>LR990531.1:10640000-13040000 GCA_905147745.2 Phlogophora meticulosa | reverse complement strand
CATCTTAACTTTTACTGAATGATAAAAATCAATTCTTCAGTTCGATTTTTGAAGTTCCCGTAAATCAACATGGCTTGTGTCCTATCAATTCCCAGCAATAGACATCAATAGAAGTTATTGTCCTTCCCGTTATTCACCTTTGAAAACCATAATCTCTTAAAACTAAGAAAAGAAAATATTGCCGTCAACTATTGAGTATTTCAATTTCAAGTTCATCGGTACGGAAACCTGTACCAGACATTAACACAAGTATGAAAGCACGATAGCTTCATAAAATTTCTCTTCCTTTTACAACTCCAGTCTTAAATTATGACCAGTATTTCAATGATTTTAATGACAGTTCGTATTAAACAGTTATTTATTCCCTTCTATTAGGAAAATACTGTTAATTTATAGTTCGTATTCAGTTTATATTGGTTTGCCAATCGCTCTTGGTTATTCATGAGAATTTTAACGTTGTCTACTCTACCTAATGTTGGTTGCTAAGGGGTTAATGCACTGATTGTTTCATCATGTGCTCTAGTATAGTCACTTCCTGACTCCTTCTCTGCCTTTTATGATTGTGAATCAGATCCTCGTTTACCTTCACAGACATTATCTACGTCTTTAAGCCATGGTCTACTTCCAGAAATATATCCTCCAATTGGTCTTTTACTAGCTACTTGCTTCTCTCCACACCAGCACACTTCGTCTATGTCGCCCAAGTCAACTCTATAAATTCTTCTGAAGAAACAAACTCTAACTATACTCCGGTTAGCCGCGATGCACTATCTATTTCCTTCCCGTTCACTTTCACAACAATTCTCGGGATTTATGTCAAAGAATCTAAGCCTGTACCATTGTTTTTATTTTCACTTCAAATCTTTGTGTCGATGCACACTTTATCATCTCGCGTGGAATACAATTTGCAACTGCTGATGTTCCCAACGATAAGTGGTAATTGGGAGGCAGTGTTCCCGAAGAGGTGGCGTACGGATTTAGCGGGGAAACGCTGCGGTTGAAACGATAGCGTGTCTACAGATGTCAGACTTTATAACCGTACTCGTATTTCGTATCGTAGAAGGCTCTATCTGATTATAAGTCAATCAGGAGTTTGAATTTAGGATTGTACATAAAATCAACCGTCTCACAGTTCAACACGTCTTCTCAGTAAGATAAATCAATGACAATTCAAATAACTTCAAAAAATAAAAAGCAAATCCTATCATGGTCTAAAACTAAATCTGACCAATCTCAGCAAATTTTGACAGAACACAAAAAATCCTTAACTATTTTGTAACGAGCGTCTTACCCGCCACACGTGCCAACAGCCTGCGGTAACCGCACAGCGGCTTATCTGCGCACTGGGTACGTGAGCAAACCTCTAACGGTATCGCAACTAGCAAGAAACCTCGCGAGAGCTGCGCTTTGTTGCCTAAACATGCTGAATTTTCAGTTGCCTGCTTATTCTTTAGCGTCTTCTGGCGTTGGTTAGTGATATTTTGATTTAATTCTTAAGTCTTGTTATTTGCGGTATAGTAGGATAGAGGCTTGCTTCTGTCTTTCCAGATCTTATATTATGAGGTTTATCATCTAGTCTTGTCTTCCGGCTCAAATTTCGTTTCGTTCTTCATTTTTTTAAATAGTTAATCCATTGCACATACTCCTATCTCTAAAGGCGTCTTAATGTATATTTAGAACAATTTTACCGTCGGGCGTCGCCTTTAGCTCACCAGACATCTTCCAATCTATGGTCACGATTTTGAATAGTGAGATAATTATAATTGCTCAGAGCATTTGACTAAAGGCAACACGTTCAATTAAACCCGTATATCGATCTGAATCTACAAAATATCAAACAGAATGAAGAACTTTAGATTTATTCGTCAAAATTTCCTTCTTGAACGTTCATTGGCTACTTCAGTAGGTACAAGTATAATAGTTTCAAAAGACTATTTCCTCATTATTCATTCTGAATAACAAAATCCTTGGGACTGCGAACAATATAAAAATACTCAGTAAATAGTTACACAAGAATAAGTACATAGAAGAAAAAAACAAGAAATTGTACTTGACACGTGTAGGACTTTGAACATTTTAACGTAACTTGCTCTATAAGGAACAGAGTATTCTTACTTTGACATTAATATACGAAAAAATTGCGCGGGTATATTATTAACAGACCATAACGTATGCTATTTTGTATAAGGACCTCATAAGGACGCAAAACCGCAAAAAAAATAAGCTCTAAACAATACTATTAATGTGGTAAAAAGAGATGATTCAATTTTAAAAGGATCGAAAAATCAGGACACATTATTATAGAAACAAATAAAAGATATTGGTAACCTGTCTTGATGAATAAATGATAGGTTTTAAGTGGTTGCCATGAAGAAGCACATTATTGTGCATATAGTTTTGCTAGTACCAATCTTCAAGAATAAAGATAATGTACAGGACTGCAACAACTATGGATGAAGCTTATGACACATAGTATGAAATTATGAGAGAAATTGATAGAGGGAAAGATGTGAGAGATGAGTGAGGTTATCAAAATTGAGTTTGGATATATGCCAGGTTGAAGAACAATGGACGCAACATTTTCACTCTGCCAATTATGCAAAAACTACACACGTGCAAGTAGAATCTTGAGACAGTAGATCTGTTGTTAGTGATATTGTACTGCAATATTGCTTACACTAGCTAGCTCTAAGCTAGGGACTCTAATTATAAAATACGTAAACCTGAACATTATCAATCAACCGTAGGAACGTTTTATAATAATTGCATTATCTCCATTTAAAAGCAAAACTTATCAGATACTTAAATATACTCAAATTTTATTACTATTTCAAGCTCCACATAAAATGAAAATGATAGCCATAATTAAATTAATAGTAATTAAAATGAAGAAGTTTACTTTATTAAAATAAAAACCAAACGTGGTCTTTTATAGCTCTGATTTTATTTCGGAAGTCAAAACGTTTAAGATATCGAATCGTTCGATTGTAATCTAAGATCACTAGTTCCAATCGATAGATGGGAGTCTGTGCACGATTTGTAGAAGTATCGACTTTCTGTGGGTTTCCAATAAAAGAAAATGGGTGCCTAATGTAACTCGAAACAACTATAAGTTTCAAGTGTTGATGGGAATCGAGAAGTCATGAGTATAATTCTTATTATATAGCAGTACTACTTCAAGGTGTATTTCTAGTACTACTAATATTTTTGGTGTTTCTATCAGCTTTCGATTCCTTTGTTCGAATTCGCGTTTCTAAATTTGTAGCATTTAGGTCGGTAAGATTGCTAAGTACCTTTCAGATAAGTAGCCAGCCCAAACAGCTAGGTTCTCACAGTCCACCCAGGTAATAAGTAACCGATACAGCTCCCTTCATTTGTAGATAAACATGGATAAATGTCTTTGATATTTAAATGGACTAATACATAATGATCAGATGTTTGCATAACTTCCTTACAAACGCACGGAGTTGTCCAATCACAGTATTTTATTAGTTTATTTAATAGCTAACAAACATGCTACTTCTCCACTGCATTCCGAAAGAGTATGTAACCGTAATATTAATTTGATAAACGCATTTTAGTTCTGCCAAAATTTTTTTTTCAAGAAAACCGTAATTCTAGCGCTTGGTCTAACTTTGGTGCCTTCAATGATTACGTTCAATACGACAACCAAGATGTTTATGAATGATTTACTGCAATGTGGTGACCATAAGATTAGTTATTGAAAATTAGATTTCTTTTCAAACGCCAAACTATTTCTTACCATATCCTTGAGGAATACCAAACAACTATCAACCTTACTGACTACTAATTCTTGCATACTTCATTGTGTTTTGACTAAAGGCGCCACGTAGCGCGTTTCAAAGCAAATTGTTTCTTATTCCAATATTTACGCATAATATATTCATGAGATTGGTCTTAACTGTCTTAAGATCGTTAAGTTGGTATTTTAACTGTTTTATAAATTCGAATATATTTGACGCTTCCATACAAATCGTTGTATTTCGATATCGAGTAGCCATTGATATATGGTATTATGCTAATAGGTTTAAGCATATTAACAAAATAGACTAACAAGTAATTACTACTGACAATCATAAAGTATAGTAAATTATTGGGATATCCCCATGTCTGCATACTATCACAGAATATGGAAGCATGTTGACAGAATCGAATATTTTACACGCTGATGATGATATACGAACATACTTCCGAATTTTAAAGACGCTGTCGTATCAAAGCCGGATTTATAATACCGTAAATAGCAATAGAAGTCAGAACCACCGTATTTTTAAATTACTCTCAGCGAAGTATTTCCAACTGATGGTGTTCAACGTAAAAGTGTTAAAAAATTATGTTACAATTGTGAAATCTCTCCCACAGGTTGCAAATCCTTTTTCAAGAGGTCCGTCAGAAGGAACCTGACGTACTCCTGCAGGGGAAATAGAAACTGTCCAATCGACCAACACCATAGAAACCAATGCCAGTACTGCAGGCTAAGAAAATGTCTCAAAATGGGCATGAGGAGAGAAGGTGAGTCACAACACTTTTGAGAGAATTCATAAAAAAATTTGAAGAAGTCAGCATGAAATTTTTAAAATTGTTTACCAGGTCAAAATTATGGTAAATACATACTAACAAAATTGGCAACGTAGATAGAAGAGCAACTAACATCCATGCCTATATTGAGACATTTCATACGCGTTTTAAACTGAAATTTTCTTTTGTTCACCGGTACTTTTTGTCAGTATGTAAGTATTAGGTGATAAGATACTATAAATTCGCAAGTTTTTTTTGCTTTAGTATGATGACAATATGAATGTTCTCACACCAAATCCTTTTACATTTGCGTATTTTGTAGACATTTTGTTATAATTTGCCCTTCCATTAGATTTAAGTTCTATTGAACTTGTCCTCTTACCTTTTTCTGTGTAGTATATTGTTTTACGCTTCATTCCTCTATTATTTTTTTATACGTAAATCTCCGTCTACGACATGGAATCATTGAATAACCTTCGAGTCTGCTACAATTATCACAACAAAATTATTAGTTGCTACTGATAAATTACACAATACATCAATAATACTAGAATATGCGGTGTTACTAACAAAAAGCTCGCTTTAAAGATACATTGATTGTCACAAGTATAATTAGTGAAATCATTAATCTTGTCGAGTCATTAGTTGAGAGACTGCCCAAGGGCACTACTCTAAGTAACTGTTGACGATCAATGTTAATATAAAGTTATGGGCTGTAATAGGTTATTATTACGATGGAATTAATATGGTCGGTTATTGTTTTAAAGACAGCGCTGTGATTGATGGTATTCAGGAATTCGTGTGACCTCATACGTTTTAAAAAACAGTGCTAACAATTTTGAAACTATAAACAGATTTAATGATTTTTGTAAGTTTGTTAGTTAATGGGAAAATAGGTTTTCTTTTGTTTACTCAAATGCGTAATATTTGCATGCATTCACAGTTCTGTGTCAGGTCAAGGCTGTTCAGAAATAAGTGAACCTTGAAGAACTGTCAGCTTTATGATGTGCGACAATATTGCTTTTAATAGCCCATTGAATACAACATTGTGAAAACAACGTATGGTGTTTCTATGATTTTTAACGATAAATGGAAGTCTACAGCAGCATAGCTAATGCTTGTTGCTTTTCCAGTAATAATAAAAAAAAACGAACGATGTACGGTAGGCTTGCTGCCCATTAGGCAAAAAAATATTACAGTCTTGATCACGAACATTTTGTGTCGAAATATTCGCGTGTTAATAAAATTATTTACCCAAAACTCGGAACGGCAGGTGCACATTTAAAAAGATAACACGCGACCCAAGTAATTTCCTCATGTCATAAAGGAAACGGTCTTGACGGAGGGCAACGAGGTTGAAGAGTTCATAATGTGGACGGAACACCCGCTGAGGCGCTTATTATAACCCATATAGACTCCAACGGCACCCGTTGGACGACCTCCCAAATTAAATTTTTGTTTCTAAATATACTTTTTTTTTTCGCGAACTATTTCGGCACGTTGAACACCACCTGCCGATTCTATATGGAACACGTTATAGCCATCCATGACATTTATGATTTTCCAAATATGATCACCGACTTCATTATCGTTCTCTGTATCTGCGAGTCCTACAAAACTTTTTATGAGTCCCACCTTTGCGTCATTAGGGTTGCTCCCTTTGATAATGCAGAGGCCAGATCGTACCGGAAAGGACACGGTAACCCGCTGCTCTCATTCAACCCTTGAGGACAACATTGAGTCTCAACCCCGTCATATTTTGGGCAACAAACGATTTGTTTGCCCTCAGAACAAAAGAAAGGTGCGAACTCGCAGTCTCCTTTTTATATGAGATTAACTGTTAATAGAAAAAAAATTAAGTGTGCCCCTTTTGTCGCTTTGTAATCGTCTTAGATATCAAACTGGTAGATGCGGAGATTAGAGAATATCTTTTGTAGTTTTTTTTTTAATATTGTTTCACAGTTGGTGGATGTTTTGTAAAACGTTTTAGCTTTGAAAAGGTCCATTGATGATGGAGCTACCACCTAATACGTTTAATTGTGATAGAACCTGATGTAAGAGATACGTTTTTTCTGTGTTGTCTGTTCTTTGGTTTATGTAACCGTTGTAAATGAGTGGTCAGTCTTGCTTTTAAACTTTTATACTAAGTTAGTTGTTTGTTTGGGTTTGAAATCCGAGATACCTTTTGTTATCACTATGATTTTGTTATGTGTTCGTCCATATCGTTATTCAGATTTAGCTTTCCTACTTTCTTTTTGTACAATATGACAATACATCCTTTTCTAATTATCAGTACTTAAGAGTCTAACGGTCCATTATTATTACTTCCAGTCCATTCTATTTCAGTCGTTAATCCTGGTACATTATTAATCTATCACGGAAGAATGGGACATGCATGGTCCATAATAATAGTACAGTTATCAACTCTATGCAAATGCAAATATGAAACAAAGCTTACATATGGATTGATTAATTAAACGCATTAGTGGACCGGTTTATTAAAAAGTGCATAAAAGGTGAACGTGTAGTATGCGTCGGGTTTGCTCGTCAGTTGAACAATGGGGAAGCACCTTTTGTTCAAGGCGCATCAATCACTTCTCATTGTTAGCTATATCTTAATAAATTTTTGTGTTAGGCCGGTCATTTAGAAAGATTCCGAGTCCCCCAGGCCTGTATTTTAATGGGTGATTTTTGCGGGTAGATTGAAAAGTATATTCCGTGTTGTTTTATGGAAGTAATGAGCGTTATTTTTGAATAAATTTAAGTAACATGCAAGGTAGTGATGGTATTCAGATCAGTAATGTGTTCAGTTCTATAAAGTTTCCTTCTGTCATCGATAGCTTTAGCCGTATGAAACGCTACGGTTTAAAAGTTTTCAATTCAAATATTTTTCTCACTAACATTATATTGACACACGTATTCTGCCAACTTTTTCTATAACTCAACAATTCTGAGCCCATAAAGAGTTCACTTAGCAACAAAAGTTTCAAGCTCCCATAAACTTTCGCTTGCAATAACGTCACAAATGAAATCATGCACAAATGACCACTGACCATACACAATATGCATTGTCCCAGACATGTCAAAAACATCATCTTTGCGTTCCCATGCCACGATCGAAGGGGCAATATTGCTGCAATATTTGTCCCTTACGCCTTAAACACGCCTCTACGTCACAATGACGTAGGTTCTTAGAGGGCGGGTTCCGGACACCTGGTTATTATGGGTCAACTGACCATGAAGACCCTAGAGACGGGTTTGTTTGGATTAGACCAGTCCTAGTTTCGCAAATATTGAAGCGTGAGAATCGTAACGTTTTTGCTGTTCGCTACTAATTGATTGTGGTTATGATTTATGATAGAGGATTACGGGTTGAAGACTGGAACTGATTCTTTTAGTTTTGGTTGAAAGCATGGGATTGGGGAAGACATTTTAGTGTTTAATGAAAAGGATATTAATGTACATGGTGATTTGAGTGAGTTCAATTTAGGAGAAAACTTTGCCGATATGCAAAAGATTGATGAAGACTTTACAATGAAAATTCAACAAACTACCACAAATAATAATATATTGGTAAACCACACCGACCTCAATGATAACACATAGCACTTACAAATAACGTTTCATACGGTTTTACCCACGGATTGATCCAACTTAATCGTGTCAACAATCAGTACGAACGCTTTGGACGACGAGAATAACTCAGCACATACAGGCCGCCTCTGTGTGCGTCATAGCCGAAAGATTATATCGCTTCTAGTGAGCATAATAACTGTGACATGTCTTACGACGCTCTCGTACTGCGTGTAATGGCCTCTTTCTCGGAAAAACAGACTCTTACCGACCAACATAAAGATGCAATCGTAGCACACGCTTTCCCACGGATCGTCGCGAAAACACCCCAACCCTAGTGGACGCTGGTCAAAAGTTACAACACTGCCAAAACATTAATTAAAAGGCTAAACATAAACCAGTTTTTGGCAAGGTGCACGACCCTTCGATACCGACTGAGCTAATTATATTTCTGCACGTTTTATCACACATTTGCATGAGAATCGGGGTACAACTACAATAGGAAACGCCAAGCTAATCTCTTCTAGTAAAGGTTTTGTACGCAGGTATACGGGGACGGGTCCCCCGCTCAATAGTTGTTAGAAACTTGATAGGTTTTCACTATAAACATTGGCTTTACAGTGTACGGTAGTGAATATTAAATTTCACATTGCGATGAAAGGTGATTTCATCGAGTTATTGTGCCCTTAAAATAGATAGGCACTTAAATAACACAGTATTTATGTCACGCTCGTACACTTTTCCCCGTGGATACTCCAAACTATGTAGAACCATTCGGAAAGTGGCAGCATGGGGTCACGTACGAAGATATTGGATTTAAAGATTCTTCATAGTACACAAATAGTCGGGTCAAACTTCACAATTGACGAAACCGTTCGCAATAGACGACTTATACAAGATCATAAACTCGGCGTAGAATTACACATTGAATTTGTTAACAGTATTAAAATTACATTAACAATATAAAGGCTAGCTTCGACGGCACGCTTCCACACGACCTTTATTAAATCTAAACCCATTCAATATGATCAAAAGGCACTTTTAACATAAAAAAAGATGGCCAACTCCCAACAAATTCAGGTGTACAAAATCCATTCCGAACAAATCGTAAACTCCGAAGCGAAATGGCGTCACAAAAAGGAATCAAAGTGTAAAATCATTTGTGTTGGATTAAAAAAGGAGCTAGCGAACGAGCGTGAGATGTATACCACTATCAATCAACCAGTGATTTATATTCGTCTGTATGATGTATCGCCGAGCGAGCCACACGAAATGGTAAAAGTATCCGATAATTAACTTTTTAAAATTTGACGGATGCCTTCATCTCGGTCAGGGAAATAAAACCTTTTATTTTGGTGTAAAAAGATGAACAAGTATTATCGCCAAATGTGGCAGTATGTGAAATTCCTTTGTCTGTGTTGTTGGATGATATTATAAAACCTGTTGCTTACGACAAACACGCTGGTATGCGGAATGTGTCTATGGTATCATTTCTAATGGCGCCAACAATAGATTTTGTTATTTAATTATTCAAATTATGTTCATACATTATAAATGTTACGTGGTTTTAACTTTGTATTAATTAATCGCATACATTTTTATCGGTTCATTTCGTCAGATATGGTGTGAAAGCTAATATTAAACTTATCAATTGTATGATCAAATGCGATTGAGGGACCTGTCAAATGATGTAATCATTAAACTTAGATAATGTGATGTTGTTCGTAGATGATTTTGAATTATTCATCGGTCATATCCTTATTAGAAAAATAAAATAATGAATAGGAATTCCTTGACCATAAAAGGAGTTAATGTTATTGAAAGTGCTGACGATGAAAGCTAGATAATAATATGTCAAAAGATCATTTAAAGCCACAGCATAACTCCGAATAAATTCCTAAAGCTGATAAAAGAGCAACGAATCGTAAATTCACCATTCATCAACCTGTACCCAACATGGCACTGTATAACCCGTCAAAATATTCTACAGGGGGTTCCTCAATAGCGTTCCACTTGCCGGCACGGGATCGAACGTGGACCCCCGCGGCGCCCAGCCCGTTCCTAACGAACTGTGTAGGTGATTTATCTGTGCGCACTTCTACTCTCACACTCTCGATACTAATTCCTTTACGATGTGTGATGTTGGCTCATGAAATATATCTGCGGCAGATTTAATATGTAATTTACGTTTATCGGGACATTTTTTATTTTTTTATTCTTCGTTTTCTTTAAGATTTAATTTAATTTCAATGAGGGCTTAAGATCTTGTCCGAAAACACGCTGTCTGCATAGTCATGCTACCATATAATTATTGCTCTTCCCTCTTCACAAACATGTCACTGTGTATTTCTCTAACAGAAACTTTAACTGCACTTGCGCAGAAAATATCGTGAAACATTTTGCTCATACCACCACGTGAAAGGTCGTCTAAATCAACATTGATAGGGCTTCTACAGGTGAAATTTTCTCACAGCCAACTCGTTCCGTTCTAACGTCGTATAATCTTGAATACTTGAGAGTAATGCACGGTCCGCATGTATATTGGTTACTACGTTAGTAGTCTCAGCAAACCTGTTCTGTCTGGTCGTGCCCTCTGTACCGTATCCAGCTATAGCACATCTGCATCCAACATTATAGTTTCACTTTATATTTAAACATCATTGCTTATGATTTTATGAACCTCACATTCAGGACAACCTTCCTCGGAATTTAAATGTCCATCTCGCTACCAATCAAGGTCACGGAATGCCAACAAATGTGGTTTCTTTAAATTATAAACGACAGTTTAATGGAATAGCGAAGCTCCCATCAAAATCATAGATTACGAACAAATATACACAACAGATCGAGATATCGAAAACAAAAACTAATTTAATATGTTAATGTCAGTGATGGCTCAATAAAATTAACGATAACAGTCCATAATAATCATGACCGTATTTAAAATTGAAACAACTTTTTCTCCCGACCTGTCGCTTGGAATTCATCTAGCGTCCGCATCTCTATATGTCAGTCCGTCTGTTCGTCCGTCATTACACGTGAATCATCCTCGGTATCGTGCGCTGAGAATTTCGTGAGGTCACAGTTTACTATAGCGGTTTAGGCGCCCTGCGGTCGTTTGCCTGATAGAGACGGCGCCATCCAACTGTCCATGTGCTTGAAAAGGATACGGTATGTCTTCTCTGTCTAACGCCGACCGTTTCGTGACCCCACAGCTAATCACATATCTGCAAGCGTATTATGATTATCGCAAGGCTTCGTTTCGTCTTCATCGCTCGTACGTTGTTGTGGTCAGTGACTCTGTGCATGCTGCCTTCGTTTTGTTTCTCTCTAACAACATTTTATATGCACAATTTGCTATAAGATATCTTGGTAGCTTATTCATCTTAGAAGCTGCTCGTGGGTTTAATTATTCTCTTTTGTAGTCAGACATAAGTAAATATGGTTTAAATGAGGGTAAATGTAGTTTGTAACGTATTAAGTAATATACGCATTAACGTCCTCAATTTGCGATACATTTGCACCTTCATTTATCAACGGATGGGTGTAACGAAACAGATTTACCTGTTGCCGGCCTGACATAAATCTCTCGCGGCATTTAATAAGTCGATAATTACAAAAACCCGACGCGAGCTAATGGGGTTGTGGAGTGCTCAACAGGAATGCGCTTAATTCTCAGCACGTGCCTCCCAATAGCTTTATTATACGAATCTTTAACGTTTCCCAACCAGCTTTATCTTTACGATAACTTTAATTATTTGATTTGGTACTGTTTTGATGTCTTCCGTGTCCGGTTCTTAGTGTTCATTTAGATATGCAGCTCTCGGTGGGCGGCTTTGTTTACATTCCTTAGAGTTAACGACTTTCCATCGAATTTTGATATCGTCTCCGACATTCCTTTTCGCTTAAGAGAATCTATATCTACCGCTGGGTGCAACAAATCAAAATCGTACGTTTATCGTTCCATGTCGCACTAATCGAGGTTCTAATCGTGTGTCCCATCCGTCACTGACTTTGCGTCTACTACTTTCTACATTAGTAATAGACAAATCTCTAATCTGTATATTAGAAACAATATTTCTCACTGTCGTAAAAGCCGAGAATTTCCTAATGATATCAAAACACAACCGTTAGAGCAACAAAAGGTGGATGGTCGACCATTTGTCGGTGTTCAAGAGTCGGGCGACAAGTCGCGTGCTAGGCTCTTGTTGAAAAATGTCCGTCATAAATAACGGATTATCAAGTTGTATCGAGTCGTAACGAGATAGTGGCTAACAACTAAAATAAATAGGCGAACGGTAAATGAAGTTGTGTACCAAACTTTACAATTTAAAACGTACGGATGATGTATACTATATATCTTTAAAAGTAAGTAACGACTGCGAGAGCGTTCGTTAATGTTACAATTTATTGTTGGATATTTATACGTTGTTAGTCGTTTTCTGAGTCATTAGCCGTGAAATGTTATCTTGATTAGTGTTTATGTATTGATGGACGAGATAACTTATTTGGATGACGTTATAGTTTTAATGGTAGTTTAGCTTCTTCTTCGTGTATTGTATTTGTGGACTAATGGAGTTTTCCTGGTTTCAATCTTCATGTTGTTTTGATTTTGCTAGAGCATTTGATACACACATGTAGATGGAGAACTCATAATTACCTTTGGTGATATCCTATTTAGTATGATTTCGCTTTTCGATTTTGCTACGTGAAATTTTGTCTCTATAGGATGAGTTAAAACATACATATTGTATATCAGTATCTTCATACAGCTGAAAGACGTCTACTGTTGAGGTCATGGTTGTCACCGATCCTGTGCTGTGTGAGAGCAAAGTCTTAGTTAAGTTTCGATGATATCTTCATCATGAGCCAGCAACTCATCCATCTAATCATCACTTAGTTCTACATGTCCGCTATGTTCGTAAAATAAGTTTTCATTGTTAAAAGAATTACAGTGATTACGTACAATTATAATATTATATCTGCTGGGTACTTCTTGGGAAGTAATTAACATGGTATTTTAATGATTGTAATGTAATTCATTCCTTGCCACTTCGCCTTGTCATGTGGCACGTCATGCTTATGCTTAGGTATCTTAAGGGAGAAGCAGGGGCCTAATGAAGTTCTGCAGCTGGTGCCCGCAAGTCAGGGATAACTTTTACACCGTAAGATGGCGTAGCTTAGTACAGGGTTTCAATAGAATAAGAGACCAGCTTATACTGGTAAGCACAGGTTGAAGGCTGTGCTTCTTTTATTAAGCATACTAAAAGCCTGGATTAAGATTCTTAAGCAAACTGGTAATTTTCAGGGTACACGGTTTAATTTGGTGAAACGAAATAACAGTCTTACCGAGGGGTATCATGTCACCCAATAACTGGTGTCCAGATTTGCAGTCGCTCCATTAAAAATACATTCAGGTCAGATGGAAAGTCGACCCCGACTGTTGGATAAAAGTATCCTTAAGGCCTAATACTGCGTGTAATGTATCCTAAGCATGTATTTATGATATTTCCTTCTCGTTTATGCAGTTTTCTCTGAATACGGTCTCATACCTCGGAGCTATCGTAATACCGTCACTCAGTATGTCCCAGTTGATCTGAAATAGTCGTGACGGTCAGTTGGTCAATCAACCCTTCCAAATCGTCTACTTATATTTGTTGTTGGATTTTAGCACTAAACTTAACTTATGTATAGTTTTTTTTAAGAATTTAAAAGCAAAATGATAATGATCATACTTTTATAAATGAATAATCTCCAAATGTTTATGTACCCACCTAATGAATTCACATTCGGAAATAAACTTCATTCTAAAGATTTCTCTATAATTAAATAAACATCATATATCTCATTTAAGTTTTTCGCTTAAGCTGTTAATTTAAACAGTATAAACGGTAACATGCCTATAAAGCACATCCTGAAAGACAAAACGACATAAATCCATCGAAAATGATTTTCGAGTATCAACTCTAAGAATGTTGATTCCGGTACAATTATTGACGAACTTAAAGTATTCGAATAAGGACTTGAGTCGTTCAAATGTTTGCGTGGTATCAAAATGTTAGAATCTAAATTGGGTACCAGTTATATTTGTTATGCAAATACAAGTTTATTGAGAATCAATTTAATAGTTATTCTTCTCGGCATCCATCAGTTTACTGGAACAAATTAGTACAGGGTCGGCCATTTAGGGATGTGCTGACAGGGAAAAGCTTTTTGGATTTCTTTAATGGCATCGATGAGTTTTTGACATGGATATTAAAAAATCTTCTTAATAGGTAAGTGTCATTTTGGCTCAGCTGGCTGACTTCTGCTAAGGTCATCATTTTGTTTATAACTAGCTTTTCCCCGCGGATTCGTGTGCTTCTAAGTGTCGTAGCGTTATGTAAAAAGTAGTAGTGGGTGGGTGGTTCAGCGCATAAAAACAAAAAAACTCTTCTGCTTTTAAATATTAGTACAGATTTGAAAGAAGAACACTTTTCCTATGGCAATGAAGATAAGCAAGTTCTTTTCCTAGCCAATGGCCAGGCGTATATGACACGATCTTGAAGTACATTATTTACTTTTGCAAAACCGATTCGCAATACAGAAGCCCAAACTGGTCCACTTAAAGAGGAAAAAACGATAAAAACTTAACACATACAAGTATAAAACTTGCCTACCGATACTTCAGTTAATGATTTATGTAGGTAGGTAAATATTTTTTGTTAAACACTTGGTTCCAGTGGTCATTTTTAGTTAGATACTTCACTACGAGTATTCAGAAACCAGAAAGTCTGATTACCGGTCTTACTGAAGGGTATTTTGTTACCCAGTAACTGGGTTCTGGGAGCCAGATAGGCAGCCGCTTCATGTAAAATACTGGTTTGCATCTGCATTCGGTTAGAGCACAACCCTAATCCAACGTAGTTGGTAAAGGCTTGAAGATTATTTTCCAAAATCTGCTATAAATCAGTAAAAGAATAGAGTTGTATTATGAGACCGACATTTTGGATCCAAAACTAATGATTTGAACTCAAAAATGTGTGGAATATCGTCGTTCATATGCTTAACACCTTAACTGCCAAACAACGAGACACAATAGGAAATGTATTGTTTGTCGGTCACCTGACGTTTCAGGTGTTAAGTTTTACCCACAACAATACTAATCCATCTTGTTACTATCCCACTGCAGGGCAAAGACCTCTTCTCATAAAGAGAAGGAACGAGAATTAATCACCATCCTTGCTCAATGCGGGTCGGTAATTTTACACTTAGGTTTCATATTAATTATTGTAAGTCCAGGTTTCTTCACAATGTCTTAAGTTCAAAGTTGATAAGTATTCCGTTTAGTAGGTCAGCGCATCTCCTTTCTATTACTAACCTTTTCCCTTTAGCTAAGGTACTATTAGAGGTATATTTATGCCCGATTTCTATGTCTAAGCTCGCTTTATTGTTTGGTGCTCACGTATCTTCATGAATATCAAAACTAGCTTACCATGTCTACCATTTTAGGGTTTCGTACCTAAAAAGTAAAAAAACGGAACCCTTATAGGGTCATTTTGTTCTCCGTCTGTCTAGTTGTCGGTCTGTTGGTCTGTCAAGACTCTTTTACTCAGCGTGAGAAACACGTGGAGGGACAAAGTTGTCTAAATTATGTAAAACGTAGATTTATGGTCCCTTAAAGCTGTAAAAATAAAGCTTCTTAGCCTGCGCAATTTAAAAAATACAGCCATTTATGCGACATATTCTGATATCTACTCTCAAGTGAATCAAAACCTATAAAGTACAACAAGTATATTCCACAATCCACTTAGGATTGGGCAATACGATACCCTTTGGTAAGAATGGTTGTTAGAGTTTCGGGCTCCTGACTACCCGTAACGACTGTCAAGGACCTATGAGGGTCGAGCCCTATTTTTCCCATTGACCTACATCATAAAATTGACAAGAAACTCAAATAAAGGAGAAGTTCTAAAATAAAAAAAATATATTTGCTTTAAGTGACAAATTAATTACCTAACGTTCGTACGGAACCCTCGATGAATCAGACTCGCTCTTGTTTATACCATTATTATGACTTACTTACTAGCTATTCCCCGCGGTTTTACTCGCTTCTAAGCTTATTGCAAGCTTAATACTTTCCTCAAAAAATATCTATCGGACAACGGAAAGTTCCAGAAATATGGGCGTTCAATACTAAGAACAAAAAAACTCTAGTACTTATACAGCAGTATAATCTGCTTCAGAGCTTTTCCATCGATCTTATGAGCCCAGTCGGTACCTTTGCGTCATTCCTATCCTTTGCCCATTTACCTAGAAAGAACGCGGTTTCCAGAGTCCGGCTTGATGAGAATAATCCGTAGATTTTCTATTCTTTTCCTATACAACGATTTCCCCACACTAGTATCGTGGGTGCGTTTCCAAACATTTAAACACACATACACAATCAGCCAGCCGGAACAACTACCTGTAGGCCTAACTAATATTTGTTCCGTGCGGGAATCGACACGCAGTGCAACAGCCAATAGCTCAGTCACTGCGCCAACCGTCAAATTTTCCTGACTTTTTCTATCTTTTTACTAGTGAGTTGTAGTCTATTACGAAAGAGTTCTTAATTAATAACAACTGTGGGCAAATTTCGACAGCCCTGCCGTAATTGTGGAGCATTTAAATAGTTATAAACGATACAGTAACTACAGTTACAATATTATCCTTATGACAATCGTTAATTGTAGCAAATTATACTTTAGATATGTACTTGAGAACGACGATCGGTATTGAGTCATTCAGTCAATAAATAAATAAAAGAACGGTTAGTGGAATATTAACATATTCCACTAATCGTTCTTCTCTTCGTTAGAGAGGCTTAAATTGCACCATACAGATCTATCGTCAAGGTTAAGCAACGCTGGCCAAGGTCGGTTTGTGGATGGGTGACCATCCATGATAAGAGCAGTCTGTGCTTCGGAAAGCATGTTAAATCTTTGGCTAGTCCTACCAAAGGGCATCATGTTACCCAGTAACTGGGTTTGCGAGGTTATCAGCTGCATCTGGTTAGACTGGATGGCAACCCCAATATAATTGAAAAAAAAACATCAAAAATGTTGTGATTTTGTCAATAGTAGGTACTCGTTTCTGTGAAATCAATTTAATTTCCCCTAAAATAAAGTCGTTTATTTGGAAATAAGATCAATTGGAAAAATAAATTTGAATATGGAAGACTAACGTATCATTTTCGAATTCATTGGAGCTTTCCTGGTTAACCGCAGAAACTAATAATTTAGGGTTTAAGAGACTAACTTAGATAAGAAACTGGATACTTAAAAAGCTAAAATGATCATCGTAATGATGAGATGAAAAATAGTAGCAAAATCTGTAGAAGAAGAGGTTTATATAATAGTCGTACAACCAAAAGGTAACTTTGCATGTGTGTCCAAGTTGTCATTCCTTAACTTAGGACTGGTGGCGGGCGGGAGTACGGCTGGCTGGGCTGGTTCCTGGTACCATCTTCCAGGCCCAGAGCGACCACCAGCTGTGTCCCCTTTGGGGGAGTCCCTGCGAAGGTTTGATTCCCACGTAAAGGTATACTAACGTCTAACTCAGTGCTATTAGATATTACCTATTATTTGGGCGATGTAGAGATCACCCATCGCCAACCAAAGACGCGATTATTCCTAGATTTATAGAGGGCATGTATTAATTTGATCCCTAAATAAGTCCCATTAAGTACGTTTAATGGACGAAGCGAGAAAACGAGCGTCTTTCTGTGATCCCCAAATAATTCCATATTTGATCATTTAAAAATATTAATCGATACGCTAAAAACATACTCGTAGTAGTAATTTGTGCAATAGCCTAGTAATGCTTCCGCGGCACCGTTTGCTTCGCTCAACCGTTTTTCGCGTTTAGACACAGTTCTAACCTAACCTAACTCTTTTAGCAGGAGTGAACTAGCTAAGTTTCTGCGACCAAATTCACAAAAAAGGGCAGAAACTCAAAGGATAAATTCTTTTAAAAGGCAATTAGTTTAAGATCTACAAGTTTTTAGAGATTTAAATCCTCTAAAAACTTGTATGTCTAAATATTTTACTGAAATTTACTAGTCGTAAAATAACCTCATAGTCGAGTAAGGAAGAATGAAAGTGTGTATTTGACAAACTGACAGAAGTTCAATCAAAATAATTCCGATTGTAACAATAAATTCATTACATCGGAAGCCAATGTGTGAAAATCCCATATGTTTACGAGAATAACCGTTTTTCTTTATGGCGCGAAAGTGATTTAGCGTTTTTTTATTAATGTTATATTGGCGCCAGTTCGATAATCAAACCGGTTGTTTATATTTCTTTTTTTAAGAGCCCTAAGAAGGATAGAACGATAGATAACCTTTAACCTTAGGCAGCCAGCATTATTGACCGCATTTTTAAAAATAAACATAATTTTGATGTTTTTGTTGCCTTATTTTGGTTCACAGGTTCGTTACATGACCTAATTCTAGATAATGCTGCGTAATAAAGGTTTAATTCCTGTTCAATTTTATAATGCCATTTATATTTCATTTTGTTTATTGGTAAACAATATCCACTGTTGATAACCATCCATAATTTTCACATAGTACGTATAAATAACCTCGTCGGTCTAGAGGTCGCAAGGTCTTTTACTAAACATGAGGTCTTCGGTTCGACTCCCGAATCACTCAAACTGCTATTAGGGTTTTCCATGTGGAATTTCTCAGTAGCAATCCGCAGTTCGTATATGTATGTGCCCAGTAGATGGCACTAGGCTCACCTCCTTGAACATAACTCGCTAAATGTGGATGGAGGATGTACCTACTATAGGCACTCCTCTGCCTAACCCTTCAGGAATTACAGGCGTGATGTTAAAAATTACTATTAAAAAACGTTTACCACATAGGCGTCAAGATTGAATTTACCTACAAGGATTTCATATTTTTTGTTTAGTAAAGTATTATCAAAGTTTTTGCTATAGAGATGTCAAGCTGTCACTCAAATCGACATGAAATGTTTTTGTATGAAAAAAAAATTAGTATGCGTGTTTTATGAAAGTTCATGAAATTAGTTATTTTAATTTGGACATTGTTTTTAAGCTAATAATTCAATAAGGTACAGGACAAAGATTCCTATTTAAAAGAAAACGGTAAGTAGTTATTTTTATTTTTCTTTACAAAAAAGCATGAATGACCTGATAAAAAAATATCAATGTAGGATTTTGTAGATAGTTAGATATACACAATAAGCAACTTTAGCTTACTTACAACTTATCTAAGTTACTGTACCTAGCGGTCGTCGCATCTCAGAAATCACATGACATATTGTTTCCTCAACGCAATCTGTGTCAAGATCACACTTGACCAATCACGATCAATCTTCATCCACCCTTATCCTAAGGTTATAAGGTCGAAAATTCTTTAAATTAAACGAAAATAATAAGTTCGTTTTGATCTGTGTACGGATCTCGAATAAAAACAATGTAAAGAGACCATTTAGTGTGTTCTCCACGTAAATAGGTTGTACGTGTCATGATTTCTGAATGTGGTGTCGCAATTTTTCTAAGATGTTTCTACATTTTTCCCTAATTTAGAAGATTCATAACAATAACAATGTTCTCCTTTCAAATTAGCTTCTTTTTATTTTCTTTTAAACAAGGGTTTTCTCTCTCTCTGTAGCTTTTGGTGCCAGTCCACCAGATTCTTGTCCATGACTCACCTTTGACCATAAACAATTTTAATAAACTCTTTCCTTTCACATTAATAAAAAGTAATAACTATTTTTTATTTACCAAACTGACGCGTTATTAACTGAACCGTTATCAAGTAGCTATTTAATTTATAATAAACACATTGCTAATTTTCACTTAATCCCGTGAAGTATGGGCCGTGGGTGCCAAACGATTTAATCAATGTTATTTATACAAGAGAAATCCGAAATGAGACGTTGTCTTATGCAAATCACAGCTAATGGACCTAGTTGTATTAACCTTACGGGAAGCCCACTCATATTAACGCTAATTTACATTAATTTCCATTCATAAACTTCCAACTGTCTATGGCCAGAATTGATTCTCTATACTTAAAGCGAATTAAGAAAATATTCAGTTTCAAATGACGTTTTCGCGCGTTCGAAATCCGAATCGTAATTAGTGTTGAACGCGATCGGACAATCGCTTTGTTGGAGTCGCGCTGAGTGGTCATCGATTATACGAGCAGATAGTGATGTTCCGTCGATGTCGAGACGGACCGGAGATGTATCGGTAGATAGTGTAATGACGCGCTATTAGGCTAGGTGTCGACGCGGCGCGGCGTGGGAGAGCCCGCGGCCTACATTTCCTTCTGAAACCGGCTAATCACGCGCGCAATTACTCTAATTCAAACGGAATTATTCCGTCGATGTAACACTTTAATTGAATTGTTGATGCGAGCCGTAATTCGTGAATGCGTGTTATTTGATAGATGATTGGTATCGTGATATTTGGTTGGTAAATATCGATATTGAACGAAGGTATGAATCCGTATGTAATCGTTGTAATAATAACCCGAATCTACGAAATCAAATGTCATAACAATTTATAAGAACCTGAATTTAGTAAGTTTACTGTGGGAAGCGCTTGTTACGAAACGACCGTGGGGCGAATTCCAGTCATCTTGTCATTCAAGGAAAAAGTAATAATACAACCTGTTTACGCGTTTATTTTTTTCTTGTTGCACTGGCAAGAAATAAAAAGGCGGTACGCGCGTGCGCGGGCATTCGCGCCGGCCTGCAATGCGTTCCCGCCAAAAAACGTGGCGTGCTCCGAATGCTCGGCGCGCTACACATTTTTGTTCCCCTGTGAGCATTTCCGAGTGAACGATTAGAAGCGACGATTCCGCGTTTTCACGTCGATTCGTCTCGGATCGTATCGATGATTTGTGGCGTCACGATCTTTGAAATGCCTCGTTGTACTGAGAAACAACAGGTTAATTCTTTAACATCTGTGAAGTTGAATCGTAATTTAGAATCGACTAAAACAAATGTTGTCCATTATAGTAATAGATACTAGGTTTTGGAATCGAGATTTTTGCATTTTTGTGATTGCTATCGATTTGTTAATGTTTGTTTTAGAAAAAATGTACCGCTATGGGCCGTTCTTTATTTAAATTTACAGTAGGCTTCACTTATTTGCATGCTATTCACCTGTCGAGCAAAATCATGATCGTGACACCTAAAAAAGCTTACCAATTGACAGAACTTATTTTTTAAATTGATTGTGACGGTTTCTCAGCAGGTATTTGAATTTGGAAATGTCAATGGCTTTTTAAGATTTATGAATTAAAATCTTTTTTTACTAAAATGGAGACATTGAAGTTTAATCATTTTGGTTGTAAAATGAAGTACTGTATCAATTTTTTATAGCGTTCATATAATCAAAACAAGATTTTGCAACATCATCTTGTGTGCATCTTGTAGAGAAAAAACATTTTTTTTTTGGCATTACGTTTCAGAGCAAAAAAAATATTAAAGAATCTTAGTTTCTACAAAAACACATCATCAAGAACTCCATAGCATTGTATCTATTTTCTATAATTGGACCAGTTAACGAATTCATCTAAATTAATTTTATGCACTATTACCTATTATCTATCTGGTTTTTATTCAACTTCCTTCGATTCATTCTTATCTCGATCTAGCACATAAAACTTTTAAATTACCACAAACAGTCACTTGGCATGTTTTTTTTTTTTTAATGTGAACTCAATCAATATAAAAACTAATTGACTTTGCAAATATTAAGCTAAAACTGTAAATAAATAACGACCGGAAACTCTTTGCTTAAATAGATATGCAAGACTAGGCACGTGTTAAAAAAAAGTTGTCATTTTAAATTTAGAATAATCTATGGCATAATACGAGTACGTGAAGCTTTTTAAGAATATTGCGCGCACGGGGGAGAGTAGAATTTGAAATAGTTAAAGTTTATATGGAGAAAGAGTGCAGAAAACTAAAACGGTCTAATTTCAACCGTTGAGTGACCGCTCGTTTATTCATTTATCTAGGCACACCAACAAGTTAATTACTAATTGACGGCACGGTTGGCGCAGTGGCTGAGCGATTGGCTGCTGCACTGCGTGACGCGGGTTCGATTCCTGCACGGAACGAATATTTGTATGGCCTGCATGTAGTTGTTCCGGGTCTGGCTGTTTGTGCATGTGAATTTAAAATGTTTGTAAACGCTCCCACGATACAGGAGAAATTCCTAGTGCGGGGCAAGGTTTTTCTTAAAAAAATAATAATAACATTAATAACAGGCATGCACATCTTCATCATTGCGACAAAAAGTAGTGATATAATAATTTAAAAAGTATGATTAGACGGTAGTACCAGAAAACAAGCGAAAATTAAAAAGAAAAATGATTTACATGTGAAAATGAAGCTATAGCATATTAAGTAACATTAAACAGCATAAATATAGAACAGAAAATATATCTTCAATAATAGTAATAATATGGAATCTGAATATTTTCCAATAAACCGAAATAAAATGTTTACATATTCGCAAAACTGTCGGCCTCAAAAGGCATGTGGCTCTTTGCTGAGAATAAAATATCTCTGGCTTGTATTATTTACTTATCTGTGGCGCCCTTTTCGGCACTAGTGCGGTTATGCAAAGTTAAATTTTGCAATAAGAGCAACTTTTCGAGTGTTTTAAACAGCAATTTCGAAATAAGAACAAACTTGGAATAGTTAAACAATTGTAAACAGTATCAATTACGATACGCAAATGCATCAAATCGATTAACAAATCTGTATAAAACACGCGTTAGTGTTGTAAACAACTAGTATTTAATGGGTACTTATCGATAAAATACATGCAGAAACACCAACAGGTACATAACTACGTACCATTGTAAATATTTACGAGTAATTCACAGCTAATAATAGTCTGTGAACAAATCAATCATGATTGTCGTGTAATTATAGTTTTAGACATAGTTAAGTATGTTTGTTCAAGATCTTTCCTTGTCTTTTAATTGCTTTTTGAATTTAGTGTTTTTTACTTTGATAGAATTTGCTATTAAACGTAGTAATGCCGTCAGCCTATTGGGTACTTTACCAGTCGATAGCGATGAGGACGAATTTTTCGATGCCTTAGTATAATGTAGGGCTTTGATAGAATGTTTTATTACTAATTAAAGGGCATAACAAAGATCAAATAAACCTGGAATGGAACGACACTGATAGTTTGACGCCGACAACAATTACATTTTTTCATAATCTACTCAAAGTATCCATTAGCTTAATACACAGGCGATATTTATTGATAGTTTTATCTACCGAATAGTTGTGCCCGCAGTTTTACTCGCCCCCAAAGGATTGTAGCGTGATGTTGATGACTTGGGCTATCAACTGCAAAACGAATTTTTCAATGTAGGCTGGTAATTCAGGAGATAAGCGCAAAAAAAAACAAACAAGATCTGCTTTATTATAGTACAACAAAATAGATCCTTGTGTTATACCTACTGCCTACTCCTACGCCATGTAACACCACCTTTTCTTCTGCTGTTAGTATTATTTCGTAAGGCATAAAAACTTTTAATAAGACCTGCTACCGATTAATTACTTAGACCAACTTTGAAGTATGTACTGCTGTTGGTCTAGTGGTCGCACGCCCTTTAACTAAGCGTGAGGTACTGCGTTCGATTCCCGGGTCAGCCAAAGTGGTGTTGGGTATTTCCATTTGGAAGTGCTCAGTGGCAGCCCGGAGTCAGGATTTGTGTCCGGTTGGTGGAAGTAGGCTTGCCCTCTAATCCATGGGATTTAAACATAATTGGCTAAATGTGAGTGTAGCTGCTATATGTACTCTTTTACTAACGATGTGAGGAATGCAGGCGTGTGTAATATGTCTGTTATTCCTAAAGAAAATATGGAGAAATTATTAGCTCTCTAAAACGAAAGGTAAATTTAGATACTTACAAGTTTACGCGAAAATCTATATTTACCCATTTTCTTTTATCGTGTTGACTCAGGACCTTGATTTTTAGACACCTAATAGGGACTATAGACTTCAGTATCTGGTATAAATTTCAACTTGCTAGGTCCACCCGTTCTTGAGAAATTCGGTGGTGACATACGGACAGACAGACGGACAGACGGACAAGAGAGTGATCTTATAAGGGTTTCTTTTTTTACCTTTTGAGGTACGGAACCATAAAAATATATTATTTTCTCAGTCCTAGAGACCAGTCCGCGAAAGAAGGTTAAAGTTGTCATTGAATACGAGGTGATATTAAAAGGCAGCGCTAAGAGAACTACACGCTGTTTTAGTGCAAATTATATATCGGCTCCGACTACTAATTTCAAACATGAAGTAATGAGCCCACTAATTTATAATATCGTAATTATTCGTAAAGGAGGAACTGGTAATGTTATACCCAACGTTACTTCTGAATTACTGGGTGCGAACTCCGAGTTCAGCGAAATGTAATTGAGATTTGTGCGAATATAATGTGCCCGTTTCATGTAGAATTTATGGTGTGAGAACCTCTTGCTCTACTGCTTGATACATTGTTCTTTTCTGCTTTTAAATCTAGAATGTAATCCCTAACGTGTCTTTTGTTTCTTTTGTTGCAGCTGTACAAAGAGGTCGAGTACCCCCGACGCAACCGGCGGGGCTCGCCTTACCTGGCCAGTACGCGCTGGCCAACGGCGATCCCGCAGCCGGCCTCAACAGCCATCCCTACCTCTCCTCCTACATCTCTCTGCTCCTCAGGGCAGAACCCTACCCCACCTCCCGGTACGGCCAGTGCGTCCAGCCGGCCAACGTCATGGGAATAGACAATATCTGCGAACTAGCCGCGAGGCTACTCTTCTCCGCTGTCGAATGGGCGCGGAATATCCCCTTCTTCCCCGAACTACAAGTGACCGACCAGGTTGCGTTATTAAGACTTGTCTGGTCGGAACTGTTCGTCCTAAACGCATCACAGTGTTCCATGCCCCTCCACGTGGCGCCGTTACTGGCGGCCGCGGGACTCCACGCGTCGCCGATGGCGGCCGACCGTGTCGTGGCCTTCATGGACCACATCAGGATCTTCCAAGAGCAAGTGGAGAAGCTGAAAGCGCTCCACGTCGACTCGGCGGAGTATTCCTGTCTGAAGGCCATCGTCCTCTTCACGACAGGTAAAATTTTAGACAGTCTTTTTGGGGAGGCGCGGTTGTTGCTTTACAGAGTGGCGGGGGCTGGCGGCTCTGTGACTAACTATGGAGAGTTGCTCGTGTTGGTGAGGACGCACTTGGATGCGTACGCCGAGGCAGCGCGCGTGCAGATACAGCAGCCGCCAGCTCCGCAGCCATCTGCTGCTTCATCCGGGTATTATTCCACTTTGGACACGTCTCTTGGCGTCAACTCCTCGCTGTCGTACGGGAGCTTCCTATCAACACCATCTAGATTGCCACCTAACTACACTAGTAGTCCTAGAATGCCTGAGGCTAGTACATCACATTCATCGCCTTTTAGGCTATGGGAGGGAAGTGGGAAGCTTCCGAAGACGGATCAAGGAGGTTGACGTCTTTACCGTATCGGTTACGGGTCGGAACTGAGGTGTCGGGTTATGACGGAACGCTTGGCGTATGTTCGGAGTAATTCGCGTATTTAAACGTTTACGTATTGCTAGGATATGTTTGTATACTGAGATAATAACTCTCGCTCCCCGAAGCAGCCGGACTCCGTTCGTCCGGGGAGTACGCGACTTATTGTTCTCGAAGATTTCTTCGCGTATCTCGCGTCATTGTAAATATTACATATAAAATATGTAATATATAGGCTATAGCTTCGTTGAAAACGATTACTACTATCGTCGAGACGTCTTAACGTATTAAGTTTAATTTATTTCCATGTAGATAACTAACTTTTAATATGAATACACGCGCGTAATTTATTACTAACTACTTTCGTTTCATTTTCATTTTATGACTTTAACCCTTTTTATTAATTTAATTAAGCTTTCGATGATAAATTTGGATTAACGATGTTTTATAAATATGTTGATTTTTGGCAAAAATATTCGTAATTAACAGTAATTTATTAGATGTATGGTTTATAAATCAAATTATTTTGGTGTTTATAGTTAGATGGCAACAGATTTATGAAGTCCATAGATCGTTTAGGGGATTAGTCGACTACCGAAATTACAATTCATATGTCTTATTTGATAAATGTGTCGCTGTCTACAGTTTTTAGAGAAACATATAGACTTTAATATAATCCTTATATTAAGGAAGTTGATTAAGAAATTTCTTGTAAAGAATGTGGTCCAAAATGATTGCGTAATATTGTGTAATCAGAAATGATTCAATATTTATGATTAGAAATAACTCTTAGTTTTTCTTGTAGTTTTTGAATATCTTTGCCATAATCAACAAATACATCATAAATAATAAGTAAATAATTAGAAACTTTTACGGTTTACATAAATTATATTTCTTATAAAATAGTTTCTATTTAATTATCAATAGACAGTACATTGCTCTACCAACACATTAGTTATACACACCCATTTTATGGACCTATAGATACACTATGACTTAAAAAATACTCCTGAGATGTCATACTTACCTATTCTAGATAGCAATTTAAAATAGGCCAGATTGACAGCTACACTACTTACAGTATAATTCATTAAAAATTACTGCTGAGAGGTATCCAAGATGGCACCTGTCATTTAAAATAATAATCGTTATAAAACCTGCATATTATTATACAAGTAAGCACCTCACAGTAACTTAGCTAGAAATTAATATAGAAATAGGTAATAAACTTTCGCTTTCCCAGTCTTACGATCGCGAAATTTCCAGTTTTACAACATATTAAAAGTCTTTGACAAATTTTAATGGCTACTTGTATAATTTTATCCGACATTAACTTTTAGGGTTGTATTCGTCATGTAATGCGGATATTTTGTGAGTAATAGGAGTTTGGAATTATTAGTGAAATTTCGGAATTATTATCTTCATCATTTTGGTAACAGAAGCCCGAAAGTCTGACAACCAGTCTTACGAAGGGATATCGTGTTGCCCAGTAGCTGGGTTATGGAGGACAGATAGGCAGTCGCTCCTTGTAAAACATTGGTATTCAGCTGCATCCGGTTAGACTGGAAGCCGACCCCAATATAGTTGGAAAATGGCTAAGTAGATGATGATAATAATTTCATTGATCATTGTAAATTGTATAATCTATTCGTCTTTATTGTTTTAATATAGCTCATAGTTTTCTAAATACGGTTATTAGTGTTTTCTCATTTACTCTCAGGTAAAGTAACTCATATTAACCGAATTCATTTTAAAATTTGCATAACCTTCAATATATTAATATTTATGTATGTATAGCTACGTACCAAATTTCCGTGTCATCTTACGCCTTCTACTAAATCAGTATACTAGTAGCTCGATGACATTAGAACATCATAATTAAGGCGTCAAATAAGATGTAAACAAATTCGTAAAACAAGATATTTCGTATAATTAATAAGTTTGCTTTTATTTATAAAGTGATAATTATACAAGATCACATTTCACGCGTGGTCACACACACAAAAAATCGGCGGTTTTGATTATCCTTAATAAATACGGTGGAAAATATAGCATCTTAACCCTTTAATAACAAGGAATCGATTCTTACGTAATTTATTCAAACATTCCATTTTCAAACGCATTCTCTATTGAAAAATTAAACACATCAACTGCATTTTCACACACATACAGTTTCAACGTCCCTCAACTTTACCGTATTTTGTACCGTCGCAACTAGCCGTCCCCTACAATTGTTCGCACAAAACTCGTCCCGTACTCGTCGGTTAGTCGTCCGATAATCTCTCGAGCGCGTGACGAGACGCTTCCGACGCGGCGACGTGTCGACGACACTTTCGCCACACACACCGGAGTGCTAGACTTTTGATAGCAGACCAGTAATAGTAGATGGACTGCTAGATTATATAACTTTCTGTGTTGGGCGATTTTTTAACGAACTGGGGATAGCTAATGTTGAGACTCATACTTTTAAGTAAAGTGTGTACAATAGGTACTTAACAAGGTTTTATTTTATTTAAAAAGCACATCCTTTAAGTAACCGTATCAAATAATTTGATTATTTTAGTGTGACTTCTATGTAATTCTAACACTAGCACTAAAATAACAAGCTAAAACAAATAACAATCAATTGTCAATTTCAATTACTAGTCCGATCGTATGGCACAAGCCTCACTAAAATTCAACATAACTACTTCAATAATGATAATAATTTAGTGGTGTATCATAGTTTTAGTGGTCGTTCGCGACTTGTGGAGTATTCAACGCAACGGTAGTAAACAGTTGAATGCGTAAAGTTAGCAGACAGGCAGTGATTGAAGGATATTACAAGTTCGGATATATCCGAGATATAATCTTGACTCTCAAATGGGCATCACATTGAGAGGGTTGGGCCCGGGGCGCATGGTTCGAATTTTGAATGTTATTTTTGACATTTCGAATTGGCAAAATAAATTATTGGTTATATTTTAGAGTATTAAGTAAGAAACTTGTTAGTATTATGTTTAAGATGAAGTTAAATTAAAATCAATAGTTTATAATATTTAAAATTTCCACAAAAAAACTCTCAATACAAATGAATATTTGGCATAGTTAAAGTTTATAAGTAAATGGCGAAGGAGTCCAGAAAGGAAAACGGTTGAATTTCGACCACTATTTAAAAAAATATGTTCTGATTTGATCTATTCTCAGAAGAAATGAATTGGTTGTTTCCTAGTTAGTTTTTGTTCACGAATAAATTGATGGACGGTAAAGTGTGGTGAATACAATAAACTTACTTTATGTGGGCTTATAGTGTAAGCAGCACGACAGGTGTCGTGACTTCCATTTTTATTAGAAAGATTGATTCGTCATTTTCATTTAGTTTTCTTGAGATTCATCGGTCTTTTTTGTGGCAAAATGTAGACTCTTTAATAAGTATTAGATCTCAAATTGACATTATAATTCTCTGTTATGGGTACAATTTTTAATGAAAAAGTAGTTAAGTGTCACTTGAACGTTAACTTATTTTTTACTTGTTTTACACCATACTTTTTTAAGGTATATCAAAAATCTTTTTTACATTTTATAAGCACAGTCTCTCATCATGTTCGACATAGACAAACCTCCTTACTAAGCAATACTTTTTCCAGATGCTTATCGAGATATAACTTAACAGATATAAGTACGACACCTAACACAACACTGTCACTACACTAAGCTGAATATAAAACTAGTTACAAGTAGGTACTGAACGACCAATATACCTTGAGCTCCCCTGTTCCCTCCTCCCTACATGGAAGTGTTAAACGGGGAAGGTTTTGTTCCTCCATAGAGGAGTCTAGTGTGATTGGTTCGGTATTACGCCTGGGGGTACGATGAATATGCAACACCAATAAATGTAGTTTTATCCACGTCGGCTAACTTTCTCCGTCCACGGGCCCAACTCTACTCGGTCGGGTAATAGTTGTACGAACTAACTTTGCGATGTAGTTGGATTATCGCAGATTGATTTTTTAATTTTAATTGTGCTGGTGGGAAATTGATTGTAATTATGATGACTTTTATTCAATATTGTGTTTGTATTTAAAAGGCACAGATGTAAAGTTCTTATGCCTATTTTCCCTAACACTACCGACACCTAAATGTGATGTTTAAATGAAAATGCACTGTTTAAGCACTGCGCAAGAGTGCAAAAATATTTAGGCATTAGGTAAATTTACACTATTTTTTTTTAAATTATCGTCGTATTTTACTAAGTTAATATCGTAAGATAGTTGCACTGATTTTAGAACATGAGACCGAGCCTACGAATTAAATAATTCGTAATACTTTATAGATTTTACTTCTAACAAAATGGCAGCCAAACAGCGTTTTAATCTGTCAGTGTAGGATTCGACGAAAACGGTACTGTCAGGTAGTGCTTACGTACCTAGGTAAATAACCATAACTTATAAACATTACGTTTATTATACCTATGTAATAAACATAAAACAATATTGCATGCCACTACAACAATTTAGGTATGTTCGGTACTGAATGAACAGTGTTTTTATTGCATGACTTGACTTTATTATTATTACAACAGGAAAACCAACTAATTATGAGATACGACATTATTACAGACTGAGCAACGCTTAACAAGCTTATCAATTATTTTTTCATTTTAAAACAAACGAAGGTAATTTATTTTAAAATTTACATAAACGTCAAAATCCGTTAAGTTTACAATATTTTATTTTGAAGCGAAATAATTAACATACGAAGGAAAATGTAGGTTTGTTGTAGGTATGTACCTAGATAAATAATTTTTCGTGAGTAACCATTTACTGTCGGTATTCACACAAATGTAATCGTATTCAAAACTAGACGAATTACGTGTGTTATAGGAAATATTGTCCTTATTTTAACATGATAAGCTGTTACCTATTTAAAAAAAAACAATGAACAGAGTATTTAAAGACCTAAATATCGGACAAAATTCGGTTTTTGTGACTAATACCGGATGTGCACCGAATATTTGTCACATCTCTATTTAATTTAAAAACGTGTTAAGTGATCATTAATGTTGTCTAGTAATAAAACAGTTAGCAAATATATTCGAGCGCTAGTAAAATGTTACATCTCACAGAATTTTAATAAATGTCCTCGTGACAGGTTATTGAACGACTTTTTATTAATATACTTGAGCCAATAATTTATGGGTTGTTTGATTAAATAAATCTAAATCGAAATGCTTGGATTTAACACTTAGTAATCAATAAAATTTAAAATAAAAAATGCATTGGAATAAGCACTATCAATTTATTAAAACACCTATTTTTACATTAACTATTCTTAGAAAATTTATCGTAATTGATGTAGGAGATTATTTTAGATCCGTGCAGTTTTATTCTCAAACTATGTTTTATTTCTTCTTTTTCTTCGAAAAGACGGTATTCCATATTCAAATCCATATTTCAAATTGATGTATTTTTCACTTCAACAAATATCAACTTTATACTAGTTTAAATTAAGTGGCTTTCACAATGACTAGTGAGTACTATTGAATAAGTCTCATCTTACTATCTGGAAATCAGTCGGATTTCCATTTTTATTTACATTATATTTGTAAACCCGATTCTTGAGGAGGGATATAAGCTATGTAACATCACGCTACTAACTTAAGGAACCCAAGAAATCGTGGGGTACAGCTCTTTTAAAATTATACAATACAATGTGGCCTGTACAAGAATACATTGTACGCAAAAATGGTACCACAGAAAACGAGTCTCTTACATTCAACTCGATACTACAATGTACCAAACTCGTCGAATCACTGCACCGTAACCATGACAACGCATTCTGTAAATCACAATTACAACTTATTAGACACAAATCAATATAATTATTCGTATGGTCGACCACCATAGATATTCCCATACAACTTAAAGGAGGTTACGTATTTTTTTAAGTGCCGTCAGTATTCTGTTTCTGAGCTGCCCATTGAGTTGTGTAAAGACCCTCACACACTTTTCTTTGAGCATTTGATTTTGAAGAATCGCTGGAATCGTTGGGTGTGTTATTTTTAAAGCATTAGGCTGTGGCAGGGACTGAGAGAAAAGCCTTTTAAAAGTCCTGTTGGTACGTACGAACTTTTTAAAGTTTACATCGGTGGGTTAGATAGTAAGGATATTCAAAAGCATCTCTGCGATTGTTGATTGCGAAAATTCAAAAAAATACAGAGAATCACTCTTCACAAATGAACTGAATGCGTTATTTTGATGCTTAATTAAAGAGCAAAATCAATTCGATAATTATATGTCACATTACCTAGAGTAAATTGTCTAACCAAACGAAATGAAAAACGTAAACTCAAGAAAAAAACACACTTAATAAATGCTTTTTGAACGGCATCATTCACAAATTTGGTAAAACACATAGGTAACGTAAAAACACGCCTTTATCCCTCGTAACGCCCACATTTCACCAGTTATGTTTAAGTCCCATGTAATACGGGGCGAGCCTACAGCCACTGACCGGACACACATTCAGGCTCCAGGCTTTTACTGAGAAATTCCAAATCGAAAAATCCAGTAACAAATCAAATCAAAGTTCATTTATTCAAATTGGGCTGAGATCAGTACTTTTTGAACGTGGAGATTTACATAAAACAGTCCCCCTAAACGCCCACCCTTCAACAGTTTGCATGACCCAGGAATTGGACCCAGGACTTCATGCTCAGCAGTAGCACTTGCAACCACTAAGTATACATACGAGGCAGTCAATTCGTAAAAAGAATCGGAAAATCGCCCTTTTGGTCACCAAGTGCGTAGACAATTTTGTATTTTCCATGTCTTTGTTGGCCAGTGTATTGCCCAATATAGTCGCTTAGTGAGACCGACTCCTCATATATTTGGATTACGCGCAGTCACGTTTGACGTGTGTGACTATATATAATTAATTTACTTATATTAGCATATGAATTTCGTGGGGAATTCAGGTTACGATTGTTGCCTACTGTCCTCTTGTCCACCTCCAATCGTTTCTAATAATAACTCTTTTGTTCTTTCTGGGGTTCCTTGCTTCATTCATGAAAGAAAATCTTCAAATGAATAATCAAGGATACCAAAGTAATACCTGGATAACCAGGTATAACTTGCTTATCATTGCCTTACAGAGAACTTAATATGTGACTTGAGAACACACAATTTTTGGAAATTAAACGACATTCAATGCGTTTTTTACGTTCTAGGGATGACTAATTGTTCAAACATATGAAGCAATAGAATTTGAAGAAAATGAATTTGTGTAACGCAATTGGAGTGCAACTCTTGTTAGGCTAGACTATAACTATGACTAGTACAAATTTAAACAGGACTAGTCCAATCCCTAAGATTCTCAGAAGTAATTGTTATTCAGCTTTAGCTAGAAGTTTTTTCAACCTGAAATTACAATACGATGGCGGGTAAGCGGGAAGGTGCTACTAAAACCATCCTGTGGCACCCGTGTGTGTATTCCTGTACGGGGTTCAGGGAAACCCTTAGTTCCAAACGCCATTCTATTTTTAATTCAAACCCAGTTCCGCATGGAATATCCACTATTTTAATACTTTAACACATCAAAAACAAAGACTGTTCCCTCAAGCATATCCTTCAGCCTAAAGGCGGTGGTGACAAATATAACTATCTCTCTCTAGCTGTAGGTGCAGCAGGTTAGTGTGAGTAGTGTGTACGTCTGGATAACGGTACACAGTTCGTGACGACGAGGCCGCGGGACGAGTCACGATTTGAAAAAGTGTCGGGCCGACGGGACGAAGTCCCTACGTTCCGAGATGATATTGCTTGGTGCAAGACGTAGGCTAAATACCACATGGATTTGAACTATTTTGACCTATGAACCTATTCAGTGTCATAAGGTGCCAATGATATGCTTATGGAGTAAGTGGGCAGAAGGAAACCGCTAGCTTATGTTATCGATTTACAATCAGGAAGTATTTTTAAAGTGAAAATTCCTTTAGATGCACTTAGAGCTCTTTATGAACGGTGGAGGAAACTGAATCGTTGCGCTCGGGTCGGTGATGCTGAATCGGGTATACCCGGCGCTGAATCGCGTAAACTCGGTTCCAGTTGTCATCAGCTGTGAACAGTCATAGCCCACGGTTCTATCGTACGGTCTTAATCACACACCCTTTTTTTTCATTCCACCATTACCCCCCAGTTGGAAAGTAGTTCTCCCTGCTTGTTTTGTCGGTATTTTAATCTTTAACTACAGAATAGGTTCACATCAGGGCTGAATAAGAACTAATATCGTTAGTCAAGCACTTTGAACCTTTTTCAATGAGCGCCTTCACCTCTTTGTATGTGGGTATATGCTACTTACGCCCTTTTCCAGACCACCGCCGTCATGACAACTGAAAAAAATATTTATTCCTGTTATTTATGCTTTCGACAGTTATTTTTAAACGTCAATCAAGCAAAATTATATCAAAACTTGATGAGATCCTCGTGTCCGCTCCGAGAGGAAGCACTGAAACGAACTCAGAGTTCAAAGTCCAGACATTTTGTTGGTAAAATAATATCAGCAAAATTCTTTCGTAACGCGAAAAAGTACTCCGATATCCACCATATTTTACATTTTTATCGTGGAACCATCTTCGCCTCTAACTTAGACCACACTCACCAAGCTGCATACTGCAACAGTATTACACGTTCTTTATATCAGCGAAACTTTAATACATGAGACGCTCACAACGTGTATATACTTAGGAAAATTCACTGCAAAGCATCCACTTCAGCTTGTTTATCTAAAGATACGGTTACTACAACATATTTTGTATTAGACTGCGCTTGGGCTCCTGGACTCTATTCCCAGCTAGAGTTGTGTTATTAGATTTTTCCACTAGCAACTTAAAGATTACTGACAGCGGTGAAGGCAAACATCGTGAGGAACCGGTGACTCCGTGCCTCGGAAAGCACGTTAAGCCGTTAGTCCCAGCTGTCATTTGTAGATCTTTGATGGTCGTTACGGGTGGTCAGAAGCCCGAAAGTCTGACAACCAGTCTTACTAAGGGGTTTCGGGTTGCCCAGTAATTGGGTTGTTTAGGTCAGATAGGCAGTCGCTCCATGTAGAATACTGGTATTCAGCTGCATACAGTTAGACTGGAAGCCGACCCCAACAGAGTAGGGAAAAAAGCTAGGCAGATGATGAACCTAAAGTTTTAGTTTTGTCTTCACCATCATTTTTTATTCTACTAATGTTAGGTACCATTGACATTATAATACTAAGTTAGTATTTTATGGGCACGCATGTTTCCATGGCATATATACTTTTTTGTTTCCTTTCTTTCCTATTTCAAAAGCTACTAACTACTTAACGCATTTGAATACGTTGTAGCATTATAGTAATAGTCCTTAACATGTCACCACTTAGCCGATAGCCGATGGTCTATGAACATGGCCGTGGCCCGGACGATAGCCTCCGATCCTCGGAACCTGTTCCCTAGCTTAACTTTAACAAATTGCGTGGATATATTGATAAGGAGTTTTAATATTCTATTGAAAACCTCTTTGGTTCCGATTGTTTTTTTAATATTTTGTGCAGCGAGGAAAAATGATTTTGGAAAGAAATTACCTACTATTCCATATTTAAATCTATATTTCCAATTGATGTTATGGCCACTAAAATAAATATCAACCTTTTTAAGAGTTTAAATTAAGTCGATTTCACAAGTACATACTCACAAAAATAAAAAAAAAATATGTGAAATATTATAAGTATTTTTTCCGAAAAGAAAAAAAGTTTTTTGAGTCCTACCATTTCCTTACCTACTGTTTCTATGCTCTATTTTCACTTGTAACGTAAGAAACCGAATGACATGGCTTTATTTTATCAGTAAATATTACAAAGTGAGCCTAATAACCTCTTTATATTATAACACAGGCACACAAACTCATAATCTAAGCGCCCACAATCTGAATGACAAATCAAAAACTTTTTAAACCTCAACAATAACTTTGCCGCGTCTAAATTTGGCTTATTGTTGGCAGAACCAAGATGGCAACCAACCAACCAACGCTTCCTGACCGCGCCAATCACCAACTATTGTACCCAGATTACTTGCAAATTCTATTAAAATATACCCAAGATATTTTCGCAGAGCCAAAAATTTTAACAACCATTGTGCCTCCAACACTCGTCATTGTAAAATACATGTGAAGTAACCGCGCAATGTATACCGTTGTGCAAAATAATTGGATAATGGTAGCCCAACATGTGGTTTTGTGGTCAAGATATATGGATTTCCTATGACTGTCGAGTTTTTGATTGAAATGTCTGTTACACGATGTATGATAGGAATTTGTTGAGAAATTGATTGAGGAACCATTATTCTTGGCTTGTTCATACAGCTGGCCAATACAAATATGCAGACGTAATAGAAAATAGAGAGAATTTGCATTAAGATGTTATCTGTGGAGACGCGAGTATCTTCCCAGCTATCAAGTAGATACTGATTTTGCAATGATAATTTAATCAAGCAAGCAACGTTTCAAAAACAACTTTACGTAAAAGTCGCTCATTCCGATAACTTTTCTTTGTTTATAAATACCTAACAGATTTAATGTTTCAATATCGTGACGCCATTTTCCCAATATGTTAGATAACAAACAATTTCCACAAAAACCACAATAAACAATGTGAGCTATAACAAAAGGGAGACAAGCAATAAAATATACACAGATGCGTAACGAATTCAGAGGTCACACTCGTTGCATAATATTAATATACACCAAAAACACAAAAAATATACGAAAAATTGATATTCGCCCGTTTCCAATTGGACCCTCGTCACGTGTCAAAGAATCAAACATGAAATCATTGCAATTTCCCCGACAAGAGAAAACGCGCTCTAATTTCTAACACCCAAAATGCAATTTTGTTCAGCTTAATTTATTGAAAGACATCGACTCCGATCTATCAATCGAATAATGACGTAACTTTTAATGCTGACATTTAGATAAAGACTTTATGTACACGGAATAGAAATGCAATTTTAATGATATAAAAATGTTAACCCTAAAAAATGGATGCAAATATTAATCAGGATGATAAGTGTGGGGTGTTACATTCTTGTTCGGATTGCGTTTGTCTGTCTGTTTATCTGATGACATCGTGACGGGTTGGCAAGGGTTGTAACAATAACACGTGCAGGTTTTATCAGTGGCCAGAGATAATTCGCTTCAACGCTTGAAATGTAAGACCTTTTTGCTTTTTGGTGTTGTGGATTCATTCATCTTGTTCACCTCGTTCAGGGAGTCATGTTTTGTTACGAATTATCTATTTATTTTTTCTTACACGTCTTTGGGAACTTTAGGGTGACCTTTATCATGAACCTGTATCATTTTGGTTTTCTTTTCTAAATCATTAGATATAAAGATTTCCCACAAAGTAAACTTAAAAATTCTATATCCGTATCTATTAATGCTCGTCACACGTAAACTCTCCCTTTAATCTACCAGATAACGCAATCGGTTTCGAGTACCCAAGCGACCACTCGAAACCAAATAAAGCAGAACATTAGTTCGTGCAACCAATATTAATTAGCAGATGTTTATCTCGTCTTATTTAGAGCCTGCCGTGAGCATGTCCGCCTGACCCTGCCTAGGTCGTCATATGTACCGCTAGAGGGTTAAACCAAGGAATAAAGTACAGAGTGTCTGGTGGACAACGCGGTACTGGCACGCACACAATGAGGGCGATTCGAAATTCAATAAAAACAATATATATTTATTTTTGAAATTCGAAGTTCTATAAATACATTTTGTTTATGTTCTCGTAATTTTAAACTTGAGTCTGTTACTAGGTTATACGTAGTTAAAATCAGTTATTTGTATTCTATACCACATTTAAATGTATTTAAAAATAAATTGGAAATGCAAATGCGCTCGTAATTACGTAAATACTTGACTAAATTAAATCAGAATAATTTTTTTGTAGTCTAGTCTAGACACACGAAATAAATAAAACATTCTTTGATTGATACAGTGTAACGGAATGCAGATTTTGTTGGGTTAGTACGGGACTCTTAACTGAATTTGACACTATTTAACTGTCTGTCACATTGACATTATTTGACATGCAAGTGGCATTGAACTATACATTTCCTTGACTGTATCGGTGGTCTAGTGGTTACAAGCCCTACTGCTGAGCATAACGCATCCTAGATTCAATTCCCAGGTCGGTTTAAGCGTTATTGGGTTTTTCCATCTGGAATTTCTTAGAAGCAGCCCTTATTCTGGGTTTGTAGACGGTAAATGGCAGTAAGCCCGCTCTCTATTACATGGGAATTAAATATAACAAGCAAAAACTGGGTGTACTACACTAACACTTCTCCTTATCCTTCGGGGATTACATGCTGCTATGTTTTAATGATGCTAGGATCCCTAACTGTACCTTATAATAAATATCACTCGATAAACACAAATATTTTATTCTATTGTCAGTTGTTTTCTCACAAAATTTCCGTGTAAATGTGTCCTCAAGCTTATCTGCAATAAAGCTTTTGTATCTCACACAAAATGGCTGGAACACGTCACAAATACGAAATATAGTGTTGTAGACATTTTGCTAAGCCACTAATGTTCACTTGAGGATCGAAATAAGGTCCGCATTGACCTTTTAATAGTCTATTAGTAGGTATTTACTTTGTATTGTTGCTTGTTTTCGTGCTTAGTGCCTAGAGTTTATAGGATTAGTGTTACATCCTTAATGGCGCATCGTTAGAGAACAGTTATTTTGAAACAGGTTCTTGGTACGTTGTTTAACCTACATAGCTTGTTTTAGGGCGTAACCACGTTGGCTTTTGTCAAATTAAGGATAATTCCTGATCTATTATAATTTTTAAAAGCGATCATCATAATTTTATCATTTGTGTATACATTAGAAGTGATCGAAGGTAAAGCTGCGATTAAAGAGGTCAGGCCACGGGTGACTGACCATTACGTACCATACCAAGAACCCGTACCTCCGTGCCTTGGAAAGCACGTCAAGCACTTCGTCCCAGCTCCCATTCTTAGGTCGTTACGGGTAGACAGAAACCCCGAAAGTCTGACAACCAGTCTTACCAAGGGTTATCGTGTTAAGCAGTCACTGGGGGATAATTATGTATAAATATTAGAAGTAATAACTACATACTTTTTAAGTTAGTTCTGAATGTAGTATATAGTTCTAGGCTGTTGGTGTAATTATTATTTTTTTCATTTGAATCCACCAATAGGAACCATGCATCCAGCTTCTGACTTTTCATAAGTGCTCATGTAGGGTTTATGTGAAATTATTTTTAAAAAAATTGAATTTCGATTAATATATCGTCGTTTTTTACGCATCTTCGAAATACCAAGGGAACAGGAAAGTTCAACAATAATTTTTATATTTCAATTTATTGATCCAACATTGGTGCATCGAATTATTTTTATAAAATATAACAATAAACAAAATGTAATCGGATTGGATACGGCGAGGTGTTCGTAAAATGAAATATATTGAATATTTTATCGACCATTGTTTCCAGGTCAGTAATATTATGAACAATTTGTTGTTTTTATTTTATTTTTAAGAAAATAAAACTGACGAGTGTTTCATGTTCAATGGAATCGATATTTCGATTATATTTTTTTTCCAATGTCACTTCCTTTAACAAGTGCAGCAATCTCAGATTAAGTTAACCCCAATAAAACCTGTAATTAATGGCAGTTAACTAAACTATAACCATAATAAATGAGTGCTCAGTTAACCCTAAATCGCGCGTGTACGTGATAGTTTACCAACCTGCCTGTTCTCGTTCGATCTTTAACCTGAAGCTAATAGATGTGGCGCACAATAGCGAATGACGTATTTTTGACGTAAGACGTCAGAAATGTGCTACTTTATTCTCGGAACACCTTGTATGTAAATCGAGTAATTGTTATCAAAACTTCATTGTAATAATCTTGTAGGCTTGTAGGTATTCCGTATTCCGTATCACGGTGAACAAATTAAAAAAAAATGAGTAAAAATATTGCAATGTTTATGTACTTTTGTTTGTTTTTGTTTAGTGTTTACTTACTAAACAAACTAATGCAAATAATCAAGATTTGTTCATTTTAAATGAACCAGATTTTTACTGTGCTTACTAATGTTAAAAAATACCTTCCAGTTACCACTTAGATAATAACACCACAGTCAAAAATAAACATAATTATCCATAACCCATCAACTGCGATCGATGAATGAGAAGCTAAAAACAGTGAGTCAAGGGGTCGCCGGGACCGAGACAATGGCTTAGGGTTGCGGTCACAGATGTCGTTTATCGGACGCTCGCCTAATCTTTAACCCTCCTAGCATTTGAGGGTTGTGTTTTCGAAAACGGTAAATGAATTTGATTGGTTTTTATTTTTTTTTGTTAGTTTTTTTTTTACATTTTTTCCGCGATATAAACCTGATATAAGCCATAATGATACGTTTATTCAAATTAAGGAAATCAGCACCTATTGAACGACAAAAATGACATAAGGCAGTCCTCCAATACGCCTGTTATACCCGCTTCTTAGTATTTTTGCCTGGAAAAAGAGTTGTACCAACAAAATTCCCAGCAACACATATCTGAGTATCTGATAAGTTAGAACTTGATTCCATACAAAGTAAGTTATACGAACTTAGTTTTCCGCATATGTATGAAAACAAAATGCTCTCACTATAAACTCAAAGAAAAACTATCCAGTTACCCCTTCATTCCGTATAGGATATGTAAATACCCTTCCCAATGATAGCGGTATAACTTTTTAGCCGATGTTTGTTCAAATCACTCTGGTGAGGGGGTGTCCACATTAATTGAATTACGTGTCGTTTTACATTATGGCCGAGTCGGGTTTATTTGAGTTTACTTAATGTCTACTCATATAAATTGGTGTAAGAACTTGTCTACTTCCATGGTGTTATGATTGTAAGTAGGCATTTTTGGTTTTAGAGGAAATGTCGTAACTTTACTTTGACGTTTGACTAGTTTTCGCAAGCAATTCTACTGGGCATGCATACAGGGAGCTTTTTTGTGTTTTTCCAGCTGGAAGTTTTCAGTAGCAGTTCGGAGTTCTGATTTGTGGCCGGTTGATAGGTAAAATAACTTCCTCTTTCTATCCCTTCCGAGAATACAATCGTGATATTATGTACTGCTGGACGATTCTGTAAAAATCTTCCCGTTGAAAACTTGGTTGAAATGAACGGTGAATGTCAGTGAAATGTCAGTGTCTTACTTAAGCTGAATGACACTGCTAGTTTACTTCATCGCTCTCAAGTTTTCACAGGAAGATTTTTTGCAGAATAGTACTGCTGATAAATTTTTTATTTCTATACTCTTGGGCTAAAATCCGGTTTGATTATTTATTGCACCTCTGTGAAAAAAAAGCAGAAACTCTAAGTCATATTCAAAATCTTCTGTAAACATCCTTGCCATTGAACAATACACATTTATAATATTTCTTGTAATATCTTACAAATATAACCTTTTCCTATCTCTTGACAGCAAACTCCCTTTTAATTCACACCGATTAGATGATTGTACGTGCTTACCACCCCACTAGTTCCGTGGCAAACAATCCGAACGGAATGATTCGCCCAAAGTAAGGACAGACGTCACCAACTACTTGTATCTTGCTATTGTCTTCGACCGCCGAAGTTCGGGTCTGATAAGGAGACGGGCCCACAATGTATAGGTCCCAAGTTTGTTAACATGGGGATTTGAAAAGCCGTGGAAACCGTTTAGACGTTGCAAAAGCGACAGGTGAAACGCTTTTCTTTGCTTATCTGCGGTGTTTACTCCGATAAATTCGGAATAAGGCGCGCCTCGTTTGAGGTATTACCTACGTGTTCTATTTTCAAATTTATTCTTTGTTGCCCGTAAAAAAAGAAATTGGTCTCAGAATCATTTTACGTTCTATAAATAAACGAATGTGTAGTTGCATTACTTTGACAGAACTTTAAACATCAAAATGTCTCCGTAAATTATAAGATTTTTACGACACCAAACATTACCCATATCGAAAACGACAAATTACAAAACGACAGTTTACACTTGTCGCTTAAAAATAAATTAGAAAAATAATTGGATTCGGTATACGCAGTCATGTGACAAAAAAAATAGTAAAAATAGTCACAAATGTCTGATAAACTCGTAATATTCTCGTAAAATGTGTGTGTAACAACAGTTTTGTGTCGTAAAAGGGCGTAAAGTGAAGAGTGGGATACTTTACGAATGTGCTCGTTGACGGCACCCCGGGGCTCGCATTAACACCGATATTACTATTATCACGGTGTATTCGTATTAACGCGTCGAGATTACATTAACCAAACTACCGGCGGGCGACGGGTTAACACTGGTTGACTTTATAAAGAACGCGCTTGTCTTACGCGGTCCGTTCGGGAAAATGCACACCCTATTTAATATAAAACTCATTATTACGCAAATATTTATCATTTTCAGGTTTATGAAATGATTTTTTATAAACATAGGTGTCGAAGTTCAGATTGTTTTTGTAAAAAATCTAATGACAGTCAAGGGCGTGAATTATTTAGCACTCTGGCACTTTACATGAATTTGTTGTATTATAACCTATTTAATACCTACGTCAAAGTATGACATTTGTTTTTAGATGTCTGACACTTTAAGTCTGGTGTTTCAGTCCTGGACATTTTTGTATTGCTATCATCTACCTAACCGGCTTTCAACCTAACTGGCCCAATTGAATACCAGTATTTTACATGAAACGACTGCCAATCTTACTGAATCAAACGGTTCTCTTTCATAAGACTGGCTGTCATATTTTCAGGAAAGGAAAATACCTTTTCATTTCCCGTTGCTTAACATGCTTTCCGAGGCACGGAGAGCCCTTTGTATATAATTGATGGTAACCCATCCACGGTAAGCGACCTTCAATCGTGTTGCCACGAGACCCACAACATGTTGCATGGACATCACGTGTTAATCAGAACCCCTGTTACAATCAGCCCATTCGCCAGTTGCACAACGCAGCATTGTTCGCAGGGGTCGAGGTTCAACGCTTAGCTGACCCGTAATTGATTTGTGTCGGGCTTAAACACAGCTTAGCGTCATTACGGGCTAATCAAATGATAGTTGCGCTTATCGCTGTAATGATGTTCATTAAGAATTAGGGTTCGTTGTTACTGAGGATGTGGTGGGTAAGTGTATAGTATATGTTGGGTTTGTACTGCTGGTTAGTGCCTGTTTCATGGCGCAGTGGTGTGTCGTGGGTTCGAATATTTGTATGGCCTGCAGGTAATTGTTCTGAGTCTGGCTGTATTTACAAATATGTTTTAAATGTTTGTAAAATCACCCACTATACATTTTCAGGAGAAATTCCTAGTGGGGGCAACTTTTTGAAAATAACGATATTGTTATGCTCGCTCCGTAGTAAAAGTCCTATATGCCATGATCTTCAGCACAAGCCTAAACACCAGAGACCTTAAAATCAACACATCAGTCACCAGTATAGATATTGGAAACTAATAACTAATAATAATAATACTATGTCTCATTTTCACCTCGTCATTATTTTTTGAAATATTTGTATTGTTTCTTAATGGCCCCATAATAGTTAATTAAAAACAAAACATAAGCAGAAACTACCACCCACCACTTAATACATTTGCTCTAACCCCAAACTACTATCCCAACTCATTCTTCAGTACCTGACCACACTGACCACGTAAACGACCATTAAAGGGTTAACAGCCCCGCTCGCAACAAGAATAGCCACAAATCAGTGAGATATTCAATCTCGGGTACAATAACATTAGAATATCGGCTAAACGGCTAAACTAAGGGGGTTTAGCGACATTGCGATAACTAAGGGTTAAGCCAAGTATTAGTGCTGGATATGACATTGTTTAACATGTCATTAGAGAGGGTTATGTTGCCCTTTGACATATTTAAAAAGAGTGGCCATGGAGTTTCTTCTCCATAGGTACCTACGCTTTGGAATGGGCGACTAGCTTCATTTTTCCGATTCTTTGACAATTCAAAAGTACCTGTAATTATTTTATTTGAAATAAATGCTTTGACTTTGACTTTAAATAGTGTTACCCTTAAAAAAATTATAGTTCGTTTATTTTTAACTAAATTTAATTTAACTTTTGTTTCATATCTTGAAATAATACATAGTGTTTTGGGTGTACTATATAAGTACCTATAGGTACACCTTGGTCTAAACCTTCGGGGAATACAGGTTTGGGGGGGGTTTAGGTACATTATCTACGTAAATATATATGTGGGGATATAAAAACCCGAATTAAACAGAGGTTTCCTCCTTACAGTTACACCTTGCGCAAATTACTAGTGAAAAACATCCCAAATCATACAAAACAGAAACTTCCATTAAACAACCACGAAACCAACATGTTCCTTGCTTATCCAGTCCCACTAATTCCTTACTTAACTATCTGTAAAGGGAGACGGAAGGGATAAGGTGAAGGGCTCCGAACAAATTAAGGGATTCTAATGGTTATCGGCGGGATCTACGGTAGGCAATGTTTAAACTGGCCCTTACACGCGCTGGATGAATTTTAATGTCCCCAAGTGTAGTGTGATGGTTGATATTTTGATATGTAATACAAGATGGTGGACGTGTTACGGTATTATGAGGCTTTTGAGTGCGTTTTGAATTGTTTATTGAGTGTTTCACTGTTACTAGTCATAGAAACGGGCCTGTTTGGTGCCCTTTTGTGATAATTGATAACTAGTTGTCATAATTGAGCTAAATGTGGCTTTTATTTATACTAGGCGATACCTAGGCATTACATTTAGGTGTCTCAAGTATTTCATAACTGTAGTTTCATTTCAGCCAATTAAATGGCTCTAAACGAGTTGTAAGTACCCAATGATCGAGTCTTGAATAAATTTCTTGTATACGAGCCTTCTAATGGTACTACGTTAATATTTTTTCCATCTTTTACTCTCTTAGCAAACAAGATAGCGACGGAAGAACTAAAGCTTCCATACAAACTTAGTTGACATTTCAAAAGTATCGACTAAAAATATAGCGAAGTTCAAGGCATAAACTAATTTCACATCCCATACTTAGTTCTTATCTATCACCGTCATTCTCCGTTCTTTTCTAGAGCTGTAAGTCAGTAACAGACTATGTTACAACTCATATTTTAGTTTAGTTTTTGAACACGGGAATCGGCGCCACTGTACTATTATTTTACAGCATGAAGTATATTTGTAAAGGGTAAATAAAACCACTCACTTGGAGGTCCATAAATGCAAGATAACTTGTCTAAAGAATTAAAAACAGCATCAATAACATTATCACAGTAACCAGTTTCATTCAATTTATATATTTTTTTCTTCGCCGCCATCTTTAGCGGCCATAAATAATTGTCAGCGATGTTAATTACGATGTTGTCTTAATTTCAAGACGTACACGCCATTCATCTTCTAAGTCTTACTCTCGTGTGCCGTAATTATTCAAATTATCTTCTTATCAGGTCAAAACAGTTTTCCAACATCCCCCTGAAATTAACACATCTTTCATGTCAATATCACCTTTATTCTTAGTTAAGTAAGGACGAAATTCCATTGGTGTGAAACGGGATTTTTGTTTTGCAAATATCTCCTTTATCAGTCCCGCTTTTGATATTTTAATTTGCAGTTTTGGTTTAATTATTCTTTGTTTTGGTAGTGTTATGGTACGTTTCTGGTGGTACAGAATATTTAATTTCGTTTCGTTGTTTATTATTTGGCTGCGTGCCTTTAGTGCAAACAGGCAGAAAACGAAACCAAGGTAGGTCTAGTGGTCGCAAGCGCTACTGCTGGGAATAAGGGATTCCAGAAGTAAAAATCTAACAACAATGCCTAATCCGGGAATCGAACTCAGAACCTCACGCTCACCAGAAAGGCTTTCGACCACTAAACCATCGAAGCAGACACAGGTGAGGTGTTAATAGAGTCTCATTCTAAACCCACTAGACTCCAAAAACGTGAAAAAATCTGAGTTTTCCTAGGTACTCTTTGCCCCTACTAAAATCTCTTTCCCATCCAAACAAACTCGCAAACCCAACACCACTTGAACTCAATCTCATTTGTATGTTAAATGCAAGTAGCCCCGACATCGAGTATCTTAGGCCATAAGTTACACCCTACCGATACCGAGATATCGATCTAATCTCTCGATGCACGTTTATCGAGTCGTTTGAATCGATACAAACTTATCGATACCGCATTTGTCACGAACACTCAGTGCGTCGGGACAAATCTTGTTAAGGGGAGGTAATTGCGTTAATTGTGATTTGTAATTGGTCTGGTTGGTGATATTTAAGGAGTAAGCTAGGCTTGCATGCTAATAGGGTGTAACTTTATCAAAAATATTAATCATAATGTAAAATACTTTTTCGTAAATTAGTGTTCACATTAAAACTTCCGAAATAAATAGAGACGTGCCAATTTTAATTTTTGAAATTGGATTTTCTTTTTAGTTTATTTATGATGTTCTAATTTCGAAAATTAAGTTGAAACGAAAAAATCATCAGTCATATTGTGTAATAAAATTATTACAGTATTCTTTTAATTTAAACATAAGCATTGATCGATAAATTAAAATCCAATCGACTTCATAAGAGGAGGTTCCTCTTAAAATTGACACAAAGAATGAATCCTAAGATTTATTTAAAGACTCCGCTTCGATGTAGATTCAATCGATCGTCCATTGTTTCAATTTATTCGATTTACTGATCGATACAATGCGAGCATCTATAGGTATTCTAGAGCGTGGGAAAGTCGATCTTTCATTATTATCTTCATCTTGACATATTCAACGATAAATTTTGCCAATACTTCTTGGTACAAATACTAACTAGTTCTTATGTACAGTCTAGGAAATTGATCGTTGAGCAGTTTGGTACAGAACGTCAAATTGTCGTGTCAGCCATTTAAATCAACTGATTAAAAATAAAACTTGTCATTTTACAGACAATTTAGGAGAATTGTCAATTTACCTGGATTAAGAGTTAACATTTGCAATATCGTAATACAAAATAGTTCTACAAAAGATCCTTTTCGCTTTCCTACTAAGTAACATTGAAATTGTAGATATCTTACGTTAGAACTGAGCTTCCTATCTTCTTTTCACTTATGTCATCATCGTCTTTAGCGTTCAAGATTCTATCTGAGTACAGACATCTGACAGAGCCGACATATCGTAACATATGTAACGAATTTCTGACATAACTCCAAGTTAATTACTCTAAAAAACAACGCTATCTTTTAGATCAGCGCATAGTGCCCATGTTTAATAGTTTTGGTTTGGGGCGTGGTCAAAAGCATAAGCGGGAGCGATTTAGCTTAATGGACAGTCAGAGAAAAAAATAGCGGCTAACATTGAGCCGCGCAAGATGATTTTAAGTGAGTTCAAAATGTTCTTAAATTAATATTTCTACTAACGTACCTCAAACTAGAGTTAAACACATAAAACAGAACATAGAAAACTTGAATTAATTGTAAAATACCTATCGTGGCAAATGTACCTTTATAACTTTATAGCCCCAGTACACAACCAATTCCTAGACTCAATATCGTGATTTCAAAACCTACAGATAAATGGCTACGTGTATGTGCATACCCATCAGAAGTTATCGTTTACGACAGGATTGGAAGGTAATGCGATGCCTGAATGAAGAAATATTTTGGTAAAATACTTGCCAATAATAATGTCACAGTCTATTCCAAGTACATTCTCAGAGATGAAATCATTTTTTTGCTATCTGGCCTTCGGGGTTCTTTTCTGAACGAGGGAGATGGTTTTAATTCGCTTCAAAAAACACTTAGCTGCTACCGGACTAAGCCAAGTTACACAATAGGGGTTAGTTCTGATTACTTTTCTCATTTTTCTGATGCATCTCGTCTAGCTTTAGAAAATATATGAACTACATTACGCTTAGTTTACCAAACACATACACTTGTAATAGTTTTAGCTACGAATGCCTTAGACCTGTCAACGTTTACTTCAAAATACCTTTCTACTATTAAACCATTAACAGGACCACAGACAAAAAAAATAAACCTATAAAATCCTTTACCCTTGCACTGGACGCACCACACGCCGCGTCTGTCCGTCTGTCAGAGCAACGTTGACAGGTGTTAAATCGTACGCAGAGCGGTGCGCGTACGCAGTGTAATTAGTTGAGTCATGGCTATTAAGTAATACCTGTTTGGCTCTCAACGGGGTACGGAAATGTTGGAATTTTGGATAAGATTTTAGCATTATTAGGAAATCGTTTGTAACAGGCGATGTTACTATAAGTATTGGATAGAAAAATACATCAAAATATTTTTGTATACAACGTGTTAGATAGAACGATGGAAATACTTTGAGTGTAGTTCTCATGATAATAAATAACTTTATACATGGGACCAACACTGAAATCGCGAAAAAAAACCAGATGCTCCATACTCAAGTTCGAATAACTAGGCAAAATGTAGGGATCTCGTATTTTCTTACGCTCTTACGAACAGTGGATTATTTTTCGCGATTTTAGGTTTGTTCCCACAGCTAAAATTGTTTATTTTCAAGAGTTCCCACAAATTATTACTATTGTTCTACCAAATAGCATGTATAAATTCAAGGCCTAATAGACTAAATATTTTCCCAAACTGTTCTTCAAAAGCTTCACTTGTCTTAGCTTTCCATCGTGCCTATCTCAGCTTGGTTCTTCAGAATCTCCAATTTGTTCTTCAATTAATAAACCCCTTCAACACCGTTTCCTTAATTTACGATGAAACTGATATCCTCCCAGCTCCATACAGAAACTCCGCGAGATTTTCACCCGACTAACGGCTTATACCAATAAAGCGTAGATCAAATGAGCATATCTGAGCGTAGGGCATCCATTCACGCTGCTTGCCTATTAAATCAATGTCCACCGTATATGTATTACAGTACAGTCTGTCTGTCTGTCACGCGATACGAAGAAACATTGGCGCTGGGCGAGCCCCTGACTCGAACAGATGTTTTGACTTTATATTTCTGTTTTGTTGAAGAATTTCAAGAATTATTGCCGTGAAACATTACGATACACTGCCAAGTAAAATAATAAATAATTTTATGGACCAAAAGACCATAGAGAACTCTTATAAGAGCTGATTTACGACTCTCAAACAGCCGTGTAATCCATTGAACCGATGATACACTACAATTTAAACAATAATACACCATCTTCTAAACCATATAACAAAAGGCGTGACCCAATATGAATAATCATAAAACCACATTAAGGAATTAGACGTTACACGCCCAATAACTCTATCTTAACATCTACAACGCGACCGATTGAAAAAGTCATCAACAAACAAACAATATAATACACCTGACACACCAACATAACACAGCAGGTTAATGTAAGTTCACACGTGAACCTAAGGTGAGAGCGATCCACCGGCGGCAAGGCCGAGAAAACCGATCAATTTAAAATGAAACTTACCTGACACGTAATAAGGTCAACATTCCCACGGTCGATGTTTAAAACACAATTAAGAAAGTATCCAATAAGGCTCGGAATGTGTGGTTGGAATGTGGACTGTATTAGAAGGTGGTAAGGTCTGTATTGTGTGGGTCGTTGTTTGCGAACCGGTTGGATCGGTCGCGAACTTTTACCTATAAATTTGTGTCGGCTAGCCGGCATGCGGCGGGCGTGCTCCGTGTCTAGAAGCTCTTGTGTAGTTGAGTCTTATGTTATAGGAAATTAGAGGGAATGAGCTGGGAATATACCACTTCACGTATAAAACTCAATTCATTTTGATAACATGAACAGTATCATTGTATATCAAAACAAACTATAAAGCTTTGCATCTCATTAGGCTTGAATTTATGAACAAAATACAGCTTGATTCAAATAATGTTGTATTATGACTGTATCATAAACTTTAAACTCAGTAGTTTCGCATTATCCTGATCGTCATCAGCTAACAGCAACCCACAAACAATTTTTTTTTTCTAAAATTCATATTTCTGACACAACCAAAACAGTACTAAAACACAGTTCTCTCAAAAAAAACCCACAGTCACATCGCTAATGCAAACGCTTAAAAAAATCGCTCCCGCTTACACTCACACCCCAACCTAAGCCAAGGGCTGATGCATTTCACAACGAGTCAATTAAAGGCAGCATCATTACCGCAATCTGTTTTTACCGAGCACGGCTAAATGTTAATACTCTTGCACTTTCATGCAACACCGTGACAAAACAGGACATGTGTCGAGGAAACTGAAGATTTAATTAGATTTCACATCTTCTTGAAACGCGACAAACTTCGTGTGAATTCGTCACTGCTCGCACAGTTTTGTCTGCCCCGCTGCACACCTTACCTGTCAGAAAACGAGACCCAATAGAAAATGTATTATTTTTCGGTCACTTGGCGTTTAAGGTGTTGAGGCTGTCTGTCCATTGAAGCGGAACGAGGCTACGGAGCGGAGACACGGAGAAATAGTGACCAATAATCCTTGTCCGAGCAGAGCGGAGATTCCATGCAATCCTATTGGTTAAAACTTCTCCGTTTCTCCGCTTCACAGCCTCGCTCCGCCTCAATAGACATGCTGCCTAACTGTTCCGTTAGGCTCGTTGCTCAGCATTCCTGGGTGTTTTCAAGTTGTTGAATGGAGTTGTAGGGTTCACCATCAGGAATTTCTCAGTAGCAGTCTGTAGATTGGAGGTGATTTCTTGTCTTCTCCAGATGCGACTAAATTCGTGAGACTTTGACACTGCTCTCATACATTTCTGTGACCAAATCAACTGCCTCGTTGGTACTGAGCATAGGGTCTTGGTGCTATTTCTTGTTCGGGTAAAGTATTATAGGATTTCTCCATTAGAAATTTTTTAGCCAGCCCAGAGTTTGGCAGTTGTTCCCCGTGCCTTGTGAAGTATATATAGCTGTTCTGCGTCTGATCTCTGATCTCTGCCGGGTCGTATCTGATTGCCGTCTCACCGGACAATGAGGGTGAAAGAACATGTAGTGCACCTATGGTTGCGCACACTCCTGTGTATTATTTTGTTGATCTCCGAAGATACTAAACCATGTCCATCAAATTCTTAGAACAACTTTCGTCGTAAACAAGAACAAGGTCAAAATAATCCATCAGTATTCTACCACGACAATCCTAAATCGCGCTGCAGTAGCCATAGCTCGGTGTGCTATGCCATAGAAGAAGACTACCAGTCTATATTTTTACAGAAACGCGTTTCGCTTCTCCTTTGCCTTTTACTTATGCACAGTCAGAGAAATGTTATGTTGAGCAGATCCGACACACTACAAAATTTCCCTTTCGGGCGATTGTCAAAGAAAATTGGGTTATTTTAATTAACACTCAAATAGCTAAACAATCATTTCTCTGACTGTAGGTACGTTGTCTTCACATAATGATGTTTAGAGTTCACGATGTTTGGCATCATTAACAACTTTGTTGTCCGTACAAACAACTGGTGAAGCTGGAAACAGATTTGTAACATCTTACTCTACTTAATCCAGCTGTCTCATTATCTACCTGACGTTATACGAAGTTTTGTGACGTGTCTTTTGTGCCTCATTACAAGTCTTATTCTAACTTTAAGTAGGAAGGTACTCTGATATGGCAGATGCTGTAAACCTTATTCATGTACACTTTGACCCGCTATTGGCCATAATTGCCCGATATTTATTATGGGGCTATAAATACAGCTGTAGATTGAGCTTGGTTCGTTATAGTTCGAATAAATTATGAGTTTAATTAGAGAAAAATGATATTTATCTGCGAGTTGGTTAAGCTTGCGCTCTTTCTTTAAACATGAAACTTAGATTACTTGGACATTACAATCTATCAGCAATCCATAATAAGTCCTAACTACACATAATATGACCTAAGCCTATTTCTGACCCACTGTTGGGCAATGCCTCTTCTCATTCAGAGAAGGCACGAGCATTATTCACCACGCTTGTTTTAGGTGGGTTGGCAATTTCAAACTTATATTAATTTTAAGTCCAGGTTTTCTCACGATGTTTTCCTTCACCGATATCAGTGATGTCCAAGATAAGCTTAGAAATTACATATGAATGAAAAAACTCTTATTGTTATAGACGCCAGCACATCAAGCTATGCCCAACTGCAAAATTTCCCCAATTGAACATGAATCTTATTCTTGTGTAATAAAGTTGATAAGCTATCGAATAAACTTGACAGATACTTGCTTGATGTACTGACGTACTTGCCCGGATTTGAACCCACAACTTCGTACATAAAAGGCGACGGCTTAACCACTAACCCATTACCACTGACAATATTTATTATAAGCAAAGATTGAAACATTTCCCAGTAACACATTACATCGGCTACTTGATACGATTCTTAATCAATTCGTTGCGAACACAGGTGATATACGGCCTTGAATCTTCCTGGCATATTCCTTGCATCTAGCAGAAAGATTTAGTGCCTAAAGATGCACTAAATATCGTCCTGTCAGATTGTGAGCCGGTCTTAATAAAAATTGCGTTGCTTTTTTTTTCTTCGTAGAAATCGCTCCGACTCTGGCTGCCTAGTTGGTCTAATAGTCAAATGCTTTACTGCTGAGCATGAGGTCCTGGGTTCGATTTCCGAGTCGGGCACAGTGTTATTGGGGTTTTCCGCCTGGGATTTTATAGTAGCAGTTTGAATTCAAGCCCCGCTAATGGCAATGTGTTCGGCCCCTATTACATAGGGTGTAAATGTGAGTGAGTGATAGGTACACCTCTGCCTTACCCCATCAATATATCGATCGCTTTCCCCATACAGGTGTGATGTTAAGTTTTATCTAGAAATCGCACAAAAAAAAATGAGACGATAAGACTATCAATGAAATGAAACTTAATTGCTGTAACAATAAATAAAATGGTTTTGTTTTTAAGAATTTAAAAATAAATGTCTTAACAACTTTTCCCGCCAAAATCCTGCCTGTCATAGGTAGGTAGGTTATATTTTATGGCGTAAACATAAGGCACGGATTATGATTTATGCAGCCTACTTTATTTAATATTGTAATACAATTTAAGGAAGGGCCCTCTAGTCTTACACATGCAGTGTGAACGCACTTAGCGCTAAAAGCCTAATTCCTTATGCACCCTTACGGCTTTTTAGCACCAGACGCCATTTTATTTTGTCCAAGTGTTCGAGTTATTTATAGCGAGGTATTAAATTATTCGCTAAGAGATTGTCGGGAGGACTGTGTGGTGAGTTTAGGTACATTTTCACAAATGCTGAAACGCGGATTTTGTTTTTGGCTTGGTGTTTTAAGATGGCTGCGCCAATTGTGTTTTTTGTTCAATTAAATTCAAAGAAAACACGATTACAGGAAATATAAAATATTAGTGTTAGGACTGCCTCGTTGGTGTAGTGGTTGGAAGTGATACTACTGAGCACAAGGTCCTGGGTTTGATTCCCGGGTCGGGCAAAGTGTTATTGGGTTTTCCGACCTGGAATTTCTGAGTAGCAGCTTGGAGTCTGGATTTGTGCCTGTTTGATGACACTAGGCTCGCCCCCTATTACATGGGATTTAAACATAAAGGCGAAATGTGGGAGTACTGTAGATACGCCTCTGGCTAACCCTTCGAGGATTACAGGCGTGATGTAATGTTGAAGTGTTATAAATTAAACTTAACTATATAATAAACATTTTAATATTTTGAATTCCCATTAAATCCAATATTGTGCTCATTAGGTAGTCCTTAGGTAGACTTCATCGTTATCTAAATTCAGTTTCCAATAATAATAATGTTAGTGGCTTGATTAAAAATCCAAGCTTAATTTACTTATCAACCAAATCAAAATTATAAAGTCAAAAAACAAACATAATAAATTCACGAATTATCTCATGAAATTAAAATCTCAAATTACGAATTAATGAAGGTGGCTATAGACGGTCCCACTATGTGTAATTACTTTACACAATTTACATAAAACTGCTTACAACGAATTTATTTATACATAAAATTAATAAATTAATCAATACAGTACCATTATAAAGTTATCATTTAAATTGTACTGTCAGTTGGGACTGGTCATCTCTCTGTTACCACGAGATATTTTAATTATGTTATTTTTACTCCAGACGCAAGTAAATAGGCACGTGCGTAATTCACAAGTAAATGGTTTGATTGGATGAATTTAAGTATGATTTTGTATGAGATAAAGATCTGTTGTCACGAACCCATAATAATTTGTATCATGATAAAAAAAAAGTTGAATAAAATGTGACTTTTGATGAATCCCTTAGCATGAGTGTCTTCTTGGCGTTCAATAAAATAGAAACCAATTTAAAATTACCTATTTTCCGATGAAAAACCTCAATTGTCTTGTATCTTCACTTAAATCAGATTTGTTGGAGACCTCCTTAAAAGCAACTGTGATATCATATTTCACGGAATCATAATTTAATTTAAACAGGCAATTTGGATGTAATCTTGCAATTACCAGTTTCTATTTATTGCATCCTGAGCTGGAAACTAAGTACGTACTGTATGAAGTATTTTAGTTAATAAGGTGTGTTGACAAGTGGCTTGGTAAGCTGCTGTTTATGTAGGTAACTTTTGATATTAATTTAATGTTTGTTCAACTATCCAGTCTTCATCTTCTTTACAAAAAGTAACGATCATTCTTTATCAATAAAATTAAGAACACCTACACAACCTTATTTTTTGTTAACAGCATACTTTTTAAGGGGTCATTGTGCTCCTTCATACGATCAACTTTTAATATTAGACCAACCCTAAAATCGCGAAAAACAATCTCAACTGCTCAATACATTTGTCAATCTACGAAATAGGAAATTTACTTACTGAACCCTGTTTTTTTTTTCGATTACAAGCTATTCATAATGTATAACCCCATAAGAGGTAGGTATGCTATCAACAAAAAATAAGGTTATATTACTTGAATACTTACCACTAACCAACCACCAGTCTTGCCAAAAGGTATCGTGTTACCCGTAACTGGGTAGTGGAGGTCCCATTTAAAATACTGATAATAAGCTGCATCTGTTGAAGCTGGAAGCCAACCCCAACACAGTTGGGAAAAGGCGAGGCAGATGATGGTGATGATAATATAACTTGACTACTTTAAAACCCTGGCTCAACACGCATTACAATTTTTATAACAGTCATGGTAACTAACACTGCTAACAAGTGTATTTTAGCTTACCTAAACCAATAGACGTAAGTACTCTACATCGAGACAAAGACGAAGGAACTCGAGTATAAAAAAACTACAGTTTTCGCCATCTCAGTCCTTAGTCCACTAGCGCCATTGCTATTGACGCGCGCTACCATTGATTTATACGCGCCAACGGCCAACCCCCGGAATGAATAAAGAACTAACGGCCCCGAGCGGCCATTTGTCTCTATCCTTTATGGTAAATGCGAGATTTAGGAGTTTTTATTTACTGGTAAGAAAACTCGCCAACAATGGACACAGTGCTGAAAGACAAAAGAAGTTGACATATTGTTTTTTTTTGTCTATGGACTCTAATTTTCAATGCAGTTCCGTGCACGTAGTGAACATAAAAAATAGATTTAAAATGTCACACACGAAATAGAACTGCTGATTTTTATGAAACAAAAATGATAAATGGTGTTGGCACATCGCCTATATTTCATCAAAAGAACATTTTTAAAACTGCAATACCGAAAAACATTAATAACTAAGTGAAAATATAATGTCCCCTCGCATTCCGCGACTCCCCCAAACTATATTCCAAAAAACAAGAGGAAACTATTTTCGCCGAACAAAAAAATGTTTCCGGCAGAAGATTTATAGGCCACCTTACTCACAGCATAGGCCCTCTTCGTATAAAACGCGTGAAATGAAGTGTTTCCCTCCCCCTTTGGTTTTTTCTTCTCTTTTTCCTTAGCCACAGATTTTTTATTGCTCAATTAATCCAATAAATTCGCGTTGATGTGCGTTTTGACTCGTGTAACAGGGCTTTTAAATTTTATTTCTTCTTTTTGGTTTGAAAATAGACCAATGATTATACAGATCATTAGCAGCTGTCACATTTAAATATAGAATTAACTTTAGCGCTTCATTTGTTTTGGTTTGAATAATGAACAATGCATGGGAAAGTACTGGCTTATTTTAGTTTTTAGCAAACATCATAAATGTTGACTATAAACACAAACCCATGTGAGTCAGTTTTTTTTCAGCCAAAATAAATTCATACTGCTTTAATTTAAATAAGGCAGTTTTCACTAATAGTTATTTCAACTGCGTATTACGGAATCCCCCTCAAAAAACATGTAATGCTACCCGGGAATGGACAGAGAACTTTCAAAATAAATATCATATGGTCAGTCAATAAAAAGGTCCACCAATGGACATTCACGTCACGTACGCCCTCACTTGTCGCTATGCCCATTGCTGAAATTGATATACATCACCCGCCAATATCGGATACATTTCAAATAACTCCTAACACAATGGAATAAAAGCTATGTTAGTAAAATTCGCACGCATATATAAATTGGCCGAGTAGTCTATGCCCAAAATTGGCTGACCTCTCTACTCCCATTTTCAATGGGTGGACATTGAATATCCGGAACACTGAGAAAGGTCCCATTGAAATGGCGTTCTTAAGGCTTGACCGCGCACTTTCTTCAGGGCTCTGGACGCCTGGTACCAATTGCTTGAGAAATATTATTAGAGTGATGGTCTGTGGGCCGTCATAGTTGATAGAATAAAAAGTAGGAATTGAATTGTCTTACTATGGGCGGTCGGTCACTATGAGGGTGTAGATAACATTTTGGAATTGGAACTGGAATTTTCTTTTACTCGCAAAAACGAACTAAGTAGACAGCCGAAGGCATTTGTTTTTTGTATGTTGGCACTAGTGGATGTCTAGTGCTCAAAATTCGACCATTTTAGTTATGCACTCCTGCTCCATAATACATTTTAATCAATCCAAATCTCACACTCAACCAAGGAGTACCACGCTTGCTCCTCACATATCGATGTATAGATTAGTTCGGGTTAGTGAGTAGAACTAATCACAGAGTAGATCCTCTTTTTACCTACAAAAGAAACTTATCAAATCGATGCCAATTTTATTAACCGTATTCATAATCACGGCCCGTCGACTTAACCCGTTCGCTGCTACGATAAAAGTCGCAACGTTAACATTCACAGATTTCGTCCAAAGATAAACATTACGGACACGACGTAGGCGGCGCCGGGGGCGTCTCCCTGTGATATACGATACCCGACAACGATTGTATCGATTCAATTAATTAACATATCTATATGTAACATATTTGTATTACAAATAAGCGTACGAATTAACTTTCTATAATTTATATTCTATAATTTCTGATAAAGAAATGTTCGTCGAATTCTGTGTTACCTTTAAAAAGCTTTAGTATGATTTTTAGAGAACTTTCCAATAAAATATTTAAAAATAACATAATTACTGTCAAAATAAACATTGAATCAAAAATACAGCTCTTTTAATTTTCGATTAATGTTATTAACATGGAAACGATTTTATTAAGTCTCCTTTTGAGTTAATATACGAATATTGACTCATTTTATCGTCAATATAGTTTCTAATTATTAATTCATATCGATTAATTTGGAATATTTTTTTTTTAAAGATTGTCAATATTGAATATATTATTAGAAAAAAGTTTTTGCTAATGTTATAAGAGCAACTTATTGAAAATCTGATGTTTTCTACTGTTCCTCTAAAAACTAGTTTATTCTTATTTCCTGTGCCTTAATATCTGCAGATAATTTATAGTCCATTCAAAACACTTAAGTACTGAAAAACGTGATAGTAGTTTGTATTCGAAATAATCTATCGGTTTTGGTATTGGTCCTATACTCTTTTTACCTAATCTAAAACGCAAAATGCGTGTCTTTTCATGGAAGGAGTGACTAATCGCGTTTCAGAATTATGATGACGTAAATGAACGGTCACAGATTTATTATCGGTCACGATAAGTTCCACGGTCGCATTTCACGGTTGACGATCGCCATGATAAGCGATGTTACTTAAAAAGTAATAAATTGATTATAAACAGTGTGTTTAATTTTAAAATATTAGGTTATTAGAGCAACTGTTGCGTGCCGTTTTGTAAGAGCATCGTTGCCAATACAGGTTTTGGGACAAAGTTGTTGTTTCTGGCAGTTTCGGTAGTGGGAATTTGAAGTTTTCTTCTTTTTGATATTGCAGAACTGTTTTGAAACGGGAAATTATTGTGTTGGGGGATTTGAAAATTCTGATTGTCAGTTTATAAGTATGTCTTTCTGGAACATTGGGAGTTTTGACCAAAACTGGTCCAAAATTTTGATCGAAAATTTTGTGTGTGGAAAAGATGTCGACAAAATTCAAAAACAATTTTCTTCTAAATCATCATGTTTAAATTATACTTTTTAATATTTTCTCGCACATGTATGCAGATTGCAATCTACAATCGATGGTTAAGAAGAAAATCTGGTTTTCGTTCGTTGTGTAGTAGACCGCACGTCGCTAGTAACATTGAACTGGACTAGAGTAGTACTGAGTTTCAAATAACTTTAGTAGAACGCGAGGTCAGCTAATACAGGTTTCGTTACTACTGACGTACGGTCCACTGTACCCACAACCACTTTTCATTTTTACTCATATTTGGTCTGTTTTTTTTTCTATTAATTTCGCTTTTGCATGTGTTTTTCACAATTTTTTTTGTACTACTTTGCATGCTCTTAAATGTGGTGACGGTTACTCTTGGTGGTGGTAAACTGTTAAAAATATCATGATAACACTATACTAACCACATTTTCTTTCTGTTGAGCATTATATTCACCCAAAGTAACCAGCCCACTGTGTAGCACTGTCATTCTGTCACTAACATTCTACCAAAGGAGAGCGGGGTACAATCGACCAGCATCGTGATGGTAAGTAAAAAGCACTAACTCAGTAAACCAGGGTTGATTAAAGCGAATCGTTGTAATGTGTATTTTTATTTTCTTGTCTGGTTTGGTAAACAAAGAAATGACGTAAATTAAATGAATTGGTAAATTGAAACACAGCACAGGGGTGAATAGAAACAAAACTTTAAATGAGATTATCACATTAATTCATGTGTGACATGGAGGAACTCGTAGCTAAATACAAACTGCCGCACGGTTCGATCAAAGGTTAAGCTACGCTTACCGAGGTCATTTTGTGAATGGGTGACCGTTGATTACATATTAAGACTCCTCAGTACCTCGGAAAGCACGTTAAACCGTAGGTCCCGGCTGTCATCTGTAGATTTTTGACAGTCGTTACGGGTAGTCAGAAGCCCGAAAGTCTGACAACCAGTCTTATCAAGGAGTACCGTGTTGTCCAGTAACTGGGTGTGTAGATCAGATAGGCAGTCGCTCCATGCGAAATACTAGTATTCAGCTGCATCTGGTTAGACCGGAAGCCGATTCCAACATATTTGAGATAAGGCTTGATAGATGACGTCTGACAAGGTGTCGAAATAACTAATATCAATTGATTAAAAAAAAACGATACCTGCATGTAACAATCAATCTTAAGGTCGTGAAAACTCCTTTCAATATATTTTTTTATATTCACCCCTGCGTTTCTATTAACCCCTTTTTACGTTGCCTATTAAGATTTCTATTTTAAATAAATTAATGTCGGTAGTCTCCTCAATCTTATGTCACTGCAGAGCGTAAAGATATAATTCGCTTCAATGAACGCCAGGCCTATATCTAATGATTGTGTCATTGTTAAATTACTTTTAAGTGCAATCTGTAATGCTGTTATGTAATTATAGTTCTTAGTGACTTACGGTGTTCTTGTTTTTGTGAACGCTTTTTCAGTACTGTTTTTGTGTATTTTATTTTAGTTTCAGTCATTAACTGCTACTTTATTGGTCTACTGTAAAGTTGAAATAGATATATTCTTGCAGATTGCATTTACGATCATATGTAGTAACTTTATTCTATGCTAGAATCCTTTTTCTTATTTTTTAGTTGCAATTACAACGCATTTTATTTTACTTTTGTCACATTTTATAACTAACAATTTCATAAATATGTATTTACAAAATATTATGTTCCATCAAATTTTCACTGTCAAAATCCTGCTGAAAATACTAACACATCAATCTAACCCTATTTTGCGGTGGTGGGTCCAACGGACCCCGGTAGGGAGAAGCGGCTAATAAGTGAAACAGAGATTTATGAGTGCACAGATATGCAAATAGAAATTTGCGGTCCCCCGCCGATAAAAAGACGCCGGGGCCCCGCGGGGCACTGTTTGTCCAAATGTCGAGGGATGACGGTCTTCTAATTATTTTGGATCGTAATATCTATGAAGTGCGTATAGCTTTTATAATTTTCAATGTTTGTTTGGTTTGAAAAGACCTCACAAGTAAAAGAAAAGTTCTATTTTAATTAGAGAATTCAACAAAATCCTTCTGTATAATAAAGTGCACGTTATTAGAAAGTAAACAACGAAAATCTGTAAAGAGGCATTTCGCGCAGGCTCCTATCTCCGACCATAAGTTGACTCATAGATTATTTACTATTTAGTCTTAACACTAAACTCTTGTTGGTAGGTGTTAACTCGAAGCTATCTCAGCAACGTATCAACAATCCTTGTACTTAATGGTTTTTATCGAACCCGGCCCTATCTTCCGAGGGGGTTATCGTGTAATTCGTGAAACTTGCTAAGCCTAGATTCAGTTATCTCGCTCGACGTTCTTACTTTGTAAGGAGATTGCTAATTATTCGCACCGCCGGTGGAAGGTGACGGCGTGCCTAACAAGATTATGTTATTTCATTCGTTCCCGTTAATCTCGTTCCTGTTTCGAAGCACGGAAGTTTTAGTGTTATATTAGATGTTTTGAAGTGTTTTGACGGTGTTTCTGTCTGCTGGGAAGTGAATTTAATTGGTGCTTGAGTTTGTTCTTGGAGATAAGAAGAGATTATTTTTGGAGTTTTAGGAACGGTTTTTGACGTTATGATAAAAATTACTAAAAATATCCGTGTAGGCCACTACTCTTGTACAGCACTAGTTTCCTACGCATATTATAGAGAAAACTAGATGACCCAGCAAACGTTGTTTTGCCGTATAAAATGTTTGGGGTTGACCACTAACAACATTTAGGGGGATGATAAATAGCTGATGTTCTCCGATTCGCAGACCTAACCGATATGCACACAAAGTTTTCCGAAAATCGGTCGAGCCATTTCGGAGGAGTTTAATTACAAACACCGTGACACGAGAATTTTATATATTAGAGAAGAAGATATTCCGAAATCTACATCTTATAATTATGTAGCATTATAAAGTGGTAAATTTTGTAAGCTTGAATGTAGGAGGTAATCTCCGGAACTGCTAATTCGATTTCGAAACATCTTTTACTAATGGAAAGCTACATAATCGATGAGTGCAGTCTTATGCTAGAGAGTTCGACGACACGGTTGGCGCAGTAGTTAAGCGATTGGCTGTTGCGCTGCGTGTCGCGGGTTCGATCCCCGCACGGAACAAATATTTGTATGGCCTACAGATAGTTGTTCCGGGTCTGGTTGTTTGTGTATGTGACTTTAAATGTTTGTAAACGCACCCACGATACAGGAGAAATTCCTAGTGTGGGGCAACGTTTAAAAAAAAAAAAAAAAAAGAGTATAATTAATAAAGACGCACATGCATAAGAATTTGCGGTTTCATCATCAGGCTATATTAGTCCACTGTTGGACATAGCCCTTTCCTAAGCCGCATTTGCGGTTGGCTGCTAGTCAATTATACCAATTAAATCCCGACCAGATAAATTGAATAAACACAAATGTGAATAAAAAATGGGATAAACACACAAAATACTAAATAAAAAAAACAAAACTTTATTTCTAATCAAACAAACTCCGCAATTTTAGTAAATCAAAGCGTATTCCGGCAAAGTAAACACCAAGAGTGCGGTAGACCATACGATGCATGTCCCATGTCCACGATTGAGCTTGTTTGCTCATTAGTGGCAGCGAAGGGAGCATCGGCCTGTCACCGCCTGTCACTCGGAAACTGTCACCTCTGTGGATGTATGAATAGTTGATTGATATGTGGAATTAGATGGCTCCGTGTTTTAGGGTTAAAGTATTAGTACTAATGTTTTTTAGTTTCGCAATTGTTTTGTGATGCAGTTTTGGTTTCGCAGAATGTTAGGTAATGAAGATTCGGGTCTTAGTAACTGCCGTGCTTTAGGAGAGATTCTGAAAAGTTCTGTTAATAAGTAAAATCTAGATAGGTACCTTGAACTTCTGGTCCATGTTATTTTACAATTTTTTTTCTCGTTCCCATTAATTCAAAACTGACACAAACCATTACTTTACAATAGCTTATCCTTTTTCTAAACTCATGTCAATTTTCCGCTTCCACAAATTCCGTTATTCCGTCATCTGATGAACTGTCCGCAGATGCAAATTCCACCCCAACATAGGTATACATTACAGCTCCGGTGTAAAACTCTAGTAACAAATAAATCCGGGATTCTGAACCCCTCGGCGACAGATTGTTAATACTGACCGTCGACGACCTAACGAGCTGTGACCGCCATGAATATGCAGCGGTCGTGCGCTACAAGGACGAATTAATTAAATTTGTCCACACCTAGCGGTGTATCGTAGTTAAAAAAGGGATTTTTGATAAAAATTGTTGTCGGTTGAGAGAGAGGGTTTAAAAGTTTAATACCTCTTTGGATTGGAAACAGTACTGGCAGTTAGAACGCCGATTCTTCACTGGCAACTATTTTTACATCGATGGAGTCTGAAACAAAAAGTATTCTTATTTTGAAAATAGTTTTTTTTTAAGAATGCGTAGCTCGCAGTACTCATGTACCAGATAGTTTTCCGAATTTCCGTTTACAAATAATGCTTAATTTTAAACTGCGAAGCTGGTGCCTCTAAAGTCGTTAATCTAAAAGAAGTAGTTTTAGAAAGTTTACGGTAGGTAAGGTAACTATTATTTCCGTCGTAGTATCTCGGTAATCATTATAAATATATATTAAAGTTTCTAAGATTCCTTAATGTGCACAAATGATGGTGGTCTTATCGAGATAATATTGCCATTACCTTAGATAAAAAGCCTTGTTTTTAATCGAAGCTCATAAAATTTCCAACTTTTAAATCGTTAATTACGTTATCTCAATGTTATAAAATCCATTTTTATTATATGTTAATATATCGAACTTAAAATATGTCACAACCACAATAATAAACAGTAGTGACAAACGTAGGCGGTGCTCTTTGTCCGAACAAAAACATAATAAAGCATGCGCCCGCGCAATTCCAGTGGCGGCGCCGCCAGCGACATCTGTCGGAACCCGCAATTATGGCGGATTTATAAGTTAATCGCGCGTTTGACGAGTGAGATTAATACCTTGTGAAAATAATCACATGGTTTTTTGTCTCGAGTGTAATCAACAGTAAATGGGAAGCTGTAATTTTATTTTTTTCGCGCGGTCGTTTTGACGCGTGCCCTGCAGGCGTAGGGTTACTTGATCACTGGTTGCGGAGTTTATTGTTGTGGTTATAAGTTACATATCCCCCGCTGAATTCACTGTTCAATACTACATTTCTCAATAATGAATTTTACACTTAATAATGGTTATCAGAAAAGGCGCTATTGAAAACTTTTTGATCAATGATTAGTGGTCAGAGAGAGTAGGGGTGTCAAGTCGACGTGTCGCGACTCAAGTGACGTGTGTGCAGATATGATTATCCTCACCCCTAGGGGTGGCGGATAAAAAACTGCATACGTGCACGCGTAGGTCGTGGATAGATCTGACGAAATACGAATATTTGACTTTTATTCAGTGTATGAGATTGTGAGGAAAGTGTCTGAATTATGATAGTTCAGCAACTTTTTATGGTTAAAAAAGCTTCTGAGACAGCAAATAGAATTGTATGGAAAAAGAAGACATGACCACAAATAAATTGGGATAAGGGCAGGAGGATGATCTTGTTTTGTTAATATTTTCGTCACTGGTAATTTTAAACGATGAAGCCTAAGCCGACAGATACTTATAATAATTCATAAATGCCTAAACTTAACCTATAAATATATTAATACAGTTTTTATAGAAAAAACGAGTCCTTTTTAAAAAAAAAATCTCAATTCAAACAATCATCAGATTTATCCCACTTGTAACACTCATGTGTCAACCCACCGGATTGTAGAGGCAAAAGTCGCGGTTGATACGAGATTGCGGAGCGACCGCGGGTCGTTTAGACCCGAGGGTCGCACCCCGCGTGTTAGGGTTACAAGTTTTGTGGCTTGTCACACTTTAGGCATTCGGGTTATCCTATTGAGGAATGAGGTTTACGGCTATTTTAGGGTTAACAAAGATATTTTATGGACTTCGATTCGGTACAAGGAATGTCAATTTGTTGGGGGTTTTCTAACAGTTTTCTTAAGATGAGGTCAAAATGCATTTCTGAAGTAAAATTATTTATTTATTTAACAAGGCATACCAACGACATATTTACAAAGATTACAATAATAGTAACAAATCTTCGATAATGTAGTTACACAAAGTAATTGGCACGCACAAAATTATTATGATAAAAATAAACCTTAGATCATTAAATCTTTAGCAATAACATTAAATTGACACATTATAACAATGAATAAAAGGAATGCTTATGTATATATAATTTCTATCCAATGCCAATAATCAATATCCAAAATAAACCCACATCGTTTAGTACCGTACTCCCGTATACAAAGTTCGCAAATAAAATTGGCTTAAAACCTCATTAAAAGTATCATCAGTGTAATATCGAGTCGTGATTTCCGTTGTCCTCCAACTTCTTCTTTTGTGGTGTTTAATTGTGGAGCTACATACGGCGAATAAACCAAATGAGGCCGATACACTGCTGTGTGCCGCTCTCCTTAGCTTTAGTACAATCGAAGGGAGCCTGCTTAGCAGAAATAGGGAATATTTCTCCATATTTGGGACGTTGAATGTTTTCTGTGGCTCAGATTTGGTTTTATGGCCTGTTTTTGTTTCTTTTGGCTCATTTACTGTAGGTAGCAAGTTCAACTTTAATAAATAACGCTAATTTATGATTATTTTATTCAATAAAAAAATTCGGTAGTCAGCTCATTATTTTTTATTATTATTACTCGTGACTTTTTCATGATAGAAAATTAAAAATATATAAGACTATAAAATATGACCCCGGTTCATTAACTCCAAACTAAAAAATAATCTCCAAAATCACCTCCAAGAAACAAATAAAAAAATCATTTCTCATTTTATTGACGTAAACGAAACATGATCTCACATGACACTAAATCACCTTATAAAACCCATAATTAGTACTAAAAACTAATGCGTTTGCCCACACAGGGGCTTATCCGAAACCCATCTCGGTAGAACTGTACAATTAAACAAAAGGACTTTCGTGATCGGCGCAGGCGCTCACGAAGCCGCCATTAGCGCAGCACCGTGGGCGTAATTAAAAGAGTTACAATACAGTACTGGCGAATTAAAAACAATTAACTGGGACCCGAATTGAGCACAATGGTCGTCCTGTGCACGACTTACACAGAATGTTCAGCCGTACCGCTGGCGAACACGGCCCGGACCGTGTTCCCGCGTGAAATGCGACCCGTCCGATGCGGAAGACGCGTTTGTTCGGCGAAATTAATTTCGTAATTAGCGTGCTTTTTGACGCGCGCATTGGTAGGGTTAACTTTATTACATTTTTTGACAGCGAGAAGTGAAGTGACGTTTTGATAGATCTGTAAATTATAATGGCGTAGGCTTTTGATAGAATCGATCGCACATCGCGGACTTTTTGAACTAGCCAGCGTGTTCTGTTACCACTGGCGACCGGTCTAAGATCCTTCGTAATTGTAAATAGTTCTATCGCTTTTGTGAAATGCTGAATACCCATCTGTAATATTTTTTGTAGCTAGATGTTTTCGCCGTCGTTTACAGTCAAGCTGAGTGTATCACGAAAATCAATCATGTGACGTGAATAAAAACCCGACTGTGGTAATCGAGCCGTCAAATTGGGTTTTCAACGTTTAAGCTTATTCTGCGAAAGTGCTGAATCGCACTGACACCCCACGCTAGCGCCACAGGGCGAGGGTGTGACGTCACTGGCATTTTTCTCTTTTTTCACGGTACTGCGATTCTATTACCGCCTCTTAATCTACGAGCCCGCATTGGTCTACTGACGGCATTACATTTAGTCACGCTTGACATTTTTATTAATTTTTCAAAATTCGAACTGTGATACGGTTGGTTTTTCTTTTTTTATTATTTAATTAAGTGGCAACTCTAATGAGGGTTGTGGCCAGTGTCGTATTTCGGTGTATTGAATTCAATTTTTTAGGGAGCCTGAGGGCAACTCTTATTGTTAAAGTCCCTCGTTTTAAATTATCGGTTATCAGTGCTGTATCGGTTTACAGCTGGTAGTGAGTCCTTTGTTGTACAACATGATGTTTTCTACATAGGTTTTTTTTTCCTATATGGATTTTAATCTGTGTACCTACTGTCTATATGTGACTTGAAATTCACACTCAAAAAGTTGATTCTTGAACAAAAATATACCTATATGGTTCGTATAACAATACCTACATTTTAACATCTGTTAGCTAGACAGACTGTCGAAAAAGCAAACAAAACCACCTCAATAGTCTGGCGAAAAAAATCGTGAACTACATGCATCGTGTAGTACGACAATGCGACTTTTTGTCGGTCCGTCCGTCCGTGGCTTTTTGAACTGGAATTTTTTCACTCCATTCGGTCGACGGGCAGGAGAGCTTTATTTCACCCCGTCAGCGGTTAGGGTTGATAGGATTTTGTTCTTTTTCTGTTTATTTCGAGAATGGTGCTAATTTTTGAATGATTTGATTTTTGAAGGTTTGTTTCGAGTGTCATTCGGCCGTTTCGATATGTTTTGTGTTACATTTTTTCTTAATAAAATATTTTGTACAAGCCTTTACAATTAATTAAATTTTCTTTTCCCGATAGTCTTCCATCTAGAGTTTAAGGGTTCTTCCTTAACAAATAATATCTAAATAATATAATAAATATTTTTTCTGGTCTGTCTTAGGTACATTTTGAAAAAGCGCTCAGATAAAAAAAATGGCAACCCTAACCGTGCGTTAGTTTCCAACTCGGACAGTAGCCGTCCTCCCGTTCCGTGTAGTACAGTCGTGTCCAGCTAAACGCTAAGTGTCACAAATGAAACTGTACGCTACTGTACACTATTCAAATATTCCCTTTTCTGTTTTATATGCTGGCTACATTTTGCCTAAAGGTAACATTTTGCGTTGTAAATAAAAGTGTATGTGAACATAATTTTCAATTAAGACCAAATTATGCATTAAAGCTACGGCAGGAATCATTCATTCATATCGGTCTAACCTTCGTTCAAGATTCAATATGGCGCTCGATAATGTCATCAATACTCGTATTCGGAACTAGACCGAATTAAATCGATTGTGTACACCACCATTCACGCACGTAATCAGATCAAGTTACATCATAAAAAAAGACAATCCACTTTTAATTCCTTTAAAAACAACAGATAGTGCCCAATGAGCAATAATCGAGTTTATTTTTTAAATAAATTGAGCAACAATAAAGTCGTTGCTGAACCGATTATAATCTCTAATCTCAAACAATAGACAACATTTTTGTTGGTAAATTAAAAGATTAGTGCCATAATAGAGGTTCAAAAGTATCGATAAAGATCGAATCGAAGCGAGTGTTACACGTTTTAGACAATACGTTAAGCTGAGCACTTTCGATCCGCTCGAAGTGACGTTGTCAAGAGGTATCGTCGGTGTCAAGTGTGCACTGATCTTCGTCGATCGCCACTACAAAGCTTGTAGTACGTGATTAAACCGCGAATGTCAAAGTGCAAAGATCGGCCCTTTGTTGCGCTCCCATCAGTCAATGCTTCCCGTACTGATGTGTTCATTCATCAAAAAATTGCTCGCGGCAAGTAATATGTGCGTATTTTATGGGGGTTTAATGGAAACTTATGGATACTTATGATGGGGAAAGATTTATGTTTTAATACCAAGAACAATGGTTATTTTCCGCCGGAAAACATCGTTGTTTAAAGGTACAAAGGGTCGATTGTGATGAATAGGGATGATAAGTTATGTATTGACTTTTACACTAACCTCAACACGTGTATAAAGGCACAACGAAAGTCGGTAGACGTGATGTGTTCAACTCAAGTATATCTTCAGTATCTTGTCTATTATAGCTTTCATAGTTCGGTTTAAAAGCACATTTTCAGCCATAAAATCAACTAAAGCATGTCAGTAAACGAGCGTTTCCAAACAACTATTCATTACAAGCTAATAAATTATGGGTTTTAATGCTTTTATTCTGATTCGCGCCTATCACATATCATAATCGGTGGCTCGCCCCCGAACACGAGTGTATGTCAATCTTTCGTTTTTCCGCCACGAGCGCGCGGTCAGACCTCTTTGTTATTCAAATTAAACACGCCCAGATGGACGGACGCGCACGGGGGAATAATTAACTTGTGTATTTTAAAAATACCTTTTGCTACGTAAATGGAAACATTTTAGCGTCGAAATTGTGTATTAAAAAGGCTTTAATGTATTCAGGTGGATGGGTAAATATTTTCAGTATTAATCACCGCTTTGATAATTCATATCGGACATCAAGTTCTTGTTCGAGACACGAATCAACGACATAAAACATGTATTCTAAACGTCGTGTGATTTAAGCTTACTTTAAATTTAATCTCACCACTAAACCTAGGATCCAGCCTAACAGGTGATTTACTCCATCGTTAGTGAAGGCTAATTCTTCCGCGTTCTCGCGTATCTGCGTTGTTTCTATCCTGCTCTAGCGATGCGGGGCAGGTTTACGACGTCATTAATGTTATCACAACGATGCGATGGGACGCCGCGCGCCGCTACAAACTCACAGCGTACGGAACTTGCGTTAGTTGGCGTCCGACTATTAAATAATGTTTTTGATAGGTACTTATTTCGAATTTCTTATACATTGCTGCCGTTTTTCCTTATAACGAAATTTTCTTTATTAAAATTGGTGTGGTGCTAGCAATGGAATTAGCAGCGAATCTTTACACGTGCTTCGTTTATTGGTCTTATAGTACGAGATGTGGGGTTTGTGACACCGCTCGTCGAATGTTTATGCGAAAACGATAGCCGGGTTTATGGTCCCAGCGTAGTGTTGTTTGATTATACGCTATTTGTATTCGTTCCGTATCATTAAAGATAAAAGTTATACGTTTTAATATAATGAGAAGCGGAATTGAACAGAAATATGTGATTTAATGTTCATTTTCAAATTGATTGGAGCTATTCGAATGTATATGAGGTGTTTACAACTTCCTTTCGAGTAGAGTATAAAAGAAAAAAGGTATTTTTAGTGAGTATCATAAAACTGGAAGTAGGTTATACTAAATATCATGATTATCACTATGGTGGTAATAAACTTTCTTTAGAAAAACGCTGTTGCAAAATAATCGATGGTATGTTAAATTATTTGATTGGTTTGTCTATAAACTTATGAATAATTGATAAACTCAATCTAAGGGCGTGACATGATATATTGGAACCCGATGCAATTATAAAGATCATAAAAATCAGAAGGGTTGATCAGAGGCATATAAGGTACATCAACATTTCGCAAGTAATTTTTAAATAACATGTCGTAGGGGCAAGCCAATTGCCATCACCAGGGCACCAATCTAGACTCCAAGCTGCTACTGAGAAATTCCTAATGGAATAATCAAAGATCACTTTGCCAAGGGAATCGAACCCAGTACCTCACGCTCAGTAGTAGTCTGTGACCACTACACCAACGAGGCAGTCATGACATAATATTTAAAAACATAATTTGTCTTAATCTATGGTCTATAAATATTTGACAACCGTTTCTATAATTGACTATAACTTCTGTGATACATCCGATAACCCAAAAATACCAATATTCTAATCATCATAAATATCGAATCAATCAGATCCAATCAACGAAAACTACTGATTAACCTTTCATCTATTTATAAACAACACAATTAATTATTATTAATTATTTAAATGAAATGGCCCGACTAATTAATACCCAATCGATTTGACGACACGGTTGGCGCGGTGGTTGAGCCATCGGCTGCTGCGCCGCGTGTTGTGGGTTCGATCCCCGCACGGAACAAATATTTGTATGGCCTACAGGTGGTTGTTCCGGGTCTGGCTGTTTGTGTATGTGAGTTTAAATGTTTGTAAACGCACCCACGATACAGGAGAAATTCCTAGTGTGGGGCAACGTTTTTAAAAAAAAAAAAAAAAAACAAAAAAAAAAAAACAAAAAAAAAAAACAAAAATACGGACCAATATTAACTTATATGATTTTCACCCGACTGCGGCAGAGCTGGAAGGTTAACTAAAAGTTTTGACAGTTCGTATATGTATGTATGTGTGTGTAAGAATGTTTTCTCGGTGATAGCATCTAGTCTTTAGATCCACGAACAAATAAAGGATCTCTCGATTTATCTTGCGTGTTATCGGTTTTTCCAATATCGAATAGAAAATGATTGTATTTTTTTTCGATAGATACTCACTACTTCCTCCACTTTGATATTGGCCATATATAGGTTTTATTTCCTCTACATCACCCAACTTTTTGCGACTAATCTATTAGGTACGCGCCAACTTCAATTTCTTAAAGAAAACGCCTCGAACTAAGGCAGCATACACACTGACCGCATTCCGTCTTGCGCGGTGTCAGCGTCCCATTATGCGGGACGAACTCGGGACCTCGCTATCAGTGACGTGACACCGGGTTACTGTTGTGAACGACTCCCTGACCCACTTGCGAGCTGTATTGTTCTTTTGTCAGTCAAATGGCCGTTCAGGAGGATGTGCTTTGTACTGTGACGTCACATGTGACCTGATGGCTGACTTCTTGCCCTTTTAGAGAATAGGTAAGGGTTTGAGGGAAATGTAATGAATTTTCATATGGAAATGAGATGGAAAATTGTATGTCGGTCGTCAAGAAAGCAATTTCAAGTAGCAGTTGTATGAAATAATTATTTAGCGCAAGCGCATTAAAGCAAGATCCTCACCTCGCTCAAAAACTAGTTCCTTTGATGTTTACTGCCAACTTGAAATGTGCTTAATTCAAATTAAATAATCACAGTTAAGTCCTGTAAGCTTAGCGGGAATGCTTGACGTACACGCAACCTAAATTCGAACAATTTTAAAATGTATGGGTGATCCTAATGGCGCTTGTCTCATAAATTGAAACAACAATGCTATAAGTTAGTTGTATTGCGATTCAAAATTGATCGAATTTACCATACATTTTCGTCAGCATTCGTGTTAGAACGATTTTTAATAAATACTGTTGTAAGTAGGTTTCTCAACACTATGAGTCGTTACGCAGTACCTAAACGTTGTAGACAAGAACTTAAATTTTCTCCAAAATTATCAAATCCCGTTACAATATGACTCTATTAAAAAGACTGTTCCACGATAACTGCGACGCATTCTCTGCATATACATCTTAAAATTATGTAGGTATGTCATTCAAGATGCCGTTACAATATCATTATGTTAAAAGAATTCACATAAAAAGCCCGAAAAATATTCTCCAACAATTTTTATAATTTCTTCATCGAATAATTTTATTTTATACTTGATAATATTGTGTAGGTACCGTAAAACTCGGTACGGTAGCGAGTATTTTTGTGACGTCGTAAAGTGTAGCTGGTGGCTTGGCGCGTCGGTAGCGCCACCCGCCGCGTTATTTACGTCGCACGATCGTGCGATATCGCGCCAATGTTATGTGCACGCACCTTTATGGTATTATGTTACGTACCTTAGAAGTTAAATGCGATTTACCTTAAGTTATTCCTAATCCGTATTAGGTAAATCTAATTTGCAGATTTAATTTACAGTACGAGGTGTATTCTCGTTTATGACGTAGCAGTATAAAATATTATACTATCTCGCGCCTAAAATGGTAAGCGATCGCTGACCATGGACAATAAATGCCTTATTAGTATTATTTATGGAATGCTTACATATCAATTTTCCGTAGACGGTTCTAGCTTCCAAGATTAAACGGTTTTTGTCTGCTTAATACCTATCAAATTTAATTTGATGAGTTTTTTATTGTGATTTGATCTTGGTATAAATATCATTGTGTGAAATAGGAGAAAAAGTGTTTGAATTATACTTTTTTTTTACTCTAATTTATGATAAAACGATTAGTAATTTGATTGGAATAATCTTCGTTCGATTTCTGTAATCGGCTAAGCTTGATCTGATCACGTCGATTTTTAAATTTAAAGTTTAATTCATCACAAGTGATTGAATAAAGAAAAATATTTAGCCATTCGTACGTGGGTTCAAAATCGCGGCAAACTGTAACAACAAATTCTATTTTTTTTTGTCACATCTACAATGCAAATGCCAATATCAAAAGCACGTGGCAACATTACGAGATTGTCAGACAACACCCCCGCAGGGAACCGTTGTTAAAAATACCATTGTACCTTACATCAATAGAACCTATTTACAAATACTCCGCTAACGCCCACTCAAAAGGTGTTTATTTAAAATTTTATTTGACAATGCTAAAATGTCACATTTTTTCACTTTTCGCGCCATTTGATGCTGTTTGACATCACCAACTTTATAACAGACTTCTTTAAACATTTGCCATTTCAATGACATCCTTCTTCCTTCGTGTTAAGAATGACAAAGTTCGATTTTCAATTTTCATAACGGTAAATACAACGTTGTTCGATAAGACTGGCCGTCTCTTTTTTTTCTTATTTCGGACACGTGTCTATAGTTCCTATGGACGTCCAATTTGTGTCTATTGATCTATTGTTAGGAACCTTTTGAATTTAATACTTTTCAATGTTATTAACTGTCATAAAAGTTGGATGTATTTTTTCTTTTATTCATTGATTCATTTTGCCGACGTCTATGTGCTTAATGTCCGATGTCTCGTAGCAAATGAATATTACTTAGCAGTAATTGCATTTTCGGATCGCTTATAGTTGGTTTCCATTACAATTGACTACTATCGCATTCAATAATTTATTATATAATTGCTGTTAGAACTTACTGAGTCAAGCTTTGATGGGGCTATCAGGATTAGTGCTTAATTTTTTTTAATACGAACAATTCATCCTCAGGAAAAATATTGAATCTAGAAAATTTTGATTCACAGTACCATTTTCCATTTATCTTTACTAACCGAACATAAGTCGCAAATACACAATACACCTACCTATATCAACAGCACATTATGAACGTAAATAAACATCTAGTAAGTATCAGATAAGAAGAAGGGTGTTATTCTCAAGATCCCAATCTTGGTGACAAACACCACGGGCCTATTGTGGTAGCTAAATTTGCTTCGCTATTTCCGATCTACTTACAAGATTATTTTATTATTGTAAAACCGTTCGAGATTATATCGGTTTGGAGCGAGCCCTAAAATGTAGAATCGGGTGTCTTAAATAGGTTACGTTGTAACTGTTGCGTTTCTTTGATCGGTATCGGTTGATTTTTAAATGTATCCACGTCCTTAATTAAAATACACTTAATAATGTGAATGCACAATGCAACATGTTTAGGACACAACTATAAATATGGTATATCAAGCGTATTGAGATATCTGAATGTTGCAGGACTTGGTACAAATCCAAATTCAAAACTGCATCAATCTGCATCAATGTTCGAGAGCCTAGCTTCTGCATTGTAATGAGATCCTACAGCAAAGATGCAATATGTTCACCTGATCCTTGCAGCATCTCGACCACTTTGGTTATTCGAATTTCTTCGGCTATACTCGGACATTCTTATACTGTTTGAACAAACATCTGCCTTGCCGCCTACAGTTTGCAGTTACGCCTCCTTGCATCAATAGATTATGGAGACGGCTGTTTGCTCTTTCACTAAACGGCCTTTCTATTATGTTTATGGTTTGTTCGGATTTTTAAACAGATTATAAAATATATTTCTTTTTGAGTATCGATTATCCGTAAGGCTTATATTCAATAGATGTTGGTTTAATACGTAATAGTTTTGACGACACGATTGGCGCAGTGGTTGAGCCATCGGCTGCTGTGCCGCGTGTTGTGGGTTCGATCCCCGCACGGAACAAATATTTGTATGACCTACAGGTAGTTGTTCCGGGTCTGGCTGTTTGTGTATGTGAGTTTAAATGTTTGTAAACGCACCCACGATACAGGAGAAATTCCTAGTGTGGGGCAACGTTTTTTTTAAAAAAAGAGAAAAAAAAAAAAAAAAAAAAAAAAAAAAAAAAAAAAAAAATACATGTTTGAAATTCCGTATTTAGCCGATGCGTACAGTTTCAATTAGTATCGGCCAATAAAAGAATCATTTAACGGCCAATTACAATCACTATAAACTTCCAAATGATAAAAAATGCTCCAATCACTCAGCAAAACCAAAAAGAAAACACAACACAAATTAAATACAATCAAGGGAACGATGAAAGTTAAAAGCCATTGATATAAAAAGCGTGTCACTATAAACACCCGCATAACCCGTGAGTCGACTAATGAGCGACGATTATTTTATTTTCATAAACGATACACACTCGCCATCGATGCGGGCCATCGATTTAATTCTCGATTATCACCCTTTAGTCGAGTATTTAATGAGAGTCAATGAGATTCGTCACACCGAAATCTGGAGGGCAATCGGTTTGTGGAATAACCATTTATTTATACTCTAGTTGGTTATATGGACTGCCGCACTCTCGCAGCAGACATCTCTAAAGAAACTGACAAAGAGCCAAACAAAAACCCTTTATATGTGTAAATAAGTTAAAGAGATATGAACAATGTAGCCGCTGTAAATGTAGTCACAACTAACGAAGAAAACGGAGCGAAGTTTCCCAAAATACAAACAACTGGTTTAATTATGATTGATAATTATATTAAATTACACGACTATCTGGCTCGCTAACTAACAATTGTTACGACCTCCGTTTGTTACGTATGTTCCACTTAAAATTACTCCAAATTTTAACCATTAGTAGATAATAGAATTCTGTTATATTTATATGAATATCATATTATAGTATACGTTGTTATTGTAGACCGGGATCTTTACTTATTATAAAAAATAGGGCCTTTCTGACTTTAGTGCATTTCTTATTACTTCAATTCACTTCCAAATTAAGGATCTTTCCTGTCACGGGCGACATATTATGTATGTCTCCTTCTCTACTATTCTTATTCCTTGTTAAGGGTTTCAAACCATAAAGAACACAAAGTTCTACCAGCCTCTATGCAATAAGGTCTGTTATAATATTAGACCTCTACAATATTGACAACTGCATGATTATTTTCAATAAGCTTATTTACATCATCATAATATTAATAGCTATAAACTGAAGACTAACTTTTCTTAAATTGACATTTACGTCCGCATCAATCTATGCAACCTCACTGATCTATAGTTGTTGGCAATAGCAATTTTTTTTTTTTTTTTTTTTTAAACGTTGCCCCACACTAGGAATTTCTCCTGTATCGTGGGTGCGTTTACAAACATTTAAACTCACATACACAAACAGCCAGACTCGGAACAACTACCTGTAGGTCATACAAATATTTGTTCCGTGTGGGGATCGAACCCACAACACGCGGCGCAGCAGCCGATGGCTCAACCACCGCGCCAACCGTGTCGTCAATTGTCGTCAGCATTGTCTTAGTTTTGATCGACACGTAACAAAATCTCTACTTAAGGCACTCTACTGACCTTACTCTGCTCTCCTTCATCTTTAACTAACCTTTGTATCATCATTACTTACAATCTCTTCCTCTTAGCTATTTATATTTGTGTCTACACAAAGTCCTTTACCCAGGCTTTCAATAAGTACTTCGAATCGAGCCCTCGACTCATCGGCGCCAGGAGGCAAAACTTATAAGTTCATAAGCATTCATTGGTCATGATAGAACATTGATTCACTGGGTCAAATCTGTTGACATTACCATCAATACTGTTTAAGAGCGGGCTTCGAATCATGCGCATATAGGGTTTATTAGTGTGCGTTGTCTGTACCTACTGGGTTTATTTCAAATTATTTTAGTCTTTGATTGATTTTGGGAGGATTTTGACAGTAAACTTCATTTGGGTGGTGAATTACGAAACGGTTTTATCGATTTTTAATTTTGCCCAAGTTACAATAATTATCACTTTACAGGTAAATTATAAAGATTCACCAGGTATTTTTCCAAGGTTATTTACAGTGGGTTAGTGTTTACACTCGTCAAATTATGTGAGTCCACGTCTATTCGTTTTATGATCTTCTCCTTCATATATGTTGTAAGACATAATTGATAGTTTTTCGATAGGTTTCTTAGATCATAACAAAAACATGCGTATACAAGATATACTTATACCAAAACAATCTCTCTGAACATGTCAACATCAACACAATCAACAATTACACCACTAACGAATGACGTCATTCATTCAAAACCTACTTTAAAATTTAACACGACACTCCTTCATCCATTCAATTAGGTCCATTCGTTCATTCCAACCAATATTTACTGCATCTACGGCGGGGTCGTTTCAATTAAAATATATTACATTGTTACGATGTCCGGCGTGCCCAGGGTTAATTGCTATTGCACCGTCTTTGCCTGATCTTTGGTCTTTTGGATCATTGTCGTACACCTTTCCATTTGATAGCGCGGGGTTGAGATTGTCTGCCCTTGGATACTTTGGGGGTAATTAGAATTTCTTTGAAGTGGCAAAGTATCGGTACAACTCAATTCCTAATGGCTTTCCTTTGTAGGTACGGGAGAACATCTCTACAGTCATTCAAAAATGGAACAGTCAGTAGTGTACAAGTAGTAGTAGTGTAGTGTGTGTGTGTATAGTATTTCCCAATAATATAGGTACACTAAAGTTATATGATACACCATAACGTTCAAACAAAACTAATAAGCTTACTATTACTCATTTAACTATTCTGTTCTTTGGCATCCCTCTTACAAAAATTGACGACTCGTCACTGTTACACAGTTTTTTTTTGTGTCAAATGAAGGCTCTTCTAGCTTTCTGAGCTTATTTTCACAAATTTATCTCTAAACCTATTTCTGTTTGTAGTTATTTAGCTCTGCAATTAAGGTTTGTAGAATTTCATTTATTGTAAGAACTTTTTATCATAATATTTCGGGGTTTCAATCTTCAATCCGGTACTTCAATCTCATTGTATAAAGAAGTAAAACTGTTTTTATTTTGCATATATCGTATTGCTAAGTACCACCGGCTATTTTCCATACCGGAAAAATGCACGGTAATTCTATACGGAAAAAAAGTAGTATAACATACAAATGTTAAATATCTTTTCTATAACTTTTTATTGTTTCCGACCGTGTTACTCCATTCCAAAGATTTGTTTCCCTCCTAAAAAGTTTACTATTTAAACAAATATATTGGTGATCTCATCCGACACGACGTCTATACTTTTCAAGATAGATAGACTCTTGTAGAACGACATAGACTTGCTTGTAACCCAGCATTACGTCGGCAGAAGATCGCTCTATTAGAGCGATTAGAACTCGGTTGAACTCAGCAGCCACCTGCTTCGCTTGCCTACTCTTGACCTCCTTCGTGTTGCTTTCAATCTTCGTAGTAAACTATCCTTGTTAGTAGAGAGATGCTTTATTGAATTAGGGTGTTCTACTTTACTTTGGTTTCGAATGATTTGAAATAAATTGGTCCTTTCCGTTGCAAATATTTGTCATCTATCGATTTTTTAATGAATTTCAAGCTTCTTTGTGGTAATAAAATATGGTAATTAATCATCTCACATACCAGACACACCTATCCTCTCTTTGTGCCACAAATTTTAATTTATACATTATAAAGTGTCAATTGTATTACATTAGTTCATAAAATACCTGTATAGGTATCTACAGCTACGATCAAAGTTAAAAATATTTTTGTAAAGCCCTGTCTCACTTTACAAGCGATGGTGAATTCAATCCCATTTATATTACAACTACTCATTTGCCATACTAAGCCATCTTTCTCCGTCGTTATGCGCGGAAATGCAAATTACACAACTTACTGTCCAGTTTACAAACAAACGCCTCACAACATCCTTCAATAAGCTCAAAATGCCACATTCAAGTTTCAACTTTAACACTGCGTCTGAAACCTCAAAATTGTTTTCACTGATTTTTGTGTTCTTTTCTTTAGGATCTCTCAATCAAAAACCAACTTAGACGTTATAAAGATAAGGTAGAATTTCTTTCGTGCCCCCCAAGTGTATCAATTATCAAGCAGCTGTCACCATTTAGTGGCATCGCTGGAACAATTAGGACAAGTGACCACAATTATGGTCCCAGGATTGCGTCATCTTGTCCCAAGACGCTGCGAAGCGTAGACACACGAATTAGAATTAATAGTTGCCGTTTATTGAATGAAAATGTAGGTTGTTGGAGCTTCGGGCCTCCTATGACGTCATTTTAGTTGATAACATGATATAGTTGGGTGTTGTTATGTTTTGTAATAGGTTCAACAATTAGATCATTGTTGGGTACTGTAGTTGTTTTGGACTTAGCAGCATCAATGGAATCGTACTGTTATATTACCTTACAATCTTGGTGTTAAGACTAAGCAACTAAGCAGTTATCTTTCACCCTCTCTGAAACACCACTGATTAGTTCGGAAGATTACGTGATTTAAAAAAATACAGTTTCTAACATTGCAGGCCATAATAATTTCTTGTAAAAAAATCGGTCCTTACCGTTCCGACTCTTGAAACAGCTGAGCATCATCTACCTTTTCCCAACTGTGTCGGTACGGCATTTAGTCTAACTGGATGAAGCTGAAATATTTACTCTATTATTCTATACCCGTGGTTTGAACAGGATATCAGAACACCATTCAGAATACCTACATAAAACATCATCTGCCTCTCTTTTTCCCAACTATATTGGGGTCGGAGAATCTTACATGGAGAGACGGACTACCTGACCTGCACAACCCAGTTACTGGGTACTATAATACCTATATAAAATCTACATCTAAAACTCCAGCATAAACCTGAATTAACAAACAGATAATTGTCTTACCCACTTGAGGCATTCACATCGCCCAACTAGGTTAATTTATAATTACCCGTGATGATTACTTGTCAGTTTTAATGTTAGTTGAACATACAACTTGTTTCATTAGATGTACGTAGTTTGATTAGCGTTTTTATAACCTTGTATCTCGGTAGAATATTGTTAGATATCCTTATAACTCTCTCTTATTACTTTTTCTATAGTTCAAATGCTTTTTTTTTGTGTGGAGCTCGTGGCTAAATAAAAACAGTCACACGTGTTGATCGTAGGTTAAGCTACGCTTGTCGAGGTCATTCAACGGATGGATGAACGTTCGTAACATATCGAGACTCGTCCATGCCTCGGAAAGCACGTTAAGCCGTTGGTCCCTATTATTTGCAGATCTTTGACAGTCGTTACAGGTAGTCAGCCCGAGAATCTGAGTCTCCGGGTTGCCCAGTAACTGGGTTGTGCAGGTCAGATAGACAGTCGCATCATTTAAAATACTGGTATTCAGCTGCATCCGGTTAGACTGGAAGACGACCCCAACTTAGTTGGGAAAAGGCTAGGCAGATCGAAGATGCTTGTTTTTTCGTCTTCCTTGTCAAAATACTTCAATGTCTTTTAATAAATTTCTTTTCAAGAAAGACGGAGGGGACATGTCTATGCTACACATATGACTGACAATTTTCCTTTACCCAAAAACAAGAGACGATCACCACTAATCAGCTCCGTCATTCATAACACTTACCCGGAGCCACTGAAGCAGACATCTGGTCGGGATCATAACGACGTTTGTTTACCGAGCCATATCTTAGTATATAACAATAAAAAATATTAATGTGCCGCGCCAATGTGCCGGGGGCCTAATCGCATTACGACCTACGAGTACAAGGGACTTAGGGTCCGCGGTCCTGCAACCATTCACGGGTTATTATGCTTATTCGTTTTTATTATAGGGTAGCAAGGATTAATCTTGTCTTTGTTTTCGGTTACTTTCGAGCTTTCTTTGAGATTTGAAAAAGGAACGGTTATTTTTTTGGTAAAGGGTTGGAGATTATAACCATAAATCATGGATGCGTTTTGTCGTGGAAAAAGACGTGACATGTTTTCGCTGTAGAAGTATAATCTAGTTCTTAGTTTTTGGGGCCCCAAAACCAAGTATGCCCAATGTATACGTATAGAGAATATATCAAATGCAATGTGAATGCAGTTCTAAAATACTGAAACAATATGTGTGTCAATACTTTTTAATATGTCCAACCTGTTGTAGTGTAGGGTTATACACTACAAAATCGTTTAAAAGAACTAATGAATAAACCTATCCTGCATTTCACCATTTACATCACCTTTTCCCACCATCAACTGCAAAATTTTCCAATCACTTATAACTTAACTTCAACCGTGACTCAACACTATCTCCATAATGTTTGGTTTATCTCTATGACACACACAAATCTTGGCACGATGACCCAACGTCTTCACCCCGTCATTAAAGACAACAATAAATCATGGATTTATTTATTTAATCGTAGGCAATCCACACATTGGATTACAAGTGATAAAATAATAGCGCGTTGAATGATTAAAGGGAAAATCAAGTTTAGTATCTTATTTATTGTTGAAATTAATGCCCACCAGTTACTGCCTTCTTCTCAATCATAGAAAGCATTCATCACCACGCTTGCACAAAGCGGATTGGCAATTTTGGACCTACATTAACAATGTGCCCAGATTTTTCGCGATGTCACCTTCACCGTGTCTAAGATCAAGTTAGAGAGCACATATGAATTTTAAAGTCACATTGATACTTACTGGTTTTCGAACCCACAACTTCTGCACGAGAGGCGGCCGCCATAATCACTAAGCCATCACGACATCATTAGTTAAATTATACGAAAACAACAACACTTCTATATGCATTGCGATACCGTTCCATTTCGCTAGGCTCGGTATAATAAATCTCTTTATACTCCATGGATTCATCGTATTCCTATTTTTTCGAGAAATCGCGAAACGTTTGGTCGACTCTTCACGTGAGCAGAAGGCTGGCCTTTTTTTTGGCCAAAGAATCAGCATTGCCATTCAACGTGGCAATGCTGCCAGCCTTCTGGGCACTTTTCCCGTTGACAACGATGCGGATGAATTTTTTGATGCCCTATGATTATTTATTTTATTTTATTTCTTCATATATTCCTAGTAAAGAAATAACATATTACATTTGACGCCTTGGTGCAACAACTTAACACATAAGTGCTAATAGACTGAACACAAAGCTTTTGCGGTAACGTGATGAAACTAGCTGTTAATACGGACTTAAAACTCCAACTAACTGTTAATTAGGATTCTTTAGAGGCTGTTACAACACTTAAAATAATAATGAATGCATCTGGAATTTAGGTTATTGTGTAAACCGCTAAACATTACGATATTAAATTGAGTGTTAACTAAGTAAGAACACAATGTTTGTATTTTAAAATATTATTGCCCAATCTATGGAAACTCTAAAAAAACACCGGGCCCAAAAACCACGACAATGTGCATGCTCCCTTAACTTTATTTTTATTGACAAAAACGTAATATAATGCGAAAATAACGAAGTTAAATGTAGCAAACGTTTTTCTATTACATTAAACCTTTTTTGATGGCAACATTAGTATAAGCACAGGTATTTTCGGTGTTAGAGGGGTATAAAATGGATTTATGACGCATTAAAAACAATAATAAGAGATTATGACGACAATTTGCAGAAACAAAGGTAGAATAGACAGGAAAAAGTAAAGTTGGGGAAAAGAAAGAAAAGTTAGGAGAACATAAACCAAGAATCTGTTTATTATTTGGCATTAAAAGATATTTGTTATGTGGTTTTAATGGGTGTTATACAAATTAGTAAGCCCAAAAGTATAAGGCGGAAGGTCACGTACACACGGCGATATAGTGTAATGTTTTCTTCTGTAAAATTTTGAACCACGTGGGAGTTTTATACTGACTTTCTTTGTAACAGCAACATCTAACCGTAGAAGGACAGCGCTGTAATTAGCTGCTGTATTTATCCAAAGTATGAAAAGTCTAAAATCCAAAATAAACTAAGAAAGTACGGCAACAATCTAACCTGTACCATTATTCCTTCCAGATGCGTGCGGCCTGTCGGACGTACCACACATAGAGAGCCTACAGGAGAAGTCCCAGTGTGCCCTCGAAGAGTACTGCAGGAGTCAGTACCCCAACCAGCCCACCAGGTTCGGCAAACTGCTATTACGACTGCCCTCTTTACGGACAGTCAGCTCACAAGTCATAGAACAGCTCTTCTTCGTACGACTTGTCGGCAAGACGCCTATAGAGACCCTCATCAGGGACATGCTCCTCTCCGGGAGCTCTTTCTCGTGGCCTTACATGGCGACCATGTGACATACGATGTGGAGGCAGCTGGCAGCGGCATGATCCACGCCTTACGGCTTCCCGCCGTACCTGCCGAGCCAGCGGTTCGACCCTTTCCAAAGGTACCAGCGCGAAGCCCAGCCTGAGGATGCCGTGACCTCCTCGAGCGAATTCCACGAAACAGAAGCAAGCGAAGAGTACTTCGGGTCCAGAACCAGCATGGAAAGCGAGAGAGCCGATCCTACTTTCGATCCCATATCAGCTTTCTACGCTCCGAAATCGAACGAGGAGTTCGAAACGACTTCGGAGACTCAGAAAACCGCGCTTAAATCCCTGATGATAGACAATCTGTTGAATATACGACAGGAGTGTAGTATACCCGATACGAAGTAACGTTGTTCAGTGGGGTCCGTAGTGTATTAGTTCAAGTTTTTTTTGTTCCTCTGTAAAAATAGTTTACTATTTAATATTGTAAATAAAAAATGTTTTTATTATTGTAAATTGATAGTTAAGAGTTTTCTACGATGACGGATGGATTTTTTTTTATTTTATATTATTTTTTCTGATTTTCTCGTGTAGAAATTGTATAAAAAGCAATTTTGGATTGATAACGCAATAAAATGTACATCGGTCGTGCAATGTTGGTGTGTAGTTATATGTATAGAGATAGAAAAGGTTTTTCGAAGATTGAGAAATCTTTTTATATGGCTAAGTAGGTACGAAGCATCCTCAAGTTTTTGAACTGGGAGTGAGAACCGAGGTCATATCAGAGGGAAGAAAGAAGTGTTCAATAATTTAAAGTAATCTAAATAAACTCCGGTGATCTAATAAGACTTCTGTATGCTGAGTTGATTTTCTACGTGTTTTTTCTTCGGTTTACATTCCCAGTTTAAAAAAACCGTAAATAGGCAGATGTGTGAACCTACAAATACGATTGGACGAGGTTCTTTCTTTATTTTATTTTCGACTGGTGCTGTAATAACTCAAATATTTACGTAATTATACGTATTTTCTTATTTACTGATTCCGTAAAGCATTTATAGGTATGTATCGTTCCTTTGAAAAAAAAAAACAAGTTTTACTAATAAATGATTTTATTCTTTTTTTTAGTAAAATGTAAAACACGTTTGAGTAAAATTGTTTTTGTTCTTTTACTTATGTGTGTGTATATGTATAAACAATAGTGAGAAATACAAATTATATAAGAATAGTAACTATACAGAAATGTTTTATTTATAATGAGGATAACGTTTAGCGCAACGACTTTTTTTTATTAAAATGTATCTATTTTAATTATTTCGTATGACAATAGTCGTTTTGTTTTTTTTTTTAATTTGTTATTAATGCAAATTATGGAATTGTCATGGTAATATTAAAAGTTTGAAAACTAGAACTTTTGCTTGTAACTTAACTTTAATATTAAATCAGTCTATCGCAGTCCGCGTTTGGACAAGGAACTATTATAAAAGTCTTATGTAAAAATCATTGTAATCAGTGATGAGACAAATCTCTATAATCTACTATTTCATAATTAAATTATGTTTTTAATAATCAAAGAATCAAAATGTAACATAACAATCAATTGTTTACACATCGAGCAATTGTTTTAATTTACAACAAAATAAAGAAATTTTTAAACATTTAGTGAAAGAGAAGCAATGTATTTATTCGCAATAATATGTACAGTAAATGGTTGTAAAATAATGTCGGTGTGTGTATGAGAATGTATGGAGTTGTATAAAAAAAAAATATTAATGAGGAATAAAAGATGTCTCTCTGGATTTTGATTGATTTTGTTTTATTGTCACCAAACATACAAACACTTGATAAAAACAGATAAGTTAGGAAACATGAAAAAAACTGTCTCAAAGTGTGGTTGGCAGTAACCACAATTTTTAATAAAAAAATAATCAAAAAACAAACTTTATGCTTCAAGAAAACGTCATGTTGATTTAAAAATACCTATTTCATATAACCCCATAATATTTTTATTATTTTTTGTCTCTACATCTATTTGGGGTTCAACTGCCGCCATTTTGACATTATAGAAAACAAAACTAAGTCTATACCCATCGCATGAACTAGACGATTCAATAGTCACTTTTGTATTTAAATCTTCCTATTCGTTGCGATGCTACAAGGAGTATCTATGCAAAGATACAAGGCAAAAGCTTTTGATATCATAAGACTTAAAGAGGAAGTCTTCCTTTATAAAATTTAGAAACCAAGAAGTGCAAACTAATGATAATCTTATCAAAAACACTTAACACTATCTACTAAATCACTAACATCAATCTACACACCAAACTACCCTCCCCTAACGAAATCAAAAGTCAAAATCAAATCGCCACACACGGAAGCGGTCATTTACACTAATCACCCAATTATAAGTATTATAACAAACAGGAGTCTATCCGGTGCTGGGCTGCTCCGGGGAATACAGAAGTGCCACTTGGAACAAAACGTCATTGGTAAAAAATCGGCGTCAGCTGGCCACCCTACCCGTAACCGTAACGTCAATTCGAACGATTTTTAAATTTAAAATACTCGTTTCGAACATAATAGTGATTTATTTTTAAGAATGTATTCATATCTATGCGCGATACTTATTGTGCCTACTTTAGAAATTTAAACGTTAAAGCTAAAGGTTGTGCGGTATCTTAAATTTTCGAATCGTTTGAATTGACGTTATACGCAAGTATTCGTGCTAGCCACACTGTCCTATTGAAACCCCGTGCTACGCAAGGCCAGCTTAAGTTCAAAGTTGTGCCACTGACTGTGGAACCTATTAAGTACAGTAAATTGCCTCGTTGCCGGTTGGTCTAGTGATTATTGAGTATTTAAAAATGAAGACAATTTTAATGTGCTAATTTGGATGTAATGGTTGAGATAAATAATTGTGAGAAGTTCAGCCAGATTTTTACCATGTATGCATGCAAAAATACACAAAAATGCATACATCTGAAATTTATGTGCCCAGAGTCTCAATTTGAGCCCAATTGCCAACACCAAGTTATCATAACATGGGACTTGAAATTTAAAATAACCCTTATTCCAAATAATAATAAGTCCAGTTCCAAATAGTAATACATACCTTATCCCCTTATGGATACTGTGGGCCTTCTGCACTATATTTTTATATAGCTGTCACCGTGTGAAACTATAAGTGCGCGTGAGAGTGGCGTCCGTCGTATGCGCCTGCGCAGGTGGGCAGCGCACGCGATAGTACTGTTTACGTGGGAATGTACACTTGTTCAGGCAATTAACTCGATACTGATTGGTGCAGTTAATTTGTAGAGAGTGAAATTATTATTAGGCTGATCGGGAGGTGAGATGTCCGGCAGTAAAATGGTGGTAAACGAAAACGAATCTATATAACATTCATTTGTTACTGTGAATGTGACGTCACGTCTTGAGTTATGATTACGGGCAGGCTACTAGACTAGCAGGACGGTGGGGACGAAGAGTTCTGGAGAGGTGACCGCATTCAGGAAGGTGGTAAGTCTCCCACTAGGGTGAAGGTTTCTGTGACTCTTGGAGGACGCGGGATGATGATAGAAGCCCATCTATCAACTGAAACCATGGTGATGATGGTGAGTTTGACGTAGTGATCGAAAATGTTCCAAAATTATTAAATCTAAAGCAGTAAAACGAAGTGGTATGAAAAAAGTTCCCACAGTGTGTATACGCCAGCACATCAAGCTATCCCAAACTGTCAAAATATCCCAATTGAAGATGAACCTTATTCGTTTGTAATAACGTTGTAAACTATCAAAGAAATTTGACACATTGGGGTAGCTCGATGTGCTGGCCTGTGTATTGTACGTAAACACTAAATTACAGCACAAAATGTTCTCCCACAATAATTATTAAATTATTACAGATAAAAAAAAAACCAAAGCTAAATCGAAAGCTCTACGGAAGTCAGCACGCCACACCGCGTTATATTAAACTGCTCTTTCCTCACACCTGTTCTGGGGTTGCCACTGCGGGAATGTCGTGCTTAATCACGGCAGGACACTCCCACGCTACTGTAATGCATATTGTACAATTGTAGTATCCCATGAATGAAGTCCCATTGACGGCACGGTGTGCGCAGTGGTTGAGAGGGCTCGATTCCCGCACGGAACAAATATTTGTATGGCCTACAGGTAGTTGTTCCGGGTCTGGCTGTTCGTGTATGTGACTTTAAAAGTTTGTAAACGCACCCACGACACAGGAGAAATTATTAGTGTGGAAAAAAGTTAAAAAAAAAAATGGAAAAAAAACGTCTCTCAAGGCTTTGGAAACTGAAGTAAAAGGCGACTGATAATATCACGCCTGTAATCCCCGTGGGGTTACGCAGAGGTGTACCTATAGTACACCAACATTTCGCCAGTTATGTTTAAGTCCCATGTTTGAGGGCGAGCGTCTTGCTATCAATCGGGCACAAATCTAGAATCCGAGAAACTCCAGATGTAAAACCCCAATAACACTTTGCTCGACCCGGGAATCGAACCCAGGACCCCTTGCTCAGCAGTTGCGCTTTCGACCTCTAGACCAAAGAGGCGACCGATAAGTTATGTTAATCGAATATAATACAGGGTGGAAGAAACATCGACACACAGACTGATACCATGACTTGAGTACCTACATAATTTAGAAGTAACATTTAAATTCTACCTCGGCGTCGATAATGTTTCCTAATTCTTACGATTTTTCTGATGTCCTTTTTAAGTAAACTGAAAAACTAGAATAGTTTGAAGTTAAAAATACATTAGAAGAAAACGGAAAAAGCTGAAGGGTCCAGAATCTACCCAGGCTATCGAATATCACGCTACGTCCCTTAGAATTATGTGAAAACGCGGTGAACAGTTATCAGTATAAAGAATAGTCAGCAAAATCATCCTGTAGGTTAATAAATCTGTTTTAAGCAGTAGTCAAAGGTACTGTAGGACATTAGAAGTTCCTTTGGTACCGGGTTGTTGATTAAAGGCGTAATTATACATTATAATAGGTTTTTTTTTGTAAATACACGCAAAGCGGTTGAATTAAGGCTTATCTCATAACATGCTGTATACTTATTACCATGAAGGTTTCACAGTTACTAATCATTTCTAAGATAAAACATTTAATTACTATACACGGCCCTAAATTAATATCTACGATTGTGCGTTCTTTTGTTTTCCATGTTTTACTATTTTTTTATTACTTAAACTGAAACATACATTTAAACAAAATAAAATAAAAAGAAAGGAAACTAACTAATTAAAAAACTCGATAGTACTCGAAGTAGTCCGTATCGCCGTCATCTGGAAACGTTCCTGAAGGAATGCTAATTTATTAAAAAAGTGCACGCCTCATAATCTCAGTTTTCACTTCTTCATATTTTTATTAGTTTTTTATTAATTGTAATTAAACGACAACGAATTACCCAGAGATTTTCAATAGCAAACAGCGCACTGCGATTATGAAGCTTTTAAAAAAAAATAAACTTCTTTAAACGAATGTTTTGTCTTGATAAATGTATGATAATATTATCCTATATAAGTGCATTATGAGAAAAATACAGTCATTTTTAGTTTCGAAAAGTCCTTGTATTTCATATATCGGGAATAGAGCATCACCTCAACGCTTCGCTTATGAGGCGTGCAATATTGATTCTATTCTATTCAGACACGCAAATACTAGACATGTAAGTGTGATCAAGAGGTGTGGTAAATTAATCACCCCTTTCGTAACACCTGTTCTAGGGTTGCAACTGAAGGAATGTTGTGGGGAAACACGGCAAGGGACTCCCACGCTACTGTGTGTACCGTATGGATTTGGCGTATGATATTGTTTGTTTGGAGGATAAGCAGTTTAGATGGGTCGGTTTAAACTGAGGATAAATGTCATTCTTTCTTTGTATAGCGGGTATTGTAAGTATGGTTTTCTTGCATACTACCAGCTGCATTTAAATTCGCTAGCTGTGCCCCCAGTTTTACTTCTAACATTATAACATAGCTCAAGAATTACGCAAAAATATTTATTCAAATCCGACTACTATTCAAATGTGTTCGAAAGATTAGCGCGCTCAAAAACAAAATAACAAACAGTTTCTTTAACTGTATTATATTAGTATAGATATACTATCTACAGAGACCAGCACATCAATCTACCAAAATCTGTCAAATTTCTTTGATAGTTTTTCAACTTTATTATAACAGTACAAGGTACTTATGTTCAATTGGGTAAATTTGACAGTTTAGAGAGATAGCTTTATGTGCCAGCTTCTTTACTTACTGTCATTCTGGCAAATCATGTCAGTCAGTGCTAATGTAGCTGATCAGGGGTTTCCCAATTATACCCTGAACATACAACCATCGATCTCCACAAACATGAAACAACCAAATCATCTCCTTCATACACATTTACATGAACACATAAACTTCATACAAGTCTGATTTATTTTTATTTTGTCACGGCGGGTAGTCTGTTCAATCACGCAACTGACACCTGCAGCCCACACATTATGACGTGACCAAGTTTTTTAATACTAGAGCTGCGATACAAATCACTAGAGGTGAGCCTTTCCATGTTTTTGTAAATTAAATGCTTTGGTGATTTGTAAAACAAGATTGTTTATTGTGTGTGTGTTTTATTTATGGGGTATGTATTTAATGTGTTAGGGGTATTATGTACGCCGCGGGGGACTTCACGGTTTTGAAGTTATTAAGGTATTAAGTGTTGAATGAAGGACATAATTCGTGGAGCTAATGAGGAGGTCGGCTACTTTATGGTAATAATGACGAAGGGAGATTTTGATTTGTATGATCAGAGGAACGTTCGACTAAATAAATAAGTTAAGCTACGCTTGCCGAGGTCTGTCTGTGGATGCCTGACCGTTCATTACATATCGAGACGCCTCGGTGCCTCGGAAAAAATGTTAAGCTGTCGGTCTCAGCTTTCATTTGTAGATCTATTTGTGGATCATAGACAGTTCTTACGAGTAATCAGAAAGTCTGTCAACCAGTCTTACCTAATTGGTATCGTGTTGCCCAATAATTGGGTTGCGGAGGCTATGTAAAATACCTACTGGTATTTTAAAAAGGAATGGTAAGGCGCATAATTATACAGTAAATTCGACTCTTTGATCTGACTGATAAATATGTCTGATTCCAATAAACCTATAGATCATGCCTCGTTGGTGTACTGGCCTCAAGCACTACTACTAAGCACCAGGTCCTGTGTTTGATTCCCGGGTCGCGCAAAATGTTATTTGTTTTTTCCTTCTACAATTTTGCAGTAGCAGCGCGGAGTAGTCTGATTTGTGCTTGACTGATGGCAATAGACTGCCTTCTGAGTGGGTTAATATACTATAGATACACCTCTGCTTATTCCTTCGGGTATTACTAGCGTGATGTAATGTAGAGACTCTGAAAGACTAGGTACTAATTAGTTTAATGAAATACGTAGTCATTTTACTTTCTAGAACACATACATACAGTCTCTGTATAACCTACTTAGCATTTCAAGTTAAACCCTCAAAAACCAACAACGGCACGGTTCTAACCTTATCACGCTGCGTGACAAATGAAAGTGACATTGTACTACGCAGCGTGACAGTGACCCACCTTTGACAGCAAAAAGTAATTTGACAAAAAGTATCAAGTCATCGGATACCTTCCGTTGCTAGTTACAAACAGGTGCACAACAATCAGTGCGTGAGGTCAAATGTCACCAACTGTGGTTCACGCGAGTAGTGGATGGTCAGCGGTGAGTGAGTGAGTGAGTGTTTATGGAACTAGAGTGGTGCTTTAAATAAATAAAAATAAATAAAGAGCATTTCAATTTTGTGGCGCGGCGGGTGAAGGTCCGCCTGCGACGCAAGAGGTTGCGGGTTCGATTCCCGCCCTGAACAAATGTTTGTACGATCTACAAATATTTGTTTCGGGTGTTCTGGGTATTTCCTATGTATAATAAAAATATCTATCTATGTAATGTATTGTATTAAGTATATCAGTCATCTAGTACCCATAACACAAGCTCTGCTTAGCTTGGGGCTAGATGATGCTGTGTGGATTGTCCAGCATTATTTATTTATTATTTATTATTATTATTATTTATTTCAGGCAACTAATAGCACCCATACAACAATCACAAAACAGAACACACACACATAGACAAATACATTTACATTATCGGACATAGTTAGTAACATGTCTGCTACAGCAATGTCCAATATAAGGGCAATCAATTCTGCCAGCAATCATCGCCAGAACGGTATTGGAGCTGCCCCGCACCCTGCGCACCAAGGACGCGCACCGCTTGCGCATGGTGGCTTTGTGCTGTGCGGATAGTGTGACCAATTTGCTTGGTAAGAGTGCTTGGGTTTTGTGGATCAAGAGTGCTCTGATATCGTATGATAACAGGTTTATTGCCAATTTGCAAAAGCATCATGATGTATATAATAGTGAAACAAAAGAACAATGAACACCGTGAAGAAACATGGACTTGAAAAAATTATTAAAGTTGGATAAATCGCCAACCACCAACCACGTCTTATATAATCAATATATGTCTGAAATAGCCAACCCGTCTTGAGCAAGCGTGGTAATTAATGCTCGTCTCTCTCTGTATGAGAAGAGGCCTTTGCCCTGCAGTGGGACAGTAATAGGCTGGTATTGTTTATTATTTAATTTTTGTACACATCACGCTTGTAATCCCCGAAGGGTTAAGCAGAGGCTTTCCTAGTAGGTACACCCACATGTCGCCAGTAATGTTAATGTGTAAAAAAAGTCCCATGTTTTTGGGGGCGAGCCTATAGCCATCAAAAGCCATAAATCCGGGCTACTACTGACAAATTTCAGATGGAAAAGCACAATAACACTTCGCCCAACCCGGGAATCAAACCCAGAAACTCGTGCTCAGCAGTAGTGCTTCCAATCTCTAGACCAACGAGGTAGCCTCTGCAAGTTTTTATGCAAGCATAAGTTCGAGCAAGATTTACAGCTCTTAATATCTCCATCCCTTTCCTGTTTTGTAAGAGTGAATATGATGAGGATATTCTAAATTAAGTTTAGCTTGTGCACAAGGCAATTTGGCACGAGTCAACAAACTTGTCATTCAAATATCATGATGGCCCAGTGGTTAATTAATTAATGCTCGTGCCTTCTCTGAATGAGAAGAGGCCTTTGCCCTGCAGTAGGACAGTAATAGGCTGGCACTTTACTTTCTACTTTTGTCATACAAATTGATATAAGCGGACATGCACACAAGATCTTATTTACCATTAACGACACCCACATCCAAAGGTAGATTATTCTTAGGCAGAAACCACAATCCTAGCACCCATAGAACCGCATGACAGTATATTATTCTATCAAATCTACCTACAATATACGATAACCAATAAAAAACTAAATTCAGGCATATTGTACAGGAAAATGAACGTTTAAACTGATTGTCCTTGTAACAATACCTACAATTAGATACCGTACATTTAACTAAACAGTTAACATGAGAATGTTGAGTTCAAAACTGTGCTATAACACCTAAGAAGATGGTTAAAACCTATAATCTGAGCTCTAATTAAGTTAAATTGAACAGAGATTTAATCTACACACACAGGTACACTGTCACAAGTTTTCAACAGAATTAAGTACCCATGTACGTCTAATCTTAAACATACATATAGTATACTGAAATTGTCCTCATGCCATCCTTCTTCGGTGCTTTCAGCGAGTTTCAGGGAGGTAGAGGGCGGGGGGCGTGTCAAAGGTCGCCCAATAAGGTCACAGGTCGCGAACCCCGACCTCCGTGCGACCCGCGAGCTCGCGCATACTCCTCCGTGGAATACGATTGATTCGTGCCAGATTTGACGCCCCTGTGCGCACGTAGATGTGCAGTTAGATGTGGAGTTAGATGCTGACTAGCTGCGCAGTCGTAGGTGCTGTGACGTGCAATAACAGAGTATATCCTTTAAGGATCTGAATGCTGGTAAAACTTAAATTCTCCTAACTACCTGCAATTCTTAGTTATTTGTACATGGGTAAATGATATGCTCGTTTCAGGACCGGCATTATGAGTCATACAAACAATAGCTGATCTCTCAGTGGTTGACTCGACTCCTTAACTCCTCAGTATCGACGATGAAGTACCCACACCTCCCAAGTACCGTTTTTTTTTATTATGTAAACAGTACACGGTTGGCGCAGTGGTTGAACCATCGGCTATTGCGCCGCGTGTCGTGGGTTCGATCCCCGCACGGATCAAATATTTGTATGACCTACAGGTAATTTTTCCGGGTCTGGCTGTTTGTGTACGTGAGTTTAAATGTTTGTAAACGCACCCACGATACAGGAGAAATTCCTAATGCCCAATATTAATTAACGTTTTTATAAAGGGAAAAAAATGCCCATCTACGTAAAATGCTAATTTCGCGCTATATTTAACTATTCATCACATAAAACACTATCACGGTACGGTATACTTCCAATTGGCACTGTTTAATTAAATTAGACGTATTTTTGTCACCTGTAAAGTTGCAAATTTTCAGATAGAAGATATTGGTAAACTTTAACGATGAAAAATCCCATACTTTCGTGTACGCAATATTCCTAAAAAGGAATCCGAAGTATTCATTGTCTACTGTCCCATTGCAGGGCAGTGGGACAGTAGGCTCTCACGGTCGTGTAAAAGAGCAAATCGATCTCCTGATATCCCAGTTCTCCGCCGCAGCCTAGACACTGGCGACACCTACAAAGCCCCACATATCCAGATTCACACAAAACAATGTGCTACTTACCCATCCACCTCATTAACCATACCTGAATCAACAACCCAGCCATAAACAATACCTAACTACGAATGTTTAACGGTAACCCAAACAGTATAATGTGGAAATCAAAAATATTGTTTTCTCCATCCATTGTGAGGTGTGGAGATAGGAGCGATAAGACGGACAGACAGACAGATATCTGGTAAACGTGGTGCTTGTACACCTAGATGATTGGGAATATAAGTGGTGTGGAGACGTCAGTGTGTTTGTTTAGTGCATTTATAAGTGGTTACATGAGATACTTAGATTAGAAGTTTGTCGATTTTTTTTTTTTTATTTATGTACAATCCACACAGCATCATCTAGCTCCAAGCTAAGCAGAGCTTGTGTTATGGGTACTAGATGACTGATATACTTAATACAATACATTACATAGATAGATATTTTTATTATACATAGCAAATACCCAGAACACCCGGAACAAATTGAAGATCGTACAAACATTTTTCCCAAGGCGGGAATCGAACCCGCAACCTCCTGCGTCACAAGCGGACCTTCGCCCGCTGCGCCACATCGGTCGTCAAATATTAAAATATATATTTTAAATATTTTAAAACTGATATTTTAAAACTGTAATTTAGGTAGCTCAATTATTAAATGATACACTCAAAGATATTTAACGAAATGTTTTAGTAAAGCGAGCATAAACTTTATAGAAATAATATAAACAACATAGGGTGTGTGTTGCTCATATGCGTAGACAAAGAAAAATACGGAAAAAGGGAGAAACAATATTTCCCATGAAGGCAGGTAGCAACTACCTTTTGCTTCGAATACGTTCATACATCTGGTGATACACGCACGCTGGTTGCCAGGAATTACCTTTCTGAAGATCGTCATCGAAAGGTCAGGGAGTAAATAATTTAAACTTAACCAAAGAAGATAGAAAAGTGATTATACAATCAAGGTTTCTACTCATTCAATCTAGGTATAAATAACGTCAATGAAACGAAAATATTTAAAGTCTACTCCACAGCCTTCCCATTCACTATCCCGCGCCTAATCGTGCGGGTGGTCGAGCTTGATTGTGATTGACAACACCACGTCACAGCACCGCATTCACTCCAACACTAACACGCAACACCGCCTAGCAAAACATACATCACCGCACCAACACAATCCCTGAACATTCATAATCATATACAACCCGCAGTGTATGTTGGGATAACAGTTTTGGTTGATAAATAAATGGGTATACAGACGATAGCAGGCTTTCAAATGTGCCTTTTGAATGTTGGTTTCTTGAAAGTGTCGGTGCCAGTAACGCGTGAGGCTGACAGGTCAGTGAGACTAAAGAGTTCTCTAGCGAGTGCTATACTTATAGAATGAAAGGAGGATGTATATCGGTTTGTGTGCCGACGGAAACTTTGGCTCGATCGGCCTGGCGAACGAGAGTTCGGTTATTGTTTTAAATCCTGCTCATTGAAAGAAAGAACGAAAAGACATTAATTTAGCAGAGGGCCATGAGCCATTTTTGCATTTGTGCATTAATAAATGCCCTTTTCCGTTTCATACAATACTAAAAATTTAAGTACAAAAAAAAACTAATTATGTGCTGTGGCTTCGCCAAATAGGTCAAGTTCAGCAAAAATGCCAGGCAACAAGTGCATTGCTCTATTTTCATTCAGATCATCTACAGGCTATCCTTTTTCTAACTATGTTGGGGTCGGCTTCTAGTCTAACCGGTTGCAGCTGAATACCGGTATTTTACACGGATTGACTGCATATCTGACCTCCACCACCCAGTTAGTGGCCAACCCGAAACCGCTAGGTGAGAATGGCTGTCAGACTTTCGGGCTTGTGACTACCCATAACGATTGTCGAAGATCGACCAATGACAGCTTAATGGCCTTTCCGAGGCACAGAGGAGTCTCCATAAACATAACAACCAAATGCATGATAATGGCAGAAGGAGGAAGTAACTGCGCTAGTGGTACTGTGTGATCTTACAATCACAAGGTATAATTTAGACCGCAATGATACACCGGCGATTCGTTCTGTGATCCTGGTTGCTCTATTTGGAGCAAAAGACACACAATATGTGGACTGCCCGCAGGCATGTAATGTTCCCGTCATGTTGTTTTTGACGACCGATGCGGCGCGGCGGACGTAGCGTCCGACTGCCACGCAGGAGGTTGCGGGTTCGATTCCCGCCTTGGGGCACTTGGGGCACTTGTTTGTACGATCTACAAATATTTGTTCCGGGTGTTCTGGGTATTTACTATGTATAATAAAAATATCTATCTACGTAATGTGTTGTATTAAGTATATCAGTGATCTAGTACCCATAGCACAAGTTCTGCTTAGCTTGGGGCTAGATAATGCTGTGTGGATTGTCCAGCATTTTTTTTTTGTATGTGTACTTGTGTGGAAGGATATAAATAAATATTAAATAATATTTATCTAAATACAAGTCTGTAAAAATATTCTTCTTATCTACAAAACACATCACCAACTATCTCAGTCATCACTCATAAACTAAATACTACGTAATTTCTGATTCACAGCCAAAAAATCCCAAAGAAAACAATAAACACTTAGGAATAACAATAAAACCGTTAATCCGAAGCACTATCGACGGTGACAATTTATTGAGAGGCTCTTCCGCCCTACGCCGCCCAACGCTGCCCTACGCCATCCGCCCTGGACGGTTTACTGCGACGCGCGACCCTAATGAAATTGACGAGCTGTGTTGCACAAGAGGATAGGATCCGAAGATATGTCTGAAGATGAAACGGATAAGGTAAGTTGTAGGTATAAGATATCAGTTTTAATTTATAGGGTTTGTAACCTTGTACAGATAAAAGATTTATTTGTAAAAAGATCTAAAAATGTAACCAGTTGTAGTACAGATATTTTCAGTTTGGGATTAAAAATGTATGGCACAACCTTCTTCTTGTCTATTCTTAGTTGAGCTACAAGATTACTGACCAATGTGTGCACTGAGTGGAAGAAACCACTCATTTAAATGTAGGTAAAGTTCTTTTCTCATGTAATGTTCTGTCCTCAATAGACCATTTCAGGCACTAACCATAGACATTTCAGGTTCTGTGTTTATTCTTAGAGTAAAAAATACCGACATTATTTATACGACCGATGTGGCGCGGCGGGTGAAGGTCCGCCTGCGACGCAAGAGGTTGCGGGTTCGATTCCCGCCTTGGGACAAATGTTTGTACGATCTACAAATATTTGTTCCGGGTGTTCTGGGTATTTTCTATATATATAATAAAAATATCTATCTATGTAATGTACTGTGTTAAGTATATCAGTCATCTAGTACCCATAACACAAGCTCTGCTTAGCTTGGGGCTAGATGATGCTGTGTGGATTGTCCAGCAATATTTATTTATATTTATATGTTTTTTCTTTTAGCACATTAAACGTTTTTTGGAAAATCAATTTGCAGAAATAAATAGAATTTCATCAGAAATCGGAGTGCTGAAACTGCATGTAGATTAGTCGAAATTATCTTTAGTAAAGCAAGCAACAATAAAATAACTACTACCACTACTAAATTATCCCTCCTTTGTAGTCAACATCCTCTTAAGTAACAGTAAAACTAGATTTATTCCAAGTTTAAGATGTAATAAGTTAGTATCTCAACTAAAGCCCTGAGGTGGTTCGCCACACACGAAAGCCACCGGTTTACATGCTAAAATACCACGCTATGAGTCCTTACGGGACAGGTAGAGTTATAGCTAAAAATAAAACATATGGCTTAGAACATAGATTTTTTTGGCAAGATGAGGTAATGTATGAAAAATGATATTAATGTAGCTGATGATAACAATAAAGATTCCTTACTCCCCTAAACTCCGGGCTGCTACTGAGAATAGGCCATATGCCATATTTCCATGATTTCTCAAATCATATCAATTTTTTTTTTTTTGTCACAAGTGTTGGTACAATTTCGATAATTTTTTCTGTTGAAACATGTCTTATTACCGTTTAGAAATGTTCACTTATACAGCCTATTACTAATCTTAATTTAATCCTACATATGTTTAAATGTCCGTGGGTAGTTTGTTATGCCTATTGTCTCCATTCTCCTCCCTCATGTGTAGCTGGCCACATCCAAAAGAATTGGCGTGGACGTGTAAAAACAAACGTCTCGTCCCTTGTCCGCTTATCCGCACTTTTTGCGGACATCCGTGACGTCATCCACTTAACGTTAAAATATATCCGCACTTTTTTAGGGCGGTTATAAGGAAAACCTGTTGGCTTGTGGCTTGCTCGCGTTACTACTTACTGTAATGTGGGCGAGTGGCAGACTTAGTTTATTATAGTATTTTTCTGCAGCTTATTCGGTTTTGCTTGTGTGGTTGAGGGCTGATAGATTTCAAAACGATTTGTTCTGGTTGATTAAAAACATGTAGTAAGATTACCAACTATTTTTTCAGAATTAAAAGGAAACGTGGGGATGAAGTTCCTTTTTCTATAATATATTCAAACTCAAATCCTTTATTTCAATTAGACCATAAGAATAAAAATACATACACAATTTACTAAAATAACTAAGTAATCTCAAGCACAATTAAATGAATTAACAACGTTTCATAGAAATTAAATTATTACTATATTTTAAATGAAGCCTATTCATTTAAAATATAGTAATAATTTAATTTCTTAATGTAAATAATAAATTAAAAAATGATTTTTATTAGGTGTAAACCATTTTGTAATTATATATATTGTAAAAATGCAAACTAGTTACAAACTTATAAACGCTATAATAATATTAGCTCTGAATACACAAATAACGAACGTACTATATCAAAAGTGTAGTTGCCATCGAATTTATACACTTTTTTTCTAGCTCATATTTGCAAGTGTCTGAAGTATACCATGCCATAAAGAATTTCGTTCCAAAAACGAAAGTAGAGAACATCAAAATATAAGCAACAATCATCTGTAATCTGTAAGGGTACTAATGGCATTAACAAAGATTTAGAATGCCAGTCGCGAGTGGTCACAACATCATTGCCTCACGGCAAGCCCGGTACACAATTTCCAATTTTATCGCTTCACTTACATCAATTCACACCTTAATAAAGCGGAAAACGTAACTTAAGCGTAACGTAAAAAAAACAATATCAGAAAACCCCACTCAAAGACATCTGGAGCGAAAAAATAAAATTTACCTTTTACTTCAGCCAACCTTTTAAGCTAAACTCCAAAATTCTGCGGTGAATTGAGCCAATTTACATAGTCATAAATATATTTGATTCTCGACATTGCATTGTCTTGAGGCTCTCCGTGGGGTGGGACGGGCACCCCTGGGGTTTTTTTTACCCCAAAGATAAGACATGTCAAGTCTTGACAGATGTCGCCATGTTCTTTGGGTGAAACAAGAGATTGGGAGTTGTAGAGTTGCGGTATCTTAACTTTACTTTCGGCGATAAAAAGTTGCAGCCAAGAGTTGTAAAAACGATTGTTTTAATTTTTCTGAAGTTTTTTTCTACTTTCACTTGTTTTGATTTTTTAATGTGTCACGATCTAAATTTAAAAGAATTGAACGGAAAAGCCTGGGGTAGACAGAAGGCAAGAATTACTCGTAAGAATTAAAATGTGATAGAAAATTTAAATTTATTGCCAGAATCTTGATAACATACTAAAAGCGTCAGTCAATAGTGGACATATCTACGGGCTGTTGATGGATGATAGGAAAACATTATGAATTATTTTATAAGCACAATTTCCTACAGGATCTTCCCACACGTCAATATCAGATCGACATTGTGATCACACAAAACTATTATGTCTATCAAACCAAATATACATTCCTAGACACAATGGAATATACGACAACAGTTCTGATCTGAGCACAGCATTATCACCCATGATTCCATACACGTAAGATCAAAAATCCAATGAAATATTAAGCCTGAAGTCGTTTCTCGCCACCACATTCCCATATTTGCTTAAATTCAACAAAAAAACTTTTGTCAAGATACCGTCCGAACTCCGAAATCTTTTGATTAATGATATCAACCCGCCACCGCGAGCGGGGTCCAAAAGACCCCGGCTAAGAAAACAAACGACAAATAATGTATGTACTGCTAATGATACGTGTAATAGCTCTGAGTAATTGTTGTTAGAACGATTAGCGAAAATGCTTCCCTTTAAGAATGACCTGTTTGCTTTGGGATCGCCAGTTGGACAAATATGGCCGTCGCTACATCATTAATTATTAGCTTTGTTAGCCAATATTCGCACGGATATTGTAGGCGGCTGTGTATGGACCGTTATAGGCACCCTTCTTTTTGATCTTATCCGTAGGAAATCATAGAAATCCAAACGACAACATGCAGAAGTGACCGCTTCGGCGGCCTAGTGCTCGCAAGCACTAGGTATTGCTGAGCATTTTTTTTTTTAATTTCTCCGTACACTGGGAATTCCTCCTGTATGGTGGGTGCATTTAAAAACATTCAAACTCATATATACACAAACAGCATTAGGTTTTGTGTTACAATTCCTGGGTCCGATATGGTTATTGGGTTTTTCCATCTGTATTTATGCTCTAGCAGCCTAGAGCCATCAACGCAGTAGTCTAGCCTAGCGTTTGGATTGTACCCGGTTGATGACACTTAAACCAGACAAATTGTGAGTGTCTTATACTACACCTCTACCTAACCCTTTGGGGTATATAGGCGAGTTATTATGTTGATGTAACATGCAAAAGTTCCTATGCTCGTAAAAGTACCCTAAAGTTGGTACCCCTGCTTCAGTGTCTAACTTATTTTATGCTCTCAGACTACTTAGATACATATGACTACACACTTTTAAGGCTATTCTCCAACTCGTGCCGATTAGGTTTTTACAAAACACTTAAAGCTAAATGCATGTACCCTTCAGCACCTTTTACAAGCCACATATGTCTAATGCATTCAGCAGTTACAAACGACTTATTGGCTTGCACGCTGTACATCACTCCTCCAACTTGTGAATAGAGGGAAACAGTAGTCGATCGAGAAATGGATTGTGTGTAAAACATTGCGAGCTGAAGAACGACACGTGGCTGTAAGTCGCACAGCCCTTGTTTAAAACCACCGAAACGACGAGAGTTGTCATCAAATACGCATCCTTGAGGGCGGGAATCAGTTTTAAAAGCCATTAGAGGACGAGGTGGCGGGGGAGATGGGGGTTGTAATTAGACTGCGTTAATATTTAACAAGTGCGACGCCACACAGATTAGCGTAATGCCGTCCCAGCTGCGACGGGGCTCCGGACACCTTCTGTGACTCGGGCCTTTAAAAAAAGCCACTCAGTCAACGGGATCGTCAAAAATTAATTACGTTATGTCCTGCTCTGTAAAAAGGAGATTTAAAGCTAATGGTTTTGTGATAACCTCCACAGTACCGAGCACTGCAAGAATAGAAAACCATGGCTTGTGAACAAAATTAAGTCAGCGGGATACAATCAATGTTTTTGTTCCATTAAAAAAGATTCAAAGTTACACCTTTAAGGAAAATATGGAGGCTAATTAATTCCCAAAAAGTAAGGTACGAAGTTAAAACAGATTCGGGTAAAATCGGGCAAGTGTAATCCTTTCAACCCTTTCTGTACAATTAGAATTAGAGGCAAGACGGGCTCGGCATCTGCGGGTTAACTAATGGCGAATGCATTATTAAAGCCGGCCGCGGCGCGCGAAGGGTTGGGGACAGATTATGTTATTATAGATTTAGGATTCTGTTTAATATGGTGATGTGTTGATGATGGATATATGCAAGTAGGTGTATGTGCGTGTGCAACGGCTTCGATATAGATTAGTAGGTAGAAGTCTGAATGTACTGTAGGCCACACATAAGCAGTATAAGCTGGCCTCTTATTCTATTGAAACTTCGTACTGTACCAGGCCATCTTAGACCGTACTGTAGATACTAAGTTACAGATGAATGCTATTCAAAATATATTATGATAGAAGATCTCATGCACATTAAAATCCAAGGAAGTACCAATGTGACTTTTTCAATTCGTTAGTACTTTTTATGTTATCATTACGAAAACAACATGAGGAATCCTAGAACTTTAATTGATATAAATAAGTCTGAAATGTCTTACTCGCCTTGAGCAAGCGTGGTTCTCTGCATTAGAAGTCGCCTTTGCCCCGCACTGGTACAGTAATAGACTGATATAATTATTATTTCTTAATTATCAATAATTTATTAGTAATGAATGATGGTGATTAATGCTCGTGCCTTCTCTGAATGAGAAGAAGCCTTTGCCCTGCAGTGGGACGGTAACAGGCTAGTATTATTGTTATTAGTTTTTAATTATTTTTAATTTTACATTTATAATTCTAAATATTTAGATCAAAGATTTTTTTTGGGGTTGTTTGTATTAAACACAGAAGACCTTCTCTTTTTTAAGTAACTTGATAAAAATTGTGTGCGATCTTATTATTTCAATTGATTAATGGGTTTTCTTATTTCTCACACATTATCTTCCTAACAGGTTTGCAAGACGCATTAATACGAAAATTTGTCAAGTCATACACGGAGACTTTCTCATCATTACTGACCGTCACCCTGCCATGAGAATCGCGGTACCAATCAGTCACACTTCCACCCGGAACCAAGATTAGCATACGCAAAAATAACAATGGCGGCCTCAAGGAGTTAATGGAATGTCCCTTTGGTAGCACAAAAGGGTTAAACAAAGGCAAAAGGTATAAAAAGCTATATTAATGTGATAGATGCGTCATGCGGGGTCCGTTAGACCGGTCGGACGTTGTAGTGTTAAGTCCATTACGGTAACTTTTATAGTTGTTTGTTTAAGTTATTATCTTATTCTTTGGTTTTGCCTGAAGATTTATTCGGTTACGCTAATTTGGATTGTTTTGAGGTGTGACTTTTATCGTTATTTAAAAAAGTTAATCTTTCCTTGTATGTATTTTATTGTATTGTTGGCATATACCAGATTCTAAGATTTTAAGAATAGTTAATGACTGAATTGACTAATATTTTTTTACCAAAGCAAAAGCTCACACCTAGCGCCTATATTATTAAGTAGCTTTACGGGCAAATAACGTTACCTTTTTTTATTTCTTATTCTCTAGTTAAATAATTAATTTAATATCAAGCTAAGGAATTACTTATTTAACTATATTGTCTATGGACCCACTTTGGACTCCAAGGTCTGCAAATAAAAGTTTTATCATTATTATTTTTTATTTTTTTTTTAAAAAACGTTGCCCCACTCTAGGAATTTCTCCTGTATCGTGGGTGCGTTTACAAACATTTAAACTCACATACACAAACAGCCAGACCCGGAACAACTACCTGTAGGTCATACAAATATTTGTTCTGTGCGGGGATCGAACCCACAACACGCGGCGCAGCAGCCGTTGGCTCAACCACTGCGCCAATCGTGTCGTCAATATTACATTCCCTGAAAGTTAGGCAGCGATGTACCTATGATACTCCAACTTTTCGCCAATTATGTTTAAGTCCCATGTAATTGGGGTCGAGCCTTTTGCCATTAACTGGGTACGAATCCAAACTCCTGACTGCCACTGAAATTTTCGAAATGGAAAAACCTAATGTCAACCCAGAAACGAACCCAGGACCTCACACTCAGTATAAGCTCCGACCACTAGACCAACGAGGCAGTGAGATGAAAACTCAAACAATTGTGAAATAAGAGAACCTTAACATGGTCAGAACACAACACTGACTGGTAGAATTTATTAGTTTGTACCTACACAGCTCGAATACCAAAGTTTCATACAAATGTCCATTTAACACAAAATGTGAGAAGGATCTCCTTACCATCCTCAAAAGCAGAAAACTTACCTATTGAGCTCCTCCAAAGATAATACAATGTGGTTGTATGAAAATCTTAAACAAGAGTAACTAATACCGAACACAATAGAAAGTAATCGCTAACTGCTAGAACATCGAACAAGTCGAGACGTATCAAGTACCATTATAATAGGCAATTAGAACTGTGAAGAACAACATTACCTACCACCAACCCATGATCTCCATGATACTCCCAACTCGAAAGAAGACACAGACCAAGTTATACTTGATAAAGCAACCAGCATAACAAAACCTGCACAGTCAATGAATATTCTAACCGTTGAAGGTCTAGCTATAGTGGATGAGACAAAGATGGGGTTGCTACTTATTCTAAAAAGGGCTATTTGTTTTCATCCGTCACTTCTTAGTAAAACAAACAATGAATAAATACGGAGGACTTTTGTACTATTTCCCATAGCTCCTATTGTGTCCATTGTCACCTTTGTGTACTATTGTAGGATTTTTTTGTACCCTTTTGTGTGGCGACCGAAATTGTGTGGCTGTTTGATGCTACTGTTGGTTAATTAAGGATTCTATGAGTTCCTAAAAAGACATACACTGACCTTACTGGTGATGTTCTTCAAAAAGGTCAGGTGGGTAGTACTCCCAACCGGCTTGCGGCTATGACCAGATATCTGAACGTAAACGAAGCAAAAGGAGTGTGTCAGGATCGTAGCAGGTGACATTCTGTAGTTTCTGCCCACTCCCGTGGAGCACAGGCGTTAGTTTATGTATGTATATATGAGTTCCTACGAGCAATCAGAAAAAAAGACTTGCTGACCCTGCTCTGATCCGGAATATGCTAAGGCACTATGATAGTCGAGATGATCCAGCCTGTTACTGTCCTGCTGATGCTGCAGGATAAAGAACTCTTTTCGTAAAAAGAAGTAATAAGCACAAATCGCTACGCTTGCTCAAAACGGGTTGACGATTTCAGACTTATAGTAGGTTATTAAAAGTTCAGGTTTCCTAAGAATGTGTTCTTCTGTTTAAGATGAACTAAGAAAGTATAAATGAATTCAAAAACGCAATTTGGTGCTTGCCCAGATTTACGGCCTTAACCACTGATGCTAATTACTGAAATGATAACAGATTTTTGTTTTTTGGAATGTTTTCTCGCAGTTTATCCTTCAGGGATACCTACTGCTTAACCGAACTTTCTTGTGAGGGCTTAATTAGAATTTAAAGCCTCCACCCAGGGCGTATAATAACTAATAACTAGTATTTGTCATATATTCGCTTCCATTACAAGATGAATTGTCATTCTTTTTATTTTTAAATACTCATTTAATATTTGCATATTCACACCTATTGTTAAAAATGTAAGAACAAAATCCTCATTCATATTCATAAGATATTTACAGTAGTTAATAAACTCCCATAACAATTAGAAAACATATTCGGAATTCTCCAAATTTCTCCGGCTGCGCGCGTCATACAAACGTCAATCAAGAACCTCTCTGGGTGGCAGAGGTCACCGATCATCGTCTTCTACAAATATACCACCTTTCTGGGTCTCCCAACTAAATTATATACCAAACGAAACTATACTTTATCTCATAGCATCATTGTGAAATTAAACCTCACCAAGCCGCAACAATATCTTTGTGATCTCTGTACGCTGTATCCACCTTTTTTGCTTCTAAAGATTCATGTCATTCTGTAGAATAAACAAGTCCACACAAAGGGCTTAGTCACTATCCCTTTTTATTAATATCAGTGGCTGAATGGACACAAAGGGTTTTATACTCATTATGCGTAATCGGAACTGCTCAGGTGTTATATTATAGCAATAATGGGCTTATAGATAATAGACCGCAAATGAAGGGATACAATTTCACGGGTGGGTTTTTCGCTTTATAGTTTGTTGAACTGGCCAGTTTGGGAACGTAGTGGTATAGCAAAAGAGGTAAATAAAACATTCATAAAAAAAAACTGTGACTGTGAAAAACAATTCCTAAATTGAATCCACAGTACACTAGAAACATTATGAATGTTTGTTTTTATTACGAGCAAAATTAAATCTGACAGGTGATGTATCATCTGTGCCGCGTTCAGAATGATTACACAGGTCTGCAATGGTTTTCCTCTCTGAGATCTGATTAACGTTTTCTATAGTTTCTGATGTGCTGATTACGAGAAAAATAATAAAAAAATTCTATCACGTCAGGATTCTTTAATATTGAATATTTAAGATTTTAACTAAAAATGTCTGAGCGCATACATTTTAAAATCTATAAAACGTCACTTAATTACTTCAGCTTAATTTTTATTGCATTTAATTAGTTTAAGACGACATAGAAATGAATGCAAATCAGTAATTTGTTAATTACTACATAATAAGTGTAAGTAATTCGCATTAACCATTTCGAAAACGGGTCATTTTGGCTTCATTTAGTAATGAGCTCATTAATACACGATGTTTAGGTGATATTGCCTAATTGTTGTTAATGTTGTTCAAAAAGGGTATAATGAAGAAAACAAAAGGTTTTTTTTGTATAAGTACCTACTCTGAATTAGAAAACTAACAGTCGAAGTGCGCATCTTGCAACCTAAACTTGTCGAGTTACAAGCGTGGAAATCATTTAAGGAAGTGGTAAAAAACTTTTTGGGGAACAATAAAAGCTCGGACTATAAAGAAATAGTAGCCAAAATGATAACGAATTTTGGTGTAATGGGTTGTAATATGAGCGTTAAACTTCATTTTCTGAATTCGCACATTGATTACTTCCCAGAAAATCTAGGAGCCGTTAGCGAAGAACAAGGTGAAAGATTTCACCAAGATTTAAAAGAGCTTGAAGTCCGGTATCAAGGAAGATGGAATGTCAGCATGATGGCGGACTATTGTTGGTTGTTGAAGCGTGATGATCCAAACCGGAAATATAAGCGAAAATCGCACAACAGAAGCTTCCAGGAAAAAAGGACCAGGTTCCACAAATAAAATTTAAGTGTATTTTAACCCAGCAATAAGTTGTTATTACGTGTTAATAGTTTTTTAAGTTAAAAATTAAGTACTTTTTTAAATATATAATTTTTTAAGTGACAACTTGTCTTTTTTCTCAATTTTCTATCTGTAGCTTTTTTGAAAAATCAGGAGGTGATGGAGAAAAACTAAGTACATATTCGTAATCAGCGCATCAAAATACTCCAGAATCAGCTATCAAATTCCAGAGAGGAAGTTATGACCTTCATTTTGCAGGCCTGTGTTATTTTTATTGCGACCGTCATTTAAATAATTATAAAAGTTTTTAATATTCACACAGTGAATTTATGATTACGTTAAAAATACCATATCAAAACTTCTATAGCTGGTATACTACGCAAGAAATGTGTTTCTTTCTAGATTATTCAGCAGAGAAAACCGTTACAAGTTCTTACAAAGTCAGACTTTTACTATCAATGTTTACTAGACTTACCGGCTTGGCTTTGATCCCAGTACATAAGAGCTACGAAGCTTCAGATCTCGGGCTGTACACAAGCGTATCAGCATCAGCGATTAGCCATCCTAAAACAAAGAACATCAAAGTCACGATCATAAAACTTTTCCAATTTCTATCCGAAAGAAGCCCTCAAAGAGATTTGCATGAGGTCCACACAATGAACGATGTATTTTGCAATATTTTCAATACCCCAGCATGGGTCCAAACTACTCGGGGGTCTTTCTTTTGTCCTCCACTTTAATATCTGTGGGAATGGACATACCGACTCCATTTAGGTAATTTATCATTCTTAAACGAGTGAGGAGACTATCCACTATTATCCTTCGCCGTGTAGTCTTTCTAGTCTTGAAAGGGCGCAGTCTTCGCCCTTTGTCCGGACCTGTTCAAATTAATGACGTATTTGGCCCCAACGGGTTCTGGTATTAGCGATTTTGAGCACCGGACACAGGAGTCCGGTGTCCGAAATTTATGAATTATTAGCTATTTCGGGTTCCCATAAAATCTATGTGCCGGTATTTACGGCGCTGGACAAGGGTCAGTGTACAAAAATATTTTAACTTTGTATTATTTTTTCGGACCTCAAATTTTAATAATGATCGTGAAATTTGCATAATTTGAAAATAACGGACCGTATATCTAAATGAAATGAGTGTTCAAAATTATGACATGAACGAAGAAATTTATTCAAACAGCCTAATTTAGTTCAAACATGTCAAGTAAATATAAATAATGGCTACAAATTCTACAATCAAAGTCTCTCATTCAAAAGTTAAACCGCGTAAAAAATGCGCAGACCATCAAAATTAACATATCAATGTAGGGCCACTATAAAAAGGCAAGATGACCACAGCATCCCTGGGTCAAAGGCCAGATGTACAGGTGCCACGAGCCCAACACGCTTTCTTTACAAATTCCCAATAAAGTTGGGGATGACATAGAAATTAAGATGTTTTTTAATGTCCAGTAGTGACAGTGGACACGAGGCGAAGTAAAAAATGGGGAGATGAACGAATTATAAGAGATTTAAAAGTAAAATGTATGTGATGTTATAACAGATTGAGATTAGCATAACTTGACGGCTGCATGCTGTGATTTGTAAAATGGTAATGATACTCGACAATTCAGAAAATTTATTATTGCGAGAGATATTTCTGTGTAAATATATGTACAAGATTATTTTACACAAAACTTGTTTGGTAATGAAATACCTAACTTAAATAGAGGATATTCGGGGGAATATACGACAGACCATTTACTAACAGCGGTAGTAAAATCCAGCAAAAATACTAGAAGCAGGTAAAGCATAGTAGTCAACAATCCTGAAGCTACACAAAACAAAATTAATGAATATACTGGAGACAGTGATGAGAAAACAAATTTAGCGTACATTAATGCTTCAGACAGATCTCCCAAAGAATTCAATGTCGCATGGAAATTAATGATTATCCACGCAAGCCGACCGGTCGGATTGTACGACGGTTAATTTATTACACGTAAACACTTCCCAATGACCGTTATGCCATGATGACGGATGGTAAAATTTAAATAGAAAGTAAACAACACTCGGATAAATATGCACGTTTTATAAAAGTGTCAAAGCGTATATTGCTAGAGTTAAATTTATACGCAGCTAAAACGATGAACCCGAAGACTATTTGTGAGATGTCAATTTTTTCGGAATGTTTACTGATTTTTTTTTATTATACCTTCTTTTATTAAACTTATTAGTCGAATATGTTTCGTTTTTTATGTTTTCTATTAGGAATACTATTTTTTATACGTTCAAAGAAGTTGCTGCTGGTTTTGTGTAGATTATAGTATGATTAATTTTGCTAGTTACTTTTATAATGTTTTTTTTTAAATCACACGCTGCGCGCTGGTTTGATCTTTGGCTTTAATTAAACAAGCTCCTCTATTTTCATGACACACATAATTAGTGATTGTGTGTTCTTTTTTTCTTCTGAACTTAGACTATACGTCATGAATTAGAATGTAAGAAACATTAATAAAAGCTTTTTTTTTTTTTTTTAAAAACGTTGCCCCACACTAGGAATTTCTCCTGTATCGTGGGTGCGTTTACAAACATTTAAACTCACATACACAAACAGCCAGACCCGGAACAACTACCTGAACCTGAACTACCTGTAGGTCATACAAATATTTGTTCCGTGCGGGGATCGAACCCACAACACGCGGCGCAGCAGCCGATGGCTCAACCACTGCGCCAACCGTGTCGTGAAACCGAAGCTCTAACTTCATTACCAACTCAACTGTCCCTGTACTTTAATAATTTCAAATTATGATGTTATACCAAACATACAGTCTTACCCAGGGCATTAGCCAGTATTGCTTCCTTTATCCAAAACAAGACACCGTCTTTCTCCGAACTTTTAACATCACAAAGCGGCTGATTTTCATCAGCATGTTGGAGCATAATGCTGTATAATACTTTCATTAGCGTGTCATGAGTTGTGTCATTTGTCAACCAGTTGATCGTTGTGGCTGTCACAGCTTTTGGCTTGATTGGCTCTTTGAGGGAATTTTGTTTATTTACCGCACCTCAATATTTGTTACTCTCTTTTGTTCAACAAATGATTATGTGCATCTGATTTGAAGTCCCGACTCCACCTTTTCTTAGTAATCTTCAAAAGAGATATTACCTAGAACTTAGTTTGATGCACTTTAGGCACTTTTAATGCACAAGTGTGGTCTCCTATGCTTATTTTGCGATACCTCAACCGTCTATTTAGCATCATAAGTCCGTTGCTTTTCATGAAAATTTAAAAAGGTCCGAATGTAATTTTCATAGTTATATGTATAGTTATGTTTCGTAGAACTTAAATAGTACACCACAGAGTAGCAACATATGTTTTCTCCTTTTCTATCAAGTGCATCCAATAGTGGTCTGTAAGAGATCGCTTTTAGCGAAAAGGCCGCCGATTGTAAAACCCTATTTAGCTCTTAAACTCATTATCTGTAAGATTTCATGGTGTACAATAAGTAGTATTATTTTCTATTCTATTCCAAGACGGTCTAAATACGCTTCATAGACTCGGAACAAAGCGCAGATGTTACGTAAAAGTAAAACCTATCAAATATCAGTCTTCGATCCCGACTTACGCGACCGTACCGACTGGACTTTAGACGTAGACCTTACTACCGTGCGCTAAGGCAAATCGTATAAGATTTTATCGCAGGATTATCTTGGGTTATCGCACATCTGTCTCTTACCAACTAACATTGCTTTACTTCCAGTGGACATTACTTATAGCCTCCAATCCATTGCCGGCCCAACGAGACTCTTGAAATTTAAACCAGAGATCGGACGTGCAGTGTATAGTGAATTTTCCATGTTCATCGGCGTGGGATGTCTTCGGAACGCTTGCAAAAGATTAGGACGGTGGAAGCGTGATCTTAGTTACATAAGGTATTTATGTAAAGCTGTATCGTCCGGACCGATCGAACGTTTTGATAGTAACATTGTCTGAGGGAACTATTGGCATTGTTCAATGTACTCAGCCTTTAGAGCAGATGGGAAGTGATCGATGATATTCCGTTGATGTAGGATGTGGAAGATATCGGATACCGTTTTTCTGGGCTATTGATGTTTTCGATTTGTTTGTTCTTCTGCTTATGTAATATCTCCTTTGTAAGTTGTTGAAGGTCAGCTTTTATATTGGACCTAGTGACAAAGCCATTCCAGTGATTACTAGAGTGAAGATTATGTGTATCAAATTATTATTTCAGTGCATATAATATTGCTCTTCATAGGTCATAAATCCAGACTCTGAGAACTGAGAAATTCAATAACACTTTGCTCAACACGGGAATTGAACCAAGGACATCTAGCTTAGACTTAAAACTTAACCTACATGTAGTACATGAAACACAAACATTTTGCTTGTCTTCAATAATTTTGTTTTGTTGATAACCAACACTTACCATAGTGAGAAGTATTCCACAAAATAGCGATATTTTAGTAAGGTGTAAGCTGCGGTTACCTGTAATTGAGCGTGCATTGCAGGATAGTGTATAATGTATAACTTTTAATTTCGTAACATGCATTTTAATGTATTTTCTAGTTGTTGATACTTAAAAAAATATATATAAATCAATCTTGACGAAAACAACAATATCCACTTCGCAACTCCAATTTACTTCCCCTTACTACGAAACGAATAAAATAAAACAAAAGAACATCTCAGGACCAATCGCAAAACCACTCAAGAAGTTAAAAACAATTAACCAAATAACTGGCCGGTTACAAAAACACCCTTTTTTAATTCTAAACAAAAGAATTAAAAAACAATACAGTGGGAGAGAGAGAGAGAGAAAAAGTAAAAAGTTGTCTCTGAATTTGTTCGCTGACAACATCCATCTCAATCAATTGTTGCCTCATCCCTGAGGAGTTAACCCTTCCCTCCCCTGAGGTCTCTGTAACCCAATTAATGAAGGGTTTCGTGTGACCGCAAAAAATTCAAATTGAAATGTTAATTTGATATGTGAGGAGAAGATATGGTGGGTGGCATTGATTAGGGAAAGTTGGCTTTGACTCTGACCAAAGCATCTCTGATCTTCAACAGATTTACATTATAGATTTGTTGTGGACCAAAGATTATTTGGTCATTGCTGCGTATCAACGAGGCAACCAATACTATCAGCACTTAGTCATAATAAACGAAATCATAAAATAAATGTAAGCTGTAAGTTCATGTTCATAACCTTCATTGTAGCGCCAATAATTCAAACTTCGAATCCAAGATTCGATTATTTTTTCAGTTTTATGAAAATACAACAATTTGATGCAAATAGTATTTAGAGATCTAAATTCATGTTTCAAAAAATGATGACATTATAATTTAGTAATTATTTCACCATGCTTGCCGTGAAAATCAATTTTGGTGAACATAACGTGTAAAACAGCACAACAAACAAGGTAACAAACAGGCATTTTAAATTTCGAGTTCTACACTGGCGTATTAAAATTACTGCAACTACCTACCAAAAAAAAACATTACAAAACTTCGAATTCTAACTAAAGATATTCACGTGGTCCCTAGATACGTTCAGTACTATAAATAAAACAGCGTATTACTGATTAATAGGGCATTCAGACATGTCACTTTAACCTTGCTAGAATGGTGACTAAACGATCGCGTGTAGGAAATGTACGAGAACGCGAGGGGTGTGTAGATTTTTTTTATTTTTTTTTAAAAAACGTTGCCCCACACTAGGAATTTCTCCTGTATCGTGGGTGCGTTTACAAACATTTAAACTCACATACACAAACAACCAGACCCGGAACAACTATCTGTAGGCCATACAAATATTTGTTCCGTGCGGAGATCGAACCCGCGACAAGCAGTGCAACAGCCAATCGCTTAACTACTACGCCAACCGTGTCGTCATTGCCATTGTCGCCAGATTCAGTAGCAAGTGGGTCACAATATACATTCTACGTGAGTTTACTTAACTGCAGAACCAATAAGAATGTTATAGTCGATGGAGGCTAAGTTCGTATGTAGGGTAAGATCGTACATTAAATATTATGAAAAATTCAAGGTGGCATTCAATACAAAGGTGTCGAAGGTCGATTATATATACTCGTACATAGTTTCTTTTTTTTGTAGATTTTTTTGTATTTTAGGCAGCTATCTAGGAGGTGCATTCGAATAGACTGGAAGCCGACCCCAATATAGTTGAGAAAAAGTGAGGCTAGAGACTTTTCAAAAACTATTAAACTAGTGTCCCCAGTGTAAGATGATACCATTTTTCTAACCAGTGCCGAAACTGGGATGTGCTGAAAACTCCCTCTAACTTCTACCTCAGCTGATCAAATGTACCGTTTATCTAGAGAATGTTAGCCTCACTATCCAATTGAGACCATTATTTTCCTATTTCATTTCTATTACCAAAAACGTATGTGTTTAGGCCACCCCTATTAAAGTTATCTCCTAATGCACCTAAACAAATCGTCGCGTAAGTTTGATAGATAGATTAGACTACCTAGAGTGGGGACTGTGACACTAAATGATGATGTTAGGACATACATTTTAGAGACATACATTTGACGACCGATGTGGCGCGGCGGGCGAAGGTCCGCCTGCGACGCAAGAGGTTGCGGGTTCGATTCCCGCCTTTGGACAAATGTTTGTACGATCTACAAATATTTGTTCCGGGTGTTCTGGGTATTTTCTATATATAAAATAAAAATATCTATCTATGAATGTACTGTATTAAGTATATCAGTCATCTAGTACCCATAACACAAGCTCTGCTTAACTTGGGGCTAGATGATGCTGTGTGGATTGTCCAGCAATATTTATTTATTTATTTATTTATTTATTTAGTGATTTTATGAAAGTACTAAGTACTTAGTACCTTCGTGATTGAATCGGAATAGAAGATTCGCTGGAGAAACGGAGTAACCGACGAAGCCCGAAGAATTGCAAAATGGTCCGTGGCGCCGAAATTTAATATACATATGAATGACGGCTGATTTTGTAAAAATGTAACCGTAAAACATTGAAATTCTAAATGTCTTTAGTTGAATTTCATTTAATCTTAAATTCCTTAGTTTAATTTTTTGACCTATAACTAACTTATGCCCAATATGTTAGTTCTAGGTCAAAAAAATAAACTAAACTTGAAGTGAGGTGAACTTGGACGACACTTGGTTTCACCCAAGATTTCACGGAAGTTTTTTTACAAAATAGCACTACCGAAGTGCTTCTTGAAAACCACACGTCTATCACAGTAACCGCCAAAAAAGTCAACTAGAAAAGAAATGCTGCCAGCCTTCTGGGCACTTTTCCCGTTGACAACGATGCGGATGATGTTTTGATGCCCTATGATTATTTGTTTTATTTTATTTCTTCATATATTAATAACTAGAAAAGTAAATAATTTATAACCAAAAGAAGAATAGTCTTCCAAACAACCTATTGTGTGTAATAAAACACGTTCATATTTGCATAAACATAAAAATAAAACATAAAACCAAACGCTGGTAACATTTATCTTATTTTTGTATATGTTTATGTTATCTCTTGAATAACACCTCGTTTGTCAAAACTAGATGATAGCTTTACGAGAATATCATGAGGATCCATTTAATGTGCTCTTGGCTTTAATTTATTATGGGCTGATAAGTACTTTTCTATGTGACTGCAATGGAGTTGGTTGCTTCATTTCTTTTTGTGATTACGTAATATGTCGTCGTGTAAGTTAAGCCTTTCGTTGAACTTAGCCTCTTGCTTGTAGCTAAGAACCACACTTACATAATATGCAGATGTAATAGCAAAGAAATCCGTAGGTACCAAAGGATTACACACGAATTTAATATACTTCAGGATTCTATAAACCCATGTCGAATTTCGTATTTAGTTACAATAAAATAATCTCTTTCTTTCCTTTACAGCCACCACGTCAAATTGCATATTTACATAAAATATTACTTGGTATTTCGATATTAAGTTCCTATAAATTATAAACTTTTGGTGGTAAAAATAAATTATTTTATTTTTATTTCTTTCCTTACTTTCTGCTAAGGATCCAATCACGTCTACTTCTTGCTCTTGTAATTCGACAACGTCTTAGGTATGTGCATCTGTATCGTACGATACCTATTCCTCATCAAAAATAACTACGAGATTATCTTAAATATTTCACCAAGCAGGTATAACCCTGTTTCTCTTACAGTCCCAGATACCATATCACCACTTACATATCATTCCCACTTCAACACGAGCCAGTATAAAGCATTTATAAAAAGCCGAGCACAATAGGAATTGATTAGCGATGATTGGCCCAAGTCCAGGAGGGGTACTGACCCGATAGAATTAATTATTCAAAGTAGGTACCGACGAAGAAGCTCTTGTTAAAGATATTGTTTGTGGTTTTCTTATATTTTTGATGTGACTGCAATGCTGATGGTGGCAATTAATTGGTTTGTTGGGAAGACAGTAGGTTGTATTAATAGAGGGTCTGTTTTTATTCAATTATTTAGCATTGCATAAATCTTCATCTTTCTTCTTGTGTTAATAGGACAATGAAAAGTATTCAATGGAGTTATTTAGACAGGGTGGTAGCTGAAGATGCGGTAGTAGAATATAAGTTAGTTGTCTTTTATCTGGAAAATTACTCTGTATACGAGCGAGTATGAATGTAGAGGGTTACAAGAGTAGAGGGAGACCTAGGAAACGATGGATGGATTGTGTGAAAGATGATATGGCTAAGAAAGAGGTGACCTCTGAGATGACGGCAAACAGAGATGTATGGAAGAAGAAGACATGCTGCGCCGACCTCAAATAAATTGGGATAAGGGCAGGAAGATGATGATGACGAGCGAGTATAAGAGCCAATTTGAGTAAAGTTTTAAGCAAATGTTTGTCTCTTCTAACTACATTATATTTACACCCAAATTGCTGAAGAGTTACAGCTACCCAAAGAAAAAAACAATCAAAAGAATCAAATCAAAGATAATTTATTAATTAACCTACATGTTTTGTCATATGTACAAAGTAACAATTGCATACTTAGGTAACAATACGCAGATAGGAACCTGAATGATCTACATACTTGACTAAGGAAAGAAAAGAAAGTGAAGGAACATCATTGTATAATGATTTCAACCTTTCAAGTCCAACCTTCAGGCCCACTTAACTGTAAATTGAGAAATCTATGACATTACCTGAAATCGATTTCTTTGCCATTACCATTCCCCTCATACATCGTGTTCTACACAACTACATGAGTCCAAGGTCGGCTATCAATCACAGTATCGCTTAAACCTAATTGAATTCTATAAGTAAAACATCACAACTACATGTATGTATATTCACCGAAAGGCCCTGTGAAAGGTATATCTGTATAGGACACCCACTTTCCGCCAGTTATGTTCAAGTCCCATGCAATAGGGGCGAGCCTATTGCCACAAATCTAGACTCCGGGTTACTACTAAGAAAATTCCTGATAATAATCGCAATAATACTTTTTCCGACCTTGTAATCTAATCCAGGAACGAACAAGCCAGTCACATATAAAAAAGAATAAAAAATAAAATTCAAAATATCTAGGTACACTTTGTTCATAATCACATAGGTACATCTACTTACCTTTTTTCACCCACCTCCGTAATACCTCTAAGCAGAACAAACAGAGATGCCTCCCTGGGCCACAAAGGATTCAAAGAGCGAGGCCCATATTAAAATTTCCTTCGAAATAATCCGTACACAACACAATATCAAAATTTAATATCATTTTAATCTTAATTCTACTTATTAATGTTGGCCAAGGAGGGTTGCGCGTAGGGCTGTGCCTGTAAGGAGGTTTTACCTGGCTAAGATTTTATAAAGGAATACGGAAGAGGATTACTAACTTGTTTTGTATATCTCTCAACGTATTCTCACTTCATTGTAAACCACGTAAGATTATAATAAATCTCACGAAATTATAATATCTCGTTAAATTGTGTGTGTGTGTATGATTTTTTTTACAAAAATTCGATAGTTTATTTATAATGATTTCGTGTCGTGGGTAAAAAATAACTATAAAATAAAAAAAAAGTGATGGGAGATATCATTACTTTTTCTGTTTCCACTTTAAGTATTACGAATGATTTCGAGTAATACAAGTAAATATTATTTTAACTATTTTTCTAAACAGATTTTATTTCAGGTAACCCTACAACATGACGTAAATCTTCGACTCTCAGCCCTGAACACAGAAGAATCAACTCTACCACTCAAGTCACACAGTTGAACATCATTTAAAAACCCAAGTAATTTTCTAGCAGAAGGTAGAAAGCATTCAAAAGCAGGTAAGTTCAAAGATAACGCTTGTCTTTGGTTGTAAGGCTTAATTAGGTCGAATTACCTCCATCGAAATCTTTGAAATTAACATTTTATGATTCTGTACAATGTAAGGACGCGGGACGGTTCAAACAAACAATGGAAATGATGAGATTTGTGCTAAGATTTCTTTGTCTATTCCAAGGTACAACTAAATGGAGGATATTTTCAGCACAGGTAAACTTATAAATCTATATTATATTCATATGTGAAGTGAAAACTTCGGATCGGAGTGTGAGATTTGACATAGTTAAAGTTTTTATGGAAAATGAGTGCAGGAAGATCTAAAACGGTCGGTTTTCGCCCTTTGAGTCACCACTACTAAATTACTACGACCGAGGCGCGGCGGGCGAAGGTCCGCCTGCGACGCAGGAGGTTGCGAGTTCGATTCCCGCTCTGGGACAAATGTTTGTACGATCTACAAAGATTTGTCCCGGGTGTTCTGGGTATTTGCTATGTACCTACATATAATAAAAAAATATCTATCTATGTAAAGTATTGTATTAAGTATATCAGTCATCTAGTACCCATAACACAAGCTCTGCTTAGCTTGGGGCTAGATGATGCTGTGTGGATTGTCCAGCACTATTTATTCATTTACTTATTTATTTACATATTTACTATTTCATTTAGTATCAACTTTTTTATTTAAAATTTGTGTTTGTAAAGACGTATTTACAGAAATAAATAACATTTATTATTTACCTATTTCTAATATTAATCGTACTATGTAAATAAGGTTGAAACGCTCGGGTCATGGGCCCCGACTGCACGTCTCCTTTATGAAGAAATTTCTCGACGACTGATCGACACTTCGCGTGACCTGCAATGAGGCTGGCTCATTGTTTGCTCAAATAATTATGTAGTATTGCTATCCAACATGGCAATACTGCCAGTCTTTTGGGCTTGTTTCCTGATGACAGCGATGCGGAGGAGTACTTGACGCCTAAGTGTCTCGGTCGGCTTTTTGATTTTATTTTATTATTGCATACATATTAGGAGATCATGGCTAAATAGAAACAGGTCCTCAGTATTAAGTATAATTAATGATCATAAATGTTCATGTCATAGACAGGTATACAGATTACCAATACACAATCCACACAGTACAGTACAGTACATTACTCATAAAAAGGGGTGAATGTTGTCACCACCTTGTTTTCAGGGAGGATTCTTTAATTAAAACACTGATGCCTCCCCTGATGGATCACTGGCCGCTAATTGATGGGCTTTGTGTGTACCCAGTTCGATTCCCGGCTGGGTGTTAATTATATTAACTTTTTACACCTCTTCAGAGTGTAATTGATATGGTGGTCTATGGGTCCGTACGTCTATGGTGCGGGTTTCTTTTTTACACTTTCTAAAATGAGTTGGTTTGCGTTGACCCAATTTGAGAGCACATACTCTAAGCTTAGCTAATGTCACATTCAATCTGGATCATAAAGTTCTTATTATGGTACTTCATAAATGAAAAAAGATATAAGCTGTGTGACCAATATTTTTCAAAGAGAAAAAATACTATCTCCCTCTTGAAGCAAAAAACAAGCAACTTTTAATATGTAAGCACCACTAGTTTATAAATAGTATTCAAAATATTGTATCCAAAGGGCTTATTAGTCTAGAGTCTAGATATATTTAGCGATATTTAGCGCTACAGCTGGATAATGGGGTCCTGGGTTTTATTCCCGGGTTGATGAAAGAGTTATTGGGTTTTCCCATCTAGAGTTTATTAGTGGCAGGCTGAAGTAAGGATTTATGCCCAGGTGCTGGCAGTAAGCCTACCCCCTATTACGTACTGATACCTCTGCCTAACCCTTCGGGGCTAAACGCATGATGTAATAGAGAAATAAAAAAAAAATACCCAAAAAAAATCGAATTCGAAAAATTTGCGAGCAGAAACGCTAAACTGAAGGTACTTTCCACATTATTACTGGCTGAATGGCGTTTCAGACAAAACGCGCGTTATTAAAGAACCCATCACAACACAATGCTCCGATGACAAAACTCTTACTTTGAACTCCTTCCTAATCGCAGGGAAAACTTTATTTTGCGGGGTAACACTTCCGTGAATGACGTGACATTCGACACTCATGGTTTTCAACAACCATTTTGCTTTTGCAGAAAATAAACCTTCGTTTAGTAAAATTCAATCATAATGTGCTATATATTCGTATTATGGACCAACATTTAATATCTAATCTCTTCTCTTATCAACAAATCTCTTTATTAATGTTTGCTCCCTGGAAGCATACTAATTTTCAGCAATCATATTCACCGCGCCATTTTCTACAAACCAAAACTAGATTACATCCAAAAGTCTTTTCAATTCTTCTTAGCAAAAAAAAACCTTAAACACTACATCAAAAATAACTTTTATGACAAGTAAATTGTACCTAGACAGGGCACTATAAATCAATCACACTTAATGGACGCAAAAAGTGCTATAAACGAACATCAGCGTATAATATTGACGGAGACATTGATGTGATCACCTGTGCTCGGACCACTTTATTGGTGTCACATCGTAAAAACAATAACTACAATGTGGTTTTATTGGTCGTGCATGATGTCCAGTAATGTCTCTGTCTTGGTTTGTAATAAAAAAACATGGAGTTTGAGAAAAAGGACCAACCAATCCTAATAGCCTAATCACAACTAACTTTAAAGGCACTCTAGAGTCAGCAGCCACAGGATATTTAAAATATCCAACTTAGTGTTGATATTGAGGACTTACTGTTTGTCTTACACATCATGTACAGACGCCAGCACATCAACCTACCCCAAACTTTCAAAAATTGAAAATCTATCAAAGAATTTGATAGAATAGGGTAGCTTGATGTGTACCTACTATACTTACTAACAAAATTTCCTTGATTAAAAAAAAAAAAAAAAAAATACATTTATGTCTCTTCCACAAATAATTACAAAGAAAAACTTAATATGTACTTCAAAATATTAATTTTTATTTATGATTATTGATGATTGAAACCTTAACTTTTACTTTGACTTCGTTTTAAACGTTTCTATAAAACAGTGTTCAAATGCAGCAACCTTACCGTGAGTACATCCAACCGCAATGGTTAGGAGACAATGGCACCATGGTTTTGTTCGACATCGGCGAGGGGCGAACGGTAATGAAAAACATGGGAGCCACCGCCCCATGTCCCGATTGACTTGCATATCGATTCGCGACTCGATTCAATGATTTTAATTAGAATTTAAAAAGTGTGACTTTGTTTGGTGCACAGGTAATTGACGGGTGCTTTTCCAAATAGACGCATTTTTAAGTTAAAAGATTTTTTTTCACAAACCGCGTATTTTTCTGAGAGGTAGAAAAGTTGTAATTTTAGTTTTCCGATTCTCTTGTTAATAAGCTTAACTTAATTTAGACTAGGTACTTCCATTTCTTTAAAATAAAAAAGCGTCGGACATTATATAAAAGCTGAAACATCCAAGCAAACATAGTTTGCATTTAAAAAGCATGGACCAAGACATGATCAAGTTTAATGGATTGAGTAATTTAACATCTCTAACTTAGAACATAACTGTCACTTTGCGCGTTTTCTCGAGCATTTGACAGAAAGAGATGTCAAATCTCTAATTTAAGTTTAGTTTGTGAATAACTTTTACAACTTTTACATGTATGTGAAAGTTTTTATTACTAAAATACATTGAAAGAAAGATGTGATCTTTTGGCAATCGTAATCTACTTCTACATAATTTTGAACAAAAATAGAATCTTATTTTTCATGCATTACATAAGCTCAAGTCAAGTTTGAGAGTCAGCTTCTAATAAAAATATCTTGTAACGTTAAAGTTCTTCCGTCCTATGTAGTCCTTTCAATCTCCGTCTAGATCCATCGGGGGTGTAACTCAGTGGTAGAGTGTCTGCTTCGCATGCTGAAAGTCCTGGGTTCAAATCCCAGCACCTCCAATTTCTATTTCATTTTACATTCAACCATAGTTTTTATAACGGTTTTTTTTGCATTACCTGTTAGCATAGAACATTCTACCGTCTTCTTTTACTTTAAATAAGTTATCTAGTCTGGTCAAATAGTAACTTCGGGTGTCATTTGTAGATCTTTGACAGTTAGTTTGGATATTCAGAAGTCCGAAACTTTGACAACCAGTCTTACCAAGGGTATCGTGTTCCCCTGTAACTGTTGCACTCAATGTAAAATACTAGTATTCAACTGAATTAGGTTAGGAAAAGGCTTGGCAGATGATGATGATCTAGTCTTGTTAAACTCAATTCTTGTACTTACTATAAGTGTGCAATTCATCCCTAGAAATAACTTAAACTCCAAAAATAAATTCCCTATTTACAAAAACAAGGTATTCTTACATGACAACATCACTCGGTCTCTCGTATCGAGTCGAGTGTATCGACTGGAACAATACTCGTACAATGAATGTTTGTGGCTGTATATCATCGCGGCTCGCTCGAACAATGGCGCCCGCGCAGCCGGCGCTTGCGCATGCCTGCAGAGGATGTGGTTTTGATACTTGGTGATTTTTTTAATGTGAATTTTGCTGTGGTATTCATTTTATGTTCCACGTAGGACGTAGGAACGTTTTTTTAAAACTAACCTTCTATATCATCTTTTCTACCGGATTCTTCTTACAGAGTGAACTTTCTTCCTGTTTGCTTGTTTTTGCTCGTTACTTTCGCTGGGTGGGTTATGCAACTCAATGTAGGCTTTCAAAAAGGCATTTATAATTTCGAATGTCGCAAGAAAATAAATTTTGTAGCTTATTAGCTACATAATATTATTTTCTATAATATTAGTTTCGGGTATATTATACCCAAAACAGCTCACTAACCAAGCATCTAGAATTGTTTCCTTCTATATATTTTTAGAAGTAATGAGAAAAATGACAAAAGTACTCATAACAAAATTCTCAAAAATTAATCTTAAAGTATCAAAACTACTCCCTCCAACAACAACCGCTAAATACAGCGTTATAAACTAACCGACAATGTCCGTCGGTCAATAATACATTCAAGCTTAAACACTGAAAACACACCCTCACTTCCCATGACCCACGACATTGTCCCACAAAACAATTGAAAACTGTCTCAAAAATACCACTAAGATCACCAGTACTACTTGCACCTACAAAAACACCCACATGTCTTTATGACAAAGGACCAAGCTTCAAAATTGCACTACTTTGGTTTTGACAGCTGTAAACCTATGTTTGTGAGCAACAAAACCTCTTTTGTATCGCATCGTGTAGTAGTCCAAACACATGGTAAGGAGGTTTTGTTCCAAGGGACAGTCTTTGGTTAGCCGCGATTTATTAGATGTCGCAGGCGCTGGATTAGTGTTCCGATGTCCTTAAATATTATTTAAGTATCGTGGGAACAAGGTATTGGCAATGGAATGGTGATCTTTTGACAGTTAAGATGCTAAATGGGTCGGAATGAGAGCTTTGTTGTAGATTGATTCAAATGTTGATTGTAAAGATGTTGTGGTCATAAATTGAATGACCGTTAGTGAATTTTGTGACAAAGAAAAAGTAAATGAAAACCTCAGAGGTTACAAAACCAATGAGGAAAAAGATAACCTGGTAGCGGAAGCTACTTAAAATACAATTTCTAAGGCATCATCCGGCCATGATAAAGTCTTTTCAGAAGATTTCATTTCTCCACTACCAGAAACTGTCAAGATTTTCTCTAAAAAAACTTGCAATATTAAGAACATGCATAAAGCTATTGTTTTCCACCCAATTATTTTTATCAAATTATAAATTATGCACATTTCCAGATTCATTACATTAGTCACATGCATGCCTAATAAATGATATTGCTCCCTCACACAATGGCCCACTCTTTGCAATTATTAAGCGGGATCACTTGGTGGGCATATATCCACAGGGCGCGTATTTATTAACATCTGTCCTTTTTGACCATTGCTAATGGCCTCAATTTACTAATTACTTTCATCTGCAAGTTCTGTCTTTACCAATGTAACCTTTACATTTATTGTGGGAGCTTCCCGACGTCTACCAAAAATATTTCTTCACCAGTTTACTTCACCACACAAAATACTACTCATTGCATCGTATTAACTACCGAATTTGGACTGGTAACAAGGTTTGACTCCTTTGACAAACTTATATGGAGATTTTTTTTTTTAATATTTGCAATCAGCAACACAGCTATTCTAAATAGATTTGGTTTAGTTTTATACTTACTATTTTGTGGCTAGTCTTCAATCTCCTCTTTGTATCCACATAAATACTTATAAGATCTGTTATGACAGGACTATTCTTACTGAAAGCTACTCATTTTTTTTTGTCTGTAAATCTTCCATTAGATAAATAAATTTTACTTAACTTTGATTGGCTTCACGTAGAAAGTTTCAAAGGTCATCGCCACTCTATGCTACTACTATCCTTCGCATGTCATTAAACCTACTATCTCCATTAGCATTACCATCTTCAACCCCAAACCTTGACACTTCCATAAAACAATTAACCACTACGACACCCCCTACTTTCCCCTTCTCAACATGTAAATGGTATAATTCATCAATAGCCCGCGGTGCTCACTAATTGATTTCTATTTGCCCCTCTTTAATTGTGGCGTATGATTCGATTGTCTATGAATTATTCATTTGACTGCACTGTTGTGCATACAAGTTGGTGAGCAGTGCATTTGGTGGATATCACTGTATTAATGGTAAGAGTATGTATATCTGTGCTCTACTTGTAAACAGATCTTAAAAGTGCAACTGGTAGTTGATTCGATTGTGTTATTACATTACAATGATCGAAAACAATCTAAACACCAAACTCAAGCTAAGATGCTTGAAGGAGTATTGGAGACACTATAGAGAAAAAACATGTGTGCAATTCACACGTGGTAGAAGTGAAACCTACAAAAATTTTGGCTTCGAGATAATGTGACGAATGTAATATTTTGGGAAGAGGATAATTGTAGGTTTTAGTAATGATCATAGTGATACAAAGTTTGATAGTTATTTTATAAAATTTCCACGATATAAGAAAAACTGTATAATGCTTCCTCTCATTTACTCCCACGTTAAATTTTATAAATTTATGTGTCTGTCTCTTTTTACTGTCGCTTTTTCGTTTCATAAACTTTCAAATCACAACGATGCTAAAGAAGTTTTCACTTCAAAACTGGAGTGCTCGTTTTCACTTACAACACTGTTTGGTTAAAAGCTGCATCGTCTAAATCTGTACTATCAAATTCTATAGTTCATAGATATTAGTGTTCATAGTTATAATTATCATCAAGCAAATCTTGAACTTAACACCTAACCAATTGCACTACACCTAAATTTAATGTGCAAATAACAGTGCGAAAATATAAAAAAACTACTGCTCTTTGTGCACTGAATTTCTACGAGTCAACGAAATAACATTTAAGAATAAAAATTTAAAGATGCATAAAGAGCTAAGGCTCTTAAATAGCCCACGAAACCCCCAAAGAACTTAGACCATCTAAAATTACTTACTCAAAGTGGAACTATTCGAAATACAGAAACTATGCCTGAGGGGCGACACGAAAATTGTTATTTTATTGCATCCGGGGCCACACATGACATATTTTATTCTCCTCTCGGAATTTTGTGGATTTGCAACCTCCTTTTAATCTGCTATCCCGGACTACCGATTTTCCACTCCCATAGCCCTTAGGGCTTTGGAATAAGGAGGTCGGAGTACATCTTTTGTTTTTTCTGCACTCTTTCTATATTTGTAAATGACGTGCGTGTCGTCATACGCACGGACGACTAGTATATCATTTTCTTTGTACAAATGGCTGGTGGGATTCTGTGAGGCGTCCTAATCTAGTGGAATATAAACAATGGCATCGTCTGTCTGTCTGCCATTTTGTCTACGCGGGAAATGAGGTGTGATTTACATTTGAAGCTGTCTTTTTTGTTACTGGATTTTTTTACGTCAGATTTTTTCTCCCTTGTACCTTAACTATCGTACTGCGTTACATACATTGCGCATTGTTTGCTTAACTGGAGGTTCCAAACATTAAAGCCTTTTTGTAAACTGAAGCATTAATAAACTTATTATTATTGTTGCGAATACACTCTTGTATTCATAAATTCAAGGATCAAGTGAGGTTATTTGAACAATTATTGTTCTCATTTCAGTTTGAATCAGATCAATGACTGACATTAATTAAAAATGTCTAAATATCTAGTTAGAATAATAAACTAAAAAGCCTCTTCTACTACAATCTTCAAACAGTTTAATTTTCCAATGGGAAATTCATTCTGATGCTTGTTCAAAGCTTTTATTGCTTGATTTAAATCTTTAACCAAAACACTCGTAACAGCTTCACACATACCACATTTAATACATTTCCACCGTCCAGTCATCAGGCTATTTTTACACAGCCGGGAATCGAAGCCGCGACACCGGTCGTAAATCACGAAGGTATAAGCACTAATGTCGTGGAACTAACTCTGCATTTCACGCACCGTCAGAACTGTTAATTTGGCCCAAATAATGTTTCGCTCGCCGAAGGAAAGCCATAACAATTTCTTATTGGAATCAAATTATTTATTTCTGAAAACAAAAATGTTAATGGGAAGTTGACAAGAAACCTCTTTCAGGGTCGGAGGCAGGGCGAGGGAAATAAAATGTCCTCCCATGGTCATAAAACCTGGAATTTTGGACATTTTGGAAGGAGTGTTGGGACGTTTTGGTCAAACATGCTTACTGGCAAGGATTCTTCTACTACCTCACTATAGCGGCGTGGTAGCAGAAGATTCCTGTTGGAATTCCATACTCCGTAATCATAGATTTGAATCAAAGCACTGGAATGTACTGTCATCACAAACTTGGTCACGTTTCACGTGTCTGAGGCCACCTGCTTGATGGCAATAGGTTCGCCCCCTAATTCATAGGGCTTAAAAATAACGCGCGAAATGTAGGTGTACTGCAGGTACAGCTCTGCCAAGCCTTTCGGGCAATACAAGCGAGAAGTTTCTGTCTTTAAATCTTCAGGATCAACATCTTTCCCTTTCCCTCTCGCTTGCGCCTAAACTAGATACACACCCATTCATCGACTTCACTAGTCACATAGCCTTCTGAATTGCCATAACCGATCCCCAAAAACCACCATGTCCCTTAGGCCATAACCCATAGCCTAAAGCCTTAGGCGAAGTCGCTATGAACCCATAACATCTCACCCGAGAGCGTTCACCCCTGACCCCTAACTGCCTCTGGTCATCTCGAGACGTGTGCTGTCTCTTTCTCTCTCTACATGCTATGTGTATAGCTGTCCTTGTCTCGCCGTGCACGATCCGATCCGAGTGGATCCGGGTATCCTCAGAATTGCAGTTGGTTACTCGGTACGAGAATTGTGGATTTTAAAGTTTTGATGGGATTTTAATTTGGTTTAGATTAACAATAAAATGTCTACCATAGTTCTTTAAATATACAAGGTTCTTAACAAAAAAACAAGTGCTCCGTACTTTTCCTGTTTCGTGGATTGGTAAATTTGGATAGAGTAGCTGATTTTTAATTTCGCAATACCAGGGTTGGTCTCATATTAATTGTTGATCGTTAATGTGACCGCGGGACATTGCCCTCTTCAGATGTTAATCGTAAACAAAAAAATAAGGTTGTGTTCTAACTGGCGCCACCCGACGATCACGCATCCACGGACCGACCTCAGCAAGCGAAGTTTAATCTTCGATTGACCCATGCGGTTGTTAAAATTGTGCATACTGATGTCATTGATGGGTAAAAGCAATGCCCCTTCCAATTACTGGTTTGGAGATCTTGATATCCGTATTTAATTTAAGTAGCTTTTCGTTTTTGTTTTTATATAGACGTTGCCCCACACTAAGAATTTCTCCTGTATCGTGGGTGCGTTTAAAAACATTCAAACTCACATACACAAACAGCCAGACCCGGAATTAGTAACTGTAGGTCATACAAATATGAGTTCCGTGCGTGAATCGAACCCACGACACACGGCGCAACCGTCAATCGCTCAGCCACTGTGCCAACCGTGCCGTCAATTTAAGCTGAAGGCAAACATGACACTCCTTACGACAATCTATAATCTAATCTATGTAATGTATATCAGTCATCTAATACCCATAATACTTGGCTACTAGGCTTTGCTTAGCTAGGGGCTAGATGATGCTGTGTGGATTAATGTAGCTTACTTACGTAGTTATTGTTTAAAATAAGAACAACCCAATGAACACACTCCTTTTATTTTTATAAAAATCACAAAATAGTGTAGGATTCTTAAGTAACCTTCTTCATTTGAATCCTATAAAAACTCTTGCCCCACCTAAAGGTCATAAATAGCAAACATATCAACTCGGAAAGAGATCGTCACCGTGTTTAAGTCCCTACTGCATCGCACACTAATCGGAATCGTAACGTAATCACCTCGCTTCGAGACAAGCTCGAGACGACAGGCGATACGATGACGATCCCTTTCCCAATAGGTATGTGTACTAAGACCTTAAAATCCAATCAACTCGTGAACCGCGTCACTATCAAAACTGAAGACGCGCGTACCGCTCGCTGCTCACACACATACACATTAACTGTACACCCAGTTTACACATACCTGTACACTTATTATGTTATACTATGTACCTATTATATTTACTACTAGTTATATTTACTAGTACAAGTAGGTAGCGTGTGGGTACCTGTGAAATATTAAATGTTAACTGTTTCACAAGTGGGACGCTAGGAAGTGATAAATGGTGGTCAAATGGTGTATTTGACTGTTTTTTATAAAAACATCTAGAATGGTCTAGTAGCGATTTCGCAGATACTTTAAGATAGATGATGAAGATGATGTGGGTGTTACTATTGGTTCAACTCTGCCCAACCCTTCGGAGAATACAGGCGTTATGTTATGTTATGTGGGGCTTAAGATAGCTTCTTTATTATTGATAGAAGCCTATCAATAATTTTTTAAGCCTTTGAACGTTATCACCTCTGATCTGTGTGAAGATGCGACCGACGACATTTCCAGCTTGTTTAGAACTAAGAAGTGACCAATCTACTTGTACGAAATAATTGTAGCAGAAATATGTACAGACGCAACACATCAAAATATCTCAAACTGTCAAATACTTTTGGTATTAAAGTTGGAAACCTATCAACGAAATCTGACAGTTTATTATTTTATCATTTGGCAGATGTTTATTAGTCAGTAAATAAGTCAAATTGTATTTATATTTTAGTGAGAAATGTTTTTCGTATTATTATCTGATTGGTGTATACAATAATTTATAAAAACTTATTTTGAAAGAGTAATTGTGGAGTAACTCCACACAATACTACCTTTTGGAGGGGGTACATAGAATAATTTAAGTACTATATTTACATTATAATATTGCCACACAAAAGTGCCTTTATAGTCGTATTTTTTTTTGTCAATAATAAATTTTATTTCTTTATTAATGTTACAACTATTATATACGTATACTTAAAAAAATAATAGTAGGTAGGTACTTACCCGGATTTGAACGAAGAACCTCGTGCATTATTGTCGAGTCCTTAACCACTGGCCATCATGACATTTTTAAACAAATACCACTCCTATTAAAACTGTAACAGCCATTAATGAGACAGACAGGGTGCACACCATTGTAATTACATCTTTGATTGACGTAAGGGTTGAAAAGGGGATGCCATTGTTAACAAAAGAGGCGCGCAATGGTTTTTATGTGATTTTCACGCATCGCCAACCAGGCACAGGAAATGTTGTAATGGCAATGTTTTTGTATTTGTTAGTGGTTTCTTTTTTGCGGTAATTATTTTTTTTTATCGTGTTTATGGATAATTCATGCACCAGCTAACATGTTAATGATATTATGGTTGTTCTACATGTTCTTCTCACCAGGATAATGCCTGGAATTTAAAAGAGACTGTGACCTCTGATTTTGTTTCGGTGTTTCTTCTCAAAGTAGTCCCGTAGGGAAACACTGACCTAGTCTAATTCTCATTTATTTATTCCATTTTTATGACGTGTTAAAGTGTTTTTTTCAATATTATTTACAGTAATAAATATAATATAATTTCATTTAATATAATTTAATTTCATGATAAATTAGTTACTATATATTTGTTGCTATACGAGGCCCTAGCTTAGCCTAGTTATTATTTGTTTGAATAGAGAAGATATGAAAATTAAAATATACCTGAGTAACTAAGTAGAACGAAGTTGGTGCGCACCGAGTATACAAACGTCTCATACGTAAATACTTTAGACCCAGATCATACCGTTTATCTAAATAGCGTTAGGTATTGTTAAAAAGTTATGATCTCCAAACAAGCCACATAGTCCCTAGGTTTTAATAATATTTTGTATCCCAAAACTACTGAATAATGTTGTGATAATAAATAATTTCACCACGAGTCTTCAATGTTTTCACTAGTTAATTAAAAAGGGAAGTCCTGTAAAAACAATTCGCGTGATAATATCGAAGGCGGGAAACAGCGCGATTGTTTTAATGGCGTACCGATTTAATTGAGAACAGCGCCATCTAGCGGATCAAATGGGAGGAAATTAATTTGTGTTATTTTTTATTGTTTGCGATATTAGAATGGACAAAATGAGTTTCTATAATTTAATTAACTAATGCAACACTAACTAATAAACGGTACTCCTTAATTCCTAATTTAATGGGATGAGCCTCACAGCATTGGAAAAACTTCTAACACAATAAAAATGACCACACACTTTGTTCAGATCACTTTAATGATGTCATCAGTGTAGGTTGTGATAGACTTTTTCGGCAATGTTTTCACTCGGGGATGTAACTCAGTGGTAGAGTGTCTGCTTCGCATGCTGAAAGTCCTGGGTTCAAATCCCAGCATCTCCAAAGTATCTTTTTGCAAATTCATTTAAAATTTCTAAGTTTTTTCTGGTAATAATACCACTTTCAAGAATAGTTTGGCAGTTTTTGAAACACTGACTGTTCTTCATTTCAACAAAGTACCAACCGTATTATTTTCTACATTTCACTTCATTCATCGTCACGCCTTACATTCCACGAAATAACTATCCATACACAATCACAACTGTCCGTATGTCCGTCAAATGTCTTCACGCGCCAATAGAGCGAAAACCCCGGACAGACACGTGTACAAACCGCTTTATTATTAGAGAATCCGTGATTGGCAGGCACCTGGACAATCAAATCAAATGACTCACGAATTAATGTTCCATTTATTTTTGATTTTGCACGTGCCATGGTTACTCATACATATATAAACTCACGCCTTTTTCCTACGGGGGTTGGCAGAAACAACAAAACGCCACCGTCTAGGATTCTTTTGCTTGGTTTACTTTTATACATCATCTGCCTAGCCTTTTCTCAACTATGTTGGGGTCGGCTTCAAGTCTAACCCAATGCAGCTCAATACCAGTATTTTACATGTAGTGGCCACCTGTCCGACTTCCACAACCCAGTTACTGGGCAACACGATACCCCTGGTATGACTGGTTGTCAGACTTTCGGGATTCTGAATACCCGGAACGACTGTCAAAGATCTACAAATGAGAACCGGTACCAATGGCATAACGTGCTTTCCGTGGTAAGGAGGAGTCTCGATATGCTACTGACGGTCACCAATCCACAGACTGACCTCGGACAGCGTAGCTTAATCTTCGATCAAACCGTGCGGCTGTTTTTATTTAGCCACGAGCTCCTCCTTCGTTTACTTTCATACATCTAGACATAATATGCACGCCATTTGCGAGTATGACATGATCATGTCTTTATTCTATTACTAGCTTTTCCCCGCGGCTTCGCTCGCGTTAGGAAGTGGGTGGTTAGAAAGAGACAAAAAGTAGCCTATGTCACTCTCCATCATATCATCAAATGAATTTTGACTCCCGGATCGGGCTAAGTGTTATTGACTTTTTCCATTTGGGATTTCTCGGTGGCAGCTCGGAGTCTGGAATTGTGCCCGGTTGATAGCAATAGGCTTGCCCCCTTTTACATGGGACTTAAGCATAACTGGCGTAATTTGGGTATACCTATGCCCAACCCTTCGAGGAATACAGGCGTGATGTTACGTTACTATAATTCTAGTCAACATAAAACAAAACAAAATTAATAAAAAAACGAAACACGAACTTATTAAAGTACACAACGCGAAAGCAATCAAAACCCACCACTGCTTAAAGGTCAGCCATTATTCTGGCAGGTGGCAACAGAACCACCACCATTCCTGAAGGTAAACCCCACTGAGCAGGCATTGCGGCCTAAATTAATAGTTGATGCCACCCAAAATGTCAGGACAAATGGAATAACATATGAGCTATGGCTTCATCAGACGAAACCATGATCAATATTGGAGTGGTGATTATGGATTTCCTGATCAGCTGTTTGGTTGGCATATACATAGTACGGCATGATGTAATGTCACCTATGACACTAAGACATGGAAAAAAAGGTGCGCCGTAAATAAAATAACCTACAAAGTAGATTCTAGTACAGTTTAGTACGGTTATCATTTTTTTAAATTTCACTACCCAATTTATTAGAGCAGATTTGGAGAATTTACCCCTCCCTCACTGGTTAGATACATCTGAATAACTGTACATTGCTGCTTATTTTATTTATGCACAACCATAGTGCATTTTTCAGTGTTTTATATGACATTTGTTCTGTCAATTTACTGCATCGAATCAAAAGTCGTACTTTATAGGTTTGCAAGAAACAAATGGGTGTGATTATTTGTATTACAAATATTAGGTAGTATTATTTTCAAATTTAAATACGTTTTTTTTATAATAATGGTTCTCGTGGCTACATTATACCAGCCACATGGGTCGACCGAAGGATAAGCTGCGCTTACCGAGGTCGATCCTTGGTCGGGCTACCATCCTTAACGTACCGAAACGCCTCCGTGCCTCGGAAGGACAGTCTTAAACTGAAACAAACACTGTTTAAGTCTTTAAATATTCTTCAGTTACAAGGTGTGAACCAAAACCGGCTTAAAACATCATAAGTGCAATACCACAGAAAGTCTGAAAGTTGCGCCTGTGACCGAGAAGTTGTGCGGAAATCGGTTGTCATGGTATGGGCATGTGATGCGAAGGAATGAGGACCATGTTGTGAGCAAGGTTTTCAGTGCAAATGTGGAGGGTTGTAAGAGTAGAGACCAAATAATAGATGAATAGATTGTGTGGAAGATGGCTAGAAAGGAGGTGACTTTTGAGATGACGGCAAATAGAGATGTATGGAAGAAGAAGACATGCTGCCGAAGGGAGGGATAATGAAACGATTGTCAGCCAAGGTTCTGGGTTCGCATGAACCCACAATTCGTGTCAAACACATCGCTTGGGGCTATAAGTATCTGGCTCTCTCAGTTACGTGGAAATGAGCGTCAAGACATCTTATTACCTGTCACTTTGACAGCTGCAAAACTTGCAATTGACTAAATCCCCCGGCATTCCCGAAAGGGTTAGGCAGAGGTGTTTTGTTCACCCACATTACGCCAGTTATGTTTATGTTTCATGATACGGCTGCTACTGAGAAATTCCAGATGGATAAACCCAATAACACTACCTGACTCGACAATAAAACCCAGAACCTCATGCTCAGCATTAAGTATTGGCCTTTTAAGTCTCATATAAATAATAAGTAATAATTTAGCGTCGTTACATCAGGGGACTGCTAAGTAGATATGAAATAGACACGGAAAGATTAAAAACTATTACAATTTGATGCGTATTATTGCATGGTACATCAAATGTTACATTCACAATTTAACAACAGTTTATAATCTCACGAGATTAATGATAAACTTACGGTGTTCCATACTCAAACTAAGATAGTTCACTAGCGCAAAAGTTAATTAAAATCCCTCGAAGATAACACCTAGAGCTGTCAACGTTTTGCTGTCACCGGCCACCATGCTTGAATTAAAAAAAAAAACCTCCATGGATATAAAATGACAAAAAGGCAAAAGGTGTGATATTGTCGCGTTAGATTTCCGCGCGGATTACCCGACTACCCGTGGCTGTGGAAATTGAGTCGCAGCTTCATTTCCTGAGCCGAGCCAAGTTTTTACTTGCAACGCTCGTGGAGGGTATTTTTATTCCCGTGCTAATCTTGTTTCAATAAATGGGTGGAGTAGTGTAATAAATTATATTATATTATAGGATATTCAATATTTTATGAGAGCTGTATTTTTTTTCGTAATATGTTTAAGTAAAGCACGTAATGGTGGCGATTTTCTAATTGACAAGCTAAATTAAATAAAGACTGCTTTCATCTCTTTCCCTCTTATAAAATAAGAAAGGGACGGAATTGTTTCATAAGAGCTGTCAATTTTAGTTGAACAGAAATTTCAAAATAAACGTAGTTGATATTGAAAAGGCATTGAATAAAAACATGGTCAAGTTCAAAACATAAACAAATTTGACATTTCTGACTGATTACGTTTTAATTCTCTCATCAATACTATCTATACCCTATACTAATAATATTATAAAGTAGTAAAATTTGTTTGTAAGTTTGTATGTAGGGGGTCACCTCCGGAACGAGAGAAATATTAGTTTACGTATATTTTGTGAACAAGAGAATCGGTGTGTTTTGTTTTTATTTAGTGAGGATAGCGAAAATGTACTTTTTGCGATTACATTTAGAGTATACTTTGCAAGCAACATTGAAATAACTGATGTCTAAATATTTATATTATGCACTATTGGATTTTCAACCCAGTGCGCTAAACCTAGGGTCAAAAGTCCAACAGTGCGCATTTGGTGTAAACGGACGCAAACTGTTGAAAACGGCTAGACTAGTTTTCAGAAGTTATTATAATCTTGAAAGAACCAAATCTTTCTTATATCTTAACATTCTGATTCACTTATCCCATCTTTCCTTTTTCCATCCCTTACCATTACCTAACTTTCCTAAGGAGCTCGCTATAGCCTGAATCATTTCATCGGGGGTGTAACTCAGTGGTGGAGTGTCTGCTTCTAACGTTGAAAGTCCTGGGTTCGAATCCCAGCACCTCCAAATGTTACTTTTGATTTCTGATCAATTTTTTAATATTGAAAATTATATTTGTTTTCACAGAAATTAAAAGGTTCACCTAATCATATTTAATTCCTAGCTTTTGGCTGCGACTTCGTCCGCGAACGAAGCCGCGGATTAAAAACTACTAGTTGTTTACTAGTTGGTTATGTGTCTTTCCCAGTTTATAATATATTTCCTCGCCAAACTTCATGACGATCAGATCAACCGTTTATTCGTGAAAAGGTAACAAACAAACGGACAGAGTTACTTTTCACATGTATAATATTAGTGTGCATTATTTTCCCTGTTGTAGTTTTAATGATAGGATTTAATGTAACTAGATCGTATATCACCCATCATTTTATGCCCGAGTTCGCAACTCCATATTTTTCGTAGATACGGGTGGGAGAAAAGCCACTCGACCGACTTGGTTTGACTGGGAATCTCACGGAGAGTATCTGAATACCATCTATACATAATAAACAAAATTCCCAATATATATCGAAAGTATTTCCTAACTTTAAACCTTTAAAAATTCCAGATTACAAACCATAGAAACACCTTCAAAAACCTACCGACTCAATCACGCACAAATAAAAAAAATGTCTTTCAAAGAAATCTCAGCACGTCGTTTGTGCATTACCAATAGGGGGCGCTGTCGCTATGATTGACAGCTAATAACCGTAGATTTCCCATGGGGACGTACAATTTGTCCCCTTCACCCCATGGGCTTTCCGCGGAGTCATAGAATAGCTATGGCTTTTGAACATATAGGTTATGATTATTATAAATACCTAACAATTTTTCAAAAGGAGCGCCTAGGTAAGTAATAACAGCCGTACGAGGCGACATTCAAGGTTAAGCAACGTTAGCCGAGGTCCATCTGTGGATGGGTGAACATTCATTACAGATCGAGACGCCCCCGCACCTTGGAAAACACCTCAGGCTGTTAATTGCGACCGTTGTTTGAAGATCTTTGACTGTCGTAACTGGTAGCCAGAAGCCCCACAATCTGACTACTAGTATTGTCGAGGGGTATCTTGTTACCCAGTAACCGGGTTATAGAGATTATATAGACAGTCGCTCTATGTAAAAGACTGTATGCGGTGTCCAGCTGCTGTTAGACTGGAAACTCACCCCAACATAGTTGAAAAAAGGTTAGCAATGTTGGTGATGATCTCAAGAATTTCTAATTAATTTCTATTTCCTCTAAATCTGCTTCGGTATTTCTCCTCAAGGCTGGTCTAATATGCACTGGCAGTGGCATCTAGTTTTAAATTAAACGAATATTGAAAATTCTATTTTAGAGAAATATGAATCATTTCTTAAGGTCTCTTATAGCGCCTTCTAATAAAAGAATAGCAAATATTGAATTCACCAATTAAGCTATTGTTGCTATTTTGTCACAGTTTCACGAGAGCAGTTTAAGGAGACATAGGAAGGAACTGAACCACTTAAATGGCTTCCATCCTCATCGGGGGTGTAACTCAGTGGTAGAGTGTCTGCTTCGCATGCTGAAAGTCCTGGGTTCAAATCCCAGAACCTCCAAAGAACCTTTTTGGACAACTAAATATTCAAAGAGCATGTTTCCAGATGACAGCGATGCGGAGTAGTACTTTGACGTCTGAGTGATATTAGTCGGCTTTTATATAGTCATCATCACCATCATCACCATCATCCTGCCCTTTTCCCAATTTATTTGGGGTCGGCGCATCATGTATTTTAATTAGTTTCCCCCCTTATTTATTTTATATTGTTTTTGTATATATGTATGTATGTATCTAGTTAGTTATAGTATAAATAATCAGTTTTATATTTTAATTACGGCCCTTACGCCATAAAAACTTGACGACACGGATGGCGCAAGTGTCTGACCGATTGACTGCTGCGACGCGTGTCATGGGTTCAGTTCCCGCGCTGAACAAATATTTGTATGGCCTACAGGTAGTTGTTCCGGGTCTGGCTGTTTCGTGTATGTGACTTTAAATGTTTGTAAACGCACCCACGATACAGGAGAAATTCCTAGTGTGGAGCAACGTTTTTTTTTTTTAAAGAAAAAAATGTACTATAAATAAATAAATAAATAAATAATGCTGGACAATCCACACAGCATCATCTAGCCCCAAGTTAAGCAGAGCTTGTGTTATGGGTACTAGATGACTGATATACTTAATACAATACATTACATAGATATATATATTTATTATACATAGGAAATACCCAGAACACCCGGAACAAATATTTGTAGATCGTACAAACATTTGTCCCAAGGCGGGAATCGAACCCGCGACCTCTTGCGTCGCAGGCGGACCTTCGCCCGCCGCGCCACAACGGTCGTCGAACTATACAATAAATAATATTTTAAAAAATGTATTCAGTTGGTACTTCGGTTGAACGGAAGGTCTTATGTTTATCTCAAAATATACCCATAAACATAATCGACCATCAGCTCCTCTCAGACATTCTACCCATACTTCATGGGCAGTACATTATAAATAGAATAATAATATAGATGTTCATTCGTTATCGTTCAGCATACAATATTAACATCATGCCATTATACGGAGAGCTTTTTACGCGCGCAAACAGACCGACCGACGGATAATCTGTCAGACTGAAATCGTAGATGTCAGACGACTGGAAGTGTATTTCTGAGGCAGTGTTACGTAGTACAGTTCTTAAATGCATATCTTGGTGAATCTTGAAAACTCTTGTAAAGAGGTTTCTACAAACCGCCTGAACAGGTTTTGTAGTAATGAGTACTTATTTTGTTTATTCAATAAAGAAAATCGGAAAAGTTTTATAAATATTGTCTAGTACAAAGAAGAAAAAAGGCATATCAAGCTACCCCAATATGTCAAATTTCTTTAATAGTTTCTGAACTTTATGACAAAGTAATATTTTTTTTTATAAAATTCATGTTCAATTGGGAAAATTTGATAACTTGGAATATCTTGATGTGCTGGCGTCTTTACCTAAATACCTTAAACGTAGTGTTAATGTTGTCGCTTATCTAAAGAGAGTTAATCATAAATGAACCAACTGACCATCATCCTGCTCTTATCTCTATTTACTTGGTGTTAGCGCAGCATATCTTCTTCTTCCATACATCTCTATTTGCCGATAATTCAATAGTCACCTCCTTTCTAGCCATATCTTCTTTTATCCAAACCATCAATCGTTTCTTTGGCCTGTCTTCGCACATCAAATGTTCCTGAAAACAAAAATTGTAACTTGCTCTACTTTTCACCTAAAATCGACATGTTTCCCTGTCTATTGCCTACCGGTAACAAGTGTGTACCTCCCACAGTTCCTTAGACAGATTCCAATTTATCTCATTCGCGAGTACAGCACACTCGACTCCACAATATCCGACCATCCCTTCGCCTTTTTATTTACCTTCATCTCAATAGTCACCTCCTTCCTAGCTATACCGTCTTCAACACAAGCAATAACTCTACCAACTACAGTAACAAAACATCCACCCGATCTCACAAAACCATTTAAACAAAACACGCTCGTCCATCGTTCACTCTCTACGCTCAAGAACCCTGTCGCTTCCATAACCGCCACATCCACACACTCTCTCTCTTTCACTAATCATAGGCGCTCATTGGGCACAGGCGCACAGCGATAAATCCAAGTGCCTTCACTATAACTCACAGTGCGAGCTACCCCTAATTAAGGGAAGCGGTAAAAATAATTACCTGTCATGTTTCTAGTGGCGCTGTATTCATTTCATATTGAGATAACTTTATGTTGGACTAAAAATAATGAAGTTGTCCTACAAATTGAAGCCAAGTCAAAGTTAAAGGCACTTTTAGATTCTAGTTGGACCTTCCAAAACGTAGTTTCGTATGGAGAGAACTGGCCAAGAAACCTCATAAGTATTTTTTTTTAAGTTTTACAGGTTTTTCTTTAAGTATTACATTAATCAGACAATTTTTATGTGAAGACGATGTACTTAGAATAAGAACTACTATGTTAAAAAGTGTACTTGCAAAGTATTACAAAATAAACATTAACATAGTGTAACATAAATTAAGTATGCTACATTTTTTTATATTAATTATGTTATTATTAATTATTATTGTAACCGTATATTATTATTATCATAAACTATTTTTAATAAATTAAATAATAATTTAAACTTAATATTTCTTAAATAGTTTGTATATTTTAAGGTTATCCTACTTCTTTCATGTCTGTGAATGATTTTAAACAAGATGTCTGCATGTGCTCCTGTGCTCTGTGTTATTTTAAATATGGAATGAGTATAAGCCATTATTTATTAATTTTAATAAAACCTTTCACAATATCAATTAATAAAATTGCTGGAATAGGTACAACCGTCTAGCTTGAGGACCGCTATTTTCATTAAATGAGTAGAATCTTAGAAACCAGAAATTTATTTCTTGTTGTGGAATGACTACTGTCAACCCTCAACAAATGGCGTATTAATGTGTGACGTATAAACGTGAATTTTATGCGCCATCAAATGTGTAGACATAGTAAAATATTAATGAGACAAATGTGTACCCCACATAAAAGTGCTAAGAATGAACACAAATCCCACATACAAGGCAATTAAAATAGAATTAAATAATTTTACACTCGTCTTTATTATCAGTCATTTGTACCAACCATCATCTGAATTCAATTAACATGAATTTTACGAGCGAAAAATAATTAAGTTTACTATTGTTTGCCCGCGACTTCGTCCGCGTGAATATCGGTTATCGCGGATGCTAACAAATTCGCGGAATATAATTTATCCCATGTCCTTCCTCAGGATATAATCTATCTCCTTGCCAAATTTAATTACGATCCGATCAGCCGATTAGTAGTGAAAAGGTAACAAACAAACACAGTTACTTTCGCATTTCTAATATTAGAAAATTTGGATAAAGTATATATGTACCTACGTACTTACTTTGTAGTAAGTACCTACGTACTTACTTATCTCAAGTAGATACACACAAATTGATATTTATAAAAGACTAGATGACCCGGTGAACTTCGTATCACTTTCCTCTTAATATAAACAATATTTATTTAAACCATATGTACTTTAGAGCCGGTAACCAATCGTGGAAATTTTAGATAATATGGTTCGTAAAGAGTTATTAATATATTTGTAAATGCCCAAATGCACATATATAAATATTAAGTAATTTATATCTTACATGGTTTCAATTTTGTTTGGTTATTAACACATTCACAGTCCCCATACAAAATAATTCAATTTTCTTGGACGTTCAAGCAAATTACTTCCATCACATGTTCATATTGTTCATGCTCCATGTTTGGGTCACTATGAAACCACCTGGATTATTGTATTCTAAATAATATATGAATTAATAAATCAGAATTTTCTTTATAAGCCTTGTCGGATGCAGTAGTAGTAATTTAAGTGGTACCTGGTCGGCTGTAGTGACCCACGTACGGGGCATGGACATGTGGGGATAGTTCGCCATGATGCATGTATAGGGCACTGGACTATGAACGTGTTAAAGAAATCTTGTTAACAATTCAAAATTAATACAATGTTTTACATTAAAAACAACACACTTATCATCATCATCATATTGGCCAAAAGACATCCACTGCTGTACATACAGCTGATTCTACAGTTGATTAACTTAAAGCTTTCTGATAGACTATATTTTTTGACTTTGTTTGCGGTGCGTAAACATACAAAGACGATGGTTTTCCGACGCGCGAACACGCAACATATAATTGTCCATGCGCGAAGCAGGGAAACTCCAAGTTGATTCCGCAAACTTGCAACGTTTGGCCTTGGGATTTGTTGATGGTCATTGCAGAAGCCAGACGCACGGGAAATTGCAAACGCCTAAAATCGAATGGCAAATCCGTTGGAATCATCGGTATACGCGGGATCAAGACATCCTCTCCTTTGTATTTTCCCTTGATGATTTTAGCTTCAATGACGTTATTCATTAGTTTCTTCACCACCAGTCTCGTTCCATTGCAAATTCGAGGTTGATTTTTGTTACGCAGCATGATGACAACTGATCCTACTTTTAATTGCAAATTATGTGGTGTTAGTCCAGGCAATTCCAATGAATTTAAAAATTCTGTAGGATAGTTGACTACGTCATCCTGGTTTGTAGCTGTGTCAACTGATTTGTATGTGAACGACTCTCCTGGAAGGAAATTCTGAATGGTCGCATTGAGATCATCGACATCTTTGTTTTTTGCCGCCAATATTGCTCGTTCACTTAGCCAATCGTGGTTATTATATTCTTGTTTTATGTCCGAAAAAACACGCTGAATAAGCTCCTCTTTCGAGTCTGTGAAGTGACAGAAATCTGTGGGAAATGTTATTAATCCTGTCGAGGTGTCAACTGCGACCTTAACATTTCCAATATCTAGCAACTGCTTCGAAAACACAGTCGCAGTTTGATCTTGTTGCAAAAACACTCGCATGTTAGTTGTTAAATGGAGTGTCTTAACGTGCCACCACAAATAAGATGATTTTAGGCACGCATTTAGTTCGTCAGCAACAGTTGATCGAGGAATAACTGGAAGAGTCTGACGAAAACCACCTGACAACAGAATCATTGCTCCACCAAAAATGTTTTGGTTGTCACGTAAATCTTTTAAGGTTCTGTCTAGTGCCTCCAGCGACCTCTTGTGGGCCATTGTGCATTCGTCGCGCTATTTTTGGCGATGTTGCAAACTGGCGTTTTGTTGATTTGCATGTTTAATGGTAATTTCAAGGCCGAATGTGCAGTTCGTCCGCCTTCTAACAAAGTTGCAGCTATTCCAGATGAAGCCAACGCAAGGGCTACCTCATTTTGCGATCGGATCTTTGCCAATAGCAATGAAATTAGGAACGTTTTCCCAGTACCCCCGGGAGAATCAAGAAAGTAAATTCCTCCAGATCCACTGTTTACAGCTTCTATCAAAGTATCGTACGCAATCTTTTGTTCTTGATTCAATTGCGGAACGGTTGTGCGAACTGCTTCGGTCATAGCTTCAGTATCGTACCGGCGCGTTCTCTTCCCAACTCATGGTTTATTGCATCTTGCATGGAACGATTGGGTGCTGTCAGGCCAAACACGACAATATTTTGTTAGCCATCAATAAACACATATCTTCTCTTAAGATCAATTTGTCATTGTTAATCTCTGCAGTAAATTCAAGTGTAGGATTCAATGTTTCTCAACGTACACGATGCAACGCATCCTCAGACATGTCATCCCTATATTTCATCCACAAATCTTTCGGATTCGAGGGAAAACATGTCGATACTATAATCGCAAACAATGTACGAATTTGATGCGGTGATGAAGATATGATAGAATCCTTGAGCGTATTATCCCAATGCGAATCGCCCTCAAGCAACCGTAATAGTTGATACGCCTCACGGTAAGTCACACACAGATGTCCGTCAACTGTTCTCAATATTGTTGAAACGATGTCGGACCAGGAACATTCACCAATAACAATATAGCATATAACAACATATAATAACCTATAGCATCTGTGGCAAATACATTTGGATGTCCCTCAAGTGGTGTTCCTTGTTTACGACGCTGAAACGTCTTTGATGATGCATTCCATGTGTGATAGCATGGCATATCAGCACACAACAAAGTGCGATTATTCAGATCGCGTAAGGCAAATTTAAATCTTTAAAAGTATATTTCTGAACGTACACTGTTGTGTTAAATAATGACACTTTGTTGTTATAAAGTGTCATTATTTTACATGTTTTAAATGTAAATACGAAAGAATCCGACTATTATGGATATATGTTGTCGACTCGAAACCCTTATTTAATTTATACCTACATGTGTTATTGTAATTATTTCAAAATACCGAACCTATGGGCAAATGTTTGACAGGTAAGAACAGTTTGTATGGGAAAACAAAATTCTCGTTTTATGTATTTTCCTCGCATATTTTCTATATTTTCTCACCGTTTAAACCTTCCCTGGACTTCCACGAATATTTCGAGACTAAGATAAGATAAATCCGTTCAGCCTTTCTCGAGTTTTAGTGAGACTAACGAACAGCAATTCATTTTTATATATATAGATTAGGTAGTCAGCCGTTTGGCAGGAGTTTGGCGTGTAACTTCATAATCTATTTGTGCTAATCCGGTGTCTCTAGAACCAATAAGGTTCGTATGGTAACGCAACTGTAAATATAGTTTTAGCCCTGGCTGGGGGCCTTCATTGTAAAGTCACCACAAGATCGTACGGTTAAGCAGTATACAGTCGTCTAGTGCTGAACTGCGAGTGTCCCTACCTAAAAGAAGTGGTAACCCAGTAAAAAGCCTGTCATGCCATGTCAGGTACAAAGTGCAGACCCCAGATTTAGCGCTGAGGTCTTCATCATTCTCATATGTGTAGGGAATTCAACCATCGTTGCCCAATTAATGTAATGAACTGAATCACTATTGATTTAGTTGAATCGCATTTATCTTTTGATGTCCATTGGGCTGTTACTGTAATTGTCTAACAGGATGCAGCTGGATATCAGTATTTTACATTGAGCGATTGCCTATTTTTTAAGCTCTACAAACCAGTCACTGGGTACCCTTTAGGAAGAACGGTTGTCAGACTTACGGGCTTCTGAATACTCGGAATGGCCGCTGTGTTGCTAAACTGCGTGCTTGTAGCGTGTAGGGTTCTTGGTACGTAATGATTGGTGGACCGACCTCGACATACGTGGTTTAACCTTCGATCGACCCGTCCGGTTGTTATTATTGAGATGGGGCCTCTCACCACAGTTAAATTTCCTAATAGCAACTTGGTCTCATAACATCAGTCATTAATGTCAGCTATTCAACCCCATCGTCGCCATGTTTTAATTACCGACTACGTCTCACGACATTTGACAAACAATATCTGTCCGTATGTTTGTAGCAATTAGTACTAACAATTGTTGCATTAATTAGTGGATTAGTATATGAATTATGCCTGAGAAACAACATCACGACTGTATTCCCCGAAGGGTTAAGGCAGAGGTGTAGGTACGTATTCTACCGACATTTCCCTTTAAGTGTAAGTGTCATGTAATAGAGGACGAGCGTAATGCCACCACCCGTGCACGAAACTGGAATCCCAGCTGCTGTTGGGATAATCCAACTGGAAAAACTAGATATAACTTGATTCAACCTGCCATCAAACCCAAGACCTTACGCTCTGCAGAAGCGCTTGCCATCACTGTTTGCACTGAGCGAAGCAGTGTTTTTTTATGTGCCTACGGCATCAAAAAAATGTGTTTTTAGGGTTCCGTACCGAAAGGGTGCCAATGGGACCCTATTACGAAGCCTTCGCTGTCCGTCCGTATGTCTGTCAGGCAGTACAGCCCTCTGACAGACATGACAGACGAACGAACTGCGTTCTCATGATCCGTAATAGGAATTTTCACACATTGTGTATGTCTTTTGCTGAAAACAAAAAATGAAAGATTAAAAAAATATTTAAGAATTTCTTGTTCGCCATGGTGTTTTTCGCTAGACAGTGTACAGAAACGAAGCCAAGTCGCAGTTGGCCTGACTTTCATGACTGTCCACTTCAAAACACCGGTCGAAGATGCGAGAAATCAATAAATTTTGCGAACCAATACAGAACATACAAACCTCATCATTCTCATCTACCCAGCCTTTTCCCAACTACGTTGGCGTCGGCTTCCAATCTAACCGGGTGCAGCTGAATACCAGAATATTACATGGAGCGACGACATACACATTACAGATAGGCATATCTGACTTCCACAACCCAGTAACTGAGCAAAACGATACCCCGTGGTTATTTAAATAACCATCATATTTAATATCCCCTACGTACAACGTACGCCAACACGATACCCCTTGGTAAGATTGGTTGTCAGACTTTCGGGCTTCTGACTACCCGTAATGACTCTCAAAGATGTACAAATGACAGCCAGGACCAACGGCTGTTTTCTGAGGCGCAGAGGAGTCGCGATATATCGCGAACGGTCGGCCATCCACAGACTGACCTCGGCAAGCGTAGCTAAATAAATAAATAAACCTTCGATCAACCTTCGTTTAATTAGCCATGAGCTCCTGCAATTGGTAACATACAAGACAATTAAAATCAACTGCCGACATCGGCTCATAACATCAGCTGTTTGTAACCACTGTAAGCCCACCGTTGCCACGTATTAATTGGCGGCTCCCCAAACAACGGTGCGGTAATGTTTGATTGATACTGACGATACGGCCGTACGGGGGCGATCATATGGACACAAAATATTGATGAGATTCGATAGTGCGGCGGCGTGTAAGTCGTGATTTTTGATACGGGGTTTTATGAAGTGTAATTTTATACTATATTTTTTGGAAAACTCGAAGCTAGGTTTAGTTCCAGTTTATCACAAATAAGTAATATGTTGACGACACTGACACAGACTGCTGCGCTACGTGTCGTGGGTTCGATTCCCGCTCGGAACAAATTTTTGTATGGTTTACAGGTTGTTCCGGATCTAGCTGTTCGTGTTTCTTACTTAAAATGTTTGTAAACGCACCCATGACACAGGAATAATTCCTAGCGTTAAGAAAAAAAAACAAAATAATATATTTAAATACTAGGTAAGTACCAGCACCCAGTGCTGCATTCGCGTTTTAAATAAATACGAGTATATGGTATAAAATGTAAGGGATTGAAGCTGAAGTCAGAATCAGCAGCCCGAAAGTCTGACCACCAGTCTTACCAAACGGTATCTTGTTGGGCAGTAACTGGGCTGTGAAGATCAGATAGGCAGTCGCTCCATGTAATATACTGGCATTCAGCTGCATCCGGTTAGACTGGAAGCCGACCCCAACATATCTGGGAATAGGCTCGGCAGATGATAATGATGGTTGAAATTTAAAATATTTGACAACCCCAGTCTATCATGCAAAATATTTATTAAGCCGACACAGTTAATGTCTTGCGACTTTTAATCGCAACGTCGACTGACCGCCACGCACGTGCCTTAACCCTACATAACCACAAGGATATTCCGTTACACGCGTCATTAAGGGATGGTAAGCGTTACACGGAGCATCAGAGGGTTATCGGCTCGACATACTCTTTGATTACCGATACGTTATCAACTATTATGTCGGATTAGTGTGTGCGTATGTGTGTGTTAACCGAGCTTTGTTTTATAATGGTTGTTAGTTGTAACAGGTACGGACAATTAAATCGGATTCTTATGTAATGAAGATGAACTGATGATGGTTATTGTTATGTATTGTATATATCGCACTGCTAAATTAAAACTGATACAGCTTCGACGACACGGTTGGCGCAGTAGTTAAGCGATTGGCTGTTGCGCTGCGTGTCGCGGGTTCGATCCCCGCACGGAACAAATATTTGTATAACCTACAGATAGTTGTTCCGGGTCTGGTTGTTTGTGTATAAATAAATAATGCTGGACAATCCACACAGCATCATCTCACCCCAAACTAAGCAGAGCTTGTGTTATGGGTACTAGATGACTGATATACTTAATACAATACATTACATAGATAGATATTTTATTTTATTATACATAGCAAATACCCAGAACACCAGTATGTGAGTTTAAATGTTTGTAAACGCACCCACGATACAGGAGAAATTCCTAGTGTGGGGCAACGTTTTTTTTTAAGAAAAAGAAAAGAAAACAACTGAAAATTATAGTTTTTTTTTTTATCCCAATAATAGTAATTTTTCGATAAAAAGTATTGGTTCTCAACAAAGTTACGAGTAATTGTATTGTATTGTTTAACGGGCCGATATCCGCACTCCACGACTCTGCGCGTATTTTGCGTAACGGGTGGGACAATACCTTTTTCGATCCACCCCAGTTCCTCGAGAAAGGCAAGAAGCGATCCGACGTTGCTGGCGATCTCTCGGAGAGTAACTGGGTTGCCGAAGTATTTTGCCTCGTATGCCAGTCACCTCTGGGTAGTAGAGGAGCACGTGGGCTGCCGTCTCGTCCTCCTCCATTCAGGCTCTGCATAGCGGGCTGTCTGTTACGAGTAATACACAGAGACATTCAACAACATGTTTAAGACGTAATTTAAACTAAATTTCTATTTCATAAGTTCTCAAACAAAAAAATGAGAAAAGTTTTTTTCTGTTTTCAATTACTGAAATATTTTTCTTTGAGCTGTCACAGTTATGATCTAGGTGTGCGATATGTAAATAGTGCACCACGGACTACCAGCGTATCTTTTCTTCTTCTCTAGAAAGTTCATCCATAGATTTTCTGTACGAGATCGCTATAACCGATAAGGTCGCCCTTTGTAACACCATAAGTAGCTCTTAGAGTTCTTATTTGTGGGTAAGTTTTTTTAATAAAGATTCTATTCTATTCTAATGCCGTGTATTGGATATGGCCAAAATAGTTGTTTGTCGATTTGTACCAGCCCACTGTCTCACTGCAGGCCTCTTCTCATACAGAGAACGAGCATTAATCACCACGCTTGCTCAAGACGGGTTGGCGATATCAGACTTATATTAGTGTTCTGGGTATTTTCTATGTATAATAAAATATCTATCTATGTAATGTATTGTATTAAGTATATCAGTCATCTAGCACCCATAACACAAGCTCTGCTTAACTTGGGGCTAGATGATGCTGTGTGGATTGTCCAGCATTATTTATTTATTTAGTTATATAAGTCCAGGTTTCCTCACGATGTTTTCCTTCGCCGATGTCAGTGATGTCCGAGATAAACTTAGAAAGTACATATGAATTAAAAAGTCACATTGGTACCTGCCCAGGTTTGAACCCACAACCTCTTGCACAAGAGGCGAGGCCTAAACCACTGGGCCCTCATTCTCCATTCCTCATTTAGGACTTCTTAAAAATAATTAATTCTTCTAAAATAGTTGTTTACGACTAAATATTTGGAATATAAATATTGTCACTGCCCATTTAGCCATGCCCAAAAACTCAACTCGACATTCCTCTTCTATTCGTTTAAAAAGAAAACAGTCACGGTTTCTTGTCTCCGACGACCAATAGATACTATGTATTCAATGCCATATAGGTACACCACACCTTTGAAAGTCCTGCATTTCACAACACACTACAATCGAGATGTAATGTGATGGCCCAGTGGTCGAAGCCTCACCATGAATGAGGTTGTATCTTCAAATCTGCATTAATACCAATGTGTCTTATTCAATTCATTTGTACATATTGATAGATTGGGGTAGCTTGATGTGCTACCCACATTTCTTTGATAGTTCGACATTTTTATTACAAAAGAATAAGGTTTACGTTCAATTGGGAAAATTTGACAGTTTGGGATAGCTTGATGTGCTGGCGTCTGTACTTTCTAAGTTCGTCTTAGACATCGCTGACGGTCGAACAAAAATTGCCAGCCCGCCTTGAGGGAGCGTGGTGATTATAGGTCATGCCTTCTCTGTGTGGAAAGAGGACTTTACCCTGCATATACATAAATAAACTCACGCATTTTTCCCAGAGAAGTCAGCAGAAACTACATAACGCCACCTGCTACGATCCTTACATACCCCTTTTGCTTTGTTTACGTTCATAAATCTGGTCATATGAGAGTACTACGCACCTTTACTTTATGAAGAACATCACCAATAAGGTCAGTGGATGACCTACTACGTCCCGTTCTGCTTACCCTGCACTGGAGCAATAATAGGCTGATATTACTGCGATGCAGGAGGTTGCGGATTCGATTCCCACCTTGGGACAAATGTTTGCGATGTACAAAGATTTGTCCCGGGTCTATTTAATGTATTGTATTAAGTATATCAGTCATCTAGTACCCATAACACAAACTCTGCTTAGCTTGGGGCTTGATGATGCTATGTGGATTGTCCTGCAATATTATTATTATACGTTTTTACGATCGTGATACAATGTCCCAAAAATAACCACACCACCATTTAGTTACGTTTTACATTCAACAACCATGTCATTTGTCACAATAACAGCAATTAATGTGACACGGACGCGAAGTACCGAAGTCACGCCATCCTTAGTATGTTAATTTGTCTATTAATTATATTATGAACATGTTGGTCGACGACCCACGCGAATTTGTAATTAGTAGCATCGGTAATTGTGGTCTCAAGTGTGTGGTATGTGGGCATCTCATCGAGATAGCCCGATGAATAGCTGGACTTAAGTGGCTGTGGGTGGGGCACGGTCCTCGCAGAACCGTTGGGCCACCCCGTTGGGTCACCCCAACGGCCGTCGGTTCTTCTTTTATGGATTATGGAAGGATTTTATGTGAAATGTTTGTCGAAAGTATTGACACAACATAGCATAATGACTGAATTCTTCTAACTCCTCCGCTGTTCTTTTCTGATTGATTTCGTTGCGGGATCCTAGACAGTTGAATCGTTTCTTCGGGACTCGTCGGGCTTCATTGTCTCGACAATTTTCTGGTGTTCGCCACTGCAAACCACTGCAACTCCTGAAAACCAGAATCAACACTCTGGTTTTCAGGAGTTGCAGTGGTTTGGGAATAGTGTGGCGGGCTTGTCCCAAAATCACCCCTGAATTACCCAAAGGTTTAGTTTAGGTGTACCCATAGTACACCAATAAAGGGCGAACCTATTGCCATCCACCGGACACAAATCCAGTCTCAGGGTTGCTAAAGAGAAAAAAACAGAAACACTATACCCGACCCGGAAATCATACCCAGGACCTCATGTTCAGCAGTAGCTCTCGCAACCACTTAACCAACACGGCGTCAAAACGTTTACCGTGTTTACTGCAAAACTAATCTACACTTAACTACTTCAAGCTACAAGACTGGTCCCCAAATCAATTCAGCACCTATGTCATTACCCCAAAAACTCCCAAAGACACCGTACCCCACATATGTGTAATCCCCTAATTTGATACTGGTTTTAATTAAACAATTTAACGTGTCGGTCTCGTAGCGTCCCCCTAACCCCCTACCTCTGTCCCCGTCGTATACCGGCTGTGATTTATCGCCCCGACACCTGGATGCTGTGACGTACAGAACAAATCACACATGTGATCTTTGCAAATCTTAGCCAATGAAATCACAATAATGACAGAAGTATTTTTTTATTTTTCTCTAGCGTTTGCCCGCTGCGTCCCGTCTGTGCTGCGTCCGATGCCGTACCCGATGCTAAGCTTTGTGTTTGTGTCAACTAAATAAAACCAAGAAAACTTGTTCCTCTAGAACGCTAACTTGTCAGTGATATAGAGAACTAAAACTGTCAATGTCAAACTTACTTACGAAATAATAGTTGTCATTTTGTGTCGAGTGTATTTTTTACTTATTTTTTTTGGAATATTTTGTAATTGATATACAAACATGATAGATATCTACGTGTGTGCCATATTGTTCACAGTAATGGTGGAAAGCCTTCCACTTGATAAAGAATATACACCAAATGTAGGCACAGTACTGTTCACCCCCAGTGATGTTGAAAAGAGACAATGGAGCAAGAGCGAAATAGGACTGCTGCAAGCCAGAAGGTATTTCCAGAACCTTCTCCCTCCCCCAATCTTCATAAACACTTTTAATGAAGATCATGTAAACATTCTACTGGCATACTTCAGAGATGCTTATTCTGCCATCAAAAAGGAAGCTAAAGATACTGAAACTGATACTATAATGACAACAGCCCTCTCGGATGCTATTGGAGGCTACCTTAAAGAATGGGTCCTACCCGTCGCAAAACTAGACTATTACGGAGGCACAATCTCACAAACCAACGTAGTTAAACTTTTCCAGTTTTACAATGAAATAAAAAGATACTTAGACACTGATGGCGAGGGATGGCGCAAACCTGATGAGAAGACTCTCAATTCTATAACAATCAACGTTGCTCCTCTTAAATTATTATCGAATACCAGAAGTATGAAAGACCCGTGTGATTATTTGGCGTACTTTGAAAAAACCCCTTCGGGCTTACGTATACCAATCCCAAACGTGAATTGGAATGATATGTCGAGCACAATGTTTGTACCACTTAAGAATGTATCTTTGATAATGATGAACGCTCCAGATACATCTCATAATCTCGTTAAATACTACGATGCAGCTAGAAGTTGTATTCAAACCAGTAACCCTAAAGAACAGCAAAACTTTGACGAAAAATTTCAAAAATGGCTGATAGACGATGTTGTGCCGCACTTAAAAGATGAGAATTTGTATCTTGCTTTAGGTAATGTTTTAACCTTAGTTAACAGGACTCGAGACCTTTGCAGTAGCGTCTTAGACTTATATGTGAATAAATGTAACAAAAAAAAAAAAACAAAAATCTGTTTACCATGTGATATATCATGCAAAAAATTATGGATTATAACTATAATACTGCTTATCGAAATAGCCTGGTGCGTGCCAGCATTAATTTTTGTATTATGCTGTAAAAAGTTTAACAAAAAAGACTGTAGCAGTAACGTCTACCTTTTTATAGACAATGATAAAAAGGATAAAAATCAATCGAAAGCAAGTTGTTGTGCTGATTCACCTTTAGAGAATACTCCAAGCTACGTGACCAAAATTTGTAAATCTGTGTGCTGTCCCAAGGAATCAAAAACAGGGAAATGTACCACACCACAGCAAAAGACTGCCGTTGGAACTGGAACCATACCATGTTGCAATAATGTTGCCAAAAGACGGTTGGGCAGCGTTTGTCCAACTATTGAATCTAAAATTTACGAATTGTGTTCGAAAAAATCTTCTTTGAAAAAGCCATCTACAATTTCCGCAAAAGAGTGCTGCTTCTCTGCCCATGCGATACCCATATTAAGTCACGAAGCCTTCGACTCGAAAAAAAGTTTAACAAGCTGTTTAACTATGAGGTCAAAACCTTGTTGTCCATCCGAGGTAGACATTCTACAAAGAAGTAAAAAAAAACGAGATAGCGAAGAATATAGAAAACAAGAAGAGCTTAAAAAAACCGACAGCTGCTTGAGGAAATCTAGTGAACGTCGACAATCCGAGGAAAGTAGAAAACTTGAAGAATGTAAACAATATAACGAATATGGCCAATCTAAGGAGTATGGACAGCAAAAAGAATGTAGGAATTTCGAAGAACGTAGACAATCTAACGAATATGGGAAATCCAAAGAATATGGACAACTAGAAGATTGTAGAAAACTTGAAGAACGTAGACAATCTGACGAATATGGGAAGTCTAAAGAATATGGGCAACTAGAAGAATGTAGGAAACTTGAAGAACGTCGACAAAGTGGAGAATTTTGCCAATTTAAGGAACGTAGCCAAGCTGAAGAATGTCAGAAACTAGAAGAATGGAGACAAGCTGGAGAATCTAGGAAACTAGAAGAACGTAGAAAAGCTGAAGAATGTCGGAAACATGAAGAACGGAGACTAGCTGAAGAATGTCGGAAACTTGAAGATTGGAGACAAGCTCAAGAAATTAGGAATCTTGAAGAACGGAGACAAGCTGAAGAATGTCGAAAACTTGAAGAATGTCGAAAACTTGAAGAATGTCGAAAACTTGACGAATGTCGAAAACTTGAAGAAAGTCGAAAACTTGACGAATGTCGAAAACTTGAAGAAAGTCGAAAACTTGAAGAATGTCGAAAACTTGAAGAATGTCGAAAACTTGAAGAATGTCGAAAACTTGAAGAATGTCGAAAGCTTGAAGAACGGAGACAAGCTGAAGAATGTCGAAAACTTGAAGAACGGAGACAAGCTGAAGAATGTCGAAAACTTGAAGAATGTCGAAAACTTGAAGAACGGAGACAAGCCGAAGAAAGTAGGAAACTTGAAGAAGGGAGACAAGCTGAAGAATGTAGGAAACTTGAAGAATGGAAACATGCTGCAGACTGCAGAAAACTTGAAGAACGAAGACAAGCTGAGGAATTCCAGAAACATGAGGAATGGAAACAAGCTGAAGATTGTAAAGAATTAAAAGAATGTGGGCAAGCTGGAGAATGCAGAATATATGAGGAACTTGAGGAAGATAGAAAAGCAAAGCATTGTAAAACAATTAAAGGACTCAGAAAACTGGATGAATGTAGAATAAATCAAGATCGCAAAAAATGCGACGAACATAAGAACCTCAAACAACTGAAAATTTTCAGGCAACCTGATAAAGGTAGAACAAACGATGAGTGTAATGAAGTTGCTGAATGTAAGAAGCTTGAACAGCGCAGAAATCTCGAGGAATATAGGAGATACAAAAAAGCTGAACTTTACAACAGTATGGAAGAAAGAAAGAAACTCGAATGTAAGGAACTAGAATGTAAGGAAGTCGACGAACATTCGGAAATCGACGAACATTCGGAAATCGATGAATGCCAGGAAGTCGACAAACGTAGAGAGGTCGATAAATTTAGAGATATCAGTGAATGTTTGAACTACGATGAGAGTAGAAAATTTGAAGAATGTTGTGAATTACATGAGAATAGTAAACCCGATGATTCTCATACATGTGACGGAACCTGCTTAAATACTAATGATTCTTGTCACATTAAAGAAATGTGTAAATATGGCTGCTCAGAAACCGGGAAACAAAACGCAAAAGATTGCGGTTGCATTAATTACGATGAACCAATGTGCTGTACACAAGTTTTTTCTCCAGTAACTCCATATCAAGCAGTTTGTCCATGCACTGGATGCGTAAAAAACGTATCATCCATCGATTCTAATTTGATTTACTGTGAAATGAGTCTTACGGGTATAACTTCTGTGTCCGACAAACAAATTGAAACAAAGACCACACGATTTCAAGTGAGAAAAGAATACAAGGCAAAGGCAGGCAAAAGAGGTCTGAAACCATCTTCTGGTAAGTCTTACCTAGAGATTACAATCGACAGGCCTGGTGCAGAGATGTGTGTAGACATGAGTCAATGTAGAACACATTCTTCGCCGTACAGACCAAGCAAGATCCCTAAACCAGCAGGTTTGCAGGTAGCAACCTGTAGCACCATACAACCTTCAGCACCAGGCGGACAGCCCACGTTTCCAGTTCCTGTAGACAAACACAAAAGTTTAATACCTCAGCTCAAAAAGAAAACTGCTGATGACATGGATCTAGCTCTATGTCATTTCTCGATATCAGGAGATAGATTAAATGGTTCCTTTTAATAATACTACGAGTATTTCTAAAACTTCCAGAACTGTTGAGTCACTGCGTTTCATTTCTGAAGGCTTAGCTTTATCATAGTTCATATTGTACTTAGTTATTTTAGTTGTTACGTCATTATTATAATTAATTTGATACTGTTATAAATATAATTGGTTTTTAAGTAATATTTTTTTTCTATCCTGTAATGGTTGTAGACCACATACATTTTGAACACCTTCGTACACCACACTAATCTGATAATCTTTGTCGTAAGTGCACTATAGACCCGGCGATATTGCGTTTCTGTCTTCCTACATCATCATCATTTGCCTAGCCTTTCCCAACTATGATGGCGCCGGCTTCCAGTCTAACCGGATGCAGCTGTATACCAGTATTTTACATGGAGCGACTGCCTATCTGACCTCTACAACCCAGTTACTGAGCAACACGATACCCCGTACTATTTAAACACCCATCATATTAAATATCTCCTACGCAAAACGTACGGCCACACGATACCCCATAGTAAGACTGATTGTCAGAATTTCGGGCTTCTGACTATCCGTAACGATTGTCAAAGATCTACAAATGACAGCCGGCTTAGTGTGCTCTTCTCTCTCCGAGTCTCGATAGGTAACGAATGGTCACCCATCCACAGACTGACCTCGGCAAGCGTAGCTTAACGCCGATCAGCCCGAGCGGCTGTTTATATGTAGCCACGAGCTCCTCTATTTTGACTTTCAGTCTACATACTTTGAAAAAGTAATCAGTTCCCTTTCAGGGGCTAAACTCGCAACATATCCTCTTTTATTTCACCAACAAGGTTTGTCATTACTTTTGCACAACAGTGGATCCCACTCCACACAATTCCCTGAGTACTACACTAATCACTGTGATGAATTTATTGGCTCGATCCGGGTGAATTAGAGGGGATCCTGAGTTATTGCATATTTTGGCCAGCTCAGGTGGCCGGCCGTGCCGCTAATCTATCATTACACCGGCCCACTTACCACTTTGCAAATTGAGTGTACTGGACTTTTGTAGTAGCGGGTCTATGCGCATTATGAATGACGACAGGTGAATAACATTGTTATTAATTAAATTCGTTAATTTCGGAACTAGTGCATACATTGTTAAATTAAATACATTATGAAGTAACTGCGCCCCGCTATGTTACCCGCGGCGCTAACTGTCAAACGTGTCAAAAGTTAAAATATTTTTTAAGTTTTCTTAAATTTTCTAATTTTCCGAACAACTTTCTTAGTTTTTTCTATCAAAAGAACCTTCTCCTTACAATAACAAACAAAAAGAAAAGAATTAGCGAAGCTTCTCCAGCCGTTCAAGCGTGATGCCGTTACCAAGCGAAATAGGGATCCATTTTTATATAGAAGATTAATAAAATTATATACTATTATCTAAGTCTAAATTTGGGTTTGCGTTCTGCAAAGCAATGCATTCTGCATGTGCAATGCTCAATATGCAGCCTGGTCCCATACCACATTATTGGTTAATCCAGATCCAGATCCATCCACCATGCAAACAGCTGAAGGTAGCTGTTGGATCTGTCTCGTATGCAGCGCATCAGGGATGCAACTCTTTAGCGAATTATCGCCGCAAAAAAAGTTATAGTTAAGTTAGTATTATTTTATTGTACATGCCTTCCACCATGATACTGAAAACCACTTTATAGTGGTTTACTCATGGTATTCCATGACTTCAGTACATCATTATAAACCGTTCACGAACGAATGAACCATTTTCGTCGGCTGTTCCTACTTTTTTTTCAGATGTTTTTTTTTACTTTAAACTATAAATAACTTTTAAACTAATGAGATTTTTAACCAAAGAAGGGAATTATTTACTTTTTCTATTTATAGTATCATTGGAATAGATAGAAATAACGATTTTCACGTGATTTTTTAGTTTAAAGGTAAAAAGAGCATCAGAAAAGGATATCTCATATTTTTATCGAAATTAGGAAAAACCGACTAAAAATTTCAACGCTGCGGGATTCAGAATCTTATGCTGAACTCATGGTTTCAGGTTATTCGTCGATGTCCCATCCAGCCTAAATCTTTAGTCGGATTAAAAAAATAAGATTATAAAAATATTTCGGGAACACTTGAGGCCGAATTTTCAAACCCATCTCTGTTTCTGATCACCGACATGTGCCTTGCGGTATTTTTCAGGTGCCTCTAAAACGATTAAGGGACCTTTGAGAATTCGAGAATTCGCCATTTTATTCGACCTCCAAAACCAGACGATGTAACACGATACCCATTGGTAAGTCTGGTTGTCAGACTTCCTCGCTGTGGACTACCCGTGACCGCTCAAATATCTCATCACCATTTACTCGTACACCCTCACAATAATCTAAACACATGAAATCGTTTACAACCGAATACTTACATGTAATTTCTCAAGACCGACGGTATAGGGTGACCAGACCCCAATAAATACTGGACCCAGTAAATGTGTTGTGGGATTACCACATTTACCACCAATTGTACGGATAATCCCCGATTGACAGGGATTATGGGACAAATTGTCCTTGTTCCTGGCTAATTTATGGTCAGTGGGTATGAAGTGATTGCAGACATCTGTGTGGAAAATAAAATAATGACAGTAGATCAACCATGCATTGATTTTTTGAATAATTTATGGTTAAGAGGGTTAGTCTATAATCCTCCTGTAAATATTTAGTTCGTTAGAGAAAACTAGATTAGAATCTAGTATTGTATAGACGCCAGCACATCAAGCAATCCCAAACTGTTAAATTTTCCTAATTGCACATGGTCGTTATTCCATAAAGTTGAAAAACCATCAAAGAAATTTGTCAGTTTTGGGTTGCTTGATGTGCTGGCCTAAGTACAAAGTAGGATTGGAAAGCTCTATATACAGAAGAAAACAGCTTGCTCATGGTCATGTGGTCATCTATTGAAGAAGACCTTATTTTTGGTTCATTGAATGATCATCTCTCTTATTAAGTTATATTAAGATCGCTTTAGTATAGTAGTATAAAAAAATCATTTTACTGCTGTAAGTTGATAACAGTAATTTTTTTTAAATATTGTCTTCGAGTCGTTGATTTTGATACACATAAAATGTCACAAATAATGTACTAACCAAATGGCGGCCGCCATCTTGCTTTTTTTCGAAATTCATTTTAATGACACCTTAGTTGTTAAAATTCATCATACCTATTGCCATACTAACTAAGCATAGACATAAATTCGTACATATAAATATACTCGAAAAACATTACCATAATTCCCGGGCAGTCGGGTAAAAATAATAGGTATGCACCGCAACATTGACACTGCTGGCTTTAATTCTAAAACAATTGAAATATTAAATAACAATACGTTACTCAATATCCTCAAATCAATTTTCCATAAATTGAAACACTTAATACTGAATAAACATAATACTTCAGCTGCGGTCGAAGTTCAGCTCTGATTTATAGCTGGACCTCAAACGGACTGCGGACCGGGGTTTATAATGTCCAACACTAATCCCGCGTATAAAGTACTTCGGTCCGTTTTGTAAAAGTATGACAAATAAAGCTGGGCTTGTTTTTCTGAGTTGATGTGTAAAATAAAATGTGGAGTTTAAAAGGGATTTCCTTGGTTTTATTTTAGGTTTTTCAAAAAAAGAATTATGGGAACGTTTATCATGTTTTTTGGTAATAAAATAAATGCGTCCTGACTATAGAACACATTAATATGGCCTAATTTATATAGAAATAGACGACATTAATATATATAGAGAAAAACCTGAAAGCTAAGAAACCACGCATAAAATATATTATTAAACTATTGAACAAAACAATCCAAGAAAATAGTGTCCCTGGCATTGTTTTCTACCATTTTGGTAGTATCAGTACCAGCCTACTGCCCCACTGCAGGGCAAAGGCCTCTTCTCATACAGAGAAGGCACGAACATTAATCACCACGCTTGCTCAAGACGAGTTGGCGATTTCAGACTTATATTAATTATATAAAGTCCAGGTTTCCTCACGATGTTTTCCTTCACCGATGTCAGTGATGTCCAAGATAAACTTAGAAATTACATATGAATTGAAAAACTCACATTGGTACTTGCCCAGGTTTGAACCCACAACCTCGTGCACAAGAGGCGAGGCCTAAACCATCATGACATTTTGCCATTTTGGTAGAATAATGAGCAAAAACATAAGAAAAAGAACTAATTCGCACGCTCCGCGAAAATGAAAAGAGAATAATGAATTTATGAACCTCTTATCACAAGACAACAATAAGTAGAATATCTTAAATGAACCCGTTGACAACGCAACAGCTACCCCTGTCGGCGACTTGCGGCCATAACTTAAGGGACCCCTTGTTCACCGAAACCCAAGATTTTACACTGATACCCATTCTGTAACCCCTTATCGAGCTGATGGAGTGCAGCCAGGAATGGGTAAGGAAGGATAAGAAAAGGTATTGTGGATAGGAGTGTTTATATTCTTGGTCATGTTATAAAGTTAAGAACTGGTGCTTTGTTTATGTATGGTAATCAGTATACATATATAAGGTGTTATAAGGCGTTTATACACGATATATTTTAAGATAACATTGTAAAAAAAAACGATTTTTTCGATCGATCGATCGATCACGCTACCCGGAACTCCACACTTCGGTGGATTATGGGAGGCGTTAAATTCCTAAAGAATGGCCTCAAATTAAACTTTACTAGGCAACAGCTGATTTATTTTTCAACTGAAGAACAGCGTCAATGAAATTGTTTTCGAAACAAAACGTTACAAAAGTTGGAACCTATAATAAACAGAAGGTTCCCAGGTTACGGACCGTTTGCATGACAACACGATCACAAATACGGGAAAATCTCGAAACTCATAAGTATAAGTGACTCTTAACGTTAAGCATATTTTTACACCTGTTTTTCCATTGTTTAATTTAATGAATCAAAACAAAAATCACAAATAAAAATTACCCTACAAAAGCGGGCTTAATGCCTTTGGAATTTCTTACCAACCTGTGTTAGGACAAACCCACACTCAAGCATTTTTAAAACAACAATACGTAAAACAATATTCCAACCTTACGTTACCAATCTTTGTAAACCACAAATCCAAGTAGGCCGCCATTCAGACCGTCGCCACCGATTCCGGGTAAGCAAGGATCTCTTAGTTTCTAATTGAAGCAGATAGGTGTCCCAGTAATTATGGCGGTGTAACAAGCTCCCAGGGGACGGCAGAGATACCGCCAAGATACCCCTCCCGGACCAGATGCCGCGTGAAAAACGAACCGCTAGATAAAACGGTCACGTATACCGTATCTTGGATTTGTTTTAGGAGAATACGAAATTAGGGGTCGGCGGAATTGCATTTTCAATTGTTTTGAAGAATTTATTGGGTTTCTTGATCATGTTTTAGGTTGGAATAGGGAACCTGTGTGCCTTTCACGAATTTTTGACGTAAATGTATTCGAACGATTTTAAAATTGAAAATTTTATTTCAAAATTAAAAGCAATATGAAACCTACATACATGCCACGGGCTAATTGTATTTTCAATTTTTATTCGTTTCTTTCGTTTAATCGTTCGTATTGACGTTACAGTCTCGTCTAATATTTGTGCTAGACACAAATAAATATTGTTTTTGACATAGAAGTATTCGGACGATTATAAAATTTAAAATAAGTATTTCAAAATTTATATTCATTTATTTTTAAGATTTTATTCTTATCTATGTGTGATGCTTATTGTGTTTGCCTTCTAAATTTAAATCTAAATGCTGCAGAATAATTTGATTTTAATTTTTTTTAAATTGTTTTTTTTTATTATTTGCGATACGTTTTCTTCAAGTATTCGTGTTAGGCTCAAAGGACTATTGTTTTTACAGTGCTTGTAGATGATCTTGATATAATATATGATTGTTATCGTTGTTAAAGTGGAGCTCTCTTTGCTATTGCACACATAGTCGTTGAAAGAAAACATGTTATGACTTATGCCAGTTTCCACTAACGTTAAGCAGAAGAACGTCTGGTAAGGTAATGCCAATCGTAAGCAGGTTCCAAAACCATCGGTGTCGTAACTTAATTCATCGCCTTGTGATTGGTGATACTTTCTTTTGCCAACGTTACTCCAGCTATTGCATAGTGTTAGTGAAACTTCGGCGTTCTTCTTATTATTCCCATAGGATTGACAACTCTAACTAACCTTGTTTCTTAAGCTTTCCCTTTCAACTCTGAAACATCACGCTTCAACGACATCATCCTTCGAGTAGCCAGCTTCAGATTTATCGGAGCAAAAGAAACAAACACGTATAATTACTTCTCGGCAAACATCTCGTGAATTTCACTATTTATTGAGCTCCCAATGTCAACTAACCAAATAAGCAAGGAATTTTAGGAGCACACCGGCCAATTTCACTAGACCCCTGTTTTACCACACCTTGCCTTTTCTACTCTATACTTTTGAAGGGCTAAGGGGGTGAGGGAGACCAGGAAATAGTTGTTGATGACAAATTACACGGTGGGGGAGTTAAACAAATTAATCACGGAGTCCAATTTAGCGGAAAACAATGTGGGGCGAAGGGATGGTCGGATTTTGTCATGGTGTACCATGTCGAGTGTGCTGTACTCGCGAACGAGATAAATTGGAATCTGTATAAGGAACTGTGGGAGGTACACACTTGTTACCAGTAGGTACTAGACAGGGATACATGACGATTTTAGGTAAAAAGTAGAGCAAGTTACCCTATTTTTTAACAAGTTAACATTAGTAGCGTGAAGACAGGCCAAAGCAACGATTGATGGTTTGGATAAAAGAAGATATGGCTAGAAAGGAGGTGACTCTTGAGATGACGGCAAATAGAGAAGTATGGAAGAAGAAGACGTGCTGCGCCGACGCCAAATAAATTGGGATAAGGGCAGGAGGATGATGACCAAAAGCGCGACTTAATGCAATGTTTAATTATTATATATTTTAATCATATATACATTAACTTAAACAGAAGAACATCGCCAATATGGATTTAATTGTTAGATTTTATTTTTTAATTATTAACGAATGTAACGGTGAACCTAATGACATAGGCAGTTTCTATCAGTCAACCTTTGATAGACAGCATGGGCAGAGACAAACCGTGCTAGGTGCAATTTCGAAAAGACAGGGTTACATATTTATTTGAATATAAAGAAAACAAATGTACGAATAAATAAACTTAAATATACGTTTATACTTACTAACTATAACAATTAGAACAAAATGATGGGAAAACATTAGCATTGTGTAAATACTACTCATCATTTGCCTTGCCATTTCCCAATTATGTTGAGGTTGGCTTCCAGTCTAACCGGATGCAACCTCACCACGAAAGCTTATCCAGTGCAGCCAAATTAGAGTCTCCATGGCTAGACTAACCCCAGTTTCTGAAACGAATATTGATGTGAGAAATTGTCAATCGCACATTGACCGTTGCCGACCTGACTTGCGTTTGAATAAATATAAAAAAATCGATAGTTTTAAGATAATTTATTTCCAGAAGCGGGTAAATAAGTCTTTGTGAGACTTGTAAGTCTTTTTCTACGCCTTCCTTACAACATTTTGAACCATTGACTTAACAAGCCTAACAAATCTGTATTCCAACAATTTGTGAGAAGTCTGGTGGTAACGAGCCCATCCTGTTTACCACCGCTTAGATATAAAGCTTGCGTGTTCGTTGAGATCTTCTTAATTTGTATTTCCTGCTTATGCTCTTTTGTTAAGATGATGTCGCTGTTCGTATCAGTCAAGCTTATTTATAGGCGGTGATTACTGCTTACCAAGAGAGGTTGGTCTGTAGCATTTATCAACAACTACATTATATTCATTCACACAATTTCTTGGTTAAACATTGCCACCTTTGTGTCTCGAATCTGCAAATCGGGGATCTCATTTTTCAGGCATTCAGGTAGGCATGGTAAATTTTGTAAGGTATTTTTACTGCTGAACATGAGGTCCTGAGTTCGATTTCCAGTTCGGGTACTGGTATTTGGTTTTTTCAGCTGAAATTTATCAGTGGCAGCCCGGAGTCTAGATTTATGTCCGGTTGATAGCAACAGGCTCACCTCCTATTACAAGGGACTTCAACATAACTGTCGAAATGTGGGTATACTATTGAGATACTTATCTTGGCCTATCCCTTCGGGGAATACAGACTCAATATTGTGTATTTCTAGTTCAATCTTTACACTGAAAACATTAGTAAATATCAAACGGGGGCACAATGGGCCATTGTTTCGTACGTCAAACATTAAATGGGTGTTGGATCAGGCTCGCAGGTTTCATGCACTTTGAGAAGTATGAAGTATAGAATAGTAAGTTCCTCATCCACCATTGAAAAGGCGAGGTCCTTCGACCAGATGGGTGCTGTGTTTGGAGGGCTACTGCTCGAGTGTTATTGTCGGCTTCTTGTATATAATTATGTTCAATCGCGCGGATAACTTTCATATCACGATCGAGGATACGTCACCTTAGTTCATATGTGATGGTACAGATGTCGCTACCCACACACTCATTCTACAGATACAAATTAAGGGCCAATGATTATTTTTTATGATCTTATTTTATTTTAAAAAAAATGTTGCCCCGCACTTGGAATTTTCTTCTGTATCGTGGGTGCGTTTATAAACATTAAACAAACAGCCAGACCAGGAACAACTACTTGTAGGCCATACGAATATTATTTCCGTGCGGGAATCGAACCCGCGACAAGCAGCGTAGCAGCCACTGCGCCAACCGTGCCACCTTTGTCAACTTTGGTATCGAGATCTAGGATACGTTAGTTTAGTTCATATGTGGCGGTACAGATGTCGCTAAACACTAATTCTAAAATACAAATTAAGGGTGAAGTAAAGACTGTATAAACTTACCCATGGGAAACTTTACCATAATGTTATTAAATGTCCTATCTTAACAAATAAAATACAATGACATTCAAAAATCAAAATCGACTGCTTATTTACCACACCTGGCGGAAGTCAGTGGTTAAACCAATGCAATAATTAAAAAATATATCGGGCGGAAGTAAGTTCCGCTCTGGTAGCCGTTTCCGCTTGCCATTGGCCGAGACCTTTGACCCACCCCCGTGAGGGTGGGTACACCCTATGGTGTGCACTCACGTGTGGTCATGTCATACGTAGCTTTTGGGGTACTTTATTTATTTTTAGTTACTTTTGGTTTTGGTTAAAATGCCTAAATTAGGGTGAATGTTAATTAATATTTCATGTGTACGATGTCATGTGCAAGATTTCCTGAAAAACTATCGTATACTGGTTTCTATGACTGCTTTTGTCTGCCAAAGATACAATACAAAAATAAAAAACAAAAAAAAATTGATACATAATTTTCTTTATATTAATTACTAGCTTCTGCCTGCGGCTTTTGGTAAAATATGTCCTTCCTCGGGATGCTATCTATCTCTCTGCCAAATTTTATCGAAATTCGTTCAGTGGGTTTTGCCGTGAAAGACGGACAAAAAGACACACACACTTTCCAATTTATAATATTAGTATAGTATGGATATTATTCAACATTAGGTAAGTTAAGTTATGGAATCGGATTTAGCTTTTCCTGGTTTTAATTTTTGGTGGAATTGAAATTGAATATTAAATTTGCATAACATTTAAATGTCATGGATTTTTGCAAGGGCAAACGCAGCACTGCTTGCTCGCCCAAAAAGAATATGCCCTTGCAGGAGGTGCTGTAATTCAAACCAACAATAACGCGACGTACAGGTTTAGGTTGCACATTGTTCTATTTCCCCAAACTAAAACATCTACTAATAATAATCGACTACAACTCTTGAAAAATCTAATAATAGAATTTAAAAACTATCCAAAGCGTGCTTTTAAAAGTGCGAGAGATAAAACTACATAGAAACTTCAATCGTATTAAGAGCTCGGTAATAAATCTAAAGTAGTGATAAACAATTTAATAGGGATGTGATAGTGGAGGATCATAACTCATAGTGAGATAAGAAGCTTGTAACTGTATAGTATGGATTTTTGTGCTCCATAATGTGCTATCTGTTTTGGGATATGGTAAAAAAACGCAAGGACTTGGTTAGCCTCTTTTATAAGTTGATATTTACTAATATAAAAATTTCAATTTTCTTATTCAATTAAATTATTTTAATTAATTTAATTATTTATTAATTAATTTTATTAATTAATTTCAATTAAATTTTCAATTTCATAAACCTACCCCAATCTGTCCTTCCTCGATAGTTTTTCAACTTTATCACAAAAGAATAAGGTTCATGTTCAATTGGCAAAATTTGAAAGTTTGGGATAGCTTGATGCTTGTAATCAGACGGATAATGTAAGCTCCTTATGGAATAGCAAAGACAATAAATAAAAAATAAAAAAGTAAAAAATATTGCTGGACAATCCACACAGCATCATCTAGCCCCAAGCTAAGCAGAGCTTGTGTTATGGGTACTAGATGACTGATATACTTAATATAATACATTACATAGATAGATATTTTTATTATATATAGCAAATACCCAGAACACCCGGAACAAATATTTGTAGATCGTACAAACATTTGTCCCAAGGCGGGAATCGAACCCGCAACCTCTTGCGTCGCAGGCGGACCTTAGCCCGCCGCGCCACATCGGTCGTCAAAAATAATACCATCGCTATCGCTAAATTGCTAATGTCTTCTACTAATTTATTCTAGCAAGGAAATAAATGAGTAATTAGTTGCTTAATTAATAATAAAAAAAACAAGCAATTAGCACCAGAGCTATCTGCGAAATATCCTCAACTTTATGCCAGTGTGAAATGTACGGAGCACGCAGCTATTAAACTATTCCTTATGGCTCTGAGCGCATATTTCAAACAATTAGACGGTCCAATCGCGGCCAATTTGAGCCTCCAACGATGGCCATCATGTTGCGTGTAGTGGGGGATCGTCGGACATTCTGAAGATTTACTGGAACAAAGAGAAAACCAAAGTGTACGGAAACCCGTTTTATTTTCTTTCTTCTTTGTACGACCATTATGTGACTAGCTCGATCTTTGACCACGTTCAAATCATGGAAGGTGCAGGTGGTCATCCATGCTGGGCAGGAAAGGAGGAGAGGCTCCCGTGAAGAGCTGGACTGGCTCTGTCTGTGTTTAGGATCGGTCGTGGGTACCCCATTTGGTTAGATTATTTCTACAGCAGCCAACTAACTCAAAAACCCTTAATTGCTCAAAAAATAAAATTAAATAACTAACTAATTTGCACACTCATTGTTATACTTGTTAGTGAAAGAGATTTTTCCGTTAGTAAATAAATAAATACAATATCATTTTAATTAACATTTAATTTAAAAAAAACTTTGTGAAATTAAAGCAGTAGGGTGCAATATAATCGACAAATCGCACCTCCAATTGTTGATTTGCGAGCAGAGTTGATTCAGTGTAAGATTTTTCTTAAAATCCGTCCATACATATGAAAAAGCAGACATTCTCCAAACGTCCCTATTCCTTCCTACAATCTAGCCATCGCCTACAACCACGCCGTACGTCCAGCGGCTATAACTCAATGAACAATAGCCAGCATTCTAATCCAGCCGGCCGTCCGTGGCCTGCGGGCTGTAATGAAATTCCCGGGTTATATAGCCCGGGGCGGGCCATGCCACTGTCATCATAACAATTAGCTGGATTACAAGCCGACACCAGACAGTTTGGATACAAGTGTTTTGTTGCGAAGATTTGTTGTACACAATGCAACAATTTTTACACACTTTTTCCTAAAGATTCCTGGGATTTAATATAAAGGTATCCAGAGGGAACTTTATCCTAATCTTCAGATAAACCGAAACAAAACCGAAAAATTCGCACAGTCCTGTGACTGAAGGAGTTTTTCGGTTACTTAAGTAAAGCAAATGAATGGCTTGATTAACTTAGCTAAACCTGAAACTCACAGCTCTTTAAAAATCTCCTTGACATATATATTTTCTAGCAACAAAGCTTATTACGGATGAAATCATGAGAAATTATAGAAAACAAGCTTATGCCCGCGACATTGTCCTCATGAATATTAGTTGCGGATGCGGACGATATCGTGGATTAAAAATTACCCTATATCCTTCCCAGGATCTCAAACAATATCCATACCAAATTTCATTAAGATCCGATCAACCGTTTAGTCGTGAAAAGTAACAAACATTCAAACTGAGTAAATTTCGTATTTATATTACCAGGCAAAAGTAGTTTTGGCATTTCAAGCCAAAAAAAAAAGTTTGGTTAAGACCACCCTTATCACTTAGGGGTATGAAAAATAGATGTTGACCAATTCTCAGACCTGCTCGATATGCAAACTAAATTTCATACAAATCGGTCCAGCCGTTTCGGAGTATGGTAACTAACATTGTGACACGAGAATTTTATATATTAGATGATCATGGATAGGAAAGTTCGCCGTACATAACACAAAGGCTGGTTCCACTCACACCATCTCCTTTTTTTTCAGTCCATCCAAAAGATGTCTCTTGTTAGCTCTTTCTGTGGTGAGACCTCCCATTGTACATTAATTTTATAATTGTTCACCCTATGACTTATTATGTGGTGTACAATAAAGTATACAAGCACTTGGCTCATTTCTATTCAAATGACATTCATTATTATTACAAAACAATAACAGCTATGAATGAATGAAGTGTTTCATTCAAGAGACTGACGCGTGTGGCCCGACCTTCCGTTATAGGTACAAACGTATTCCTTATACAGGGAGACTTTTAATTTACTGACAATATTTCAGTAGGGGGTGAAAGTGTTCACTTATTATGTTTTAATATGTAAAAATTATATCTTAATAATAAAATTATTATTTGCCAATAAGCCTGACATAATAATGATAGACCGATTAGCGCGCCGCGCAATGATAGTTGATGTCACCATCCCACATGACGAGAACCTCGTGAAAGCCGAAAAAGAAAAACAGATTAAATATCTTGACTTGGCACACGAGATTGTCGACATGTGGAATGTGGACTCGGCTGTCATAGTGCCGATTGTCGTAACTGCCAATGGCCTACTGGCTAAAAGCCTCGACGATCTTTTGTCAAGGCTCTCGTTACACGGTTGGATCAAAGGTCTGATACAGAAGACAGTACACCTCGATACGGCTCGCATTGTGAGGAGGTTCCTGTCTCTGCAACCCTAACCGCCGGTAGCTTGGACCCTGCTCCTGCCATCGGTGGTGGTGGTATTTATTATTTTTTCATGTTTTTGTATTTTTGAAATATTTAACAACGAATAAAGAGAAAAAATAGTCTAACGCTTTATTTTGTAACTTCCGGTTGAATTTAATAATCATTTTATATCAACATCCGTTTCCGACAAAATGTTACTTTGATTGTGAAGTCGTAATACCTTAGTAGTCTTGTTACTTCCGTGCTACAAGTCAGATATATAACCTTAATAGTGCCAACTGAATGAATTAAAGTTCAGGAATAAGTATAAAGTGTTTCAATTATCACCCATAACTTATAGAAAGTACTTATGAATGAAAACAACTTTTATTATAAGATCAACCCTGAATTCGCCAATAAAAAGTTAGCTGTTACCTACATTTTGTCAAGTTGTGCGAACGTATTATATGTATTGAACAGATTTTTTTCGTATTTCCGAATTGTTAATAAGTAGCAGATTCACTACGGTGATAAAGCATGCGCCATATTGATTGTTGTACGTCAGAATGAGCGCAGCGAAGGATTCTAGAGATAAAAGTTTTGATTGGAAGGCACCTACATATGTATGCATGTCCCGGTGGTGAATACTCTACTTTTGATACCTACTGCGATATAATAAAAAGCAATGTGATAAATAAGTTATTTCTGTTAAAAGTTTCCATACAAACTTTTAGTAGCGGTTCCAATGTCAAATCATATTACCAACGGGTTCCAATGTAATGACATCTACTAGAGCTCGGCTAGAGCTCAGCTCGAAGTTATGGCTATAATGATTTTATTTTATCTTATCGCATGTGGTGTTAAAATTTATTTGTAATTTATGAGAATTAAAAAAAAGTTTCAATGAAAAGTCACACTGTATATGCCTCAATTGAGGCCTCTCTGTATATTAATTAATTGATGTAAGGACTAGTCTCACTGTAGAACTGAAACAAATGACGATGCTATTTGGACGAAAAACTGTTTGGTTTCAATATCCTGGGAAACGTGAAGATAACCTCTTCCCCTTCGAGCTTGCTGCTTACATTCAGTTTCAGGAACGAATCGCAGTGTGTAAGTGAACAATATACAGCCAATCGTATTACTTGTTTTTAATTCGTGACGCATCGATAATTTAGTTCCAGAAACCCGGTGATGGGGTCTTATAATTTGGCACGTCATTCTACCATATAGTAGAATAACACTCTGTGTTTTGTGGAAAACAGAGAACGAAGGCAAATACACACGAAACAAAACCCTTTCAAATTTAAACAAGTCGAAACAGACAATTTTAGCTGTAAATCAATGTTATTTTTATGCCATAAAATTACATGCTCCATTTTACATTCATAGACTAACTGCATCCCGCGGTTTCATCCGCTCCTGAGAGTCATAGCATGATTTCAATAGCATTCTTTAAGAATTGGGCTATGAAGTGCAAAAAGTTTTTTAAATCCGACTGGAAGTTCCGGAGCTTAGCGTATTTAAACAAAATATCTCTTCAGCCCTCCCTTAATCTAGATATGGTAATAAATCTCCACACTTAATTAATAAACCCTACAACAACGAGAATTCCGATCAATCTAGCAAAAAAATATAGTTCACCGCTGTCTGCAGCGTCGGGGCCTTGTCTCGAGTTATTTGTTCTGTCCGTTAATTTTTAACACTTCCATCTCATTCTTACAAACCCATAGATCACTGGAGAGAAAGAGACACGAGCACTTGTAATTTGCGCGACAATGAAACTGGATCGTTCACGAGAGATTTATACGCTCATTTGTAAATAATGAAGGCGCCACTCATTGTGATTGAAGCTCCATTGATGGCGACCTAACCACACCCCAGTGCCCAAGGGCTGCCTCTCGGCACTGATCTTGAGCGTTAACATTCCGATGATAAGTTAAGATCATATAGCCGGGTAGGAATAAAAGTAGAGTCTTTTTAAGAAGACCAAAGAAACGATGGATGGATTGTGTGAAAGATGATATGACTAGGAAGGAGGAGACTTCTGCCGATGACGGCAAATAGATAAGTACGGAAGAAGGAGAAATGCTTCGTTGACTCTAAATTAATTGGGATAACGGCAGGAAAATGATGATGATGATAGCCGGGGAGGCGAGCGACAAAATTTTGGAAATATTTTCTGTAGACTGATTGTTTAATATTAGGTCACATTGGTGGTGTAGAGAGATAGTCTGCCGTCAGTCATGTGGTTTCCTCAGCGTTTGGTGCGTGGATGGTTACAATTCAACTCCATATAAAGTAGCGGTTAGACTGGAAACCGACCAGTACATATGTAGTTGAAAACATTCCAGCAGATGACGAGCAATGTTCTCAAAACTAAACTTCCGATTTCTGTAATATCTTCGTAAAACAAAATTTTCAGCGGAAGACTTAAAAACATCCCACGATGTTGTCAGCCCTATCCTAAGGCCAATTACTTAAAGTCAGTATGCATAACGGGCTAGACAACTACACCTGCCATTGTCTGTCGCTTAATACGTGGCGCCCTCTGCAGACTCTCACTGACAACTCTTATGAGCACTTTGTACAATTAGCAAGCTATTTTAATAAACACCTGGGAAGAAGGGTATTTCAGAGTAATTTACTGTAGCTTTTTTACTCTTTTGAGATTTTAATTGTGAGTTGGGAGTTTAGTTTCCTTTTTTTTTAACTAAGAGAAAATATTTGTTTGTTTATATGTTTTTTTTGTAATGGATAAACTCAAAAAGTATTTAACCTAAGGTCGATGGGGCGAAGACCGTTAGTAGGCTAAGACCGTCAGTAGCCTAAGATCGTATGTGTCTGTGTGTCATAGGCTATGATCGTTAAGAGAGAAATACGAAGAAACATTACATTTTTGTATCTTAGGCCATGCTTTCTTTGTAGCTAATAAGTATTCGCCGTTATTCTTACTGTACGATCTTAACCGACTGACGGTCTTCGCCCCATTGACGATATGTTATGTTAAAGTTCGAAGGGAAAAGGATGACAACCCCGCGGACGAACTCACGGACGAAATGCTAGTTTTTTTTTTTAAGACTTGAGTTATTTCTGTAAATTGGTGTTAAAATACATTATTACGCGTCACGCAAAAATGAATTTTAAAACTAGATCAGAATACACTGAGAAGACACACAGAAAGAAACTCAGTCTCTTTTAAAGTCCAGACATGATCTTAGATAAATGGTTGCTTATGTATGTGATTTTGAATGTTTGTAAACGTACCTACGATACAATAGAAATTCCTAGTGTGGGGCAACGTTTTCGTTAAACAGAAAAAAAGAAAAAAAAGTAAGTTTTAAGTATTTACTCTGTGAGTACTCATAGGTTTAGGTAATTGTAACAGGTTTTTACCTGTTATGTAAGTACGATAAGAGTTCATTGACATTTGAATAACAATGTTATCTATTCTAATTGATTGGTATTCCCCATTAAAAATATGTGATAATGTTAAATTAATAATCGAAATATAAGTATACTTCCTGCTTCGTAAACGTTGCTAAAACGTTGTGTGATTAAAAAGAACGAGTTCCCTGAATCCAACATAAATAATGAAAGACCTTCTAATTAACATCAGAATCAGAATCAGAATTGAATTTTATTATTTTTAGAATTAAAATATTTTTGAAACAAATATTTGAAGGCGTACAAATATTGTAGAAAATCTAAAAATAAATATACTATATATATATAATATACTATATATATGACGACCGATGTGGCGCGGTGGGCGAAGGTCCGCCTGCAACGCAGGAGGTTGCGGGTTCGATTCCCGCCCTGGAACAAATGTTTGTACGATCTACAAATATTTGTTTCGGGTGTTCTGGGTATTTACTACGTATAATAAAAAAACATCTATCTATGTAATGTATTGTATTAAGTATATCAGTCATCTAGTACCCATAACACAAGCTCTGCTTACCTTGGGGCTAGATGATGCTGTGTGGATTGTCCAGCATTATTTATTTATTTATTTATTTATATATATTTTATATTTATTTTTAGATGTTAATTAAATTAAATTTAAAATAGCTTTTGTTCTTGCAATTTTCCATAATCAAATCGCAAAGTGGCTGCCCTATGTCCTCGATAGCATCTTTGAGGTCTTGAATCGACGCTGGGCTGTTGGCGTAGACCATCTCTTTCACGTGGCAAAATAATCAACTTTAACAATAATTTACGTTGTCGGTCTAGTGGTCGAAAACGCCACTACTGAACATACACACTTAATATTAGGCTTAAGTTTTTAAATACTCACACAAATTGTATTAAGATAAAAAGGACGCGAAAACTTATCTATGGTTCATTTACACTTTTCTTAGCTGATTAATCCACAGATAAAAAAGAACCCTCTTTAAAAAAATACCAACAAGGAATGAGGTGCGTATTCTCGAGTCAACAACGTCTTAAAACGATTACCGACAGTCTTCAAGGTGTGAAGGGGGACTGCGACACGTAAATCGCATTAGGTATGTTAAATCCCGGCCCTCAGGGGGATGTGAGGCGGTTGAGACGATATTTTTATTCGTATCGCTTACTTTCGTGATTATTGTTCGGCGGCCATTTGCATTGCGAGTTGTGGTATAGTTGGAGTGGCCAGTTTTGATAATTTGTTTATTTTTCTTTTATACTAAGGTGCTTAACTAATGCCGATTTTTGCCATCGTAGTGGGCACTAAGATTCATAATAATGATTGTTTTATAAAATGGACAATATTTATTTTATTCTCCATCTTCTATATATATTTTTTTTTTTTTAAGTAAGCCAGGTAATACTGAAAACTTGTATGTGATACTAAAGTCAGCTAAACAAGTTTCACGCCATTTCTTGGCATAAAAATAACAGAAAGCAGACAAGAATTCATAAATTAATATTGTTAAAATAACTGTGTCATAAATAAGAAAAAAAAGCTCAAGTATCAAAACCTCTCCACTGTACTCCACAGGTGACATTTCCATGATTTTCCCGCCAAAAGCGTGACGTAAAAAAAACCCCAAGGCGCAAAGCAAAGTCAACGACTCCGCAGAATGTCGAAAGTGAGTTTTTTTTATTCGGTTTTTTATTTATACAGTCTCCTTGTCTCTCTTGTCAATTTGGGAGTGTCACAGATCTTTTACTTATGCCAATTTGACCACTTTTTGTTGTGAGCGGGCATTTTGCTAAGAGTGGGTTTGTAGGCGCTTGACTAAACGAGGGACAAGGAATAATTTTGGCAGGAAATTCATTGAGAAATGCTTTAGTAGGTCTATTTATTCTTTCTTTGAGAAATGATTAAAGTGCTTGGAGATATGGTTAATAATATTCACATTATTATTGTTGACAGTTAGTTTAATTAGGTATTCAATTTTCTTGATAAATCTTTGATCAACAATGGCTGTCTTAATTTTGGTCAAATATTAAAACTGCAATCATGAGATTCGGAGTAAGTACTTGGTAACTAACTACTTCTTAGATTTGGTTAGCCCATAAGAAAGAGGGTACCTACCTAATTTGCCCTTGGTCTGTTTTATCTAAATAAAATATCTACATAGAATAGAATTCATTATTCTAGATAATAGAATTTTACAAGTTTCTATATTTATTATTCAAGTACCTACTTCTTGACTTTATACGTGTAATTTTAAAGAATGTGCTGTAAATGTATTGTGTAAACAAATCGGAAGCTAACCTAAAATAAATACATCAAAACTGCCAAAAGCTCGATCAATTTATCCAACTCACAAACCACCATCATTTGATCAAATAAATAATACAAAAATAAAATACCTAATCACATTCTCATATCTCCCCTTAAAATACCTTCTGAGTGTTATTTGCTGTTTTTATAAGCCGTCACCGCTCAGATATGTACAGTCGAGTACACGATTTGTTCACAACCCTCTTACCCCTTTGTGTTCAGTCGTACAAACTGAGCGCAGCGTTTCGATCTGACTGACTGTTAATTTTTCTTCGTTGTGTATTGTGGATTAATCGAGCAAAAATATTGAAGCTAGGATTGTGAAGGTGATTGTACTTTTGTGTCTGTTAGCTGTAGGCAGGCCAGCACATCAAGCTATCCCAAACTGTCAAATTTTCCCAATTGAACATGAATCTTATTCTTTTGTTATAAAGCTGAAAAACTATCAAAGAAATTTGCCTTATTCGAGTAGGTTGATGTGCTGGCCTCTGGCTTGCTTGTCTGGGGGAATGTCTGGCCTGGTATTTCCAATCTATGGCGTGATGTTTATGACGTGTAGGCAAATACTTTTTTTTAAATTTTGTACTGATATAATAAAATTTCATGTCATTTTATTTCAACTGAATACCAGTTTTACACGGAGTGACTACTTGTCTCACCTCTACAACTCAGTTACTGGGTAACACGATATACCTTGATAAGCCTAGTTGTTAGACTTTCAGGCCACTCGTAACAACTGTCAAAGAACCACAACTACGGCTTAACGTGCCTCCCGAAGCATCTAGGGTCTCGATATGTATGTTTCACCCATCCACGGATCGACCTCGACAGGCGTTGCTTAACTCCTATTACAATCTGAAACGCGTACCTATACCCATTACTTTTATAATTAAGGGAACACCACCACACGAAGTAAGAATAAGTTATAACAAAAGTTATAACGGCTGTATAACAAAAGTGCCGCATTTTCCCTTTTCATTCCGTGACTTAGCCACAGGTGTCCATAATTATCTAAAAGAAAGGGTTATTTCATGATCCCTACAATATCAACCATCCATTTACATTAAAACCACCCTTATTCTGATGAGAATTACGATTATATTCCACTGATCAAAAATGTCTCCAATACATTCCTTGATTGCTGTCATAACCAGCGTAGAAAGATCTTTCTTAGAGCGTCTAATCTCCCTTTTCATGTCTATTTCTCTATCTAAGGCGGGGGTGGGGAGGTCATTATTAAATTAAGTTAGTACTTTCAAGTTAATAGCGCAGAGTGACGGTGTTCGTAATAATAGCATCGCGATTTATGAAGATAATCTCGGTTTGTTCGCGGCTGAGTGTTAAATATTACGGTATTAAGACTTTACGTGGCTGCTGTATCAATTCTGTACTTCTTCTAGATATATAATATAACTAGCAGTCACCCGCGATTTCTTCTGCGTATGTATCTCTACAAATTTCTAGCCATTTTGTTTTTAAACGTTTCTTCACACTAGGATTTTCTCTTGTGTCCTGAGTGCGTTTACAAACATTCAAAGTCATATACACAAACAGCCAGACCAGGAAAAACTACCTGTAGGTCATACAAATATTTGTTCCGTGCGGGAATCGAACCCACGACACGCGGCGCAGCAGTATATCGACTGCTGCGCCAACCGTGCCGTCAAAATCATTGCCCGCATCTTCGCTCGTGTAAATGTAGATTTTTATATCTTTTGGGGACAGTAGTTTTTCTGGATGAAGGTACACAATGTATTTTCTGTACTCCTGGTAACGCGTATGCAGAATTTCAAATTTCATGATGTTGGGTTGAGTAAATAAGGAGGGAATAAAAAACTTTCATACATAACATGATTTCTATGTATAACACATGTTTTCATACATCATTACATAGTTAACATGTTTTCATACATCATTTCTATGTATGAAATTTTGTATTTAACTTTAATTGTATTTATGACATTGTGTATTTAATTTATTTGTGTATGTCATTTTGTATGTAGTTTTAATGTATGGTAGTTTTAATGTTATATTTAAATTTAATTTTGTGTAAGTAATATGGACATTGTCTGAAATACTTGAATAATAATAAAATAACATGACGCCTGTATTCGAAGTGTTAGGTGGAGGTGTACCTGCAGTACACCCACACTACACCAGTTATGTTTGAGCCCCATGTAATAGGGGGTGAGTCTATTGCCATCAACCGGGCACACATCCTGACTCCAGGCTGCTACTGAGAAATTCCTACTGAAATTTCCCAATAACACATTGCTCGACCCGAACGTCGTTTGCAACCACTAGACCATGACATGTTTCATAGTAAGTTAGTAAGATAGAGAAAACGGATTACAAACATAGAATTCCAGCCAGTGACCTATACCATTCCTACTTCGTAAGACAAGCACCACTTTACCCCATAAGTTGACAAAAATGTCACCATAATAAAAGAGACCGCATAGATTTTATGTATTTGGCGCCCTTTGCGGAATCATCACCATATCGTCTGAAAGGTCGCGACCCCATAGCCAAATGTCGTGCCCTTTGCGCTTTGGCCCCATAGGAATACCATAAACATCGCCGCTAAACACGATTGTGTGGGAAGTACGTATGGGCTGATTGTTTGTCTATGACTGAACCGGGAAGGATTAAGGCTAGACTCCCATTGTACAGGCTGGTAGGTAGAACGACGGGAGTGTAGTGCAGAGCAACGCCAAAAACAGCTGTCTCCTACAGTTACGCGATTATAAATGCATGTAGGTAACTGATTTGTTTTTCGCGCAATTAGCCCTATATATTGGTCAAACTTCTTAGGATTACCTTCTACCAATGCCTTAAGTTTATGTCTGTATGAGTTCCAATGTCAATGTATTTTTGATTTATCATCATGACATAAGGATAGAAATTATAAAAATAATAATGTACCTACTAATACACTACGGAGGGCTTCAACTGATCATTTTACAAAATTCCTTCTAGCTTTCAATGCTGTGTTGTTGTTGTTTGGAGTTTGGATGTTCTTATTTGGAGGCAGAAGTGAAGAAAGATTAAGTGATCAATCTTCAAATTCCCTATTTATGGAATTAGTAAGTTGCACAAGAGGAATTCGTTGGATCTCTTACTTCATACCATGATTTATTAATTCTCTACCAAAATTAAATGCTAATCTACTCTTTCTTTTCATTATTTTTGACCTCACGACCTTTCAAAACGTTACCAAAAGGTGAGGTACATACAATACACAAAATGAACCGGAGACCGCACAATTTTGAAAATGGATTGCGTGTAATTCGAAATTTAAACTGTCCGATGTCGTCCCTAGCCCTGATGACGTATGGCACCCGCGGGGGTGATCAACTCCACTCTAGATTGCAAACTTTACTTTGCAGATAGACAACTCAAAATTGAACTCTATTTTAATTAAGTTAGGGGTTGTTTGGTGATATGAAATGTTGGCAAGTAAGTTGTTGTATGACGAATCTGTACTGTCAAGGAGCTATGCAATTATTAATGTGGTGTGCGGTAGGTGGGTGAGAAAGTCACATGTAGGGATTAGTGAACAAGTGTTGTGGGTATAGAACATTAATCTCTTGCCTTGTTTGTTTTGAGGGAACGGTTTTAGTAAACAGGGAAACTGTTATATTGACAGGGGTGATATTTTTTCATCTGCACAGAAAGTAACGCAAATAGAAAATTATTCTTAACACTTTAACCATGTACTAGCCCTAGCGTAGTATAGTTTCAATGTAATGCAAGGTCAGCTCATACTGGTTTTATCACCACAGACGTGCGGCCTTCTGTGCCTTTTTCGAAAATCTGGCACAGATAATAAATCCTGTACATTCTGATAAACAAAAGATCATCTGCCAACAAAGAAATACAGAGCTATATGAAAGTGAACACACAACAGTATCAAGTGCAATAATTATAATTAGTGGCAATAATTGGATGGGTCGCGAGGGCCGTCCTCCGTCAGAGGGTAGTAATTCAATAAAACGGTATGATGGATCGCACCCGCAGACTAGTTGAGATGAGAGGTTATTACGTGTGAAATCTATGTCCTTTTTTCTCTATGGCATGTCTCATTTATGGAGTTTTAGAAAAAGAATAAGAACGTAATTTTCGAAGGTGATTATATTATGCTATACTTATTACCTATTCCACGTAGAGGGCTCACTTTGTACATTTAAATCCATGTTATTTCCAGCTGATAAATTAAATCTGTCAGATGTCATAGCACCTCCTTGAATATCAAGACGCGGCTCGAGTCGATGTTTCATTTGAGATTTATGTATGGGCGACTTTCACAAATGAAAATGACGCGATCAGTACATCTGAACCGCGACCATGAGCTGTCACTGTCATCATTTTTGTGGAATATTGATACTGACTCTTAGTATTCGGATTTCAAATGATCGAAACTTCTAATAATTTCGGCTTATACCCAATACCTACAAATTTATATAATTATTTATAAATAGAACGCAAATACGTTCCATTTATAAATAAAGGCAGTTTTCTTTTTTCAGTTAGTATATTAATTAAACCATAAAGAACATAATAATACATTGATTTTTTAAACGATAAACGCGTTCAGACACTTTGTTCGGGCGAGGGTGGTGTGTGTTCTATTGTGCGGCCTTCACATGACACTAAAGGGGTTTTGGAGTGTGCTTTTCAATTTGCCTCTGGCGAGCAAGACAGAGAAATCCTTGGACTCTCCTGTTCATTTTTATTTTCCAAAATAATATAATCTATATTATATATGTATATTGGTTCCTTGATTAAGGATTCGGTGAAATTTCCCTTAAAAAAAGGCTATTTTTGGAATTAAAACATTGAACCGGCAACCATCAACAACTTACTCATTTACTTCCTGTTTTAATTACTAACATCAATACAGATTTTTCTTAAATGACTTTCCTGTAACAGTTCGAATCACAATCCTATAGTTATTAGCTTCTTTTTAACAACCAAGTCCTTTAAAGCAGTGAAGGTCGAGGTCAAACCAGGTGTTTCAAGAACTTTTAAGAAGATATCTTTATAGATGGCTCAAAAACGAATATCTTAATTTAAAAAACAGTCATTTAATTATTTTCCACACCTCTCTTTAGTTTTCAATGTTCTTGGTCAAATCAAGTTCGCGTAATAGTGAAACTTTTTTTTACAATGTATCCGTTCCAAAACCTCTCGCACCGCGAACAGAGAGTGCAACGGAAATGAAACGGAGCATGTGTCGATGAAATCGGCCAGCGAACTATTGTCGTGTGCCCACGTTCCTGAACGAAACGACACTTGTCAAACGTGGCGGGAATTTAGAAAAAAATATCAACGTCATCAATCGAAAAAGGAACGCACCTGTGTTGCTGTTGTGGTAAAATAAAACGAAATTGAATAAAGTACGACAGAACTTTGCTTTGGAAAATGAAATTGAAATGATTTTGCATCTGATAACACTTATGATAAAATCGATGACTTCGAAAAGTATGACCTAACTACGAGTATCTACGAAGACTAAATGTAGTACATACCTAGTTTATAATTCTTATTTATTTAGTTTTATTCAAGAACATTGATAAAACCACCTTACTGGAATTAAGTCAAACAACAAATAGGTTGTATGTATATCATACTTGTTTCATTTATTCCATTGCTATGATTGCAGTCTCAAGCTTTAATAATATACTAACTAGATATATAATATAGGTAGTTTATTTCTTCGTCAATATTCGCCTACGGTCGCCTTTGTACGTGCTCTATCATCAAATCGATGTTTCTGTGTTTCGTGTACAATAAAGAATAAGAACAACAATAACCATATTCTATTTCTGGTCTTAGGACATCAGGATTTAGAATATTTTCTATTTCTTTTCAGGACACCACAACGCACGCAGACAATAGTAAAATGCTGATTTCTTTGACGGTATAAAAATAAAGGACCCTCTTTTATTTTCTTAGGTACGTTCTATGAATAAATATGTGGGAGTTTCGAGGAGACAACCTGTGTTGTGTGGAAAATAGAATTTAAAACAAGATGTACAGTCAATGAATGATAAAGTCGAACTCCTAAGTTCTATATTTCTTTAAAAGTAAGTTTTTAAGGTGTAGAATGGATGTAGGTACCTAAGCGGTCTTCAATATAGAATGAAAATATATTACGGTAACTTAATAAATTGACAAAATCATAATTATGACATTTTTTATGAATATTATGTCATTGAAAAAAGTTGTCAAAGTAGTAGATTTACATAAAACTTACTCCAACAAACAGGACGTATAAAAAGGTTTATTGCAAAAAAGTGCTGGTTCCGTACTTATTTAATATTTAGTATAAAATTTCCATACATTCGAATTCTGTGTAGTAGTTGTATAAGGTGTTTGAAAATAGCTCAACTTTTTTATACCAGCACTGTACCTTAACTAAAAAAAGATTTTCGTATCAAAAACTTAAAAATATGTTAATACTTTCATGATTCTTTTTTTGAAAACGACGACGACTAAAGTAAGTGTACTATTTCCTTTATTAAAAATTCGAACTCACTAATTACAAAAAAAAAACAAATCACCACATTAATATCTGTCGCACTAATTTACATTTATAAAAAAAAAACCCTCAGGCCAAACGTGCACCTAAGTTTAATGAGAAATTAGAAGGAAAAATTGAAACGGCCATTCGTAAATGAAAAATTAAAAAAGTCTCGCCGGATGCGGAAGCGCGGCCATGTTTCATGGAACGGCCTTAATTACGGCGACAAACAAACCGACGAAACATTTATTGTTTTTGATCGAATTAAAAAATGACTTCGCCTTTGAATTTGTGGGGTGTTGTCGTTAGGGGTTTGTTTGTCATGATGAAACGTTAGTTTCTTGCTGAGTAGTTAACATGACAAGGATAGGCAGGGATGTCGTAAGTGTTGCAGCTGTGTCTTAAGGATCTATCTATACTGTAGAACGGGGTGAATAGAAACGCAGGGGTGACTTGAAACAAAACTTTGAAGGCATTTTCGCGTTAGTTTAACATTGTTTGTTTTTACAAGGAATCTTATTTTTTTTAGGGAATTGAATTAAGTCATTTCGTCACCTTGTCAGTAATAAAAAATATTGAGTCAACGTTTACATATTATTTAAAGTATTGTTTCGATTCACCCCGGCGTTTTGATTCAGCCTGTTTTATCGGTACCTACTCCATTGTTAATTAGAAGACAAGGTCAAATTATTTATTTAAATCAGCCCTTTAGAAAAGGTACTTTTGAACGTCAAAAATGGCCCCGTTTTTAAAACTTATTTATTTATGTTACACGTCCGTCTTCGGATCACCGGCTTACCTACATAGGTGTACCAAATTTCAACTTAATCAGTCCATTAGTTTCGGAGCAAATTGTCTGTTACAGACGGACGGATAGACACACGAGCGTTCATTTAAGCATCCATTTTTTTTTATTTTTAGGTACGGAACCCTAAAATTGGGCAAGAATTATGGGCAAGGTGATCAGCTGACCATGTCTATGTCTGGACTTATAAAAAAATCCGCTGAGAGACCTCTGAGTTTGTTTTGATGTTGCTTCTCAGAATAGTCATGTAGGGAAACACCGACCTTATCAAAATCCAATTTATTCATTCCGTTTTATGTCGTGTGAAAGTGTTTCTTCAAACCTACTTACAGAAATATAAATTGACGACCGATGTGGCGCGGCGGGCGAAGGTCCGCCTGCGACGCAAGAGGTTGCGGGTTCGATTCCCGCCTTGGGACAAATGTTTGTACGATCTACAAATATTTGTTCCGGGTGTTCTGGGTATTTGCTATATATAATAAAAAATATCTATCTATGTAATGTATTGTATTAAGTATATCAGTCATCTAGTACCCATAACACAAGCCCTGCTTAGCTTGGGGCTAGATGATGCTGTGTGGATTGTCCAGCAATATTTATTTATTTATTATTTAAATAAATATCATTTCATTTCATTTCGATAGATTCATGGTGTTCACATATTTACCTACAAATATTGCAACTGTAAATTTTTCTTTAAAAAAAAAATAATAATGAACAAACAATGAAACATTAGAAGGAATCGAACTAAAGTAGGTATCACTGATAAAACAATCACATAGTAAGGTGGGTTAAGACACCGGTAACTATAATATGAATATACCTATTGTCATGGGACACTCATTGTAAACGCAGTATGCATTGTGATGAATGTTTCTATCGTGATCACGAATGAAGCAGGGGAGTATCGGCCGGTATCATTACGGGCCCCAAAACTACAGGGACAGTTGTGCAAGTAAAAAAAATGCAAAAAAATAACCACAACCTCAAATTCTTATTGATATGACGTCCATAATGTAACAATAATGACAGTAAGTATTCACTTAATTTGATTATAATAATTATAATATCGTTTATTTCAGACTTTCTGTCCATAGGTACACTTACAAAACTTAGAATAAAACATAATAAAAATACACATTATAAGAAAATCTCAAAGTACACAACACAAAAATATAACGCATAAAAAGGTACAAACTCTCATCATGATGGCAACTTAACCTATACGATTCAGAATTCGCCGCAGTTGGGTAAAAATGGCCCCCAACGTTTAGTATCTACTGAAGATACGCCTCTGGAAGGAAGTAATCTCAGGGGCTTTGCTGTTTGTATTATGCTATACATCAATATTACCTAATATGATGTAGTATTAGAAGGTGTAGAGGCTAAACCATCTAGGAATAATTGTCACTTAACTCTATCATAAAATTATATTATCAAAGAAAAACAACCACCTTAAAAAATATATCTAAAATTTCAGAATTCGGTTGCTTTGCTTGTTTCATTTGATTTATTTCTTGCCAACGACTTCCGAAATTATAGTAACTTTACACTTCTAAGCTGGTTTCTTTTTTTGGCCAAAAGAGTTTGTATTTATCGCTGTTTTAGTGGGTCAGTTAACAATTTATATACGTTACAATGTCAACTGGCCATCATCTTTTACAAAAAATCAGTGTCTGAAAATCAATCATCCCCTATTTTTTATACTAGGGTGGATTTCTTTTTCATATTTCAATGGGACCAACTAATCAATTCTTTTTACTCTCTCCAGTAAAAATAATTCTCGAAATCAGAACACACTGTTAAAATGTATGCGTGGTCAACCAAACTTTTATTTTATAAATAAGCGTGTCGAAATACGAACCTCCTCCTTTTTCGTCGGTTAAAAAATAAGATCATCGAGAAGCACATCACATAGACAATCTAAGGGTAGGTAATAAACAGTGATGAAAAACATCGGTATCTACTCTATCTTATATCCGTTTCCCATTGAACCCTTTACTGAAGTACTTAACAACATAAAATAATAATAATTTGGAGGGTAGGTGTAAATAAAAGTGCATTTTCTGTAGGTACAAGTCGCGAGTGCTCCCGTGACTTCCGGCGACACTGAGATGACACTACATGCAACCCGGTTACTTCTTAGGGCTGCCACGAGCGTGGAAATATTGAAAAAAGTTTTTTCTGTGACGTCTGCCTTATTTATCAGGTGTATTTCGACATTCATATTCAACTATTGATTCACCTCACTCTTTGAAAACCGCTACTATTGGTGAAAACCGCATGTAAATGAAAATAAAGTTTATCGCGCACAGACGCGGCGGGTGACTTTGTTTTATACTATGTAGTGATTACCTACTCTTTGACTATGTCAGTATCACCATCATAAATTGAGACGTTCTCTGATGTACATACGTAAGCTCAATGAGGCGATGCTTGGGAGCATCACCTCATCGATCGCTTCTGGCACCCAGCAGATTCTCACGAATTTAACCATGGGTCATCGATCCAATTTAGCCCTAGCCCCGCGTATACTGCACTGCTGTCTTCAATTGGATTCGGATAATTAATTAAAAGCTGCATAAAGAGTACCTTCATTTGTACTTGATGTCATGCAACCAACGGTTGCTCTGAGGTAAGGAAAAAGATGAAAGATAAAATATCACGTGTCTAAACTCAAGCGCTGGTCTTGTTCCTCGCGTTGCCAGGTCTTATTAATGCCTGCAGTCATCAGAAGCAGAGACACCTGAGCCAAGCATTAGTCTCCGATGAAAAATGAATCTTGATTTAAAGGACTCAAAATACATTTCTTCATAACTACTTATTCTTTGTCCGCATTGCGCTCCAAAACGTAGATAGTCGACTGTGCTCAAGAGGTTGTCCAACTTAATTGGGACTGGTTGGCGAATGTTCTGGATGTCTTTCTTAAGAATTGGAAAGTGGTGGCGCGACCGATTGAAGGATGGAGAGAGGCCTTTGCGCAGTTGTGAGACAATAGGGGCTAGTAATAATTAAAAAAAAATCTTTCTATTTTTTTAAACGTTGCCCCGCACTATGTTGAATGTTTTCCTGTGTCGTGGGTGCGTTTACAAACATTTAAAGTCACACACGCAAACAGCCAGACCCGGAAAAACTACCTGTAGGCCATACAAATACTTGTTCCGTCCGGGAATCGAACCCAAGACACACGGCGCAGCAGTCGATCGCTCAGCCACTGCGCCAACCGTGCCGTCAATTTCTATTTCTTTCCATTCTTATTTCTTTTTTCATCATGCGCCAACCCTAAACCAAAGACGTCATTACTGTAATGGATGTCACGGGCTGCAACTCCACAAGTGCTCTAGAAAGTAGTGGCTTTACAAACAACTGATCCCGTAAACACGGGAAAAGCAACTTTATTTCTTTGTGATAAATTGCAAAGACAACGCACTTTAAAGTTTGCAATTTCGAAGACTAGATGGTGCGACAATCGCGAGAGCAACACATTAGCGACATCTCTCGGCGAGTGAGAAAATTACAGAGGAATTACGATGTTGGCGAGTGTCGGAGCTTTCAGCATGAAGCGTGTACAGTACTTCTGTTTTTTTTTAAGTGCCGCCCTCGTAGATATGGTCGTATGGAAGTATATAGGGAAGTATAGAGCTGATATCGATGTCCACTGATAACACAGGCCTGCAAAATGAAGGTCATAACTTCCTCTCTGGAATTTGATAGCTGATTCTGGAGTATTTTGATGCGCTGATTACGAATATGTACTTAGTTTTTCTCCATCACCTCCTGATTTTTCAAAAAAGCTACAGATAGAAAATTGAGAAAAAAGACAAGTTTTCACTTAAAAAATTATATATTTAAAAAAGTACTTAATTTTTAACTTAAAAAACTATTAACACGTAATAACAACTTATTGCTGGGTTAAAATACACTTAAATTTTATTTGTGGAACCTGGTCCTTTTTTCCTGGAAGCTTCTGTTGTGCGATTTTCGCTTATATTTCCGGTTTGGATCATCACGCTTCAACAACCAACAATAGTCCGCCATCATGCTGACATTCCATCTTCCTTGATACCGGACTTCAAGCTCTTTTAAATCTTGGTGAAATCTTTCACCTTGTTCTTCGCTAACGGCTCCTAGATTTTCTGGGAAGTAATCAATGTGCGAATTCAGAAAATGAAGTTTAACGCTCATATTACAACCCATTACACCAAAATTCGTTATCATTTTGGCTACTATTTCTTTATAGTCCGAGCTTTTATTGTTCCCCAAAAAGTTTTTTACCACTTCCTTAAATGATTTCCACGCTTGTAACTCGACAAGTTTAGGTTGCAAGATGCGCACTTCGACTGTTAGTTTTCTAATTCAGAGTAGGTACTTATACAAAAAAAACCTTTTGTTTTCTTCATTATACCCTTTTTGAACAACATTAACAACAATTAGGCAATATCACCTAAACATCGTGTATTAATGAGCTCATTACTAAATGAAGCCAAAATGACCCGTTTTCGAAATGGTTAATGCGAATTACTTACACTTATTATGTAGTAATTAACAAATTACTGATTTGCATTCATTTCTATGTCGTCTTAAACTAATTAAATGCAATAAAAATTAAGCTGAAGTAATTAAGTGACGTTTTATAGATTTTAAAATGTATGCGCTCAGACATTTTTAGTTAAAATCTTAAATATTCAATATCAAAGAATCCTGACGTGATAGAATTTTTTTATTATTTTTCTCGTAATCAGCACATCAGAAACTATAGAAAACGTTAATCAGATCTCAGAGAGGAAAACCATTGCAGACCTGTGTAATTGATTGATTATTTATTCATTGACCGCCGTGGAGACACAGCATGATCACAATCAAAACTTCTTTTCCTTTAACAGAATACCTCCAAATACATCCAGAATACATCAAATCTGTCTTCCTTGTTTTCTAATTAGCTGGAATATTATCACCTTCAAAATGCTCGTAATTATCATACTCCTGCAATTAACTTGTTAAAAAAATCGCAAAATGTTTCAAGTTATCATTCGAAATCTCCATACAAATTATAATTCAGAAAAATTCAGCATGTTTGTATTTAATACACAAAACTCAATAGGTACTTAACCTTTTAGTTAAAAATAAATTAACACACCTTTAACGCAAGGTGACCGACAAACAATACATTTTCTATTGTATCTGGTTATAATCACCGGCAAATAAGATGGCAAAAGTCGTTAGATGCGCACAAGTCGTTTTTTAGGTCTCTTTGGTGGTCAAGCGGGACGCGGGGTATGAGGTAGCGTCGATCCGAGCGCGCGATTGGTGCATCAGTCGACCCTTGCCTCCCGCACCGCGCCTTCGTCCCGTTCGCTCCCGATTACATTTCAGTGCACGAAAATTGAACCCTTTGTTTTTGTTGTGTTAAACTTAAGTGTTGTTATTGTTTTTAAATTTAGGATAGAGTTCCTGAAAAGGCAAAGCATACGAGGAAAGAATGCTCAAACCAGAGTTATACAAATAAATAAAATTGGAAAAAAAAAAATTTAAAACATACAGCATTGACCAAACACTTGCAGATCACAACCATAGTGTTCTGCGATTGCGACTTTCAATATGATGCCAAGGGTAGTTTTATTAACGGATAGTGACGACGACTAGTTAATTTTTTTTTTTTTATATAAACTTTTTTGAATTTTAAATGCACGTTATTTATAACTCCTAATAAACTTGAATTCCTCTCCCTTCTTTAACTTTGTTCTATACAGACATGATTAAATATAAATGATGGTAATAACAATAGAATAATGACGAACAATAAAAGTTACCACTTTTTTGTGCCACTAAGTGTACGATGCGCGAACTTACCCCCACTACGCCAAAATCTTGCCATCTTATTTGCCAGTGACTATACCTGGCAATTAAGGTCTTAATTTTTTTATTTCTATAAAACGATACAATTATTAATATAGGAAATTAAATAAAATAAATAATCACAGGGCATCGAAAAATTCATCCGCATCGCTGTCAACGGGAAAAGTGCCCAGAAGGCTGGCAGAATTGCCACGTTGAATGGCTATGCTGATTCTTAGGCCAAAAAAAGGTCACGTGAAGAGTCGACCAAACACTTCGCGATTTCTCGAAAAACTAAATGGGCACACGGACCCCATTGCCCTAGTGTTTCAACCCCAAACGGCTCAAAATAAATAAAAGAACATCACAAAGAACGTAAAAATGTGGAAAAAAAAAACCGAGGAAAAATTTCACCGCCAGGGGATCCAGGATCATGCTCAAGGTATCAGTTTGTGCGTCCATGTCTCTTCCACCCTGTATGTTTTTTATAAAATCTACTATAATATTTCTATTAAAAGTAATCTGTATCTGCCTAGCCTTTTCACAACCATGATGGGGTCGGTGGCTTCCAGTCTAACCGGATGCTGACTGCCTATATGACCTCCACAATTCAGTCGCTGGGAAACACGATACCTATTAGTAAGACTGGTTGTCAGATTTTCGGGGTTCTTACTACCCGTAACAACTGTCAAAGATCTGCAAATTATAGCAGGGACCAACGGCTTAACTTAACGTGCTTTCCGATACACGGAGGAGTCTTGATATGTAATGAATGGTCACCCATCCTCAGATTTACCCAGGCAAGCGTAGCTTAACCTTTGATCGACCCGTGCGGCTGTTGTTGTTTAGCCACGAGCCATCCTCCTATTTCATGGTAAGTACCCTTAAGTAATTATTCCAAACCCGCTTTACTAACGCTAAGCGACACCTAAATGAAATACCTAAGTATTTTTACACAGCCCGAATATTTGGCTTTTGTTTAGCCAAATCATATAGGTGTGGCCTAGTGTTAGTGAAAACGGGCACAAGTCGTCCTTCATCTAACGCCTCACAAATAAGGCATGCGGCCCACATAGCGAGGTCCTTTCTAGACTACTAATAAATGCATACCGGCATCGATCACACCGACTAACTGCCTGCACATTAAAATTCATCAATCATACCGGTCGTTAAATGTATCATATAAACTGCGCACATATAAATAAGCTACGCATGTAATTTTTATTATAACCATAGTGTTTTTCTTCATAACACGTTAAATTATGTCATGGTTATCTTCCACGAGCATTGTCGATTTATCTATGATTTTGATCCTTGAATCTTTCCTCTTCATTATGCATAACATCACGGCTGCTATTCCTTGAACGGTTAGACAGAGGTGCAAGTATAATATAGCCACATTTCGCCAGCACTGTTTAATCTATACATTGTCGCATGAATAGCGTAGGTTCATAAGAATACTGTAATGCTGTAAACTTACACTGTTTATACTAAATTATTTTCTAAAAACTTCAATTGTTTTTTTATCTGCAATCTACAGGGTCCCATGTAAAAGGGTGCGTGCCTATTGCCATCAACCGGGCACAAATCCACACTCCGGGATGCTATCGACAAAAATCTTAATGGAAAAACTCCATAACCTTTTAGCCGACCTAGAAATCGTACCCAGGACCGTATGCAGCCCTACAGTAACGAGGCAGTACCCTATTCATTCATTAATCCATTCTTCCATATTAATATTATAAATGCTTGTTAACTTTTCACGACTAAACGGCTGATCGGATCTTAATGAAATTAGGCAAGGAGATAGATTGTGTCCTCAGGAAGGAAGTAGGATAGTTTTTAATCCGCAACTTTGTCTACATCCGACAAAACCGACATTCAGGCAGACAAAGTGGCGGGTAATATGTAGTAACTTATAAGGCATACCGAATAAACCTATTAGGATTATCTCAAATATTATTCTAACTTTTGATAATGAGTACCTACTTACCTACCAAGTGAAGATAGTAACTACTCTCATTAATAGTTTCCTTAATTAAGCAATTAAGATGCTTATAGAGCGATAAAAGAAAACTACGATGATAAGAGTGTATCTACAATTTCTAATCACCTCTGTGTGTGGGATTGTTTATTGTATTTAGGTTTATAATACCCTGATTAGATCGCTTCCATTAACACAATCATTGAATAATGAATCGATAAAAACAAGGGCTCAATATTGAGCCTTGCAACACAAGAATTCTTTACTTTTACTTAACAAAACTAAACAAATTCTCTTGATCTTTTTAAGTTCTAAAAACAAATTGAAGTACCTACAAACATCACACATAATGTGTAAATACATAAAGGCTATTATGTAAACATTGACAATACATCAAACTTTGAGGTCGATAATTCACAGGCCAACGCTAATGAAATAATGTTTAAAAAGATAAACTTGTTTACTAAACTTTTCTCAGTTTCGTGTTTACTTCTAAAGATAAATAGAGTAGGTATGTTATTTATAAATTAATTAATTTCTTCTGTGTAAAAAAAAAACAACGGGCAATGTTTTGTAAATATTTATTAAAAAATATTTCCACAGGGACTCAAGGCTGTTACGTGGACGTTCAATACATGAGATTAGTTGAGTATTGCATACATATTTCGGCATTGTTTGGATACAAGTTAATACCGCCGGTTATTTCAAAGCTTCTACTACAGTTTCACTTCTCATTCTCATGGACGACTTGTGGCTTGTAGTCTAATTCGAGTACCTTGCTCAGGCTGTTCACATACATATCAAGCCGCTGCGTCATGTAGTAACAGCGCCTGTCCTTAATCTGCCTGTTCTTGTTCAGATCCAGCACACTGATCAGTAAACCATCCCTTGTACGCGAAAGACCTGGGCATCTAACGCCGTCAGGACCAGTAAAATAACTTGAACCGTAGAAGAGACCCAAGTCCTTATGGGCAGGCTTCCCATCAGCCGATGTAAACTCATTAGGGAACTCCTCATACCCAACTCTGTTAATAGCCGCCGTGAAGTAGCAGTTGGTGATCGCAGCGTTCCTGGCCTCGATGTTCCACATGTACTCGCTACCAGCTTCAGCAGCAATGGTAGCTGAAGGGTTGAACACGATCTCCGCTCCGTTCTGCCCGAACATCATCCAGTTCAGCACGTGATGACGGCCAAAACAAATGTTCACAGCAATCTTACCGTACCGGGTCGCGAAGACTGGGTGACCAGTGTTGCCTTCCATGTAGTAGTTAGATTCGTTGAAGTCTCCTACCCTCGGGATGTGGTTCTTGCGGTGTTTGCCGATAACGCTGCCAGTGTCGCTGATGATCACAGCGGTGTTCCACAAAATGTCGGAGTGGTTCTCGTCTCTTTCGAGAATAGAGGACACGAATACCATTGCGTATTTAGCTGCTAACTCACTCAGGAATCTCGTGGTAGGGCCGTCTTCAGCGGATTCAGCAAACTCGCACCACGGCTGTTTCTCCCTCGTGCAGAAGGCGAACGGCATGTTCCATAACTCTTGGAAGCAGATAATGTTGACACCTTCTTGACCGGCGACATCGATGATCTTCTTAACTTTTTCAAAGATTGCTTTCTTTTGCTCATTGACTGGGCGGTCGGTGGGGGAGGCGATGGAATGTTGAATTACGCCCACCTTCACAATCCTGGGAGGTCTGGTCTGTTCTTTCTTGGCGGGGAACGCGTAGGCCGCGATTTCGAAGTCAGCTTCTTTCGCTGCGGCGATCGAAGATTCCTTAAACTTAACTTCATGGTTATCGATTCTTCCGTAGTGGATTCTGTTAAACTCTTCAAGGTCTCGACCACTGAGGTTGTTGTTGATGATAGCTTCTAAGCTGAGGGTTTCGTTCTCCATCTTTGAAATATTAATGTGTATATGTCTGCTCTATTGGAAATCACGCCAACGAATGCGCTTTTCAGCCGGCGCTCGCGTTTAAATACCTTTGAGGTTGTAAGTGATGCATTGGCTGTAGGTTTGTTTGTTTTATCTGTGTGGTCCGGCTGTTATAACCGACCTTCGACCCTTCGCGATAAGTTTAGAAGCGAATCTGAAAAGTATTTGGTTATCTTGCCGACTACGTGACCGGAGGAAAGGCGCTATCCGGGGTGTCGGAAGATGATAGTAGATGGTGAAAATAAATTCTAATATTACAAAATCTAGTTGGTAACAGATGTTTATTGAGTTATTTGTTTGTTTTTCTTGAGATTTGTTTGGTATCTTCAAGTGTTTTATGCGTTGATGTGTGTGTATAGTAGTCATTTGACTTTGTTTATACTTTTTTTAATGTTTTTTACCTTTGCAATTATTCAGTATAGATACTCATACTATAGTAAATTGTTGTTCTGCAAGAGTATATTATGGCTTGGAAGAAAGAATAAAAAATGGAGTAAGGGCAGGAACATGATCATACTTAAAATTTCTAAATATTTATTTCTTTCAGATTTCTGAAGATGGTTCCTTAAACTTCAAAGCCCAGATTCTAAACCTGCCCAGTATCTAGATAGACACTTCTTTCACATTCTATCTTAACAAAACCGCTAATCTAGATGTATAATAATATTTAAAGAAAATAGCTACCTACTCACCAATAAGAGAATTATTTATGTTATTTTTGAAGATTGTAATTGTTTTCATGAATAATTTTGTGTTTTATTTTTTAGCTTTTACGACTTAGATTTTTAACTTTTTGCTGTGCCCTGACAGGGTCTACAACGGCTCTTGGCTTTAAGTATTTTGTTAAAATCTTGTTTTGCCTTGTGGAACTCAAATAAATGAATATGAATATGAAGACAGGAGGTACCATGGAACACTTGTTCCTGCATAACCTTTTAGTTTGCCTTTGGAATAACGGTGCGTCCTTATCTAGCCGATCTGATTCGTACCTGTTATCCCTAACGGCCTTCATTCCTTCGCCAACCAGTACAAACATGGCCAGACTGTGACAACTTGAGCTTGATTATTTCTCAAACCAGATCATCATCTGCCCAGCCTTTTCCCAAAAATAAAGGGTCTGTTTCCAGGAGTCTGGATCCGGCAATGTGTCATTAGTATCATCATATCATTAGGTCCGCCTCCGACGCAGGAGGTTGCGGGTTCGATTCCCGCCCTGGGACAAATGTTTGTACGATCTACAAAGATTTGTTCCGGGTGTTCTGTGTATTTGCCATGTATAATAAAAAATATATATCTATGTAATGTATTGTATTAAGTATATTAGTCATCTAGTACCCATAACACAAGCTCTGCTTAGCTTGGGGCTAGATGATGCTGTGTGGATTGTCCGGCATTATTTTTCTCAGTAGCAGCTCGAAGACAGGTCTAGATACGTGCCCGATGATGGCATTAGGCTCACCCGCCATTATCTGCTATTTAAACATAACCGTCGAAATGTGGGTGTATTGGTTCAGGTCTGCCTAACCCTTCGTGGAATAGGTACAGGCGTGGTGTTATGTCATGTTGTGCTGTGATGAAAATATTAGGTATAAAGGAAAATCCTCATGGATGTCCTCTGCCCTGGGGTGGGCGGAAGGGTTTGTCAGACTCTTACTGACTAAAAACTACCTCGGTCTTCCATCCCACACCTACGCCGGGGGTCGCGGGAACGTACGATCCTTCAGAAATCCCCGGCTAATTAGGTATACCAAGTTTACTACAGGACCGATCGTTGTGGAAATCTTTAAAATTATGATGCTGATGAAACCAAGGTTTATAATCAGGCATAAAGTTTTCCTTACGACGTGAGACGAGAAAAAAAAGAAAAAGGAAAGTTCGTGAGCACATTCGTAAGAAGTTGGCAGTTGTGTCGTCAATGCGCTGTTTTCCCATTAACTGTTTTATTTGTTTATTTATAGTAGAGTCATCATTTCAGCCGAAAGACGTCCACTGCTGGACAAAGGCCTCCCCCAAGGATTTCCACAATGACCGGTCCTGCGCCTTCCGCATCCATGCCCTTCCCGCGACTTTCACCAGGTCGTCGGTCCACCGTGTGGGAGGCCTGCCTACACTGCGTCTTCCGGCGCGCGGTCGCCACTCGAGAACTTTCTTGCCCCAACGGCCATCTGTTCTACGAGCTATGTGCCCCGCCCACTGCCACTTAAGTTTGGCGATTCTGTGTGCTATGTCGGTTACTTTAGTTCTCCTGCGGATCTCCTCATTTCTGATTCGATCACGCAGGGAAACTCCGAGCGTAGCACGCTCCATCGCCCTTTGGGTGACCTTGAGCCTTCTTATGAGGCCCATAGTAAGGGACCAAGTCTCAGTTCCGTAGGTCATCGCTGGCAACACACACTGGTCATAGACTTTAGTCTTGAGACACTGCGGTATTTTGGACGAAAAGATATTACGAAGCTTCCCGAACGCTGCCCAGCCGAGTTGGATTCGACGATTGACCTCTTTCTCAAAGTTGGACCTGCCTAACTGGACTGTCTGTCCCAGGTAAACATATTCGTCGACAACTTCGAGTGTAGAGTCTCCAACCTTTAAAGAAGAAGTGGGTGCGACATGGACATTTGACATAATTTTCGTCTTGTCCATGTTCATTTTGAGGCCCACTTGTTGGGAGGCTCTACTGAGGCCATCGAGCATTGTGCCTAGGTCTTCCAAGGTCTCAGCCATGACTACGATATCGTCAGCGAATCGAAGGTGAGTGATGTACTCGCCGTTGATAATGATGCCGAGTCTTCTCCAGTCCAGGAGCTTGAAAACATCTTCCAGTGAACAGTTTCGGAGATATAACGTCTCCCTGTCTCACCCCTCGCTGCAACTGGATAGGTTTTGAGCTTTGATCCTGGAGGCGGACTGACATGGTGGCGTTTTCGTACAAACACTTCAGCACTTCGATATATCGATAGTCAATTTGGCACCGTTGGAGAGACTGTAGCACGGCCCAGGTCTCGATCGAATCGAAGGCTTTCTCATAGTCCACAAACGCCAAGCAGAGTGGCTGGTTATACTCCTCAGTCTTCTGTATAATCTGTCGCAGCGTATGTATGTGGTCTATGGTGCTAAAGCCTTTTCGGAAACCGGCTTGTTCGGGAGGCTGGAAGTCGTCGAACCTGCGAGCGAGACGATTCGTAATGACTCTTGAAAACAATTTGTAGACATGGCTCAGAAGCGAGATGGGTCTATAATTCTTCAACAAGGTTTTATCGCCTTTTTTGAAGAAGAGTACCACCACACTTCCGTGCCATGCCTTAGGCGTTCGTCCCTCGAGTATGACGGAATCAAATAGCTTCTGAAGAGCTTTCAGTACCGGTGTTCCACCAGCTTTCAGAAGCTCAGCCGTGATCCCATCATCACCCGGTGCCTTATTGTTCTTTAGCTGTTTAAGAGCCATTCTAATCTCGTACAGGCTGACGTCCGGGATATCCTCGGTATAGTGTCGGGTCAATCTGGCTCTTGGGTCTTTAGCCTGATTATTAACAGATTGCCGTACACTCGTGTATAATTGTCCGTAGAACTTCTCGACCTCTTTCAACAGCTCCGGCTTTGACGAAACAATTCTGCCATCCTCTGCCTTCAGCTTAGTCAGTTGGCTTTGACCAACAGACAGATCCCTTGCGAAAACCTTTGAGCCTTTGTTGCTCTCAATCGCCTCCTTAATACGAGTCGTATTAAATTGGCGTAGGTCGCAAGTCAAGGACTTGGAGATCCATCTGTTTAAACGCCGATACTGAGCAACATCTTCAGAGGACTGCAGAACCAAATTTCGTCTTTGTTCCATAAGTTTGTTGGTGAGGTCCGAGATCTTTTTGGTTCCTTTTGAACGACGGGTTTTGAAGATCTTAGACCCAGTCGTTTGGACAATTTCCACAAATCTGTCATTGTAATCATCCACATTTTCGCAATCTCCCAGGCATTCAAAGCGATGCTGCAGCTCGAGCTGAAAGTTCTCAGGGTTCTGGAGCTGGATAGGTGCTGGTCGGAGCGTAGACTTCATCAGTCGACATCTTTCGAGCTTTGTTCTAAGATTCAATGTGCCTCTTACCATCCGGTGATCGCTTCCTGTTTTTACTGAATTGATCACGGAGACATCATTGAATATGTGCCTCTTCGTCGACAGGATGAAGTCAATCTCATTTTTTGAGACACCGTTAGGATGCAGCCATGTCCACTTACGCTGTTCCGGTTTTCTGAAGAAGGAGTTCATCATAAAAAGGCCCTCCTTCTCCATGAAGCCGGCCAGCAGATGGCCACGTGCATTCCTCTATATCTATATTATAGTAGAGTATGTATGATTATTTGTATATATTCTATGTAGGTATTATATATAGTTTATAAACTACATTAATTTATTTTTTCCTGTTCCCTTTTCTTATAAGAAAATGCACCTATGTCTTTGTATCACCCAAAGGTTGACTGGTAGAAAATGCCATTAAGTCCGCCTCTGTACATTTGTGTGCTTAAAGAATTAAAATAAAATAATAAAAAAATCTTTTTAAATGCAACTGTGCACCAATAAAGAAACTTTTTGGTTCAGATTTCGAAATCTACTCAGTATCAAATACTGCGGTTAAAGCAACAAATACGACCATAATATATGATACATTAACCACAGGCCGCCCTAGATTGGAATAAGACTTTTATTTATATCTTTTCTTATTTCTGAAACTGACGTTACTATTAAATAACTTCATGAATATTGATGGGGTTGGTTTTCTGGTGTACCTTCTTCTACATGTAAATTAAAGACGGCGCGGTAGGAAGGGAGCGATCTGCTGTTGCGTTGCGTGTCGATCGATTCCTGCACGAAACAAATATGTTTAGGGCCTACAGGTAGTTGTTTTGGCTCTGGCTGTTGTTGGTTGTGTATGTGGGTTTAAACGATACAGGAGAAATTCCTAGCGTGGGGCATAGTTAAAAAAAAAAATAGGATATATTATGCCCACTACTTTATTTATGGTGACGTCTTCGTATCTGTGGCCTCTGGGTTTTTTTTTTTGGAAATGCCGGCGCCGCGCCGTTTAATTTGCCAATATTTACGCGTAAAAGTGTCTGGAAAAGATGTAAGTACGGAGGCGAACATATCACTACACACATATCACATAGCTACCCCAATCTGTTAAATTAATTTCATAGTTTTTCAACTTTATTACAAAAGCATGTTCATGGATAGAAATAAAAAGATAGAAAGCATGCATGGTTCATGTTCAGTTGGGAAAATTCGACAGTTTGGGATATCTTTATGTGTCTGTACTTACAGAAATAAATAAAAATTCATCATATCATCATTTTACTGTCACATTTTCGGTTAAGTGTTCCCAAGCGCGACTGCTGAACGTGAGGTCCTGGGTTCGATTTCCAGGTCGGGCAGTGTTACTGAGTTTTTCCAATAAGACTTTTCCCTTTAGCAACCCCGACTAGCGAAATGTGTTTACATTTCGCTAGTCCGGGTTGCTAAAGCTGCGGTTGTGTTGCCCACGTGTACCTCTAGCTCTACCCCAGTACGTGCACCTCTACCAAACCCTGCTGGGAATACAGGTGAGATATTATGCTATCATCACTTAATTCTATTTCAATATCAGGCTGTACCCTTCTCTGTTATCCCGTGAAATGATTAGTAGACACCATTTTCGATAGCAAATCTTACAGGCATAAAGTGCGGAAATCGAGTTCGGTACCCGTAGCCAGACACATCAGATGTCAAACTGCATAACCAGGAACACAATGCAACTGATCTGTATCTCATTTTCTAAAGTGGAAGTTGTAGACAAGGTACCTACTCGTTAGTTTTATTAATAAAGTAGTAGGTAATCAGCACGTTAACGAACTAACTTATAAAACCGTTTGAAACATAGACAGTTATGTCTATTTACGGTAGACGGTAGTTAAAACCGTTTGAAACATAGACATAACTGTCTATGTTTCAAACGGTTTTATAAGTTAGTTCGTCGTTAGCTTTAAAAATGAATTATTTATTTGTTTATATTTCACCATGTTGCATGTAACTATAGTGTCCTGTATCTATATCACCCTGAAGTACACTGAGAAGCCTGCCTTTTGAGGTATGGTTTTACTTTTCTTTTGATAAAGTTAATAATACCTACCTACCTAGGGTAGCCAGTTCGCCAAACCTAATAGCCGGATAGACCAGCCAGTTTGGCCGGACATTTGGGTAGAATGGCCGGACACCCTACAATATTGAGGATTTTGTCTCAGTATTAATAGGTAAGACAAAAAAAAAGTATATAAATAGTGTTCGTATGGTTTGTTGTACTAATAAAAACGAAATATCTGTCTTATCGTGTTGGGCAGTTGAGAAACATCGGTCTGAGTATGCTAAGCTTAGTCTTACAAAAGCCGGACAACCTGAACACCTTATCAAAAAGCCTACCTATGTCCGGTTTTATCCGGATTCCGGACGCCTGGCAACGGTATACCTACCTAAAAAAAACATTTGCTGTCCTTTACATCGGTTAGGCACAGACCTACCAACTGAACATTATAATTAAGAACCAGTTCAGTTTTCAAAACTGCTTGGCAACAAGAAATATCCGCTCAAATAGCTAAAGTACTCGATTGGTGTAATCAAATGTTGACCAATCTCGAATAATACATTAGTGTTAATATCTACATAACAAGTCGCGAGCCGATATGTTTGACACCGATTAGTTACACGAACCACTCTTATTTACATCACACACAGCATTACGTAAGTAACTTATCACTTGTTTATATGCCAGAGTGAGTTATATCATTTAACTTCAAACATGGACTCCCAACAAGCGCACAGTTTGGAGGAAATTATCAAAAATAATTTGAATTCAGAACAGTTAAAAGAGTACAACAGAATACACTATGGAAGAACTGATCATTGTGAGTTAAAACTTCAAGATTCTACGTTAGCAGCAGGTAAGATGCATGATTTCGAAGTTGCAGCCTTTTGTTTTGATGCTGCAAAAGAGGTTAGAAATCCGAAAATCGTCAAGGTCGGTTTAATTCAGCATTCAATTGTTTTGCCGACTAATGATCCCATAGACAAGCAGAGAAATGCAATTTTTGATAAAGTGAAAAACTTGATTGATACAGCAGCTTCGGAAGGAGTCCAGATTATTTGTTTAGAAGAAGCGTGGTACATGCCATTTTTCTTGTGTACCCGAGAGAAGGAAGAATGGCAAGATTTTGCCGAGGTAGCAGAGAATGGCCCAAGCTTCCAGTTTCTTAGTAAACTAGCTAAACAGTACGGAATGGTTATTATATCACCAATTTTGGAAAATGACAACGGTGTATGGTGGAATACTGCAGTTGTTATAGATGAAAATGGGAAGTACTTGGGTAAACACCGCAAGAACCATTTACCCAGTGTTGGGAGTTTCAGTGAAATATTGTATTATTTACCTGGCAACACTGGTCATCCTGTATTTGAAACGAAATATGCGAAGATAGCTATTAATATTTGCTACGGTCGTCACCATGCTTTAAACTGGTTAATGTTTGGACTTAATGGAGCAGAAATCGTTTTCAACCCTGCAGCAACTATTTCTGAATTTGGAGAATCGTTTTGGGGCATAGAAGCCCGAAATGCGGCGATTTCAAACAGCTACTATACTTGTAGCGTCAACAGAGTTGGCACAGAAGATTTTACAACTAAAATCAAGCAACAAATTATAACTAGAAGTTATTATGGATCGAGTTACGTCACAGCTCCAAATGGGTGCAGGACTCCTGGCCTGTCGAGAAACAAAGATGGTCTTCTCACTGTCGTAATGGATCTAAATCTTTGTCGTCAAGTAAAGGATCATTGGGGATTTAATATGACGGCTCGGTTGGATGTGTATGCTAAGGAAATAAAAGATACATTGCCCCAAAAATATAATAAATAGAAAAAATGTTTTTTATATGGTTTTTATTATAGGAATAAACTATGTGTTTGTTAACATTTGTTATTTTATTACCTACCAATGTAATATTATGTATAATGTTGTATCTACTCCATAATGCCTTAAATCAGAAAGTAGATGATCAAGCTTAATAATAAGTTCCCAGTGTTCCAAGCTTATTGTTATGTGCTATCAGTAAACGAGACCTTCCTTTTTCAATTAGGTATAAAACACACTAATGACTATACGAGTTTACAAACCCAAACGGCAAAAAAGAAACGCTAGGGTAGCCGCTTTTATTCATATTTTAGAAGTGCAAGAAAATAGACACCCATAGACAAATATAACAACGGAAACTTTTAGTTTTAATTTCTGTTCTGTGGTTCATATAATAATTCTCGCCGATGAATTGTCACTTTTTCGGTTTCCCGTGTAAAGTTTATTGCTGTGTTTTTACTAAAAAATAACTGGATTTATTTACTTAAAGCAAAATGGTAAGTTTATTTTACAATGCTTATCTAGTTTTAACTGTTCTAGGGCATTTATTATTAAAATCCTTTGAACGTTGGTTATGATAGCGTCACGAACATTACGATGCAAAATTTGTATTTTGTTGTAAAACAACTTGGTTTTATTTATTTCATAGACCTAATTACTTCAAATCCACTAGATATTCACATATACTTCAATAATCACAACCATTTACAGTATAATTTGTTAAAAAATACCCAAAATTATGTCGATTCTCTCATTCCTCTTTCTAATAACCCGATCGTTTTCAGTCTATTCTAGCCTACAATGGAGGTGCGGTGGTCGCAATGAAGGGAAAGGATTGCGTGGCGATCGCGACAGACAAACGCTATGGTATACAGGCACAGACTGTGTCGACTAACTTTCCAAAGGTTTATGAAATGGGGCCTAGGCTATACGTAGGCCTGCCCGGCTTAGCCACTGATACACAGACTGTGTTCCAGAGATTAAAGTTCAGGTAAGAAACTGGAGCTTATACCTTGTGGATTAAATGCTAAGTGCAAGCCTACGAGTTAACCCATGTTAACAATGGGCTTTATATCGTGTCTTTGGTGGGGCAGTCATAGGAATGTGTTTCTTTAAAATTGCCATGTTGCCAATATTGCATTTATGTGGTCTATAGTGCAGAAAAGTTATATATTATCTATTTCAATACTCCATCAAAATCCAGTAACCATTTCCTGTTCTTATTAAAATGTAACATCTTGCTGCTCAAAAGTTTACAAAATTACCAAATAAGTCGACTGGCTGAAGAAATTCTTTTGTGTAAGTAATTGTGATCTGCTATTCCAGAATGAACCTTTACGAGCTGAAAGAGAACAGAATTATGAGACCCAAGACATTCTCCGCTATGCTGTCCAACTTGCTGTATGAAAGGCGCTTTGGACCCTATTTCATTGAGCCGGTTATTGCTGGACTGGACCCTTATGATAACCAGCCCTATGTGTGCAATATGGATCTGGTAAGATTTTATACATAGTACTAATTGAACTTGTCAATCTTGTGATATCTCTGAATCTAGTAGATTTTAGTTAAAATATTAAAATTGTCACGCTAGTCTTATGATCCCAAGGGTAAGTGCTGAACATGGGATCAAACCCCCTGGGTTTAATTCCCAGGTTGGGCAAAGTGTCATTGAGTTTTTGCAACCTGAATTTTATCATTAGCAGCCCGGTGTCTGGATTTGTGCCGGGCTGATGGCATTAGGCTCTTCCCCTATTACATGAGACTAAAAAGTTACAGGCGCAATGTGGGTGCAAATCTGCCCAAACCCTCAATGAACACAGGCATGATAATATTATGTGTAATAAAATTGTATTTCTGATAAAACTTACCTACTTGTAGCTACCAAACCATTTAAGAAATACAACTCGATAACAGAGCCCAGAGCGCACTCATGTTAATTTTGTTATTTATTATTTGCCCTCTCACAGAGAGGCCTATATCCAACCCTAGCAATGAGAATATATGCACTTGTTTCATATTCTGCTCTAAATGCTGGAGAAGGCTGCCTTATCACCCTCAGATATTACTTGTTTATTTATTGATACGTTTTACAACAGATTGGTTGTCCCAATGAACCTGAAGACTTTGTGGTGTCAGGAACCTGTTCGGAGCAGCTGTATGGTATGTGTGAAGCTCTGTGGGAACCCAACCTGTCAGCTGATGAGCTCTTTGAAACCATCTCTCAGGTAAGATCATATTGATAACAAAGTAATTGAATAATGACTTCAATCTGCTCCAATACTGTAGAATCAAGAGTAGTACTGCTCTTCCAGAGAAATGTTACCAAACCACAAAACCCAACACATCTGTAGCTCAGCACACACAGCAAAAAATGCTTAGCTTTTGCTATACTCACAAATCCCCATTATGGCACATGTGCTATAATTGACTTGTATTCTCCACTAAGCATTTCAACTTTCTTTCTTTTTTTAAAGCACCTGTAATGGTAATTTTCATGAGACTAATGTCAGCTAATAAAAAACGGTCAGGTGCGTAGTACTCGCAATAGGCGTGCATGTATGAACGAACGTAAAAAAAGCAAAAGGACTATGTAAAGATCGTAGCAGGTGGCGTTCTATAGTTTCTGCTTACCCCCATAGGAAAAAAGCATGAGTTTATGTATGTTTAAATGTTATAGTAGGATACCCGTATTTACGAGTAAAAAATCAATAGAATTATTTTTTTTCGTTTTCCCCATGCGTTCGTGCTAGGCCCACAGTTCCAAGTCTTACACCGAACAACCATGTCTTCCTTGCAGAAATAGCTAAATAATACTTTTCCTCAGGCGCTGGTGAACGCCGCTGACCGTGACGCGATCTCCGGTTGGGGCGCGATCGTGTACATCATCGAGAAAGACAAGATAACAGAGAAGCACGTCAAGACGAGGATGGACTAGTTTGTTGTAAGGAATGCCGTGGTCGGGGAGCTTTTACTAATAAAATTATTCTAAAACTTTAGAAGTGTTTTTGTTGACATTTAGATAAAAACACCCATTCTCCCACAACCTTCTAATCAGCATATTATGGAAATAATTCCTAGACCCTTTTCATGTATACAAATGACGGCACGGTTGACGCAGTGGCTAAGTATTGACTATTGACTACTGCGCCGCGTTTTAAGTAGAATAAATGTAAATTGGAAACAAATGATTTGAAGATTAAGAATAAGTTTAGTCAATCCTCGAGCTTCACTCACCAGTTCTAACCAATCAAATAGCTTTAAATGATTCTAAGGCCTAAGTGAGCTCAAGCACTTGTAAAGATTTGGCCGTTAGCTAACTATACAGATGCCCTTTCCAATCAGGATCTTTATGCCAAGTTCTATAAAAAAATAAATTAGGGTCGCAAAGGAAATAAATGAAAACCGCGTATAATGCAGAATCTTTATAAACCGAATATTCAAAAAATTAAGTTTTAATTTTTCATACACATTTTTTTGTCTTTACAAGAGTAGTAGACTAGAGAATTAACATTTCAACCGTGTTGCTTACATGCCGAATATGTTTGTATGTAGCGAAGCTATCGTTCAATAAATATATGCCGTACACTGCTGGCTCGTGGCTTCAACCGTCACCGATAACAAGATAAAACCTATTCGAAATAACATAACTACAAATTAAAATACAATTACCGACCTAAACAATGGCAACACATATGACGTAATTTGAATCATTTCATGACTAACACATTGTTCAGGAATATGTAGACAGGGGATCGGGATAAAACTAAAAAATAATCCTCTTCACTGAGAGGGTAACAAAGGATTTCTAAACACTACTAAAGTTGACCACCCCATAACAAAATAGTACTTCACTTCGTATTTTTAATTTAGAAACATGAAGAAGTGATCAACTCGAAATCTAATATAAAATTTATATCTAAAAGTAAACAATATCTATCACAAAAAAAAACTAACGTCTGACAAAATTATTTCAAATCGAAGGCGTCCCGAATGGAGCCCTGAATACTGATTCTCATGTATCTTGTAATATTTCCCCAATGAACAGTCAAGAGTTAAAAAGAATTACAATAAGAGCAATATAATTATTCTGAGGTCAGTTAAACATTCGATATGGCGTGTTCAAGGACGCGAAGGAATCGACGCCTAAAAAGTATAAAATTTACCAATATTTTTAGAAAACCGTAAACGGCTCTTGAATTTTTTACAGAATAAATCACAAAGACTTTATAACAATCCAAGTCTTATTCGAAATATAGAATAATAAATAACAAAATCTTACATCGTACTATCAAAAACACTACTCTAGACAGAAACTAAGCGAACTAGGTATGGGTATATTGGCAAAAACGACATTATGTAATGGGTGAAACACCGACTCTTAACAATGGCCGTTTCTTTTATACAATTTTGGACTCAACTGTCCTTGTAATAGAATACATAGTTTAAATGTTAGTTAACGAGTACAATACCGAATACACTGATAACAGTCTTCCCTGGGAATCGAACATTACGAGATGAATTGAGTACTTTATAGAGCGGCCAACGAAACTAGATATAAAACGTGTTATCGCTGGTAATCTGAAAATCAACTTTAAACGCATGGTTTAGAGTTGATTTTCTAATGACAATAAGTACGAAAAATGACATAAGCAAATGTTAATGACCATTGGAACTGTACCTTATGCCATAAGGTTAAAGTTATACATTCTGGAGCAAGAAAATTACCCCATTGCGTTGGCCGTACTTTAAACTACTCAATACTTGGATCAATCCAGACTGCTTCAATACACATTTTAATATTGTCACTCAACAGTAGACCTCATACATTTCTTTAAGTATCGATCGACACAAATCTATTTTTATCAACAACATATTTTCACGTCTAGATTCACTAATATTTAAAATGGTTTATTGACAATTTCATAAGTTAGTTAACATCGTACCGATCCATACTCCCCAGGGAAATATTCTCACAACTTTTATTATGAACAAAACATGTATGTACTTCAAACAATATACAATATATCGAAGGCATTACAGTAAGATATACTGAGTGATTTTTTTTCTTGCCTTTATGGTTAGGTTCTAATCTGTGGATCATAGAGAAAAACGCTAAAAGGAGCCATGACAGTCACAAGCTGGTATTATTATATTTTATTAAGACATGATTTTTCCAAAATGTCTGTATTCTGCCTCAATCTGAGCAAAGCTGAACTCCATTTAAAACATGTCGTGACACTTTGAAAAAGAATGTAATTTCAACTTGTTTGCCACTTGCCGATAGTTTATTTTAGCGTTTTTATCTAGGTCCGACAGTCAAGAAGCTAACAATTTTGCCTTTAAAAAAAATCATTCTGCATAATGTAAGGGCCAATTATAATAGTATACATGTAATTTCATTGTTAAAGTTTAATTGGCCAACCGTAACACGTCAACATCCTAATTCAATGATATTTAACATTTTTATTTTATTCAATATAATTTGTCAATACTAAACTACGCGTTAGCGGAACATTATAAAAAGCTAATAACGAGTTATGAAAAATTATTGCGAACGTGCTTTGAGGTTTTATTATAAGAGAGTATGTGTACAGAGGGACTGCATTCCGACTGCAAGTTTCAGCATATAGGGCGCAGGCAGCCGATGCAGTATGCAGTCAAAATGCAGTCTGTACACAAAGTTAAGATACGTATACATTGGCAAACACGTCTATTGTCATAAACCGGCTTGGGCGACAGCTCTATTTGCAACAACACATCTGCCGAAATTACGCGACGGAAATTCATCGTGCATACGTCTGCAATGCTGTTCACCAGCAACACACATACTTTTTTGCGTGTCTGCCAACGTGTACTGACTTTTACAAGTTCAATTTTTGAATCGATCATAATAATATATTTCGCTAACGATTGCGACGAAGACAAAAATTGAACTACATTTTTATTGTGAAAAGATATTTCGTCGGGTATTGGGGGGCAGTGCGCAGTAGCTTGATTACCGAATCCGAGGCTGCCTCGAAACGTCTTGTACATATATATCAAATACAAGACACACATCGCAGTATCGTAACTTTCGTTCAATCAATCACTCCATCTTTGATTTACAACAACTCCTAGCTAATCTAACTCGTATGCGTAACTTAGACGTACGCGCAACACAATAGAAACTATCGTGTCATGTGTGCAAAGGACAACAGTCTTAATACCAATACATGAAAAACCACTCATACAAGGCAACCTCGCATTCGCCAATACCATAAGATTCAAATAGTACAAAACAGGGACTCAAGTGTAAGAATATAACGTGAATATTGTCAAAAAGGGTCCGCTTATTATTATTATTATTGCAAACATCAAGACGAAAGTGTAGAACATTATAATTGTAAAAATATGGGTCCCTTGCAACCCGCAACCGTCCCTGTTTCGGACAATGACCGACCCGATTCTTGAATCGTGCTTAACCGTAGAATGCGTAATGAAGAAAGAAATTCGTTAGCGCTTTCTCCGTCACTCATACCTGAAGTTCTTTACGTCTGTATAGTATACATGATAATTTTATCACCATCCAAATTTTCAAGGGGTGATCTACCCAAGAATGCGAACAACTTTCACTATAGGACCAACTCGGAAATCACGAAAAAAAAATCAGCATGTCATACAAAAATTCAATATCTACTCGATGAAAATGTATGAAAATGCAGATTTTTTTTTTCGTGATTTTGTAGTATTATTTGGAATATTTGGATACTGATAGAAAAGTAGCCCATTAGAGTCACGTCCGAATGTAGTAAGCGTGGACAGAGAAGCTGACAGAATTCAGTCGGAACTGAATTCTGTCAGCTTCTCTGTCCACGCTTACTACGATTCAGCACAAATCAAGTCTTTAAACATGTCTATTGCACAACTGTGTTACTTAATTCGCACGCAAAGCGAATAAAATACGATATTAATTTGATAATAACGACAAACTTCTCGCCAAACTCCGATGGGTCCACATAATCGCTAATATCAATTAATTACATGCCTCCTCACTACGAATTTTTTAACATATTTATTTATTTGCATTTATTTTCTCAATAAGAATCGACATTATTACACTTACTGTATCGTGGGACTTGTCTTGGACAAGACATAACAACATAAAAGCGGTGCTTCTTTCAGTACGTAACTAAGTGAAAATTATAAACGTCAAAAGCAGAGACCATCTATAACTTGTCGATATCACCCGTGTAATGCCAGTATTAGAGGAAAAACCAAATTTACACACGCACAGATGAGCATTTTCCTTTATCTCTATCTCTTACTAGAGCGAGAAGTCACGTCATTGCACTTCCTATGTGAATGAGCGCATAGCAGGCGGACTTCTCGCTCTAGCAAATGACGGCTTTATGTGGACAGAACGAGATAAAGATACTCTAACTCTTCATAAATGGCTTTTGTTGTCTCAACACGATTTTGTCAATATCACGCATGTTCTATGATAGACCATCAAACTGAAGATTAAATCAGTGAATGGTTTTTTTGGATATTGAAGTGAAAGAAAATATAATGTGTCGATCGGAGATTAAGCTACGTTTGCCCAGGCTGCAAGGGCTACGTCCACTATATCGACACCCCTTCGTGCCTCGAAAATCACCTAAAGCCGTTGGTCCCGGCTGCTATTAGTTGATCTTCGACAATCTGATAAATAATACGAGCGTGTAAGGATAATTTGAGTCTTATAGCCAACACTGACATTATCCGGGTATCTATTTTCAACTGTATAACTGACAACGCGTCTAAATAAACTACTAGCCCTTTATAATCTACGTCACCCTGTAAACCCCAATTTATTTAATGACAAAGGATCGTGAGCGAACTTAATTAGGTGTAATAAATGAGCTAGCGGGAACTAAATAATGAATGTAGTGAAAAGATTCGAAAATTAATGCAATGGTTCATACATCTTTATTTCGTTATGTAGTAACGTTGTATCAATACTGATTTAAAAAACGTAGAAAGAGTAACAAGAAAAAATTGTATCTGGTCAGTCCAAAATATTCGTTGGTGGCGTTACCGTTTCTTGGGTTATATTTTTATATTTATTATTATATACCAGTGTCTTGGGCCACAAAGACTTTCAAAACGGGGTGGGCTCATCCTCATGAATGTCCTCCACCCATGTTTAAACCATAGCGGTCACAAGAAACAACGAATAATGCGGCCAATTACCAAAAAATAATCCTTTTTTTAATGTTAGGCAATGTTTCGAATGCCTCAAGATACAGTAGCGCCATCTTTAAGTAGAATAAACACAGAGTAGTGAACAAATGTAGAGCTAATTTCCAGGCGAGAGGGCGTATTGCGTGGCGCACCTGTCATTCTGTGTCACTGGTTCCAAAGATGTTTACGCATGTTTTATTAGTCTAAAAAATATTTACTAACGTATTTGCGAATCCGCGTGACACTAATTACCACCAATTAACGATTCCCTGTCATCTCTAACCCAAAGATATAGCCATCACACGCCGTAACGAATCAAAAACAACACGACATATTTAATTCCTCTACTTTGAGATTTGAGTCGGGTTGGTTTTGAGTTATTTCGGTGTTCTACGGCCATTACAATGCCAACGCTAAACAATACTGACGCCCTATATTCGACTGCCGTTAGCAATCCATTTACTTACTACTCCGTGACGTGTAATAAGTACTAAAAGAAGCACCGGTGTGCGCGTGGCCCGCCTAGTTGCCCTCGATGGCCTTAGCTACGAACTCTATGAACCTTTTCCCGTACTGTTCGGGGTCACAGGTCGATATGCCGTCGACGTTGCTGCCGTATTTCACTGTCTTCGCTGCTTTCGCCGCCTGAAATAGGGAATTTAGCTGTAGGACTGAACAAAATGAAGTAATAGATATCGATTCAAATTATACTCGAAAATCGATTCAAATATGTTTGATTGTGTGAAACCTGGAAACCTGGGACCTCTGAAAGAACTGATCTGATTTCGAAAACTCTTACACTGAGAACAGCTTCGTTGGTTTAGTAGTCGCAAGTCGTACGACTGCGCATTAATAATTACCTGTTTCTTGACTCCGTAGTGCGTCAACACGTCAATCAGGGCGACGAAGTAAATCTCTTTTTTGGGAGCACCTGAAATAGTAAAAAAAATGTACCACAATAAATATAGAATTTTCCGCCCAAAAAGAACGAATCAGCGAATTAGAATTCGGCCATAGCCGTAATCCTAACTCTACTTACTGTTTGGTAGCAAGAGATATCCAAACTAGAGTTTTTTTTTAACGCGGTTGTTTCTAGAACTACCAGTCGGAAAAATATTTTTGCATTTGCTAGACCAATTTTTGAGGAAGCTTATAGGCTAATAGACATCACGCTGCGGGTTAAACCGCGGGGCATAGTTCCCTTATAATTTCTTCTTATGGTAGAACAAAAACTTACTGTCTTGGCTGGGTATTGCGTAAATGTCGAACTCGGGTATAATGCCCTCGTACCGCAGTGACGACTGACGCGCAAACCCACGCGGACTGTCCGGAGGTGTGTTGTAGCCCCATCTATGGGGAAACATTGGAATATTAGGGCTTTGCATTGTACTGTATATCGGGCTGGAGTACGCAACGTCCCGGGTTTCACGTGCGGGTCAGAAAATACCTTATTCGATTAACCTTAACTCCTCAACGCTAGAAACGGCTTGATGTTGCTGGCGATCTCACGGAGAGTACCTGGGTTACTGAAGTACTTTGCTCTGTATCCAACGAACAGTGGGCAACTTTTTGTTCCTGGCATCTTTGGTGGTATGAGGAACCGAAGTGTAGGTAAAGTTCCATATCCACCATTGAATAGGGAGGATCTTCCGACCAGTCGGGTGTTGGGTCTGGTGGGCTACTGCCCGACGGTTGTTGTCGGGTTATTGTGTATAATATGTTCAATCGCGCGGATAATTTTAATATCGCGATGTAGGATACGTCAGACTTAGTTCGTATGTGGCGATATAGATGTCGCTACACATTTCTATCGTAATAGAGATGCCGTGGCTTCTCTGTGCCTATGGTTCAGAAATGCAGGCGATGGTAGTGTTACCGGTCGCCATGATGCCTGTTGTCGGTGTCGCTGTCGGTGTCGGTGTCGGCGTCGCCGCTGTCGTTGTCGGCGTCCCGCTGGCGCGCCGCCTCGGCCTCCGCCTCGCCGCGCCCGCACTCGTGCATGCCCAGCAGCAGCGAGTAGTCCATCAGGTGCAGCTTTGTTAGGAACTGGGGAGTTAAATAAATAAATATTGCTGGACAATCCACACAGCATCATCTAGCCCCAAGCTAAGCAGAGCTTGTGTTATGGGTACTAGATGACTGATATACTTAATACAGTACATTACATAGATAGATATTTTTATTATATATATAGAAAATACCCAGAACACCTGGAACAAATATTTGTAGATCGTACAAACATTTGTCCCAAGGCGGGAATCGAACCCGCAACCTCTTGCGTCGCAGGCGGACCTTCGCCCGCCGCGCCACATCGGTCGTCGAAGTTGAGTCGAGTCGAGTTGCACAACTTCTATTAATCACTGGGTTCCAAAAGTGGATTACCAATTACTATACAGGGTGTTAGGTGGAACGAGGGACATACTTTAAAGGCGTGTAGTACTCATGGAAATTAACAACTTTGACAATGGAGCAATCCCTAAAATCGCGAAAAAATATTCAACTACTCCATACATTTATGTTGGTATAACTTAATAAAATAATTATTGACTACATCACCACTAGATGTTTGAAACTTTTGCATATTTTCAAATCCCTTAGAGACTCGGCTGCGCCTGATACCTTGAAGATGGTGTACTATGCATTATGCCAATCCATCATTGGATATTGCATTGCAGTATGGGGTGGTGCAAATAAAACCAGTCTTCTGAGGATTGAAAGAGCGCAGAGAGCCGTACTGAAGGTGATGTCGCGCAAACCTTATCGCTATCCCACCACGCAATTATACGCTGATTCCAAAGTACTGTCAGTGCGCCAGCTGTTTGTACTGCAATCTACTATTAGAAGACACGCTAGCGTTCCCCCAACCGACCCTAAAAAAAGGAAGAAACTACCCCTAAGTACCCCTCACAAAACCGCCTTCGCTCAACATCAATACTACACACTAAGTACACACATCTACAAACAAGTTCACAAAAATCTGAACATTGTCGATCTAAATAAATATGAAATAAAATCAAAATTAATGGAATGGCTACTGGAACAGGACTATGTACGAACAGAATCCTTACTTAAGTACGTCTCCTAACTACCTATATATCCCCAATCACACACAACACACTCACACACACCCCAACAACCCCCACACACACACATACACACACACACACATAAACAGACACACGCAACACGTAAATTATAGAAAACTTATATAAAATTAAATTACCTTTATATTCATAGTCGCTCAGGTAGATCGACACAGTCTACTTTTATACCCATAGCATCACTTTTAAGCTGAATCACTGTCTCTCAAGATACAGGTTTCCTAGTTTGAGAGGCAGGGTTTTCCATTTTGTGTACAGATTTCAGCTCTTAGACTATAATGCAGTGTGTTACTACCAAAGCTCATTTAATTTAAGTCTATATAATACGTTAAATCTGTATTTTTGTGAAATAAAGTTATTATTATTATATTATTATTATAAATGTGAGAAACAGCAAATTTGATTTCTGTGTTGATTCCATAGTAAAATTGGTTCGTTTTGATGACTACAAGCTTTCCTTAAAGTATGTCCCTTGTTCTGCCTAACACTCTGTATATGAGTATTTAATCAACATATTATTACGTGAGGCGAAACCTTCGGATCCTTTTTAAGAGTATTGTACGCACGGAGGAGTGTCTGATTTGGCATAGTTAAAGTTTGTATGGATGAGTACTACGGTCGAATTTCAGCAACTGGTATAATTATCGGCAAGTAACTTGGCAAGAGTCGTTAGATGCGCACAAGTCGTTTTTTAGGTCTCTTTGGTAGGCAAGCGGGACGCGGGGTATGAGGTAGCATCAATCCGAGCGCGCGATTGGTGCAACAGTCGACAGTTGCCTCCCGAACTCCCGATTACACTTGCGTGCACGAAAATTGTACCCTTTGTTTTTGTTGTGTTTATGTTAAAGAGTTATTGTTATTGTTTTTAAATTTAGTTTTTGTTACGAGTTGATATTATTGTTGTTGTTTTAAATTAAAAAATTAAGGCAAAAAAAGGTATTCCTTTTTTCGCATACTTTTTGAGCATACTTTCCTCGTATGCGTATTATTTATAACTCCCAATAAACTTTACGAATTCCACTCCCTTCTTCAACTTTCTTCTAATCAGATATTATTAAATATAAATGATGGCAATAACCATAAAATAATGACGATCAATAAAAGTCACCACTTTTTTGTTCCACTAAGTGCACGATGCGCGAACTTACCCCCACTACGCCAAAACCTTGCCAACTTACGTCCTGGTGACTATAGTAATAATAATACCAGCCTATTATTATCCCACTGCAGGGCAAATGCTTCTTCTTATACAGAAGGATTTATTCCAATCAGACCATTAAGACACTTTTGAATGTCAAAAAAAAAACAAAAGAAAGCGCAGCATTTGCAAAGCATCACAAGGTATAATAAGAGATGAGAAAGTACTGTAGTTGCACATTCCAAAGCGTAGAGCGCTATGGAGAAGAATAGGCAAAATATAATGGAATAAATTACTATGATTTTGATGAGTCATGAAGAATATTACATAACCTACCTCAACATCAGCAGTGAGGGTCTCCAGCAGCTTCTCCTTGGCGGCATCACCAATATCAATGCGTACTCCTTGTTTGATAAAGTCGTTGTCTTTGAGTGTGGGCAGATCTTTCTCTAACTCCTTCTCTGACGCCTCACGGTCTACTGTTGAGCCCTTCAAGTCGTATTTCCTATGAATAGAGAATCGTAGTTAGCCATCATTACTTTGGATAAATGGTAAATGCAGTAAAAGTACCTCTTGTCCCAATTCTTTTTCAATAGGCGGTCCAATGCTATGCAATTTGTTGCGAAAACGACAGCTAGTTAAGGATCATTCAAGTTAAAATAAGTAGGGTTCTCGCAAATGTATGTATAAATATATAAATATACTAGCGGACCGAACAGACGTCGTCCTGCCCGTACAGCGCCAGCTACCGGGTCCAATTGTAAATCTAAACCATTCTCGAATCTCCACGAACACACACAAAAAATTTCATCAAAATTGGTCCAGTCGTTTAGGAGGAGTTCAGTCACATACACACGCACACAAGAAATATATATATTAAGATGAACAAAATATTGGTAGTTTTTACTATCAATATTTTGTTCATATATTTATCATATATCTTCATATCACTTCCGTAAAACTATTTTCTGTAAAACTTAGTGAGTGGTGTTGTATTTTTACGGAGAACTCCAGCCTTTTGAGATTGTTTTCCATTGGTATGAAAACATATAGTTTTGATGAATATCGATTTCGTTAGAAACATCGATATTTCAAACGAAAAATGACGATATTTCGATATTGTTTCGACAAGCCGACATACGATTTGTAACAAAATAAATATTCAGGAAAATAAGACATTAGAAGGAGATTCATTATTATGATAAATTGGTCACTTTTCATTCGTCGCTGAAAATGCAAACAGTTACTGAGGAAAAGGAGTATAAATCGCAAAATATACTTGTCTAATTCAGTAACGTCGAGTACTCAAACAAAAGAACATACTGAGAAAAAAATACATTACACGCCATTTAACGCAAGCGTGCACAAATGCACTAAACCATGATGATTGACATTTGACTAAGAATCAACTTGATACAAATACGATAAGAATGTTTCATATCTATGTACTGCAGGTACATGATATGAAAAAATAAAAGGAAAACTTGCGGGCAGTTGCTAATCGCTGAAATCGATTACATGTCACGTGTGACATGTAATCGAAGAAGCCTGCTTACTTAAAGCACGATTGACCAGCGTCAGACACTAGTCTAGCATTTTTGCTGAACTTACAGTGCAGCCGTACGTATGCCGGACATATTTAATAATATTTTTATTATGTTTTTATTACTTCTGTTTCATTTAATTTCTCTTTTTTGCTCTTTTTTATGTTAAGCATAGTGTCGCTGTGTGCCTGTGCTGAATAAATGTTTTTTTTTTTATTATTGTCTATGATTTTGCCAGTAACAAGCTCATTTTACATAGCTTCTAGGCATATATATTTTAATGCTATATCATAAGTGCTGTAAAAATAATAATTATTACAGATAGCAAACGTGCTCGAAGCTTGTACTTCCGGGACTGGCCTGATAGTATACCAGTACACTCCTCAAGCACCTCACAATATGTTGCCGCCTCGTTGCTAGTTTCTTATGTCACTATGGGCTAGCAACCGTTGTCGGGGGCCCAATTGAGTGTGCAACTCACCTCCTGCCATTTTATCCATTTTACCATGATTTTAATTATTTTTTGGATTAGTCTACGAACCAACTACTACTCTTAATACAAAAGAACTTTTGTATCAATTAGTTTGGAGAACACGGTTCTGATGTACTGGACGTATTCATAGTTTTCAATAATACCTGTGTATGTTGAGGTGGTTGGAAAACACGTTCCTGGTTGCGACGAGGTAGTGCTCGATGCCGTCGACTGTCAGTCGGTACATACCCAGATACTGGGGCAATAGGGTCTTGCCGTGGCGCTCCACGATGTACTGGAAATATACATAATAAAATTCACAAATTACTCTCTAGAACTGCATACTTCATCTATCTTGCCTCGACAGAATTTCTAGAGCCCAATATCGAGAAGTATCTCAGCATCATGTCTCATGTCGAGGTCTTTAATCTTAGAAACAGTATCACGTATGTTTCTAGCATTGATTGACACGATCATGTCCATACGTTATGGACATGATCGTGTCTCAATACAGTATCTCGAAAGGTCTCGTAGCGCGTACTAGCGCGTGCGCTTATTTCTTCGTCACACGTCCTAACGAAAGGAAAAAGAAATAAAAACGGTGTTCCTTCAGACAAAACCTGTGTAAACAGAGGGCTTTGTTCATTGCCTGCAACCGTCCTGACAACATTATTTAAAGCACCCAAGTAACCCACAATAAGTCGTTGACTCGCCCTTACAATTTATTCGCATAATAATTCCCTCCATAGCAACATAACGCACGCAAATAAAAACTAAGATAACCTGCCTTGACATCTAAAACAAACAGTAATTTACATAAAAACTGTTCTAAATTACTCACACAAGTGACAATGACGTTATCTTTCAGATATTATGGGAAGTAACGCGTCACGTACTTTCTACGATTAGATAGGAGCAGACTATATTTTGTTTACATGCCGATTGATAACTTGTCAATGATATTGCTATCTTCTGTAAAATTTGAATAATGATAAATTCGAGTGCATGGCGTGAAGATGGCTCGCTGCGTTTAGTTTTATCTGCCTTCAGCGAATCCACCGCTACATATTTGGCCAATCGATACAATAAAGGGTGAAAGAGTATTTTCCCCTTATTATCACCACGCTTTGGGTACGGTAAAGTGATAAGCAGATAAGAGTATACTGCCTATTATTTTGACGTCATCTTGTATTCGCATTTTCAACACCTAAAGTTGGCAATTTTTTTGGTAAGACTACCTTACTTCAGGTATGATGAGGTTTTAAAGATACCTGCGTGAAAACCGCACGTATTCCGTTGGATCATTGTATGCTACCAAAATGAGTCAAACACTTTATTTGTCAGGTGAGTTTTAAGACTAAAATGCATGAATCAACAGCATAATGAATGACATAATGCATAAGGCTGCATACACTACACTGATTAACCTCGGGCAAGTCAGCAGCGCATTGGGGAGGAAAACTCAAAGTTATGAACAGGTGGCGCTGGTCTCATTTGACTCATAACATAGCACTGTCCATTTTACCTTTTTACTCTTTAATTAGACCGCCTAACTGCTCGTTTACGGTGCGATGTTCAGTACGAAATTTTACAGGATTGGTTTGGAATCACTTGGTGGAGTTCGTGGCTAAATAAAAACAGTTGCACAGGTTGATCGAAGGTTAGATGTTACGCATGCCGAGGTCAGACTGTGGATGGGTGACCGTCCGTAACATATCGAGTGCTCCGTGCCTCGGCTGTCATTTGTAATCTTTGGCAGTCGTTACGGGTAGTCAGAAGCCCGAAAGTCTGACAACCAGTCTTACCAAGGGGTATAGTGTTGCCCAGTAACTCGGTTGTGGAGGTCAGATAGGCAGTCGCTCCATGTAAAATACTGGTATTCAGCTGCATCCGGTTAGACTGGAAGCCGACCTAACATAGTTGGGAAAAGGCTAGGATGATGATGATGGTTCGGAAAATCACAGGACAATTTCATACAGCATTTGTTTTTAGCAGCAAGAACAGTAGGATGATGACGTGTGATCCCAACCTTTTACCGTAAAGTAACGTAATGATCCCGTGTGAATAGGGCCTGACTCGGATATTTTCGAATCCATGATTCGTATGTATCGGACATACTGGAGAAACAAATCAAATTCGACAAAACTTTATGTACTCACGGGATGATACTGCTTAAGGAACGAGTGCATCCTTTCAACCTCCTCGGAGGTCAGGGTCTTCAGGATGAACAGGCGGTCGTAGCTCTGGTAGAACTTCGCCCCCGATTTGCCGGAGGAGTCATCGGGGATGGGCTGAGATCTGTCGACAAAATTTCAGTTTTTTGTTTAACGCACTTTTACAACATGGCTTACCCAAATACCTCCATTTACCTGACACATATTTCCGTTAACCTCTTAACCATTTTAACCGCAATACCAATACTCCCCTGTTCATTGAAATCCTAAGTTCAATAATCTCTGTTCAACTCATCACAATTCAATTAAACTTTAGCTTTCAAATATCGTGAAGTTGTGAAGTTTTTATGACATTTTGAAGCTATTTTAGTATCCAAAACTTGACCAGATGTGAAGGATAAATGGCCGTGGATGGTACCGTACTGTATGCTGAACATCAGTGGCCAGTACATCCATCCACCAGGCTATCAAGACAGTATAAGCTTGCCTCGCATTCTGTCCAAACCCCTTACTATGCTAGGCCAGGTCAAGTTCAAAGAATTACCATTAATATGCGGCATATTGTATTATGGATTGCCTTAAAATATCTGGAATCTAGAACAATGCCCAGTCAAGCATCTCTATCAAACAAATTGGAGTATGAGCTAGATTCTATTTTTATTTTAAAACAAATACATGACTGGGTGTCGATCTCGAATACGGTACTGACGCTCAGTTCTTGTAACGAAAATTATCGTATTATTGATGTGACAAATTGTCAAGCGCGCGTTACCATACACGTTACAACAACGTCACTCGCGACGTCGCGTGACGGTGCCTTACAATAATTGTGTGAGCCATAAAATAGCGGCCGCAGCGTTTTGGGTTCTGGTATTTGTTTTGGAACAATAAAAACCACATTCAACGATATTATTATTTTGGCCGTCTATGTAAATTCAGCATTTTGGCTTGGCAATGAGCGTGTAAACTGATGTGATTGGTTGATTTAATTACCAACAGCCAATCGTATCACTTGACTTGCGGTCAATTTGGGACGCGTCGATAATTTCGTTTCAAAAACCCGAGTGTGAATATTGTACATTGATCGGTGTTTATAAGAATACCTTTGTAATTGCTGAATTTATTGGGAGGGAATCGTGACGTGAACCCCCTTTTATAAAATTGGGCTAATAATCTATTATTTAGAACACTTAACTCAAACTGCTACTAATATAATGTTCACATGTAAGTTTAAGTTATAATAATCAATAATTTCGTGTTGTGGACATTTCCAACACTTACTACTGATATGAAAATAATTTCCGTATTTTCCATTGATACGAAAACCAAACAGAACACGGTAAGTACTGCATCATTATTTTTAGTGCTTTTATTTTCAAACTAGCTGTTATCCCCCACTTCGTCCGCGGCGTGTTTGATAAAATTTCAAACGTTTTCATTTTTTTGCGCAGAATCCTAATTATTTTACGAAAATGAAATGAAAAAAATCAGTGATAATCCCGTCTAAATCGGTCCATATTTTTTTGAACTGCATAATTTGACTTTGTTTAGTTCTCTCACATTAAAGGCTCTTTAATAGTGCACACACAAAAAAAAATGACTTTCATTTAGAGCTGTAATGTACCTTTTTTTACAAACTTTCTATTAACTTGCAATGTTCGTATGTAAGTTATCGGCAAAATTTACTAGCCAATTTGACTACTTGTTTAAGAACCAAAAGACGAATTTAGTAATTTCACAGTGCATTTTCTTTGTGACACCGCATGTTTTGCCCTGTGCCTTGAATGTTTGTGACTCTTTCACGGAAAAAAAGGATTTTGATAAAACTTAACAGTATTATAATCGGAATAACACAAAGACTATAATTTATAATGGTACAGAGGATGGTACATCAGGCTATCCCAAACTGTTCGGTTTTCCCAATTGAACATGAACCTTATTCTTTTGTAATAAAGTTTAAAAATTATCAAATAAATTTTACAGATTGGGGTAGCTTGATGTGCTCTCCTCCGCCTCTGTACATACGCAGGAGAAGTCGCGAGTGGCTGCTAGTAGCACTATAACTAGCAGTCATACCAGTACCTACTAAGTTTATTTGTCTATAAGTCTTACGTTCTTATTTGTCTACTAAAAGGTGTTAATTAAATACCAAAATGGATCGAGTTCTCAGCATCTAACATAGTAAGTAAGCAAAGAACATTATTATCAATGACTCACGACATTTGTGCAAATATTATAATAATCTTACAAATCTAAGAATATACAAACATTACTCAGTTTTTATCGTACAATTTTAATATCACGAAAGTTTTTCCTTTGTGTCTAGTACATAAGCACTTGTGTGATGCTTTCGATAAAACAAAACCCAAGGCATTCTCAGAATATACAAAGATAAAACTAATATTGGAAAAAAAAGTCTTCTGTTCGCGATAAGACAACAAAGGGCCAAATGATTACCACACGTTTCCTTGACCTTACTGTTAATTGAAATTGAAGGACAAAGCGTTCTAAGCGAGATATTTATTTTTCAATAATTGGGGATCATTGATAAAGAAATACCTCGCTACGAACGTAAACGCTGTATGCAAATAGCAGGGGCGTTTGATACGCTCAATTTTGCTTCATAAATAAGCAAGTATTATTAATTAGGTACAAGTTTTGATTTAGTTCCAGCTGTCCCAGTGTCTGTAATCAAATCTTGCAAGTCAAATTTGACTCTTATCCTAAGGAGCTGAAATCTTACACGTTGATTCAGTTCCATTGAACATTGATTTTTTAGGTAACCGTGACCAGATTCAACCCCCAGGAGTGACTCCAAACGAAAGAACTCTTTAACGGACAGCAGCACAGACACGAAATGCTGTATATGCATTTAATTGATGACGACCGATGTGGCGCGGCGGGCGAAGGTCCGCCTGCGACGCAAGAGGTTGCGGGTTCGATTCCCGCCTTGGGACAAATGTTTGTACGATCTGCAAATATTTGTTCCGAGTGTTCTGGGTATTTCCTATGTATAATAAAAATATCTATCTATGTAATGTATAGTATTAAGTACATCAGTCATCTAGTACCCATAACACAAGCTCTGCTTAGCTTGGGGCTAGATGATGCTGTGTGGATTGTCCAGCAATATTTATTTATTTATTTATTATTTAATTATGATAGCCCATATAAAAAATAGAATCTTGTTTTGAAAATATATTTTTTTTTAGTTAAGTCATGTTTTTTTATTCACAAAATGGGTACACAGATCTGTAATGTATTGGTTGCAAATTACCATTTCCTTACGCAATCAGTACCCGGTCGTTACATAGCATTAAGCACCATGGAGTAGTGTGTTTAATGTTGAATATCACATGATGAAATTGAATTACTTTACAAAGTATATGATTATGATGGAAGTCAAAGTGTATGTAATTACAATCAACAGTGATTTGTGACTTGCGAGTGAGTTTGACGTTATTTCTTGCACACACCCTGACAGACAAGAAATTAAAGACACTGAAAGAAATTGCAGGTCTTTTAATAAGGAGCAACGCACACGACGGGCTTTCTGATCGATAAGTTTGCATTTTTATTATTAACGGGAGCGAGGTTAAACCATTTTGATGGACAAAAATTACATCAGGAATTGACTGTAGTGTGCGTCGGCCCTAAGAGGAACATAAAAAATAACACCAAGCGGACGTCTCACAGAGTCCAGCTTAAGTCTTCAAGGACCGTAACCTCAAAGTGATTACCTAGCTCCTTGAATATCCTTTCATTTCTCCAACATCACAATGTAAATTGATTCGTGTGACGTCTCTCTCATTCTTTACTTTACCGTGTTACGTGCGAAAGAGATGCGCATATTAACATAATACTTACCAACCGGTGAAAGTGCACATGGATGTGCTCACAGCAAAAATGTGCACATGTAGTGTTAATGTCAAAGAAAAAATATTATACACGATTTATATTAGATAACCGATACATATGGGACAATTGCGGGAGGTTAAGGAACGTAAATGGAGGTCACGGTCAATCAAGGATCGAGTCACTCTTGACACCCATTTAACCTAAACTGGAATGGACAACAGGACAGTAGGCATACAAAAACAAAACTCCAATTCCATCCAAACTTTTGAAACCATCTCTCATGGCATGGTGGTCTCTTTCAAGCGGTTAGATAAGGGAAAATGACTTCACAACACAGCCAGTGATCGTGGTAATGCATATGTTCGCCGTGTCAGTTCGAAAGGCACACTACATACTGTTATTTGAAAAAAATAAAACTGAAAAAAATCGTACAGCTGCTTTAGTAAAACTCCGCTGACCTCAGGCGTTTTATCGTCAGCCCTCGTTTGACGAACTCGCTTGCATCGTGGAATATGCTCTCTTGGTGGGTTTCGTTTTTCATGTTGGCAACCCCGGTGGGCGCCGTCGCCGAGCGCCGCAGCATGCAGCTAGGCCTCTTCTGAGCCCTCGAGCACAGGTAGTTATCTGGCTTTCTAAACCTAGGGACCACAGGACGGGATGTGGGATCGAGGATGCCAGATAATACAATATGGGGATAAAAATAAATATAAATAAACACATAATCAATAAAGAAATAATATTATCGTTAGCGTATCACTCGTGCCAGTCGAGTTTGACTACGGTATTGGCTAATATTGGGTTTTATAGTTAGGGTTGTACCTTGTGAGTGATTCCTTGTAGTCAATGTCGTCGATTCCGAACCTCTCTCGTAGATTCCTGAACACAAGAGGGCAGTACTCCTTAACCTTGAAGTGAGATGGCATGTTTTCTCTGAAACAAATGATTAATCAGTTAAAATTTTGCCTATATTCACTATGCTATAGCTTAAACAAAAAGGTATGCACAACCCTAGTCTTAAGGAAAACACCTGTATTTTCGCTTCATTATTACATTACCATAAATCCATTACGATAGTAAGAAAGGGAATAGGAATTTCCGAGAAAAGATAACGAAAACTAATACATATTTATAATCAGAAGATTGATTGCATTTTATAACCTAATAGCCTAATCCTAATCTAGGAAGAACTACTGTCTCAAGATACTACCTACTCCTAGATTAGGTAGACAAAGTGAATTACCTTGTAGATACCTATGTGTAATTTAGATAGATTCTACAGTAAATGGTGTAAAGCTAATAATAAACCATTAAACGAATCATTTAGCTCTATCAATTTTACGAGCATTGACGCACCATAGTCGTTTATTAGCAACAAGATTATAAAATGGTTTAATAGATCTTAATAGTCTACAGATTAGCGTATGTATGATGTAGGAGCGTAGTTATTTATAAATTGACTATTATTGTACTAAGAAAATATAAAATATTATACAAGCCGTGTACCCGATAGAATTGCCCATACGATGAACCGCCTTGTTTAATTTCATACCATATTTAACCCCTTTAGGGGGCGAATTTATTTTAAATTTCTTTAAATAGTTTTTTAAAACCTCTTTTACACGGCAACAAGTTTTTGGAACGAAGTTCCTTATCGCGCGTTGCGAAAGGGGGCTAGACGGAAAAAATTAAGACTAAAAGTTGTAACGACACTATTTGCTATAGTTGTAAGCCGTGCGGCGTGCGCGTGTTTCTCTGTCGCTATCTCTCTTTCTCTCTCTCTCTCATAGAAAGCAAGCCAGTTATTTTCGTTTCGTCTTTCTATTTCGCATTGAACAGTGTGGTGTCGCGACGATTATTTTTGTTGACTGTATACAGGTTTTTTGTACATAATAAATAATAACAACAAAAGGAACTGCGTTCCATCCGGGTGTCCCTTGATACCTCTCAAGTTTTTTTTTTCTTTTTAGGGCTGGCGGCGGCGCAGGAAAAGAATACGTGGAAGGACTTGGGGGGGGCCTTTGCCCAGCCGGGGGACAGTATGTATAGGCTGATAGAAAAATAAACTAGCTCGGTGTTTTCCTATCTGACTACTCTTAGAAGAAACAACGAAAGACACAATAACGGGTTGTGCTTGGTCTAGAAGCATGAATATTTTCACAAGAACCCTGGCACAAATGTTCACGATTCTAGACCCTGCGGGTCAGGCAGTGCGTTATAACTGTATATACATTTATGATAGTAGTTGAAATACCCTAATAATACGCTAAGTTGGGTATTAAATGTGAGGGAGCCTAGCTCAGTGGCGGGCTTGCAATTACGAGCGCGAATTATCTTTACAAATTAATAAAATTCAAGTATTTGATTGTAATCTATACAAATATAAATCAAACTTAGGTATCTGTTTGTAATATTTATACGATTAAAAGTAAACTATTGAATATAATATAAGTGTATGTTTGTAATGTCAAAATGACATCTTTTGACTAAGTTTACATGAAATTATAAACGCAGATAAAGCAATTTTTTTTTAAATTTGGGTTATCTCTAAAACGGATGGACTGACCTTGACGGGAATTACCCTGGCAAAAGATAACTGATGTAAAAATGAAAACCCATGAAATTGTGACACATTGTTGTTTTCCGATATCTGCCCGAACGAAGTCACGGGCGCATCTAGTCAAATATATAAAACTGTCATTCTGTTTGATACTTGGAGCCCGTAATTGCAACTGCACTGTGAGCCCAACCTTAGGGCGCGTTCCCACTCCGTCGTGACAACAGATAGTCGTGCAGTTACAATGGTGGTGTTTACATACAGGACGGCACGATTAACTGTCGTCCACAACTTTTTTCTTTGCTGTGACGACAGATTGTCAAGACAATGGTCGTCACGACTAATCGTGCCGTCAAATCCTGTGTCATTGCTGCGATTATCTATCGTAGCCACGATAAAATTAATGTAGAGGTGATTGATTCGCAAACGACAAGGTGACTGTCGTGAACCGATAAAATGTCCTCACGATCACAATGACGACCAACTGTCGATGTATAGGAACAGCTAGAAACGATAGTCGTCCGACGATAAAGTAACCATTACGACATAGTGGGAACGCCCCTTAGGATTATCTAGCAAAATCATTTATCTTTGATACAATGTTGTGATTAGAGTATGAGGAAACTGGATTTAAAAACTTCGTTTATTTTCATATCAGTTTAAATTACAACTTATATCCTTTCATTAAATTGAATAACAGGACATGACACTTAATAATGTTCTATCTAATACCTTATCAAAAAAAAACCTGATTATAAGTTCACAATGTGTGTAACATAAATGATCCGCTTTATAACTGTACTAGCTTCTGCCCGGGGCTTCGCTCGCGTTAGGAAGTGGGGGGTTAGAAAGAGACAAAAAGTAGCCTATGTCACTTTCCATCCCTTCAACTATCTCCACTTAAAAAATCACGTCAATTTGTCGCTCTGTTTTGCCGTAAAAGACAGACACACACACTTTCCCATTTATAATATTAGTATGGATTTACTTATTTTCATTATAATTCAATCTTTACTCAGGCAAAAGCAAGTTTACTGCCTAGACTGGCCAATGGAGTAACTGGAAACCCTGAAATATGGTGAAGTCAGTATGTTCCAAAGTTTAAATTTGTGTGGTATTTCTATGACTAAACAACTGAACTGATTTTGATGAGATTCACAGAGAGGTAGCTGGATTTTCATAGAAGGATGTAAGGTACCCTTTCATTCTCCAATTGTTATCTTTAACATACAGTGAAGCCACATAGAATGACCATTATTTTTGGTTCCAGTTTAAATTGTAAAGCTTATGCGCTACATATATTGAAATTAGTTAATCTAACATTGTCACTATTTTTCCCTACATTTTGCATGACTAATTTTATATCTATTTCCTTGAAGGAAAATCTATGCTATGTGCTACAATATATCATGAATAGTATAAAAAAAGATATCCTTGAGCGTCTACTAAGCTATAGCCCAAACTGTGAATTCTCTCAATTTCACTTTGAGAATTTTAAATGTTGAGTTATGTTAATTTAACAAAAGAATTATGTCATTACATTCTGAATTTGAACCCTGACTTCTTTTGTGATAAAACTATTGTTACAGGAAATATTTTTAGCTTTGTCATAGAGATAATGAGAACTGGAGATCATCTAATCATAGGGTACAAGGTTTCTGAATGTGGTATTACTGCATATGTCATCATTATCTTACAAGACAAATGTATTACTTGTTTCCAATTAGAATAAAATATAGTTGTTGGTAATTTCTTACTTGTTAAATAAATGGTTGTCAACTTTGAGCTTGGAGTAAGCTCTAAAGTCGTCCGGGAGAAGCATGACTGGTATTGTGACATGGCTTAGCTCATTTATCTGGAAACAAAAAAAATCTCTTTAGATAACAATACAGAACTCTGTAAAAATTAAATGTTTAAGTGACCAACATGCTTGTATGTATTGGACCTGTGTCCAAACCAATAAAGCTTACTAGTCTATTTATATTCAATGGCAAGGAGACATATAAAAACATAATGTATTGACAAAGTGCCAGAATTTACAATAGGATTAAGGTGTTTAAGAAAAGTTTTTTTTTATGAAGGTATATTAAAATGTAAACATTGTAAAACCACAACAAACCAGTTGTGAAGGAAATGACATAATAATGATGCTACGCTCGCCGAGATAGTTTCAAATAGGATTATACACCCGCCATACAATTGCAATTAGTGCATAAAATATGAAGTAATTACCGTGTGATTCACACCCCACATAAACACAGACAGTAATGGTTCATTTGCACGAAACAGTTTCACTTTTTGGTGTTTTACACGAATGTGTTTCTTCTTCAATTTGCTCAATCCAGTGCTAGGAACGGACATTTTGGATTTGTTTACAACTTCTTTCAGAGTCAGAGGACAACCGCTGTACGTAATTTATAGCGCGAGGTAATAATTAAACCATTTTTAGTTAACGGGGAATATATTGAATCACAAAGAAAGACGATTAAAATGAAAAATTTATAGAAACTCGACACCCATCAACAGCAGCAAACGGCTTTTTGACAGACGGACACAGAAATTCAGTCTTCCTACTCACAGACAGAATGAACACAGATAGACCACTCTAAACTAGGTAGGCAGATAAAAAAGTACCTAAGCAATTCGAATTTAATCGCCTACTTAGTGATGTCCGGACTTTTATTAATTTTTAGTCGATGGTATTTTTTTCTGAGAAAAAGTTGTTCATCATGGTAGAAATCTTTATTACGTTCAATGTATGATAGAATAGAAGTCTGATTTATTTGAAAATAATTTATTTTAAGTTGTGACACGTAAATAGTACGTAATAGTTCCATAGGTTTTACATATTGTACACTCTGTTCAAAGATAGTTCTGTAGCATGTCAACTCTTTTTTTTAATTTAAGTTGATTTTTAATAAAATAATGGACCATGACCATTGGTTTTAGCAAAAATCAACTTAACCTTTTTAACTTCAAATTTCAAGAGTTCTCATATTACCTTCGTGATATTGGCAAAATTGTGGTGTCTCTTCCACAAAAGCCAATTTATGGCTTTTGTGGAAGAGTTGAAATTGTTACAAGGGGTCTTATTTATGACAGTTATTTGACTTATTCTAAAGCCAAATTAGCAAATTATGATGAATAGTCGACTAGCCGACTAATTTCAATTTTTCAATACCTCTCTGTATCAATGAATAATTGAGACCAACCTGTCATTTGTAACATCTGCATTTCCAGTTATTAGATATTTATTATTATTTTATTCCTCCGTTTTTATTTTATTTTGTTTTTATATTGACATAAGAATGTCGTTAGTGTAATATTGTAATCAGATTAAGGGACTAAATAAAAATATGATGTATAAATAAAAAAAAAAAACTCTGATAATATTTAATTGTTTGACTGCCATAAACGCATGTGCGTGCCCTGCAGATTAAGCCTTTTTAATAAAAACGTTTAATACGAAATTAACCGTTTTTATTAAAAACTTTCTCATCATGAATTTATCAATATCCGTGGTGTATTTTAATTGGTTTGATGCAATTAAATACGCACGAGAGCTTAAACTTTTATGATTTTTAAATAAACATACACAAAAGTAATGATTTCATTATTTATTTCGTGTTTAGTACTCATAGTGAATCGCATTTTTTGTCACGTACATGTGACGTTGGCGTACAAGACAAGCGACCGCTTGTCATGTATTTATGACGATGGTGGTCAAAAGGTTAAAACTCTGTCAGAAGTCTGCTACAGATTACTGATATTGGACTTTTAAAAACTACCAAAAGCTTAAATCCAATTAATCAATTATTCTGGCTGGATCTAGCTACACCACTCACAATTAAACAACAAAAAACAGCAATAGCACAATATTAATTTAATAATCTGTGGCCATCTGTGATTCTGTGGCTGTTGGATTAACAAGATTGACAGTTCGAGAATCGTTCGCTTTTCTCTGCTTTTCTGAAAATATCAATACCAGCTTGATCCCTTGCTTCCAATAGTTTAAGTTAGTACAATATTTACACCGTGTTGTGTAGTGAATTTGTGTGAGAGACAAAAAATGATAATCCCAAGCCCGTTTGTTTACTGGGCTCAGACTGAGAGTGTAATTTCATTAAAGATTGAGTTAAAAAATGTTGTACAACCTGATGTGAAAGTTCTCGAAAATAACTTGAAATTCTCGGCTGACGGCATTGGCGCCCGTGGCGAGAGTCTTTATGAATTCAATTTGGATTTATTTTCACCTATAAAAACAGTAAGCACCATACCATATCATAGCTTCTTCAGAAAAATAAAGTTCCGATAGTTAAGATCTTAAACCGTCATAGTTTTATCAATATTATAAAATGCCGGGTTTAATCCGTTTTATCAAAGGAAGATACGAGTGTACTTAATTACGTATTTCTGACCTTTAAGCATATTGTTGCTATGGGTTTTTGATTAAGAATAAAACAAGCTATTTGAATATATTAGCATGAAACAAATAATTGTTACACAATTTACTAGGTAGTTTGATCAAGTATTCCATACTGAAATATTTAAACAAGTCTTCAATGTTAGGTCATCCTCCAGTCTAACCTCATGCAGCTAGATACCCCCTGTCTTCTTGGATCAACTGCATCTTTGACTGTCACAACCCAGTTGCTGGGTAACAGGAAACACCTTGGTTAGACTGGCAACCAGTTTCGAACTTCTGACTACTAGTAACCAGTGTCAAAGAAGAAAGAAGGACCCACAGCTTTAGATGCTTTCAGAGGGTTGCAGGGGTCGATACCCCTTCAACCATCCCCATCACCAATCCATCCATTATCAAGATAATGGATGCTCACCCATCTATACACTGACCTCAGTGAGGGTAGCTGAATTGAAAATATTATTAGAGAACTGAGAGCTGTTGCAAAAAAAACCCTCAATAATTTTTTGGCTTCTCCACTAACACCTTACCTGCCAGACACAATAAAAAATGTACCTATTGTTTGTCGGTCACCTGGTGTTTAAGGTGTTAAATACTTATGGTTCCCAAATCCGGACTGTAATGTTGTATAGAACTATTATTTAAAGAAAGCTTTTAACAACAATTTTATTTTAAGACGTTGTACACCTTGAAAATTATAATGATTGAAGGCCATACTTATGTTTATGGTATAGCTATAATTTGTCAAAATATAAGCATTGAATAGGTAGATTATCCATGAGATTGTGTTACTAAAATATAATTTAAAAAACTTTGATTAAATAGATATTTTGTCACTTTTACACATTTCATGTGAGTCTCTTTCCAACTTTTTTTTCAGGCTGATAACGACCACGTCACAACAGTTCGTGTGTTTGAAAACAGAGTGGAACTTATCCTGCAAAAGGAAAAGGCGGCTTGGTGGCCCCGACTGACAGCTCAGCCCCAAAAACCTGCATGGCTGAAGGTAGAGTATATTTTATTTATTTTTTCTAAAAACTCTCAAGTCCTACATAGGGGGGCCACCAATTGTTAAACGAGATTTCTTGTAGAGAACATTTGAATGGACCTGATAGAGCAGGTGAAAACATTTGAAGGTAGTCCATAGGGTACTAATATATAAGTATGAAATAGTTTGACCACCGACTAGTGTAGGCAATCTAAAAAATAAGAATTCAAACTTGTCTCCGGTATACTGGGTATTAATCATGTTTTACCTGATATTTATAACTTGTTACCTAAATCTTAATACATTGTTTAACTTATCTTTAATAGAAGATCAGTGCTATAACAATCTATTAATTATCATAAATATATATCAAAGTAAGTATGTAAGAATATTACAATTAAGCAGTTTGACATGTGAATGTTATACACTAGAAAAACTTAATGTGATTATAACCAAATTCCAGTCTAGTATAGTCACCGGCAAATAAGATGGCAAGATTTTGGCGTAGTGGGGGTAAGTTCGCGCATCGTACACTTAGTGGCACAAAAAAGTGGTAACTTTTATTGATCGTCATTATTCTATTGTTATTGCCATCATTTATATTGAATCATGTCTGTATAGAACAAAGTTAAAGAAGGGAGAGGAATTCAAGTTTATTAGGAGTTATAAATAACGTGCATTTAAAATTCAAAAAAGTTTATATTAAAAAAAAAAAAAATAACTAGTCGTCGTCACTTTCCAATTTTATTAATTTGTATAACTCTGGTTTGAGCATACTTTTCTCGTATGCTATGCCTTTTCAGGAACTCTATCCTAAATTTAAAAACAATAACAACACTTAAGTTTAACACAACAAAAACAAAGGGTTCAATTTTCGTGCACTGAAATGTAATCGGGAGCGAACGGGACGAAGGCGCGGTGCGGGAGGCAAGGGTCGACTGATGCACCAATCGCGCGCTCGGATCGACGCTACCTCATACCCCGCGTCCCGCTTGACCACCAAAGAGACCTAAAAAACGACTTGTGCGCATCTAACGACTTTTGCCATCTTATTTGCCGGTGATTATAACACAATCCTGTTGTCAGTTTCTTTTAGTAATGCTCAAAAACTGAATAAAACTTTTGCCCTTGAATTTCAAATCTTCTTGTAACAATGGAACATTAAATAATATTTTAACTCAGTGTTGCTTGACCATTGTTTTAATTCAGTGCATTCTTAGTTTACAAGTAACCTCTATCGTACTTTTATGATAAATAGATAGTCCTCACTGCAGTATAATTAAAAAGTGTCATACAGATAATCTGCATTGCAGTCATTTTAGAGCATAGAGATTATAGTATCGCTCGTAAGAAGTTATCCATCTTCACAGGCTAGAATTTCCGCAATTATCTCGACAGGTAAGGGATTAACTACACTTATTCAGCTCAATGCAACTTTTGTCCATAGAAAACACCAGCTTTGGATGCACTCCCATCTATTCAAATCTGTTATTAGACGATTCATTGTAGTTACCAATGCTTTTGACCACTTTTGACTTTTGACCTCAGTCATGAATTTTTATTGATATGGTTTTGTGACTTTTACAGATAAACTTTGACCTGTGGATGTCAGAAGACGCTGCTGACAGTGAAGACGAGAAACGTGACGTCATGAAGGACTACCCTGGAATGTATGACAAACTGCACAAAGAAGAAATGGGCTACAGAAGAGGTTAGAAACAATATATTTTGTAATAGTAATTATGCACCGAAGGGATAGATAAAGCAGTGTCTTATGTCACGACATATTGTATCTCGAGTGTTTACTTTATTCACGAGCGAAGGGAGGGAGTTACGATTAGAATCCTGAATGCAGCAAGGGATTTGAGCTATCCCAAGATAATGATACTTTTTACACCTTCTATGAAATAATAAAAAGCTGTTCGATTTTCTAATGAGTTCTTTTCGGGACTTAAAAAGTTTACAAATTTTTAATTCAGGTTCCAAATTCTAAACATGTCATCGACCAGGCGGTTGTAATTAAATAAATAATGCTGGATAATCCACACAACATCATCTAGCCCCAAGCTAAGCAGAGCTTGTGTTATGGGTACTAGATGACTGCTATACTCAATACATTACATACATAGATTTTTTTTTTATTATACATAGCAAATACCTAGAACACCCTGAACAAATCTTTGTAGATCGTACAAACATTAGTTCCAAGGCGGGAATCGAACCCGCAACCTCTTGCGTCGCAGGTGGACCCTCGCCCGCCGCGCCACATAGGTCGTAATTTTATATTATTACCCGCCTAGACTATACTGCTGTAGGTATTATCTTACTTTGGGTTATGTTTGTCTGACATATAATGAGACATTATCAGGCAGGTGTTAAGTGGTGTAAATATATTTTGCATCAAGCCATTATAAACTTGAGCATAGTGATATCCCTGACAACTAGGTAGTTAAAAGTAATAAAATGCACAAGGTATGACCATGTATTTAAGTGATGCTAAAGGTCGAAGTTGTTTCCTATTCTTAGTACTAGTAATAAATAAATAAAACTGTTGGTATCTTTGTAACCATAAATGGCAAAGAACTGGACAGAACTTATTATATGTCTATAGACTGAACTGTAGCAGACCAAAGGTAGGTTGAATATTGTTTGCAAAGTGCAAGGCTTTCCGAGGCATGGAGGAGTCTCGATGTGTTACCAACGGTCACCCATCCATATACTGACCTCGGTAAGCGTAGCTCAACCTTCGATCAACCCGTGCGTCTGTTTTTATTTAGCCACGAGCTCCTCAGCCAGTCTACCATATATAAAAATAAATTCCATTCTAAATACCTACTTACGTTTATTAGTAAACTTTGAGTCATTGTCTCGCCGAAATGTGCATTTCAACATTTAATTTGAATAGAATGGTGGCTTGAATATATTTGCGTAAATACTGCTAACTACATGAATATTCTTTGCGTTATATTTTTTTGTTTTCTTGACTAACTTATATGCTTTTATTTTTTTAAATACGTAAGCAACTAAGCATCGCAACGATAAAAATAATTTAAGAATGGTACCTACCGCACGAGCAACCAAAGAATGCATAGGCATGCGCTCTACACGTTTTGGAAAACTCCCCTCTATGATACATACTTAAACAGACTCACGCCTTTACCCCATGGGGTAACGCTGTTTACGTTGTATGTTGATCAAATTCAACTTTCAGCAATAATTATGACTAAATAACTCACAAAACATCAATATAGCTCTTGAAATCATAATTGCCACAAGTAAGACATAATCGTGAAATGATGATGCATTTTGCAAAAAAACAAGATTTTGTATAATATCGTGAGCTTCATTTAAGAAATCAACTAAACCACAAGCCCGTCGCTTAAAATGAACAATAAACAAAATGCGATCTCCAATTCCAGAAGACCTGAAAAAGGTTTACCTGAAGCTATATAACCTCTTCCAATTCGTGGGCTACACGTACGTGCTGGCTGTCATTGCTGTCAGATATGCTAAACTGGAGTACGAGTCAGTCGCTGATACTTATGAGCATGTTGGACCCGCCATGAAGTTTTTACAGCTGCTGCAGTATCTTGAAGTTATGCATCCGTTGTTTGGGTATACTAGGGTGAGTGGAATTTTTGGTGGATGAGTTTTTAATTTATTTATTTCCAAAACTACTTTATACTATCATTACAGGTTTATTAACCTATTGCGAATGGAAAGCCTTCATTAATTAATTAAGTGGTAAAAGTGGATGTGAATTGCCACTGCACAAACAATTAGAAAGCCAAAGTGTCCCTACGGCCTACGCTCTTGGATCGATTCTGCCACAATCTGAGTCAGTGAGAAAGTCTCCCAGCAAATTGGCAAGGCTCACTATGAATAAAATCACTTCAGATAAATTTATCACACCAAAGCAAGCCTTATTGTTAGTAAAACAGATTGCCCTGTTACAGAATGAGGGGATAAAGAAAAAAAGGGGTTTTTCTAGCTGGAATTACTCAGTCAGGACTGCCTTGGTGGTCTAGTGGTTTCAAACGCGACTGCTAAGCATGAGGTCCTGGGTTCGATTCCCGGGTCGGGCAATGTGTTACATATTGGGGTTTTTCATTAGGAATCTCACAGTAGCGGCCCGGAGTGTGCCCGGATGATGGTAATATATGGACTTATATATGACTATAACTGGTGAAATGTGGGTGTACTATACAGTATACATAGACACTTCTCAGTTTTCTCTGTAACTCGTCAGGGAATACAGGCCTGATGTTATTCTACTGACTGAAATATTAAACTCACCAATGTTTCTTGACAATTACAGGGTGGTGTATTGGTTCCGTTCCTGCAAGTGAGTGGTCGAGCGTTTGTCCTGTTCGTGATGATCGAAGCTGAACCACGCATGCATTCGAAGCCGGTAGTCTTCTATCTCTTCGTCATGTGGAGCATGATTGAAGTTGTCAGGTATGCCAACCATTATGAACAACCTTTTGACATAGTTTTTATTCATGCTAGACAGTAGTGACAAAATTTTATTTAAATTGGGAAACTTTAAATTAATAACTATAAAATTTTTAAAATGATCGTAAGACCTAGGATCCTTCTTCATTGTTATTATTTTTCTTGTCTAGCAATACTGATTCATTCTTCAACCTTCGCCTGGATGATCCACCTTCTTTATTCAAACGCTTTATATAATAATTCTACTATACTGTTATATTATAAATTGAAAGTTTTTGACAATGTATGGAAGTTTGTTACTCTTTCACGAAAAAATTACGGAATAGATTTTGATGAATCATAAAGATACGTATATATGCAGACGATGTTGTGGGTGGCTACTAATATAAGCATGTAGACCATCTCAGACACTAATCTACATGATCCTCACATGATCTGACCAAGATAATGTCTGGACTTTAAAAGAGACTGTGATCTCGGAGTTTTTTTCGGTGTTTCTTAGAGTAATCAGACAGGGAAACACTACCCTAGTTTAAAAAAATATTTTTATTTTGTTGATGTGTAAAAGTTTTTGTAAAAACCTATTTACAGAAAAAGATATCATTCATAATTTTTATATTTGCATTACAGGTACCCATACTACATATCCCAGCTGTACAAAAAAGAGATCTACGCCCTAACTTGGCTGCGCTACACAATGTGGATACCTCTATACCCCATAGGCATCATATGCGAAGCTATAGTCATACTCCGGAACATACCATACTTCGAAGAAACAAAAAGGTTCACAGTCGGGATGCCAAATGAATGGAACTTTGCCTTCCATATGCCTACCTTCCTCCGAGTCTACCTACTGTTCTTGACGATCCCAGGAATGTATTTCGTGATGAGTCATATGCACAAACTAAGGCACCACAAGCTGAAGCCAAAGATTATCATTAAGAAGTCCAAATAGGCAAGGCTGAGGCGTTTCCCATCAATATTTAAAGAGACGGTGTGAAATTCGTAACAACGGTATTTAGGGTAAACGAAAAACCCTTGTAAGTCCACTTTTAATATAAAATATTAAGCATTTAAAGGGAAAACTGTATTTATTAAGGGATTTAGACAACTTATTATTAACTCTCAATGTATTGTGCACAAAATGTGTTTTGCACACCATAATTTTACGTATAGTATCCTGTTATAACACGTAAGTATGTAACCAAAGAATACACAATTACTTAATTAATATTCATACATTTTAAACTTTATATCAATAGTAAGAAATACAATTTAAGCCATTTCCTCCTTGCGTTGTAAAATATAGCCCGATTACAATAGCCAAAATTCAGACTCTATTAATTATGCGATATTGATATAATATACTATGTAGAATGGTGTAGTTAGTAATTATTATTAAATGTAGGGTAAGGTAACGGGTATACTGCACAATGGAAGTGTATTAAGTGAAGTAACGATATTTGAAAACTCGGTCGTACTGACATCAAAGGGCAACTGCGAGTTTTATACTTACTCGTGGCGTTAAGGTGAATGCGTACAGGTAACCCACGAAATTCAAATTTTCAATGGGTTTTTGTAATTTGCAGCTCAGTATTAGGTTGTATGTTATTAAAGTCTTTCAAGACCATAACAAATGTGTATTTTACGAAGTATTCGTAATAAAAATTATTGTTAGTACGAACCAGGCTTGATACATTCAAATATCGACGTTCACTTACGACAGTTTGTATGGAATATTTATCTTTCCAATTATTGTCACCAGACGGCGCTTATTCAGTTTAAATTAAAGTCATATCGTATAAAAATTCTTTTTAAGGCCACATGACATAAGCCGCGATATATAAGATGCGCAAATGTATAAGGAAAGTCTCGAAGTACCGGCAAGTATTACGAATTAAACTTATATCAGGTATTCTGCCCTTGGGCCTGCGATATAGCAATATTAAATATCAATTGTTGCCATCTTGAATCCTGATACAACCATTTTTGTTGGCAATGGTAAAAAATTTTTAGTTAATTATAATATTAGTAAATCATGTGATTATTTGATTTGCTAAATAATCAGGGTTATAGTTGTTGAATTTAAATTTGAACTTTATGTTTGTGTAATAAAGCTGTAAAATGCTTGTGTATTACTGAAATTCAATATTTTACGATGGATAGGTATGCAGTTAAGGATGAGCTTATATATGCATATATTATGATTTGCAAAACTTGTTTCTCTGGTGAAATGTGTAATATTTTTTAGACTCATTGGTTCATTGATATGAATTCTTATGTCAATAAATTAATGATGATCTTGTATGAAGTGATTATTTATAAGAATTATGTTTACATTTTTGTATACTAGGAGGTGAAAGTAATAAATGTTTTTTGATTTATAAAATGGAATAAGTGTTTTATTTTTATGATAGTTCCAGTTTTTAGTACAATAAGGGTCAGTTACAATTTCTCTTGTATCCTGGGTTAGACCCCGAAAAACTAGGTACCTGTAGATCGTACAAATTTTTGTTGCCGGCGGGAATCGGGCCCGCGACACGTATCGCAGCAGCCAATCACTCTGCCACTGGGCCAATCGTCAAACTGCAAATCTACATATGGCCGGGAAATTTCCCCTAAACTACCATGTTTTCTCTGCATCACCTTAAGGTAGACTGGTAGAAAATGCCTAATTTAGGTATTTTATTTTAGGTAGGGCCACTCGCAGTTCAGCACTATAAGGCTGTTTACTGCTTAACCGGTCGATCCTGTGGTGACCTTACAAGAAGGCCCCCAGCCAGGGCTAACTACAAGTTACATTTAAACGACCGCTCGCTAAGGGCGCCCCCTGTGGGGCTCGAACCTCGGCTTAGGGCGTCGTTGAATTCTTAACAAAAACAAAGGCTGGGTCTCGTTATTATTATATAGGGGGGTTTTATATGCTACTGACTCAGCTACGCGGGCTGGCCTTGTAGAGTCTAAAGATTGAATTTACATTTAACTAATTAGGGCGTCGCGCGTCGCGGGCCTCGTCGGCGAGGCCGGAATGTGGGTCGGTTTGTGTATGTTTATTTTCTAAGAGTGCTAGTTTCCCTACTGCTCTCCTGGATGGCGGTTGTGTCGTCGTCTGGCTCGACTAGGGTATGCCTTGGGCGGCGAATCTTACCAATTTTGGTAGGGAAGTATTGGGAGGCCGAGACGACAAGTGGGTTTGGGTGTCGCTCGGCTGATTCGAAAAAGCGCCCAGTAAGACGCTTCATGAATTGATGGTGGGGATTTTTAAATCTACATGGAGTCTTTCGTTCCTAACGAACCACGGGGCTCCCGTAGTTCGACGGAGAAAACAGTTCTGCAAAATCTGCATCCTATGGATATAGGAAGGCCTTGCATGTGCGATTATAGCACACACGTAGGTCATAATAGGCCTGATGCACGTGGTGTAGAGTCGCATCTTGCACCGAAGTGACAATTTGCTGCGTACATTTATCATGGGATGTAACCTCCCTAGAGCGAATGCGGCGCGCGAGCGCACCGTCATTATGTGCGTCCGGAAGGTAAGGTGTCGGTCAAGGCTGACCCCCAGGTACTTAGCTTGCTCCCCCCAGGGGATCGGCTTGTCGTACATGGTGATCGAGGGAGGAGGAGAAAATGCCTAAGCATTTAGTTCGCCTTACGGTTATTTTTACTTGTGTATAAAGTTTTAATAAACTAATTAAAAACTACCTATGACTAGACTATTTTACTATATTATATTTTGGGTTCGGTTAAGTTCTGATCGTATGTACCTGCAGGTTTACATTTCATGGTTTTTGTACCTATTTACTTTGATGTAATGTTAAGGTAAATAAATAGGTATCAGTTTTAGCAACAATGACTGTATCTCAGTAATTATTATTCTCATTGTACATATAGTTTTTGGGTTATTGTTGGATGTAATATTACCGAAAGGAGTGTAGTGGACATACCATTATGAAATATGGAAGTACAGTCACAAGCATAAATATCTTACCCTGACACAAAATTCAAGAGCGATTCCCTTGTGCAATAACAATGAAAACTGAGGAAAGCTCTATCTCATAATAGTATGGTTTCGAGAATACTGTGTTCATAACACTTTAATACTTAAGCAGAAAATCGCTTTTTAATTCTCAGGTGTTGTAAGCTATTTATGCTTGTCACTGTACGTCCATTTAATATAATTGAACTTTCAATACAAATAAAACTCACCACTTCATACTATGCTTTATTGAAACGAAATCGCCTAAACACACAGTAGCCGTACTTTGTGTCACAAAAAGAAATTAATTATGAGTAACTTTGCACCAAGGAGGCTTTTTAAAACACTAATGGCATTACAAGCACATTGTCTTTCCTTCTTAACTGCGCAGCTTGAGGTAGGCGCGCTGGAACCATTCCCAAGCCCTGGAGTGGGCATAGTACTCATGGAAGATGGGATCCACGAGTGTATCAGGGGGGAGAAGTTTGTATACCTTCTCGCCATAGTAGGTGCCGACCTGGAAGTAAAGATTGTTTTAGTTCCCAAGCTGAAGATAACTGTAATGTTCTTATGTATTTGTTAATTTCAGCAGACCACTAAACTATGACTATTATGTCACACAATGACTTTACATATGCCTGATGTGACTTCCTTAGTGCTCACCTTCATAGATAGAACATAAGTGCAAAAAGCTCAGAACTTAGGCTATGCTTTGTCTGACAGTGAATATATGAATTTCAGATTTTTATTATGTAATTGAATTTGGAACTTGCTTAGATAAAGAGTTGCAGATACTATCCCAATTACAATTTTACAGTAAAAAACCATACCCACAATAGCAGGATGAGCAATAATAGAAGTCTAATATGTGTTAACTGTTTAGTTTACCTAATTTATTGAATATATTTCCTGTAGACATCTTTTTTCAATATCCATACAAATTGAAGCAGAGCCCTTGGTCGCGAGTCATAGTTACATTTCGTGTAACTTAAACAAAATCTCAAAGTTTTGCCACTCTTAACCTTTTTTCTACACCAGAATGTAAAGGCATGCATGTGCCCTCCATGCCAAGCCATTTCAATAAAAAGATTCAATTACTTTTTTGTTATCATGAACTTCTCAATATCCATGGTGTATTTTAATAGGTTTCATGCAATGAAATATGCACTGGAGCTTCATTTTTTAAGAAATATAAATAAATACACATAACAATTAAATTTTTTATTTCCTGTTATTGTGTAATTATAGCATTTTTTTTTGTATATATTGTGTTGTTGGCATACAGCATGCATTCGCCTGTCATGTTTATGTGACCATGGAGTCCAAAAGGTTAAGTAAGCTACAAACAACTGTGAAGTAGTGAATAACATATTAACACAGCAACACTCATACAATGCCAATTGGAACACCTGGTTTTAGAGTGACAAACATACATGACACAGTATTTTAAAGGGTACCTTTATAAATAATAGCAACAATTTTTAGTGTGTCAATATTTTTTCTTGCCCTTATCTTTACACACTGCTGTATTGTTTTAGACTTATTTTAAGTTTTTAAGATCTTGCTTTTACTGTCATTATGGGTAGTCCCCCGTAAGTCTGACAAGCAGTCCTACCAAGGGGTATTGTGTTGCCCAGAAAGTGGGTTGTGGAGGTCAAATTTCAGATGCACTTATGTAAAACACTGGTTTCAGCTGTTCCGGTTAGACTAAAAGGCTGGGCAGATGATGAGAAGTGGCTTTCAGAGCCCTGTGATGTTACATCTCTTGAAAATTAATATACTATGTATAAAGTGTAGCATGTACCTATTTCTAATGAATAAATAAAATAAGAAATTACCTCCCATCCGGGAACATCCTTCATGAGTTCAGCCTCAGCATCACGGTTCCTACGGAGCTGCTTCAAGTATGCCCTGTCTCTCTCTGCCAGTAACATAGGGTAAATTGCCATCTTGGCAGCCCTCATCTCTATCTCGTCTTTGGTTATTTGCTTGTAGGTCTTACCGTATATGTACATGGCAACTGCTGTTATGCCAATATACCCAGCAAACATAGTATACCCTGATAATAAATATATTAAAACTAAGTGGTTGGCAGTGAGCTTTTGGTATGCAATGACATAGCCTGTATTTTGAAAATGTCTCTTATTAATTAGATATCAACTATAAAAAATAAATAAATAATCGAATAAAATAGAGGTCATGATGAACAGTGAATCCAAATTATGAGTTACATTGTTAATGCAATATTAAATATTTTTATACGTTTCTGAACTTATTATAATAAGTTGTGTAGGGGTTGTTTTGCGTTCATAATGGTAGGTAGTAAAAGGAATTAGTGTTTAGAAAACAAAATCTAACCTATAAACGTAGGTTACATAATCTGGTATTAATCCTGTTTACAAAACAAAATTTGAGTGAAATAATTATCATACTTACCGCTAAATAATGTTTTTGCAGGCACCCTTTTATATGGAATTGGTTGGTAGCCCCCCGGAGGGGGCAAATCTTGTTTACGGGCCACTTGACAAGACATCTTTAGTTGATTTGACAAATTGAAAACCGATTTTATATTTTAACAGCTGTGAGTTGAATGACATTTAGCATTATTTGATGTTTGTGTTCCAATTTACGAAAGCGTTAAAATATCATCAAAGATTTAAAAAATGATTAGGTTAATAAATGTGTCTAGTATGATAGATTTGAGACATTTTGTGAGATTTCAGAGAGACACAACACATACACAATTATTTTCTTATGAATAATACAAATAAAATGAAAAATACTGTATTTCGTTTCTTGACGTTTTGCACGATTAGGTGATCAGATGATATTAGCAGCTGCAAGTCCAACATAACGACTCTGTAGAAGCGCGCCAACCAAGTCATTCGTTTTGTGTTAGTGTTAATCACCGGATCCAGCACGTTCAATTACTGGTGAAATATGATGTGAGGTGTGATTTTTCTGGTCAACTTTTTTGTGCTGTGGACAGGTGACTGGAACGCCGCCGGTAATATTATAGCACCACATTTTATGGTCAGCGAGGCCACCGCAACTGGTAGCGTGGCTTCGCTCAGTTGTTCAAGACCACATTTAAAATGGATCAACATCCATTTTAATTTAAAAAAAAAAAATAAATAGAAAGAAAATACCTACCAAGCACTGCATCAAGTGCTGCGAAAAACTTGGTAACTTTGGTTATATATTCACAAAAAAAAATATTGGGAATAGATGATTTGTTTATGGTTCCAGGTTATTATTTTTTTATGTTGTTAGTTTGGCCCAACTGTTGTCCATTTTGGCGCGGAGTTTGAGTTACATCTGTTATTTAGATTAAATACAGTGCTGTTTTTAATTATATCATATCTAGTGTGTGCTGCGGATTTCATAATGGACACTAACATAACAAAGAGTTTGTCTTAAATTTAGCATCGTCAATGGAATCGTTCGGCGTCACTGAAAATGTTAGACAAGGCTTACGGTGAATCGTCTTTATCAAAAACTCGTGCTTATGAGTGGTACAAAGCGTTCGAGATGTGATGGAAGATCGATTCTTGGATTTTGGACCACGATAATGCGCCTTCGCACAAGGCCATCTTTGTGAACGAATTTTTGACCAAACAATCAACAAATACCTACCATCGAGCAACCACCTTTCTCACCAAATATGGCTCCAGCCGATCTTTATCCTAAACTCAAATTACCACTTCGTGGCACACGTTTTAATTCGGTAGAAGACATAAAGGAATTTTGACATAAAGGAGTGAGAAATTCGCAGCGAGAATTGAACTCGATTCCGGAAACGCTTTTTCCGGAATTGAGTTCAATTCTCGCTGCGAATTTTCAAAAATGTTTGATGATTTGATTATTCGTTGGTGTAAGGGTATTCTTTCTAAAGGAGCATACTTTGAAGGTAATTAAATTTTGGATGAATAACCAACATTTCCCGGAAATTTCTGAACGGAGTAGTTTATTTAAAAAGTAACATTATTATCCGTATCCATAACAACCATAAGACGCCTTTGCGTACATTTTCCTAAGATTTAAATCGCTGCATTTTTCGCGTGAAATACTTTTATTTTAGTTTGGCAAAACATGAATCCTGCAGCCACCGATGCTGGTGTTCAAGCTGATATTCCGGAACCAGATTTCGAAGAAGAAGCACTGAAGATAAGACCACTAGAACGAATCAAACTCCATCCCAAAGTTCCTATTGAACCGTCTGCGTATGGCAAAGGGAAGAATTTCAGCCGACCGTGGATTCTTCAAGATGGTCGCGAAGCCCCTGATAAGGGGAGCGAGATGCGCCGCTGCTATAAAGTCCCCAAGAAATCAAAATACGGCGAAGGTAATTCATTGCCATTCGTGTTTTAGAAGCGACGTTTAACGTGCTTTCCGAGGCACGGATGAGTCTCGATATGTCATGAACGGTCACCCATCAACAGAGTGACTTCGGCAACCGTAGCTTAAGTTTAGATTGACCCGTGCGCCTGTTTTTATTTAGCCACGACTTCATCTAGCCGCGACTTCAACATTTTTATGTTATTTTGTCAGATTTTATCGGGGTTACTATGGTTTTCACTTAATAATACAAGGTCCAACAAAACTTGAATATATAAAACTTTGAATTCTAGGTATCCGCAAGCGATTGTTAACCGATTTCTTTTGGGAACAAATGCTGGACGAAGTAATCGAGGAGCTGAAGACATCTCAGCCAGTCGCCGAGTATTGCACAGAATATGACGCTAATTACGTTAAGGATGAATTTGAGCCACGAAATTTAGAAATTACTGCAGATAAAAACGTAAGTCCTAGCGTACGTGGAAAATGACTAAAAGTAAACTGCACGGTTCCTTTGATAGGAACGTACCGTAAATTCGCTATGTGAAGGCCTTTTGAATTTTAAAAGGTATCGTGTTCTCCAAGGCCCACTTGTGGCCACTCAATGTAATATGAAGAAGGCGCTTAGTTATGAACTTGTAATGGATTGTACTTTTTCACTTGGCCTTGCCCTCACCAGTTATTCCATTATTTCAGATGCACCTCAAGTATCCGTTGTACGGCACTGGATCCAGCGCCATTACTTATTACAGCGAAACTACTACTAAGACTGGGCCTGTAAGTAACGCCAACTTTTAAGCCTCTACACACTTTTAAAGGGCCCTTGTGCCCTTTGCTCTACTTAAGCGTAACTTTGCCTTGTTGACGTATGCATACTAAGTAGAGACAACACTTTACACTGTTCCCTTCTTTTATGAGCTGTTTTAATTACAGGGAGAGATTTTGGAAAAGTTCAGAAGGTGCCAATACTTCACTCGGCCTATGGAGGAGAGGCTGGACGACGGCTGGGTTCTGTAAATTTTATTGATATTGTTGTCTTCACAAAAAAGCCTGCGTAACTTTGTGATGAATTTTAATAAAGTCTTTCAAAATGAATTTCTTTGATAAACGTATCTCACCTTATTATCGCGGATTAAAGGGTATTGTCAAGTCCAGTCAACGTACCTATAGCTTGCTCGAAAAGCGGTCTTTCCAAATTCCTGCTGACACATTTTGATAGCAGAAATCAAATCATCCGATATCTCAAAAAAAAAAACATTCCAGTTGTCACATAGTTTTGTATTATCACAATGAAAAACATTGGTTGGAACACAATCAACAATTCAACACGTACCTTCTTAAGTAAAGCATCAGAAGAATAACAAGATTGGTTTGTCTACGTTTTATTAGTAGGTAAACCTTAAAACAACAGGTCGTCGTCATCCCAATGGTGGGGATAACAAACAGGTTTGTAGTCGCCAGAATCCGTAGTCATGGACAGTGTGGATGTGCACGTCAGTATGCCCGTGAGGCACTCGATAGAACGGCTGCGAGTGGGCAGCGGAGCGGGGGTGTCCAGTGCCTCTGAAAAACGGAAATATACATTATTCCTGATTTCTGTATCTACTTCATTTCTGGAGGAGGAAGGACTCTTGTTTGCTTAAAAGATTCAAAAAGAGTAACACGACCCACGTCACTCGTCTTAGTAAAAAATGTAGGTGCTTGTAGAACCTCTGAAATTCAGAATTAAATACCTAAACGTTTTTGTAGCATGCAAATTGTTACTCGTCGGCCCCCTCCTAAACAAAATCCTGGCTACAATATTGAAACAGTACATGCCTTCAGACTCCCCTGCACCGCCTGCGCTTGTAACTTTCCGCAAGACTAGACGCGCTTGAGTGCGGACCTTCTTCGCTTTGAGCATTTTCAAACGATGGAACTCTTCCCGCTCCTGTTTACGGACAAACAAATTTTAATAACTGGGTGACATGTGGAGTAAAATTCAGGTCATATACCACAGGCAGCTATCTTCCCCGGGGTTGCGGGATGTTCGAAAGAGTGACCGTGACCCCGGAACTTAAAGGGCAACGACGGAATACGAATGGGACGTCCTCCCGTTCCATCCAGAACGGGAGAAAAGTCATTGGATGATTTCCCATCCTTAAAAGTAAAAAAAAGGCAGAACAAATGATGTCACTGAATGTGTTGTATTTAAAAACCATATTTAAAAAACTTACCCTTTCATCCATTTCCGTCATTATATACAATTCAGTGTTACGTAATTTCGGCATGATGACTTTTTCGATACCATTTACCTTCCTGAGGAAGAATTGGTCAAACAGTTTACTTGCCTGATGCTATACGGATCGCATCGCATTCTGTGTTGAAGCATTAAGAACAATTTAAATGGATTTTACCTTAATGTGGTCCTAATAGCTTCGTCCAAGAGAATACAAGTATTTCTCAATGAGGCAAACTTAACGAGTATTCGCACGGCTTCTCTAAATGATTTCTTGGCTTCGCCGGTGCGGTGGCCGCCTGCGCCAAGCCCTGCGTAGCGCATACAGTCCCCGACACCAGTCTCTTCTAAAGCTTGTAGAGAAACTGTCGAAACTCCTGATATGTTCTCGGACACACGCTGAACGCGAACTTGGGCCTGTATCAGTAGTGGATAATCGGACGGTGAAGTCGGGGTACTTTCACATAAAGAAAACTCCAACTAGCGTGTAAACTGTGTATATTGCAGTAAAACGGTGGTACATGAGAACAGTGTAACTTAATTTAACATATTGGTATATGTAACATATTCGAATGGCCGACTTGCGAAGCGCAAAAGTTCGCCGAGCGCGTGCGAAGTATGCGAGTGAGTATTATCGACCACCGTCATGGCTACGATCGGGTAACAGTAACTAGTCACATAACCGATCAGGCACACGACAGACTCTACAGGTGCACTGTCATATCAAGCCACATCCCCCATTTTAAGGTGCCCCTCAAAATTATTTTTTGTAAGGAACAGTTTGTGCTAACACAGTAGGCACGCACATTTGCTTGCCCTTATCCGCGTCGCTACAAGATGCGATTAGGTTTCGGTCTTGTGTCGTTAAACTAGAACATCTTTGAAGAAATTAACTTACTTGGCCAATATTCTCAAGCACTAATGCATTTGACTCTCCATTAGTAAACTTTATAGCTGCTAAGGAAATGTAAGCTTCTCTCAGGGTATGGCCCAAAATAACCTGAGTTGAGGCCAATTCTGAGGCCACTTGCCTGCCCCTGAAGCGTAGGGCTTCGGCCTTGCGTTTGAGGAGTTGATATCCACGGTTGACTTGGTCTTGCCTGCGTTTTATTTCTTTTAACATGAAGAGAGATGCCGTCACCGGGTATCGGTTATCTGAATTCATTGTTAGGTGGGCTTGTATGTATATTTACGAAATGTTTTATGGAGGTTTGGTTTTCAATTATTTTTATATTTTAGGATTAACATGGATCAGTCAATGTCAAGGCCATGTCAAGACTCAAGGATACGATGACGTTAGGTCAGAAAAGTAAATCAAGCATAGGTTACAACAAACCTTTTTCATAACAGTTTACTAAAAGATGGTAGGACCGAGGAGGCAGTAGATATTGCAGCACGGTATGCCACAGCGTGAAATGGCGTTAGTAACAGCCATGTAAGTAAAATATTCATATACAAGTTTGGGGGCATTGTCACATAGACGTGATTCACCTTGACAAAAACGCTCAAATAGTCTTGGAGGCATTAATTTTTTTTGTTTAATTCAGAAAAAAAGGTATTTTTGTAATAGTTTTGAGCATGATCGTTATTTTTATAGTAAATTATATGCAATATGTCACCCATCTTGCCACCATTTTTTGTAGACAGTTTATATCTCATAGGCAGGCCCCTCTTTCCGACTGGGCACTCTGAGCACGTGCCCAGGACCCCACTATCGATGGGGCCCCCTAGTTCCTACTAGATCAACAAACGATATTTATTTCCCAAAAACTTAATTTCTAAGAATCAAACGAAATGACCAACTGCAATACCTACTTAATAAATCTAGATCATTGCTTCAGTCTATTCCAAAAAAAATATTGCTCTGTCAAGGTAATTGGGGCCCCATTATCTTAATGTGCCCACCCACGGCCTCCAATAGGTTAAAGACGGCCCTGCTCGTAGGTGTACGGACAATCATCAGATAAGGCTGCTGAGGCCAGATACGAACATTACTGATCTTACGAGAGAACTTTGCAACAAATTCATTAATAGGCTTTTGCTAACTTCAGATCAATTTCCAACCTGTTGGCTAAAACGGCAAAAACTGAGTAGCATCCAGTTTTTTTTACCGGAATTACCTTGTTTGTAGAACCTCAAAATATTCGAGAACTGTTGTTAACTATATTTCATGTTTGTTTATTACTCTTATCATAATAAATGTTAAGAAGTGTATTTAAATATAGTACATAATAAAATCATAATTTTAAACGAACTGCAGAAAAAAAAATAAGAAGAGAGTCATAATTTATTCTATTCTATTCTAAGAAATAATTTTGACCTGATTTTAAGGTCAATTAAGTACTCCTTTGTCTGACGGTTATTAGTAGCAACATCGATTGGTACTTGAGTAAATAAATTGCTTGAAATATGTAATAGGTTACCATTTATAGGAGGTAGTGTACGTGTGGAGCATCATTTTACTTTTGCTGTCTAAGTTCTTGCAAAAATAGTGCGCTATCAATATCATGCCAGCTTAAACAACACAGGATTCATTTTAATTTAGTACACTAATATAATACTATGGCCACACTAACACAATGCATACTACCTTTTCCGTATTCAGAAGTGAGGTGACAGAAAGAATGAGCGAAATTGATTGAACCTCACAATATACATAAATGCATAATTTGGATAACTTAGACTTTCAACTTTTAAATACGTTTTAAGTCAACATGAGAAGGGGATGCCATCCCATGGGAAAACTTCAATTTTTAGGAATAAAAACAAGCCTACGTACTAATCCAGGGTAAGAGCTACCTCCATAACAAACTTCATCTAAATCCGTTACGCCGTTTCAGCGTAAATGGAGTAACAAACATACACACATACCGACAACATTTATTAATAATATTAGTGCGATATCTACAATAAGTAATTATCGATGTCGTTTTTTAAGTCATTGAACTAATAATAATGTTACGCATGACCATGTAAGGTTGAATTAAAGCGTTGTTTTGTCGTATTAAAAGACTGGCAAAATAATGATTTGCAAATACCCACTGTGAAAAAATACATTTTTAGTTTTACAGCACTATTCGTTTTGGTATGGTAATATCATATTGCTTAGTCATTTCAAGTTCCTAAATACGATTTAAGCCTAAGTATAATATCTGGAATATTCAGTGCTAGACATCAACAATACTACATTTCACACATTACCAGCATTGACCTTGCCATTAGTGTGGCCCAAACATAAGAACAAATCACCATCACATTTTCACATCATTCTACAAAAGAAAATGAGAAAACCCAACACATCACGATTTTCCTTATCGCATTATTTCATATAAATTCTTAAACATTTCTTTATATTCAATAATATAATGTATACTTATAAAGCAGTCTCTCTTATTACACATAATTCTAGTTTTCACTGGTCCAATTCAGTCCCAATAAAAGATTCTAGGTCTCAGCTATCCGGCCAATAGTTATAGTTTCCCGAGGGAGGAGGCACGGGCATTGGGGCCCCGTTCGGAGGGGGTCCAGTTCCTGCACTGTAAGGCGATCCTTGTGGCGACCCATACCTTGGTCTGAACCACGGCCTACTCGTGTACTGGTACTGGTTACTCGCGTAAGCTGCCAAATTCTGTCCAGTAGCGTTTGGGTAAGGGTTCTGCGGAGTCTGGTTCGGCGCAAAAGTCACATTCGTCATGTTCGGAAGGTTAGTAGTAGGATATGTCTGTGGTGCTGGAGTCGTCGACGGAGAAAAATTTGTCTGCGAGTTTTGTGATGTTGGCGTACTTGGAGGTGCGTATGTCTGATTAGAAGTTTGGTTCGACCCGTTTGTAGGGTTATAGGTGGGTGGCGGTTGTGATGTTGTCGTTTGACTGGCGTAACTTGCGGTTTGGCTGCCATTTGATGACCCGTACGTTGGCGTTCCATTCTGATTGGTCGGCGTAAACCCTGTCGTCTGGGTTGATTGGCCGTCTGACGTAAACGTTTGTTGATTTTGCACTGTGCCTGTTAAGGAATACCCGTTATTATCTTGTGATGAAGACGTTATATAGTTAGTTTGGTTGTTGGCCCCATTTCCTTCAGTTTCTGAGGATGTTGTTGATTGTCCGTTGCCATTGTTCGATGTGTTCTGAGTGGCTGGTATACTGTACTGTACCGTAGGACTGTTGCTTGGTAAGGTAATCGTACCAGAGTTTCCTTGCATCATATACTGTTGGGGCATCCCTGCGTACTGAGACGTGGGCGTTAGGAACGAATTCGGTAATATTTGGTGAACAGGCGTCTGTGTTCCAGGGATCGTTTGGCCAGGATTTGTCATGGGAGACGACGGTGGGGGAGCTTGCACAATAGGGATCGTCCCTAAATTAGGGTTCAGTTGTCCAGCAAGAGCTGCGTTTAATTGCTGGGCGGTTAGCTGCGTATTGAAGTTGAGTCCCGTAGGCAAATATTGCGAGGTAGCTGGCATGTTCATCAAAGGAACGTTGTACTGGACTCCGCCTTGCAAGCCTAACTGGTTAGGTTGCATCACAGTGACATTCTGACCGGGCTGCAGGACTTGTTGGAACCCTGGAGGTAACGCACTTTGCATTAAGTTGGGATGGTTCGCAGGTATCATGTAGACCTGGCTGTTCTGCTGCCCCAGCATCGTTGGAACCTGGCTTATATTCAAGGGGTTCTGTAACACAGTCATGCCTTGTGGTACTGTGATCATTTGAACATTTTGTGCGGTATTCTGGATTTTGCTGAGATCTTGCTTCTGGCCATCTTTGCTGGATTGTATCTGTATGGCATTTCTATCGATCTGGCGGATGTACATACCTGTACCATCTTGACCCAATCCCGGAGATCCGACACTGTGAAGTTTAAAAAAATATAATCGAATGAAAACTTACATAGCTACATACCTACCTAATACACTTTCTGCAGAAAGAATATACGAGTATGGTGGGACGAGCTGCATTCATACTAAACGACCGTATAAGGACCTGACGACGGCATCATTACGGTCGCCGGAAACCGTTGCCCTGTAGTGGGGCAATACAAGCTACATGGAAACTTTTCAAATCATAAGATTATTTTAGAGTCAAAATTACTGTTTCTTACTTCGTCTGTTGCCCCGAAGACACTTGTATGATGGTGCCGTGCGCCGGATTTATTTTCATTCCCATACTGGCAATGGAGCTCTCTTTAGCTGTGAAATAACATACAGTTATAGTATACATTCTGTGAGTTTCAGCAACGTCTGGCTCTCCTGCGTGGTAGTTTTGCAGGAGTGAGATGCTACTATGCTGTTAGTGGAATAATCTAGCTACAGGTACTACATTTTTATTTTTGATTACGCATTGCTTCTGCTAAAATTATGTATGATCGCGGAAGTCGCCCATCAAAATCTGTAAAGAATTATTTTAATGCTTCTAATCTACTACACATTTTATCCGCAACATATATGATTGCAGGAGATTAATAGAAAAATAAACTATTATAAGAAAAAAAAAAGAAATTCAAATATTTTACGCTTTGACGCAAATTGCATAAATAAACTGCACCACTGAATAATTACGCTTGGCTAATATTATGAATAAATAGGTAGGTAGTTGGAAGAGGAATTTGAATCCGGTTTCTTACACTGGGTAGATATTCCACTGGATTCTGTATATTTTGCCATAGTGATTCGTTGGAGATATTCTGTAAAGGACAATGTTTTATACGATTGAAATTGGCATAAGTAGAGAGCGAAGAATTAATACACGTTCAGGCCGTTTCATTAGCTAAAAGAGGAATAAGGATTAAATAGGCCTGGTTTTACGCCAGTTAAACCACATCAGTATATCCGTTTGTAATATCTGTGGAGATTTCATTGGACGCTAATGCGTTTACGCCGCTGTTATAAATATTACGCATATGCATTTACGCAAAAAATGGAACACGTGAGAGAAAATGGATGACATGATTTTTTAATTGTAGGTATGCGCGTTGCAATTCAACAAACTGAAAATGAGCTGATCAGAAAATGTTGAAGAACTTAGAACTGCTTAGAACGCAAAATAAGCTTTACGCTAATGTATCGATCTCCTTCTTTTTTTTATTAAGGTAAAGACTTTTGTTTCGTTCAGAAAAAGTTGGGATTTGTACCAAATTGATAGCCATTGGTTCTTTCCCTATAACATGGGACTCAAACATAACTGGAAATATGATTGTAGTATACACCTCTGCCTAAAGCTTCGAGGAATAAAGCCCAGATTTTTTGTTATGTTAAACCTAACTAAACTGCTCTCTATCTAATGTACCCTAAAATATCGTATTTCAGTGATGCATAAGCAGGTGAGATCAAAAAGCCCGCATGTAATGAACAGTGTTGGTCGAACATGGCAGCATTATTGTTCATCTTCACTGGAAACTCTTCCCCTGTTAAACGACAAAAAAGATTTGCTTGCTGGCTGCGGTAAACTGCTCCTCAGTTCTGGGTAGTCAAATTGGAGCAATTGAATCAAAATCTGCAGTCACACTAATGTAATACACAGAAAAAAAAAGAAAGAATCGAATGAAACCTATTCAAATATAAAACGTATATATTAGGGTAGGCCTCTTATTTAGAAATCGTGGAAGCAGAGTGGAGAGAAGAAGAAGGGATACAGATCGGTTGCTGTGTTTGGAGATCCCAGAACCTGTAAGTTTGTTGTTAAAATAACCTGTAAAATTAACGATTATTCGTAAAATACAGTCGTCGCGTCGTCCACGAATCTCTTGAAAAATAGCTTATTTATTTAAAAATAACAAGGACGAAAAGATAAGCAACTTAAGCCTAAATTAATTGATCAATAGGAAAGCAGGTGCTGGTTACATGACAACATTATAAATACACGAGATGACTTGAAACAACGTGTTTAGAGTGGTATTCTATAAAAATCACCTCGTGAAAATTTGAGGGATGTTCGCGAAGAAATGAGCTGTCACTGTCAAAGAATGACATTATAACAATCATGAGCGAAAATCGAGATTAAGTACTTAATAATACAGGGTGGGAGGCACATCGACGCCCATAGTGACACCATCAGTTAAGTACATGATTCTGAAAGTAGAACTAAAAATTTTCGCAAGTTTTTCCCAATCTCTCCGTATTTTCTGAGGTTTTATTTTATTTAAACTGTAATATTAATCATAATTTCTGCATGAACCAATGAGATTTTAAACGAGAGACCTAACGTATTAACTTTTTAATTTAAAATCTCATAATTTAGATAGAAATGATGATTGTTTCATGTATTTTTTTTGTTTTCAGTAAGAACCACATCGTATAAACGTAAATATAGCGAAAAATATCAACGGTGTGCGTCCAGAATCATGTACTAAAAACTCATGATATCAGTTTGTGTGTCGATGTTCCTTCGAACCTGTATTTTTTGTGCTATTGTTAATTTCATATTATTTCAAAGCTCGTATTTAAGAGTGCAGGGTGACACTGATAGCTCACTTCACTGTTCATTTCATGCATGTTGTTACGGGAAGGATTTTCCAGAATCGTCCTGCAGGTTAACCAAACCCGTTAAGATAATGCCTATATTGTCTGTTAAGAAAATACACACGGGAGTTGCCGGTGCGTTGCGTCTTCGTAGCCGTCTTTATGATTTCTACGCACTAAATGCCATACGGGTGTTGCGGTGTCGCGACACCACGCCGTTTACTGCGACTGTCGCTGCGCCAAGTCATTGCGATGCCGCTCCGGTTCCGCAACATCCCTCCCCACTCGCGACATCACAACGCACCGTATGGCAGATCAATGTAATTTATGTAAGACGATACAAGTATGGCAACGCACCGTTAACGCATTGAGTACCTCCATTCTAACTCTTGTTCGCACACCTTTACAAATTGGGACACAAATTACAATGTTTTTTTTTATGATTTTACGCAATATGCCAATTATTGTATCCCGAGACTTCTGTTTAGAAGCTATCAATAAACAAATGGTTAAAACTGTAATCTCCAATTGTTTGTACCGTATGAGATCGACGTAATTAACGCTAGGCCAAGAAGATAATTACGCTATTGCCATATAAAAAACCTATTGACTGTCGAAAACATGGTTTGGGCACATACACTAAACGTGTTCTTTTCAAGTCATCTCGTATAAAAGGCAGATAATCTTCAATGTACCTGGTGCCGCGGTCCAGGTGCGTGAATCTCTCGTGGAGTTCTTGTCATGGCTGACATGCGACCTGGAGCATCAATCGTTTAATACACAAACACAAGAGAGAAAGAAAACAAAGAGGAGAAAGAAAACAAAGAGGACCAAGAGCCAGGAGGAGTTCTTCATTTAAATTCTTCAAAACGGCGGTGAGTATGAAGTTAGAAGTCATTTTCTGTAATGAGAATATCAGAATCTTCTGTGATGTTTCTTAGCTTCGGTCTTGTAGAACTGGCTGTTTTCGTATCGATTTTAAAGCGTCTAGAACAGATCTTTTTTCTTTTCAAGTTATTTTAAAAGCGTGTTCCATTACTATTGTGACTCAAGTGGTAAACCGATAGTTTAAATTGTTTTCATACTGAGACATTATTTTACTAAAATTTAATAGGAAGAAATAGCTACGCTTACTTTGAAACAGAGAATAGTCAATATAGTAACAAAACAAAAAAAAAGCATAAAAAGAAATAGTATTTTCTTCCAGCGTCTCTATTTTTCTTTTGTGGCAACTTTCTTCATAAAGCTTCATTTAGGAATCAGGTTTATGAGAGAAAAATTAATGTTTACCAGAAAAGATAGGATTATCCTTATCGTAACGCCAATTGCTTGACTTTATTTGTTTATTTCAATATTCTCATTTATTACACTAATTCCATGACCATGACTTTTCAGCAAATATTAAAATCTTGTAGAAAAGATAGTTGCTACATGAGAATAAAAAAAATTAAATAAACTTTGTCTAACATTTTTGCAATCAAATTTACATATTATATGAAATAGCAAATATCTTTTCGAATGACAAAAATAATCTGAAAGAGTCAATTTTTTTTTTTAAGTTAATAGGTACTTATTCTATTGTAACTTACACAGCGGGAGCTATGGGCCTTAGCTGCAATTGACTTGGAGTCCCATCAGACAACCTCTTTTGACCACGAGACTCCTGACCAACACTCTTTGTAGGAGTTGACGAGGTCTGAAAAATGAAAGCGACTTTTAGACATATGCATTTCTGTAATTTTAGGAAAATGAATTAATGGGCGCGTATATAGACAAAAGCAATTGTTATTTCAATAATTGGGATGAAAAATAGGACTTGGGGGAAATTAATAAAATTAAAGAAGCAAATGAATTGAGCAGTGGCGTAGCTAGACGGCTTATTGTTTTTATGGTGTAAACATTAAACATTTTGGGGATTAAGTTACTGTGGCCGAATTATTTTTTTGATTTACAAATCTCCTTAGTACTATCATTAGGGGTCAACGCGATAGCAAGGTTTTAAAATTATGTTACACAGCGCCAGATTGCCAAACTTGCTCCGTCATAGCTACACCACTAGAAAAGTTTAAAAGATGAATGGAAGAGAAACATGTCTAACAGTACAACCGCCAAAATTAATGAGAAAACTAAAAGTAAGTACATAAAATGCAGGTTTCAGTAGGGATGACGTCAAAAGAAATGGGGAAAAACAATCTGTGAAAATAAAACCCTAAACCAAACACCAAAGGCATATGGGGTTAAGCATCATAATATTAGTATGTGCTAGTATTAAATCCTAATGCTCACAGAAATAATTTGTGGTGAAGACGCTTGTCCAGTTGATATTATGTTTATCAAAGAACCACTGCTTGACATTGGCTGTAGGGAAAATTTAAAAACAGTATCAATGTTGTGTCTTGCCCTGTGTCTATACATATTTATTATACTGTACGCCAGAGGAAATATAATGTACAGATCCCAAGAAAAGTATGCGCTTCGGGAATCCCCGTGTATCTTCGAAACTACGAACGCGGGATGTGATCTAATATAAAGCCGTTAGAACAATGGAAGTACTTGTCTATTTTGTACTACCAAATTTACTAAATTACAGATTAACAACTCTATGCAATACAACAATAGAGTTGCGTATTTTCACAGACGGATCCAAGACAGGTACCGGCTCTGGCGCTGGCATCTTTTCGGAGGACCTCAATATACATATAGCCACACCTCTAGGGGCCCACAATACGGTGTTCCAAGCAGAGTGTATGGGTATATCCCTAGCAGCCTCAGCTATCGCAGCCAGACAGGTTCAGGACCACACTGTCCGTATTCTATCAGACAGCATGTCGGTCCTGCAAGCACTAAAATGCTACACAACCAACTCTGGGCTTATATACGAATGTCATCACCGCTTAAATCAGGTGGGTATTCTAAACAACATAACCATTCAATGGATCAAAGGACACAGCGGTTCTCGTGGCAATGATGCTGCAGACGAACTCGCAAGAAGGGGATCTAGCATGGCAGTAATGGGACCGGAACCCATTGTACCACTCCCCTTTGGGTATATACGCACTCTGGTAAGGAAACGCACTAGGGTTCAACACAACAAAATTTGGTCAGACCATACAGACTGCAGGCTGTCCAGGGAGGTACTCCCTGCAATTGACGGCCGCTTTACAAAACAGGCCCTACAACTGACTAAGCAGCAGCTGCGCACAGTCACAGCCGCTGTCACAGGTCATGGGTCATTTAACAAGCACCTATTTACTATAGGAGTTACAGATAGCCCACTGTGCAGAGCTTGCATGGAGGTGGACGAGACGGCGGACCACGTGCTTCTCCACTGTCCAGAGGTTACTGCATACAGGGCTAAATACTTCGGTAACCCGGTTACTCTCCGAGAGATCGCCAGTAACGTCAGGGCGCTGCTGGCCTTTCTCGGGGAACTGGGGTGGATCGAATAAGGTACTGTCCCACCCTTTACGCAAAATACGCGCTACGTCGTGGAGTTGCGGAAATCGGCCCGTATAACAATACAATACAAATGCAATACAACCCAAGTCGTCGTCGGCGCGTACTGTTCCACGCGCGCCTTAAGGAGATGTCAGCAACTGTAGGGGCCCAGCAGGGTCGAAGCCTACTGGGGCCAAGGGTCTGATTCTGAAAGGAAGACTCGACCCTGACACGAAAGGCAACGAAGGAACAGGAGTGGGTTTTTAGTCAGTAAAAGTCTGACACTATCTCCCGCCCCGCCCAAGAGCGGGGATGTCATATGATGATTTTCCCACTGGTAAAAAAAAATGCAATACAAATAAAAAAACTCTTGAGTGACAAATTACGATCTGCGACCGGAGTAGGCAACCCGAGAAACTCGCAATGCTAGCTGCACACGTAGCATGACCACCTTATAAACGGGTTTTGTCAACGGAAGAACAGGCAGATTGTTGAAATATTTCTACCGTCCTAAGCATGGCGATGTTGAAACTGAAGAGAGTTTTCTATTCTTTGGTCTACGGAGCGCCCGGTGCTTGGGTAGAAGAGATGTCAAGTTGGAAAGAAAGAACGTTGTCTATTCTTGGTAGAATAGACATAGAATTGGTCGTGCTTCACTACAAACCTAGAAGCTTTGCCTCTGTACTTTGTGGTGCGACTTAAGTGCTAATTCGGAAACACGAAGAATACCGAAGCGCATACCTTTGCAATGGCTCGCTAACAGGAGCTACGCATCAGTTACTCACACTCTAGTTAATAAATCTGACAATTTAAATTTGAAAATCTCAATTCCCGCCAGGGCTACGATATAGAGTACTCATCTTGTTGTCATACGTCATGTTTTCTCGGATTTTGACCATTCAGTTCGACTTAAATAAACTAATTCTGTAGTCTTATTGCATAGGTTCACAAATAACTTCCAAAACCTAACATATCTGAGGCAGTATATCTGTTTACTGCTGAACACAAGGTTCTAGGTTTGATTTGCATATCGGCGAAAGGTTTATTGATTTATCCAACTGAAATTTCTCTGTAGCAGCTCAGAGTTTAGATTTGTGCCTGGTTGTTGGCAATAGGCTCGCCTTCTATTACATGGGACTTGAACATAACTGGCGAAATGTGGGTGTACTGTAGTTACGCCTCTGCCTGCCCCTTTGGGGATTACAGGCGTGATGTTATGATTTCTGTCTCAATTAACTAGTTGGTCATGTTAGACATTAAAATGATGTTGGAACTGTTTATAAATCTTGATAAACCAAGAGAGGAGAGCGTACTCGCGCGTGTTCTGTAACCTTGCTGGTTTGAATCTTAATTTTCATGTGATTACAGAATTAAGATAAACTGAACTTTAAAAACATTGAAAAATATAGACAAATTGAATAAATATTTGGAGTGTAACGCGATGTTTTCTGCTGAAAAATTACATAAAACAATGATTTGTGGCATAATAGAAATGGTAAACCTAGTAATAAAAAAAATATTAACTAACTTTATAATATAAGCATAGACGTGTGTCATAGAAGTGTTACCTTTTGATTTAGCTGCATGAATGTGCCGGTGGCTTGTAGCTGCTGCAACTGACTTGCAGTCAGAGGTAAAGATGTTGTTTGTTGAAGACCACCAGCTGGGGATATCTGGCAACGTAAGAAATATCCATGCAATAAATTGACAATTTAAAGTATTATGGTAAATATTAGATGAGTTGAGCAGACCTCAAGCTGAAGCACTAGACTTGGAGTATCCTTTAAGTTTTAAGCATGAAATAAGATATTGTAACTTGATTTGTGTTAAAAAAAAGATGTACTGCATTGAACTCTATTTGCATGTTGTTTGCATCCGATAAGGTGCATTGTAGGCATTATGTGATATGCTTGCAATTTTAGATTATTAGAATCTCAAACAAAAGAAATACCTATGCAAATCATGATGTATTGATATTAGTCAATAAAAGGTATTATATTGTGTACTTTTTCACTTTTAAGACACCACAGCCAGCACAATAAAGTCAAAAAGAAGCTAACAAGTAACAATAAAATAATTTATACAGTTCAAAAAGATGAAGCAGAAACCAATTTGGTGATGGTGTGAATGTGTGAAACAGAAAATACCTTACCTGATACTGATAAAAAATCTCCTAAACATTTAGATAATATTTGGAAGTGACAACACCAGAATAACTTACGGATACAAACTGTTGAGGTTGAAAATTGGTCAACCCCTGCTGACCTGCTGCTAAGTCCTGCAGCTGTTGATACGGAATCAACATTGTCTGCGAGCCCGGCATGGTCCACTGCACAGTGTCAGCCCCCTGTATGTGATACTTGACTTCTTTGTCCCCTTTGTCAGTGCTATACAAGATCTTTTGACAAGAATTAGTACTCTGTGCAGCACATACAACAGGGGTAGAAGTAGCTGTACTTACAGTAGTACAATTATCAGATGTTGAAAGACTTGCTTGAGGAAATGTTAAGCCATTGGGTAAAATCATTGACATAGAAGATGGTACACCACTCAACCGCAATGGAGTCACATTCACTGGCTGCATACTCGATAGATCTACTATCTGTGTCCCAAAGTTTGGTTGCTGCAAACTCAATGTTTGACCGAGAGGCAGTGATGTAAAGTTAGCATTGGAAACTTGCATCCCAGGTTGTACTATAGGTATTAGCTGCCCATTTTCTTGGTTCAAGACATACTGCTGCTGTGGTTGGAGCAGTTGTAACATAGTGGGTTGTCGAACAGTCATGAGAGGAGCAGTTGCAGGCGCCACACTGACCACTGGGGGGATGACAGCAGAGTGAGCAGACGACGTTAACGATGGAGGAGTCGATAGCGCCGCCGTTACGACAGGCGGCGGCACGGATGGAGGCGCGGTAGTCGTCGTTAGTGTCGGTGGAGGGACGTTAAGCGCAGGCGGCGGCCCTCCAGCCTGCGCCGCGCTCCATTGCGCCAACTCAGCCCTTATGGTCTCTATCAAGTTCTGTGCGAGTGACCTCGCGCCTGCCAAAGCTTCAGATCTTGTATGATGCAGAGCCAAATGCAATGGTTCAAGTTTATCACTTTTTAACACCGCTACTACACCAGTCTCTGACCGAATATATTCCAAGTTAGTGCCATTCTGGAACAAAATTGATTACATTGTTTTCTATGCGGGTTAGAATGCGAGAATTGAGTCCATAGATACAAAAACTTACGGGTCCCAGAATACGTCCTTTTATATCAAATGCGGCTGGCGCATTATCCAAACCGATATATACTTTATCTATAAGACCACCAGACATCATTTATGATCACTTCAAATACAACTTTACAGCATTAATATAATTTTAGCGAAAAGCATCTTTCTTTCCTAGGAGGGACAAAAAGCGCTTCTGACATTAAAGCGTCTCGTTCTAAAATGTCCAAGTAGTTAGGTGGAACTTGGTTTCTACCAGACTTTTTAAATTTCGACCAAAATCATCATTTTTACAAAATTTGAGCATTTTTTAGCAATAGTTGACATAAATTACGTCTTCTTATGTTGTTTGATAAAATTGTGGTTCCTTTACATAGTTTACACTCAATGCTTTCAAACAAAAGTAAAGTATCGTTTTTGAACGAAAAGTAACTAAAAGCAAACTCAAGCGAAGTTGGTTATTCTCGACGCAGTATCGAAGTGTACATCTTGTAATAATTTTCAAATTGTGTTTCATTAAAGTGTTTTTAACTCACTACCGAACTGATTTTTTATCCTGTTCAAAACCTGTTAGAGAATATCTACCCATTTGATTAGTGTTTAATTATACATAATACTATAGAAGAATTGTCTATGACATGATCTTCCGGAAGACCGGAAAACGGGATAAAAAACAACGCGCTTAGGGTGTGTTTGGCGGGAGTGGCGTGAATTATTATTTGCTTGAATTTAATAATTATCTTGTTGTAGTTTTGGAATAGCTTTCTCGTCACTATGAATGTTTATATTATCGGAGTTAAGGCTTAGAGAAATCCAGGAGAGACCAGCTGTTGGACGCCTGAAGTTCATCATGGTATGTATTTTGTAAATCATTTTTTGTGGTTTGATATTCCGGTATTAGAGGCCTGTATCAGGACTATTGCCTGGAGATTTTACTGATACAAGTATTTATTAATTTATAGCAAGAGGTTGCGGGTTCGATTCCCGCCTTGGGACAAATGTTTGTACGATCTACAAATATTTGTTCCGGGTGTTCTGGGTATTTCCTATGTATAATAAAAAATGTATATATATGTAATGTATTGTATTAAGTACATCAGTCATCTAGTGCCCATATCACAAGCTCTGCTTAGCTTGGGGCTAGATGAAGCTGTGTGGATTGTCCAGCATTATTTATTTATCATCTTCTTGCCCTAATCCCAGATAAAATTTTCTTCTTCTATGCTCCCCTGCCCTCCATCATGCTATTTATTAATCCCACCTTTTTAGGGTTCCATAGTAAATGAGGAACTCTTATAGTTTCACCATGTCCGTCCCTCTGTACACGGCTTATCGCAGAGACGATTAGTACTTACTAGAATTTTGTAATTGGTATATCGTAGGTATTAACCGCGCCAACAAAGTGGTCAAATAAAATATTAAAGGGCTTGACGAAATAACGAGTAATAATCGATTATGGAAAGAAGTAAAGCTGCAAACTCCATGCAAATTCTAATGCAAATTACTCTTTGATTTTTTTTTATTAAGGTCATCTAGTTGGTGAGACATGCGTTTCTAAAGTTATAACTGCAGGATTATCTTTGTTTTTCATAGTTTGACGGTATGCTTAAAATACAAACATATTTTTGCAATCTATAAAATCAATACTGTGCCTGCGTATTCATCCTGGCTACAGAACCCTTCTCTGCGCATGATACGACACACTTGGCCGGTTTTTCATTCATAACATCCCACACACAATTTATCCGTCTTTTCTTCCCTTATTTCCATATTAGGTACTTAATGCGTCTCACTTGAATCGTGATTTGAATATTTTGTGATGGAGTAATGAGGTTGTGATGATCAGGTTTAAATAAAATGATTTCATATTAAATTTGCATAAGTAATATCAATTTATATTTCTACAAAACATGATATGCTGTCTCTATATTGTTAAACATATGGAAAAACATAATGTTACCTCTGATTACAACATGATTTTTTGTTATTGTTGACACTTTTACTTATTTATCAAAGACTTATATTTGTCATGATTACTCACAATTTTGTTACAATTTCACAGATCTATTAAACTATACAAAAGTTATAGGTACTTATTTTATTAGACAACAGATATTAGTGGGACAGAAGTTTGAAAATTAACAATAAGAGCGAAAATATAAACAACATGGTCACACTATGCAACTGATTTTCTTTGTATCGTTTCATAACATCAGTAATGATAACTCACTGCACTTATTACTATCACATTAACAACTAAGTATTCTATCATACGGGACTAGAAGATCAAAATTTTTATAATAAATGATGGGTTTCACCACTACCAAAAAGCACATCAATGAGATTTAAAACAAGGAAACAGTTCAGCAGTGATAAAATAATGTCTAAATTTACTTTTTCCTATACCAGCAAATAAGGACAGAGACGAACTCCAAGCTCGTTATTTTTAAGAGGATATAATTACTAGGTATTATCTTAAAAAATTTAGTGCATCCAATTTTTACCCTGAGTCCAAAATATATCTGACAATTATGGCTGATCAAGATACGAAAGTGGTTATATAAATATATTCTATGAAATTCTTCTAAAAATGAAAATAATTAGTCTTTAAAGTTTTTGTCCCAGAATAGGGTATTCGTTGGCACGAGAAACTTAAGATTAAGTTACCAAGTTTTGTTCTCAATGGGATGTAATAAAAACCATTGCTGAAACGTTAATGGAAGCACTATCTTCTACGATTGTATTTTAATCAGCCATAATATTAAATTTTCTATTTTAAACACTAAATTGCTGCATTAATGAGGTAGTCGGATGATTTAAATGAAAAAATATACATCTGTCTCTATTTTGTACATAACCTCTAAATCACAATTCCACAAGGCTATGGTCACAATTTTAGCTGCAATAGTTCCTACTCATAGTAGGTTTAATTTATACGATAATTATTTTAGTAATAAACTCTTCCTAAACATTTAAAATGGTAAATATGGTGGTACATATAATTTATAACATTTGTCCCTTTTTTGGGTACTTATTATATATATTTTTTATCATCCTTTCTATGTAATTAAGTAAGTCTGAAAAGTTTAGCCGCCAATACATTTAACATTTATTACTTTTACACCTTAAATATAATCATCAATTTAAAATACAGTAGAAATACTCATGGTACATTTTTCAATGCAAGAAGACACGATAAAGGCAAACATAATTTTAAGGTATACACTCTTGGTGTCTAAACAGATTTTACCCTGTTTTATACACTGTTACTTTTTAAATACAATTTATTTATTAAACAAATGTATGAAACACGTGATAGTCGCCGTATTATCCAAAATTTACTTCCCGTTTCCAACCTGGCACTGAATTTTTTGAACACATTTGTTACAATCATAGACATTTACATCCTCCAAATACTTTTTGTAAAATACGTTTACAAGCCACTTTTTGGCACTTGATAATATAATAACAGTCGCATAGATTATTCAGACCACAGGCGCATCTAAAGGGGAAAATGTGGATTCTTGTTTCCATTAAACTGCTTTTATAATAATCCTGGATTATTATTTTATCCTTATTTGGTATGAAAATGAGAGATCAACATTTATAGGTTATTTAAGTTTTAGCTTATAACATTAATGGTTTTCCGTTGCATTTTGAGTAATCCTTTATACGCCCATGGTTGGTTATCCTGGTAATGATAGTAATAATTATGATATTATTAAATCACAGATATTATCTGTGGTTACTTATTTATTATGCATTATTAATAATGGTGGGGCAAACACAAAGGTGACTTACTAAATCTAAGTAACAATAAAAAAATATCACCCACAAGAAACCATAATATTATTACTTTTTAATATTATTAAAGTTATAAGCCTAATTCAAACGATAACCTAACATCAAGTTAGTATGAGAGAAAAAAGTAGAAGGGTATCAAAAAAAAAAACAAATCGTAAAAACATCATTTCAGCCTATTGCAGTCTACTGTACTGTGTACTGTATAGGCTGGTGCGTCAAAAAAATAAAACTACAGCCCGTTTTCACTAACACTAGGCGACACCTTAATTCAACGCTTATATAAAAGCACACTCTTTTTAAAACGATATTTAGGTATAGCGTTGTATAAGTGAAAACGGGCATACTAATTTTAAATCTTAAGTTCGTATGTAAAATTCAGAATAATCAACATACAGTCAATATTTTAGATAGACTGTTTTTTTAAATGAAATTTGATAAAATCGGATAAAACGTAGCTTCACAGGCTGCTGCCGGACTAACCTAAGAGTTTATCACACAGTCGGGGTGCAGGCGGTCAGTGCTCACTGCAGCCGCGAGCAGCGGGAGCAGTAGTCCCCGGTGGCCGCGCTGCCGTAGTACATGCACAGCGGCGCGCGGCACGGCGCGGGCGACGGCGGCCGGTCGTCGTAGAACGTGGAGCGGCTCAGGTACAGCGTGCGGTCCGCCGGCGCGCGCGCCGACCTGTGCGCGCCGCCGGTGCCGCCGGAGCCGCCGGAGCCGCCGGAGCTGCCGGCGCTGATGGCCGCGCGCGCCGCGTCGTGCGCCGGCCTCTCCGCTTCTGCGTAGAACTGCGAGCGGCCCGTGCCGTAGCGAGGCTGGCTCGGCCCGACCGGTTGTTCTTTGCGATTCTTTTCTGCTGTGTATCTGAAGGATTTGAGAAAAACAATAATAATAGTATATTTATACACACCTCAGAAATTATAGTAAAATAACACATAATATCATCATTATAGGCTGTTTCTTAAATGTGTGAATTATTCAAAAATCCATAATTAAACCAGGCGAAAATATTATCACACATTATCTAACAAAGTCACTAAAGAAACGACATATTTTTTAAATGATTCATAACACCATTGTTTGTGTGCAGAATACACCTTTCTTTCTATTATCATTGATTCCATTCTAATAGTCTCTAAGTAAAATGGATGTGTGACAGATGGACAGGAGGAAATAAAAAAAATAAGCATACCCAATCCAAGCCTCATTCAGATAATTCTTCACCATCTCCTCTTGCACGGGCGCCCTGGCCGCTAACACTCGACAGCACAAAACCTCACATGTCGACTGCGTCCTCATCAAACTCTCTTCAGGATTGCTATGACTGCCACTACTTTTACCAGCCAATTTAGCCATGGACCCAAAATTCTTCTTCAGCTTACTGCTCATAGACCGTCCAATACTTCCAAATTGTTTGGCCACTGAGTTCATCTGCTTTGAACTTTTCGTCGATAGAGCGTCGAGTGATCTTCGCAGTTCTTCCGGGGGTTGGCTGAGAGAGATGCATTCGATTGGCTCGAGGTCCAAGTAAGCTGCCAGCATTGAGGATCGTTGGTACTCGTCGGGTAAGATGTTGTTTATGGTTTTCTGATCGGGTTCGACGTCCCAGGGGAAGTCATCGCCGGGGTCAACGTTGAATCTGAAAAGTCAACTTTTAATACAAACGAATAACCATAGGTACCTGCATAGTGAGTCGTTCGGATTCAAACAAAAACGAGCATTGATCTCTATCTTTATAGATAAAAAATCTACTTCCGTTCGTTTGCGTAGTTGGTGGTTATTGAAAGAATTTGTAATAAAATAAAAACACTCAATCAGACGCTCGGTTGGTCAAAATTTATATTGTATCCCATAATCGTTAATTAATTTCGTCGACGCCTCTTGGATTTCAATTTCACATTAGTATTCGTCATCGGTCGGTCGGAGAAGCAACGGAGTGTACATGATAATTTGCGCGCGCGCACACACAACGGAGTCGAGAGAGGTGGCGAGCGTTTTGGGTAACGCAGGGGGCGTTCGCCGTGACGGCACGAGGTGCGCCTTGATGATTCCCGTCAATAAATAAATTGTCATCATATTTGGTATAAACTGTAGAGGTACGTATACTCCCCTGGCCTGGGAGAAACGTAACTAACCTGATAGGCATAGGGTTGCCCGCATGGTCTTCTAGCGGTACTCTAGCGCCGTCAGTAGGCAGCGGCTCGCACGGTACTAGCGCGGAGAAGTGTCCCGCGTCGTACGCCAGCAGGATGGGCGTCTTGCTGCACGCGTCCGGTGTTAGCTCGAGCGGTAGGTATACGCCGCCGAACGGGATGGGGGCTATGGGGTCGCCGCGAAAATCCTGCAAATTTTCAAGGTATGTTTTATTTTATAGTTCTTCTTCGCCAGAAATCAGCCACATGCTTTGCACCATCGGTAGTGTCCATCAAATCCTACAGCGTGCAGGTCTCAGGGCACGCAGGATAAGTTATCAGGTGTCCTATCGTCTGTGGAGTAACACCACCTTGTACACCTGGCTCGCGGCGTCTATTAGGTTATATAGTTTTTCTATTGCATTTGTTGGTCGAAGAAATATGGCATATATCGGTTAAAACCGCAGAAAGTACTTGGTGCTTCACAGTTTGTCCATGAAATGCTTGCGTAAATACCCATCCCGAATTCAGAACCTTTCAGTATGCGTGGCCCTACGAACAAGCGTATAGCGTATAGCGTACGGACCCGCAAAGCGACATCAGCGAAGACGATGACCGGGCGGCGCATGACGTGCGCCAGCGCGAACACGTGCAGGTGCTCCAGCGCGGCGTAGTGCGGCGCGGCGGCGGGCGCGGCGCGCGCGGGCTCGGGCGACGCGGCCGCCACGCACTGCGCCCACTCGCGCTCCCACTCCGCCTCCGACGGCGTCAGCCCGGCCGAGCGCAGCGACGTGCTCTCCGACCAGCGCCAGCGGCGCTTGATTGCGTCTGGAACGGTCAAACGAGACATTACCTTACATTTTGACTAAAAGGTGTCGGATAAGATGGTATTCAGTGGACCGAGATAGGTTTCCACCTAACCACCGTCGTCGCCATCTGCCTAGTCTTTGCCCACCTACGTTGAGGCCGGCTTTCAGTCCACCCGGATGCAAATGAATATCAGTATTTTAAATGGAGCAACTGTCTATCTGACTTCCACAACCCAGTTACATGATAATACATTACTTCTAAACCAAGACCCACATTACCAAATTTCTAGAGTTTTCTCATCCATACCAACTCTTCAGAGAGTATTTTTCTCGACCTAGCCTGAAAATTAATTGCTTAACTATCAGGATTATTAATAAATAATACTTACTAGTAAGTACTTCACCACCTTCTCCAGACAGCAGCGCCTGAACCTTAGTCCTCAACGCAAGTAGTCTATCATGGAAGCCGTAGGCCGCAAGTGAAGCAGCATGTGGCAGACAGTTGCCGTCGCCTGATGTCGCCAGGGGCAGCAGGCGAGGCGCGCCCGGGACACGACCGTGGCGCCACCAGTTCAGTATGTTGGCGGATTCTAGAGTTACTAGTGTCGCAGTCTCGAGGAGGTCTTTTTCTAAGAATGTTCTGGAAATTTAAGGATTTTGGAATTATTATAAAGGTTTCGAATCGCGAAAGCAACTGTCATTTTTGTGAATTTGCTTGAACTTACCTAGTTCAATACAATACAAAAAATAGCTACGCATTTGCTACAAAAAATTTGATATATGTAGGCCTAATTGGAACTCTACCGAAAGTTGTAATCTAATATGGAATTCAACCATTTTTACCTCATGGCCCAAATTCGGACGTGAAATACATTATTTTCCTTCACTGTAACTACGACAAACCTGGTATTTCCTTTCATACATAGCAAGAGTTACACCTACGCTAAAATCAATGCGACCAATGTCGAATTCACGTGTCCGAAACACGAAAAGGTTAAAGAACGGTAAACAATAACAGAAAGTTCAACGGCAGTCACAAACGGTATGATTGCGTGTGCAACGATAATGAATATTGGCTAGCTGCCGACCGTACGCACGCACTACAGAGCACGGAGACGCCTAGGCCGCTGCTGGACGGCATTGTCTTCTCCATACAAAACCAACCCTGTCAGTGGGCATCACCATTTTCTCATTGAAACTGACAGCTCTTTACAATTCTGACAATGCATGTGACAGCTGAATTTGCGCTAAGCGCTAATTGAGCGTGCACGAATATTATTACTCCCTAGTAGCTGCCAGCGCGGCTACTCCGTGCTCTGTGGTACGCACCAACGACGGCCATATACACGTATACGGTCTAACACTATATTTGTCATTCGTGACTAATTTAAAGGGCATCAGTCCAAAAAAAGGCAAAATGTTTAGCGTTAGCGTGCGGGGCACATGCCTGTCATCGTTTTATTTTTCTGTCTAGCAAGTCATTGGCATATTATTATGCTAACATTCACAAAATGTCCAAATGGTGAGTTTGTATTTGTAAATAACCGAGCGATAAATCAAATCGAACATTGGTTTGCGGAAATCCATTTGATAATCAAAACAAAGCCGCGCGGAGTGCTCCTAATTTTAGGCTGTCAGTGATGAGTCGTCATGAACTCATGACATGTTTTTCTTGAACATACTTTGGCCTTGCGTCGAAAATAGCCAAAAGGCAATCCAGATTTAGTACTTACCAGATTAAGTACTCCGACCTTAGTCTGTCCGCATAATATTAAATTACCGACACGTAGGTAGGTAGATATGCTTACCTGAAATCAGGTGGGTAGACCGAAATATCTGGAAGTAGCAGTATGTGATCGGAATTGATTGTGTTTGGCTCTGGTTCTGTGTTGTTGCGTAAAGCCCACACGAGTCCCTCGTTGTCTGTCGCACGGGAGATGCCTCGGGATAGCTTTCGACCTGGTAGAAAAGAAAAGGATTATATTTGAAACTGTTTTGACTAGGACTTTCTTTAATTTCGTTTGAATTTGAAAATTCATGGTAGATTCAGTACTAATATGGCATATCAAATGTGAAAAAAGGATCGGTTTTGTGGGGCTTCGTCTCTGTCAGTGATACCGGCGCATGTGTATAGACACATAGATACCTCTAGAATCGCAAATGAGAATAATATAGGTAATATTGTTTATCATTGTTGATACATATAAAGTACTTGCTTGCAGTGGCTTTTAACTTTGTTTGCGGAGGGACACTGATCTCTAAGATTTTATAAACTAACTAAACCCTTTGTCAACGTATCTTTACTACATATTTATATGACAATCTCTTTCTGAAATTCAATGTATCATAATTATTATCGTGCTACCTCATTATTTCATGATAAAAGTACCGTTTTAAGAAATCATTGGTGTAAAGTTATAATTCATCTATATAGGTACTCACATTCAGGAGCAGGCGTGAGCACAAGATTGGAAGGAGCTGTGAACGACATGTTGAGATCGAGGGTGCCGACGGAGCGCTCCGGAGAAATGACGTCACCCCCTGCCCGCGCCTTCAGCGATGCACCGTGCACTCTCTCTGAAAGAGACAATCCGTGACAGTATAACGCATCACTGTATTACGTACAACTATTTATAACAAACACTGATTCACATTATACATTTTAGCATGTGCATCTGCGTATAAATATTACAAGGGTTTATTTTGAGAATGCCCGAGTTTCGATATTGCAAACATGGGCTAAACTGAGGCTTGACTGCGCTTAACTTATGCAATTAACTAAATCATACGTACTTGTCTCTTTACTCATTCTGACGACAGCCTTCAAGAACCCTACTTAAGCTCGTAGTAGAATTTAGCACTGTCCTGCTGCTAAACGATGTGGCTATTAGGGAATTTGTTTGACAATACGAGTCGACACTCAAATGCACAATACTGTGACTGATTGAATATTGAACGCTAACTAAGCATTCGTTATTCGTCAAACAAGGACGGAAAAACTCATTGATTTACACAAACATTTCATAATCAGTAGAAAATACCCGGGATATGATGTTATTTCCATGGTTGGTTGGTTGGTGTTGAGGATAAAGATCAAAGCTGACTGTGGATAAGTCACGTAAAATGTATCGCAATGGCGACTATTTCCATTTCCTGAAGGGGAGTGTGTCACGAACAATGGATTGGATACGACTTTATACGCTTGATTGGGGACAGTCCTTCAACGTCTCCAACGTTATGTATGGACTGCAGCATTTGTGAACTTTGTATTCAAAACATGTCTGATATAGCTGTGGTTTGATAATTAAGGCCACATTCTGTACAAATGATAATCATTGTGGATCCGATAGGTAAGAAGTTTGAAACAGATATTTAAGGAGATATTAACATGAAGAGATTTTCGACGGATAATTAAATCAAACAATCCACATTTAAATGGATTTCTAAGACCTGAATAATTGGCGGAGCACGTAATAATTTTATACGTAGGTATCCTCCTATCTACCAATCCATATCTTGGAACAATTATTACGCGATGGTAGTATGATATAAGCCCCATAGTAACCACCCTAAAAGGACGAATTTAACAAAGCCTAAATTGATTTCTCAGTGGTGGGCGCCATACCGCGATGTTTCTGATGTTCAAATAAAAATCATACACAATAGACGCGACGGAGCAAAACCGTACGATTCGATTGATAAAACATCAATGGCCAATCTGTATAATGGCAACTATTCAAAGTCATCCGAATGAAGTTACGCTACATTGAACCTTTGTAAAACTTTGTTTTAATTTAAAATGCGATTGCACATTTAACTTTTCGTACTTTATCAATAAGTCAGCGCCTTATTGCTTTAGTTGTAGTTTGAAGCTGTAAAACTTAAGAAAAGAAGATTAACTATCAGATGCGATGTATTGACGAACAAAATTGTATGTTATTCATCAAGAAGTTGTGTGTCTACCTTAACTCCGGACTTGTAGTAAGATGATGCTACGACGAATCTTACAATGAAAATAAATCTACTAGCTGTGCCCCGCGGTTTCATCTGCTCCTAAAGGTCGCAGTGTGATGTTACATAGCCTATAGGCTATAACCTTAATCATCCTCATGAAATGGGCTATTAAATTTAAAGAAAAACAAACATTTTTTTCAGATTCATTATAATACCTAGTATAAGTAGATTTGATTGATAATGATGGGCATGAAGAGATTAGTGATTTAAGAGATTCATTAGTAAGAAAGACCATTGAAATGTAGTGGAAAATTGGGAATAGTGCCTTTAAAAAGAGATACAGTGCGACTTTCTCTTACAGCGTTATTTTTTCTGGGTATGGACAACAAGAGTCTGATTATTGTAAAGGTATAAGTAGGTAATATTAATGATGCAGCGAACTGGACACAGGAGTACCAAGACAGAAGACAGAAGTTTTCACATAGACATGGCTACAAATCACGCCTGAAGATCAAAGCAACGTCTGGCTCTGATTTGTGTCCCGAACTTCAATTTAGTTTCCGTTCCCGCGAATTAGGTGATTCCTACTGAGGTATAACGGGTTTATAGCCGGCAAGTAAATCAGCACATTCGGTATTTACAGAAACTAGGTACATATTTTAACATCTAAATCACTTGAATGAATTTGTAAAAAGATTTTCAGAGATAGCCCTAACCGCAAAAATCCCGAGACAGTTTAAAAATATTGCTACAATTTAACAAAAATCAAAAATAGATTTTATCGACACGTTCTACACGCGAGAAAAAAGAGCTTATCAAATTTCAATCTAATAATAAAACTAGGAAGTACGTTCGACGATAGTCGTCATCGAATTATTATTGATAACAATCGAAACCGCGTCGTCCAATAGGACTGATATTGATAATGGTAATCTACTATCGTGGTCATAAACAAACATGATTCATAATAGGCGTCAAGATTGTGTTTATAACTTAAATTTAACCAGACATCGAGATAGAACAGGGACGTGCCCAGTATTTATAGCGTGGCATGAAGCAGACAAAATTTGGGCCAACGACTTTGGGAGCGAGAGTAGAAAATTGGAAGCAAAGAAATAGAACGATAGGCGTCAAACGGGACATGACGCGCTCGACACATATTATTAATCAGCTTAAACTTAGCAACACGAAATTATAACATAAGTCATAGCACTCCACCACGGTCAGCGACTGAAAACGACAGCTAGATTCAGCATATTTCAAGATTTTCTCTAGATACATAAACCCGAACGCTTCTTTTGATGTTGAATTTCGAAAAAATCAAACGCGTCTAACAAAAGGAAATCACTAAATAAACCAAGCATTAACACACATGTATTTGTGGTAAAAATATGTCAATGAACACGCCTACCAATAGAAATATAACGCTACGAATTCTGAATAGTTCTAGCGTTATTGCAGTAAGTGCTCCATAAATTACTTTTTTGGCATTAATTAAGACCTCGACATTATTAAATTACAGACCTCAGATTCTTATTCATTCAGATATTGAAGAAACCTTCGAAATAGACGTGACGCCAAAATAGTTGATGAAAGATGATTTTTTATATTTACCATCAGTAGTATGTTTGCCAGCAATAGGGTCGGCTTCCATCACCATCCCGGATTACCTACCCTGCAACAAAAAGGAGTTCTTCAAATCTAAATTGTTTCATGAAAGGAATTCTACGACAATGTGGCAAAATGTGAATCAATAGTAAGTCCGTTGCTAACAAGTAAAAAGCCAACTGCGTCCACCACATACACACAAAAACAAAAGTCAAATAATATTTCGTTATTAATTATTGGACAAAAAACAGTGTTTACAGCAAGACTTGCCAGCGTGGAAAATGACGAATTGAATCCAGAAATATCATCATGAGCAATAGTGACACGTACTGCCACCCACATAGGTTTTTAAATAGATTTAAATTGCCAGATCTGATCGTCCATTTAATTGTGTTCTCCGACAAACATATGTTATGGCTTACGGCGCTTTGATTAGAAGTCAACAAGACGTGCAAGAAGGTCTTTGTGAACTGGTGTCTCTTATGTTTACGTTTGACGATAAATTATGGTGACGATATCGAACAACAAACCTTATTAGAATACCTAATCGAACAGGTAAACGAACACTTATGTATGCCTTGATTATGTGTAGACAAATTATGTAGGTATGTACCGTGATTAATTCTTATGGTCTACGGACTACGGCGTAGCTTATGAAAGTAATCACAAATTATTGTTAAAACGATTACATTATTACGAGAATTTTACATTAAAACGACTCCACCTTCACCAAGTATCATCGCTATTTATAATTAGAGACAAAAGCAGCGACTGCTTTGAAATTGGTACAGTCAAGCAAAGGTCAGCTGTAAAATTAATACTAAATTAAGATCAACATGTTTGTAATTTTACATCAATTCAATTCAATTCAATTCAAATGATTTATTGCAATCCATAATGTACATACAGGTGGTAAAGATACAATTAGAGAAACAATTATGGACCCTGTCGGGCACTGCAAAGTTTGGATATGGTTGGAGAGAGGAAGAGCGTTTTTATCGATATTTCCGTAACACTAAAACAACAAAATTAGGTAGATGTCATTAATTTATATAGAAATTTAATATTTTATCATGTTTGATTGTAATTATTATAATTTATAATGATTATTTATTGTTTTCCAGTTATATTTTATTTATTTATTTATATTTTATTTATTTCTGTATTAATATATTAATTATCTCTCATTTATTTATTTAAGTATAAGTTGTTTAAGTTTAAGTGTTTATGGTATTCCTCCAGTCAAATTAGTTAAACTTTATTTATCATTTAAAAATTCGTCTAATGAATAATAGCTTTTATTAATTAAAAATTGTTTAACTTTCCTTAAAAATATATTTGTTTTCTCTATTTGTTTTAAATACTCTGGTAATTTATTGTATATTTTTATTGACATTGAATGAGGACTAGAAGAGTGCATTTTAAGGTGTGACTGGGGTAAATTTATTCTGTTCTGATGACGAAAGGAATGGCTTGTTTGTATTTCTCCTCGTGTTTTATATGTGTCGGGATATTTTCGCACCAATTTACACAATTCCAAAATATAAATGCCAATCAAGGTGAGGATTTTGTGTTCTTTAAAATATGGTTTACAGCTATCTGTTGGTTCTATGTTCGTTATTATTCTTATAAGGCGTTTTTGTAAGATAAATACGGAAGGAGCGTCCGTGCTATTTCCCCATAGAATAATACCGTAGGTGAACCAAGCATGGGCGTATGCATAATATGTGACTATTGAGGTTTTTAGGTCGGTTGTCTTTTTAATCTCCCGGAGGGCATATGAAAATTTTGATATTTTTGATTTCAGTTTAAGTACATGCGATTTCCAATTTATATTTGTATCTATTGTTAAACCTAAGAGAGTGAATTCGTTGACTATTTCTAATTTTATTTTATTAATTGTGAAATTTATATTAATCTGATTTTTTTGTCGGGGGTGGAATGTTATTAATTTTGTTTTTGTAAAATTTATTTCAAGATTGTGATCATTCATCCAATTAATTATAGTATTAAAAATGTTATTTAATTTTTCGTTGAGATTTATATTTGTTTGACATGAGGTGAGGATAGAAATATCATCCGCAAATAAAACACACGGCCCTTCTATGGTTTTGGGAAGGTCGTTAATGTAGATCAAGAATAGGAGACATCCTATAACGCTACCCTGGGGAATTGAAGCTTGTATTGGTCTGACATCTGATCTTATGAGCTGTGTTTCCTTTGTATTCTTATTATAGAATTCTACCTCAACCAATTGCTCTCTACTTTCTAGATATGATTTAAACCATTCGTGGGCTTTTCCACGTATTCCTATACCGTATAATTTATTTAACAGGGTTTGAAATTGCACTTTGTCGTAGGCTTTCGTCATATCAAGTAATATTCCTATTGCATATTGTTTTTTATTGATTATGTTTAGAGCTTCTTGGATGTACTTATATACTGCTAATGTTGTGGACCTATTTTTGCGAAAACCGTTTTGGCAGTCATTGAATATTTTGAATTTTTCACAAAAAGAGTATACGCGATCGCACATTGCTTTTTCAAAAACTTTCAACATCCTACACATACTGCGTGATCGTACACTCAAGTGACACCTATATTAGGAACGCGCTGTGATTGACCATAAAAGCAATCTTGGTTTAGATTCGTGTAGGTGTCACCTCTCTGTCTGTCGTTGTTTTTGTTTTACTTATGATTATTCGTACCTGATAATAGACATTGAAAACGGCTGGTAGGTATACATGTAAACGTAAACATGATGCGTGCATGTTTTGCAACGATAAAGCTGTATCAACAGAAAGAAGCCCTCGCATTGTATGCACCAGTAAGATATTTGAGGGTTTTATCAGCGTTTGAACGATAACTTCGCATTCTAATGACACATAGCATGCTGTAGATAAGAGACCTACTCGAACAAGGCCGACTGAGATCTAGCTGTGACAGTGAGTCATGTTTGTATTCGTTTCGACGTATCAAAACATGAGGAAATGAGCCGGCATCGCCTTCCTTGAAGAAAAAAAAACAAAAACAAAGTAATAAAGGAGGAAACATGGAGGTCAGCTTTACTAATTACTCAAACTGAAAGCGATATATTTCCCAAATTGAGCAATCTGGCGGTCCCGACTACGCTTTTGTTTACTTAATTAACACTTACACGCTAAGAATGTGGCTGTAGAGAACATTATCACATTTTACATCACTTATGTAAGTAGTCGGGCTTCACAGGTAGAAAATCTAGGAAATACTTCACTGTTATTCTATTTTTCAAGGTGTTTACTAGATATTATATTGCAATCATGTGTGGTTTCACAACAACATTGATATAGCATATCAAAAACTGTTGGTTGTTTTAAACTGGCAGGCCTTGCTACTACCTAGGCAAGGTTAGCCTTGTTTTTATTTATTAACTGCTAAAGACTGTGAATGTATCTAGCCTAATGGTCCGTTGATTTCATATTCATTTCTCTCTCAGTGTCCCATATCCTGACGTAGGTACTCGGAACCCGATGACCGTAAAGTCAAAATATTGAGCGGGTTGTTGTTGTTGGGTATCCCGCCCGATACGTCACGGCCAGATTTATAAGCGGTCAAGTCAACCCATGAATGGGGATAACATTGAATTCACAATGCGAGACACTGAGGGGGATATTACTTTTTATGGTGGTGCGGCAGTTTGAATATTAATGCAGTGCAGATGATAATGACGTTGTGCTTTAGTGACGCCACCACACCGATATACAATGTGGGAACCAGGAACGGAAAGTTTTCTCTTCAGAATCGGAAACCACGTGGTTCCTACGAGTTTCTTTTTATACTTATATCCTTTTAAATTCGTTGCGTGTCTACTGTCTACAGTAGCGAGGATGGTTTTATTGCCGGCGTCTGGTTTTTGTATTTTATTTTTAAAACTCTCCGTTGTTCCAGCTTCTAGTAGAATATATTACTTTTAGCCCTATTATACGGAGAGGAGGAAAGAGGGTGGGGCGTGGGTAGCGTTATAGATATACACTGGAATAATTGGAAGTATTTGTTATTTTTATGATATATTCTGTAGATATACTTGTTCAAAAACATAAAAAAAACTGGGAGCATTTAGAACCTAAGACAGTTGACTAATTAAAATTAAACCTTACGAGGTCTATACTTAATTAACTTAGCAGTACGTCCCTATGTATTGATTTTTAACATGCGTAAGCAAATTGTTTTACTTACAACAATTTAACCTTGAATGCCTGAATGTCGACGAATTTGCCGTGAACGTAGCTAAGAACAAGTGAATACCTTCTAAAAAAGTCAATGTAATTACTTTTTCAACATGCTTAATCGAAAACTGGCTCTTATTGCACAGCTTTTAGGACAATAATGCAGTGTAATTCACACGCGCACGTTTTACTTTGCGTACCCGCACTTGTTCGGGAAAGTGCGCCACAATGTTAGTCAAACGCGAGTATATTTTTAACTCAGCAAAGAGCCATCTTTCGTTATTATGCCCAATTTTGTGATTATATACATATGATAAACTGTGTAAATAAATGAAAAATACGCGCGCTCGCGAAAATAAACAAATATCACTATGTTGCATCAAATTATTTATTTTTGTCAACAAATTAACATTTATTAGTGTTTTTTGCATTTGGAATATAAAAATAACCGTTCAGTTTTAATATTTTGTATGTTATGCTGTTTGTTGGTTTCCAGTGATTATCTGTATTTTAAAATGTTACACCAAAATATTCCCAAGACATTTTTGACAAAATTTTGCTACAAAATATTGTGTATATTCAATTTTATTGATTTATACCTCGCAGGTGTGCTGAAAAGTGTTGTTTGATAAACATGAGTACTTATCATATGAAAACCTTTGCCCACTTATATAAAAATGTACTATTTATGTGCACTGATTAAGCACGAAGAGAACAAAAGCATCATATTATGTAGGTAGATAAAACTAGTAAAATTCAAAAGAATGCTCGAGAAAACTCGAAAACGCCATTCACTTTGGACTTCGGGAAGTATCTTTAAACTTGGGCGTTCAGCCAAACTTCCATCACTAATTTTATGTCAATAACCACCATGACTTTCAGATGTCACCGCGCCATTTGATCGTACTCGTGTTTTATTAAATTCTTTATCGGTGTCTACTAGCGTTAACACTTTCTCGTCTCACGCGGTACGGTTTTCATTCTCACAGACTAATAATGGCCTTATATTGGCTAAAATCATGCAATCGAGAACACTCCATGTTAAGGTAGCTACACAATACCTACTTTAATAGATATACACGCTATTCTCAGTTCTAGGGTTCTGGTTGATCGCGCTGTAGGAATCTTTGACCTTATTATATGCATGGCTTGTTACGGCACTGAATTTTGTTTAGAGTTAAACTTACTGGGTAACATATCTAAACTAGAACAATTTGGTGTCAAATTCACGTACTGGAAATCTTCTTGTTCTCCGAAGGAACTCAAATCATACGATTAAATTGGCAATATAAGAAGTTTTAGCCATTTGGCAAGTCTTTGTTCTGGCGAGACTGTCTTGATCTTAGTAAAATATGTCACCAAATTCTCACCAAAGAAGTGTAATGAGCGAAAGGTCTTAATGCCATGTAAGTACAGGTTGACCATCACCTGCCTACAGTACAGAATCTATCTACATACATTAAAGCCTCAACGAGTTATCAATCCGAACAACAACTTTCGCATCGGCTTTTTGTGAACTGAGCGATAGTTATTGCAAACCGAATCGTATTTCTACAACATGTCATTGCACGAGAGAAAGTTGTATTGTATTAGGCATTGGTATGCGGCAATGTGAATGTGGTATAGAGGTACCTTCTTGAAATTCTGTTGGAACGCGTTAAAATGACAAGACGGTATTTAATATTTGACTAATGTATTTCATGCTGGTATAGCTTTGAGGTGGTCTGTGTATTGGAAACCTTAATGACCATTATCCCAATTCATTGAGGGCCTGTTCAGTTCTTCTTATTATTCCGTATGTAAATCTTCTTTACTCGTGGTCTCAGTGTTCATTTCTTTTCTAATCATATAATTTTTCACACGGTGGAATCCCTCAACATTTAGCGTAGCCTAGCTTTTTCCCAACTGCTTTGGAGTTGGGTATGGATACAGCTGAATACCAGTATTTTACACGGAGCGACTGCTTATCTGACCTTCACAACCAACTTACTGAGCCACAAGATGGCCCTTGGCTTGACTTTCGTGCTTTTGTCTAACCTTAACGACTGTCAAAGATTATCTTGCTTTCTGAGGCACGGAGGAGTCTCAATATGGAATGGAATATCATTTTTCAGGCCATTGAAGATATAATGTGTTTTATTTATATCGTTCAAGTCTGTTAAAAGGTGAAAAAAAAAACGCATCAAAAGACTTGATTGGAAGTTATCTTCTTTCCATAATAAATAACGGTTGGTATCGATGAGAATGCATTGTTTCACTGACTAGTATTATTTTATTTTGTTTCATCTACCAAAATGCTGTATCCTCGCAGATTGAATCTTCAAAAATCTCAGTCGTTATTATAACGCCAAAGGGGTTTTTATTGTACTTCTACCCAGTTTTATCCTTGACACACATAATGAAGAGATCTTGTCGCTCAAGCGGTTGTGTTCCAGGGATTTGTAAAAACGGGCTCTAGCTGTCGTTCCGGAACCTTGACTCTTTGACAATATTAAGGTCAACAATCAAGCAAGGCCGGGCCGCCTTGGGTGTTTTGGAGCAACTAGAGATGGGAGAGATCTATGTTCAGCAGTGGGTTGCAATAGACTGAGTTGATTGAATTAAAGACGTCACTAATTCATACATTGCTGGAACAATCGCCGAAAAACGTCTGTAGGTATGAAACATAGAACATGTATGACCGTATGACCTATATCAAACTACCTGGCTGATGTCTCATGGATCGCTCGTGACGAAAAACGTGATTGATAAGGATTAAATAAGAATAAACAAAAAATATTTAATAATCTAATCGAACGATTAAAAAGGGCTAGTTGTTATCATGTGGCGTCATTTATTATCACTAATGTAAAACACTGAACGGTTTTCTACAAGTATGTAGGTATAGGCTTTAAACTGAAGTGGGGTGTTAACTAGTGACTTGCTGACAAGAACTGGAAAATGTTAGGTCTAGGTACTATCTACTTGATATAAAATCAAGATAAATCGCATGTACCTACTATTGTCACTACAACTAAGGCTGTCATCAGACGGACTGCAACCCAGCAACCGCACGTAATCGATGCAGTTGAATTTTCGACTTCGTACTGTCGTGATATCAACTTCACGCAGTCGGCTGCAGTCGTGTTGAGTCGATATTAGCTGCATACAATCGTGACTTCAGCTTCAAGCGGTCGGTTACAGTCGAGTAATGCCGACACACCCTGTCTATTGCTAACCGCATACAGTCAGGGTGCAACGAGTGAACGTTAAAGTAGTTTAAATAAAAATGGCCACTTTCCGACTGCAAATAACTGCATGAAGTTGAATATAGCGACTGCACGCGGTTGCTGCGCTGCACTCCATCTAATGCCTAAGGTTGATTATTTCAATGGCACATATTATGAGCCTGAGCTGTCCTACTGCAGGGCAAAAGCCTCTCTTCCCTCTTTCCACCATTATCGGTCTTCTGAGATTTCGGGCCAGTCCTTTAAGGAGTACAGCAAATCCTACCTTCTCTTTTTGGACTTGCAGCGTTGTCTATAGTACAAGAATATCTAATAATTAATATTCGAAAGAATTTTTCACTATAAAAGTACTTCCAAATAGCAAACATATAAAAAGTGAACAATCGGAGACAAAGAGTGTTCAAATATGTAAAATTATTTTAAAAATAATGCTCTGTGAAACTCAGGATATCGCCAGACATTTTGATGACGTCAATTCATATGGAAGATTGTACACGAAATACAAATTAAGATTATGAAAAAAACAGAACTTACTGTACCTATGATACTGTTTCTTTTTTGACACAGATGTTTCTTTGTTTTTGTATATGATATTAAGACAGATGATAAAAATAATGGTTTTTATTTAGGTGGTTATTTTAGTTAGGCTTTTTGGTGACATGGGGATAGATGAATGGGGAATAAAGAAAGATATCCCGTATAACGTTTTATGTACAGACGCCAGCACGTAAAGCTATCCCTAAACTGGCTTCGGTACACACCTGAACCCTTCGGTTTATCTTTTATTTGCACTCAAGCTGAGAACTTGTTTTGAATACCTAAGCATCACATCACTTATGTTCTCAAACTGACTTCACTCTGATTACAAGGATAATGAATACTGTACAGTGATAACTGTATAGTAATGAATACTTTCATGCTGCATTAAATTAGTATGGTACTCTGCATTTCTAAGGGACTGTGTGCATGATAATGAATCATGTGTTTGTACACTTATCTTAAGGTGATTCTTTGAATGTAGCCCGCACTCAATGCTGATTTACGTTGTGAAATCAACATACTTATCTACTTCGTAAAATACAGCTACATGCAAGTCTTTCTCCCAAGGGTGTAGCCAGAAAGTACTGAACACCACCTGCTACGATTGTCACAGCCCCATTTTTTAAATTGTTTACATTCATACATCTGGTTATACATGCAAACAGTCTGCGATTTCTATGCACCTGAATTTTCTGAAGAACATCACCAGTTGTCTTTCAGGACATAATTCCAATCATGTGCAGTGTGGCAATTCACGAAAAAACATCATGAAATTTAAAATTTCACTGGCCGCATTGACAGATAGCCCATAATATCCAATATTACTTACAAAATCCAAATAGTTATGGATGTCTACATAATAATCTTATTAGTAATATAATATTTATTCAAGCTTATCAGTGTTCAGACTAATATTTGTGGACTACTTTTTTATTTATTTGCTAGATAGTTAAGCTGTGAGTGATGGCTTAACACATGACACATCATACCATTGCCTGATTAGAAACCTTATCTTTACAACTGTGCGTGGACAAAACACCAGCTCTTAATTAGAATTGATAATATGTTACTTTAACTTCTTTTGATGTACAAGAATAATAATATTATTGTTAATGCCCAAGGAATAAGTATTGTAAGTTTTTAGTGTTGATCAAACAGATAATACTAAGCAGATCTCTTTTGCATTTTCTTAGGTATATAACAAGTTATTCAAAAATATTACCTAACTGATCTACTATTTAAAAATATAATCTTGTACTTGAAATATTAAATTGAGTTACAAAATGGTATTCTAGTTCAATTAATTACATAAAATGTCCATTATTGAAACAGAAACAAACAACAGCTGCTCTATTACTTAGATAAGTTCAATGCCCATTTTCCCCAACACTAGGAGACGATTAAATGGAAGCCTAAATAATAGCACACTTGTTAGATTTACAAAACTTGGCTCAGCACTGAGAGTTGAAAACCAACAGAGGACTAATATTAAGGCATTAATTTAGCTATAGCTTAGTGTTAGTGAGAACAGACAATTTTTTTGTTGTGATGAGTTTCTTTATTTTTGTATTTCAGTCTCAAAAAACAGTACTTAAAACCTTGTTTTTTTTAAAATAGTTCTGTGCCAGTGTTGTGAAAATAACAAAAGCTGCTCAACAAAGGAGGTGTTCAAAGCATAAATTCCAGTATTTAACATTCTAAAACCACAGAGTATTCATTTCATGTATTATGTTACTGGCCAGCTAGAAGTTGCAAACTGCCTAGAAACAAGATGTATTTTATTTTAACTATGTCCATTTCCAGATAATAGGTACTTGCCTCACAGATATATTTTAGAACAGGATTCTATAGTATGGATACATTTTTTTAGTAATTATTATTCTACAATGAGGGCTCCTTTTCAACTAAATTAGGTATGGCAGAATAAAATCATCTTCAGCAAACTACTCTTTCATCCATTACTCAATATTAGTCAATAAAAGTAGCAGCTCAACCATAAGTACCTAGGTTTTATAACACAAGGCCATAACAAAGATGTAAAACTTAATTAGATAATAATAGGCTATAGATCACCCTCCACAATCATCAAGCAACATACTTAGTTCTACACTGATAAATGATAATGTACCGAAGAGGTGTAACAAGGTAGAAAAGTCTACTTGTTTATGGAGGTGTGAACAATTTGGTCTGAGGGCTGCCTAATGAGGATATAATCTACAGTATTGAATGCACAGATTGTTATTTGATTAGAAAATAATGTTCCAATTGAATCACAGAATAGTAATCACAATATTATTATTGTGTATTTAAGGTGGTGAGTTTAGATTCTTTTGTTTTAGTTTCAGGACAAAAGAGTTTAATTTTAAACACTGATTTTTATTTTTAAATTTTGAACTGTGTCTTGTACTATTGAAGTATTGACAAACAAATGAATATGTAGGTATGTAGGAAACGTTTGATAACACGTGCGTGATATGTATTGCTTATATTCTCGGTAAGTACAAATAACATAGGTACCCGAAGTATTTACGTTGCCGTATATACTTGTAGGGCACAAGCATAAGGCCAAATTAGACGATGACACTCCGCTTCGCTCACTCAAGGTTATACGAAATAGCGCAACTGGCCGACGTTCCAGACAAAACAACACAGTGAATCTCATTACGAAATTATACTGACCCTACATTTTAACAGTGCATAAAAATTACGTACGATAGGACAGGTGTTTGATCATCGTTAACAAATAACTCACCTTATTAATCGCAAAAAGTCCTTACAATGTTCTGTATTTTCATAAAACACTTTCACTTCGAATAATATAACAAATTCAAAGTTAAAACACTGAAAATTATGAATATTTACAATTTTACAATATTTACAAATAAACACCACTTTCTACTGCGCGCAGAACTTGTAAAAACCAAAAACAAAATAGACTGGCGGCTCTGACAGCTGGATGTCTAGTGTTGGGGACACGATAGAGACTATGCAACACTCGATTTTAAACTCATTCGAACAATTTAATCGAATCACATTAGTAAAATTAAAATGGAATTATTCATTGCAGAAACAGTAGTTTAAGCAATTAAGAATATTTTACACAACATTTAATAATATTGTTCAGGTGAACAGCCAAATATTGTAAAGAAAATGATTGTAAACGTTTTATTTCAGTTTGAATTGTTCATATCCAATCAAATCGATTTATCGTTGATATAGAATTCTGTATCGTCTATTTCACAGCACCATGTCTATGAAAAAATGTTGTCAGGTAAAATGGTTCTCCAATCGTATGAGGAATGTTAGTGTATTATAAATTCGCAAAAAGCAAATTTGAGGCATTTTGCGAATATTTAATTTTTTTAATTGACGAGTGATTTATAGTCATATAATACTATAACTCCAAATAATTTACTTTGTAACAAATTATATAGATCACATTTCATAATGGCGTCCGTTCATTTATTAATTACAATGTTTCGTATACCGATAACTAACTGAGATGAAACATTGTTCTCGGTCTGAATTTTTACATCACAACAGATTTTGAATGCTGTTGACGTTTGACAGAATCTTTGGGGAAACCAACCAATAAAGTGGCAACACCATCTAAATTTCCTGGTTCCTGTCGGGCGGGCCGATACGGCTCGAAGGTCCAATCAAATCATTCAGCTCGCAATCCTATGTGGGCGATACCTATCAAAACAACGTTCTGTATTGTAGACCGCGCGCGTTATTTACAAATTAAAAATTGAAAACATTGACTGAAAATATTTAGCTCTTAACGTTTACAGAGATGCAGTGATATATTTAAGTGGTATTTGTCGTAATAAGGCAGGAATTTTGATTTATTAACTGTGCGATTATTATTTTGTGTCAAAAATGACCGCTTCCACGATGATTGAATTGGAATCCTGGATAATCTACCAGTGTGTGCTGAATGAATGCCATGTGAGCAGCTGTAAGTAGTAATTGTAACAATTATTATGATAATTAATTCATCAGATAACCACCGCACGACACAGCGCGTGCCTAATCACGTCAAATATTTTGTAATTAATTGTTTTTTAATTAAAAAAACAGGTACTTAGTTTCCTCAACATATTTTTGTTTAAATTGTTCCTTTTTCCGTTACTTGCGTACGTTTTCCTACTTGTTAACTTTATTGAAACCACGTATAGATACGAACCTATTATTATTATTATATTACAAAAATGTTTCATTAAATTATTTATTATAGGCATCCTTTAGCGTGAATGGATAGTATATTAGAATAGCAAATAAGTAATTTATAAATATCTAAGAATTATATTTTAATTAAAACAAACAACAACTACTATAATAATGTTCAAAAAATAACAAAAACATTATCGATTTATGTACTAATCAAACTTTTGATTTCAGTGGATTAAATCTGTCATTAAGGTAATATTTTTGGATTCAAAATAAGAACTATCGTTAAGATCTTATTTTAAATTCAAAAATAATACTTTGAGTATAGATACATAAGTTTTATAGCTTGTTTTACGTGTTTTAAAATAATTGTATTGTACCTCTCCGTCTGACCGCACGAATGTACCGGTACAGGTTGGGATTTACGTCCTATGACTCACATAGACATAAACATGCTATCAATTAATTGTATTGGGTATTCAATTTCATTCGTATAGGCATAAAGTCTTCTATGAATCTACCTATCACTGAAATTAGAAAGAATTATTGGGTCGAACTAAGTGATATCATGAAGATCCAGCCACATAACACTTTTACGACGTCAAAATTAGATCGGATTGTCGCTGGAGATCAATAAAGAAAGAACCAGGTTAAGGAGGTGGAAATTACACAGCTTGGGAGTTTATGGGCAGCCTAGTACCTATGTACTAGGCTAATAAGGAAAAACACTCTTAGGTTATTGTCATTCACGTGAAGCGTCTTGTTATCCTAAGTAAAAGTGCTCCAAAAGTCCTTTGACCTAAGGTACCCTCGTATGTTTCAGGTTTTATGCGACGCGTCTCTTAAGCCACTGTTAGGGAGAACCAGGTGTTCCCCGACTTCTGTCTAGTCTAGCCTGAGAATACAGTACTTAAGTAGATATTACCTAAGTATCTACTTGAAATACTTTTCTTATGAGTACTCATAACTCCATTCATTATAAGATTAGAAAAATATCGTTATAACGTCGTCGTTATTTCCATATCACTGTTTTAAAAGCCCCGTGGTCCGCGATGAATTCAATGTAGTACCTTTTTTGCTTACTAATAAAATTTAACACTAAAATGCAGTCATTTTAGCAATATAACTTATTAGCGATTCTCCCGCGACTTCGTCCGCGTGAATTTCCTACTTTTCCCTTCTAACTTTAACATCCTGTCCACGACCTTCAAAGCGTAGTTTTGAATATAATAATATCCTATAGCACACAGGCATAACGTAGCTTTCTAAAAGTGAAAACCTTTTGAGCATTGGATTATCAGTTCCGGAGATTACCCCCTACATACAAACTTTCAAACAAATTTTACCTCTGTATAATATTAGTATAGATATAGATTAACTATCGGTATTTGGCCGTTCTCTTTCTATCTTATAAATGGAGCATAGCTATCATTAAAACGGAAAGCTCAAACAGAATGACAAGAGAAAACCGTCACCAACCAAACAAATCAATTTCAATTACGGAACGAACCATAAACAATTTTCATACAATTCCTCAGATAAGAGGCGTCTCTCAGAAACAACTAACGATCACGGGTAATCGTGAACGCTCGAACGGAACCCCTAATTAACGTTAATTGCGTACCATCTTCATAAACGAACACATGCCCTGTCCGAAACGGTGTCTGTTAGTCCTCAATGGCGCATGCGAGTATTTGGGAGCGTGCTGCTAATTATACTTGTAACATTATTTTTGTTATCGCCTTTTAGGAGCTTTTACAAGCTCGTAATCGGCTAAATAATAACAGACGCACGGGTTGATCGAAGATTAAGCTACACTTGCCGAGGTCGGTTCGTGGATGGGTGACCGTCCATTAAGCCCCACCGTCCACCAAGAACCCTCCGAAAACTGTAGGCAGTAGGGTTCGGCAGTTATTGGTAGAACTTTGACAGTCGTTACGGGTATCCAGAATCCCGAAAGTCTGCCAACCAGTCTTACCAAGGGCTATCGTATTACCCGTAACGTACGTACTACCCAGTAACTGGTTTCTGGAGGTAAGATAGGCTTCATGTTAATTTACTGGTATTCAGATGCATCCGGTTAGACTGGAAACCGACCCTTGCATGCTTGGGAAAAGCGCAGGCAGATGCTAATGATTATCTTTTGGGAGCATTTTTACGAGGATTTACAACCAATGTGTTAATTTGCAAAAATATGTCCGTCGTCAAATGTAGATATTTACGTCTTTCCAATTGTCAATACCGTGTTGTTAACAGACAGTCACAATCTAATGGACATGACATGGTGCCCAGGTTCCCAAAGAGAAAATAGCTCCATGTTAAGCCAAATTGTCTCGAAAATGGATTAAATCTTTAGAACATTTAATTAGGACTGAGATAAGAAACGGCAAGATCGTAAACAGTTTGCAACAAGTACAAGAACAAGTTGCCCGGAAGAGGCTTTTACTCCGCACCAATCACGTTTGATCTCAATCAGAAACATGCTCTCGATGTCTAACGCGCTGCCGTTTCCTATTACACACACTGTCTGATGTTCTGATAATAAATCTGTCTAACAAACAAATTGGGCTTATATTTCATCAGAATCGAATACAAGGAAAATCTACAACAATTGGATCGCTTATGTTTTCGAAGGGTTTTCTCGCTCACCTTTCAAAAGCTTACCGCGGAAAAGACTCGGTTCCGTATTACAATAGCTCACTATAGAACCTAGCATTAGTAGAGTTTTAGGTAATTTTTATCTTTCTCCGAGAGATCGATAGCCACATCAAATCGCTGCTGGCCTTTCTTGACAAACTAGGGTAGGTCGAATAAGGTAATGTCCACCCATACGCAAAATACGCACAGAATCATGGTGTTCCTGACATCGGCCCGTCAAACAATACAATCTATATAAATAAAAATGATTGTCTAAATGTGTTCCTAAGCGCAATACTCGAGAACGGCTATACCAATTCGGCTAATTCTTTTTTGTTGTGTTTGTTATTGTAAGCGGAAAGATTTTATGAAAAAACAAACTTAGGAATTGAACGGAACATTAATAAAATTTAAGAAAACTTAACGACTACTTTAACTTCGCGCGTTTGACAGTTCGCGCATCACGTGTGACACCGCGGGGCGCAGCTAGTACCTATATAATAATTATATTAGTATACAATACAAAATAGGTAATTCTTGAGTCTTGTGTGAACTTTTGTAAAACGAACCTGAGTATGAGATCAGTAGTGTTAACGATTAGTTACTTGATCAAGTAAACACAGGTAGGTAGGTATTGTATCTGTTGTGTAAGGTAAAAATTAAGGTCTTCAAGCCAAAATGGCGAAAAAACATTTCCATGAATACTGCTAGCTTCTACCTCAAGCTTTTGTAAGCTGTTTGTCTTTGTTGCGTACTACATACAATTTGCAGTGTTTGAAGGTAAATTGTGGATCGAGTGAGTCTTCATGACACACAGGAGCTCAACGAAGGACGCGTCCTTGAAGTCGGCCAGGTCTTTACGACCCGAAAGACATGGAACGTGTCAAAGTATATAGCGTTTTATGTTTACTGTAGCAAACTCAATAAATACGCCAGCTTAATATTCCGTTCTGCGTTGCATGACACACCCCTTTGTTGACAATGTGTAATGTTCATATGAACACCTACATCTACATGTAATGTGACGCATTTTCCCTTATCGTGCCAAGAAACTGCGTCTTGCCGCGAGCTACGCTTCCTTCCTTTAACTCATTTTTGCGTTTTTCCAAACTGGTTCCTAAATAGTCGCAACCGGAAGATTATCAGACGTAATTTAACGCCTGATGTTCGTCTATGTATTACTCAGTTGCCTAAACATTCAGCGAAAATGTTTTTATACAAAAATAAAGGAGGTGGTGTAAAAGTAGAATCAGCGGTTCTAGAGAGGGATTTCCAACATCGATCAAGGAGTGCCGCCTAATAATTACGATACTTAAACCTAATGGAGAACTTAATTATCCTACAAAATAATTAAAGACATTTACGTGAGGAAGTTTATGGAATAAATCCAGTCTATTGCGTAACATACCGGATTTATAGTCGATCCTTATGTTACAAGATTCATGCCGAGAGCTTATACAGTAATAACGTTATTCCATTTTGTTACAAAAATTCTAGATAGTCTAGAAATCTGAAAAGTTAGCCCAAGATACGAAGAAAAGAATAATTTTACAGTTTTCAAACTTTCTAAAAAAAGTTAATGTAAAGTGCAGACAGCAACTTTGAAAAGCCTTTTCTATAAGAGCTATTGACGGTAACAAACTCAAAATTAAATTGCCAATTTTGTTGTAGCCGTTAAGGAAAAATCGTGACTGCCATAATATTTAATAAAGCTATTTTTAACACTGGAGCTCGTAACATCGGTATACCGCAGTGATGGCATACATTTCGGCGGTCTCTTAGATGAGAAAGAAAATAATAAAGTCAATTTATGTGCTTTGGAAATGGCCATTAATCCATTGTCTACTTTTTGGAATTAACAAAGTTCAGATGCTGTAAATTGAAATACATTGTCCCCGAAATCAAAATGATGGGAGTTTAAAGGCCCATTCATATTTTGTAAAAATCGTAGAAGGAATTACGGAATCCGTAACATTCTCAGTAAAGTACCAAAATTGGCTCCTTTAAGATAAATTAATTTCCAAAGAAACCCAAATGGAATGTTGCGGCTACTACGAGAGTTTGCGAACCTCCTTCGATTTTAATACCACGGATTACACAAGTTCTTAGAAATAGTAAAGTTTCTAGTTAATATAATTAAGATTTAGTTAGGATTTATTAAAAACGATCCATCATTTAGTGACATTTCTTCGATGTGTTTGGGAGAGAAATTGTAACAGCAGTATAATTTCTTTTCCTGGCCTGTAGGTTCAATATGTTGTATTCATGTAGTTAATTAATTACCGCGGACTCAATGTGATATTCGTCCATTAAAATTAATTAGGACAACAAGGTGTAATTGGGTGTAGCAATACCAACAAAAGTCAACCATGCGAGGACCGGCTCTGATGAGATGCATGATAGTGTAACAAGCGCAAGAGATTTTTTTTAAAGTCTCTCTCATAACGACTGCAAAGAAACGGAAGAAAGGGGCTAAGAAATAGTGTAATGTTCTAACAAACGTACTCAATACAAATAAGGACCCAACAGTTTTCATTGGAGTTTTTGCCAAAGGTTTATATTTTAACACCTTTTTATTGTATCTCTATGAAAACGCGAATTTGCACTGAATGAATATCATAGTTCACCGGCTTGACCGCAATTTACCGAAGTGCTCCCAACCAAGCATTACCCTGAATTCCACGTGTGGAATGCCGAGCCCGAAGTCCGAAGGTCACGAGCTTTTGTCCAGTATTCACACATCGGAATATCACCGCGTATTGTCGATCTACATTCCCTAATGATGAGTTGTATATACCATTACAAGTATTATCATATTTATTTTGGCACAAAAAGGTCTCTGGCTATTCTATTTTAGTAATTTCAAACCCTTTACACAGATGATAGGTCACATTTATTATTATCCTCTGTTTCACAAGATTTCATTTCGAAAACTTTCCTGTTTAAATAGTAAAAGTTTAAAAGTATCATAATGACGTTGAATTTGAAACGTGAGCGAAAATGTTTCTTTGTTCAAAGTTCCCCTTCGTCTACAAGAGTCCTTATCGGAACTAAAAAAATAATGTGTAGGTTTCTTGCTCAGCTGTTGCGTGGCAGGTGCGATCCCAGCTGCCCTTCGCATCGTTGTAACGGTCGCCGGCGTGTGCGACCTCTCCATTCTTCTTTCAAATTCAAACTTAGTAACAGTTGCTTTTAAAATTCAATGCTTGTAAAAAGTGCTTATGTAAAAGTTTCTTTCTTTTTTTTGTGCTAAAGGGAACTAACTTGGCTGGATCTTTTTTTCCCTTTGGCACTGCGACAGTACCATGACTAAGTTGGTATGAATTTTAATTGGAATATGGCTGCTACGCGAACCTTGTTCGGTATACAGTGGATTGTGTAGAATTCGATCTGGATTCTACCAGCTTACCTTTAAAATACTTGTAGGTGACTAAGTTAAGTAATTTAATGTTAACAACGATAAGGGAAAATCTAGAATTCTCAATTGAATATTTAGTATTAGAGATTATGTTCAGAATTTCTATAATAATCTTGATTAGAATAGAAAAAAAAATTAATTAAAATCTATGTGGACACGGTAGCATTCTTCACATTTCCATGGAAGGACATTAATTTTTTTTTTTTTTTTTTGGGCATCTCGCAGTTTATCCTTTAGGGATATTTACTGCTCAACCGAACTTTCCTGTGGGGGGCTTAATTAAAATTAAGGCCTCCAGCCAGGCATAAAAACTTATAAGCTAAGCGACTATCGCTAAGGGCACCCCCTGCGGGGTACGAACCTCGGCTTAGGACGTCGCTGAAGAGGACAGCAAGGGACAGGCTGGATCTGATTGTATGGAAGGACATTAAGGCGTGCCGCGTGTATTTAAATACAACGACTTAGTTGTTTTTGCTACTGGCCGAGAAAGGCATTAAATAGGTATGTCCTCCATTTAAATGACCGAAATGTTGTTGTGTTTTATCCTCTTCAGTTTACAAGTTAAAATTCTTATTCAATATTTCTTTAAGCATCATGAACTTGACGTTTATTTAGTCATAGAGTCTAGTTCTGCTTACCCCATTTCTCACGAATACCATTGTGGTTAACGAGGGCCGCCTCGCAAGTTGTCATTTCACTTTAACTGTTGCTGCTAGTAAGTACCCTTTCAACTAAACGCATTACTCTGTATATGGCTAGTAAAACAAAATTCCTCCATGTACCAGGGTAGTTACTTTGAAGTCTTTAAAAATGTTTGTGGTTCTTCATAAACTCTTCGTTCTACAGATAGACAGGAATCCCCACTATTTCAATATTAGAACTATCTTTTCGATCCCAAAGAAAGTCAGGAATCTCCATTATGCCCAGATATAATCCGAACCATGCCAGGTTGGTCCCTTAATTAAATAACTAAGATCTCGTCCGTCTGTCGGCTAGGCCATTAATACTGGGGTTCGACATGGAGTCTCTGTAATGATAGATTTTCTAGCTTTCTAAATCCGATGTTTACTTCAGTTTTAAGCTCTATATCTCGTCAGAAATCTGTTGTACCAATACGAATATACGGCAAAGAATGAACGGTGTGACAGCTCAGTGTATTGTTTCATGACCCAATAATGATTGCAGGTCAGGGACGCCCAATACCGTTAAATGGTCTTATGAAAATCAATACGAGATTTCTATATTTAACATCGTTAGTATCTACAGATGTTACGTGACTTGAATTTCATTATATAATAGAATAGAATACTCCTTATTGTACACCATAATAACTTTAAGAGCTAATGTTACAATGGGCGGCTTTATCGCTAAAAGCGAAAAAAAAACCGATCGTAAATTTAAATTTTGATTGATGCCTATGTCGGTACATTTTGGATTTAAAATAAGACGGTATCTCTTCTTTTTCTCAACGTATCGATAGCTAAAATTCACTAACGCCAACTCCGCTCACTGACGCCTCCAGGCAGCAGGGGAGGCCACTGTCTATGTCTAACTTGAAACTGAACAAGACTATTTAATATCCACAGCTTCATCTCCACACCTGTGAGCAAACAATAATTCACATTTGATATGACGACAAATTCACAAGGGAATGGCTCGCCGGCTATCCATATAAATAAAATTCTTGTGTCCGTCTGTATCGGAACATAATAAATTCATTGTCACGTGCTCGTGTGTGGAATATTTCGTGATTAATGATGAATAACGAACTTACTGTGCACGTTCGCGATATTGCACACATTAACGTTATTTATATATGAGGATACAAATAGCAAATGTTGTAGTGGAATTAGTTTTGCAAATTATTACTTACTTAGATGATATTTTTATGAATATAATAGAATAGAATACCCTTTACTGTACGTCATTTAAACTCACAAATTGTAACTAATAGCTACGTATGGTGTTACAATGGTTATATTCAGCTGCTGGACGTAAGACTGATTCTCTTAGCATTACTAAAAAGCGAAAGAACATCATAGTTACTGTCTGACTATGGAATTGATAGAAATTGTAACAGCTCCATGAACTAAAGTCATCTTGAGTAATATGAAAAAAAATATTGACTAGGTTGGGCCGTATCGTCTTTCTAAGGAATATGTCCTTTTCAGCAAAATAACATATACTTCCGCTTTTAAATAGGACAGTAATGTATGATAGGGCTATTGCCTGGCAGGCTGATTGGTAATCGGTATGTTATAGCCCATCCATTTGATTCTATACCTCATTCGCCCCCTACTAAAGTATTTAGATCAAGTATTTACGTAGGCGGTACAGTTTTCTTTGAAAATTTCTTCGCCCTTCAGCTACCAAAGCAATGACCCTCAGAAATATGTCAAGTACGGTACGGCACTAGAGGTATTCATTAATGAAAGGTTTTTTGCATATTCGCACACGATACTTAATAACATTCTATGAAATAGTTTTATTTTAGCTGAAGAGATATGAAAACTTAATTACGGTTTATATTGCTGTCAAAAATGTGATAATTTAGCACAAATAGTCCAAGCGAAGTACGCGCGAACCATTTTAGAATGAAGCGTGAAATATGCTTATTATTTTTCACCCTTAGGCCAGACCATTCTCATTTCCACGCCATTGTCCTTCGCCCCGAGATATCCTTCGAGTAATTTTCCGGATTTCGGGAAATAAAGAACGGCAAATTATTTTTAAAATTTAAATTCTAGCTTTTGTTCTATCATTTTTTGTTTTTTTCGTGATCTTAATTCTTAACATTGACTGATTTTGAATTTATGGTTCTGTTCTGATTTTAATTATTCAAAACAAGCTCAAAATAGACGCAGACATAAACTAATAACACAATTTCTTGAAGAAAATAAGGCTTTTGGAAAGATATTTCAAAACTCAATCGTAGTTGGCAAACAAAAAGTTTGATTGGTTTCTTCACGAGTTCTTAACTTCAGCAATCAGATCAGTTGGCTTTCCGCGCTTGAGGGCGTTATTGAACTATCTTTAGTGCTAACTGATATTCCACTTAGATTGCCTTTAATTGCATTTCAAGAGAAAGATATTGTAGTAGGTAAACGACAAAGAGATGGATACTTTGGCTTGAATTTAATCTAAATTCAATATTCAACTTAAGTAAGTACTTGGTGCGTATCAGCCTTTGTCCTATTTTGGGATCGAGAATAGGTTTAGGGAGGCTTTTTCCATTCCTTCTATTTATGAGTTGAACAGTTTTTTTTTGCAATACCAGGACATCCTGGTATTGCAAAAAAAAACTGTTTTTGCAATCACAGTATCAAGTATGTATCTACCTGACATACATATGTCAGGTAGATACATACTTGATACTGTGATTGCAAAATACTTTTCGTGCAAGTTGGTATTAACCATTACGTTACTTTTGGTATTATCGCAATAATCTTTTGCAAAAATACCAAAAGTGAATGGTCACGAGTGGTCACACTGACATCATTTGGGTTATGGTTTTCATCAGTATTCTTGTGAGTCTATTGTTTGATAGAAATTAAACATTTTTAGACACTAGAACAATGAAGATGTTCAAAGACTGGATGGAAAACAAAAATAGAATCTAAATATGAACGTGACTCTACGTACCCCTTTTTAGGCTTATTGCGCTCACGGGAATTGTGAGATTAAGTTTATATAGAAGGTAAAATTTATAAGTATCTAACGAATCACGGTCAAATTCCGGCGACCAGTAGTATTTTATATTAGGCTTGGCTACTTCTGATTTATTAGTAACTACGTATAACATTGGATGTATAAAGGGACAGCCATTTTATTTCGTCAAACAACTGATACATAATACAAAACATGCTAGTGTTCCTGAATGGAACGTGTTATCTGCATTACTCATAATACCAGTGGCGCAAACTATACAATAATGGTGAATATATTCGCTTATCTGCAAGTGAAAAAAAATATGTGTGTCTCAAGAGACTCGAACGGACGTACTTACTTAGCGAATTACTAATATGAATTCATTATATCTCTATATTTTGAGCTATATGTCCAAGGATGTTCTAGCCTTTATTGCAAACTTTGGAGTCAAGATGTTACTGTTTGTAACTTTGCTAATAATAGTTCTGTTGTATTGTTTCTATTTGTCCTCTAAGCACAAATATGAAGACGCAATAATACTGTTACTAAAGGATCTTTATTACCTTCCAAATTCGTCATGCAAGTAAGTATATAAGTATCTACATATATGGACGATTAGTTTTTGATAGCTCTTCTTCGAATTAATCTTTGAAGCCACGCCAAACAAGTCCGGTTTGTAACCGTTAGCCGATATGAACGTTTTTGAAAACACTCTTCACACGTAACGTCGAGCATAAACTTAGTCGAACCGATCGATTTTATACGCCGGCTACCGTTGTTAACCTTCGTACTTACAATTTAAGGAGTCTATTTTAGTTTTGACTTTGTGTGTCTATCTCGGTTGATTGAGGGTTATGATTTATCTGTCTGTCGTAAAACTAGATACGTTTGGAATGTAAAAGTTTTCACTTTTTTCAATTTTGTTGGTGACGGTTTAAGTGGTTTACTAAATATAATACAATTGTTCACCAACCGTGGCCACTAGCCATTTGTGTCTATACATGGATTTTCCTACATAAGGTGTTGCAGTCTACCACCAGTATTAACAGCCTCTGCATTGTCATGTCCAGGATTCATGGGTATTGTCATATTCAGGGGAACTCTTGCGTACTGATAACTCCACTATTGGAACTTATTAACCTCAAATAACTAGCTCAATTAGATGTTAATTTATCTCTTACTTAATTTACTACAAAATTATTAATACCGGAGACGGTATTTGATAAGCAAACAATGACTACAACTTCTAGGAAGATAGGATACACTGACTAATCGCTAACAGCTCTACGTAAGTGCCTGTCCACGATTATGAAGCACCCAGCTAAATCATATCTCCAATTATTGTTCCTACATTAAGTATCATATTTTCTGACTGCCTATATTTTATTTGCAATCGTCGATCATCCTAGATAATTTGCAACAAAGGTTATAATGGCATGTCATTTATTCAAATGATAAATAATAGTACCTCCACACAATACAGGTATTATTTTGCAATCTTTCAGACTATCAATTGAGAAATTGTGGTCCTTATTGCTACCTGCTGAGGATCCAAAATGAAAGTGGCTGAGGTGAGGTTAGGCTGAGAAGGTCGTTAAGTCTAGCCTCCAGACAGCCTGTTTTGCCAGCTTTAATGATATGTTTATGTTTGTGTTTATAAATATTAGCGGCAAGCTATGTAGATACAGTATAAAATGTATCAATTTAGTTTTAAATCGCCACTATTATTGAGTAGGTATTAGTAATAGTAGGTTTATTACACTGGTTTTCAAAATGCGAGTCGCATTTTGCTTGCAAACAAGATTCTGTAACAGTAATGGTAACGGTAGGTAATTTTTCGGCCGCGATGCGCCCGCGCCGGTCTGCTTAATTGGTTATTCCGCTTCAGTATGAACAGTTTCGATGCTTCTGTGAAATTGACCGCTGAATTCGAGTGTCATATGTTTTTGCTTTTTTAATACTTGCACATGTGTGGTTTTAATTTGTTTGTTTTTGTGATCTGGCGCCTGATGTACGTACTTGGCAGCTGAATTTTACTTTCATGAAATCTTGTCATGATTAATGGATTTTAGAACTTGAGAAGCTTCGCTGCTCACATTATTTCCTACGTGATTGAGAGTGTGTTGTGACTCGTAATGGTCTTGTTATTTTATGTCACATTAATTTGACTGTTGGTGTCAAACACCGGTGATTTGCAATATCAAACATCCTTTCTAGAAAGCTTGCATCCAAAACTTCCCATTGTCTGCGAATCTGAACTACCCTGTATCCACATTACACAACATATGTACCTACTTGGATACTTGATAGCTCCATTGTCACCACAATGTTGGCCTTTGTAATGTGAAAGATTGTATTACAATACTGTAAGACTAGCCGTCTTGTTCCGGGTTGCCGATCCATGACACACTGCCGAAACAAAAGATTAATCGTTCTTCAACGACTATTAATGTCCCGTTCGGTTTTTAATTGAGTTCGGTACTATGTTTATCTTGATCTTCAGTTATTCTATTATCCATATTTTTGATTAATTTTACTGTAAATTCCTCAGTTTATTGTTGACACATTTTATTATAGGCGTTAATATTTTCCTCCGTTTTATTGGCGGTCGAAACATTAGCCAACCAATGACCCCATTCCGGTTTCATCGCTCAAATAATTCGATTTTATCCTCTCGGCCCTCATGGTCCTGGAGAATGACGTCAACTTTAAATTTAATTTCGGTTGTTACCAGTTTGTTAGTCAGTAAAGTCAGTCATTAAATCTGTAATATGAAAAAGCCTACAATATATCCTTGATTTAATTTACACAAGAGCAAACTTTTTGATGCTGATAAAAACATTGGGCCTTCTTTTCGTTTGTTGTTGTCGAAATTGTTTTCGTCTTCTTTGCCTTTTGCTTTATTACGTAGAAACATTTCCTCCTCTTCAGTAATCCCTGTCATCTTTTCAGAATGGCTTACTCGTTACATTTTGATTAAACGTGAAATCGCTTAACAGATGAAATGGGTACATCCTTGTAAGTATATCTTCCAAGATCTGTCATCTATAAAGTTGTACGGACTGTCCACTGAATATGTTTGCACATTTTATTGCTGACATAAAACTAGCGCATTATGATAACTATTTCCTATTACAAGACAACTTTCTGGTATAGTATTTAATAATGAAATAGGGTCTTTTTGACCTTGTGTAGGGACATTCTTTGTACAAAGGGAGTCCATTAGAGTCATATAGGGAGCGTAACGTCATTTTTATTTGCCGGTGGACTGGCTTTCATACGCTTTTTAGTCTGTGACAGGATGTCAAGGGAAATGTTTGCGCCGCGTCGGTGTCACGATTCTGCGAACCACTGAAGTGATTTACTCAAGTAGCACTGCTACGTATTTTAGGTTAAGTGATTTCTGTTGGGATGTGACATGTACATGTTCAAATGCAAGTATGTTGCCTGTCAGCAAACTTGTAGTGTTCCTAGAAATCCTGTTGGTAGTTTCACTTAATCCGTGATGTTATCTTACTTTGTGGATGTTACGGTATTGTCAATCTTGTCTTCATGTACTTTTGTACTTAACAGCGTTTCTTTCTAATCATTTATTGGTTTTGACAATCGAATGTTATCTATATGATTATATGCCACTACTCTTAATACATTTACAATTATTTGTATTTTATCTAGTTTCATAAATTCTGTAACGATTACGGTGTGATTCTGTTTGCAAGAAATGTGTAAGTTAATAAAAAGTATGTGGAGATACTGTCTCGTTCTATTTAACATATGTGTAGCAAGAAGCGTATTAATGTCTGCTATAATTGCAACCGCGTTGCTCTTATGAGACGTAATATGAGCGGCGTCGGCTGCTTATTGTTCAACGTCTCTCACGATTTTACTTGTTTCTCGAAAGTCAGGGGAAATGATTCATTTATTATGTTTGTACCCAACAGTGTTTCCGCTGTTATTTAATTGACAGACTGCGTCTTCGCTTTCGATACGACCTCCTTGTAACCAACAAATTGACAAGATTGAAGTTTATTGTTAGAGTTAAAAGGTAATAACTGTTTATTTACTCCGACTAGGATTTAAATTGGTACGGCGTGCTACTTGCCCCTAAAAGTTAATTAAATCCTGTAATTAGGAACGTTTTCGTCAATATTTTCTTGTGGCTTCATGTATTTCATCGTCAGTACTTACTTCATGTAACCTTAATCTAATAATGATTGGTGTTAAAATGACAAAACTCAGTCAACAAGAATCATTACAATGTAACACAATATTCAAATGCGTATTTGATCTTTTTTGCTTCCAACCGGATGGTTACAAGAAACTTGTCACTGCACATACATACCTACAAACAGTGAAACGAGTTTTCGCTCCACATAAGGCATTGACCGATCGAACGATAATGTCGTAATTAAATATGCAGTCTAATCTTAAGGACGGAACATCTATATTTGCCAGGAATGGGACGGAATGAAACCGGAACGGTGTGAGAAGAGACCGTGGTAACGTGGTGTCGAATGTTCTCACGCACCGCATTCTATCTCACCCCGTTGCTTTTACACCAAAAGAATACGAATATTGTTATTGAAAGTTGAATAGCCAGGTGTAAATCTGTAGTTGTGTAGTGTTTGAGATTGGAAGCAGCCAAACTAGCTCTCGCTGATATTGATGTAAGCATATCATGGATTTTTTAGGATCTTTGTTCAATTTTGCAGACGTTTTTTTTTATTTTCATAAATGGCTGTTGCTGTCATGCGTTACTTAATCCCGCTTTTGTCAGGGTAGTTTGTCCGGATTCATCTTTATCGTTTTGTCATCTTGTTTTCCATTCATACTGTGCTTTACAACATCCAAAACTGGCAATTTTACACTAGTATTATTATTAACTTCGGATATTTTTTAAGAATATTGCGCACACGGTGAAGTGTGAGATTTGGCATACTCAAAGTTTATATGGAGAACTTGTTTAGAAACCTAAGACGGTTGTTTTAAGAAAAATCATTAATACGTGAAGTGGAACTTTCAAATCTGTTTTTTAAATATTAGGCTCACAGAGTGTGTGATTTTGAATAGGTAGTTTAAATTGGGAAAAAGTACAGAAAGCTAAAACAGTCGAGCGTGAACTAGTACATATATTAATCTGAACAGATTATAATTTTATTGTAAAACAAACTTTAAACTAAATGCTTATTGGGACCTAAAGTTAAACACAAAGAATTGCATCAAAACCACCACTGTAAATATTCGCTCATTGTACAATGATGTGTCAGAAAGGGGTGCCATCGTATCCCACGTGATCAAAGGAATAGGAATACCTATGTAATTGGATGGGCCATTCAACCATGCCGTCGGGTCGGTATTATGTGTCTATGGCGAAGGGATTTCTCAGGTGCCGTGCCAGTTGTTCAGCTGTTGGGTCTGTATTTCGTATTCATTGTATGTTGAGTTCGAATTGGGCTTATTGTTAAGTTTCCTGTGTAAGCAATTTTAGAATTGTTTGTTTTTTGGGATTTTTTTCATTCGGAGAGTTACGAAAACAAGTTTAGCTTTTGCTAGGTGTTTATAATGCTCTCCTCTTATCGTTTACGTTCACCAGTTATTTGATCAATGAAGAGTTTCTGCTCTACAAGATGTGGGAAACGAGATCTGCTAACCATCTGCGTTTAAAAATAAGAACTTCAATGCAATAAAACAATACGTGTGCCGACCATGTAACCGTCTCGTTGACGTGAAAACGATACTAAAGCTAGGTTTCAAGAAAAAAATAAAACAAACCGCAGAACGACCGTGTCGATGTTGTGTTCAAACATGTGTAAACACCATTATTCAATCAGAGCGGTACAATTATGTAAAGCAAGTTTTCGATCGATCTGAGACCTTATTTTATGGTTTTACTAGTTTCTCCAGCGGTTTTACTTGCTTCTAAGGGTTGTATCGTGATTCTAAGCGGCTTATAACCTTCTCCAACAATTGGGCTACTGGCGATTGGCTCGATCAATAAAGAAAACAAACAAAGTTTTCAGCTTTATTACATAGATTATAGTGCACAAACAATTCATGAGGTGTAAGGAAAAAATACTTATTTATATCCAGTTATAGTAACATAGTTTCCTCATTGTAACCATAATACTGTACTGCCCCGGGACCGGCTAACTGTCAGTTCGACGTATGTATATTTTCTTTTAGTCTTCTTACGAAGCACTACACTACTGCTCATATGTAAATTGGTTACTTACGCATAATCTATTGCTACCGATTCTCGTGGGATCTAAACGATGTGACTTAGATAATCCACTTTTAGTGACAGTATAGTATGATTCTGTTTCGAGTAGGTCCAAGCCATGGTGGTGAGGCGATACTGACATTGGTCATACCTCTATTTCTGTCTTCTTTTCATTCATTCAATTAATTCTCTACAAACACAGCACACAATTAGACATTTAACAAGGAAAACGGTGACCCCAATAGTCCTTAGCGTACGTTAAACCGTACATAAATAAAAATAAGCTGTAGAACGCAATACTGCAATATAATTTGTTCAATTCAAGGATGGTGTAAACAATGATTAGGTCACCTTTAGTTTTGTTCAGCTGTGACTCAGAATTTGTGTGTCTGTTCGACTAGTGGCGTTTTTTTGAAGGCTGGGAGTGTTAGGAACCGTGAAGTCGTATTGCTTGACTGGTCTATACCTCTCTCTCTCTCTCTCTATGACTTACGATTTGTGTGGTCCTAAATTCATAATCCTGTTAATAGCAGTAACGTTAGAAAATGGACAAAATGGACAGTGGCAACATGGTGTTCAAAAAGCCAATCGGATTCTTTTTCTTCCATGTCGACAAGGGGTATGAGAAAAGCTCATGCCATTGTAATCAGTCATCGAGCTGAGCTGAGCTGAGTGTCCAAGTGCGTCAGTCGGATATCCATAAAGTATTGCTTATAAGTAACTCCTTTTTTATTCACATATATACAATTATACTATAAAACTAACTAGGTATACATATTTATTTGACGACACGGTTGGCGCAGTGGTTGAGCCATCGGCTGCTGCGCCGCGTGGTGTGGGTTCGATCCCCGCACGGAACAAATATTTGTATGACCTACAGGTAGTTGTTCCGGGTCTGGCTGTTTGTGTATGTGAGTTTAATGTTTGTAAACGCACCCACGATACAGGAGAAATTCCTAGTGTGGGGCAACGTTTTTTAAAAAAAAAAAAAAAAAAAAAAAAATTTACAAAAACAAAAAAAAAACAAAAAACAAAAAAAAAGCCGACAAGGACACTCAGGCGTCAAAGTATTCCTCCGCATCGCTGTCATCTGGAAACGTGCCCAAAAGACTGGCAGCATTGCCACGTTGGATGGCAATACTAATTCTTTGGGCAAAGAATGAGCCAGCCCTCTGGTCACGCGAAGTGTCGATCAGACGTCGAGAAATTTCTTTATAAAGATGACGTGCACTCGGACCCCATGACCCGAGCGTTTCAACCCCAAACGGCTCAAAACTGTAGTTACCAATAAGGTTACAGTATTTGCGCCGTTTGAGGGTCTCAGCACCCGCCGCGGCAGCGCCAGCACAGCCTGCCGTGCTTGAAACATGAGATGGCGCAAGGGTATCGACGCAGGTTGCGTCCCACACCAAAGGCCTACCCATCTTCCAAGGCAACAAAGTCATGCCGTCTGGTCTCTTACCATCGTCTCGTACCAAGCCGTTAGGTTCTAATACCGCTGGTACGCCGGCGGTACCAAGAGCTCGACGAATAATATCATTGATGCTGGCGTGCCGTGCTATGCGTCCTGCGCTCCTGTAACAGGACAGGCCATGGTGCCCGAAGCTGTCGACCGCTTCACCACAGTGACACCGATGCGGAGCAACACAAGGGGCACCCAAGCGAAGACAAGTAGCGAGCCGAAACGATGTGTCATCCATCATAGTACCTATGGTGGCTGACGGGAGTGCCTGAAGCCAGAGGCCCGACTCCCATTCTCCCACGGCCAACAGACGGGCACGCTCAGCAGTACTAGGTGACGTGTTCAACAGAGAATTCCGTATAGTACTGCAGAGCGGCACGTCCCATCGCGCCTGGGACGACAGGTTGTCGGGCAAATCCGTATTGGGACAAGCCATTTTCCAGGCGTTCAACGCATCGGTCAAACACGGTACTTCAAAATCAACCAGTGAGAAAGCTAAAATATTCCTGGTTAATCTATCGGTACTATGGACCGAGGAGAGGAATGCCGGTAAACTTATACTGGAAATTTTGCGGACGCCAAGACCACCCAGGCGAATGGGAAGTGTGGCTTGCTGCCATGCTCGGTCGTCCAAGGCCACATTTAGGATCGAAGAAAGAGTGTTTCTAATAATTTGGTCTACTTTTTCTAAAAGTTGTGGATGCTTCCAAAGATGGGAAGAGCGTAGGCTATATGTAAATTTTGGTCCAAAACAACAGTATCGAATAAGTGTGAAAGCCGAATGTATGTTAATTTTGTAAAGTCTTTCCGAAACATCATTAAAATTTTGTATTTTCTCCTCAATAAAAGTGGGAAAGGATTCGTCAAAAATTGGGGACCCCAGGAGGTGGAGAGAATTTTTCTCCATGATTTTGATGTTAGGTGCTACTGTGTTAAATTTTGCTATGATAGTCTGCCTGTCAGTGGCTTGGGGAAGATAAATTTCGCATTTCGAAAGATTAAGGTCTAGTCCAATGGAACTGAATTTTTCCTTTAAAAAAGCTAAATAACTCTATAAAATAAAGTAAAGTAACTCCTTGAAAATCGAATAGTTATGAATTAGACAGATCAGATTATGGGTCGGTTCGAAATATTTTGTCAACCATGCCATTTGGCACCCTTTGTGTCATTTGTTTTAAAGCTAGACATAATGCTAATCTTCAATTGTTTATAAATAAAGAAAATGTCCATTATGATGACTCAGAATCATTGTGCATTTGTCTGTCTGTGTATATTTATAAACCAGGGTACATACATGTTCAGCCATCTGAGACGCCTTTGTAGTCTGTATTTCATCGGTGCCTGAATATCTAACAACAATATCACCAGTCAATCATTAATATCTTGAACTGGTGGTATTTTATTAGTCTATTGAACTACGGTGTGAAGTGAAAGGTGAGTCAGTGAGTGAATGTGAATAAAAATAGCTTTTTAGTAGCTTTACCTTATTAAGAAGTGGATGGTTGAAATAAAACCGTTAACCGCAATAAAACACACTTTCATCGAATCTTTTCAATTTCGTAATTCTGTACGCCAATCTAATGTTTATCTCATTCGCATAACATATAGAATCCCATAAAGCAGATGAGGTTAAAATGTCTTGCACACGGATAAAACATTGCCAATATAAATCAATCAGAAGTTCGCTAATGCATTTCAATGGTTTTGATGAAATATTATGGTGTGGGCTTCAGGAACATTTTTGAATTCCATCGTATTTATAAATGTTCAATCAACTAAGAAATTTTGGGTCATTCAATTTATATTTCATTGCATTTTTGCCTATTGGCTCAGCTTCAGCGTTGAGGACAGCTAGCTTCTTCATTTTTATCGGAAGTTTGTCATCAACATTTAGAAAAATCAGTCGTGTGTTTGTCTCCCTTCCCGGCTCTTGCCTATTTCGGGCTGTTACCCGTTTAGGTTTAATATGAAAATAGGACATACAACTTATAATGTCAAGTCTGCCTCTTTCAATCGATCAATGCGATTCTTTATATAAGTAGGGAGGTATAGAATACAGTTTTTAACAGTGATCAGCTGCTGTGTCTCGCGTTTTAGGGACATCTTACGTTTACCAGAAAGTATAAGCAGGGTGTACAGAATAGGAATCTCACGTAATATTCCCGAGTTTACATTAGACCTATGACCTATCACGCTCAGTGCCAAATGTGATCGTGTTTAATAACGTTTCCCTTATTTACTCGGCCCACAGACCTGAAAACCGGTCAAGTGTGTATCCACATTGCGAGCCGGAGTGACTCTGAGTGACACGTGTTTGCCAATTGAAATATGATCTTGACGTTTACAAATATACATTTACAAAGTGTATACGAAGAGATTGAAAACATCATATTATTATATGGCTATAGACACTATTAAAAGTGCAAACGCGTTCCGTTAACTAAATTGTTGTGAACCGTAGGTAATAACATACATCGAGGATACATAAAAACTTTCAAAACATGTGAATGCCAATAACCTATAGATAGTATGCAAACATTCGATACTATGGTACCGGAAGCTGACAATTTTCCACTGTAGCATAAAAAGCGCTTTATACTTCATCTACATATACAGAGTTAACACGATAAAGCGATTAAGCTGCTCTAGGCGTTTGGCCGGAACTGCGTCGCATATGGCATCGACCGCAGGGTGTGCATTTTCTTTTTTTTCTTTCGTGACCACGGCATCCGGACGCAACTGGCGACGTGCGAGATAAAAGGAATTTAAATATAGAACGGGGAAAATGTAACGGCTATTTTGTTACTCGTGTGGCTTGTTAGCAAAAGCTTCGATTACCACAATATGCTCTTTGAAGTGGTGCTAGTGAGACTATACTTGGTTTAGTCAGGGAACTAATTTATTTAACAGACAACAGACACTACACTAATTTTTGCCCTGTAACATCCATTTCATAAGACTGACAAAGAATGAGTCTTATTTGATATTTAATTTACTAAACAGTACGTTTCGACTACACATTTTGTATCATTTGTTTTTATTATAATGTGTGTTTTAATTTGTGGTAACACTGGCAACATGAAACTCATTTGTGAATCATATATATGCTGTTTATTTTCGTTTGAGTTGTTTACGTTTCGACTGAACGTTCAAATGGAGATTGTCTGTATGATTAAACGTTCTGTAAATGAATGTAGAGCAGCTAGAAATTAACTTCAAAAACGATTTTGTTATGACTTTTATTTTGCTTTCTTTTGATTAGAAAGCTTTACGTAGAAAAACCCGTTGATAAACAGCATTTTTATTTATAGTTTTTTTTTATATTATGTTTTTATATTTTCCTTTCATTTTTTTTCTTTTTCTTTTTTTAATTATCTTTTTTCTTTTTCTTTACAGGAGCTGGATGTTTAGCTGATATTATTATTATTTTTACCACAAGTTTCTTTAAGTTTTCTTCATGGTATCATGTAAGTTTGTTTTTTTTTTGGTTATTTTTTTTTAATTTCTATTGCGTTTTTTTGTTCATATCCGTTTACTAACACATTTCTCCACAGAATCATTTTTTTTATGTAACATTTTTAGAACATAAATATCGATCAATTTCTAAGTATATTTTGGACTTAGTGACAACAGTGAATGCAAACATAGTTTAATTAATGCAAGTATGTAATCAGCAATCTAATCTAATAACTTGTAGGTTGTTTCATCCACCATTTTCATAAAACAAAAGAGTAAGTATCACCATCACATGACGCAAGACCTATATCCTCGAAGTGCGCGCCATGTCATCGGGATTTTTTCCATTTCCGTAAACGGACATGTCCCTGTTCCTGAACAGGACAGCGGGGACAATTCAATTTGACGTTATTTTCCGGATGTTTGACATAAAGCCCACCCTGACGAGAGATGCCGTAAAAATAATCCGGTGAACCGGGTTCGGTATCTCAGCTATTCGAATCTATCTACAGGATTGGGATAACAGGGTTCCCGGAAGGTCTAGATGTGGAATTTGCTGTGGATTTCTTTGGGATACGATGAAATATGGTTTGGAGAATTTCGTTTGTGATACGTCTCAAATTCGCAATGTTAGTTATTTTTTTGTACCACGGAAGATTATGCTCTTTCTCGGGAAATGGTTATATTGATAGGTTAATGTTGCCTTTCAATATAAACTATGAAATAATAAGTAGCCTCTGCCTACTATAACAGACAGTCTAAGTTATTAAAACCTTCACCATATCTCACTTAAGAAATGCGCTAAATGGATTTATGTCATCGTTCTGTCTCTGTCGTTTGCAAACGAATATCATATAATGATGTTTTAAATATGTCTTGGCTAGGACTAAACGTATTTAGCGAATTGTGGTGTAAGTGGGCCTTAGACTATCACCACTTAAATAACGTTTTATACAGCACTTCCCCGCGACTTCGTCTGAGTGGATTTCGAACTTTTCCCTTCGAACTTTAACACCCCCTTTAAAGCGTAGTTTTGAAAATAAAATATAGCTTATGTTACTCGCTGGTAACGTAGCTTTCTATAGGTGGCAGAATTTTCAAAATCGTTTAAGTAGTTTTTGACTTTACCTCTTACAAAAGAACATACACATAAGCAAATCATTCCTCTTTATAATACATATTTGTTTAGACCTACAACAGAATGCCCCTAAAAAGAAACGACGACCTTTAAAAGTAAAAAAAAAACAAACAAAAACAAAAGAGGTCCATCAAGTCCTTTGCATGACAAAAACAATACGGAAGCGCTCAGTAATTTGCGAACATTTTATGTTGACCATAAAACCTCCCAATTCCAAGGTGTCTCCTTGGTCGGGTACCAAGGTAACCGAGTTCCACCCGGAAGGTCCAAGGTCATTGCAGCAAAATGAGGTACAGACGACGGCACATCAAACTGTAACTTCCAGTATTACCTGACCTCTCATTGTAAGCGAAGCCTATACAATGCGAGGTTAACTTAGACTGGAAATGTATAGCTTCATGTGTCTCCACGTGTAACTCGGAAAAGGGCATAACGTTATCCGCATGATTTATCGATCCTTTGATACTTATTATACGTAGTGTAATTGCTAAGTTGTGTAGAGCGGAAGTAAATCTTTTCCATATTACAGACATGTTATTATATGATGAAGCTTTGCCGGATGTACCAATCTAGTTATCATAGAACCAGTTTTAGTGATATATAATTAAGATATCGAATCTAATGATATCTAATCTCAACGTATATCCGTAACGTATATCTGGTATCTAATTAAGATTTGCGTACGTAGCTAGGTACCTATTAGGTTATGTTACTGTATTTCCTGTTGTAGAGAAAATCTGGAAGCCACCTCAATTATTAGGAATTTAATCATAAACCTTTAAATGAGCAATTCTTGTATACATGTATGTAAATATATAAATAATCTAATTATCGGAAAAGGCTCCAACGATTTTCATGAAATTTAGTATGAAGTGTGTTTCGGGGGCGTTAAATCGATCTAGCTTGGTTTCATTTTAAAAAACGTTGTTTTATCAGAGCAAAGCTCGGTCATCCAGGGACTCTCATCTACAAATATTTGTCCCGGGTGTTCTGGGTATTTGCTATGTATAATAAAAAATATCTATATATGTAATGTATTGTATTAAGTATATCAGTCATCTAGTACCCATAACACAAGCTCTGCGCTTAGCTTGGGGCTAGATGATGCTGTGTGGATGGTCCAGCATTATTTATTTATTATTATTATTATTATTTACTCTTATACCTTTAAACGATCAATTCTTTTATAAATGTACATTTATATATAATCTGAATCCCGAAAACAGCGCCACCGATTTTCATGAAATTTAGTAACATAATATGTAGGTAGAGAGTTTCGGGGGCGATAAATCGATCTAGCTAGGATTATTTTTAGAAAACGTCGTTTTATCCGAGCAAAGCTCGGTCATCCAGGTACTTAAAATTAATATGAAAATTACCACGGTGGTAGGGAACACTTAAATTTAGATCATCTGAAACCAACCACCACCACTTCTTTTATCTATTCTTATTTAGATCATCTGAAACCCACCTCCACCACCACTTCTTTAGACGACCTCTTTTATCTATTCTTTTCATTCATTAACAACCTCTTTAGAAAATCTCAATCATTATAGGTATACTAGCTGCGCCCCGCGGTCTTACCTGCGGTTAAAATTCACATTCATCAAACGCGAAGTTGAAATAGTCGTTAAATTGTCTGATATTTTTAAATTTACTGCGCATTTATTTGTCTTAATTTTTTAAGAATCTTCTACAAAGTATTATAAAACTTAAAAAAAAAAGATGAATGAAATCGGTAAAGTCGTTCTCAAGTTATGGCGTAACCAAGGGAAACTAGGATTTATTTTTATTCATATAGATTATTATTAGAAATTTACGAAACAGGTAAATTTCTGATTTTCAGAGACCTTTCGCAACATAAACTTCTGAAAGCAATTAATTCGTGATTGGGGACACAAGTTGTGCCTTTATTAAGCAAAACTCCCTTTGATATTGCGTAGTAAGTGAAGAGTATTTATAGCCATATATGTTGATTAAATATCTGCGGGAACCTCATCATAACCTCGACCTTTTAACTCCTCATAAGAAGTAATTAAGGTCCTGTGTGAAAATTAACACTGAGGCGGAAAATTTGGTTGAGGTGCTATGCTGATTTTAGTTCCACAGAGATAACAAACAGGTTAGTATGCATGATGCAAAAGTATACTAAAAAAATTGTCCGTCAGTCAGGTAATTAGAAATAAAAGGCATGACTTTTTTGCTTTATTATATTTAAAAAAATACTAAGGTAAAACGCATTAAAGTTGAGGTATGGGGGTTCGCGACGTCACAGCTTAGTATAAAATTATTATTATTGACGACACGGTTGGCGCAAAGGCTGAGCGATTGGCTGCTGCGCTGCGTGTCGCGGGTTCGATCCCCGCACGGAACAAATATTTGTATGTCCTACAGGTAGTTGTTCCGGGTCTGGCTGTTAGTGTATGTGAGTTTAAATGTTTGTAAACGCACCCACGATACAGCAGAAATTCGTAGGCGTGACGTCATGCCACATTTTTAATCAGTGTATCATTCTTATTGTACAGGAACTAAAGAAACTTTAGGTCCTCATATTAAATAAGTTAATAGCATGGAGACAAACACGTTTTCATATTAAGAACACGAAGAGAATAGATAGGCAGCCGTTGGCCGATAGGCAGTATGTAATGTATTACTGCATGACTGTAGTAAATAAAATAAGTTATGTTTTCTAGGAGTAAACTCTATTATTAAATACAAATTAAAATACCTCTTTCATAGCGAACACCGGTAGGTACCTACCTCGAAAACATTAGGCACCTTTAGTACCAAGTACAATGTTGTAAAGCAAAATGCAATCTTTGAAGCTAATTAACAAAGTACTTGCGTTTTTATTTTCACAACCCATTTAAATAATTTCTTTAACTATCACAAGGTAAAACTTCACAACTGCAATTAGAAATACTTGGCCAATAAATTATACTAGTTAGTAGGGTCCTTGCATCCGAAGGTCTGAACCAATAACTGGAGCAGCAAATCCTTGACACGTTCTAAGTGGCCGCATCACATGTGCCAAGGAATGTACGGCAAACATTGATATGGTAAATGGTTTATTAAGCATGCTTTAGGGTTCCTTTGGGGTATGTTGCGTCTTCAATTTACTTAAGGTAATTCATTATTAGAAACTTATAAGCTGATATGGTTAGGCACACGAGAATTTCTTTTGATTAGTAGTGTCGCAATGGATGATGTATTTACCAATTGGCCCATTTAGTACTATAGTTAATCGGTCAGAGGTAAGTAAAAACATCTGCACGTGTCGATCGAAGACAAAGTTACTCTTGCCGAGGTCAGTCTGTGGATGGGTGACCATTCATTATATATATATTGAGACTCCTCCGTGGCTCGGAAAGTACTTAAAGCCGTTCGTCCCCTCTGTCATTATATAGATCTATGAAAGTCGCTACAGGTAGTTTGAAGCCCGAATGTGACGACCTATCTCACCAAGGGGTATCGTGTTGCCCAGTAACAGGGTTGAGGAGGTCAGGTAGGCAGTCGCTTCATATAAAATACTGGTATTCAGCTGCATCCGGATAGACTGGATGTCGATCCCAACATAGTTGTGAAAAGGTTAGACAGATGATGATGATGAGTTCATCGGTCAGAATATAGCTTTCCATTCCTTCCTATCACATGCCATTTAACTTAATTCTCGACGTTTATCCAGCCGTATTCGTTCTTCTCCATTTCAATAAATTATACATTTAATACCTTAGGTACTTATAAATACGACCACCTTTAGACAGAGAGTTGTATTTTATAGATTCGAGTAAAATGTAGATCATCAAGATAAGCAGCGGATTAGAAGGTTGTTCTTATAAAGCAGGATACTGCTTACCTTGCTTCCTTGTTCTGCTTGTATATTAGTCAAATGAGTGCGCTGTTAAATTGAAGGTTTTTTGATACATTATTCAGTCTTCCTTTCAAATGTAAGATAACTAGTATACCAAGGTTAATATAACGACGACTTCATGAATATAACTTGGTTAGAAATTTATTAGTAAAACTTGGTTCCTGGGCAGCGAATAGGCGTCGTCTTCAGTAAGTACTGGAATTCTGGGAAGACTCTCAAGCGCAAGTTTCTTGTATCTGCTTAGAAAAAAGTTATGGTTTGGCTTCATACTGACTAAACCAGCTTGAAGCTTGCAAATAAACTAAGAAAATAAAAAACCAATAATGTGTAGTGTAAGCAAGACTTTTCAATTAAAGTTATGTTTGCAAATAAAATCTACATTACAATCGACAACACCTTTGTTTTTCTTGCTTCTTAAAACATACTACGAGTTCAGAGGCAGCATTTACCAATTTAATTTACCTTGATATAATTTCACAGACGAATGCTTTTAATATTGCCGTCGCACGTAGAAAAATGTGAGCAGTTTTTTTATGAGAGAGGAAAATAAAGGCGGGTTCTTCTTTTACGTTATAATATAATCCGAAAAAATTAAGTGTACATATAATATTTTATTTCTTCGCTTGGTGTAATATCATGTGGAATATGATAAGGCTTTGTTGGCAGGTCGTTAGGGTATCCTTGGAGACTCGAAGCCTCGAAGCCAGGTCATGCAGGGTTAGATAACGCCTTTGTAGGTAAGATACTAGGAGATTCAATTAAATGTGGCGTCTTTAGGGTTGGGTGTTCGGTTCTTATCTGGAACGAATCGTGAAGCGAATGAATGGTTGTTTGCGACAATCTTGCTTTACTGTTTACTTGTCTTTACTTTAAATATCCTTTGAAGAGGTTTTCGATAGATATTTCAACTGACTGCCTCGTTGACGTCCTGGGTTCAATTTGGGAATTGAACGGAGGGCGGGCAAAGTTTTGCCAATAGAAAATTTCTCATTAGAAGAAATCTGGATTCGTGCCCAGTTGATGGCAATAGTCTCGCCCCCTATTACATGGGACTTAAACATAACTGGCGAAATGTGGGTAACACTATAGGTGCACCTCTGCCCTACCTTTTGTGGAACCCAGGCGTGATGTTTATATATTTCAAATTTGTAAGCTTAAATCGTGTTAAACCTACGTTGTGACCAAATTATCACTTATTCCAAAACCTATGTTGAATGATGCCCAGCCTAACTTCAAGTTAACCAAAGATAAACTAATCCTACATATCGAGTTCCTGGTCATAAAGACAAAAAATTTGGAAAATCCAAAAGTGCACGTCTCAAAGCTCATTTTATGACAAAAATGACTTGATTGAATTAGACGGTAATTTTCAATAGGCTATTACTCAGAATGATACTGAAGCGGATGAAAAAAAAATGACTCAAAAAGTGAAGTTTTTTGGGCGATATCGTGACCACATACATCATCCGAACATACAGACAACCCGACGTCCACTGAAATAGTTTTTCAAAACGGTTTTTTATTTACTATCTAGCAAAAATAGTGTTTTTTTAAAGTATCTACTGTCATAAAAAAGTGTTATTGTTGATATTTGTCAACTCATTTAATACTCAAAGTCCAAAAGGATCGGATAAAAGCAATTTAAGCCGAGATAATTGCTTGACCTTGAGAGAGTGAGAGTAAAGCACAACTCAACGCTTCGCGAGAACTTCTTCTTGAAACGTGCAATATAATTATCGTATTAGTAACATTAGCCATTAATGTAACAATTTTTCCTTCCAAAATCAAATTCACAAAGTAACAAAGGCCTGCCGGCTACAACCAGACTATCAAATGACGTTACCTCGTACGTGAGCTATCTTGCATCAGGTACGGAACCTGACTTAGTTACAGCGTAGGCACTCCCACTCAGACGGAGCATACATACTTACGAACATACAAATTGTGCTTGTCTTGTGTGTCTCACAGCGTAGGAAAGCCTTACCTACCTACCTATAAACCTAAACCTTTCTCTAATATGTTTTTATCTACAGTTTCTAATGAAGCTGTTCTCGCCAATCTTTCTAAAATGAAATGAAAAATCGTTTGTTAAATTCGACGTATCATCTTATCATCATAGTATGATTTAAGTTACATAAAATATGAGTTCCCCATTGGTAACGTTAATTACGTAAAATTGCGAAATGTGGACTATGGATTCTGTAAAATATTGATTTTCTTGGCCATTCATGACAAAAACACATTTCAATCATGTGATGAGACAATGGAACAATATAAAGAGGCAAAATTTATCGAAACAACGAAATTAAACAAGTGAAGGTGCAATCCAGATTTTGTATTGAATGACTTATAATTTTAAATTCTCAATGGTTCCTTTGAAAAATATGCAAAGACTGTGCAAAACATAGACTATTAATTTAGTTATGCAGAACGGAGACTTGGGCATAAATCTCTCCAGGGCATAAATTGGACAACGTATTGGAACATAAGTCATCGTAGAATTTTGATGGCGTTTTTCCCGGGAATTTGTAGTCTAGTCGCAGTCTTGCTTGTTTATTCTCCGCTGTTTTTCTACAAGGATTTATTAACTTTTTAATTGCTTTGAAGATAGATCATGACGCAAAATCATAAATGGCACGTCGCGTCTCTTTCAACTTGTAAGGTTTGCAACTTAAAGGTTTTGAGATATTGTTGGTGAAAACTGTATATTGCGCTAGAAATGTGTCTTTGAGGTTTTACCATAAATAGTACAATGTCTATCAGTCGCCATCTCGGTATCTACACACTTCCTTTCTATCAATAAAAATAGTAATAAAAGTAATTATTTGATCATAATAATAATGAGCAATATCTAAGCAAGTAAACAAATAAGCAATATTAAATATAAGATAATTAAATAAATTATAAATGAATAAATTATAAAATATTTCAAGCATAAGACAAATTAATAAAGCGCTCTTCCTCTTTCTAATTACATATTTAAAAATTTGCTGTGCCCGACAGGGTCCATGATTGTTTCTATTAATATTTCTAATTTTCATTTTACCACCTGTAAGTGTACATCATGGATTGCAATAAATGATTTGATTTGATTTCAATATCATCTGTAACATAACACTATCGTTTCTTTCTTAGCCTTATGAGAGCTGCTGATATAACCTTACCTGATTCATTATTAGTAGACTCCGAACTGCTTCTATAAACAACTGCGTTCCAAAAACAACTGAACATCAATTTGTATTTTCATCTAATCTTATTGCTTGTCTTACCTAAGAATCCGGAATATAGTATTTCTCCTCCGGCGCCGTCAAGGCACGTTAATAGCACCTGTCTTAGAACACAATTGAATTTTATACCGGCACGTAACTAAGGATCAAAGTGGCTTAACTTCGTTGAATCGAATTGTTTCTGGAAAGTGCCAGGAAAGAATGGCTGTACAGTTTTAAAGGTTACCAACCTACCAAAAATATACCTTTAAACTTTAAGCAAACTTTACGATGGATAGCCAAGAAATAAGCATGAATAAGAGTTTCATGATCTATGGTAAACTTCATCCAGTGAATTTTAACTGGTACACTTGAGTCATGGGCCTCGCCATCACCACACCATCACAGCCATGACTCATGCGCTCCATAAAATTGTCAATGCTAACGTAAGCAGTCCAAATCTACTTACTTGATGTTGCAATAGGCAATATAATTTCCATGAATATCTGTTATAATGACTACATAATACCCACTTACCAAATCTACATATATATCAACCCTTAGGTAGAAAACATAACTCCTTGAAAGTTCCCGAAATCAAATTAACCGAATATTATTTACTAATTAACTTCCGTATAAAGCAGAGTAGGTACAAACATAAGTACCTACTTCGATAAAACCGTTTAAACTACAGAGGGTAAATACTCACTGGGGTAAATCAGGGAAAGGAGTATTCGAGGTTTTTGACCCCGCATTATTCCCTGATGCCGCTTCCCAGGGTCCTATTACTTTACAAAATAAATTCGACGAGAGAGCTTTAAATTCTATTACGCTTTTTTTCGTTGTTTTCGTAATGAAGTTCTTCATCCCAGGCTACTAATATAGCATCTAATTGGATAATGTTTTCAAATACGCATTTTTCCTTTTTATTTTTTTAAGGATGGGAAATGATCCATTGACTTCTCCCGTTCTGAGTGGAACGAGGGCGTGTCAGACTTTTACTGACTAAAACCCATCCGTGTTCCGTCCTTGCCCTTTACGTTCCGGGGTCACGGTTACTCTTTTTAACATCCCGCAACCACGGCAGGCTTCGGCCCCGCCAATTCTGCTGACAAGTCTTCTTGAGGCAAGCGTGCCTCCTAAAAGATTTAGACAATGATCGGTCCTGCGCTGCCCTCATCCATCGTCTTCCTGCGATCTTTAGCAGATCGTCGGTCCACGTGTCCTTGACATTACCATTACGTAAATGTCATATTATTCCGTTTTAAAATTCCTGAGATCCTTTTCATTTGAGTCTAGATCTTAGTAAAAATCGCCGCCCAGATCAAACATTTCTAAAATACCCCGTCATATTTTTTCCATCAAGGGTCACTGGATAGATTAACTATAATCTGATACAAGGGTGATTGACACGAAGGTCGGAATAGACTTTATCGCGCGCTCCTAATACTAAAACTCCGTAACCATTTACGTAGGTAGATCTGAAATTGGACTCGGAAACTATTCATGAATATTTTAAGACGGGATACATGTTGTCCGGTAAACATCTTCATCATAGAGTCCGCCGCATAACCGTGGGGTTACTAATTATTTTAAAGAGATGGGCAGTCGATCACTTTTATGTTAAGAACTAATGAAACTGGTTAGTAATGGAGCCATTAATAAATTCATCAGCTATTGGTTTTTCGGGGCAACGGTTTGTCGTACTCTTATTAACATACGGAACACGAGGAACCGTTTTTTGAGGTGCAACTTGGAAGGCAGGCTTTCCAAATTGACTCAACAGTTCACTTGATACAAGTATTGAGTGAATTGTCGAGTTATATGACGATAGTTTTATAAATCTGTATCTGAATTTCAACATACACGTAACGTATATATAAATACATTAACTTGCGCGTTTCCCTCATTGAGAAAGGCAGAAACTATAGAACGCCACCTTCTACGTACCAGACATACAGGGATACTTTCTTTACGTGCATACATCTGGTCATACACGCACACTAGTTGCTAGTACTACTCACCTGTTCTTTCTGAAAAAATATTACCATTAAGGCCAGAACCTATATGCCATTCTAGGACGTCTCCTGGCGTTTCCATTCACATGCCTTAGAAATACCCGCAACTTTGTCCGCGTGGATTTCATTCTTTTCCCTTCGAGCTTTAACATACCCTCCACTCACCCCCCCTTTCAAGGGCAGTTTAGAAAATAAAATACAACATATGCAATATGTTACTTGCTAATAATGTAGCTTTCTGTTTTTAACACGCTTTTAGTAGTTTCACCTGTATTTATGTATGTATGTTTGTATGTTTGTACGGTGTGTGTAAACGGTCAGATTTCATTGAAATTTTGCACACCTGTCAAACACCGCTGACAATGCAATAATTCGAAAAAAAATTACATAGTTAAAAAGAAAAAAAAAACTAAAAATCACGCTTTTATAAAAAAATCAACTAAAAATTGAAAAATAAATTATAGTTTAAAAAAACTAAAAAAACATGCTTTTATAGAAAATCCAACTAAAAAATAGAAAATAAAATTTAATAAATTTGGATTAAGAAAAGTGTAAATTAGAAAAAAAATGTATATTAATGGAAAAAAACGTGGGGTGCATAGTGTCAATAGTTATAAACATTTTCTATTTTTCCATGGTTACTGTCATTCACAGCGGGCTCCATGTATCAGCGTGTATTCTTCAATATTAACACTATGCACCCCACGCTTTTTTCCATTAATATACACTTTTCTTAATCCAAATTTATTAAATTTTATTTTCTATTTTTTAGTTGGATTTTCTATAAAAGCGTGTTTTTTTATTTTATTTAAACTATAATTTTTTTAAATCGATTTAGGAGGTTTTGAATTTATCCATTACAAACAAATAAACAAATCCTTCCTCTTTATAATATTATAGTTCAGATGATAAAAACACTTTTGTGTATGGACAGTATAGCTATTATTTCAACAGCACCACACTTGATAATCGTAGATGTCCTAGTTACAAGTACACAGGTAGACCTGACCTTTTGACAAAACCTCACCAGCCTTAAACGGCACCCATGGGAAATGTATGGGATTCTATTTTTAGGCGACACAATTCAACATACCTACAATAGTAAAAGAATACCTTATACCGGAGCAAATTGTATTGGATTTAAGTCTTACCGAAGTCTTAAGGAAGTGTCGGTTTGTTTGTTTACCGTTCCCTGAGGTAACATCGGTAAATTGGACAGTGAATAAGGAAAGAAGTTTATACATTATCTATCCTTGTCGCACTTTAGATTCGACTTGAGGATTGTCAAGATCTTAAGTTTTATCTGCTGCTCGGAAGGAGCAAGAGTTTAGAGCTACATCTTGCCGGCTTATCTGTTTTGACATTTGCTTGCTTGTATGTGATGCTAAACATCGCAGTAGGCTAGAATTAGGTGTCTGTGAGGTGCATAAAATACGACTATGGGTCGATAAACGTCAGAAAAACTGTCAGCTGCGGCGACCTATTGTCTGCTAAACACAACAAAATTGGATCATCAATACGAATTAAATTGTGAAAAATTTCCCTCAAACCAGTAGATGAAGCGAGGATTAGGATCAGTAATTGATTATTACAAGATCTTTTGGGACGGTAGATTCTCGTTGATTTTGACACCAAAAAGGTCTCTTTATTATGTTAATCTTATAGGTTATATGTTAATCTACATAAAATTCTCGTGTCACGGTGTTTGTTATTAAACTCCTCCGAAACGGCTCTACCGATTTTCGTGAAATTTTGTGTACACATCTGTTAGGTCTGCGAATTGGAAAATATCTATTTTTCATCCCCCTAAATGTTAAGGGTGGTCCACCCCAAACATTTTATATGGCAAAACAACCTTTGCTCGGTCAGCTAGTAGTTTATAAAATAACATGACATCAAGCTTGTATTTCCCCTAGGGTAAGGCAGACGTGTGCCTATAGTAAACCAGTTATGTTTAAGTCCCATGTAATAAGGGCGACCTTAATTGCCATCAACCGGGCACAAATCCAGACTGCCGGCAGCTACTGAAAAATTCTTGATGGAGTATCCTAATATCACTTTACCCGGGAATCGAGCAGAGCGAGTTATATAGTTTACTGGCTGACCCAGCAAACGTTGTTTTGCCATATAAATTATTATTTGTAGGAAATTTGTAGGGTAAAAAAAAGTGCCACCCTTATCACTTAGGGGTACGAAAAATAGATTTTGGCAAATTCTCAGAACTACCCGATATGCACACAAAAATTCATACAAATCGGTCCAGGCGTTTCGGTGCAGTTTGGTAAGAAACATTGCGACACGAGAATTTTATATATTAGACTAGCTGACCCAGCAAACGTTGTTTTGCCATATAAAAGGTTTGGGGTGGACCACCCTTAAAATTTAGGGGGATGAAAAATAGGTGTCCGATTCGCAGACCTAAGTCAGCACACAAAATTTCACGAACAACGGTCGAGACATTTCGGAGGAGTTTAATTACAAACACCGTGACGCGAGAATTTTAAATATTAGATGTTATGTATAGTTTTAATGTAAACAAAGCCTCAAATAATTTAATATATACAAGCCTTAAAGTATTTTAGTCCAGTAGATGTGGTAAATGTCAAGTCGCTCGTTACACCGACTTTTGCCATAGTAGTTATGAGAGCGCCATTTTGTTTACGCTTTTTGCTTCAATGAAGCGATCTAATGAATGCTACTGTCATTCGGAACGGATGTTTCAGGACGGTTGAGAGAGTGTTTTGAAGAGGATTTCAGCCCTTGGGGTTTAATTAAAGCCTTTTGTGCTTTCCTTTGCTTTGGAAGAGTTAATTGGCAAAATCTGTACTTGTTGAGGAATCTATTGGGAATTAAGGCTACTATTGCTTACCTACTGCAAAAATATCTATCAGACAGCACTTACAAACAAAAGAATACCACTTCTACCTACTTTGTGGTTTCTGTAGTCTCTTTTGTATTATAATGATGTGATAGCTTACGTAACGTTCTCAGTCATAGCGGGTATTATGAATATTTTTGCGATATACAGGTCTTTTGTAACTCAAGTATACTATATTTACGAAAGAAAAGAGGGATGGAGGACGCACAGTTATGCTTACAATCTCCAAATCATTCATGCCAGAAACATACAAACACACTTAGGCTATATGTATCTGAAACTACAAATTGGTCATGCTCATTAGGGATGTGTCCTAGGTAAAAATATATTAAGTCTATTTAGTCCATCAGTAAGATTACCAAAAAATATTGGACACGTATTTTTTGCTTACTTAATTCAACAAAAAGTGACAATGATATAGCACATCAAAGTTCAGGAGAAGGGGCATGCGCAATTTCAACGCACTATACCGTCGTCATTTTTGGTTTACGTGACAAAAGAAAAAATACGTGTCCAGTATTTTTGAGTAATCCAACTTTCGGACCAATCAGATTTTTTAAGGACACTACCCTATTGACGAGGTTATTATCAAAATCAAGTCTATATTATATATTATTCCAAGGCAAGGGAAAACCTTTAAACGAGCAATTCTTGTTTATATGTATGAACATATATATAATATAATCTGAATCTTGGAAACGGCTCCAACGATTTTCATTATATTTAGTATGCGGGGGGTTTCGGGAGCGATAAATCGATCTAGCTAGGTTTTGTTTTTAGAAAACGTCGTTTTATCCGAGCACGTCGCCCAAATTCATTCAAGAGTTTCTATGCCTAAATACTTTTGTGTTCATATAATTAAAAGCACCATAAAACAACCAGCAATAACAAAATAAAGTCATAAATACAAAAAACAGCAAAAAATAAAAAGAAAAACAGTTTGAGAAAAAAAAAAGAAAGTAACGGAATGGCACATCTTTTTCTTTTCCTTTGTACAAATAAAGAGTTAAGAAAGAGCAATAAACGAAGGTGTCGCCATACATCAGCCAGACTGCTTGGCGACAAATGGGCTCAGACTAATAAATGAGCAGACGGGACTTACCTTTGAATATTTAACTTGTTCGAGTCAACAGACATGTTGTTGATGTGCGCTTTAGAAGTTATATTTTGTACTAGCTTCCGCCCTCGGCTTTGCCCTCGTGGTTTAAGGTTAACGAATTTTTATTTACTCATAAAGAACACAGTTCACTTACAATGAGCTTAAATTACTAATTATAACTAGTTACAGTTATTATATTACTTTTCATTAAAGTGCAAAAGAAATTGAAGACGGTTCTAATATACATTTTCACAAATGTATTGCTTCAAGCGTGTTTTAAACATTCTCATTGATTGACACTCCTTGATGTCATTTGGTAAGCCATTAAATAGTTGTCCTCCTTCGTACGTAATATTTCTCTTACCATAATTAGTTCTGTGACTTCTTAATTTAATTTTGTTTGTGTTTCTTAAGCAGTGATAGTGATAGTTCTTTTTGTAAATTTTATTTCTGATTGTATTTGACCTAATATTATTTTTCTTACTAGTATGCAAGTTGTGTATATGTACATCTGACGCAAATTTAATATTTTTGTTTTTGAGTATAACTCACATGTGTTGGTAAACCGATTGTAATTAAATAATGATTTAATGACTTTATTTTGTGATATTTGAAGATCTTGTTGATAAAAAAAGCAGCCTATGTCCTTTCCCGGGGTGCAATCTACATATCGCACTGCTAGATTAAAACTGAGACAACTCAAAATACGAGATTGTTTAGTTACAACTCCAAAATACTAATTTATCAATAGAAAGTACTGATTCCTAGCCCCATTTAATATGCAGTGACATTCTACAACATGTTAATGACCTACTATAAAATTACGTTTCAACTTGTCTTACAAAATCTAAAAAAATGGGTATTTTTCATCTGAGTACTGAAAAAAACAGTTTTTGGAGTTGTGTCAGTTTTGATCTCGGTGTGCGATATGTGTCTGCCAAATTTTATCGAAATCCGTTCAGTGGTTTAGGCGTGAAAGATTGACAAAAACACTCATCCCATTTATAATAATAATAAAGTATTGATTGTTTAGTTCTGCTTCAAAGTCTTCTGTTAAAACCAAGAATTCGTTTTCAATTCAGGGTGGACATTCGTTTACATTAGGAAAAAGCCAACGAAAAATTTCCACTCTGGGGTGACCAGCATGATATATTGAACTCATGGTATCAGGATGTGTGTCGTGTCCCTTCCACCTTGTTTAGTAGTTTAAATTTAAACTAATCAGGAGTTCTGGTACTGATAAGAACCGTGGGTAGGAGACTCCTACAAACAGAGGGTTATCCCTCTGTTTTCGCCAAACGGAAGATTGACCCATGAGCACAAAGAGGGCTTAACCAATGTATCGATATATAGATCGCTCGTTGGCACTGCTCAGTCACTATCTACTATGAGCTGCGCCCCGCGTCAAAATGTACATTCATCAAACGCGTGTAGTTATAATACTTATAATAGTCATTAAGTTTTCTGAAATTTTCCAATTTTATGCACAATTGTCTTAATTTTTCTTTCCGTTAGAACCGTTTACAAAGTATTAGAAAACTTAAAAAAAGATGAATGATATCGTAAAGTCGTTCTCAAGTTATGACGTGACCAAGGGAATCAGGGATCCATTTTTAAATATATACTAGCTGCGCCCCGCGGTGTTAGCCGTTAAAATTCGCACTCATCAAACGCGCGAATTGACAAACGCGCAAAGTCAAAATACTCTTTCTAATGTTCCGCGCAACTTTCTTAGTTTTAGAGAACCATCTCCTTAGGATAACAAACACAACAAAAAAAGAATTGTCGAAATTGGTCCAGCCGTTCATGCTTCATGCCGTGACCAAGTAAAATAGGGATTCATTTTATATTTTTTTCTCTTTTTTTTTTCTCTTTTTTAAAAACGTTGCCCCACACTAGGAATTTCTCCTGTATCGTAGGTGCGTTTACAAACATTTAAACTCACATACACAAACAGCCAGACCCGGAACAACTACCTGTAGGTCATACAAATATTTGTTCCGTACGGAGATCGAACCCACAACACGCGGCGCAGCAGCCGATGGCTCAACCACTGCGCCAACCGTGTCGTCAATATATAGATATATTTACATAGATTGTACTACCAACTCTACAACAGTTAACTCTGACAGTGAGCAGTTCGATAGCATCCGCATGAAAGTATTACTTGGTTAGTTACAAAAACAAATATCTTCTTTATAATATTCCGCGTAAACAATAGGCAATTAGCACGTGATTTAGTTGTAGTATATCCATCTGTGGAATTTCTTGCATACTTACAATTTAAGATCACGTAACCTACAATGTATGTTGGACAGAACAGTCGAACGATCAGTTAGTCAAACTCAGTAAACCGGTCAAAGCGCAAATATGGAATGGCAAACAGCTGCATTTGTTTCACGTTTACGGCTATTGTGCGAACTTTACGACTCTTTACCATACAAAGCATGGGCAATTCGGGTATTTTTATCATCAGAACCGACGTTTTTTTATGTTTTATGTCTTTATTCAAGGAAAAGATTGATTGGTTCGAGTTATAACTTTATTGGTATTGCAATTTTTGTGTCTGTGGGTAAGAGGATAGTATGATTGGCCAATTTAAACTTTCCTTTTTTAACAACGTTACATGTGTCCATTAAAAGTTTTTCATTTAATAATAGCTGTGCCAGTGACTTCATCCACGTAGAATTTGACAGAATTTCGTGGTTTTTAGCGCGGAAACCTAATTCTTTTAGCCAGTGTCTATCTGTCTATCTGACAGAGAAAGTCCTGTCAAAACTCGTCCTGTTGTTTTGAACATTACCTCAAACAGACAGACAAAATAATCAAAAATTGTTTTTTTTTGTGAAACTAATGTATAAAATTTCATATGCATTTAGTAAAAAGCTGTTATTTTGACATTACAAGCACACTTCAAGTTTATTTATTTTTATACATAATAAAATAGGTTGGGGAAAAAGTTTCTTAAACAGTATCGAATTTCTTCATTAGATTCACTCATCTTGACGGTACGAAAAACAAATGAAAATCACAAATGTTCCTAATTTGAATTTGGAATTATGTTCTTTAAAATTTAACCTTTCAATGATACCAAAACCAGTCAAATACAAATAGTATAGCCAAAGAGGTTTAATTACAAGTTCATACATACTATAATGCGAAAAGACTTTTCCCCCAACCTAATAGATACAGGAAGTCCGGAAGTCAAACTGCATACCTATTTTAATTTGATATACCTAACAATCATTAAATAAACTAGCACGATATCGTTAGGTTAGTTTAATAAATGGCTTTTGTTACTCACTGAATATAATCGGAAAATACTTTCTACGGTACACAAACGTTAAGTAATGATTTCCCGCCCCAAAGGTCACATGAAAGACGTTCACGGCCATGACCATGAGGTCAATCACTTCCATGGTTAGTAAAAACGGTTCTTTTGATGAAAACACCTTGCTGTAATCTGGATTTTCTTTATAGTGACTTTTTATATTTTTTCCCATATCCGTTTGGCACGTTTGCGATTTTATCGAAAACTAATCTACTCATTTTGATGGGTTTTTTTATACTAATTTTATTTTTGACTGTTTCATTGGTCTGGGGACCACTAGACCGAGCGCGACTGCTGAACGTGAGGTCCAGGGTTAGATTCCCAGGTCGGGAAAAGTGTTAGTGAAAACATTCAATAATTACTTAGGTAATCGTTTTTAACACGTTGAACGCCAAATGACCGACAAACAATACATTTTCTATTGTGTCTCGTTTTCTGGCAGTTAAGGTGTTAAGTAGGTGGTACTTGAGCTACCTCATTAATCCTAGGTGGTTGCAAGCGCTACTGCTAAGCATGAGGTTCAGGGTTCGATTCCCGGGTTATTGAGTTTTTCCTTCAGGGATTTCTGAGTCTGGATTTATTCCCTTACGACAGTCAAAGTCAAAGATTTATTTGCAGTACAATATGGTTACAAAAGATCTTAAAATGGTAGGTAATATTAGTAGCTCTATTTAATCATAACATAATGACATGAAAATTTTTGTTATAGTTAGATACAATTACATTATTAATTAAATTGAAATTGAAATAATTATTTTATATTATAGAAGGGATTCTCAATTAACCACCTACGTAAAGCCCTTTTGAAGCGAACCATTGGAAGTTCTTTAATTTGGTTAGGAATCTTGTTGTAGATCTGGATACACATAGGATAACTGCAGTGGCAGTTGAACATAACCGGCGAAATGTGGGTGTACTATCCAACCATACCGAACCCTTTAGATAATATAGCCGTGATGCTTACGAGTATGATAGTTATCCATTAGTCATAGAGTATTTCAGGTCGGTACGCCGCTAGTCTATGTCCAGTCCAATTAGGTTAGTGGTGCGTCAACGACGTAATAGGTCATTTTGACGCAAGCCATCAGTCACTTTGTTTGCATGTTTAAAGAATATGAGGGTGGATTTTTTAATATGTTTATGGATTTACTGAGAAAGAGGGCGAGCAGTGTCGTTGTATCATCCGGTTTAGTCTACATGTCTTGTTAATGGGTCAGTGAAATTATATTGTCGACAGTCTGCCTCGGTGGTCGGAAGCGCTACTGCTGAGTACGAGGTCCTGGGTTCGATTCCCGGGTCGGGCAAAGTGTTATTGGGTTTTTTCATTTGGAATTTCTCAGTAGCAGCCAGGAGTCTGGATTTATGCCCCGGTTGATGGCAATAGGCTCGTCTCCTATTACATAGGACTTCAACATCACTGTTTAAATATAGGCGTGCTATAGGTATGCCTCTGCCTAACCCTAGATCCTCTGATCTTGTATGGAACTTATTAGTATTCTTAGTTGTTTCAGACGATTTTTTAAAAACTTTCAATTATTTTCTCATAATTTTTAGTCAATATTATTTCTTTAAATCGTATCTTCGAGCGCTTTACCTCTTTATTATTAAACATTATGGTGGGACATCAAACTATACTCATTATTTAATTATCTTTGAAGATGTAGCGACATCTATCTCGCCACATACCAACTAAGTGTGACTTATCCTACAACGCGATATTAAAGTTATCCGCGCGATTGAGCATATATACAATAACCCGACAGCAATCGTCGGCCCACCAGACACAACACCCGTCTGGTCAGAGGATCCTCCCTTTTCAATGGTGGATGAGCAACTCTACACCCTGTGTCTCATACCCCCAAGAAGTAATAAAGATATTATCAAATACCACTAACTATACAATGGGAATTTTAGTGGTGACATCCATCGTTTTCAGTCACAAGCTAATAATATATTTCTGTTCGAAGACCGCCTACTAACAAAAAGCCTAGTCGTAAAATACCTAAGAGTTACCACGTAATGGTTTTTTTTTTTTCAATAAAACTATACAATAACGTGAACATATTAATATTATGCCTCGTAAAACTAAACAAGAAGCTTTAATACGAAATATCCCAAGTAATAATGATAGCTAGGGTGATCCTGAAATATTGTGTAATAAAAACCAATGTCGTTGTAATAGGGTCATATCCAGCTAAAGGGGATTTCATATTTTATTGAAGAGGGAAGATAAAACCCTTTTTTTCTGAGAAAAAATGTAGTTATTGTCGATAATGCTGAGTAGACTGACTCAGATCTTTTTGTTTCATGGCGGCGACGTTAGAAAATGGAAGATGTCAATCTGTCAAATACAATGAATTCCAAACTACATAGTTTTTTATTTCGCCTCATGCAAAAAGTCTCGATGTCGTATTATCAATATGTATTTCAAAACATACAAATAAATAAAATTTAAGTGTCTGTTTGTATTGTTAAAATAACCGATTTTTACTAAACGCATATGAAAGTACAGCGTGGAAGGGACATCAACGCACATCCTGATAGCTTGAGTTTAGTACATGATGTGACAAAAAACAATTTTTAAGTTTTGTTTCTATGTCTGTCTGTTTGTTTGAACCACTGAACCGATTTCACTGACAAATTCAAAGCGGACAAAGTCGTGGGCACAGATAGTTGATAATAAAGTTTCTGTTCTGAGTAGGCTGACCCCGATGGCGGGAGCATTTGAAAATGGAAGATGTCGTGAACCTGTCAAATCCAGTGAATCCATACTACCTAGTTACCTACCTACCTAATTCTTTATTTAAAGTTGTGTAGTCGTACTAAGTATGGAATTAAAAAAAATGTATTTGTGTGTGTGTGTGTGTGTATTAATAATGTACGTCAGTCTATAGGTCATACATGCGGTAGAGTAATTATATTATGGAATGACGTTTGCACTAGTTACTTTGACATTTAATTCTATAAGTAATGTAGCTGTAACCTTTACAGCTTCTAAGTATAGTTATTTATAAAAAAATAACAGTTCTTATTATTTATTTTATTACTCATTCACTTTCTGACGTAAATATGATCTTGAATGTACTTGGAAATCTCTTTGAACAGTATCAGAATTTAAGTATATTCTCAGAATTTAATTATGAAAAAACTGAAATTTATGTGAGGACTTATCGGTAGACGCATTTTCTAAATCGAAAATTGAAAAGCAGCGCGAAGAAGCATTTAAGATCTGGAGAACAGAGACCAAAACTAAACATTGATAATTGTTTTTAAATTATCTTCTACTGGGTTATTTGAAACTACGCCACAGTGTTCATTAGCCCTCAATGTCATAATGTCAAAGATAATCATTAATTTTAATTAGACAATTAAACCGCACTTTTGAACTTCAAAAAAATATTAAACAAAGTAAAATGATTCTAGCCTCTTCCAAAAGATAGTTTTGTATGGAGAACAATGGGCAAGAGCAATGAGCACTTACTCTTTTAAAATAGTTTTTATTACATTACATATTTACAACAATTAGGTGCTGTCCAGCCCCGTGGCCTTAGTCCAAGTTTTAAAACCTATTCGATCGCGTTTAAAGAACACTTTAAAGTATCTGAAACTGAATTAGCGCGCCCGGTGACAATAATAGGAAACACAATTATTCCATTTCCACTTTTTTTTGGCAATTTTATATTTTATGTGATCTCTCATTGTATAGGATTTCCATACAATAAGAGGTCAGCTTATAGTGGAAATGTATAGTTTGATATTTAGCCGTGTGTACAAACTGTCTTTAATTTCTGTATTTGTTCGTTTTAATTAAAGAAATAATAAATAAATAATAGTAACAAATAATTCTATACAATGTGACGTTAATACGATCGAGTACAAAAAAAATCGCGCTAGAGCATCTGATTGGAGCTTTTTGTTTCTAAATTAATATTATAAATAAAAAGAGGAAAGATTTCATTGTTTGTATGCTTATTTGTATATATGTGTATGGAGAAACTCAAAAAGTGATTGAACAATTATTTTTTTCACCTAGCTTACTACATTATCAGCGAGTAAAATAGGATGTATTTTATTTAAAAAAATACCTAGTACATTATCAGCGAGTAAAATAGGATGTATTTTATTTAAAAAAATAGTGTTAAAGTTAAAAACAAATCTTTTTTATACTTAGTTTCGTTGTGGAAGCAATATGGATCGATATGGTGGCGTGTGTCACGCAACTAGTGATGTAGTTGGTACATAGTATCCGTAATACCGTATTCATATCCGCGGATATCAACGGATGTCCGAGGAATAGAGATTCGTATCAATTCCTTGTTAACGCCATTTGTATATTTTTTATGTAAATCGTCTTAAACCATAATGGACGTAATAGTCGACTTGATTTCCTGCTAGAAACGATCTAAGCAGAATAAGTAGCAGAATTTCTATTTCTATTCAATAGGGTAGTATCCTTAAAAAATCTGTTTGGTCCGATAGTTGGATTGCTCAAAAATACTGTACACGTATTTTTGCTTCTGTCTCGTAAACCAAAACTGACGGCGATATAGTAGAGTAGACGTGAAGTCACAACTCAACAGTCTCCTGAACTTTGATGTGCTATATCTTTGTCACTTTTTATTGATTTGAGTACCTAAGCAAAAAATACGTGTCTAATATTTTTTGGTAATGTAACTGACGGACCATATATACTTATTATATTTTTAGTTAGAACTCATCCCTATTATAATCGCTACTGAGATACTAAATCTTGATTTACGAAATACGGAATGCCTGCAAAGCTCAATTCATCAGCCTTGTTTTTGTTTTATATTGCTTTTGAGAAAACAATAACAAGGAAGCTTCGAAAATGATGTGGGAGATATTTGCCCAACAGTGGTAGAAAAAACAGTTATAAAGGATTCAGCTTTACGTTCCATTGGTGCATTCTCAAATCCCTATATGTAAAACTGTTGGACAGCACCTAACAATGGATTCCTCTAATTTACGCTGTTCTCGAATTTCTGTGTTCACACATCTATGGCAAATATTCCTCCTGTCTTGTGGATATTATTTATTCTGCAATTAAAAACATAGGACTATAGCTTTTACCAAATGGTAGAATGTACTTGGAACGAAACATTAATTTGTGACATCGCATCTGGGCACCTACATTCGATGCGAATGAATTTCCTCTCTTCTATTTTAAGTAATCATTGCAACAATATAACGTCCATTCATAAAAAGGAGCTTAGAGGAAATACAATATACAAATACTGTACAATATTCAAATAAGTAATACAAGAAAACATTAAATCATTCTACATGAATAATAAAAAAGAACCGAGGGAACCGATAGCGCCACACACAAAGACGTACAAGACCACGAAATAATATCTCTAGGCCACGAACGCTAATAGAATACCAAACGAGTACAAAATAATACCACATTTGCCTGATATTCTATTATTCATGAACACAAATTATGAGAAACAGGGAAGGAACTTTCCTTTATGGAGTGTCCCTTTTATAAAAGGAATTGTAAGAAATAAGGCCACTTGCTCGTGGAAGGCTCAAAAGCGTTCAAAAGTGGCGGTCTACGGTGGGTAGACAGCCGCTTTTGAACGTTTGGCGATTGTAATTTATTTTATGAAAATGTTGAAAAGTTATGTCACTGACAACTACCGGCTGTAACGAATGACCCGTATGAGAACAGCCTTAAGGGCGTGTAAAGGACAGTTGAGAATACGATACAAAAATAATAAATATCCAAACACTGCGGCTGTCAGGAACATTGTCTGTGAATCATTCATGCCCCAAGAGATGTTGTATCTTTATTCTTGTTTATTTTTCTGTAATAAAAACATACTTTTCGTTACGTAAATTGAGTACCGGAAAGTTTCTAAACAAGGAGACTTGGACCGTCCTCAGTTATAAAGTTTGTTCGTTCGATCATAAGCTGTGAGCGTAGATTGATTCGACCGTTCTTTGTTCTTTATTATTCAGATTGGTAGCTCCAAAAATTGTCAATACATCGAACATTTATGAGAAAATTAGGCATGTTTCATATCAAATTAATATTGTGACGTACAAGAACAAAACGTTAATCATTTAAATTGTTTCTTGTATCCTTTCAGAATCACAACAAATATTCGTAAGAGAAATTACTCTCAGATCAGAAACTTCTCTGTAGCGTAGGTAACTTTAATATCAGATAGCTGTTTACCAAGCATCATGAATAAGATAAAACTAGGTCATGTCAGGAACTATGTAGTTTCCTCCATTCATGGCAACCCGTCTGACAGGCGAGATATAAACACCGACATTTCCCAGCAAATATTTACTTTATGAACTCCTTGTTAAGAAACTTTACCTTCGCAAGAAACAGCTAGACATGGTTCAATCAATTTGATATGGATTTATTGAACAGGAGATGAGAAATCAAATGTTAAGATTAGATCAACATTTGCAGGTTGAACGAAATTGAAAAAGGTTTGAATAAATATTCTTTTGCCTTGGCAATGGCCTTCATTGTTTGCTTATTGCCTGTCCCGCATTTCGGGAGTACTGCCTACAAATCTTAAATCGGAATGGCCCTATGTAAAAACTTTTTTGTTAAGGATCCCAGACTCAGCATCAATTTTGAATAGGTCCTCGACGAACGTCTCTCATACCGCGGACCATCTTAAACTTACACGTTTTTATATATTACGTGGTAGTTATAGACGTCAGCACATCAAGCTATCCCAAACTGTCAAATTTTCCCAATTGAGCATGAACCTTATTCTTTTGTTTTAAAGTTTTAAACAAAGAAATTTGATAGGTTTGGGGTAGCTTGATATGCTGGCCTCTGTACATTAGAAATATATGCAAAACACTGCACTAGATTTATCTCTTAACGAGTTGTTTCGTATAAGCTAATTGGTACTGGACTGGTTACTACAATTTCTTAAGCACCTTATCAGTTGAGCTCTAGATCTCAAACGGGGCTAACAGAGTTTGTATTATTTCAAGTTACTCCGAAGTTTATTGGTAGGAAAATGCTATTATGATGCTCATAATTATTCATGAAACTATAGAAAAGAACTTGGAGGTAAATTACAATATCAACAAGACCCTTGTCTTACTAGCAGTTGACAACAAATTTCGCTAAGTTTTGCCAAAACTCGGGAAACGGGGAGTGAGGGATTTTTTCAAGTTACCGACTAAAAGTTATTCACTTAGTTAAGTTGAGTTAAGTTAGTACCATAATTATATTGACATTGGACAACTTTTTTTTAAGTTTGTTTAAGTTGCTTCTGAACAGCTGATACAAACGAGTTTCGTCTGTAAAGTTTTACGTCCTTCACCTGCATTACTTATGTAGGCTGGAATAAATCCATTGTTAGTAATTATTTATTTATTTGCAAACATGTAAAACACTGGTTAGTAGGCATGCAGTAAGATTTCAGGACACAGTATTAAGACATACACCCTGTAAGGGCACTGCAAGTTTTAAATATTATATTATTATTAAATCACATAATTATAATATTGACTCTATACTTATACTAAACATTAATACGATAAATCATTATTATAATTTTTATTATCAATTCGTTCATTCCTTTCAGCCATAGCTACATATATGTAGTGTAGTATCTAACATTATTTTACATTTACGTCAAGTTAATATTATTACAAGTTATGCTTAGTTAGTAAAAAAAATTTGGTTTCTTCATCATCTGCCTTTATCAAACGATGCCTCGTTTGAACGACGTGTGTAGATCTCTTCACTGTCGCTTGTCTCCAAGCATCAGAGCGGTCCACTTAAGTTTCAAAGTCTCACTTACTCCAATTAACAAAACATTGTTCATAATTGTCTTCTCTGGCGAGGCCGTTGACCTAGCCCTCTTCCTAGGGCTGTACCGTAATCATCCATTGTTCAGAGTTGTTCCGAGTTGAGTGTGTACTCCAAGTCTCGATTGTCTTTGTGCGTAGATAACGATTGTTTATCGATAACAAGGTGGAGTTGGGACGTTACTCGGAAACTTTCAGAAGATTTGACGAACAAACTTTTAATTATACCTAATGGAATCTTTGTTTGGAAACGAATCACTTTCTTTTTCAGTTAATATTTTTTATAATGCTATTAAATAAAAAAAGAGGTCTATGCATATAATTTTGTAATGTTATTAAGTTTAAGATTTCTTAGATTAAAACCATGCTAGATCCATTTAATTTACTGTCAAGTAAACTTACTTGACAGTAAATTAAATGGATTATTCACGCATAGAGACATTTACAATAATTGCGTAGTAGGAAAAAGTAGTGATATGAATTGAGGAAGTTTATTTGTAACTAGAGTGTCAAATATCACCGACATCGTCACTAGGGACATCTTTTTCTCTGACCGGATTGCCGGATGTTAAAGCTCAATTGTCACTTACGGCGCATGTATCTACATTTTATAGCAAGCTAGCACTTCGCTCGCGACTTCGTCCGCATGGATTTCGTACTGTTCGCTTCGAAGTTTAAGATCCCCTCCACCCCCTTTTGCAGCGTAGTTTTGAAAATAATAATAGCCTATAGCACTCAGGAATAATGGAACTTACTAACAGTCATAACAATTTAAAAATAGGATCATTACTTCCGGAGATTACCCCCTACATACAATACAAACATACAATCAGTAGTACACAATCAATAGTTGTTAATTTTTTTTTTTTTTTTTTTAAAAAAACGTTGCCCCACACTAGGAATTACTCCTGTATCGTGGGCGCGTTTACAAACATTCAAAGTCACATACACAAACAGCCAGACCCGGAACAAATACCTGTAGGCCATACAAATATTTGTTCCGTGTGGGAATCGAACCCACGACACGCAGCGCAGTCAATCGCTTAGCCACTGCGCCAACCGTGCTGTCTAAATGATAATGATAAATGATATTTATTTATGTAAATAGGTTTTTACAAACATTTTACCTATACAAGTAAAATATTTTCTTCAACTAGTTTGGTGTTTTGTTATCTGATTGCTCAGAGAAGAATCACCGAAAGAAACTCAGAGATCAGTCTTGTTTGAAGTCCAGACTTTATCTTGGTCGGATCGATTGATTTGGATTTGAACCCACAACCAAAAGTTTTGGTAAAGACCTCAACTTTTATGCAAGAGATGAGCATAACAGGCCAGGTCTTAACCATTAAGCCGTCGTCGCGTCATTTTATAACCTGATATTATTTTGAACTTATTATTGTACTTATCCATATTCCAGAACCCCATATTGGCCATAAGGTCTTTTACCTATTTTATTTTTATTTGGAGGCCAATCTAAAGAACTTGTCAGAAAAAGTCCAGGCACACTCAGAATTCAACATGACCGAATTGAAGTTTTTACATGGTATGATATTAATATGTCTTGTCGCTGTACAGTTGGTATAACTCATAAAATCGTCCTTGCGCGAATAACGTGAAGGGACATAGTTCACTGTAGTCTACTCGACAGGAGACTTCAAAAGCCTAAGCTGAAGGATTTCTCAATCAAAATCACTGACGCAGAACGGTACTCAAATCAATGACCAACAGGAATTTCATTAAAACTTATAGATCTATCAAACTTGTAGCTGTAGGTACAAACTTCCTACAATCTGGGGGCATTGTAGGAAGTATCTATACACTGCCACCACTGATAGATTCTCGGCACGAGTTTGGAACTGTGTAAATGCATTCAATATCCGTAATAGCCAATAGCGAGGTACCCGATACAAACTATCTACTGGTTTCTCCGCTGTTACCATGGTTACGGGGTGTTAGACAAGATATAACTTTGTTATATACGAAATATATGTATATAGATCTTCATGATATTAAGGTTTGAGCGAGTAGGTGTTGAAGTTTAAGAAAACGACAAAGTTTCCTTACTTTTGTTGATATTTGGTAAGTAGGAAACTTGTTAAAGATTATAAAGGCCCTGCAGTCTTGCAGGGCCATTCTGTTAAATCACTTCTATGAATTTCCGTTGTCTTATTTTACTATGAATTTAGTTTTCACTGAATAGGTATCATTACGGTATTCTCATTAATTGTTGGGAAAATAGGCAGGCTGGTATATTACCAGCCTGTTACTGTCCCACTGCAGGGCACTGGCTGTGAACGTGCTAATCTCTGGCACTCTCTACTACCTCCTACCTACATTCTTGAGGAAGATTATAGATAAATAAATAAATAAATATTATAGGCTATTTAACATCACGCTACGACACTTAGAAGTAGATAAAACCGCGGAGCAAAGCTAGTCTTTCATAAAGGTAATCCGTAAAATATTTTCAACAGCAAAAAAATTCTCTAGGCAACAAGGCAGCTTAACACTTGAACGAACAACATAAAAAGAAGTTTTCTTCTCCACCAGCTGTAAATTATAACGATAAATCCCTCCTTTATCGTTTTTCTTTTGAAGGTAGAAAAACGTAGGTAATTCGGCCTTTTTACTACAACATCCTGTTTTTGCCCAGAGTGGTTCTAAGGATGTGTAAGCTCACTTCGTTTCTTTTTATGAGAAAATTTGTCTGTACATTTTTACGCAATATTGATTGATTATTTTGAACCAAAGACACCTGTACCTCTTAGAATAAAAAAAACTGGCCATTTACGCCCAGTTTTGGAAACAAAATTGCTGCCTTATTGTCGCGATACATAAAAAACTACGAACATGCCGTTACTACCGAACAAATCACAATTTAATGTATGAATAGCGCTCAAAAAAGACATTTTCGTTCAAACGAGTAGATAGTGGTATTATTAAAGAGTTAACGGCTACCCCAGGGAGCAATTTCCTGGGCGAGCCGCCAAGGTCGAATGTGTATAATGGCCGAAGTTAATGTATACCTGTGTTACACATATTAATATTGACAAAGCTTTGAGTACACCTGTCTGGTAGAAAAATTAAACGCCAAAAAGGTCACAACTTGAATCACTACAGTCTACCATGTTTTGTCTAGAATGTATGTACAAAGTAAATAATATACCACTCAATTGACTGCTGTTTTCAGTCTTCCTGTGTGTCAAATTTCATTGGTAGTTTTTCAACTTTATCGCAAAAGAAATAAGGTTCAAGTTGAATTGGGAAAATTTTACAGTTGGGGTAGCTTGATGTGCTGGCCTCTGTAGTAAACATAGGAGTGTTATTGCAGATAACTGTTAACAGGAAATAAATACGGTTATGACACAGTACATAATAATTAAATTTGATACAATAATAACACCAAATGCTAAAGCGTAAGCAACGCATTAGTAATTGTTATTAATTTTAGCCATATATAACACTATATTTGATGTAACAAATACTGAGTGTAGTTGGAAAACCACAAAAGGAAAATTGACAACGATAACATTTCCAAATAGGGCCCACCCGAACGTGAATAATATATCACGGCGATCTATAGGAAGAGACAATCACACTGGTATAGTGTCAGAGTCGAGGCTCTACCAAGCCGAGCCCAATGAACCATACGGCCGGGTACACATAAGAAGCAAGAACCAAATTTATAGGAGAAAGAATCTTACTGCTCCAGGTATATATAGGCAGGCAAGCAGCTCTTGGCTACCTAGGCTTCATCCAATTAAATTTTATTCGCTGGAGTGACTGCTGTAGGTAGCCCGCCACAGTCGAAGAATCGGGGTGCCTAGTGCGTCCCTGCCCTTAGTCTTACTTAGCGTAGACACCATAAAATTTTATTTAGTTCGGATTCTCGGTTAAAAGAGTGACCTACAATCTTATACGATATTCTTTGCTGCCAAAAAACATTGTCTAACACGTCATGTTTAGAGCTAATAGGCTTTTAGAGCTTGCCAGGGAACCTAAACGGCCTTATAATGCTGGCACGCAGAGGTGTCGAGTTGGGGATTACGTTAGCTGCCAACTGTCCATTACATCGAATGAATAACGAAAGTGTTCTTGTGTAAAGGCTTAACTTATCATTAAGCTGATAGAAGAGAGATAAAAATGATTTTTGGATGATCATTTGGCCAGTTTCTCTTATTCTAGCTCCAAATAAATCAGTTTTTTATGTATTTACATCATTTGATAATACAAAACACATTGTAATATCACCTGATGTCGTGCCCTGAGTCCTGAGCGTTGCAAGATTTGATGGACCCTACTAATAGTGCCAAACTCGTAGCTAACTTCTGGGCCAACTTTACATAGATTTCCATCGACACGCTAAAAAGAAGAACGTATTTAGGTAAAGTTGAAGCCCTGGTTCGGTTTCATGTCATAATGATAAACAATCTTTGCACCTGCTTCCATATCGACATTTACTAACACCATCTTTACGCAGCCATCTTGCCTATCAGCCAAATATGTATTTTCCTCAAAGGTTAATTGCGGTTCAATTTTCTAACATAAAGGCATCAATAAGCAAACATCGTACTTCATTAAAATATCCATTAACTCTTGATGACTTTATTAGGCGGTAACAGAATTACAATAAAAAGCGACACGGAAGGGAGCCACTCAGGAATTTGACCACGTTTTTGTTTATTTTCCGCAATGTTTGTATAATCAAGTGTTTATGGGGTGACCTTTTTATTTTATTTGCCTTTAACACGACCTCCGGCTGGTTTTTGGAACCACAGCGTGCGGAAATAAAAGCTTTAATAGTTTAAAAAATGCTGTAAGTATGTTAAGTTTTTTTTTATTGAAAAAGCTCGTGTTTGACCGCTATCTTTTCTGATGTCTGATCAGTGCTTGTTGTATACGTAAAGTCAATTCGAACGTTTTTAAATTAAAAATTCATGTTTCGAACATCATTTTAATTTATTTTTAATTATCTTCATGGTTGATACGTATTGTGACTGCATAATAAATTCAAACCTCAATGCTACTGGATAGTTCTATTTTCAATGTTAAAAACGTTTGAATTTTCGTAACGTTTACGTCAAGCGAACGTGCTAGGCACACTGGTCTACGCTGGCGACGTTTGTCCAGAATAAACCTATTTAAGTATTTACTTATTTCGATGACTAAGCTTGAATTTGGGTTAAACGTGTGGTCAAAATATGAAATGCCATGCAATGTACAATACTTACATGTCGTGATATATATCACGTATCGCGTCAAATTCGTCATAGGAATATATACATACCAGCATCATGACAAGGTATGTTATTGGCACTTGCCTATACTCGGGCTGGATTCCAATTAACAATACTTTATGCTGATAGATTCCTTGGGTCTTGGCTACCTATAACAATCAGAGTCAATCAATAATTACAGTTGTTTCTAGCTACCTAAGATGATGTGAAGAAAAACAGATGACTATCGTCGTAACACTGCCCACTTTACATAAACATTCGCGTCATACGTAAACTATTTACAGGATAACTCCCATACTAGGTAGGTTTGATAACAATAATATGGAGATAGTTAGTGCTACAGGTGCAGTGAACATTCACTGCATTCCTTATAGCGTCACTTGTAGTGTTGGTAAAGGAATTGAAAGGCTTTAAATAAATTATTTGGGCCAATCTAACAGTACAAATTCAAGGATCAAAATATAATTATTTCGCTTATATAAAACTAGCGACCCGTCCGCTTTTGGTAAGGTTTATCCGACTTGAACTAGGGTCTTCTTTATTCTATATAAGTCAAATTTTAGTGTATTATACATAAAAGCTTTTAGCAATACATTTTTTAAATTATGGTGAAGACCGCATACTAATCCGTTGCGTGATGTAGAAGAATATAGAGGTTTTAAAGATAGATATATAGTAAGCGACTTAACTCAATAAATGTATAGCATGATATTGACCCCTGTTCAGAAAGTTATACATGTGTTCCGAAATATATTTCGAAACTTCCGAAACTCTTTCTCACTACAGCAATAAAATTAAAATTCTCCGTAAATATTTTAATCCGCTACAAAACCACATACAGTCAACCTCTTGATGGTATTTTGTACGTATCTGTACTTTCCTGTTTGCGTCCATTGGAGCGTATGCGCCTGCGATTGTTATTCAAATAAATGTGTGTCATTACACGGGCACAATACACGCGGCCGATCCAAGGAGCGATCCTATCGCCGGCGAGGGGTTAACAGATTCTGTAATTAGAATACGTCTATGTAAGGCACGTAGGTATCAGTGAGTATAAGGAAAATTTTGCCGAAAATCAGTCAAGCATGAAAGACAGATCTGCTGAGAATGATGCCGTTAATAGACAGCCATAAAATATGTGTATTAGTCAAGTTCGAGTAGGTGACCCTTTTACCTTCTTTTTAGCTATGTCATCTTCCGTATATATCTCAACAATAGTGAGATGATGGCAAATAGGGATGTATGGAAAAAGAAGAAGAAGGCATGCTGCGCCGACCCTAAATTAATTGGGATCAGAGCAAAAAGATGACGATAATGATTCCGCTTTATAACGAAGCTTTTTGTTTAAAACTGACAGCTGAATAATTGGATCTACTTCTGACGCGGCACGACCGTCTTTGCGGCCCGTATTGCCGGTGGCTTTGTGTCGGCTATTCCGGCTTCCATATTACCCGATTGTATACCATTGGGCTATAAATTTATAAGCTCTTGTGCAGTTAGACGGCTTCCCAACTCGGCTTGTTCCGTAGCCGGCCTTGACGTACCTACATAATATATTCAGTATGGATACATTGGAGTGTTTTGTTCAGGCCTAAAAAGACATCGGACGTTATGAATTTTTCAGTTAGAGAAAATTGGTAATAAGTTTTGTAGATCGGAAAATTGCCAACATTTTCTAATTTAATTGCGAGATCATAATATTTAATGTTATATCCAGCAATTGCTGCACGCGTTCGTGAAAAATCTCATTATCATAAATTAAAATATATCTACAATCTAGACTGAAATGTAGGACATTTTGGGGCTTTGATAAAAATCGGAGCCTTATTGGGGACAGAGGTCCGTGAACACATTTAATACAAGGCATAAATAAAGGGTACAGCTGTTAATGAGGTTATTGACATTTGGGTTCTGCTTCAAATGAGACCCTTCAATATGACTTGGACTTTGGACCTTATTTAGTGTATATCTTATAAGTTACCGTATTTATTGGAGCACATTTTCTTTGTGTACTGGTTTAGTCAGATACAATCGCCCGCGCGTTGGTAGATAATTTAATAACTTTGAGGTGGCCAGCCTCTACGGATTTCCTTATCAAATACGGCTTGTGATATCAGCGGATACCTAGTATAAATAGGATAACTATGAATTGTAATGAATGACTATGCATTAAGTGATGAATGATTTCTTAGATTTAATCTTCGTGTTTCTTTTTATATTTTCGGTAGGTATGGTTAACTTAACTAAACGGTTTCTTATTAGTCTTTTTAGTTTTGTAAGTATACCTTAGTCTGCTAGAACCCCTGTACGAGTAAAGGCCTCCTCCAAAGATGCCCATGTCTCGCTGTCTTATGCCGCTTTGGTACACAATGGGCTAGCATTTTTTCAATTCATCTTCCCAGCGTTCCGTTGGCTTAGTGACCCAAAACTGTTTGATTATTGTTATAGATTAGGAATGACAATGTGGAAGTTTTCATGCCAAATGGGATTTATAAGTTTTTTCACATAAGAATTGCATGGACGTAGTCCAAAATAGACTTACTCGGACCACAGGGGTGAAAGTGTAGGTTTTTCGATTGTAGTTCATCTAGCTTCCTACATATTATAAAATTATTATTTGTTGAAATGTATATGGGTTATAGACCTGAAATAAATGAATTATTATTATTATTATTATTATATTGTATGTAGGTCTACACGACAAGCAAACTCAATGCTGTTTGTAAAACATAAATCAACTGTTACGGGTATACCTTCTCAGATCTGCAACCACATCACGTTGTCGTGCGTGATAGCTAGATGTTAGGTATACTATAAACTCTATCTTTTTCTAGCTGATTTTGGGAACACTGCCCAAGTCGCTTGTAAAGTAGCTATAGTATTCAAGTTTTTTTTTTAAATAACGTCTGATGCGCTTTGAACGGGGTACTCTAGGAAATAAAGATTTTGACGAATTGAGAACCTCCTCTATTTTAACTCTGTTTGTACTATGTTTTGAGTATGAATGCAGGGTTACAAGAGTAGAGGAAGACCAAAGAGATTATGGATGAATTGTGTGAGAGATGGTATTGCTAGGAAGGATCTATTGAGATGACGGAAAATAGTGATATATGTATGGAAGAATGCAGCATGCTGCGCCGACCTGAAATAAATTGGGATAAGGGTACGATCGTTTAAAACATTGTGTTGATTAAAGTGCTTACTAGACTAGTCTATGGACTTGCCCAAAAGCTACGCATAATACAGTTTATGATAGACCTCGGTCCGAAAAGCTCTGAAGCTTATTTTCTGCTTACAAAAACATTGTAAAGGCCTTCCTAATTTGAACTTGACCGTAAAAAGGATCAATACACCTCTTTCCGCCGGTAATCTAGCCTCGCCGAAACCCATTACTATCGGTATAGAAAAGCTAAGCTATATTACGTAAAGCTGTAATCAAGATGACCGTCACAAGGTCTGGGCCAGCTAAATCAGAACATTGACATTGTAGGGGCGCGCTTAGAACTTGACATTGTGTCCATAATACGAGGAAAGTAGGAAACAGTGGGTTCACTTTGGTGAGTCTTCTGTTGTGCCTGGGTATGTTTGCTGTTTGGTGCAATTGGGGGACTCCTTAAGGGTTATTTTTGAACAAAATTGATGTTAGCCATTTTTCGGCTAAGCTTCAAACTCTTATTAGTTTTTCTAACTAACCAGCATCAAGTTGGTCTTAACATTGATCCTATTTTCACCTCACCTCTTTTATTAAGGCACACACAGTTATAAAATGGTAGGACAACAATGTCTTGTCTGTGTATTAAGACCCAGGTCATAAGAAAGTTTCACACACCAATTCTCATAAACTTAAGGCAGACGACCGCATGCTTCATCCCCTTTATGGCAACCCTAAACTACTGTAAATGACTCCACACTGGTATAGGTAGAAAGTTTGGCATCCCTCCAATCTTCAAGGCTTGTGGAGCACGCTATATGGTAATATTCCCTTATCAGGTTCCGGCGGAAAGTGCTATATGGGCGCGCCATTTTTATACATATACACTGTGAAAATTACTCGCTTAGTCATCAGTTTGACTAAAGCACTTTAAGTTCAAGTAGCAAGACTGTTTGGTTGTATTTCAACTTTCAACCTTACCCTGTAGTAATAGGTTTCCAAATTACATGTTTTCGTAGACAACAATTAGTAGATACTTAGTCACTGGTTCCAAGGTCAGTGTTCGATTGAGTATTTAGAATTTTAATTTAGACTTGTGAGTCATGTGATTTACAAACAGCTGTTAAAGAGCCATCATAATTAACACCTGCTGTTGTCTTGCTGATATATGTATTCCACATCTGTCGTAGTCTTTTCACCTGGAGAGGTGTGCTTTGAGAGCTATCGCATATAGAGATCGGTAGCCTGTCGTGTTTTATACAGTAAAAAGTGCTTCTGCCAAGTTCCGTGACCTTGAGAATGCTGTCATGGTCCAAAATTGTCTGTCTACCTTCTAACAGCATCAATACTTTTTGCAAATAATCCAGTCTTCTTTAAAAACCCAATCAAGGAAAGGACAATATTGATGTCCAATATCCCAAAAGAATAGCCCTATAACGATAACAGTTTTACCTTTCTACAATCCGAATATTTAAATGTAAAATAACATGTTAATTGAAGCTTCAGCTGGCGAACTTGAGCCAACTTCGGGACGCGATTCATTTCAATCAGTCAGATGCTGTTCGCGCTCCGAATTTTATCTATAATTGTGATCTGATTCAAAAGAATTGAAAGGTACATTACACTCGACGATGAGCACGTCTTTTTTATAGCAGGATAAAATGATTAAGAACGATAGCAAATTTTGACAGTCAAAATTTGAGCGTGAAATACCTATATATTCATATTTCATACTAATTTTAAGATCCGGTAAGTGTTTTTATTAATTTTCAGATCCTGTAAGAGTCATTTGTTTAATCTCGTCTATTCAGAAAAGGAAAGAAAGAATATAAGGTTAAAATAAAATGAGTAGCTCAACAATTCAGCAATATTATCATGCAAATCATGCACTTCCAACGAACCGTTACAAAACCATGTTAAAACTGAGTTTGAAGAAGTTTCGACGAGTAATCTGATAATCCGCATGCAAACTGCTCGAAATGGGGCAGACTTAGTCATAAAAGCTAACACTCACTACCTACCTAACTTCCAAGTAGTTTCATACTTTATCAACCTTTGCCTTTTATGAGAAGCGTCTTCAGTTTATAATGAGAAACTGTTAACAGACAGACGTCTTCGAAAGTATTTCTGAAATAAAATGGTAGGTCATAGTTAGTCTCAGAGATGTGCCCTAACAGGCGTTGCACAGACGGGGTCCCGGAGTGGTCTCTTAAGAGGTAACGGAGTGGTTTTAGTGAGGTAAGAATCCCACACTCCCTGGTCTTATCGCCAAAAGTCCAGGCGCCTTTTGAAGTTTTCCCCCGTTAACAAAAAAAAGGGTCATAGTTAGTGCCATATTACAGTTAGGTCTGCAGTGCACCAAAATCATTTGGCTTAGGGCAGTTTTTACGTCGCCTAAAAGGTGATGCTTAAGTGTAAAATATAGAAACCAATTTAACTGAAAATAATTGCGATTACCATTTTTGTAACATGGATGATTTATATACATGGATGACAAATATCATTAAACGATATTAATGTGCTCGCAATCAAATCGATAGCTTAGCCCGACCTTGGTTGTATTTTTGACAATAAACTTCTGAATACAGGTGACTAAGCAATTATAGAATGACTGGCTCGAAGACGTAAAGCAACTAATGGGTCTAATGTATTACCAGAAACCAACGTTGTCATTTCCCTACAGTTAAATGAAAGTGAAACTCCCAATAGGTACATGAAAAGTTGTTTATTTTGAAAAGAACGAAGAATTAGGTACATGAATTTTGATGAAATAAATACTCTATCGACTGTACAGTAGGTACTTGGATTCTCGCCTGAACAGTCAACTTGGATAATGATATCCAAGTTGAGTGTTCAGGCGTAAACCAATAAAAAAAACTGGTGTAGATAACCCATCCTAATCTTGATGCAATTTATTGGCAATGCCAAACCCATTAGACACGTGTCAACGTTGTCAATACAAGTCAAATACTTAAGCCAAATTACTGAAAGTCTGAACAGAGTCCATTTATATCTTGTATTGATACGATCAAGTTGGACATTCAGCCAGTATCCCGCAGCTGGTAACCAGTGCGGCCAGTGTAAAATATATTCCATGTATCGGTTTTGGCAACCCTTCAAATGGTTGTTTCTACCCCCAATAGGTCGTTCTCATTTTTGAATACCTACTACTACTAGGATTTAAAAGACCTAGTATTTTTCTTGTTACAAATACTTACACAAGCTGTTATTCTGGTTCAGTTTCTGAGCAGTCGCCATTGTTCTGTCTTGATTTCGTTTGAATACTATCATCCTGTATTTCTTGGACCTTCACAAGACACAAAATAGTACATTATTTAATCTTTTATTGGATTAAATGAACATCGGTTTAAAAGATGTTTAAAAAAGAACTCATTTTTATTATGCGAAACAATTGATCAGTCGAGTTTTACTGCGATGTAACTTTAATGCGCATTGCACAAAGCAACGAATTGAATTGGTCTGCACAAGCTAATTGTTATTTAAATTAACAGCTGGACGTTTTTACAGCTGCCTGTTAAGTGCTACATTCAGCTGCTGTAAGGTCAAACAGGATGACTCAATGTCGTTATCAAATACAGTTCTATGATGCAACTACCAACCCGCACTCTTACAGGGAAGTAGTCTGTGTCCCAGCTGTAGGTACGGCTGATTATGCCATGAATTGAGTATATTCTTTACCAAATACTCACCAACAAAGAAACTATTCATAAATAGATAAAAAAAACATCATGTAATGGGCTATTCACAAGTCGAAGCTCACCTGTTTGAGCAAGGCTGTCTGCGTCTCGACACGAACCCTCCTCGCCCACGATCCCAATATCCGCCGACGGTTTGTCTGCAACCGTAGCGTCGGTTGCCATGGTAACCGACGACAAAGGGATAAGCTTTCTTGTATACAGACACCTGAGCTTACCTGTTCGATTTCGTTTTCATGTACAGAAAGTGGTATTTCACTGGAAATATAGTTGTAGCGGATTGACTGATAGTTTAAATTGACCACAACGTTGATAAAGTCCGATGATGGAAGTGTTTGGTAATGTATAATTACAAATATTATTAATACTTTATATGCTAAAGTTTCCCTGTTGGCACTACAGTAAATGTGTTGCCATGGAATTCAATCCAGATGTTATTTGAAATTGTCATTATTGAACAGGGGAGAAGAGACATCGTTGCTCAATCCGATTCTATATGTTCACTCCAACGTTGAAATATTTCGTCGGCTTACACATAAAAGAAACTTAAAAATTTGAAAAAGACTGAACAATTTCAACGCTGATCCAGAATCATATACTGAATTTATGGTATTATGTCGTCTTCGATGTCCCTTGCATCCTGTATATTAGAAAAATATTCCTAATTACCCTAAAAACATCTTAATTCATCATTAAATAACGAACAAATATTTCACATGATAATATTCATGTAGATGCAGATAGATGAACAGATGCAATGAAAGCAGTCCACAATGCAATGTCCTAGTTAACAGAGATTCAATTGAAAACAATATTGTTCATTGCACAGAATTTAAATAGATTCCTCTTGGCAGTCTAGGCAATTGTAAACAGTCGAGATGAGAGATGTGGGCAGATGCATTGTGGCATTAATTAATAGCAATGCGAATATAACCATCGCATGGTTTAGCAAAATTGTTTGATATGGTATTTTAATAGCGTATATCGTTCGCCATTAGCGAATCTAATTTATGTTATCGAGGTCAACATTTTGTTTTAGAATACATTATCGATCTTTTGATCGTCGCTCGCTTCCAATTTATTAGTCCAGATTTTGGATCGCAAGTAATTACGAATAATTATGAGCTATTGAACGGTGAAATTGCAAAAAGTTTATACTTAGGAGCACGGAACGTTGGAATGCTCCAGTAACAGCGTGGTAATGCTTATCTTTAAATCGTTTACAATGCTTTCTTTTATCTATGCTATGTTGGAAATTGTATTCGTATTTTCTTTCGTCTAATAAATTTCTTTATTTTTGTCTAGAGTCATAATTGTGTGTGTGTGTGTGATACCTTTATTTGTTTTATGGCATCTACCGACACTAAACTTTGACTCGGCGATAAAAACATGATTCATCTAAAACAAGACATAAAAACGGATCTCATAACTATCTTGGATTTTTTTACATGAAATTAATCATTATTATTACCTCACACGTCATATTACTTTATTAAAGATTTGGTTATTTCTTGTCAACAGCTATGGAGGGTGGCGCGTGGTGCGCCCGCGACATCTCGCTGCGCGCGCAGAAGAAGTTCTTGTCGCGCGTCGGCGGCGCTGCCAGTGCGCGTGCGCTTGTGCTCGACGAACATGCTGCCAAGCTGCTGGACCAGGTACCTAACGTTTCTTATTGGGAGTCCTAAAGTTCGAGCCTCATGCATACTTATTTCTTTTTGACGTAGGGTCAACTGGGACTGGAGTGACTGTGATGTGGCCAAGGATTCAGGGCCGCAGTGAATTGTTACGAATTTGAAATTCACAAACTCGTCAAGTAGATCTAAGGGGTAACTCACAGTTAAAATATACCAGCAGCCTTACTAACTAAGACCGCAGTCCACTACTGGACATAGGCAACTCTCAAGTGTGCCACCATACCACCTTCAGACACCAGTCTGCCTTGTTTATATGAAACCTTCTCATTTCCAGTTCCTGACGGTACTCCGCGAGCGCCTGGAGAAGCGTGAGGCGGAGAAGCTGGTGAAGCACGTGATCAAGTCCGCGGTGAAGCTGGGAGTGTTGCGCCGCCACAATCAGCTGTCAGCGGCTGATGAGCGACAACTGGCGGCTTTCCGTTCTAAGTTCCATGTGAGTATTGACTTAAATACGACAAGAATCGCCTAGTGTTAATTGTCATTGACACTTGACCTACTACTACCATGAGCCCACGTACGTAACGTGGCCTAAGTTTGGTGCGTTTTCGCACTTTGGTGTGTTTTCAGTCTACCCTTACAACATATTCGTTGTAGAACTTGTATTCTATGTAAGATTATCTGTCTGTTATTCTTGCCCTTTCCTATCAGTATACTAGGATATGCCAGGGGTTTAGTGGTATCTCTAAAAATATACATTCAGCGATTGCATTCCTCAATTCACTTGCATAACTTTGAAGAACTTGCACAAGTTTGAATACTTATATTCTCTCGTCTAATTTACCAGACCGTGCTGATGGCCGTGGTGTCCTTCTGCGAAGTGGACTTCTCATACGACCGCGGATTCCTACAGGATGCACTGCGTGAATCTCATCAGTCCCTCAAGTGAGTTACCGTTTATGGAAAGCCTCATGTTTGTGTAGAAATCATAGAATTAGTCTTTTCTTTGTATTTATTTTGATTGTACCTTAACTATGAATTTTATCAATGTATTTACTTATTCTATCAATCTTAATGAAGGCATTGGAAGCATTAACAAGTATATTGTTTGTGCTAATTCTGATGCAGGGTCACTAAAAGCACTCTGTATGATCCCTACGTCCATTCTTGCAATACCATATTTTCTTATCACCGACTCCCTAGAGTAAGTCATTGTAAATGGGTGCTTTGAAAACCTGAATTCATGTCTATAGTGAATAATAATGATAAGTTTGTTATTTTTTAATTTCCAGAGCGGTAGTAGAGCGTCACCTCACAGACAAGTCGGTGTCCAGACTGGCCGGTGTGTTCGCCATCGCGTCTCGAGGTGAGCTCCTCGACTCGCTGTTCGCCGGCCAGGTCGACGAGGATGTGCTGAAACTATCCAGGATGCTGCGCAAAGAACTGGACAGAGGCCTTCTATAATCTCACACTATCACACAGCCTGTGCCGTCCTTTACCAAAGCTAGACGTACCAACGTATTTGGACGATTTTCCTCTGATGAGGCTTCATGTCGTCGGGACTCAGCTCCCTGAAACTCGACTATGGGAACACTTACAATATCGTTATCTCCACAAATGGAGATTTGATTTTTTTATTATTAACAATATTTCTAATTAGACTGTATGTGACTACATACAATTTGCACAGTCGGTGGTTCGATTATGTGCCGGCTTTGATTTTTGCTTGTTAAACCAATTAAAATTGAATGATGGATTGGTGTATTATGCGTAAAATATTAACACACATTTTTTAATTCGGAATGAGTATCTACAAAATACTTTATAACTGTTAATTTAACGACAAAACGTACATTGATAAGATAGGACAGAAATAGCAAGCAGGATTCGAATCAAAGCCGGCACTGCGATGTAGGGCATTATCGCTTCAGCATTCGTATCACTAACTGCACACGAAACAAAACGTTTCATAAAAACGCCATTGGAAAGCTCTCTCAAGCAACACAGCGAAGTCGTTCGTGATTTCCATTTCTATGGCCGTACTGGCCACTTACAAGACTTCTATGAATACTCAGTGAGTTTATGTTGAAATATTTATGAATTATCTTTAAATTACTATACTATTATGTATATGTCCGGTATATGCGTGTAACTGAAAATATTTAAATGGCATTATGTTTGGATATCACAGCGGGGTATCACCAAATGCCAGTGTTTCAATATTGTATACTATTTGGCGTTAAAATCCGCAGTTATAATTCAATCAGCTATATTGACATGATAGATGAGTATTAAATTAAGTTGATCATTACTGTTTGTGGTTTAACGCCATTCATGATGGTGTCATTTAAAATAGGTTAGGGATTTTTATATGGACGACTGTGTGAGTCTCAACAGTGAAATCGCTGCACGTATCTTCACTATTTTACCAATGCCAACAGTTTCGTAGAACTCTTATGAAATGTACAGACGCCAGCACATCAAGCTACCCCAAGCTGTCAAACTTGCCCAGTTGAACATGAACCTTATTCTCTTGTAGGCAATGAAGTCAAAAAACTATAAAAAAATTGACAGATTGGGGTAGCTTCATGTGGTGACCACCATATTCTGTATAATGCCAGTAGTTTTGAATATTTGACTGCTTATATTCGTAATCTTTGTTTCCGATATAAACTTGCCTGCCGTAAGTTTGCCAATATTATCGATTGATTTGAAGAAGTAAGGAATATGCTAACTTTCATAAGTATGTCGAAACATATTATCTTGCCTTGTTATACGACTTGTAAGATTACACAGCATTATTATTTTGGAATGCATTTAATAGTTTGTATATAATACTATATTTTAAGGTATACCTACTCCAATAATTTAATTTTGTATCTATATTTTAGTTTTACGCAATATACGCTAAGAGGACAGTTACCAGTTAGGTAAGTCGTTCTTTTGAAATATCATTAATGTGGTTGAAAACACATTTACATTAAGATCTGTGAATATTTTAAGGAGTCAATGAATTTCTTTGTACAGATGTTTGGTCTGAAGAGATTACTTATTTACAGATCTGACTGTAAAGCCTTGAAATGTAATCTACTGTTAACTTATGTAAACTTAAAGAAATAGACATATACAAACATATTTAAGCCTACACATCTACGAATATAATTATAGAATCTATCATACTAAGGCCCTATTGCATTACTCAATAAAATCAAGAGTTTGTACTTTTCAGAAAATGTTCTAGGTCTTGTACTAATATTAACATTTATGATATCAGAATGTTTGATTTATAATGTAATCTCGATCGAAGGAATGTATTCTTCATTTCTGTATAATTACGAAAGTTTCAACGATGTATGTTTATTGGTTTTGTATAATTCAATTATCATTGTCAGTACCTTGTTAGGTCCTACTCAAATATTCGATCGAACACAAATCACATAGGGAAAATTAATATTTAAAAATTCGAAATCGTGCAAAATTTTATAAAAAAATACTTTGGACCAAAACCATAATATCTACACAGTTCTAACATATCTGAACTAGAATTCATATCTTAATTATTTTATTAGCAATAAACTTGGATAGTCATAGTTCGTAACTATATTGTTTTGGAAAACTATTTGTACTTAGTCGTAGTGCGGTAATCTCACTATAGAACGCACATCTCTCTAACTACTAACTCTTGCCTAATCGTGTCACTGTTTAGTGTTTTGTACTATTTGTGTTGGTATTATGGCGTTTTCTATTTAGAGAACTCACATATACAATTGAAGGATTATACAATTACCTTCAGTGGAAGAACTATGCGCATTTTTATTGATTGGTCTCACATATGGACCTACAGAAATTATGCTTTTGCTTACAACTTACGAGCGTGCAACATGGCGCGGTAACTATCGAGCCGAGTGAGTGGAGTGAGCTGGTTGATGAGTACTATGTGGAGCGGTGGTGTGAGTGTGCTCGCTTCGCTTGATCGTCTCACTTAACTTCGCTCGTTCTTCTAGTATGATAGCGCACTCTGCTAATGCATGCCGTTGCAAACTGCCATGAACGTAATGTAAATAAGTGAGACTTTTCTATTCAAAATGTATAATCTTCAATTGTGAGTCTAGTCGCTTTTAAAAATTCTCGAAATAACCTGTCGTTTTATATATGTGTATATCTCTAAATGGAAACCACCAAATGTCATAGCTAGATGAAATCAAAGAGACGTCCAAGTAGGGATTGTATTAAAAAAAGACAATATCAATGTGTAATATAATAAATGTTGATTCCAAGACGCGTCTCTACGGGGTGTCGCTGGATTGATGTGAAATGTATGTTTAAAGTTAGTTGTTTTACAAAAAAACTGGTGTGATTTATATGTTAGCTATATGTTAGGAGTTAGTTCATCAACTTTTGAATGTTTCATTGTATATTCTCTGTGTAGATAACGTTCACCTCAATTAAATTAAGTGTTTTATTTTTCGCGAGTATTGGTGGGTAGTTTGAACTTTCAGTGAAAACAATGTCTGCCGAAGCAAAGGCACTTTGGTTCAAATACAATGAACAAATCATATTTTAGGTATTATATCATCATGATTTTGACTAAAGGTCGTTGCTTAAAGCCATTTGATTACTTGAAACGAGTATTAAGGCATAGGATAACAGAACTACAGGCTCGGAACGAATCCAGCACCCAGTTTCTGGAACGAAAAATAATGTGACAAATTGTAAAGCGCGTGTCAACTGCTGTGGTTGGTGGAATGAAGTGTCAACATCCAATCCAGTACCAGCCTATTACTGTCTCACTGCAGGGCAAAGGCCTCTTCTCATACAGAGAAGGCACGAGCATTAATCACCACGCTTGCTCAACATCCAATCGCATCTCTTAAATTGGCTTTTGACGCGTCTATATTCTCGTTTCGGGGTATTAATCGAGTGTTATGGACTAATTGAGGTGAGCGTTAGTTCTTCAGTATAACCTATTTGTTACTCTACCTATTTGAGAGGATTTTAAAATATCTGTCAGTGAAATCCCAATGAATTAAATGTCAGATTTCCAGTTCTATGGTCGAGACAGGCTTTAAAATGAAACATTGTAGTCTTGATGAGGTATTTTTAATTAAATAACAATTATAATAATCATTTTTACTAGAGTCTCACATTGCAAATTTATTTTAGAACACCAATGACAGTGAAGCGTTTTATGACATAATGTTATACGGTATTGAAATTACAACGATAAATATTTATTTTCTAAGTAGATACTTACATATTATTAATTTTTATAATTTTCAATCTGCATAAAGCCTAATTAATTGATTTTTAAAACACATTTTTATATTGTTATTTATTTATTGTTAATTAGTTATATTTTTAGAAAACCACTATCGCACAACATATCTAATCATATGCCTTTTTACAAATTTCAATACCGTTAAAGACTTATATGGGTAACTCTTTTACCAAGCACATACTGGCACGTACATGACATTTTTATGATCGTAGGTCTATTTCACCGTATTTCTCAGGAACGTCATCAATGCGTATGAGACGGGTGGAGCTGATGACTTAAATGTAATAATTTTTGTTAAGCTGTGTTATTGTAATAAGATTTGATAACAAATATACAATTGATAAGAGTTTATGAGTACTTATTTCTACCATGCTACAAACTCCTTTGGCCTTATTATTAATTTATTATTAATCGACCATTTTTGAATTTAGAACTTTTGCTCCTAAAATGTTGATGTTCGAAATATAAAAACTGACGTCAAACCCGAATCTGAGTTGTCAATATAAATATTAAGAATTTTTCCGCGCTCTGATTAAAGTTCAAAATACAATAACTGGCTTGAAGGTTTGGACTACAGTTAGAACTCGTTTCATTATAAGCCGGTTTATGTTTTGCGTACTAATTAGGTAGTAGTATAAATTATTTTCACAGTCCAATAATAAATAAATAAATAATGGTGGACAATCCAAACAGCATCATCTAGCCCCAAAACAAGCAGAACTTGTGTTATGGGTACTAGATGACTGATATACTTAATACAATACATAACATAGTATATATTTTTTAATATACATAGCAAATACCCAAAACACCCGGAACAAATCTTTGTAGATCGTACAAACATTTGTCCCAAGGCGGGAATCGAAACCGCAACTTCCTGCATCGCAGGTGGACCTTCACCCGGCCACATCGGTCGTCATTATATCAATCATCAATGATATCAATTAAATCAAATTCACGTTTCATTGGATTCGGTACTACCCGAGGGATACTATCAATTAACTCGGGGATAACACCGTCAGCCTGCAATTCGTACCGAGAGAACAAAGTCGCTATCTCTAGCTTTAACATTATTTGCATTCTGCTTGGTAACCTTTTAAAAGATTGAGCATAGCTTAGGAAAAACTGATCCACTCCGTCAAATTTTGAATGTTTACTGTCTTTTATGTGGTTTTCTTGGTCTTCGTCAGTTGACTCTTGTGCCTCTTGTTCCGGCTTATTTAAATGGTCTATTGAAGAATCGGAGTAAGTCATGTTATCGTCTGGTACGTACAATTCGATATTACTAGGAGTTTGTCCCTTTAGATCACCTTCTCTAGGCTTAGGTATATACTTGGGCATTCTTCTACTGCTAAAGCAATCATCTAGAAACTTCAACTTCTCAGCCCAGGGCCAGTTATTGTAGTACTTATAAGTGTCGCCGTGGCCAGGTTCCGAGGACTTCTTGAACTTTATAAAGTTGTCTTTCAGACCTTTCCACTTGGTAAACCAAAGGTCCGCTAAAAATGAAAAAAAAATGTCTTAGTTAAATAATACCGTTTACGGCCGCTTTCGCGGAGATGCCTGTCATAATGGAGTACCAAGTTTGAATCGAGAGGGGCTTATAAATTGTACAAAGCAGTCTTTATGAGGTTTTTTAATGGAACGAGATATATATTATTACAGATCGAGAGTCAAAAACAGATATTGAAACATTTTATAAAAGTTATATTGTCTTATTTCTTATCACCTGTCACAACTACACTTTTAATCATAAATGGTATGAAGTAATCAAATGCACGTATTATTGAATGGGGTACGATCCGGGGAACTCGGGGTAACACCGTCAGCCTGTAATTCGTACAGAGTGAATAAAGTTGCTATATCTAGTTCTAACATTATTTATATTCAGCTTGGTATCTTCTTACATGATTACTCAAGCTTAAGGAAAAGGTTGCTATTTCGTCAAGTGTAGGCTATTATTTTCAGATGGTTCGGTACTATCAGAGCTGTGTATGTTTTTCTTGCTACTTTCTTTTCCCTCTGGTTCTGGGTTATCTGACCAGCCTATTAAAGAATTATCCGTGTTTTCACCTGGAAAAAAAAATACCGGTATTGCTAATAGATAGTGGTTCTGTATCGTGAGTATCTTCCATACGTTTGGGTTGCATTTGCATTCTTCTAAAACTGTCGCCTCGACGGTTTAGCCCAGGACCGGTTTTTTTACTTGCTATGAGTGTGAGCGTGATCTGGTTGAGAGGCTTTCTTGAAATGTATGTCTATTTCAAACATGGCCACTTGGTTCATCAGGTGTGCATTGGAAATTAAACATTTTCTAGTAGGTTGAATGTTGTCTCGTGATAAATAATTGAACAGTTAAGTGGATGGGATGGTCATGGAGGACGGTATTTAGGTTACATTTAAGATGTCGCCTTGTTGTGTGGCTATAGACAGTTTTAATCGTCATTTCGAATGTCTGCAATCAAGAAAATTACATGATCTCTGTCCAAATAGAACTTGAGGGTTACCGTTTGAGTGAAAATAGTAAAATAACTTGAAATATTAAGGCCGCCTATCCCCTGAATCGTTTGCAGGAATAGTTTTAAAAATCGACGGCTCTTCGTCGGAGCCAAGTACAAATTATATCGTTTTTACTTATGTTAGGTTAGGTTAGTTATGAAGATTTGGCGTTCAATTATGCTCTAGAATCAAGCAACGTAGACTTTATGAGGTTATTTTTTTTAGAAAAAAATGAACATAATTGTATGAGATATAGAGATACACATTGCGTCCTTGTTTTATATCACATCTTAAAAGTTTTATGACACAATTTACGGTAGGGGAATAGAAAATCACAACTCACAACTTCAGGAATACATATTGATATTTTCAAGTCTTTTTAAAACAATCCTTATTGGTTTTTCAATGCTATCATATACAGTCTCAGTTATACAGTCATATATGTCAGTGAAATTTTAATCCCCAATGATATTATTAGATACATCAAATACACATTTAACTGAATTCGGTACGATGCGGGGAAAATTATGTTTTGACTCTAGGGTAACACCGTCAGCCTGTAATTCGTACCTAGTGACCAAAGTTGCTATCTCTAGTTTTAACATTATTTGCATTCTACTTAGTAACTTCTTAAAAGATTGAGCATAGCTTAGGAAAAAATAGTCTACTCTATTCGATGCAAGATTGTTTTTCTTTTTAATTTTATGATTCTCTTGATATTTTTCAGTTGATACGGTGATGTTATGTATCTTTTTCTTTATTTTTCCCTTCGAGTTATTTGACTGGTCTTTTAAGGAATCTGAATAAATCACATTATCATGTGGGATGTATACTTCAACCATGCTTTGTATTCTTTTAGTGCTGTCGCAATAATCTAGAAACCTCATGAGTAGGTATACCTACTCATGAGGTACAGAAACTGGTCCTGGGCTATAGCCCAGGACCAGTTTCTGTACTTCTTATACATTACGGCTTTTACAGGTTCCCAGGACTTCTTGTAGTTTAGTCTTGCACTTTGTATGCCATCTGTTTGCTAAAAACGAAATTTGTTTTAGTGGGTTGACCAACGTCTCACAATAAATTGAGCACTAATAAGGGGGCTCTCGTTAAAGACCGCTCACCAAGAAAGGGACCAGCGATGAAGTAAAAATAATGTCAGTTTCAAAAGTCGATAGTAAGAAAACAAACAAAACCAAAGAAACATGTAACAATTACATATGGTCCAGTCGGACTTTGAAATAAAACAACGCATACTGTACGAAGTTCTTTTTATTAAATAAGATAACTCACATAACTGAACTTTTTGAATTACATTACAGCCAGTATTCATATGGAAACGAACTACATATCCATACTATCCATGTTATTAAAAAGTTGCGCAACACTGTTGCCGGCTGCAATGTTCCTCAAGTTTTTTCCAACCAATGCGTATAAGTATAGCGGAGCAAGGCTGTGGGGCGGAGGAACTGATACATATTAACCAATGGGATTGCATAAAATCAGGGAGTATTGGTTAATATTTCTCCGTTTCTCCGCTCTACAGCCTCTCTGCGATGGACAGAAAGCCTTAGCATAGCTTTAATGCAAATAAGTATAATAAACGATTTTTATGACAACATGATCAAGTCTAATTATGCACACCTACTCCGATAAGTCGTGGTTTTATTTGGATGGATTCTTCTGTTTTTTTAGGTATATTTTAGTAATTTTCTGTGTTGTATTGCTAGACTTCTCAAGCTGCACACCATTCAATTTCATGATTATTACCTACACACAAAATATATAGTCTACTGACATAGCGACACATCCAAAAAATAAGTATTCTATTGAATAAAATTGTGAATGGTTGTGCGGTATGCGCTGTTAATTTTACAGTATTGCTTTTTTTTATAATAAGCTTCAAATGTCAAATACACAAAGAGATATTGAGCAAGTACCTACATATTAAATATTTTATTTAAGAAACGCAATGCTATACCTATTAGTTCTTAAGAATAATTTGTAGTATATCGACAAGAATAAAAAAAATTGTACATTTTATAGCTTTCAACCAAAAACTATTCTTACACACTTTAACATCTATGTAGGTACTCGTAGGTGACCTCAAAAAGCACAGGCATCTTCATGCTGTCGGATGAAGAAGACAATAAGGGCGCTTGCACTTGCACCACAACCACATCACAACGATAACTGCATGAAAATGCATAGTACATTTATGGATACAGACCACATTTTGTCGTCGAAGCCAACCGTGTGGACGATGAAAACTACATCGCAGTCACAACGCAAATCAATACACAATTGTTGTTGGAATAATAAACGCAACTACAGCGAGACAATCCACATGAAACCACTGTTTGCCCATGTTTTGATGCGGCTATGTTACGTGTAAATGGGCCTTGGGGTCACCTAACATCGCTTGAAGGACTCCAAGCGAAACAACCAAAAAAACACAATGTTATACAATTCCACACTTTTCAGTCTAACATTTACACTATGGACGAGAAACTACTTGGAAGGGTAGTCTGAAGCTGCTAGTTTTAAAGTTTTATTGCTTATTACAGTCAAATTTTAATCGTCAATGGAATTAAAAAAATCAAATTCAAGTTTAACTGGATGCGGATGCGGTATCATCCGGGGAATATTATCAATTGAATCGGGGTTAACACCGTTCGCCTGTAATTCGTACCGAGTGAACAGAGTCGCTATCTCTAGTTTTAACATTATTTGCATTCTGCGTGGTAACTTCTTAAAAGATTGAGCATAGCTTAGGAAAAATTCTTCCACACCGTCCGGTGAAGACTGGTTGTTCTTTTTAGCTTTAGGTTCCTCTTGTTCATCTTCAGACGGCTCGCTGTTCTGTCTCTTCCTTTTTCTTCTAGTTTCTGCTATTTCTTGTTCCGCATCATTTGAATCTTCTGTATTGCCATCAGCATTGCTACTACAAGCTCTAACGGGCGTACACCTTATTCTTCTGCCGCTGGTAAAGTTGCATTCATCTAAAAACCTCACGTGCTCAGACCAGGGCCAGTTTTTGTACTTCTTATAATTTTCAGCGTAGGGAGGTTCCGTGGCCTTCTTGAACTTAGCGAAGTTGTCTTTCAGTCCTTTCCACTTGGCAGTCCACATGTCCGCTGGAAATAAAAATACAAATAGGTTGAATGACTATTCAACTACCACTAGATAAACGACTAACATCTTGACATGTGTCCGAGGACTGCATTTATAAGGTAACATGTAACAGGTACTTATGTTCATTTGTTGATGTTTTTAAGCCTTAGTTCAAACACAAGTGGGGCACTGATAATTTACTAATAACCACGCCACGTGCCTCGTAGGTCTAGAGGTGAGCGGCGGCTAGACCAACGAGTGACTGACTCCAGCGACAGTTGAGCGTGGGAGGTGAGGGGTTCCACCAGAAATAATTCAGCACCAGACTGGAGTTAGGAAGTTAGTGTTGTAGTCTACACTTCCGAGATTCGGAGAGCACGCAAATTGCGTCTAACCCCTCTCCAGTCGTATGGGATAGCCGTTAAACCGGATTATAAGAGCGAGGGGGAGAGTGCACCTGCGTCTGCGCTCACACGCCTTGTGCCATGCAATATCCCCGACAGCGGCGGTCGACAAGTCTCTTTTAAGATTCCCTCCGTGACCAGAATTGGTTCCTGACCATAAGTTATTAGATATTATTGACTTGTCAAGTTTTGACTAAACCCGGGAGTTAAACGTGCAGATATAGATGAATAAAATGGCAAGTAACTACGACACTGAAAAATCAATATCTGGCTGCCGCTCCAGAGTAAGCCGTATACCATTAATTAAAATATCACGCAGGTACAGTCAACAACAGAAGTAGATTTCGTACCCACATTCACACTCTCATTTTATGTCATATTATCATATCATGTTCCTTTAACATTACTTGCTACACAATTCATGTAAAAACTTTCTTATTATCTGAATTTAACAACAGCTAAAGCAGCTAAGCAGATCAAAGAAATACAATAAAAACTAAAATGTTCTCCGACTTATCTTGGTGGCCGTAGGTACCTTATAGCAATATCTACACCTGCCTAATCTTAGTGTAAGGCCAGGCAACAAAACCAGCTTAAGCTGCCCTCTCATACTATCGAAACTAAGTATTAGGTTAGGCCAGCTCAAAGCCAAAGTGTTACCGCCGACGCCACAAGCGGCCTTCTGTATGAATGGTAAGAAAGTAAGCCGTTTTACTACACAAATATTATCACTCTTAAAAATAAATGATAGAAAATCTAATAAAAATTCCTAAATCATTATCTGCCTAGCCTTTTGACAACTATGTTCGGGTCGGTTTCCAGTCCAATACCCGTGTTTTACATGGAGCGAGTGCCTATCTGACCTCCACAACCCACGTACTTGGCAACACGATACCTTTTGGTAAGACTGGTTGTCAGACTTTCGGGCTTCTCACTACCAGTAACAACTGTCAAAGATCTACAAATGACAGCTGGGACCAACAGCTTAACATGCTTTCCGAGCATTGGAGAAGTGTCGAAACGTAATGAACAGTCACTGTAGGAGCCAATTGTTGTAGGCACCGTACACTATCACTTAGTTGATGTTGGTTTAGTTGTGGAGTACCTACACAGAAAGAACCACAAGTTGTATTTAAAGTTATATTAAAATGTGAAAGGTACAAGTGACTAGTTCCACAGTTGTTGTCTGACTCTCCCTGCCTAGCGCGAAAAGTTACAATTATAGCGTAATATTTGTGACGCACGACATCCAAGTAGGTTGCTGCGTTCGCAAAGTAAATGTGCGGTTGATGAGACCGTACAGTCACCCATCCACAGGCTGACCTCGGTAAGCCTAGCTTAACCTTCGATCGAGCCGTGCGGCTATTTTAATTTAGCCATGCGTTTCTCTATGATAACAATACCTAAATAAAATAAATAGGTAAATTCTGTAAATCAGAGTAAGTGAAATGGATATTTGTGAGAAAGGGTTCATATTTATTTACCATGTCCTAAAGCAAATGTAGGGTGTTTATAATAATTTCCTGCCTTTCTGAAAGGCCCCCTGTTTCTTATTTAACTAGTTTTATAAATCATATTTCCTGGCAATTCTGACAACTGTTTAAAACCTTTTGACCGCCAGAGCATAAACGCACACGCGTGCCCTCCACGCCAAGCCTTTTGAATAAAAACGTTTAATTTCTTCTTTATTATCATGAATTTATCAATATCCGTTCTGTATTTTAATTTCTTTCATGTACTTAAATACGCACGAGAACTTCAACTTCTAAGATATACAAATAAACACACACAAAAGTAATTATTTATTCAGTGTGATTTACTTAGAGTGCGTCGCGTTTTTTGTCACGAATTTGTGACGTGCGGTCGCGTGTCATTTATGTGTGACTATGAAGGTCAAAAGGTTAAGAAGATTTATATATCTACATTTCCTGGTTATCCTGATAACTGTTTAACTAAGTCTTACTCTAGTCGATTCACAGCTATTTTACCTATGATCACAGTGCTTTCTATTCTTGTTGTTCATGGGATGCTGTCAAAGCTAAAATGAATGTTGCAGGAGCCAGGAATTCGGGACTGTAATACTAACTTAATCGACTTACGACCATGGGAAAAATATGTTAGGTAAGAACTACAATAAAAAATAACGTTGATTTGTTATTATTTTCTAATATTATAAACTCATTCTTTGTGCAGGTTCTTATTTTCGTAAGTACGTAGCTAAGTTCTTTGTTTGTAATGTCAAAGTAGATACATTATGCCAGCTCCACGTTTGCCACTTGCCACAAACTACAAACGTAGGTGGATCCCAAGCGCTTGCAAGTCTCTAAAAGCCAAACCAAACGCTCTATCCACACTTTTGGATTTGTGATGGTTTTTCGAGGTTTAGCAGGGGTGTGGAGCCTGCATTACAGCAAAGGCTTGTGGAAAATTATATCTGGCCGGTATCGATCACTCAAACGATTTTGGAATAGTTTAAAATATATAACGTTTTGTTTTAGAGACGGCATGCATAATGAATGTATGTGAATCGGCGAACTCATAATTGTAAGTAAATAATACCTATAACAATACTACTACCTACTTACTTACAAAATCAACTTAAAATATTAGCTACCGTAATTTGGTCCTACGTTGCTCCTCTACGTGTAATTATGCTCCTGTTCTGTAAAATGTTTTCGCCTATTCTACGTTAGAAATTTTGCAACAATTAATTAAATTATGAACGCATCCGAAACATTTGACATTTAAGTGACAACTCTCAATTGTCAAACTTTTACTCCGCTATTTCTTTTTAATGACAAAAGCCTTTTTCGTTATAGGTCGAAGATTTGTTATTTTTTTTGTTCCGAAAAAGCCACTTCCATCTCGAAAATAGCACAGCGGATTATGGTTAATATGTTTGAATTAGGAAAGCATTAATTTGCTCCAACAGCTTTAACAATGGAGATTACATAGAAACTATTTCTAGGAGCACCTTAGGTAACTCAGGTAGGCTCAGTATTATTTGTCATAAATAAATTCATAATATACTTCATAATATCTATTTCCCTATACATACTTGTCAAATAAGCTATATATCTATAAAATAATACATTAAGTAAATTGTATAGTTGTTTTTTTTTAAATAATCATAATTTTCAATATTTGGAGCAAAGTAGGACCAAATTACAGTACCTACATAAATACAAAAATTAGAACAATAATTGATAGTCTATTGGATTATATTGTTGCTACCCAGACAACGCAGGCCAAAACGAACTACTACGAAACTAACGGAAACATATCTAATACTTAACCTACAAATCCTTTCCAATCCTACAACGCGTAGGCATTACCTATCGTTAACCGGTGCTGCAAAATTTCTGCTCCACTCACAGCTTCATTAAAATTTCTTTATTTTATATTTAATTTAGTTTATTAACATAGGTTTTTAATTCAAATTGTTACTAACATCAATGTTACTGAAAAATATAATTGATTTTATTGGAAAAATGTCGACATAATTATAGGAAAATCATCTTAACACTAACCGCAGGTAAAATAAGTAAATTGATTTTGAAATAAAATTGAAAAGAAAAAGTAATTGTGTATTTCAAACAGTGCAAAACAGTATTGCGGCTTGGGGAGTGTTTTGTTTGTTTACCTACTCAACTTTGTAATCGCGTCGCATCCAACACCGTAACACGTAACCGTAGGTACGATTAACTTACACTATACACAGTCGAAAACTAGATGGCGCTTTATTAAACATTTAGACTCACCATTGCCAGAGCCCATTTCACCAGCGATTTCCTTCCAAGTTGCCAGTCTTTTTGGCCGATTCTTGTATTCCGGATCATTCATATCATATAAAAAAGGTCTATCTCTAACTAAATCAATCAATTTTTCTGTTTCAAATGAGGCGGCCATTGCTGACGTCAGCGGAAAGCCACGCTAGAACGCGTGACGACGTGCGTTCCTATTGACCGCCGCGGTCGAACTGTTAGCTTGCGCGAAGTTTCTAGATATCGTATGCACGACAGAGAGCGCTGAACTCCTATCGCGGAACGCGTGACCGCTCTCTCTTTCACACTCAGATTATCTCTAACAAATTATTAGATACAACAAAATAGTTGGTTAGAAATGAAATAAATATCAAGCAAGCAGATTTTGCAATACGACGACGAGCGATACCTCCCCTAAGATAAAAACCGGCCAATCGCCAAATGCGTGTCAGGGCTCTGTTGTTTCGCCACTATATGCGGATTAACAAGGGGACTTTTTGTTTGATGCGATAAACATATTAATAGGGATGTGTCCTAGGTTAAAATATAATAAGTCTATTTGGTCCAGCAGTTAGATTACCAAAAAATATAGGACACGTATTTTTTGCTTACTCAAATCAATAAAAAGTGACAAAGATATAGCACATCAAAGTTCAGGAGAAGGGGCTTGTGACGGCGTGACGTCACGTGCAATTTCAACGTACTATAATATAGTCGTCATTTTTGGTTTACGTGACAAAAGAAAAAATATGTGTCCAGTATTTTTAAGTAATCCAACTTTCGGACCAAACAGAATTTTTAAAGGCATAGGAATAGGGTAGCCTATTGAGTGAGCCTATTTAACTGTGACAGTCTTCCTCCGACTTCTCGACTTCGTCTGAATTAGTTCGTTATTCAAAATTCTGCTTTATCTTTCTGCCTTCTTAACTTGCTTTACTTCCTCGTACTTTTGACCAATCAATACTTCATGAGATGTGAATTATGTTTCTGTTCCCTTAACAGGGTCCACAATTGTTTTTATGCTGAACTATGCATGGTATACTATGCAAGTATGCATGCATAATATGCATGCTGATTGCGGTATATATTGGCGGTAAAATACTTTAAATAAGGCAGTTATTTAAGTTTTGATAATTACATTGCTAACTTTTGAGATACGTGGTGCCTTATCTACAAATTAAGAAACCTGAAATAAATCTGGTAGACGGAGGTTTGTGTAACACATAAGATCACGCCTGTATTTCTCGAAGGGTTGCCCAGAGGTACAGCACACCCACATTTCACCAGTTATATTCTTAAGTCTCATGGGTGTGAGCCTATTGACATCAACTGGGCACACATCTGGCTGCTACTGAGAAATTACAAAAACACATTGCTCGACCCGGGAATCGAACAGGACTTCATGCTTCGCAATCACGGTTGCCACCAGTAGACCAAAGAAGCAGGTTTGTTACATAAAAATAATACGTACCTATTTTTAACTGGCAAAGTTTGTAGAAATCAGCAAATTACCAACCTAGATATGCGGGCGCAAATAGTAAAAAATTACTTTTTAAAATGGAAGAGGATTTTTGGTTTGCGAGTCGTTGCTCATTGCCGGTGTTTAGGGTTACGTAGTCCACATCATCCTCCTGACCTTATTTATTTAACCAATTTATTTGGGGTCGGCGCAGCATGTTTTCTTCTCCCATCCATCTCTATTTGCTGTCATCTCAAGAGTCACCTCTTTTCTAGCCATATTATCTTTCACACAAACCATCTTTCTTTTCTTTGGTCTCCCTCTACTCTTGTAACCCTGCACATTCATACTCAAAACTTTCCTCACAAAATGGTCCTCATGCCTTCGCATCATATGCCCATACCATGACAACCGATTTCCACACAACTTCTCGGTCACAGGCGCCACTTTCGGACTTCCTCTTACATACTCATTTCTTATTCTATCCATTCGCGTAACACCACACATCCCTCTGAGCATTCTCATCTTAGCTGCATGTAACTGCCTTTCATTCATCTCGCTTGCGTAGGCAACAAGGAGTCCTTATATTTTCGCTAAGTCCGTCCGTCTGTCTGTATGTCGAAGGCTTAGCTCAGAGACTTTATTAGTAGGTACTTAGGTACTAAATAACTATGAACGTAAAAGAAGTAGTTTTGTAAGATTCTGTAGTTTTTGCCTGCCCATGGGATAAAGGCGTGGGTTTATGTATGTATGTGTGAATGAGACCTCTGGGGTTTGTCTTGGCATGACATGTATTATAAAGCCACAAGCTTCATTATCCATATAAAAAGGTTTGATTAAGAGTTAGAAAGAAGTAATTGCCTCCTTTCTTATAAGAATAGTGTTAGGGGTCATTCATTAATTGCGTAAGGATGATCTTGGCGATTTTTGACCACATGTAATGATACATAAGATTCCTCGAGCCCCCCTTCCCCTTCTTACGTCGGATCAATTTCGTTTTTCTGAATAATAAAACGTTATTAGAAAAGGATCAGTTATAAGATCAGCATCCGAAATAGAAATAGATTTTTAATATCCCTCCCCCTGAGGACCGTACCTTACCGTTACGTAATTATAGTATGGCCCCTTACTTACTACCAAACTTTAATTTGGCATGGGTATAATAATCACCCTCTTAGGGCGCAGCCCATCTATGTGCATAGGCAGGCCATTCATATTAACTACTTGGGACCAAATAAGAAATAAAACGAACGATTATTGTGAAAGCACCAGTCAATAAATTTTATTCACTAAAATTCCCTTAGTATACAAATCTGATATTGGTGATGTGGATGACGTGGTCTATATACTACAAGTGCTGGTACATCTGGTTATCTGCCGCTAATCTCACCAAGACATTATGTTTCTGGCTGAACCTTTCAGTTGCCTCATTCACAGATAGAAGGCAACACAAGCAGAAGTTGTATCTTTGGGCTCAAAAAAAGGAGACGATTATAATATGTTCTCCATGTATATTTTGCATTCTTTTTAATGTGTTTTGCTTTGGTTTTAAAGTAATGGCAACCACATCAGTTTGTTGCATAATGTCTTGGTCAAAATGCAACTGTGAATATATTATTAAAACCTATGATCTGTTTCATTGCTTACACAAAATCATACAAAAATTATACTTCATCAATTTTCCGAATTACTTACAGCATATCCTAGTAACGAAACAGACCATAAGTCAGTTGCGATAAGAACCAGTTTCGCATGAGTTTCATCTACTACACATGAACAATTATTATAAAATCATACAAAGTAAAACACATGTGACCTAAACAGAAACATTTAGTGATAGTAAAGTACTTACATCTAATTATAATTTCTTATTTTAACAATTAGAATGAAAAAGCATTTTATCGATGATCAAAGCAATGACTATTTACACTTTTACTTATTTTCGGAATGTTCTAGTATGGAGATAGTTAAACAAAGGGATACTGGATAGTGATATTAATTAGTACAGCTACAATGCTTTAAGTTTCACTACAACAACGAAGTTAACTAATTCAACCGTTGATTTGAATGTTGGCTGATGTATCTACCTAAATAGTGAGTGACTGTACATTTTATGGAAATACTTTATATCTGAAATTCGTATATAGTCACTACAATTTCTGCGACATTGTAAAATCCATTATCAATGAATAAATTATAATTATATTCCCTACAATATCCGACAATTTCAAAAATATGTATATCAATGACATGAGATCATTCGTGAAAGCGCCATCTATGGTGACACAGCGACACTATGAGAGTACATTACGAGACAGAAAGCTCGAAGCTTCGTCCTGAGCTTACACATACCTAAACGACTATCAAAGTAATTTTAGGTATAAAATAGATTTATTTCTCTAACCTATAAACTATACATAATAGGTTCTAGCCAATGAGTATTACTTCTGTCCAATCCTGAGCATGCTTGAATTTGAAAATCGAATATTTGATTCCCGCTTATAGCATGAACAGTACTGAATGTACTGTCTGATTAGGAATGATTAAAACCTCGACTTTTTGGTGTTAAACTCTTTGATCAAATGTCAAGTAAGCTAACTGTCAGTGTGTCATTGGCGTAAAGTTAACTTTAAACAATTCCATAAAACCCATTAATGAAGAGTTGAAGTTGAAGTTGAATTTTAAACAACTCAAGTTAAGTCAACTAAGTACTTATCAGTGACGAGGTAGTTAGTCACCTAGTTACCAATCTGATAATCTCGCTCAAAAACACAACATTTGATGTCATAGTCAAAACAGACTCAAAATCGAATGACCTCATTTGAGATTTCTTAGAGACCCCATCACTGGAATTGTGTAGAGTTAAAATTAAGTTATTGTACCCGTATTTCGATTGAACCCAACATTTGCAACACAATATTGCACTAAAGTCTGCGAAATCTGTTCAAAGACAGAGCTGCTTCTGTAAACTGAATCTAAATTTATTTCAACGGCAAACTTGACATTGACTTTGCATCTAAATTACCAAAACCTAGATTTTGCCAATCGATCTGAATCTTCAAATAAAGTTGATGACACCTAGAGTGGAAATAGTAGATACAGCTATGCTTATGAATAGTTTGTCAGATGTTATATAAATATCCATTACGAGGGAATTTCCATTACATCAAGTGCTCTTACATTTAGATATGTAGAGTAAATAGAAGTCATTGAAACGGGAGAGACGGTGTTAAACTATATTCGGCTGTCAAGTTCACAAAAGTTTAGTTATCTTGAATAGTTTTGAGCATTCCGCGCTAGTTTTCAGAAGACTCGGAAGGGTGGACTGTGATTTTTGAATTTAGATCAAATTTTCTTTTATTTGAATTCTATTCTTCTTCTCGACAGCCATTACTTCACTCCCGTTTCAATACATAAAGTTGATCTACATTTGAATAAACACCAGTTTGCACCGTGTCCTGTGACTACACATACATCAATGTTTTACAACAAACGGGAGGGGGGAGGGGACGCTGTGCGCTTCAAACATATACAAAATATTTCACGCGAATAAATTCCAAATAATTTCGTCTATCTAATATACAATATCATTTTTAGTTTACAAATTAACGCTAAAACAAACTCTTCGTTACCTCCGCTGGACTTTGGCTTTGCCATCCTACTTCTTACCGTACTCCGTGCAATTATAATAAGTGATAAAATAAACGAACTAAATGATTATGGCCGATCTTTGTAGGAAATTATACTTGAGTGACCTCCTGCGTCAGGTCGACTCTGAAAAATTATTTAATTATTTCTACACCAAAATTAGATGGAATTATAGTGAGCTATAGACAATAGACTCAGACACTCCAGAATGCTTTCCAGTTCAGCAAATTGATTGAATACTTCTAAGAGAGATCTATACAAATAGTGGTTGCTTGAGAGACACCAAGTCTTGAACTCACTGTGCTGAACGCAGAAAGCACTACGCATCTAAGCCTGTAATAAATTAAAAATGTTGAAGGCTGAAAGGGAAATATGTGGAATCCTTGTTGATACTGCATAAGCTTCCTGATCCTGTAGGATAGCATTCATTTTTTATTCACTTGTCGGTTCTACAGCCATAAGACTAGTGTTTTGACTTTCGATGTGGAGGTGGCGCATTGAGGCTAGTATTTTTTCCAAAGCAGGTGAGTTCTTATGTACCGATAACCTTACAAGCACATGATAATAACACAACTTGCTTGTGAAATTACCGAAGAAGTTAAATTTCATGTTGACTTCAGATGGTTTCTGGCTGATGATTTGACAGCTCTGCGAATTACTAATGACTACATTCTTTCCAGACTGGTTATAGATGGGATTATGGATAGCCATAATGAGCCAACTCTACGGAGAGTTTTATGAGGCGTAAAGAAAACCAGTTGATGGTTTAATAGTTTAGCATAGAATCGAGAATGCTTCTACAGGTCAGTGGAGTATTGCAGTATGAACGTGGGACAGGGGTGGGACCGTGGGAGTGGGAGAATGGTGCTGCGTTCACTCCTTGAGCTTGTGCCAGTCGGCGATCTGACGGCGCGGCGCCGCCTGCACCTCGCGCCAGTGGTGCCGTGCGCTGCCTGCTCCCACCGCGCCCAGCTCAAGCCGACCAATCACCTGAGGAATAAACACTTATGTTGTAAATAAACACTTAAGTATAAAACAAACACGTAAGTTTCACTTTACTCATATCAAAGAAACACTGGATCCAGAAAGACATAGTTTGTTGAAAGTAAAATACGCCTGAACATAGCCGCAGGCTGAATTAGAGCCACTAGATTGCGACACATTCGATATGACCCATAGAGAAGAAAGTTATGCTTATTAAATCATCTTGGTCTTGGCTATTTTGTTTATTATACTTTATCTCTTTTAGGGTATACCGTACCGTACCATTATATATTTCCAGTATTAAGTTTTATATATCAATGTTTTCTTTTTTTTTATCTTATGCTACCAGCTGAAAACAAAAAACTATGCTACCAGCTAAAAAGAAAATTCAGCAAAATATAATTGCTCTGTGGTAACGTCTTTTATACAAATATTTAAACACGATGAGTAATATCCGTACTACACCGTATTGCAACGTGATGATTATTCTCATCTCTCCAACTGAAAAAAATAAATGAAAATAAATACAGAAGTTACTAACCTCATTCTTAGTAACCCTGTCCCAGTCAAGTACGAGCAGTTCGAGTGACACGTGGTCGAGCGTCGCGTTGGGGGCAGCCGGCACCTCGAAAATGAACGATTCGTTGAACACCGGGTTCAGGGTGCGCTTCTTCACGTGGGTCTTCTTCTTGGCAATGCGTTGGCCGTTGTATAGCAGGTACATCTTGACGTAGCTGCAGGAAACAGTTATTTAAATGTTAGACTGGTCTATGTCATAGAAAATGCGGCCATGCTTTTCATTGAAGCGATGAGTGGTAAAAACTCTTTTGAGGACGTTTCATTGTGGTTCATGAGAGCTATTAACAGTGAAGACTCTTTAGTAAACAGTTTATAGCAACATGACAGATTACGGTAACAATAGACACTAACCGGGTCTTGTCACTGACTGCATTTACATAGTGCATACATGTATAATCGTCGGTTAGTGCCTCATTTTATTTTAAGTGTCAAGCGGAAGTTGGTTTTGGTGGGCTTTCCAAAAGAGCGTAACCCCGGGGTCCGGCAACATATCAATGAAAAAAGCAGTAAAAGTACTGTGTTCCTATCAAAGTTTGTAATGCTGTTTCAAGGGAATCCGACGATTCATTTGAGATGGTTAATAGTACTAAATGGTATGTTGATTTAATACTAACGGATCAGCAAGTCCAGTTACATCCATCTTGGGTAGGTTGCGGGCTTTGAGCAGCACGACGGTGAGCCGGGCCGCGGCTGGCTGCCAGCACAGTGACACGAGCACCTCTCCACGACCCACGCTACGCATCTACACAAAAGAAGAAACAGAGTCGTAGTTATTTGACGACCGATGTGGCGCGGCGGGCGAAAGTCCGCCTGCACTGATATACTTTTACTATTAAGTATATATACTTTTTGTATTAAGTATATCAGTCATCTAGTACCCATAACACAAGCTCTGCTTAGCTTGGGGCTAGATGATGCTGTGTGAATTGTCCAGCATTATTTATTTTTTATTTTTTATTTAGTTATTCAGATTTCTAGTGGATTTAAGGAATATGACAGTAGACGTGATCTGACCTAGATAATGTCTTGACTTTAAAAGAGACTGTGACCTCTGAGTTTCTTTTGATGTTTCTTTTCAAAGTATTCAGATAGGGAAACACCGACAGAGTTTAAAGAAAAAAGTTTTTTGACGTGCAAAAGTCTTTGTAAGAACCAATTCACAGAAATAAATAAATCTATCATATCAGTATTTCTATTATTTATCATTAGTTAAAGCAGATTTCTCGTCACCATGCGTGTAATCAGAAACCCTGACATAGGTACCTAACCAGCGTCATAGGGGTTGAAAAGTTTGTCCACCAATTTCATTTGTTTCCCTTCCTCGAACAGCTGTCACTCGGTGCCCAACCCCACGATAATGCATATCGTGGTCATAGACTAAAATGTTGACGACCGACGGCGTATTTATTCATAGTTTTGCAAAGGGCGTACGATCATAAAGTCTTTTGGAGCCTCCTATTTACCTTGAGACTGCGTGGTTGTATTTCACGGCAGAGCGCCATTGCCTCGCCACTCTGCAGCTGCAGGCTCGTCAGCGGGGACACCACCTCTCCAATTATCTCATCACGGGAATATCTGGAACATAAAGTTAAGTATGAAGTTACATTTTGTGTTTTGAAGTTCACGTTATTTCGTTAAACTTCGTACCGTACGTCTGAGTTAACTTGGCAAAAACTTGGTTAAGTTAAGTTCGGGTCGGCACACAAATACATTCGATTCGGTACCTTTTAGATACTTGTTAAACAATAAAGCCGACCCAAAGTAATTACTACATAATATATTCGATTCCGCAGTGTGGTTGTGCCAATTAATGCCTGCCCGAACATGTGTAAGCGGCAGAGATAGAACATGGTAAACTTCGTTTCACTTCGTTCTGTCAAAGTCATGCTAAAAAGCTATGATTTTGACAAGATGAAGCTCGTTGGTCTAGTGGTCGTCGACGCTTCTGCTGAGCATGGGGTGCTGGGTTAGATTGCTAGGTCGGACAAAGCGCTGTTGGGTTTTTCCATTTGGAATTGCTCACTAGCAGTAGCAGCCCGGAGTCTGGATTTGTGACCGGTTGGTGGTAATAGACTCGTCCAATATTACTCCTACGGGGTCCCACAGGGCACCCGCCCTGTAGATATACCTAGGTGATGTTATGTTTATAATTCTATGATGATAACCCTACGCTAAGTTTCGTCGCTTAACCTAAGCCAAAACAATACAAAATTGCCCAAAAAAATGTTGCCCTTACCTGTCAAAGCTGAGGACGACGAAGTGCAGGGTGATGGCAGCAATCTGGTGCGGGGCGATGCCGTAGAAAGTGAAGTCCTCATCGTATACCGGGCAGCGAGTCTTGCGAACAACCCTGCAAATGTTACAAGTTAAACAATATTATTAACGAACTCGTATGCACGTACTTACTAAGTTTATCTTAGATATTCCCGATATCAGTAAAGGAAGTCGGTGTGGGGAAACCTGGTCTTATAATTAATATAAGTCTGGATCGCTAACTCGCCTTGAGCAAGCGTGGTGGCCTTTGCTTCCTGGGGCTGGCTTCCTTTTTTACACTAACATTTCTTGGGCAACTGATACCGATTGATCACTAAACTTTTGGTACAGACACCTATGGATCCTCTTCAATATCTTGCAAACAACATTTTTGAAAAAGCCTATGAATATCGATATCGGTCCAAGTCGGAGCTTCATAGTCATTAAAATAATGCCAAAAAGCTGAAGTCCTCACTAGAATGTAAGAATGGCTTGCTGTGTCTGATTCTTAAGTATGGAATTAACTTCTTCTAAGCCATGTGACAGTAGCCCATATACCACAAATAAAGGTGGGTGTTGGACTGACCTGGTCTTAACTTTGTGCTGTTTGTCGGGCAACAGCTGCAGCTTCACGTAGGGGTCGGGTCCAGCTGGCTCGCGGCCCGGCAGGCCCTGGCACGATACCACTGACACCACCAGAGCGTTCTTCTCGTTTTCATAGCTGTCGAAGAAAAAAAGCAGAGTGAAATTACTAATAGCGAAAGTCAGCTTCACCTACGGCAAGCATGGACAAATTTCTGTCTTAGAAAAAGAGTACCCGAAACAGTACCAATGAGGAGCAGTGATGGGTCGATATTAATGTTTATTTTCGTCTTTTTTCTTTCATTATATATATGATACTATCTGCTGCAACTAAGGTCAACGAATCATAGAAAATACCCTATGGCATTTGGTAATAGTATAGCTATTTTATATTTGTAAGTATTTCATTATTTTTTCAGATGAAATATATTAATTTCCGTAAATGCTAACTATTATCGCTGTTGACTGGTAATGAACCCAATAGGCTAGCGGCATTGCCATACGTTATATGTCTGGCATGCTGGCTTGTCGTACAACGTAAGATGGCTTGGCAAAGCTTGAACCAAAGAGGGTTTGGTTCAGAGGAAGTGTCAATCGGACGCATAAAGCAAAGATAAGATTACCAAATTCTCGGCATAAGATCAACGAATTGACAAAGAAATCAGGACTATGAACTTTAAAATCAAACTTCTTAATGAAAACCCAACCAAGGCAAAATCTAGCCAAAATTCATATTAGGCTAATTATTCAACAACCTATCGTAATAAATTCCGACAAAAACAGAACATCCAAGCCGTAATACAATTCAATGCACGAAAATACAAATAGAAACTTATTATATACATTTCGCCAATACGACAAATCTGCACGGAAACCGATATTCGCCATACTCGAATATTCAGTACTTTCTGAATTACGTTCGTCTGGTATTTGCTATCGATTACGCCCCGTCGCGCGTCGTCGTGAACTAGCAATAACCCCTTGCAGATACGTTAGGGTCTAGACGTAAACTAGGCCATACCCGTATACAACGTCGAAGTACGAACAATGTTGTAAGTAATACTTGTTCAGATTTGTATCGACAGATTGTTATTTCAGGTTACTGTAACTAGTTTCTTGTATAACAACAAACCCTGTTTTCTATTCTACGGAACAGAATGTCGTAATCGAGTGGTGTAAATTCTACAACCCCAAAAACTAATAAACTTTCTATTTGGTGTCCACAAATAGATAAGGTACGCCTGTAAATGTACGTGAGCCCTTTAACTGTTGGTACAGTCAGCGTCAGGAAGAACTGTTCAAAATGAACACGTGGGTTATCGCTTACCATACACTTTTAACCCACGTTTACACTTAGGCAAAAATATGTACTGTAAAATTTGTGTCTACTAGTTTTGCGTACACCTAAAATATACTTTATTAGTCTTTATACACTTAATATAGAAGACTTGTCGATAGTTTCAAAAAATAAAATATATCTGAATTTACGTGAACACATGTATGATACATACTTTATACACGACATATCTGAGTCATGTGTCTTTTGCAAGACTTCTTGGGAACAAGTATCACAGCATGGGAGTAACTGCGAGATTATTTATTGTAGGTTAATACCTGACAAAAAGTGAAGTGTCATGCAACTTTCGTATGATATGCGTGTGTTTATCAGCTTGTCCTGGGCTTAAACTGCTCTAACTACCGTGCTGCACATAAATGATTGTGATATGGTTGGTTACGGTGATTCTTCCCCGAATCCGACTAGGATCGAAAACACCGACCTCATCTTGATTTGACATGTAAAAGTAACTTTAAAAAACAATTTACAGAAACAAATAACGGGTTTAGCAAAGATATACCTTTATAGAACCTAGTCCCACATTTGGCCAGCAATATAATTTACCATAATTTATCATTTATGAATGACACCAAGAAGTGTCTCGGAATTAACCTTTTCTTTAATATGATTGTACCAAGTTTAATTTACTTTGCAGTTCCGACTATTCAGATTAGTCTGTTCATCGTTATATGTTTGCCCTTTACTGTACCTGTACCTACGTGAGTGAGTAGGGGTCGAAAGAAATACGTTACAAAGTTTATAGAGATGGCGGCGGAGCGGGCGCGGGTGACGCTTTCCCGATATTTTACGATTAACCCTCTAGGGGCTGGTTTAGTTTACGTTTTATAAGTAAATATGTGTGAGAGGGTGTACATTACGTATTGGTGTTGGGAATCAATCAATTAATGTTAACCAGTAAACGCGGAAAACCAGAAGTCGAAAAAAAGGAAAGCCCCGCAGTGGGACAACACTGGCTCATAATAATGCAGACCTTCACAATTCGAATATGGAACATGGACGCAAGTTAATTAAAAAAAAGAGAGACACCAAAGAAAATAAAGTATGGTATTAAGTATTAGTTTCTATCTATAGGATGGTCCGGAATTTTTATTTCAACACAGTAATTGTTTTTATATGGTATTAGATTGAAAGATAAAACAGTATTTTTGCAAACAAATACACATTTACTATTAGCCATCTTTGTTGCAAAAATAGTAAGTAGAACAGATTAACAGTAACAGAGCAGATTCAATGTTGTACAGAGTGTTGCCACAGACTAGATTGTGTAAAATAATGGAAATGTATTAAAGAGAAAGATGTGCTGCATCAATTCATTCATTAAACTGTGATAGATATCTATCTATCTTGTCATCGTCTATCTAGACGATGATGTAGTAATGATTACAAACGTGATAGATATAAAGATATGGTTCGCCATTCTTCATCATCGTATTTAATTTTCTTTGAAGGCTTATCATGCCTCAATAACTTTACAATATGAATTAAATAGGTATGTACTATATAAATAACATAAACAGAACTTTACGCCTGTTCTTCCCCAAAGGTTTCGCAGAGTAGTGTCTCATAGTGTCTCCGGCCGACTGGATTATCGTTAACCGGTGCAGCAAAATCTCTGCTGGTTAAGACCAGCAGAGACTTTAGATATATAATTATTTATTATTTATTTTAATTTATTTTATAATTATTTATTATTTATTTTAGAGATATAATTTTAATCACGCTGTAAGCAGCGTGATTAAAATTATATTTTTTTACTAACATTTTTTTTTAAGTAAAACTGTTACTAACACTATGAGTCATGTTACTTAATTAAATATTTGAATTATTATTATTATAGTACACCCACATTTCGCTAGTTTTGTTATAGTCCTATGTAATATAGGGCCAGCCTATTATCATCAACGATCGGACACTAATCCAGACATGTCATTACTGAGAAATGTCATACATACATAGCTCATTGACATAAAGAGACCGTTGAGGTAGTTTTGACAGCTCTTTCTTTCTTCTCCACTTTTTTTTTTAAGAATCCTTGCCCCACACTAGAAATTTCTCCTGTGTCGTGGGTGCGTTTACAAACATTCAAACTCACAAACATAAACAGCCAGACCTGGAACAACTACCCGTAAGCCTTACTATTTGTTGCATGCGGGAATCGAACTCATAACACGCAGCGCAGCAGTCAATCGCTCAGCTACTGCGCCAACTTTGCCACTCTTGTAAGCCTACTTGTCAAACTTGTTATCAAAACAACAACTCTCTTAAAACTTTTACTCAACAATAATCCTGTAAAAAGTTGTTTCAACTGTTATTTCTACCTGATAAGGAGAACATTTCAGATGACTATCGTAAAACGAATATATTCAAGTTTACGGCCTGTGCCAGACTACGACAGTTTATTATTAAAACACTGTAAAAAGGTTTAGATACCATTAAAGGCTTTTATGCTCCGTGTAACAAAACACCCCCTAGGGTTGTACAAATGGATTACTTTTTAGTGAGACCAAAGTAATATTCCGAAAGGTTTAGTGCGAGTGGAGTTTAGCAAGTGGAGTGGGAAACTTATGATGATATATATACTACCCTTACAGCGGTACAAAACTTGAAATTATTATTTATGTAAAGCGTTACCGTTGTTTCAGTTTTATTTGTTTTTACGAGTACTACCGGCAGCCTAAGTAATTTACAGATTTTTTAAAGGGCTACGTTTTGAAATGAAACCTTTTTGTTAGCGTGTTTTTTATTTTGCAACAGAAACAGTAAAACATTGTGTGATTGAAAAGTATAAGTAAATATAAACATAGACATGATAGAGGTGAGGCTATAGTAACACACGTCTTGCCAGTTATGTTTATACATGGGGGGCGATCCTGTCGCCACTGACTGGGCACAAATCCAGACTCCGGCTGTTACCGAGAAATTCTAGGTAGAAAAATTCCAATTCCAAATCAACACTTTGTCGATCCGAAAATCGAACACTGGATTTAGAAAATATATTATTATAATTATAATAGATATTTTTTCATAAATGTACTAGAACGAGTGTACATACTTAAAATCATGTCTTTTTCTTATGGTGTTAGGCAGAACTGTTACCATCCTTATAAGTGCTTCTTTTGCTTCGTTTACGTTCATACATCTGATTATACATGTAACCCAGTTGCGAGTACTTCAGACTTGACTAAAAGCCTACCTATTCCATTTGTAAAGTTAGCAATAAAATACTTCTAACCAGGAGCCTTTAAATCTTCTTGGCAGTAAGGCTTCTTGACTAACAACAAATAAATACTTTATTTTAATGGTGCCGTTGAATTTTCAACTCCAACAGCGCTGAGCCGGGTGTTATAAATCCGAGTGATACTGAAAACTGGCATTAATGCGATCAAAAGCTTTGTAATAATTAAAGCGATGACGCTTTACATGAGTAATTCTTCCGTGAAAAGCTCTTAAGGTTTATAACGTCATATTACGTACTTACAATAGAAACATTGCGGCCAAATACGTGTCAAACCACGCATAGTAAAGGGTTCCGTAGTTGGGATGAATATGCATAATATTCATTCATATTTCATCGACCAAAATAAATATTTAGTTTTTCAGAGTATTTTTTAAAGAAACTGATAATTAAAAAAGTTGCTATTGCTATTTACCAATAATATCCGATATCTCAAAAACTAAACGTATTTTTTTCATCTCTCGGTTATATCATGCTTCGTGTGGCGACTGTCGAGTGTCGGACCGGAATTCGTTGTGTCATAATTTCACTACATTTTTAAGTGGTTTATAGAATACACCTTCCTTGCAAAATTCATCGATGTAGTGTAGATAATAGTCTTAGTGTAAAATGACTCTGATACATTAGGACGGACTTTCATACGTTTTGACGTATAAACGGACAGGACGATAAAATAAGGGCTCCGTTATTGCCATTTGGCTATTATTATATACGTAATTTTTCACGTTGATCGAAAGCTAAACGGCTGATACAAGGGTCAGATGCAGAAGGCGGCCATCTTGGATACGGCATACATGATGAGGAGGTTCCTTACTCTAAATCCCTAATCACTGCTATCTTGGGTCTATATACCACCTCGCTAAGTATGGAGCACTATTTATTCATACAATTTCGAGAATACGAAAAAATATAGACACGTTGATATATACGTATAGAAACATACGACGACGTGTGTAGCGCAGCGGGCGAAGGTCCGCCTGCAACGCAAGAGGTTGCGGGTTCGATTCCCGCCTCGGGACAAATGTTTGTACGATCTACAAATATTTGTTCTGGGTGTTCTGGGTATTTGCTATGTATAATAAAAAATATCTATCTATGTAATGTATTGTATTAAGTATATCAGTCATCTAGTACCCATAACACAATCTCTGCTTAGCTTGGGGCTAGATGATGCTGTGTGGATTGTCCAGCATTATTTATTTATTTTTTTAACATATGATATTAAAGACATAAATGCCCAAGACTGAAGCGACGACAAAACAAATACCTATCGAAGAGAAATACTTCATTATCACTGTCAAAACCACAACATAATTATCACTCCAAACAACGACAAAATACAAAGGCAAACTAAACCAGAGAACTCAATTTGATCGCGGCGTGAAGTGCTTGCTCTAGTCCTTATAATGACCGCGGGGTGCTAGCAACCCGCAGACAAACATTGTTATAAGTCCGCAAATTACCGGAACTCCGGGACTCCGGGGCTCCGGGGCCCCGCAAGTCCCGGACACTTCTGAGATCCGAGATTTAACAAACAAAACGGCGCCGGTGCGTAACCGTTTAATGAGACAATTTAACTCGGTTTATAAAAGCTAAGGGTTCGTCGCCGCGTTGGATACATGTGAGTTTTACTTTTGGCCGCACACCCAATTAAAACCCTGAGTTTATTACTGAGCAATTATAAATGAATAACTTTATTTGTTACTTAGACTACGAAATAGGTACATACGAAAAAGTTCATGGAAAGAAATTGGTTATTTTCTTCTTTTTTTTTTTCTTTTAAAAAAAAAAAACGTTGCCCCACACTAGGAATTTCTCCTGTATCGTGGGTGCGTTTATAAACATTTAAACTCACATACACAAACAGCCAGACCCGGAACAACTACCTGTAGGTCATACAAATATTTGTTCCGTGCGGGGATCGAACCCACAACACGCGGCGCAGCAGCCGATAGCTCAACCACTGCGCCAACCGTGTCGTTTTAATCTGATCATGCTTAGAAAATGGTGTGTTAAAATCATCATCTGCCTAGCCTTTTCACAAATACGTTGGAATCGGCTTCCAGTCTCAAGCGGATGCAGCTGAATATCAGTTTTTACACGAAGCCTTTGCCTATCTGACTTTACCTATCTATACCTCCACAACATGATGCCTTAGGAAAGACTGGTCGTCAAACTTTTGCAAAAACTGTGAAAGATTTAAGTATGACAACATTGACAGTCGGAACCAACTTCTAAACGTGCTTTCCGATATACGGAGTGTCTTTGATACGTAATGGATTGTGACCCATCTACGAACCGACCTTAGAAAGCGTAGTTTATACTTCGATCGACCCGTGCGACTGTTCTTACCCACAAGCTTTTCATCTAATTTAATACATTTCAGAATATTTACACACAGAATTTAATCTACAGACACAATTTTAGTAAGTATATTAAATACATATTTACGGTACCGTAAATAGTAATTTTGTTTGAGTATCACTCGTGTGTAAGTGTATTTTTCTTATCATATTAAGTTAGCTATTCTGTTACGACAAAAACTAACTTAACCAATATCAAGAGAAAAAGCTGAGAGTATAAGATTACTCTCAGCTTTTTCGGTCAAACACAATATAATTAATCGACCTTGTCTACAACTTGGCGCTGGTAAAAACTTGACCCTCGGAAGGTCATGCTCTGAAATACCCTTGAAGATGTGCTTACCCCGGCTTAAGCTTGAAGATATTGCTATCTTTATTAGGATCACGAACTCACGACTACTCATCCAGAGTAAAGTTTTTCACCTCGTATCGAGGAGAAGACCTCAGAATTTAGTTGCCTATTTTAATCACAATATTATAATTAATTATCCGATCTTAGAAATAAAAACTGCGAAGATCTTACTTCACTTATTACAACCAAATTAATATCTTACTTATAAAAATGTATACTTGCCCTGCCTGTGTACTGTATGGTGCAATTCTATAATATTATCAGTGGAAATTTTACTTTCGAAATCTGGGATTTACTACTATTTAAAAAAGAAACATTGCCAAACACTGAGAATTTCTCAAATTTACATACACAAACAGCCAGACCCGGAACAACTACCTGTAGGGCATATAAATATTTGTTCCGTGCGGGAATCGAACCCACGACACGCAGCGTAGCAGGCAATCGCTCAGCCACGCCGCCAACCGTGCCGTCAAACCAACTATCTTTATCGTAGCTGTACGTAGTCTGCAAAAGTAAAATAAAGCCTCCAACAGAAAACTATTCAAAGAATACGTCTCCGCTCCTCTTTCCATTCCATTATTCCGTTCTCATTATCCCGTCTCGTATAATCATCTCACAGATAATACGGCTCTCGCTGTGATCCTTGCAACGCTAATGAGAAATGATGGACATAGACGGGATTTTATCTAAAAAAGAGGGGGATTTTGGACAATTTAATATACGGAAAATACGGGTAAAAGCGACCGCTATGGCCATGGACAATGAAGGTTTGAATAGAGCCAAGACCGTAACTACGATTGTGGTTATTTATCTGTGGTTATTTTGGTTTCTAACCGGACCGCCAGCGTTGGTACTGTAAAGGTCGTATATAATACCAGACCTTATTGTATACAGGCTGGTAAAAAAATAGTTCTCTATGGTTTTAAACAGTCAAACAACATTCGAATAGCTCAAAATATAGAACGGGTACTTTGTCAAGCGCAGAAGGATTTATGATTGTGAAATATGGCGTAAGGTTCTCTTCAACGTAACAAACACTCATTTGTCGAAATATAATAATTAAAATCACCATTAGAACTCTCTAAATTAGAATTGTACTCAAATGTCAAGAGTTCATGAAATAGTTATTTTCAAATAATTTGAACTTAGAAAGTCGTATAACTATTTCAATTATTAATACTTCGTGAAATACACATTACGTACAAATGTCGCAAATGACTTTTTTAATACCATACAACCTAATTTACTGAGCAGCGATTTTCAAAAACCTAAGAAAATTTGAATGTAAGAATGTTAAGCTGCATTTATGCATATCCTTCACATACACGGGTTACAACCAAGGTCAGCCATTGGCCGTGAACGTGGCCGGTGCATGTCTAGCCCAAGACCTTGGACGCATTAGCGCTTTCCGCTAGTATTACATTTGTTTAATATCACACGGCAAATCTGAGTTAGCCAAGTGCATTAGAATTACTTTACGAAACCTTCAATTAACATGAATGCCTGACAAATAGACGACGCACACCTAAACAGGCACTGGGCACCAAACACCATATTTGAATTTGAATTTGAAAATGTTGTTGTCGTATAGATTCAACTCTACCTAACCCTTCGGGGATTAATGGCGAGATGGTTTTATGCTTTTTATATCTCATAAGGGGTGTAAAGTTGCAACAGAAAATATTGATCCACACAACGCGGCAGCGGGTCAAGCGGGTTTAAAGTTTGTTTGCGAACGTAGCTTCGAAGCGTACATATAAATAATTATATGAAAATATGATTACATAACACAATTCCTGCTATTTACAGGAAACTATTATTTTCCTGAAGGGCACTGCCGAAGGCTTCAGAAGCCGGGTCTACACAGAACAAAGGTACAGTACAATTTATCGTAAACAAAGACGAGCGTTTACAAAGGCATACTTCATGGGTACCTACGGTACGACAAAGCGTCGACACAAAACAAATCCAGAGTCGTGCGGCGTCAAGCGGTGTCGTGCGATGTCGTGCGGCGTCAAGCGGTGTCGTGCGATGTCGTGCGGCGTCGTGCAATTCCGTACGGAGCTGTGGCCGTCGGGTGGGAGCGTAGTTATTGATTCTCTGACATCCCCATTACATAGAGTGCTGACGTGTCGATAATGCGGGAATATCGGCTTTGTAATGCATGGGTTATAAGTACTTGGACTGTTGTGACAGCCTGTCGACATGAAATATTGAGTGAAATTGTGTGCCGATGTAATCGTTTCGTGAATAGGGAAGCTACGGCGAAAATGAGTTTCCTTGATGTGTTAGTAGGTATTCAATATATGTAGATATAGGTACGTAATACTATGCTTTTTAGACATTTTTGAGCAAAGAGAATTTGTATGCTCAGTCATTGATTGAACTTCAATGCAATTTCAAAAAATAACGTCGTCTGATTTTGATTAGTTTTCAGTTGTGTAAACCACGGGCAGAGTGAAGTTGTTTGCAAACCTCGTGGTTTACACAACAGAAAGCTAACAAGCGAGCAGACGACTGCTCGTAATAAGAAAATACAGTTAACAAACCCTATACAGTAACTAAACAACAAAAATAACCTTACCATAACAATACCCGCAGAGAAAATGTTCAAATTGCAAGTCTTAACACAAGTTAGTATAATTTTAACCTTTTTCTAGAGCGTTTCATAACGTTTTTATTCCAATCTAAATGCAAATGAGTATAAAGAAAATTGTTTATCTACAAGAATAAAAATAGGATAAAAGCAAACCATTGTTACGGATACAGGAAAACAACGTGACTCAGAAATAATTATACTTTCTACTTCATAGCAGTTATATTCTCCGTATGTAGTCATTAAGTATGGCGGATACATTACATGGCGACTAAGGTCGACCGTGGAATAGGTAATTAATTAAGAAATCACTTTTATAATTGCGTTGACCCCTAGTTTGGCAGTCTGGACGAGGTATCAGGTAGCCGCTACGTTGGAGTGGCCACTAATCTTATTAAATGTGTGGGTTGCCGACAAAATTACGAAGGATATTTATACCGATCCCAAATTCACGTTGCCAGGGTGGCGAGAACGGTTATAACGATGTTGGATAGGGACGTGGTCTAAAAATATTGTAGTTTAACTTAGTACTTATAATACGGAGATTGAATAATAATCAAATTACGAACCTAAAATAGAGATGTGAAATAAAACGTTCTACAAAACAAAGTCTACAAAAAGTATATTAACATAAACGAAAACGTAATAAGAGTCTATACTTTAATAAAACGAAAAAATCTCTGTAGCTGATAACATTTTTACGTAATATTCAAATTCCCGGCGGGCATCCCTGACAAATTGAATATTCATTTAATATTTCACGAGAAGCAAACAGAAGCCATCGATACCGAGCATTAAAAAAAATGTATGAATCCATCAAAATGCTGCGTTTGATAAATTGCCGAGTAGATTAGATCAGGGACGAATGAATGGAGCACTTATTGACATTAGACGTTCAGTTTGATCGGGTTTAACTGGATTATGAACGAGTCTAGGACTGGGTATGTGTTTATGTCACCGTTGGGAGTTTGATCGAATAAAGCTATTTACTTTGTGTCAGTGATTTACAAAGACGTGTCAATATAAATACGAAATCAAGTAAAACAAAAGAATCGCAAATTGATTGAATGACGATGCATAGCGTATGTGAAGTATAATTTAAAATAGGGATTATGGTTCGTAGGCATTTCTGCGCGCACAAGAAATTGAAACTACTCGTATCAGTATGGGTGGAAACACACTGAAGGTTTCAGAGTAAAATTGGTTATTGATCCGTATTTACTAATGAAGTGCACTGGCGAAATGGTAAATCCTGGTTTCAATATTTTAGGAAGGTGTTCATTTGTTTCCTTTGCAAGACTTGTAGCTAAACAAAGCAGGCTAACACAAGCAATCACAAGTCTTAATATATAGGTTATGTGTTATCTCAGCTTTCATTTTCAAAACGAATCCGGAAACAGCTATAATGTAAGATAAATTTTGAAATTGAGATCGGCGTAGCTTTAAATGATAAATTTAGGTAATTTATTTCTGTAAATAGGTTTTTACACATCAATAAGTACAATATTTTTATAAACTAGGTTGGTGTTTCCCTATCTGACTACTTACTTTGAGAAGAAACAACGAAATAAACTCAAACATCGCAGTCTCTTTTAAATGCCAAACATTATCTTGATCAGATCATATGAGGACCATGCATATTTGTGTCTGAGATAGTCTCTTAAGGAAAGAACCACACAGATATGACTGGACCTATTCAGTCAGAATTCAGTCAGAGCTCAACAAACTGTAAAATCCCTTACCGCAACTTGAAGTGCAAATCTCCCAGACGTCCGTCATTATTCTCCGGCTCAGCGGTCTTGGTCTTCTCGGTGGCATTAGCATCGGCGAGCTCCTTGCTGAGCGGGGCCGGCTCGGTCGGCGCAGTAGGCGAGTGGGGGCTGTTGCCGCCAGTTGGCTATATTGGTAAGGAGATGAGAAAGTTAGTGCCAACACATAAATCGTACACCTATCTCTTGTACTCTGGTCTTATCTCAGAGAGAGGAAACGGGTCGTAATACGTCACACAAGGCCAGAGCTAGTTGGTGGATATCACATCTCTTTGAATTTTTATTTTAGAAGGAGAAGGGAATGTCTCTTGCGATGTTAACAACTTTGGAATCATGGTGTAAAACTTCCATAATCATAAAAACAGAACGCTTCCAGGACTTTGTTATGTAATAAGGTAATGACCTATCACGGCACGAGGCGGCAAGCCTGGGAGTAGACGCATCTGGCAGTAGACATCACCCTAGTGGGTACCCGCAATCGTGTTTCAATTTCAACATATTTCGATCGTATAAAAGTGGTCAGAGTGAGTGTATTTGAAACCAAACAATATCATGAAACCCGTCACAAACAAACAAAACGCGGCGTTGGCCCTGCTCATTGTTTGTGCTACACACACACAAACTACATATAACAATAGGAAGGGGTGGTGGGCAGCGCATAGAAGGTCTATCACAATAAAAACGTGTTCGCAAAATAATTCACTCGACTTCAAAGACAACACTTTAAAGTGTGAAATAACTAATTTCGGAATTTGGCTATGTTTGTTTCATTTTTTGCCACCGACTTCCAAAACTATAGTAAAGTTAAAAAATCTATTTTTTGTTGTAAATATATTCTTTTTTTGCGTTACTTAATTAATTATTTATTCAAGTTACAATGGCCTAATGTCAACTGCTCATCACCTTACACAAAAATTCAGTGGTGAAAATCAATCTACCCCTATTTTCTGCATTTAGGGGTAGATTTCTTTCTTTAAATTTCAATGGAAACAACTTTGACTCTCTATACTCTACCCAGTAAAAAAAGAATGATAAAAATTGGGAATACACTAAAAAAATATACGTGGTCACATAAAAAAAAACCTTTTTTCGTCAGTTAAAAATAGCTCCTAAATGACTTCGACTGTTTTACTTTGTTTAGCTAAGTGTGCAAGATACGTTATAGTGCTTACCGTGGTCGCAGGGTTGATGGTCGGCGGCTGCGGCGTCGGTTGCGGCGGGGAAGCGGCCGGGGGCGCAGGCGCAGTCGGCGACGGTGACTTGCGCAGGTAGTGAGTGGCCGAACCAGGAGAGCGGACGGCGGTGGCGCGGCGTGGTGGTTGGAAGACCAGAGCCTTATCCGGGCCGCGCTTGCCGCCTGCGCAGAAGAATAGCAATGAAAATAAAGTAAGTACTGATGGTGGTAACCTAAATAACTACGTATTTATTCGGTGAAAATAATTTGAATAAATTTGAGCTGTCCCATCTGGAGGACATCTTAAAATCTGAACTGCCATTGTCTGGAGAAAACCATCCCTAATTCGTGAGCTACGGTCTCACAATCCACCAGTAACCTGTAATATGGCCACTATATGTATTTAAACCAGCGGCATTGTATGATCATGATCGCGTGAAAATTATTGCTATCTAACCCGATGAGGTCCTTAATTAATTAGTAAATAAACTGCTTTTTAATATAAACTAGCTTTTGCTCGCCGCTTCGCCGCGCTAGGAAGTTAGAAAGAGACAAAAAGTAGCCTGTGTCACTCAGTGTGTACAGACAGAGTATGGATTTCATTAGATTACACAGAAATAATGATATTACAGTTTAAAAAGAAATGTCAAAACTTCAACGCTCTGTGGGGCCTAAAATCAAGTACTAAACTCACGGTATCAGGTCGTGCGTCGAGGTCCTTTCCAGCCTGTATGTAATGTGTTGATTTTGGTCCTCGTAAGGCCTCATACGTCATCACCCGTGGTGACACACCATGTCATACTGATATACCTTATTTATGTTACGTACCTAGTTTGTGGGCCAGCGAGTTCCTTCGGCGTGCGATCCAGCAGACGAGGGCGCCGAGCGCGGCAGCTATTAGAACCGCGGCGCCGCACACCACCAGCCACAAGGTGGCGCCATGCAGCTCGCCAGCTAGAACAAAAGAAAAACTGTTATTTTCGGATCAAAATCTCGCAAAATAAATGTTGACAAAAAGGTCAAAGCAACAACACCCCAATGTCATCGCCAATCTAGAAAATATATTTGATACTTAAGGTATAGAGCTCCCCACATGAAGCTTCCCCAATCTGTCAAATACTTTCATAGACTTTCAACTTTATAACAAAAGAATAAGGTTCATGTTCAATTGGTAAAATGTGTCAGTTTGGGATAGCTTGATGTGCTGGCAACATTATGTTCAGAATTTACTAAGCTAACTACAATCAACCAAGAACATAACATGACTTTTTCGAAGTGACATAAGACGTAACCTAAAAAAGTTCAAATCTAAAATATATATTTTTATCTTTTTATGAATCCCTCTAAGGATAAAAATTCTTTGACAACGTTACTCAGGGACTGACGCTTAAAATTCTAAGATATTTGTGACATATGGACGCTACCATTCCATCTCAAATTATTGTATGAATAAACGTCCGCTATTGTTCTATATGTAAGTTCAAATTTAGTTGTTTGTGACATGTCTCGTCCGGGAATGTTTTTGTTTGAGTAGTACGTTCACCTTTGTTTCTAAGGTCAATAACACTTTCCAGAAGGTGGACCGTCAGATAGTTCACCAACTTATCGCGTAAAAATGTTGGTCTAGTGGCCGCAAGAAGTGCACAACAGTGCATGAGGACTTCGATTCCAGCGTCGGGCAAAGAGTTATTGGGTTTTTCTATCTGAAATTTCTCAGTAGCAGCGCGGAGTCTAGATTTCAGAACGGTTGATGACAATAGGTTTGCCCCAACTACGTGAGACATAAAAAATACTGTCAAAATATGGGTAGGTATATCATAGAACCATCTCTACCTTCCCCTTTTGGTAAATACAGGGGTGATATTGTTATGTTCATCAAAAAGCTAAAATAATTTAAAAGCTGATATTCTTGACTGGTAGCTAAAGTGGAGCACCTATAAACCCCGATTACACATCAAACAGGCGACACCAATGTTAAGAATTTAAATTGTATGACTATTGTATACAACCTTTTTTTTTGTTAACAATAAAACCTCTTGAGAGGTCGTTGTTCTCAGCATTATGAATAACTAAGGGAATAACTAAGGGAATAACTAAGAGGAGGTTAGACTAACTAATAACTGATGCGGAGTTCCGAAAAAACAATCTCTGGTGCTCAGTACATTTCCTGTTACTTAGATCGACAACATGTATGGAAAAGCAAATTTTTCGATTTCATATGCTACGAAAGAAGCGGTTTTTTAATTATTTTAAATTAAACTATTAAGTACCTGAACAGATAAAAAAAGAATCATAGGGCAAGTTCACCCGCATCACTGTCAACGGGAAATTGTCCAAAAGGCTTTCAGCATTGCCACGATGAATGGCAATGCTGATTCGTTGGCCACGTGAAGATTCGACTACTTATATTAAAAATTGATCGTAAAAATGAGCACAATGACCCCTTAAGTGTAGTGTAAACTAAACATAAGGTTGTGTAAACTCTCGAGGAATGTAAAAACATAAAATAATAAAATTTTCTTTATTGCCTTAATTTATAATTAATATGCTAATGACTAACAAGATAAAAAATAAGATAATTAATTTATGTCGGAGGTCTTTGATTAGGCAGCTCAAGGAGAGTATCTTATTTATTTATTATCTACTATGAAAAGCTTTCAGCACTTACCTACTGCGATGATATTCTGAGGAAGAAGAAACTGCTTTGTGTCAAAAACGCATTTTCTATCATTAACATCAACAGTAAAAGCAACTATCAAACTACGCACAACAATAAACATTATTTATACTGTTAACTCTTTCATTCACACTGAACACACATAATCACATTACCTTATATCGATCCATTCAATCCATTCATTCATGTATGTATATGGCCTATTAACGTGATTTGATGAGTCGTTCGCATACGGAACGAGAACGTCTGTCCAATAACCGATCAATGGCGCTCTAATATTCACACTATCGGCCATTGTGTAAAAGGATAATCGGGTCGATTCCCTTGCTGGCAAGCTTAACTGAATTAAGGCTATTTCTATCTTTTTCTCTTTCATAATGCAAGAAGGGGTCGGACATACTTTCGACTGTAAAAAGTCATGTGAAAATCATTATTCAAAGTTTTTTTTTGAAACGTTGCCCCAAACTATGAATTTCTCCGGTATCGTTGGTGCGTTTACAAACATTTAAAGGCACATACACGAACAGCCAAACCCGGAACAACTACCTGTAGGCCCAATAGGGAATCGACTCACGACACGTGGCGCATCGACTGCTGCGCCACGTGTCGTGAGTTCGATCCCTCAGCCACTGTGCCAACCGTGTCATCAATGCTGATTTTATCATGGTTCAATTGTTTAATAAAAAAGTAAATAATTTACGTCTTCCATTAAAAATCTCATTGGATAGTGTAGAAATCATGCAGTTCAAATTAAAAAGAACATCAGAAATAAACGTAGAAATTAGTTGATGTCCCTTCCACCCTTTATATGACAGCTGTCATATTTGGTTTAAATAAAGTTTCAACACAAATATATTTGACATTTCAGAACTTCTCGGTGTCCGACATGGTGAACTCAAGACACATAGGCATAAAGTAATTTGCCATTATTTCATGTAACTTATCCTTCTAAGCTGCAGTAAGGAACATTGGTTGGACACGTGCGCCAAATATTTTTAAAACGAAACTATTAATCTGTGACAAACACGTTCTAACCATCAGAGCTATAGTTTTATAACGTGAGTCATCGCCTCGAAGCGGAAAAACACGAACATTTCAATAAATTTGTGTCGTTGTTCATGTTCAACGTTCTACATGTATGCACGTGGACCTGCTCCTATGTAATTACATATATAGCTATCCTACAGCTAGACTTCAAAAATATGAACACAAGTATTTTTTGAAAATTACTTTAAAGCACCACACATAAAGTTTAGTTTACAATATAAATTGTAAAAAAAACTAGTCATTGTGAAATCTACTTAATTTCGGAGCAATAAAGTTGAAATTTGTTTAAGTGGAAACAAAATCATTATTGAAAATATACAGGCAATATCCCAAAGCCGCCTGTACAACAAACTAAGTAAAATTCCACGAAAATAATAACTGGGAAACGACTTTTATTTTTGGTGCAAAAAATCGCTGTTCACGGTAGCGCGCAATGTAGAGAATTGGAAACATGTGCTTTAACAGACGTTACAAGGTATCCTAGGTGTATTTAAAGTTAAGTTATACAGTTTGAAACTTGTATTCCTAAAAAAAGAGTTTTGAAACGTCTATCTGTAAGCAGAAGATTCCTAGCACAAGATAATGAGCACAATGTCGGCAACAATTGAATCTCTGCTTCTTTAAGCTTTTTTTACACCATATGTAATAATTACAATAAAGTAGTATGATTTGGTTTTCACGTGTGTTCTACACTATGTCAGTCTGTGGATGGGTGACCGTTCATTACATATCGCGACTCTTCAGTACCTCGGAAAGCACGATAAGCCGTTGGTCCCGGCTGTCATTTGTAATCTTTGACAGTCATTATGGATATTCAGAAGCCCGGAAATCTTTCAACCGGACCAAGCGGTAACGTTTTACAGTCGCTTTGTAAAATATTGGTATTCAGCACATCCGGTTAGACTAGCCAACCCCAACATAATTGGGAAAAGGCTAGGCAGATGATAATGAGTACAAGGGGCCATTGTCAGAGGATTGGAGTGAAGAAAAACTAACCTTGTATAATGTGTTACTCGTACCTACAACAGCGTGTTTACTAATTGTTTGTTAACACATAACATTAGGCCCACCTTTGTCGGAAGGAAGTAATTAACTAACAACGTTGTTATTAGGTACTTTGTCTTTCTTTATTAACAGTTAATTAGTCACTTTATTAAGTTCCTTATTATTTTGTGCTTCATATTAGTATCATGAATGTTTTTTTTTGTTTTTTTGTGGGTACTTTCATTTCTTTGTCTATGACTCTGAATCTGAACTGAACAACAAAAAACAAACTATACATAATTAAGATTTAGATAATTTTGGTAAAACGTAATGTCGCAAACCTTAAAAGCTTTGTTGACCTAGCAAGCAATGATAATTACTCTTCCTAAGCTTGTAAGAATACTTTCTCATACGTCGTACTCAGCCTCAAAAGAAAAAAGACGACATAAATAAATAAACTACAATGGACCTCTACATAGAGCCCGCAGTGCTTTCACAAAAAAAGAAATAGTTTTATAGAGAGAAGCCAAGAGACGTCGGCGCCCTACTTCTGAAACTATACATTTTTTATACCAACTCTATGTAGCGGCTAGATCAATGTAGAGTTGGGTAATAAAATGTTCTCCGGCAGCTGGCGAGGAGAGCTATAGCTCTATGTCAATTTAGGTTAAATAAACAAAAAGCTTGAAGATTTAAAATGACTTCGGTGGAGTAGAAATCTTGATAGCACTTTCGTGTAGCTGTTTCAATACCTACAATTTGTCCTATTTGAAGATATCGAGTCCTATTGTATCTTGAAATTCAAATCGAGTTGTGCGCCAATTTCACAAGTTCAAGTCAAAAGAAGGTCTTTAAAATTGAGTTAAGAACGTTCGAGCATTTAGTTAGGACTGAGTAATGCGCCTGTGCCGAGGCGCCGAATGACGCAATACCGGCGTGCATGTAATTTGTGCCGAATATTTTATTAATTTAAACTGGAAAAGGAATGCCAACTTTATTTTTATAATAATGATGGAAAAACAATCTTAAAGACCTGTGAACTATACAGCTCTATTCATATAATTCTTTGAACGAAAGATCATACTATGTATATATATACCTACTTAATACGTACAGACGCCAGCACATCAAGCTATCCCAAACTGTCATCTTTTCCCAATTGAACATGAACCTTATTCTTTTGTAATACTATAACTACATGAAAAAAAAAAAAAAGATAATCACAGGGCATCGAAAAATTCATCCGCATCACTGTCAACGGGAAAAGTGCCCAGAAGGCTGGTGAAAATTTGAAGATAAATCATAATAAAATAAAATTATTTTTTTGCAGTCATTAAATATATATAAAAAAAAATATTTAGGGGTGGGTCACCTTAATCATTTAGAGGTATGAAAAATATATATTGATTCTCAGACCTACCCGATATGCTCACAAAATTTCATACAAATCGGTCCAGCCGTTACGAAGGAGATTGGTAACAAACATTGCGACTCGAGAATTTTATATATTAGACTAGCGGCCCGCTCCGGCTTCGCACGGGTATAAATTATATATATATTATACATATAAACCTTCCTCTTCAATCAGTCTATCTATTTAAAAAAACGCATCAAAATCCGTTTCGTAGTTTAAAAGATTTAAGCATATGTACATAGGGATATAGGGACAGAGAAAGCGACTTTATTTTATACTATGTAGTGATAGTATACGCGCTAAATGACCAACTAAATGAGGTTTAGAATCGAATTAACAGCTACGTCAAGTCTAGAACAATGCCACTAGTACCAGCCTATTACTGTCCCACTGCAGGGCAAAGGCCTCTTCTCATACAGAGAAGGCATGAGCATTAATCACCACGCTTGCTCAAGACGGGTTGGCGATGTCAGACTTATATTAATTATATAAGTCCAAGTTTCCTCACGATGTTTTCCTTCACCAATGTCAGTGATGTCCAAGATAAACTTAGAAAGTACATATGAATTGAAAAACTCACATTGGTACTTGCCCAGGTTTGAACCCATAACCTCGAAATATGCCACTACCTATCCATTTTAAGTCCCAAAATAGACCAAGTGGAATTTTCCACCACACGTGTAGAGAGGGAGGTGATTTTTCACCTTCAAACGTTACATACACATACAGTTACGTTACATATACAGATTCCATCTATCTTCGTCTGAACTCCGTGCCCACTTCTCCTGTATACAATCAATAAATCTGTCTATAAAAAGATCTAGGTCATATTTCGCTGTGTCTGAACCAGACATAAATACGGATTGGAAAATATAACGATGGCTATACTAACGGTTTCAAATAGATAAAGATGTTGTTGACAGTTTTGAGTAGCTTTGTGTTTCCACTTATTTTGCGTTTGCGAATCTACACACATACGTAATTTAGTGAAAATTACTTTAAACTTTATACTCAAGCCTATATTCCCCGAAGGTTTTAGGCAGATATATTTAACTCCCAAGCAATAGGGGGCGAGCCATATTGCCATCCACTGGGAAAAATTCCAGATGGAATAACACTTTGTCCGACCCTGGAATCGAACCCAGGGACCTCATCTCTGCAGAAAGACCAGCAAAGCAGTAGGTATGTGTATCTCAATAGTAACTCATTTTGAAATCGACCAATTTTACGTGATGCGCGGGTTTTTTGATATAGTGGAACTAATTCAATTTCGAGTGTGATAGGTATGCTAGTTTTCAGTTATCATCCTTGTATTTGTGTATCACTACTTCCTCCAAATTATTTATAGAAGAATCCTACAAATGCGATACATCTCTCCCTTCAACTGACTTCCAACTGGCTAGTATCGAAAAAAAATGAAAATGACAAAGACTGTCTGCTCCCTGAATCGGAACAGAGTCAAAATCGACCGATAGGATCCTAATGAGACCTCATCGCCTCACTGATAAGATTATCCGTTTTCTGTCGTCTCCGTTGCAAGGTGATTCAATGACGCTCATCTTTGTTAGTGTGACGATGTTAGAATCTTATTTTCTTCGCCTTACTGTCCTTTTGATGTGAATTTTTAACAAAGCAACTTTTTGATATTTGTCGAATCAGCTTCATTGTATTGAATGTCGGCGAGGCAGTGGGTTCAAATATAGGGCAGAACCAATGAGACTTACTCAAGTCCTGTGTACTTTTTAAGTTTATCTTAGACATCACAGTCATCAGTGAAGGAAGATATCATGAGAAAACCAGACTTAAAATGGAAAATAAGAGTGAAAACGAGCAAGCGTAGTGATTAATGCTCGTGCCTTCTCTATTCAAAAAGAGGCCTTTCCTCTGCAGTGGGATAGACAGGCTGCTATTTTATGAAACGAATATTTCACGTTTTCCACATAAAACATAACAGTAAAATAAAACCTGCAACGAATTCAAATATAATTAACATATAGATTACAGTCTGATACCTACGTAACCAACGTCGAGTTAATTCAAGGATCAAATTGCATTACCGGTGACGCACGCAGTGGCTATAACTCCCCTAACTCCCCTCGGCCATGGAGCGAGCAGATTTCCAATAAGCCCCGTTCCACCCTTTCCGTAAACATTGTCTGTGACGGTCCCAAATACCCTGTTTTACTGGCAGACGGGTTAACTAGAGGAGAGCGGGGTAAACGTGACTAGGTTTCGTTTGGTTTATAGGTGGAATGGATATTTCTTAGGTGAAGGTTAAGGAATGATGACCAGAATTTGCATTAAAAGTTTAAAAAAGTTAAATAATTTATTAGCGGTTAGTCCGCTAATAAATTTAAATAAATTATTTGACTTTGACCGATGTGGCGCGGCGGTCGAAGGTCCGCCTGCGACGCAGGAGGTTACGGGTTCGATGCCCGCTTTGAAGATTTGTTCCGGGTGTTCTGGGTATTTGCTATGTATAATAAATAATATCTTTCTATGTAATGTATTGTATTTAGTATATCAGTACCCATAACACAAGCTCTGCTTAGCTTGGGGCTAGATGATGCTGTGTGGATTGTCCAACATTATTTATTTATTTATTACTTAAATATGAAGATCAGCATTGCAGGTTTAAAAGGCTCTTTTTAAACGTCAAATTTACAAGTATAATAAAATACAAAAATGAAACTAGATGTCATTGTTGGTAATATTATGGAATTGGCCCCCATCGTATCTGGTATTACTGAATAAAGATTTTAGAAAAACATAACTGGAGGAATGTGGGTGTACCACGTGGGTGGGCGGTGCGTTTGTCTAACCCATCAGACAGGCATCATGTTATGTTATGTTATGAAACGGGCATACAGCATCTTACTCGTAGGTTATTTAACGATCTTTTAAACATTAAATAAATAATAAATAATCTATCTCTTGAAGTACCTACTAATAATTAATCCAAAATCGAACCCCAAGCAATCATCAATAAACCAATTGATCACAAAACACTGAACTAATAACACCGGCTCCCGTAGACACCTCCACCGCGCTATAGGACGGTGAGCGTGTGTCAGACCAGAGACAGCGTGTGTCCCACCAGCATCCCTCTCAATGTACTGAGCGGAGCATTTCCACAGGAAATTGTTATTACGTCGACGGGAAAGACGTGCGGGATTACAGGAAAGAGCCGCGTTATGTTTCTTTTTAGACGAAAGTGGCTGTTTTGTTAGCTAACCTTTGTGAGAGTTTAATTTACGGGTGGTATGGTGAGTGGTAAAATGCAAGGAAAAAAATGATGATTTGTGTAAATTTAAAATATTTATATGTTAACTTGTAAATTATGGGTGTTGGTACTTACAGAAATATCTACCCGTATAGGGAATATAGACAAGATTCAGTTTAAAATACTAACATACAATCCTTCGAGTGGAAAAATAAGCCGTTTTATTTATTTTAAAACTTTCGACACTTTCCTTTTAAAGGTATGTATGAAAGGTAAAGGTGTGTTTGAAAACTCCAAGAGAAAATGATCGCAGTCATAAACTGAGATTAAAATTCTTAGTTCAAAAGTTTTATAAAGTATTATCTTGTTTGATAAAAGAGAAACATTGGAAAGTTTTAAAAGGGATGGGAGGAAATCTTTGATGTTTACTTAAAAATAAAAAGAGAGTAGTGACAGACAGCTTGAAGCAATAAATCTCTGGAAGCACTTATTTAAGTGCGTCCTTGCCCTTCTCAAGAGCGACCGCCCCCGCACTTGACGCTCTACTTGATGAAGACTTTTGATAAGATTGAATATCTACTGATTTTTAGCTGAAGTGTTTTTTTTATAATTTAACTTGTTGGAAGTGGTTGTTGAAATATTTTCCACGTAAGTGGTTTTTTTTTATATATTTGAAGATCTTTTGACAATTATGTTTCGCTGACTGACAGTTTGTACTTAATGGACCAGTTTCTTTATGAAAAGAAAATGTAAAGATCATAACGATATGTAAATAAATAGGTACTGGTACGAATATTGCATACACAAAGCAATGGAAAGTCATAATCATCATCATCTGCCTAGCCTTTTCCCCACCTTGTTGGGGTCGGTCTAACCGGATGCAGCTGATAACCAGTATTTTACATCGAGCGACTCCCTATCTGACCTCCACAACCCAGTTACAGGTCTACACGATACCCTTGGTAATTACTAGAAGTCACTTCAGAACTTCTGACGACACATAAAGTCTGTTAAAGATCGACAAACGTGTAGTGCTTTCCTAGGCACGTAGGAATCTCGATATGTTACGAACGTTCACCCATCCACAGACTGACCTCGGCAAGCGCAGCTTAACCTCCGATCAACCCGTGCGACTATTTTTATTTAGCCACGATCTCCAATATAACAACAAAATTTTCTCCATACTATGTGAACAGGAAAATTCCGGTAGCTAATATTTTCCGAACAAAATCCACATTCTCTCCACATACCTGCACATAATATACTAGTACAGCATTAATGAAAATGAAACCTCATATTTCTGCGAAACGATAAAATTAATTTCATCGATTGAAAGCACTTAACTCCGACGTCAGTTGCTGTTACGTAAGGGGGGTCCAATGATCCCCATCCAACTCATTCAAGTTTTCATTTTAAACTGGTGCGATGAAGGTATTGTTATTGCTGCATTTTCGTAAGCTTTTGGAATTCTGCTCCGCTTCTGCGCAGTTGGATGGAGCCCCACCCAACTCTACTTTTTATCCTGAATTTGGACAGTCATCATGGCAGTGGTATATATCTGCTCGCCAGCCAATTCAATATAGTTACAAAGAGGGGGGAACTGCCTATATTTTCGATAAAGTTGGAAGTTTCCTCGTTATGCAAAATTGCTAGTTGTACTCTGGTCTTCTGCACAACATGCTGACCAGTATGGATGTGGTCCACGGGACTGAAGCCTTTTCGAAACGCGTTTTGTTCTGGAGGCTGGAATTCGTCAAGTCTCTTGACCAGACGGTTCGTGACGACCCTCGAATACAGGTTCGTGGCTCGTGGCTCAAAAGTGACTTTTAACCGTATTTGAATGCATGAAGACCCTCTGCATCACGCTTCGAGCGGGTGTAGTTACTGAAGAATGTGAAGAGTTACACACTATGTCGGTTTTTACCTATACATAATATTTTTCCACATTGGTCTAGTGGTCGTTAACGCGACTGCTAAGCATGAGGTCCAGGGTTCGAGCAATGTAGTATTGGGATTTTGCATTGGGAATGTCTCAGTAACAGCCCGGAGTCTGGATGTGTGCCCGATTGAAATACAATAACTGGCAATAGGCTCACCCCCTATCACATGAGGCTTACAACATAATTGGCGAAATGTGAGTGTTGTTACTATTGGTGCACCTCTACCCATCCCTTCGAGGAATACCGCGGCGTGATGTTATGATAAACATCTTGCTATAAAATTAGGTCGCTTTTAAGCTTTGATAGTTCTACTGTCAAAATAATAAATAATAATCTGCTGAAAGTTTTTATTAATTAAGAGATATTCTACATGCTGTTAATTAATTTAGCATGTAGTAGGGGAATACGAATGACAGGATATTTCATTTACACATTAAATATTGCTCACATTAATTCCTAAAGGGATTCCAGTAAGTACAGCTCTAATTAAATGTAATTTTATGAACCCTCGGATTGTCTATGACTTTTCCCTATGTCAGGGGAACTAATACCATTACGATAATTAACCTTTTTAATCTTAGCACGACTGCGCGGTGTAAATGTAACGTAAATTCGAATGATTTAAAATACTCGTTTAGCACATGATTTTATTCATATCTATGTGTGTACTTGCCGCACAAATTTGAAACAAAATGCGTATGAGTAATCGTACTTTCGATTAAGAAATTGTTTAAATTTATGATAAGTCTACTTCGCATGTTCGTACAAAGTTAAACAACTAGTCAAAACTCGCTTCTTTTTCGATAAGTTTCACAAAATTACCCTTAGAATTGAAATTACTTTCTCTATTTTGTTTTTTTTTTAATTAGGACAAGCCCGTCACACTTTTCCCAAACCACTGCAACTCCTGAAAACTAGAATCAACAGTGACGACCAGCAGAAAAGCGTCGAGACAATGGAACCCGACAAGTCCCGGAGAAACGATTCAACTGTCTTGGATCCCGCAAGGAATTTAATCAGGAAAAAACACCGGAGGAGTTTGAAAAATACATAATTTTGACTTCCCTCCGTATCTCTATTATGTCTGCTTACCTTTCCTCTATCTTGTTTTATGTTCCTTCTTCTAACAAATTTCTTCTAGTGTCTATGGTGCTAACTATAGCAAAAATTAAAAAATAATAATTAGAAGTCTAGTGCTTTCTACTCTTCTTTAACCGTTTTAATTTCGAATATAAACTTAACCTATATACAGTTGACTTTGGACTTTTATATGACGGACGACCATCCTACAGTGGTATGGTATGGCATGTTTATATAATAAATAAATAAATAATGCTGGACAATGCACACAGCATCATCTAGCCCCAAGCTAAGCAGAGCTTGTGTTATGGGTACTAGATGACTGATGTACTTAATACAATACATTACATAGATAGATATTTTTTTTATTATTCATAGCAAATACCCAGAACAACCGGAACAAACTTTAGTAATCGTACAAACATTTGTCCCAAGGCGGGAATCGAACCCGCAACCTCCTGCGTCACAGGCGGACCTTCGCCCGCTGCGCCACATAGGTCGTCAACTATACTACGTATATATGTCGTGGTTTTGATTCCCGGATCATACAAAGTGTTATTGGATTTTTCCATCTGGAAATTCTCAGTAGCAGCTCGGAGTCTGGATGTGTGCCCGGTTGGCAATAGGCTCGTCCTCTATTACGTAGTACTTACACTTAAATGGCGAAACGTGGGTGCATCATTAGGCACACTTCTGCCTAACCTTTCGGGGAATACAGGCGTGTTTATGTAATAATATATAAACCGGAAACGATCCCTATCATACAGATACCCATCAGCCAGCGTAGGTGTATAATTACGTGTAATTACAATGTGCCTAGTGTGTGTGTGTGTTCGACACGGAAGTATAGAAATCGATAGCAGTCTATACGTCATCAACTACCTAATGGCGCATTAGAGAATGACGTCACTGTTTCGTAATGGCCGCCAATTAATCATTAATTCACGGTTTTGGTAACTCGTTACAGTATATCTTATTACCTGTCCGATGTTTCTCTTTATAATGAAATTGTTACTTGTTTAGACTTCTAAGTATTGTTCTGTTATTTAGTTTGCATTAAAAATAATAATCGTTTATTTCTTAAATGGAGTAATAATTATTGTGTTTATGGAAAAGATCATAAAGGATCTAAATCTTGCTCATGAAGCTACTGACATGTGGAATATGGACTCAACAATTATAGTGCCGATAGTCGTATCAGTTAATGGTTTGATAGCGAAGAGTTTTGGCCAACATCTAGAGAAATCACAAAACATTTGGGTCAAGAGTCAGATGCAGAAGACATTATGGACACGATATCGATCCCTTATCACCGTTAGCTTGGGTCGTCTCACACAGACAAGGTACGAGCTTAATCACCGACACGCCTGCTCAAAGCTGGTTGGCGATTTCAGACATATCTCTTAATTATTATGTGATGAGGTAACGTAGCACCCCTTTAAAAACATTTTGCGCGCACGAAAGTGTGTGAGATTTAGCATAGTTAAGGTTTTCATGAAGTAGGAGCGCAGACTGCTAAAACGCCACTGAGCGACCACTACTACTAATTGTAAGTCCAGTTTACTTACAATATCTGTCTTCGGTAACGTCAGTGATGTCTAAGATAAACTTAAAAAGTAAATATGAATTTAAGAAATCCCATTGGTCCTTTCCCCATATTTGAACGCACAACTTCATGCAGGAGAGGCGACACCTTATCCGCTGGTCTATACGGACATTACATCAATACCCATATTACAACCCAAAACTCTAAAAACAATTTTCAACTAAATAAACTGCCCAAAAGTCTATCGCAGTCAGAATCTCTGAAAGTTACTTTGGCACTCAATAAAAAAAGATATTCTAGAAACAATTTTCGAGGTCTAGAGGAATCCAGATTTGTTATTCATAGTTTTACCTACATATACCCTTTGTTACAAAGCAAGTAGAACCCTTTGCAACGACCCTTCGTGTATATTTGATGGACCACATTTAGGATTCACGGCCATCTTTGTGCCGCTACCTTGGATATGATGTATACAGACCGACCGGGACCTATGAATAACTAATTCAATGGAATTTGAATTTACTTTTGAAAAGGGACGATGGCATAAAAATATTTTTTTGGCGGTCAGTAAGATTATTAAACAATATTAAACTCGTATTTTTTTCTTTTTTTACGGAAAGGAACAAAGGATTAAAATGAAAATGAAGTGAATGAATGATGATGAATGAAATATTGCATGACGTCACGTCTATGTACATTTTATAAATACTTGTGATATAGCAACCCCCACTCCCCAACTTAAATGTGTTTTATCTGGATAATTTTTTATTAAAATAATAAAGCAAGAAATACGTGTCTAATATTTTTTATTATCTGACTGACAGACTTTTTCCTATGTTATATACACACTTAAACGCATGCTTTGTTTCTATGGGGGTAGGCAGACACTACAGAAAGCCACCTGCTACAATCCTTCCATACTCTTTTTGCTTCTTTTAATAATTATTTGACGACCTGTGTGGCGCAGCGGGCGAAGGTCCGCCTGCAACGCAAGAGGTTGCGGGTTCGATTCCCGCCTCGGGACAAATGTTTGTACGATCTACAAATATTTGTTCCGGGTGTTCTGGGTATTTGCTATGTATAATAAAAAAAATATCTATGAATGTAATGTATTGTATTAAGTATATCAGTCATCTAGTACCCATAACACAAGCTCTGCTTAGCTTGGGGCTAGATGATGCTGTGTGGATTGTCCAGCATTATTTATTTATTTATTTATTTTATTATTTAATAACGTTCATACATATGGACACGCAACCTGACCTTTCTAAAGGACAATAAGTTTAGTGTAAGGTCAATGTTGTTTTGGTGTGTCCCCTCCTGATGTTTCCACTTACATCTGCCTTATAAATTATTTTCTATATTATATTCTTTTAATAAAGAACATAGAGAAATGGTCCAGGGACCGCTCAATGTAAAGTACTGTCAGCTGCATCCGGTCAGACTGGAAACCAACCCCAATATAGTTGAGAAAAGGCTGGGCAGATGTTGATGAAAGTCTAGGGGTTATCCTATGACTTATTAAAGCCATTATAGTACCATTGCGAAAAAGGGATAGTGAAATTCGTCTCGTAGAGCCCTATCTCTGTCTTACATTGGAACCGCAATGGTTTTGACACTTCATGGTACGGCCTCTTGTCCCAAAAGTTTATTGAAAGGCGAAAATGTGATCACATAACAATAACCGTTGATTGGCTTAACACATTTCTTTGAAATGAGACGTCGCGAAGCGTTTGGTCGACTCTTCACGTGACCAGAGGGCTGGCCAAAGAATCAGCATTGCCATTCAACGTGGCAATGCTGCCAGCCTTCTGGGCACTTTTCACTTTGACACTGATGCGGATGAATTTTTCGATGACCTGTGATTTTTTATATTATTTTTTGCTTTACATGTATTAATTATTTCTACGAAATAAAGTTATTTTTCTATGTCTTTTACACCAATATACTAAAGATTAAGCTCGTTTAAAGTTCCATCGACTCCGGCTAATAACGACATTCATAAATAAGATTATCCTTGTTCTAAAAATATCCTACTTAAACACCCGACATTTGCGCTCGTAATACTAACAGATTCAAGGGTCGTTTGAGCAAGAAATAATATTTGGTACACTTACTAAAATGTGTTAAAGGTTCCGAGACCCGGGCTTAGGTTAGACTCGAAAAGAAATCGATGTACCGATATATCGTACATACAGTCATACATATATAAATAGGTAGTAGTAGTAGTACTCGTAGTACCAGCCTATTACTGTCCCACTGCAGGACAGAGGCCTCTTCTCATACAGAGAAGGCACGAGCATTAATCACCACGCTTGCTGACGGGTTGGTGATTTCAGACTTATATTAATTATGTAAGTCCAGGTTTCCTCACGATGTTTTCTTTCACCGATGTCAGTGATGTCCAAGATAAACTTAGAAAGTACATATGAATTGAAAAACTCACATTGGTACTTGCCCAGGTTTGAACCCACTACGTCGTGCACAAGAGGCGAGGCCTAAACCACTGGGCCATCATGACTTTTATGTATACATAAACTCGCGCCTTTTCCCCATGGGGGTAGGTAGTAACTACGGAACGCCACCTGCTACAATCCTTACGTACTCCTTTTGCTTCGTTAACTAAACCGCATTTGGTAGTCGTCTTTCATTCATCCTCGACCGATATCAAAATAACAAGTAGTATCTAAAACAAAATCAGCCTACTCTAGAGGATGACTTTTTGTTAAAATAAAACCGGCTGCATTGTCCAGCAATGACAACAAAAACAGCAATGGATTGAAATTTATTTTGGAATACAACGAATGCAATATCAATACATTATATTGATACAAACTATGTCGATACTTTTTTACACATCCCACTTCCTTTAGCTTAGGATCTTACTAAATATACTTTTGCGAAAAAAGAGTTCTCTCGAAGCTCTCAAATGGGAGAATCAACAGACTTAAAGGTCAAATATGAAACGTATAAGAGGAAATACCCTCTGGAATACTGTAGGAAAATAAAACTTTGCCCCACACTAGGAATAACACAAAGTATCACATGACGTTGACTATATCTGACTTGAGCAAAGGTTAAGGAATGATTGAGCTGTTGGAGACTGACGTTTGATATTATAATCTTACCCTCCCCGCTTAGATTATGTCGTATGCAAAGGGACTGTTCTGAAAGGTTCAGTGAACGATTATGCAGAAAGATGAACGGCAACGTCAACTTTTACGTCATGATAACGACGCCACTAGAATTATTCTGACGATTGAGATGACGATTTTTGTGAGAAGGGTTCCGTACCTCAAAAAGTAAAAAAGGAACCCTTATAAGATCACGCTCTTGTCCGTCTGTCCGTGTGTCACCATCGATTTTCTCAGGAACGGATGGACCTACCAAGTTGATATTTATACCAGATACTGAGGTCTATAGTCCCTATTAGGTGTATAAAAATCCTGAGTCAACTCGACAAACAGAAATGAGCAAATTAGATTTTCGCGAAAAATTGTAAGTACCAAAATTTTCACCTTTTTTATTTTTCGGAATTTTTCTTTTACTTGTGCTGTAAGACCTTGCTTTTAACCAAAAATGGAAATTCTTTGTCAACCGGAAGTACCCTATAGGTTTTAGGTCGAAAACAGATTTTTTTTGGCAAAAAGCAAGGTCTTACAGCACAAAAGGAAAAATTAAAAGTTTTAAATTAATGGGTAGGTACAGAATCGGAACGTCGAACGACTTCGACTCGCACTTGACCGGTTTTTGTAAGAAAATTATATTTGCCTAAAGTTCCTAATAAAAAATATTAAACAGAAATAGAACACGTGCTCACTGTCAATATGCCAAACACACCTGGAGCTCTAAGATGACACGAGAAACAGCGAACGCTTTCCTCACGTTTTGCCTACGACATTGACGTCATACTACTGTCTGACTGACGTCACTGCTAAGATCGCGAGGCTGCTGAAGCAAGTTAGTAAAAACAAATCATGTACATCTTAGTACACAACGGCTTGAGACACATCGGCTTTACTCATTCGATTTCCTAGCTTTAAGACCTTTAGAACATATTTTTACAAAATGGAATGCACAACAAATGAATATGAAAATATGATTTTAAGTCCAGTTTTTTTTTGTTACAGATTTTACTTAGGTATTTTCCTTGGCATGATTCAGTATAAGAAAGAAATAATTTAATTTTATTACCATCTATTTTTCCTATAGCCCTAAGCTAATACGGAGGGTTTACGTTTCATAAAATGATCGATTATAAGAAAAGTAAATTGAAACAGGTTTAAACTCCTCATTAAGATTACAACTAAAATGAAAATATCCATAAAATTGCAATTTTAGCGAAAATGGTGCATGAAATCTAAATTCAAGATAAAAATTAATTGGCAAACAATAAACTCACTAACCACAAAAGAGCCGGCGGCGGTCACAATTGGCTATGGTTTTAGAGTTGACATTGTAATAATTACCATAAAGCTCATGATAACAGAAGAGAAACGAGAATAGTTACAGAAAAAGATAAATCTTTTCGGTACGAAAATGACTTATTATCGCGTGTCTCATGTTCACCCTGCTGGAGTTACGATCCTAAAGAAATGAACACTAAGAAATGACTGTCTAGTTGGTCTAGTGGTCGTAGACGCGACTGATAAACATTAGGTCCTGGGTTCGATTACCGGGTCGAGCAATGTTATATTGGGATTTTTCATTACAAAATTCTCAGTAACAGCCCGGAGGTTACCTGTGTGCCCGGTTGATGGCAATAATAATAATAATTTATTTATTTCAGACCATTGATCCATACAGTGTTAGTAAAATCTTAACCTATTGTTAGTACACACAAATAAAAGCTTTAATTAATTGGCGACATGTACGCCAGTGCGCACATGTCTACCTGCCCAGTGCCTAATGAAAGGCCCATCAATTTTGTCCGCCAGTGTAGCCAGTATGTTGTTCTGGCTACCCCTGAATCGCCTCATGTAATAGACTCACCCTCTATTACACGGGACTTTAAAACGTAACTGGTTACATGTGGGTGTACTGTAGGTACACCTCTGCCCAACCCTTCGGGTAAATACAGGCGTGATGTTATGTATTGGCATCAAAAAATGTTGTTGTGTAAAATGGCTATTTTCTTGCTAACTGTATTTTTTTTTCTCTAAACTGTGAATGGGTATCAAAATTCCATAAAAAATATAGATAGTCTCCTAAGACCATTTTCGCGTAGCTGCAACGGATAAGGTACTTCCTTAATGCCCCGCTGAAAGTTTCCACCCTGTACAGTCTCAAAAAGTATAAATGAAAATGATCCCATTTAAAAACAGCTGTGTTTATACAACAGGGAGTTTTGCTGTCAGAGGTCACATTCCGTGGTCACGTCTGCTCCCGGCCACAGAGTAATAAAATTAGGTCCGTTCGGAATAGCGTGGGATCCCGGCTGTTTGTTGAGTTGGCAACAGACGGGCTCGTTGTTCGTAACATGCTCAAATAAGAAAATTTATGAATGTCTTCTGAAGGGTAAGATTTTTTTGGGCTCTGTATTCTTTTACTTAGAAAGTCTTGCAAGTAGAGTATGTACCTACAGCTTACATTTTTATGTAGAATGGTCCACTGCCCATAATGTCGATAGAGAAGAAAATTTTACTCGTTTAGGCCCGTTTGCACCAAACATATTTTTCGTATTTCTTTTTTTTTTCTTAATTTATTTAGGGAAATTTATGCATGCCAGTCCCATCGTACCCTAATGACACGTTGGTCATTATATCTGGGCCATAAACATAAACAGACTTTTCGCTATTTGTGGAGCCAGGATTATATGGAGCACCAAATCAATTAAAAAATACACAAAATCATTCTATCTCTATCATTTTCAAGCTATTGACTGAAACAGTACAATGATTTATTGTTTCATAACGTAACCGTAAACGTTCTTCTTCTTAGCATTTCGATGGCAATCTAAATAAAGTCAGCCCAGAACTTAGCAACCAGGTCCATCAGTAGCATCCATCAAATCCTGCAGCGTGCAGAACGCGTAGCATGAACACCATAGAAACGGGGTTTTGTTACGGATGAATAGACAACATGACAGAATGTTGAAAGATTTCTATTAACCTAAGCATGGCGATGTTAAAACTAAAGAGAAGAATGTTTTCTATTCTCTACAATCTACGGGACGTGCCGTGGTCGGGTAGAAGAGATGTCAAGTTGGAAAGAAAGAACGTGGTCTATTCTTGGTAGAAGAATACATGTATATACTGGGAAATAAATAAACAAAATTACAAATTATTGAAAGTATTCTACCGACCTAAGCATGGCAATTTTAAATCTGAAGAGAAGAAAGTTTTATTTTCTCTACAGTCTACGGGGCGCCCCGTGCTAGGGTAGAAGAGATGTCAAGTGTGAAAGAAAGAACGTTGTCTATTCTTGGTAAAATAGACATAGACTTGGTCATGCTACGCGTGCAAGTATCAGAAGACACGATATCAAGTTTGAGGAACAGCACCAGACTTACACACCAGGTTGGAGTGGTTGGTTAATCTCCACCAAAGCAGGGTTTTCCCTGCTTCTTCAACCGTAAGTACTTAATAAAACATTGTTATTTTTAGTCACTACTTAAGTATGTCATTATAAAGTCCTTTTTGCTACCCTAAACTCAACGGGAGTGCCTTCAATTACAAGCGTCGTTTGAAGCCTGTGCGGTTTGTCCCTCGCTTCACACAGACACATATGTACGTTCATTATGATATTTAAATATGCCTTTTGAAAGAGAGACATTTGAATAATTTTGGGAGCATTATAAAACATGTGAGATATAATAATAATGAGTTTTGAAACAATGTTTTGACTGATCACATGCCTAGTGGTAAAACAGTTGCTGATCGATATGGTTTTTATAATAATGTCCAATTTGTTAGTAACAATGTTTTATAGACTAGTGTTAGAAATACTTAAAAGTACCCACAACAAAACATGTAAAAGAGAACAACAATCACTACTGCGCCATTCCATGACTAATGTCGAAACAATGATTGATGTAGCCAGAGTACAGAAATCGTTGGATTTTCCTGATTTGTACGTTTTATTTCAGATGTTTTTTCTTTTTAATTTAAATTGTAAAATGTAACTATAGCCACCTAACCCAAAGAGATTTTTAGTGAGGGACGTAAAGTAAAAAGTTTTAAATTAGAAATATCAAGAGGTTGCGGGTTCGATTCCCGCCTTGGGACAAATGTTTGTACGATCTACAAATATTTGTTCCGGGTGTTCTGGGTATTTGCCATATATAATAAAAATATCTATCTATGTAATGTATTGTATTACGTATATCAGTCATCTAGTACCCATAACACAAGCTCTGCTTAGCTTGGGGCTAGATGATGCTGTGTGGATTGTCCAGCAATATTTATTATTTATTTATTGGGTTACGTAAAAATGATGAATACATTTTTGGTGATATAAATAAAAAACACATAAGAATGAGTAAAAAGCCATCGAGACATGTGTCTTCCCTTGTTTCTTCCCTTTCGCCCTGTACAATACCTACACACAAGTTCTTCCTACTTATCAGACAGATGTGTTGCTGGTGAGTTTTCCCTGTAAAATCACTAAGAAGTATCTAATGATCCTGAGAATCCTTCTCATATCATTTTTGATGTTCAAAAAGAGGTGGTTCTCAGCTTAATTAAATTTGTGATTTTGATTAAATTAAATATTGTAATTAATTAAAGTTTTGTGGGTGCTACCATAGGTGCACCTCAGCCCAATCTACCGGTGAATACAAGTGTGATGTGATGTGTTAAATTACTTCTAAATCCTCTAACAATGCTTATTACTATTTCAATAAATATTCTCTTTGCAAAATAGACCTCTCAACAGAATAGCTTTTAAAATACGTGCAGCAGTTAGTGGCATGCGGTTTGTCCCACTTCGGTTACAGTCAGCGTGATAGAATGATGTCCGCTCGAGTGAGCAATGCTAGACATCTGAACAGTGCTCGTAAAGTGCTTTAGTTTTCAAACTAGTGAACTTCAATGGCACTGGGGAATATGCTTCCGTAAAGCTATAAAGGATATACAGACCTCACAAATTACAAATTTCTTGTAAAGTTTTCCTGTCAGCTGTATAATGTTTGTATAACTTAATGTGATTTGTGAAGACAAGATAAACATTTTTATTGTATTATTATTATTTATAGATAATTTTTGCTTTAACATATAGTAACTGGATGACAGAGCTTTGCTCGGATAAAATGACGTTTTATAAAAAAAAATACGCTTTTTAAATAAATTTCATGAAAATCATTGGAGCCGTTTCCGACATTAAGATTATATATGTACATATATACCAGAATTTCTCGTTTAAAGGTATTCTATTATGATTAGATTTTATGCCGCTACACATTTGCTGACAACCGTTTAAAAATGAATAACCGGCCGATAATAATACGCCTCTGTCTATACAAGCGTGATGTCCTTTGCATTGATTAAATTGCTTTAATAATAATCGATAAACTTTAATACGATAGGCAAGGGTATCAAAAACTGTTCACAAAACAAGTTAAAAATAGAGGTTTGATTTCGTAACATAATATCAAAGAAAACTAGTACGCGTAGCCCGTAGCAGCTACGCCGTAGCACCTCTACGAGTCTACGACAAAACGATTGAATGACGCGGTATGTAATTTTATTGTATTGTTATGTAATACGTGATGTTATTGTATGCGGCCGTGCTGAAACAAAAGCGACAATCGCGTTCATTTTGTTAGGCTGACTCGAACGAGTCGTCGTATCGACAGAGAGCGCCTTACGATTTTCCAAAAGATATACTTCAGTTTGAATAAAATGATGTAACTGTATACTAAAAATGTTGCATGTTATGATTATAAAAATATGTTAAGGTACTATTATACTACCACTATAGGAACTTTTGTTACCTATTTATCTGCAAATAAATCATTGTGTTAGTCCAAACAAATGAGTGAATAAAGTAAGAACGCGACGATCGCGTATTCGCGCGACTATATTTTTAATAACATACGACAAGCTGGCTTTCCAAGTTTATCTTGGACATCACTGACATCGGTGAAGGAAAACTTTATAAGTCTGAAATAGCCAACTAGACTTAAACTTGCGTGGTGATTAATGCTCGTGCCTTCTCTGCATGAGAAGAGGCCTTTGCCCTGCATTAGGACAGTAACAGGTTGGTAAAAATAAAAGACAAGTTAGTACTTTCTGAGAAATATTGTCACTATTATTTGATGCTGATAACTTTATAATAAAAATAAATGAAAGCTAAAAACAAAAGCCAACGCGATATCGATTTCTAGAACAGTTTCAACTCCATCTAATATGTTTTGGCAGCCAGGCCAGCGAGTCAGAGACTCAGTAGGTACTTACAGGCATGGATAACATAATATTATTCTAGTATAGGATTTCGTTTAGTGTAATGCGCTCAGGTCGTTTCCCGATCAATACTCCGGCCCATATCATTACGGAAGAGTTGTATTGAATCTAGGTATCTATACGGTGATTTTCTGCGCAAATTATAAGAGTAAAATATTGTATTGATACCTTGGTATTGTAGAGGAGCTCGTGGCTAAATAAAAACGAAAACATACTTAAATAAATAAAATAAATAATGTTGGACAATCCACACAGCATCATCTAGCCCCAAGCTAAGCAGAGCTTGTGTTATGGGTACTAGATGACTGATATACTTAATACAATACATTACATAGATATTTTTTATTATACATAGCAAATACCCAGAACACCCGGAACAAATATTTGTAGATCGTACAAACATTTGTCCCAAGGCGGGAATCGAACCCGCAACCTCATGCGTCGCAGGCGGACCTTCGCCCGCCGCGCCACATCGGTCGTCAAAAAAAAAAGAAAACGTAAATATTTCTTCGTAAGTTCAGCATTAGCAAATGTTTGTATTATCTATTCTATTATAGATTAGCGAATTACTATAGGGACCTAACATTCCTTAGGTACCGGGATTGTAACAAAAGGTTTTTTCACCGACTTCAAGAAAGAAGGAGGTTCTATGTTCGACGGTTTTTGGATGCTCACCGATTTCTCCGTCACCGATTTTTTTTTTGTAAGTGTATGCTTTCGAGGTGCTCCCATGGTCACCAAATAAGGATTTGGTGATGGGGTCCCAGAGAAATCGAGGCACACCTAAAGCAATGTAGTTGTGAAAAAGTGTTTTCCTACCCCCAAGGAAAAAGGCATGTGTTTGTTGTTAGGATGAGATTAGAGCCTTTTTGGCCTCGCACAGGACCTTAGTGTTTTTTCGTTTGTAGTTATTTACTTTGCGTGTTCCAAACATTAGTTTTTCTCTTTTTTTTGTGCTAGTATGTATGCCATTGACTTATTAAATCCCCACAGAGTTCCTAATGCTCCACAGTACGGATTTGCCAAGTTATCTGTAGACTTCAAAGTATTAATCCTCTTAAACTACACTTGCTAGTAGTTTTTTTCTGTTTATTCCTAAGTATTTTTTTTTATTCAAATATTCAGAGCATGTAAACTCGACAATGTGTAAGCTGTGGTTACCTGTAATTGAGTGTGCATTACAGGATAGTGTCTGTATAAGTTATAATTTTGTAATATTTAATTGTAATGTATTTCTCGTTGTTTATCCTTAAAATAAATAAATAAATAAACGAATTTTGTCATGGTGGCTAATCTCAGCGGAGGCTAGCAATCGATGCAGGATACATAATCGAGCACAAGTGTTTGCGCAAACACAGGTGCACTCTCTGTTCCCTCATATAATCCGGTACGACGGGAGAGAGATCACGTACAGCACGCATGGCATGACCACCATAGAAACAGGTTTTGTCGACGGAAGAATAAACAACATGACAGAGTATTGAAAGACTTTTACCGTCCTAACCATGGCGATGTTAAAACTGAAGAGAAGAAAGTTTTCTATTCTCTATAGTCTATGGGGCGCTCAGAGATGTCCAGTTGGAAAGAAAGAACGTTGTCTATTCTTGGTAGAATCGATATAGAATTGGTCATGCTACACGTGCAGGTCCAACGGCTTATACATGTGCTTTCTAGGTACTTGGGTACACATCACCGACTTCCTTCATTCGGGTTACTAAGAAATTTTTAATGAAAAAACATAACAACACTTTTAATTGACATATATAATAGGTCTTTACCTATGAAATTGCCGTTTTGTATGAAAAAATTTAAATGAATTTTTTTCATGTATTTTTTATTTGTATTAATCGAAGTAATCACCCATGCAATCAATGCATCCTTGCCAACGCAGTGGCAGTTTATTGATGCCCTTCTTAAAGAAATCAGCTGGACGGGAGGCAACAAATTCTTCAAAGGCATTTTGTACTGCCTCTCGGGTATTGAATTTTTTTCCCGCCAAGAAGTTATCCAAATTCTGGAAAAAGTAGTAGTCTGTAGGCGCAAGGTCTGGTGAGTAGGGCGGATGACGGAGAGCTTCCAACCCCAGTTCTTGCAACTTGGAGACCGTCTGCTGTGCAGTATGAGGTCGCGCGTTGTCGTGCAGGAGCAGCGGAGACGAGCGATTGACCAATGCTGGTTGGAGATGTGCCAGCTTCTCCATCATTGTGTTCAATTCTTCACAGTACACATCTGCAGTAATGCTCAACCCGTTTGGTAAGAAGCTGTGTTGAATCACACCGGCGCTAGACCACCAAACAGTGACCATCACTTTTCTTGGGGTAAGTTTTCGTTTAGGGCATTGTTTAGGTGCTGAACCAGGATCCAACCAACTTGCTGAGCGCTTGCGGTTATCAAACAGAATCCATTTTTCATCGCAGGTAACAATGCGGTTCAAAATTCCTTCATTTGTGTGTCTGTTGAGCAGTGCAAGGCACGTCTCGACGCGTACTTCGCGCTGGCGATCATTGAGTTCGTGGGGCACCCATTTGTCAAGCTTTTTTACCTTGCCAATTTGACGCAAATGGACCAATATTGTTTTGACGCTAACGTCGAAAGCTGCTGCTAATTCAGCCGTAGATTGTGTATCATCAGCTTCCACAATCGCCTTTAATTCGTCATTGTCGACCAAAGTCTTCGGACGACCGCGAGGTTCATTTTTCAGGTCGAAATTTCCAGAACGGAAGCGAGCAAACCAATAACAGGTAGTGCGTTGGTTTGTAGTGTTAGCTCCGTCGTTGATGTTGCGTGCCGCTTGTGCCGCGTTGCTGCCACGACGGTACTCATATTCCATAATTACTCGAATTTTTAACGTATCCATGATGACGAAAAAGATTTAAATGCGATGAAAATGTAACACTAATCAATAAACAAATGACTACTTTTGGAAAAAAAAATCCATGTTTTTAAAATAAAATTAATTTGAAATTAGAATTCTTAGCCAAACAAAAAATATTTTGATTTGAAATGGCCAGTACTGCAGAACGGCAATTTCATAGGTAAAGACCTAATATATATGTAAAGCGACACCTATCTCACCACATACAAACTAAATCTGACGTATCCTACATCGCGATATGAAAGTTATCGGAGCGATTGAACATACATAATTATGTAGTAGCCCACCAGACACACCACCCGTCTGGTCGAAGGATCCACCCTTTTCAATGGTGGATGAGGAACGTTTTACCCGGTTCCTCACACCCCCTAAACTGGTGACCCCGACTTGATAGTTATATACATTAAGTATTCAAGCCTTTGAAATTTAAAACAGCAATAACATGAAGTCTTGAAACCCTGAACGGAAGGTCTGCTTCATGCAAATGAGCTGGTTGATTACCTGTAATAGCGTGAATATATTATAAAAGCCGACCAACATTTTCAACTACAAAATAACATCAATTTTAAACGCGAAAATAGCCTTTCTTGAATTTACATTATAAATCTTTCCCTTGTTACGTTACGTTTGTACATATCTTTTTATGTAATAAAAATAAACATCTCGGATGGGGTGTTTATGTTTTACGATACACAAGAGTTTCATGCCATCATTTTAGTTCATAAATATGTATGTTGTTATACAGAAAAACTTTTTGTTCTAACGCGCATGAACATAACGGTATATAAGTGTATGTAATAAAATAAATAAATAAATGTTGCTGGACAATCCACACAGCATCATCTAGCCCCAAGGTAAGCAGAGCTTCTATATGTATAGGTACACCTTTGCCTAACTGTTTGGAGAATTCGGACGTCATTTTGTGTTACAACTGATAACAACTTCATAGGTTATACATATATCAGTTTGTAGTGCAGGCGCTTGGCGATCCAAATAAAAGATGTTGCAGAACAGATAGCGGTCGCATATTTTGCTACAAGAAAGCTTTTAATCGTCAACAGACCTACATATTTAGGAAAATATACATCATCAGCATCTGCCTAGCCTTTTCCCAAGGAGGTTGGGGTCGACTTCCAGTCTAACCGGAATACCAAAGTTTTACATGGAGCGACTGCCTATCTGACCTCAACAACCTAGTTACTGGGCAACACCATCCGCCTTGGTAAGACTGATCGTCAGTCTTTCGGGCTTCTGACTACCCGTTACGACTGTCAAAGTTCTACAAATGACAGCCAGTCCAAAGGCTTAACATGCTTTCCGAGGCACGCAGGAGCTTGATATGTTATTAAAGGTCACCCATCTTCAGAGGTTGTTAGAATTTCGGGCTTAAAAATAGAATAACATACTTACTACATGAATTAACACGTAATACCCGCCTTTGTCCAGCAGAGTTGTGCAATCGGCTGAGTTAGTTGAATGTCATTAATGACCTATAAACTTAATCGGGTCAGCTCTAAAGCACTCGATGCACTGGTGACACTATCACGCCGACTTTAGATGAAAGGATGATCGAATTACATTGTTAGACTGAGGGACGCCATCTTCATCTGCTAATTGTAACAGTGTAGTCATCATCGCTTGCTCCCATGCTTGCTTTGTAGTTAGCTTTGTTTGTTGGCGAAATGTGGATGTTACTATGGGTTCTACCTCTGCCCGACCCTTTGGCGAATACAGGCGTGATGTTGTGTTATGTAGTCATAATTTTTCGACGCTCAAATTGGAGTAATAGGTCATATTTCGGGTCATTTAAATAAAATTTTCTCCCGGAAAAATGATATTTTTCATTTCTGGGACTCAGGTCTCCATTCTGTGGGAGGGAAGGGTCATATTTCTGCACGCGGGATTAGTATGGGTTGGTAAATGTCACAAGTATTCAATTGATAGGATATAGGACGAGGTCTTGGCGAAGTTTTTTTCCCTCTAGCGGTTTTAGATCAACCGATGATTAAACAAGTTTTCCTTAGAGGAATGTGCGTCTGTCTAAGTTTTGCAACCCACGACCTAAGACTTGAAAGTTAAAGGCGAATTTGTGGGCTACCCATAAAATGTACAGCTATAAACCACGCGTATAGATAAATTATATTCCCTACCAAAAGCTATAAAGATATCTCGTATATTTATATAAACTAGATGATGCTGTGTGGATTGTCCAGCAATATTTATTATTTATTATTATTATATTTATTGGGAATTTCTCAGTAGCAGCCCAAAGTGTGGATGTGTGCTTGGTTGATGGCAATAGGCTCACCCCTATTACATGGGACTTAACAACATAACTGGTGAAACCGTAGGTACACCGCTGCCCAACCCCTCGGGGAATCCAGGCATGATGTTATGTTAGAATAATACACAGATATCTAAAGCTTATTTGTATAATAAAGGAAGCAGGCAGTGCCAACTGGAGGAAACGTGAGTTCCGGTAGCTCTCGCCACAAGCTGCGTGTTATCTCTTTACACTGCTTTTGTAATAAACAAATAGGTCATAGTTTATTAGTTTCCAATCGGTTTTCATAATCACACGATGTTCGATAGAGTTGATATTTTCGGTGTGAATTTTGGGGTAAGTCATACATACATAAACTCACGCCTTTTTCTCATGGGGGTAGAATAAATGGGGGCAGAAACTACAGGCTTCCACCTGCTACGAACCTTAAATACTCCTTTCGCTTCGTCTACGTTCATAGATCTAGTCATACACGCACTCCGGTTGCGAGTACTACGCACCTGACTTTTTTGGAGAACATTACAAATAAGGTCAAAGTATATCCTTCTAGTCTCCTCCCAGCGTTTCCGTATAATAAGTTACTTACGCCATATACAGGACTAGCTGTTACCAGTACGTTTGACCCGCTCCAAAGGGTATTAAGTTATCAAATGTAAAAATAATATATTTTTTCAAATCCGACTAGGTAGTTCCAAAGATAAGTCGCGCACGAATAATCGCGCTAAAAAAATTAATACACAACCTTATTATATAATAGATTATGATAATATAATTACAGATTTCAGCTAAATTTTTCATTAACTGCATTCTTTACAACCCCATTATAATTTTACAAACCTATTTATGTATATTAGGAATGACTCATGAAAACTCAGCCTTGCCGGTGTTACGATCTAACCAGACATATAAAACCCTATTCGTCAATACTTTTATACTTGTAATAAATACAGGTATACTTCTTCCACCTCTACTCGACCTCTGAGGGGACAAGCGGGGCCTAATTGTATTAGCGATGTGTCGCCATCTGGCGTCGGCTCACGTAACGAAATTAGTTAATTTGGGACCAAAAGCTACGCATTAGATCTTTCGGCTGATTCTATTACGACCGTCATTAAATTATAGAAGAAATGGTTTCTTTTTCTTCTAGGTAATTAGGGTTGATGCATGGTTATTGTTACATTAAGACTAAAAAAAGAAAATACGAACTGAACATACCGTCGCATCGTAGCGAACATTTTCAAAGCTTTATCCGTGTTTCTTAGTCAGAAATAAGGGAGGTATCGGTTTTATGAAGAGGCAGTACAAGACAAGACATGTTTCAAGAGATAAGAACTAGTTACCTAATGCATCATTAAACTTAGAATGCGCATAGAGTGAAACTAAAATAAAATACGCCGTTTTCTATTGTTAGCAATAAATTTGTTGACGTTTACATGTCATTTGGAGAACATATGGGCGCGCAGGTAAAACAAGGCTTAAGATGGTTTCTGTACCGAAACTGTGGGCTGAGCGGATGTACTTCTGCGTACCTCATACTTTGTTTAAAAGATGTTGGACCTTCTTACACGCTTAGCATGACCACCATAGAAACGGAAGAACAGACCACATGACAGATTGTTAAAAGATGTCTACCGTCCTAAGCATGGCGATGTTAAAACTGAAGAGAAGAATATTTTCTATTCTCTACAGTCTACGGAGCGCCCCGTGCTCGGGTAGAAGAGATGTTAAGTTGGAAGGAAAGAACGTTGTCTATTCTTGGTAGAATAGAAATAGAATTGGTCATGCACGTGTAAGTACACCCTCCTGATAGCGCAATCAGTCATGTTTTTTAAATAGAAAACGTGACCTTTCCAGCACTAAATTCATACTATTTGTAATATAATTTATAGGTTCTGGAGAAGACATCAATCGAAATTGACGAACTGAAACACGTGCCCACAAACACGAGCTGAAAGTATCGTTACGCAATCGATCACAAGGCACTAGGCAGTGGATGTCGCATGACATTTTCAATTAACTACAATATCAGTGACTTGCAATATAAAAGATAGAAAAGCTCCTTATGACGTGTGTAAGTTTTCCATAGGGGAAATTGCTGTTATAAAATGTACCTAAGTCACAAGAGATGTAAGTTATATTGCCGTAAGCTGCGTTTTGTTAGATAGGAACGAGACAGACGCAGATGGCTGGACAAGGGATTATATTGGGCCTCCGCAAACGTTTGAGAGCTAATAGGATCACACGAGTAATCCGGCTGACAATATGGACAATCTACACTCAAATCGGTCAGGGATGCAATAGGTATACACTTGCTTAGGTAGTTATTGAATGGTTATAGTCTGAGAGTCACGTTTTCCAATACATTGCAGGAAAATTTGTGAAAATATGTGTTTCAAAATCGCAGAAAAGCCGAGGTTTTTAGTATAGCCCGAATAATTGCCAAACCTAAGAGAGCAGGGCACATTGTTCGTTGAACGAATGGCCTATGGGTTCTGGAATGGTGACCGTGTATCAGGGGTCTTTAAAGATGAACCATGATCTGTGAAGGTCGCAGAAATTGGCTGAATGCGAGAAGCACAGGACCGGGCCTACGTCCAGCAATGGACGTGATTTTTCTTAAATGATGACTTTTAATAGGCTTTGTAACTCAGTAAACTAATTTTGCAAACTACAACAATCAATCACGACTCCGAATAATCAATCTCAAAGTTAATTGAAAGTAGCAATAGTTCCAGACTCTAGCCTTTAGAGCATAAAGACAAATCAATAAGTAAACAAAAAAGTAAATAATTCCCAATTTTTATCACTTTCCACTCAATATTATCGGTCGACGCAATCTCTATTAAAATGGTTTGACATTTTAAATGCGAGGATGTCAGATGAAACCATTTGCAATCATGATTGAATTCAATTAATCGAAGTGAAGTGCATTCAGCATACCAAATGAGTTTCCAATTATAGCACAGTTGTCTAGATACCGGTTGAATATGTAGGTCATACCATCTGTCCATACCAAATGTCTTGTAAGACATTTGGTATGGACAGAAAGTAGATGGAACATATTACAGTCCACCGATATTTTGCCAGTTATGTTTAAGTCCCATGTAATAGGGGGCGAGCTTATTGCCATCAATGAGTCACATATACAGACTCCAGGTAACTACTGAGAATTTCCGGCTGGAAAAACCCAATAACTCTAAACAACTCAGCAGTAGTGCTTGCGGCCACAAGACCAACTAAGCAGATCATAATCGCGGATCTTAATGATAATGTTGAGTGAAAATTTAAAAAACCTCAAACATATAACACGTAAATCAGATCAATAGTTCTCACGTTATCAGCGCACCAACGCGCAACGGTTACACAAACAGAGAGACATTGTTTTATATTTTCTTTGCAAGTTTAATATGAGAACGGAAAAACATCAGTGAAGCCTATGGGAATGACACGAATGTATAGTTTAAGAGTCTATAGAGCACTTACATAAACTCACACCTATTTCCCATGAGGGTACACAGAAACTACAGAATACCACGTCCTTACATATTTCCTTTTGATCCGTCCACATTTATACCTACAGCGTCTCATACACGCACGCCGGCTGCGAGCGCGACGCGTCTGACCTTATCAATCATGAGACCTTACTCCAATCAATTATATTAGCGACCTAGAAGGGACACGTGCACTTCAGGGCACACAATTCCTTATGTGGTGGAGGTATAGAGACGTATATTTGTTTCTTTGCTATCTGTAACCTTATCACGAATTTCCAATTTTAAATGTAATGTAGAGACGCCGCCGTTTCATAGCGCATCTCAGTTCAAATTGTTGTCGTTTTCGGTTGGTAAACTGCTCGCAAGAAATTAGTGTTAGGGCGATTGGAGGCCTATTCCCGAACAAAATCTCAGCGACAATAAATGTCGAAAAGTTGCCAAAAATGTAAGTAAACTAGGCGTATTTTTGATAGATTGAGACTGAGATTACTATGTGAACTTTCTTAAAAATACGGAGAATTATTGACCCTTTGTGAATTTAGTTAGAAATAGGTTTACAGAATTCTATTTTCCATTAGAGCTTACATAACAGTTCGCTTATTGATTATAACGAGTACTACTAAGATTAAATACCCCTAGGGTGCTGGCGAATTTGCCTTAACATATTACTATTTTGGTTTTATGTTATTTCAATGATCTGATCGTTTAAATATGTTTATATTATCACATTTTTTTTATCCTCGAAATTAGGTACTAAAAATTGAATTTTGAATCGTTTTTTCGAAACAATTGTTATTTTACTTTTATGGAACCTATTAATGGTCCTCCAGGCTTTTCTCATTACACGATAAATCTAGGAACTGAGTCTTAATTAGGGTTTAAGATCTTGGAGCACCTAATTTCGTTTCAGACGTGATGTCATTATTATGCTTTTACCTTACCCCTAGGTATGAACATCATCACGCTTTTATTCTCCAAAAGGTTAGGTAAGGGCAGAGGTGTAGGTAGCCCTGCAGTTGTTTTTATTAGAGACTTCGCGAACTGCTACTGAGAAATTACAATTGGAAACCCCAATAATACTGCCCAACCCGAAAATCGAACACAGGACTCTATGCTTGCGATCACTAGACCATCCAGACAAAAATAGAAATACTAACTTTATTTTATGATATACCCGAGAGACTTGTGATTTTTATTTTAAGAAATTCTCAGTAGGTACCTGTCCTTGAGCCCGGATAAAGCCAAGGGCTCGCCCACTATTACGTGGAACTCAAAAACAAAACCTGCTGAAATGTGGGTGTAAAAAACATACTTACAAATTACTTCAGGCTTTCGGAGAATACAAGAAAGATGATATGGCTATTTTTCAGGCAAGCCATGCGCCCGACGGGATTTCCTAACGGCAAAAATGACGAACGTCTATTAAAAATATCATCCTATTTCTAACTCCCTTAGGTTAAAATTTTCATGTAACTTAATTAACGCACATCCTCAGACACCCCAATTAGTATATTATGTTATAATCATAATACATACACTGAATTTTTAGTTTAACATGTTTAAGCATGAATTATTTATTTATTTAGTCATGTTAACTTTTCTTTATGTTGTATTGAATGACGGAATTTGTATTGATACAAATAAAACTGCAGTTATAGAAGTCTTATAGCTTTGAGTCACGGTCTATTTCAGTTTGTTTTGACTGTACAGGGGTAGTGTGTAATTTACGTAGTTTTAATTATTTTTAGAATAAAAAGTTACCTATATTAAAAATTATAGAAATCGATTCAGTAAACGATTTCATCAAACTACTTTCAGGATGTGCGTTAATTATGTTAGGGCTCACCTTCATTATAAAAGGAAATATTTATATATCATTATATAGCGGCCCGGTCCGGCTTCGCACGGGTATAAAATATATATATTATACATATAAACCTTCCTCTTCAATCAGTCTATCTATTAAAAAAAACCGCATCAAAATCCGTTTCGTAGTTTTAAAGATTTAAGCATACATAGGGATATAGGGACAGAGAAAGCGACTTTATTTTATACTATGTAGTGTAAAGTAAAATTTTATATTTTTAGACCTAGCAGGGCTTTGTGAAAAAAGTGAATGAATTATTTAAAGAATTTAAGATTGCTATTTAAAGCAGGTATTTTCTGATTTGAAGGATTAATGCCAACATTGAGAAACTAGAGCCTGAAATTATTAATAATCTATTGTAATAATTTAATTGATATTTACCACAGTTTGCTTTGACGGCGAGATTCTGAGCTTATTTATGAAGACCGATGGTTAATTAATAACTCTATTCAGATGCAAGGAAAATTAATTATCTATTAACGCTCGCTTTATACTGTTTATGAGAAATTTCAGTTTTAAATCATTCTTTAATTATATTCCCGTTAGCCAATTACCGCAGTCTCGGTGCCTCAGGCTTTTTTATTTTGTGCTAATTGACTAATGACTTGTAAAGCTGACGTATATTTATAGATTATGGATTATTTTTTCGGCAAAATTATGGAGGAAATACCAAGTATTTTTAAATAGAACCAAAGCCGAGATACACATAACATCACGCCTGTAGGTATATCCCGAAATTATAGGTAGAGGTGTACCTAAAATACACCAACGTTTTGCCAGGTACGTTTTAGTTACATGCAATAGGGGGCCAGTCTATTGCCATCAACTGAGCACGAATCTGGACTCAAGGCTGATACTGAGAAATTCCATATGGAAAAAACCTAATTAAACATTGCCCAACCTTGGAATCAAACCCAGGACCTCATGTTCATCAGTAGCGATTGCGACATTTAAACCAACGAGGTTGTAAAAGCAAAAAAAAGTCTAAATTGTCTCGGCCATCTTGAAATGTTAAGTTACTTTATGTTGGTAATATTGAAAAATACACTTAAAGTATCACTGTTTCCAAAACTAAACAACATCCTCATTAAACAGATAAAGGCTTTTCGTGTTAACAAGCTGATATAGGAACACAACATTCTCATTAGCGTTATTCTGATAACCGACGAGACTGGGCTCCAATTCGACACTACACGTACTTACATCCTTTAATATTTAATCTAAACGACTAATAACACCCCAAATATTACATTTTCCAGGAATCAAACTCATAATGATCAACATATCTGTCAGATAAGGGTCTTTAATCGAGACCAAACATCCTCGTTAGGCGATAACCGTCGGGTCTCGTCCCGTCCACTTGGGCTTTTATATTCTGTTCCCTAATCAATCGTATAGTTAAAGGAAAATTACATAGCTCGACTACGAATATAAAGTATTATTTATGTTGTGTTTTTTTTCATGAAAAAAGCGAGCACAAAATATTTTGAATAACTCTAAGTGTAGTTAAGTAGCATTTTCGAAGAAAAATCAATGATATCATCATCGTCATCCTCCTGCCTCCTGCCCCTGCCCAATAGCAATAGCAAAGAAAAAGACATGCTGCGCCGACTCCAAATAAGAGTCGGCGCAGGATGTCTTCTTCCATACATCTCTATTTGCCGTCATCTCAAAAGTCGCCTCCTTTCTAGCCACTTCATCTTTCACACAATCCATCCATCTTTTCTTTGGTCTCCCTCTAATCTTGTAACCCTGCACATTCATACTCAGAACTTTCCTCACAATTATTATATCCTCACATGATCTGTCTGATTGGAGCGTCCGATCAAGACTAAACATTCTTATTAATGAATGGTCTACCGAACCTCCAATCACTTCCAACATTATTTAACCGAAACAAACAACTAATAACACCTCAAATATTATATTTACTAAGAAGAAACACATAGTAATATCATATCTGTCAGATTGGGCTACAAAGTATCCTTGTTATCCGATAGCCGTCGGCTCTCGTCCACTGGGCCATTTATATCCCGTTAATTGATAAACGACTTGTGATCTTAATGAAGATTTATGTTAGCGAGGTGCGATGCGACTTTTGATTGTTCTCATTGAAATTTGTATGATGATAATTTTACTACTTTTATTCTTTGCAGTCTGGTCTTAAGATCTTGAGAAATTCAGTTTTTATCACACGCGTAGCATGAACACCATAGAAACGGGTTTTGTCGACGGAAGAATAAACAACATGACAGATTGTTGAAATCTTTCTACCGTCCTAAGAATGGTGATGTTAAAACTGAAGAGAAGAAAGTTTTCTATTTTCTACAGTCTATGGGGTGGACCGCGCTCATTGAGACGGCCCTTAAAATGCGAACGTGCTTTAAAATACGGGAATTGCTCCTCTAGATTTAAGCGAAAATAATGCAAAATGTATTGACATAATATATGATGATTAATACTATTTTTGGGTCAAGCCCGCCACACTATTCCCAAACCACTGCAACTCCTTAAAACCAGAATCAACGGTGCTGACCGCCAGAAAAGCATCGAGACAATAAAGCCCGACGAGTCCCGGAGAAACGATGGTTAAAACTTGCTAAAAAATAGAATACTCGAACTATATTTCGCATTAAGTCTGTATTTTGTATAGTGTCTTCGTAGTTAGTGAATACCAACGTCACTGGGTAACATAAAGGGCCTCCGACCGACTACAAAACGGACGAGGGTCGACAGAATGCAAGTCATGACCACACAATACATCACATTGACGTTTCCTTGTGTGTTATTGCTTACTGAAACTTATTCAGTATACCCGAATATTGTTCGATATAACTATAGCAAAATGTATAGGTTTATGCTCCTTGGTATAGTGGTCGCAACCGCTACTGCTGGTCATGAGATCCCGGAATCGATTCCCGAGTTGGGATAAATGTAGTTTTGGTTAATCCATCTGGAATCCTTCAGTGACTGCCCAAAGATTCGTATCCGTTTGCTGGCAATAGGCTCACCACCTAATAGGTCATTAAAAACGGACTTAAAAATAACTGGCAGTGGGTGTTATGAGGGCACACTTCAGCCTAACCCTTTCGGAAATACAGGTGTGATGTTATTATAAAATAAACTCAACAAGATACATAGTAGGTGACGATCTATTCCTCAAGGCAAAACGTCCAATTAGGCTTTAGACAACATGTCGATAAAATATCTAAAATGCTCTCGGCAAAAACTCACACTACCTCAAATCAGAGCTCGAAATAGTACTCTTGTGTGGGTAGAGTATAATAGGACCTATCTGCTCTGTATCCGAGTGGGTAGCAGCCTCTAATGAGGACTTGTTCGGCGGACAATTAAAAATAACAAAGCTATGTTACAGAAAAGCACCTCAAGCGTTTATAATTATTCTGATCTTCTCCCTTATATACCAGTTTATTTTAGTATATAACACGAAGTAAACAAAGGTATTGACATTTAGAAAGAAACAACAACATGTTTATCGATAGGAAAAAACGCTTGTCATCCTCCATAGTTTTCTTATTTTTATGACGTAGCATTACGACTGTGTTCCCTTTAAGGGGAAGGCTGAGGTGTTTAGTATACCCATATTTCCCTAGTTATGTTAAGTCCCATGTAACAGGGGCAATACAGTGTCAATAATGGAAAACTTGTATTTTCTAGTGACAAGGAGAATTATCATCTGCTTATCCTCTTTTCCTAACTAACTATGGGAGGGTCGACTTCCAGTCTAACCTGAAAAATCTAAATACCTCTATTTTACATGGATTGACTGCACATCTGTTCTCCACAACCCAGTTATTGTGCAACACAAACCCTTGGTAAGACTGGTTCCAGAATTCCAGAATTTCTGATCAGCCGTAACGGCTTTCAACGAATTACATGTATACTAATGATAGCCGGTACCAAGGGCTTCAGGTGCTTTCCGAGCGCCCGGACGGGTTTTACTATGCAATGGATTATCACCCATCCTCAAACCGAACTCGGCAAGCGTAGCTTAACCTTCGGTCGACTCGTGTAGCTTGTATTATTTGGACACGAGCCTCTCAATGATAACAATAAGGTTATAAATCATCATCATCCTCCTGCCCTTATCCCAATTTATTTGGGGTCAGCGCAGGATGTTTTCTTCTTCCATACATCTCTACTTGCCGACATATCTTTAGTGACCTTATTTCTAGCCATATCATCAATAAGGTTATAATTATAGTACATAATATGTTTTAATACTTTTCCTTCCTTCTTAGTGGCAGATTAAAAGCTGTACATTATTTAATATTGTTTTACCATCACCTATAGTTACAGTAAAGTTGTTTCCTGTTGTGATCATTAAATATCTAAAAGCATAGGTGCAATCATCATCATTATATGATGTACATATTATTTTTAGATCAATTTAAGTAAATATGCACCAACTTTACAAATAGAATTGAGTTAAAATTTTGATAAGCGCAAATTTATTTCAGTGACTCATATTGCAAAAGCGCCTCCATGTCATGTTAAGTATATAATTAATTTGGATTCATTTTACCGTTCAGATATTAAGAGCTAAACAACAGTATGGGGCTTTATATTCTGATGCCCGGAAAAGTAATGGCCTGTTCTCTACGGGCCGTACGGCGCACAATAATATTATGAAACATAAATATTTTATATGTGCTATAAACTTTGACACATACAGTATTATTATCCTTTGATATGTTTATGTAATGCTATTCATACAATACGAGATCATAATGGAAGGACAAAGATGTGAATACCATAGATTGTATACCTATAGTTCTTGTCGCTAACAGGATCCTATCGATCTTAGTGCTTTTAGAATTTCGTATCATATAAACCCGTAAAGGTCCATACAGCAAGGAAGTTGCGTAAGCCTTCTGCGTAGTTCTAGCAAAAAGGATGAGAACATATATCCATCCTCAATCGAAGGCCCATATATCATCCCGAACTTACTCGTAGATTCATCTTCTCACATCCGTAATGATTACAACTAATATTTATCTCAAAGGGAGGTCGACAGGCCACAATGATTTGTGGCGAAAATTGATCATTAGATATTTATTTATAGGGTGTCGACATAACAAAGCCCCTTTTACTATATATGTTATATATTGCGCATAAAGTATTTTGCTACATATATCACTTTCTCATACCTAACAACGGGTGCTTAGGTCAAATTGTGGTAAATGTGAGACAATGTACTTGATGTGTAAAAATAATGTGATATTAATGATTGTTTTCACTGACCTGAGTCCACTGGCGCTATATCGGGGCCGTCGTGAGGCGCTAGCATCTTCATGGTGATGGCTCCAGGTAACACGCTACTTGACACCGACACCGTGGCAGATTACTTCACAATTTCACCGAAAAACGACGATTATTCGGGAAAACAAGGGAAAATAACTGGAGCCCAACAGGCTGTTTCCACACTGCACTATCGATTGGGTTCTGAGGGTAGTCACGCATGCGTGTGGCGCCTCCCCGCGCGCATGCGCTCTCGCGACCGCTCTCCGCCATGTTAAGTCGGAAAGACGTCATGTGACAGTTGACAGTTTTAAGGCGAGTTTCCGTTGTTAATAATTGACGTACATTCCGATCTAATTTTCCGATGACTAATGTGTTTATACGCCTTTCAGAAAGGAAAATGAATTGTTGATATAATGGAGATGTTTGGTAATGGAATATGTTTATTAAGCGAATCTGTTGTTACCTACCTTAGAAGGGGTTGTCTAGTTAGGAGTTGAATGTTTTGACGCTGCTATAAACATAATAGAAAACTTCATCTGAAGCTTTTTCCACACAGTTCTCAAATGTTTTAGTGAACATTCTTCAATATTTTATACTACTTTAAGTTTAACTTCTTTTGTTTATTGGAACTATAGTAGTATTATTACGGCTCTTTTTTCACTGAATTTCAACTTTTAAATTTTTTTTAGTCAACATCCAACCTTTGAGGCTTTTAACAATACATTTTATATTGTGTTTCGTTGGTTGGCAGTTAAGGTGTTAAGCTTATAATATATCATATCTTCGATGAACGTGGAAGATATTTCGACAATCCTGTATCAACTTCAACTTAAATCTTTCTCTGACGAAACATAACATAACATAACGTCTATATTCCCCAAAGGGTTGAGCAGAGATGCATTTGTACGATGATACGTGATGTTTTTTACAACAACATTTCGCCAGTTATGTTTTTTTTTTTTTTTTATTTATTTATATAATCACTTACAACTATTATTACAGGTATAACCCAATGCAATAGTGAAGCATACTTAATAATAACAACTTATTTTCTAAAGCTTATTACATATAATGTTATCCTTGTGAATTCACTCCGTGTACAAGCAAAAATATCAATTTCCTCTGCTACAAGGTTAAAAGTGCGAAGCGCACGCGTCAGGGGAGCCTCATTTAACAGATTAGTGCGGCCACGAGGTACAGCCAGCAGCTGAGGCCGCCGCCGCCGCCACACATATCTGTCGGGCACGCTCAAACCCACCAACTGTAATATGTCGGCGTTATGTATCTTGCCTCTAATTAATTTAAATACATATGAGACAAGTGCGAACTCACGCCTAACTCTCAGCTCATTGTATCCAACCATGCCTAATATAAACAAGGTTGGATACATAAGCGGGTAAAAAGGATACACTCCATAGAGCCTCAAATATAAAAATCTTACAAATTTATTTTGTATTCGCTCCAACATGAGACTATATTTAGTCTCATGTGGGGCCCAGATGACTGCGTTGCATTCTAATTGGCTTCTCACCAAAGTGTTGTATAAAGCGATAATCGCCGTGATATTTGCGAAACCACGAACAGTACGCAGCATAAACCCTAAATTTCTGTAAGCCTTCTTACAGCACTTTACTATATGATCACGAAACGCTAGCCCTGCGTTAAGACTAACTCCCAAGTCCCTAACCTCCGTAACCCTGATCATCGGCGTCCCATTAATGTTGTAATCATATACGATAGGACTACGTGCATGCGAGAAAGTGATGGTGACACATTTTTGGGTGTTGAATTTCAGAAGGATTTCCTTGCTCCAAGTAACTACGCTATCTATGGCCTTCTGCAACCGTTCACAATCCTCTTCACCCTTCACTGCCATGGATAATTTAAGATCGTCTGCAAATAATAAACAATTTGCATCCTTAACGACTTTGGGCAAATCGTTTACCATGATAATAAATTGCAGAGGTCCGAGGTTACTCCCTTGGCTTACACCAGACCACGTAAAGTACGGCTCTGACTTGTATCCCTCATACTCTACGTATTGTTGCCTATGCCTCATGTAACTGGCGAAGAAATGAAGTAGGTGCGGAGTGAAACCAACGGCTGCTAACTTCTTGAGCAACACGTCATTATCGACCAGGTCAAATGCTTTTTTGAAATCGAAGTAAGCAGCGTCAGCTTGCACCCCACTATCTACAATCGGCAACACATGAGCCATGTAACTCAGTAAGTTACTGGTGGTGCTCCTCATTGGTCTAAACCCATGCTGTGCATCCGAGAGCTGCGTTCTCACTTGCATAAAAATGCTTTTATGAATAGCATGAATAGCATGTTAAAGTTCCATGTAATAGGGGATAGGTTTATAATAATAATTATCTTTCTTTGAGGTGTTTCTTTATATTTTCTTCTAGAAGCCCGACAGCGTGAATGAGATCTGTCCCACTTAGTAGAGACAATTGTAAATTGCAATCGTATTCAATGGGAGAAACAATAATATCAAAACTAACTTGTTATAAATTAATTTTATTGAAAATCGTAAATAAATTTACATAAAATATTAATAAATATTACATCACGTGTACAAACGTATTTGTTTGTTGTGTTCTGTGTCTGTGGCGGTGGCAGCGGGCTGCGTGTATGTGTACGTGTGTGTGTGAATGTGTGGAAGGAGTGGTGTCTAGTAGCCGGCCAGCTCGGCGAAGGTCGAGTCCATCTCGTCAGCCAAGCTCTTGTATCTGTCCTTGTTGATTCCGAGCTCATCTGTTAATAGACAACGATGTTAGAATGACAGTTGTGTTTGGTTGAAAAGAGGCTATACCATCAATTTTTAAACTTCATTTGACTCGAGTACTGTGTGTTCTGCTACTCAAAACGCGTAAAAGCAGTCTTGAGAGTTATGAAGATACCAGTAGTAACTGAATGGCAGTCAAAGTTCCTGGCAAGCCTCTTGACAGAGTCAACTATTGTAGTCTAAATGAGAAAAGGAAATAATCTGCTCTAATATATCTCTTTTTCTGAAATTGTGTAAATTGATGTAACCGAGGTAAAAATAGTGTGAATGGAATTAGAAATGTTACTTTTTTATCGTTGTCGTTTATATTTTAGTGATAATCTTCTTTTAATACATATTTATGGCGAAGCGGATAGCTTTATAGATCACAGTTTTTATATAGAGAAAAATTAAGAGATTAAGAAAGTACCAATATTACCTTGGAAGCATTGGTCCGCGACGGTAGCAGCAAAGCGATAGACATGTTAATCACAAACAAAAAAGGCAGGGCTCAACAAGACGTGTCAAGGGCCGTCGCAAATGCTCCGTAAATATACATCTACGGTATTCTGTACAGAGACAGCCCTTCACACATCGAGCACTAGGTTAGGCGTTAGAAGAAACAGTTTAGAAACTCTGAAAAAAATGGAACTCCTTCTTGACAGCTAATCTACAGTCGGGCTAAACTAAACGATGAAGTTTGTAAAGGGTCGCAGGCAATGCAAGGTGACGTATCAAAATGGTCTCTAGGGTGATGTGATTTCGGACGTTTTTGACTTAAACTAAGTGCTGTAAGGGCTGGTTAGTATCCTGTCAGCTCGGCGAATGTGCCGTCCAAGTCATCGCATATCGCCTTGTATTTCTCCTTCTCGCTGAATAATGCGTCTGTAAAATTTAGTGATTTGATAACAACTTACGAAATGAACCAACTTTATCCCGGCCTCTGGACTAGTAGATACGTAAGAAAATGAGTTTTTTTTAGAAAAGTTTTGATTAAAAAGCCTTTGCAATTGAGAGAAGCCATAGTATTCTCTTTTTGTTAGAATAGTTACCAAGTTATCATTATAGAAGATTTCGTTACTTCATATATTTAGATTTGTTTTAGTTGAATCTTTGAGATCAATCAGACAAAATATTTCTTAGTTTTGTTTCATTTAAGTTGATCTTATGTTACTTGATTAGGAAGGATGTTGGTTAGAGTCGTACCTTCGAGCCTGTCGACTTCCTTCTGTAGTTTCTTGACGGTCTTCTCTGCGAACTCAGCGCGGGCCTCGGCCTCCTTGAGCTTGCCGGTGAGGGTCTTCAGCTGCTTCTTGAACTCCTCGACACGCTGGTTGGCCTTCTCTTCCGATACTTCCAGAGATTTGAGGGAGTTACCTACGACCTGCGTGCCAAGTTTTGTTTAAATATATTCGTTTTAAAAGTTTTCAATCTGACTGTCCAGTGGTACTGCTCTTAAACTGGCTCAATATGTCTGCGTTATTCATATTGCTTACCTTTAATTCCTCCTCAAGTTCTGAAATCTTGGCATCTCCAGACTTGACACGGTCCTCAGCGACCTCAAGCTCGTCTTCAACGAAGGCCAGCTTGCGGGATACCTGGACATCATACGTTATCGATTTAGTATTTGTTTTAGTGTTCCAATTCATTTATTTTCTTGTATTCTTTAATTCACTATAATTGATTAATGACATTATTGATAAATAATTTTGATCACAACCATTTTCACGAAGTTGGGATCAAAATTATGTATTAACTTCTTTTAGTTGAAAATATAATACTATAGCAGAAGTGTTTGACAATGGATTGCTATAAAAAGGATTGTCTATGCAAAAGAAGATAAGGGTGTAAAAACATCGTCTGCAAAGACGACTAGGCTTCTAGAGATGTATGGAAGATTAGAAAAGAAAAGACATAGGTAATGCGCCGATCCCAATTAAATTGGAATTACGGATAATGAAGATGATGAAAAATTTATAAAGAAACGAAAAGAAGAAGAAGGCTTTCTAGAAGATTATTTTTACCTCGTCGGACTTGCCGTCGGCGTCCTCAGCGAGCAGACGGGCTTCCTTCAGCTGGTTGGTGAGCTGGTCCATGCGCTCCTCATCTTGCTGTGCCCTGTTCTCCAACACTTTGCACATACTGGAACAAACGATTTGACATTCATTTCACTGGTAAAGTTAACCCAGAGGTTAATTATATTGTAACATTGTTGTGGGTTACATGTATGGTAACATAAATATGAAATAGACTGTGTATAGATGTATTTCTAAGTATTGTGCTAATTTAAGAATCTCTAGTTAAGCTTGGCATGTAACTGTTTTTTGTCCCTAACAAATAAAAATAAAATATTGTAACAGTTACACCACATCTTCTTAATTACAGTATAGTTATTTAAGATGCATATGTGATCATGTGTCAAGTGATCCAGTCTTAGTTATTAGACCATTAAGAACAGGCTGTATACAATAATTTCATTTGTTTAGTAAATAAATTATTGGCATCGTATAAATGATACTACCTCCTTCAACCAATTTTTGATGGTAAATTTGATATAAATTTAAATGTCTGGGTATTTATAAGATGTAGTACATTTGTATGTAGGTTTATGTTTGAGTTTAAATAGATCTTAGCAGTAATTTACGGACAAATTCTTACTAACATTTTCGTCATTTATTTTTATTTCAATTAATGTACGACACAATAACTCAAACAGAAAAACATAAACGAAAAAAAGATTTTTGAATGTGATGAAATGAAATGTTTGATGAAATGAGTTATAATATTTCATGCTAATCCCAAATTCACACCATGTTTTTAATTATAGAGCGGCACGTAATCCAACTGTTGCTTCACCAATAAATCTAATGCGGACGGGGGAAATACGACAAGTTACTTATACCAAGATTACTAAAATTAGTAAAGTAAAGTAAAGTACCAGCCTATTACTGTCCCACTGCAGGGCAAAGGCCTCTTCTCATTCAGAGAAGGCATGAGCATTAATCACCACGCTTGCTCAAGACGGGTTGGCGATTTCAGACTTATATTAATTATATAAGTCCAGGTTTCCTCACGATGTTTTTCTCCACCGATGTCAGTGATGTCCAAGATAAACTTAGAGAGTACATATGAATTGAAAAAACTCACATTGGTACTTGCCCAGGTTTGAACCCACAACCTCGTGCACAAGAGGCGAGGCCTAAACCACTGGGCCATCATGACTGGGCCATACACACTAAAATTATACAGCTTTAAAATAGTCTGTTTCATGGTGCGAGCTGAAACTAATGTCAGTACTGTAAGCCATCATTAAACGGGTCATTAACAGGAATAGGTTTTCCGCTTTAAAACCATGTCTTGGAGCAGTCAGACCAGCTCCAAAGTGGAAACATGAGGGCAACCACATGAAATTTATAATAGCTTCTAATAGGTCTTTACCTATGAAATTGCCGTTTTGTATGAAAAAATTTAAATGAATTTTTTTCATGTATTTTTTATTTGTATTAATCGAAGTAATCACCCATGCAATCAATGCATCTTTGCCAACGCAGTGGTAGTTTATTGATGCCCTTCTTAAAGAAATCAGCTGGACGGGAGGCAACAAATTCTTCAAAGGCATTTTGTACTGCCTCTCGGGTATTGAATTTTTTTCCCGCCAAGAAGTTATCCAAATTCTGGAAAAAGTAGTAGTCTGTAGGCGCAAGGTCTGGTGAGTAGGGCGGATGACGGAGAGCTTCCAACCCCAGTTCTTGCAACTTGGAGACCGTCTGCTGTGCAGTATGAGGTCGCGCGTTGTCGTGCAGGAGCAGCGGAGACGAGCGATTGACCAATGCTGGTTGGAGATGTGCCAGCTTCTCCATCATTGTGTTCAATTCTTCACAGTACACATCTGCGGTAATGCTCACCCCGTTTGGTAAGAAGCTGTGTTGAATCACACCGGCGCTAGACCACCAAACAGTGACCATCACTTTTCTTGGGGTAAGTTTTCGTTTAGGGCATTGTTTAGGTGCTGAACCAGGATCAAACCAACTTGCTGAGCGCTTGCGGTTATCAAACAGAATCCATTTTTCATCGCAGGTAACAATGCGGTTCAAAATTCCTTCATTTGTGTGTCTGTTGAGCAGTGCAAGGCACGTCTCGACGCGTACTTCGCGCTGGCGATCATTGAGTTCGTGGGGCACCCATTTGTCAAGCTTTTTTACCTTGCCAATTTGACGCAAATGGACCAATATTGTTTTGACGCTAACGTCGAAAGCTGCTGCTAATTCAGCCGTAGATTGTGTATCATCAGCTTCCACAATCGCCTTTAATTCGTCATTGTCGACCAAAGTCTTCGGACGACCGCGAGGTTCATTTTTCAGGTCGAAATTTCCAGAACGGAAGCGAGCAAACCAATAACAGGTAGTGCGTTGGTTTGTAGTGTTAGCTCCGTAAACGTCGTTGATGTTGCGTGCCGCTTGTGCCGCGTTGCTGCCACGACGGTACTCATATTCCATAATTACTCGAATTTTTAACGTATCCATGATGACGAAAAAGATTTCAATGCGATGAAAATGTAACACTAATCAATAAACAAATGACTACTTTTGGAAAATAAATCCATGTTTTTAAAATAAAATTAATTTGAAATTAGAATTCTGAGCCAAACAAAAAATATTTTGATTTGAAATGGCCAGTACTGCAGAACGGCAATTTCATAGGTAAAGACCTAATATTATCCAACCCTTCTTAGAAGTAAGCTCTTTTATATAAGAACACAGCTGATCCGGCAAATGTTGTTTTGCCATATTAAGGCAAAAAAATATACCACCCCTATGAAAAAAAGATGTCGGCCGATCTACCCGTAACCACACAAAGTTTTATACAAATCGGCCCAGTGGTTTCGGAGGAGTTTGGTAAGAAACATTGCGACACGACAATTCTATATATTAGATATTTTCAAGTTAAGAAAGAAAACATGTATGATATTCGGATTCATTCGGATACGCACAGGAAATAAATCAATTAACAACTGTCAAGAATAAAAAAAAAATACGCGGAGCCAAAAGACCCGTATCTCACAAACGAACTTAGACTAAAGCCCACCAGTGGGAATAAAAAGTAAACAAATAAGTGTCATATCTTACCGGTTGTTCTCATCAGCGGACTGCTGCGCTTCAAGCAGCTTCTGCTGGGCGGTGCCTGACCTTTCCTCAGACTTCTCGAGGTCCTCCTCAATCTGCTGTACCTTCCTGTTGCGGGAAGCTACATCAGCCTCGGTGGCGGTTAAAGTCTTCTCCTTCTCTTCCAAGTCCTTGTTGGCCTGTTCCAACTTGTTCTTGTTGACGGTTAAGTCCTCCTCGACTTGGGCGAGCTTCTTCTGGAGCTCACGGACTTCCTCGTTGACCTGGAAAGGTGGAGAGGTTTTGGAGTTAAAATCAGCAGTACGGGGCTCAGTTTTAAGCGATTGGCACACTGCACGCCATCACGCAGCTTAGCGCGGGAGTGCGTGTTCTTACGTTGTTTGCAAGTATCTTTTGTTTAATTTGTGTAGAAAACACGCGTCGTACAACACACAGAAAATAAGTCGTTCGTTACCGCGCACCCCGTTGCCTGATGCGGTGCAGTGTGCCAATCTTCTCAAGAGTTCCCAAGCGACTATGCCACCCGCAAGTTGTGTGAAGAATTTTCCTAGCAGTATCCCTGCTAAAAACTGATATGGGTCGATGAAAATTCCGTCTCGAAATTCAATACCCGACCGTTACTGAGCTCCACGGAACAATAAATATGTTAATTCTAATCCATTCCAATGAAACTTTATTTCTTCTAAGTATTGAGAATTATTTCTTTTCTTTCACAGAAATACCGACTAAAAATACCTTAAGCGTGGGTACAAATGGGACAACTCTCTTAGGATTTAAATAGATTCACCAATTTTGTGTTTTATCGAGGCCTAGAAAATCTTATAAAAACTTGAAACATTTCGAAATATGTTGTCTGTTTCGGAGTAACTACATCAAACGTGACCCTCTGACCTCGATTATCCCAAAGAGATCAGCGGACTTATTTAAATACCAATTTCGTAAAGGAGATTACGACATTTTGTTTTTGCATTCATATTTTATGTCCAGTACTTTGAGCATCACACGGGCGGAATGAAGAATCGAAAACATTACTGAAGCCTCTATTCTATTTTAATGGTTCCGTACCTCAAAACGAAACAACGAGACCCTTATAGGATTAATTCGTCGTCCGTGTCTGTCTGTGTCTGTCAAGAGCCTTTTTCTCAGGAACGCGTTAAAGTACAACTTGATACTTTATCAAGTTGTAATTAATATAAAATACGTAGCTCTAAGGGTCCTTAACTTAGATCTCGAAAAAACTAAAGCTTCTAAGTGGAAACAATAAAAAATACGGCCATTTATGCTGCACTTCTCCGATTTATTTTTCTGATAATGAAGTTGACATTATTATAATTGTGAGAGCGATAAATAGTGTAGCAGGATATACCTACAGATGGTCTGATTTTTATTGGGATTAAATAAAATTGCCTGCTCGAATGTATTTTAGTCCGAGAGATTTGTTCCCCCAGTTTGCTTTTAGTAAAGTGTTGTATGTACCTTTTCGGCGCGGAGGTTGGCGTCCCTAGCCTGCTGTTCACAGGTGTCGGCCTTGTCCATGGCATTGTCCTTCTCCAGCTTCATCGCTTGCATCTTCTTCTTAATCGCGTCCATGGTGGTGGCTTTGTGTCTTCTACGGTCCGGTCAAAAAATACGCCAGTTACGGCCTGGAAAAAAAAGACAACGATTTAAATTGAGAGATTTTTTTGACATATTTTACTACAAATTCTGATGGCCAATTCTTGCACCTCTCGATTTGTTCTGGATAAATTGTTTGTGTCATGTAAATTTTGTAGCATTTTCATTTTATTATAGGGTATGTATCTATAGAATATTGGGCACTGTGATACAACTTACAAAATCAAAACCTGGCTAGGGATAGCATAATACATAGTAACTTCTCACTATAATACAACGGCTCGAAAGAATTTTAAGGTAAGTAATACACACTACAATAAAATCAATTTCAGTAAACCATATCTTTACAAGACATGAGCGACAGACTCTTCAGTGCAACAAAGCTCCTGTTATCGTACCATACATAGGTAGGTACGAAGCTAATTGAAATCATGACAATACGAAAACAGATTGGAACGCTGAGTACTCTAGTGCGCTTCAGGTAAACTCATAACATCGGGATTACATTATATTGTTTTGAATGTGTAGGAAAACTTGACTTCAGTTCTGTCGGGTATTTATGACGAAATTTCCTTACACTAAACAATCCCTAAAGTTAGATGGGCTACCATAACACGTGTTATTAGAAAACTAGTAGTCATAGTATAATAAATCTCGAGCCCATATTACAGAAGCTCACTTAAGACTAGCATAATTACTTAAAATTTGTTTAGAGCCATTTGTTTGGTTGAAACTAGTTTTTAGTAATGCTTAAAGTAAGACCCGTCTTACACCGTCCTAAAACTCAAAAAGTCACGGTCTAAAGCCCACTTTTAACGCAAAATAATAGGTGAACACTTCCTTTGTTCCTAAACCTTATGACGTCACAATCCATGACTGTCTATTGGATAAAAGCAAAGCATTCCTATAAAGTTATTTGGAAACACAAACTATTCCAATTTCAAAAGTTAAACTCTGCCATTCGATATGGCAGTCTGCCAGCTTGCCAGATGTAGCAGTGCATAATTATTAGGTCTACATTCCTGATGCTAAATTATATTCTAACCTAATTACGAAGGGGTATGGCACACTTGGCTGCCTGAAATACGTATTTGTACTGAACACACCCTTGTTTTGCGAGTTTATAACCCTTCTCTGGGAATAACAATATGAACTAGTTAAGAAAATATTTTATGTGCTTTTTGTGATGATTTTGGTTATGGCTTGTTTAAACCAACACAAGCCTAATATTCCATATTTCTAATTGATGTTACTTCCGCTTAAACAAAATATCACCTTTATGTACGGTTTAATTAAGTCTTTTTTACTATGAGTAGGACTGTTGAAAGAGTCGTATTTTTTTTTCTTGAAGTTTTAATGCAAAGTTAACTATAATATAAGTTACTTCTTTAAAAACTTATATTTGATTACATTTTTGGTAGTTCAATTGTAAATGCAATTAATAGATAGACTAAAACCTCAAATTAAAGGTGACTTGAGCTTTGTAACATTTGTAGCAGGCCAAAAATACTCCAATATTGTAGTTTACCAAATATTTAAATGCCACTGTTTGCCCAGCTCTTTATTCAAAACTTATTGTTACTGGGTTTTTTCATAAAACATCGTATTTCAAATACATATAAACTTTATACCCAACTCAATTACAAAACGCCAAACTCGTTCCAAATACAAAGTTCGTGTCAAAAGACAAATGACAGATAAAGTTACAATTTTATTTGTTACAACTTAATTTGATATTGGCCACATAATTTAACCCTTTGCGACTGGTGGTTCAAAGTTTAACCCTTTACTGTGGTGTAATTCAATGTAACACAGTTTTGGGACCTAATCGTATTACAAGGAAGAGATACTAGTTGTATGGTTTGCTCTTGCCCGACTTCAGTAATTAAATCTTTGCTTTTCTCAGCTTTGGCACGGTTAAAAATGTTTACTGCTGTGTCTATGGGTGGGTGTAAAACCGAGTGGGTGTGAAACTATGGTGTGACGTCAGCACTGGCGTCTGTGTTTATACATTTTATGTGAAAATGTATTGGGTTAGGAAATCTTTTTAAATAGATTAACGTGTCGGCGTCGTCTTCGTACATAGAAACTCGTAAATTGTTTCTTGTTGCTTGGTTTTATTACAGTACCTATATCAATCTCTTTTATAATTCTCATGTGGGTAGATATGATCTTTTGTTACACCCCCTTATAGTTTTCTAAGCCATGACGGGACGGATATTACTTCTATCAGGCTCAATTTTTTCATCACAAACATTATTAATCGTATTAAGTTACTACGCGAAATCTGCTGAAGACCAATGCATAGAGAAATATTTACATAATCTCTTGCTTTGTAACACAACATCATGCCTGCATTTCTCCATGGGTTAGGCAGAGGTGTATAGTTTACCCATATTTCGCCAGTAATATTTAAGCCCCATGAAATAGGGAGCGAGCCTATTGTCTTCAACCGGGCATAAATAAAATAAATAAATAAATAATGCTGGACAATCCACACAGCATCATCTAGCCCCAAGCTAAGCAGAGCTTGTGTTATGGATACTAGATGACTGATATACTTAATACAATACATTACATAGATAGATATTTTTTATTATACATAGCATAGCAAACACCCAGAACACCTGGAACAAATCTTTGTAGATCGTACAAACATTTGTCCCAAGGCGGGAATCGAACCCGCAACCTCCTGCGTCGCAGGCGGACCTTCGCCCGCTGCGCCACATCGTCAAAAATCATAAATACAGACTCCGAGCTGTTGCGTAGAAATTCAGATTTTTTTGCGAGAATTGAGCCCGCTAGACAGACGGGCAGTGCTTATAAAATTATGAATTAATTATATTTTCTTCTTAGAACGGCCATGGCCGAGATATTCCTGGCTGCAATGTACTTGTATTATGTATGTGATGAGAGCATCGGCAGCTTAGTTTGTTTATAAAATGTGAAAGATATGTATCAAAAAATGTATACGAAAATGTATAAGTGGACTGAAATAACATACTGGAGGATTTTTGAAGGGCATTTGATTCGCGAATGTTACGTAAACGATGTAATGCGAGCTTCTTACTAGGGTTGTTCAATTGTTTTATGTTGGTAGTTAATTTATTACTCTGTTGGGATAGTGTCGGTAGGCGCTATTGCTGAATTAAGTTGGTTCTTGGTACGATTCCCGGTTCGGGCAAAGTGTTACTGAGTTTTTTCATTAACAGAACGGAGTCTGGATTTTGTAGCAATAGGCTCGCCTATTCAATAGGACACAAACATAGTTGGTGCAATGTGGGTACACTACAGACACACCTCTGCCTATCCCGTCGAGGAATACAGGCGTGCTATTAAGTTATGTTTTTTTTGTTCTGATAGAATCTACTGCTTCTTTTGATAAACTGTGGGATAAGTGGAATAGTATGTATTTGCCATGTGTGTGTACTACAAAATGCGCTACATTCCCTGAAAAGATTTTCTAATATCGAATCATTTCACAAAAAATCACCTAGCAACATATTTAACGGCAATGCATAAATTTTTAACAACCATTGCTTGTCGCTATAAAACAAGAGTTATTCGAAACAGTGCACACGCTGCCCGCGATGGCTAACTGGCAAAGTTGCGAAAATAACGCGAGTAGCCGCGCCGTGACGTGGTGCTGGCGATCTGACAACCCCACCAACATATTGTTCACGAAAATAACCGTGTTTTCACATCACTACAGCTGTTGCAGGCCGGAGACTAAATATAAGTTCGGAATTTTAGAACGAACGCTGATTTATGAATCGTTGAACGCTTTTTCCTAACTTGGTTTGGACAGCGATCCAGTTGATGTCGAAAGTAGTATGATATTACTGACGCAATTACACCAGTACATGTCTTCTTAATCTATCTATATAAATAAAAATGTATATCTAAATGTACTAAGGGCAAAACTTGAGAACGGCTGGACCAATTCGGCTAATTCTTTTTTTGTTGTGTTGGTTATTGTAAGGGGAACGTGCTTATGAAAAAAAAACTAAGAAATTTGAGCGGAACATTACAACATTTAAGAAAATTTAACGACTATTTTAACTACGCGCGTTTGACATTTAGCACGCGGGTAACACCGCGGGGCGCAGCTAGTTATTACAAAAAAAAGACAGGATTAATAACCTCAATATAGAAAAACATAAAAGTAGTTTCCCTTTGTAGATTTCTATCAGATAGAACGTTCAAGGTTTTGCATTATCTACGTTTCAGTCTTGTGTTATGTTTGTTCAATTTAAATCTTATCCATGACATCCATACAAAGCTCGTACTTGAACGAAAGCTTTAGCAGAAAAAGAGACTTACACATATCAGAAAACCAGAACGTTGTGGAAAGTAACGCCAACCTTTATCTTACTATCTCCAATAATCAAAATGAAACGGACTAAGTAAAAAGGTTGAAAAATAAACTAAAAAAATTCAACCCACATTCCTAAACCATCCAACTCATCCAATTGTCCCATTAGTTTCTGTTAACTATTACTTTTTACTTCTCTATTGATCTAATTAAAACAAAACCATGTGTTCATTCGCAAGTTGTTGGAGCGTACAATTCCTTAAAGCTTCCAGTCCCAAACAAAACTGTTTTATCTTACAAATTCAAATGTTACTTGATCAAGAATCCAAATGAAAAACAAAAAAAGAAAAGTCAATGAACACAACTTCTTTTAAAGAAATGTTTAGAAAAAAATCGTATTTGGAATTCAGATTATGTTCAGAGATAGTTCGGAGGACGGATTAGAAATTCTCATCCAAAAACTGTTTCCATTGCGAATATCAAAATAATTGAAGTCTTTTAAGATATTGTGTACATTATGCTTAATTGAATTAAGTCCTAAGTGTCAATAACAACCCTTATTTCAATGGCAGAGTAAACAATGCGTCACAAACTACGTCATTAAATGAACTTGAAAATGAACTAGATACCTAATCTATACATCTCAAATTAACTTGTTCTGATGAACTCTTCAAATAAATGGTTGTTGATCCCGTATCCAAAGGTAACTCACAACTTTATGATAACTTTAGAGTTCCTCGAGATATGGAGAAGTTCTTCACATTTGAATACACAAAGTTACTTTTAGTAGCTTCAAGTTTCAAGGGAAATTGTGCTGGCGGTATGATAATTGTATCCACGCTCTTCCAAGCTTCAAGTTTTAGGAAGTCATCGTTGCTGACAAAAGTTGGCAGGCTCTTGATGTAAACAATAACTTTGATGTTGTATTGTGTCGTCAAAAAAGTTATAGTAAATAGTTATACTAAAGTCACGGAAGATGGAGTAGACAGAGATGATCTGATCAAAATCTATTTGAGTAGTCAAGATGTATATAACTAGGATGGTCAAAGTTATGGATTAAGGTACGTAATGATGGATGGATGGGCGGGTTCTCGACCAGATGTAACATGACAGATGGCGTTAGTTGCTCGTGTAAGTAATTAATCATTGTGTAAGGGTAGCCTAGCGAAATAATTTCCACGATGTATGAATCTATTTGGAGTAGGAATCCAGTTTGAGCAACCTGATTTACAACCTTAATACAAAATAATATATTTCAAGCATAAGATAAATTAATAAAGCGCTCTTCCCCTCTCTACTTATTTAATAATTTGCTGTGCCCGACAGGGTACATGATTGTTTCTATTAATATTTCTAATTTTTATTTTACCACCTGTAAGTGGTAAAATGGATTGCAATAAATGATTTGATTTAATTTGATTGATGAATCAATTTACGATAAGACTGAAAGTCAGAAGTTAGAATAATGACTGATAGAACTTCGAATGAACGCGAACTGCCAATGTCAAGAACGAATATTGATGAAAAGTTAATTTCACATTAAATAGATGATCTAAAGACCCTAAACGATGTCACAAAGTATAAAAAAGTTAATGAAATCTATAACTATCGCCCGAATTTCAGGGATAGTTCAAATTGTATGTAATAGTAGGCGCTTTGATGAGGTGCCAACACTCCGAGTTCGAGGCACGCCGGTAATCGTGACGTGTCCAAGTGACAACCGTCATCTCTCATACTTTAATTAATCCCAAGATGATTTATCGTTTTGAAATGTAGCTTTCATATTAGATGTGGTGTATTAAATGTTACAGTTTAAAATAACCACATATGAACCAGGCTGTAATATTGTTACTTTAATCTGCTTAAAATTGCTTTTGTTCGGTTCGAAAAGTATGTAATATTTCTACTTCCGAAACGTCTACAGTGGTTCTGTACTCTAATGGGGACGTGTATGGTGTTTCCGAGGGTATTAAGTATAGCAGGTTGTCTAAAGCTATTATATTTAACATCCGTCATATCAGTGGCTTCCCAAAAATATCCAAATAGCTGGACAGTCGGAGCTGTAATCGGAAACCGATATTCAGTAAACAACAGAGTTGCGGACCGACCGTCCTAATTACACGATATATGGGCCACGACTGAGGCTAAATAAAAATTGAGACGAGTTTCCTCATCTCGCTAAATAAATACTGATGTTCGGGCATGCCGCAAATAGGTTACAAGCGGTGTGAGCGCGCGGCGTGGGCGGCGCGCGGGGACTCACTATTTTCAGCGAGGACGCGCGGGCGATGAAACCCGAGTCATATCCATGGAAAACGCGAGCCGCGCGCGCACACCGCCCGTCCTTACTCGCTACAACTGACACTCAATACACACTGGCGAACTGCCGTACTAACACGAGATATTCCAAGCCGAGCCAGAAAATACAGAACAACGTATCACAGAACGAAAGCACAGAATCGCCCGAATCAAAATCCAGGAGCTTGGATACTCCACACATGACGGCACTGATGTGTCACACTGGCACAGTCCTGGGCCGCAGCCGGGCGTGGTCGGAGCCTGGTGAGGTCCAGGTGAAGTATCCAAGCTGCCGGCGTGGCGGAGCGCGGCTGCACTCACCTCACGAGCGGGCTGTTCAAACGGCGGAGCGACACGCACTGCGCCGCGCCCGCCCTCGCGGTTTAGCCGCGCTCCCACCCGACTATTTTCGGTGCCAAAAATCCAGGATTCCGATCCAGCATAGCAATCGCAACGAACAAGCCGATCGCCACCCGTCACGCTCCCACACATAGCTACTCCACTATTTTCGCCACGATCGCTAACAGACGAACCTGTGACGACGTCGGCGGATGTGAATATCGAGCGGATTGATAGATCGATGATATAAAAACACGCTCGTTGTCAATGCCGACTAAATCGATCAGGTGGTCTGTCCTGCTCACGCGACGCTAACATTCGTGTTGCAGATTTCCCAAATTCCGCGAGCCATCCGGCTGGCCGACCCTACTATATTTAGCGTAATACCGAACTCATTGAGACCGACACGCGGCTTTCATCTGGCTTCGACTAATAACAGCAAACTATTTGCATATCGACCCACTCATTATTCATGTTTGTTTGGCTGTTAATTGCTATAGACATATTTTATTCATTACATTCCGAAGATCACAAATAGGACAGATGACAGAAGTAATAGGATACCGTACAGCTTACACATCTGAATGTCCATTTCAGAGCGTGGGCCTCACCCGACCTACACTACGAAAGATTTTTGATGGGTAATATTTTTGTGTGCTACATTCTTTATAACCTACTACTTTTTACTTTTCTCAACCAAAACAAAAAGTCCATTTATATCGAAATGTGCTAAAACGTTTAGGTAAGTAAATAACCTACTTAGTTATCTAATTGTCTTAATCATTATATTCACCGTCATCCCAACACTTTCTTAGATCTTAGTTGTCATTTAGCTCCAATGAACGACAGAGTGAGAGATTTACCACCATCTTGTTACCCTAAATACCCCAGCACGTTCAAGGGCAGCGACAGCAATGTCGCTAGTACGACTAGGAAAACTTAGCGAAGTAAAATATTCAAATTAGGCTGAGAATCAGCAATTTTCGAACATCATAATTAGCATAAGACAGTACCCCAATTCGTCCGCCTTTCACCACTGCCTAGTGTTGCTACTGGGAAGAAGAAGTGGCGCAACCAACTCCCCAGCATGACATCTTTCTAATAAGATAGAAGTACTTGATTCTATTAAATGAAATGCTGATCGTAGCGGTTGGTCTGTGGTTTCTGCATACCCCCATGGTAAAAAGGCGTGAGTTTATATATGCTGTATGTATGTAATGCTGAAAAAGGTTAAATATAAACCAGCATTGTATGTAATATATATTTATAGTATTTTTAAGTTTTATATTGTTAATATAGTATTGTATATATTTATGATGCCTGAAATAAATGGATAAATAAATAAAATAAATAAATTGTAAATCATAAAATTAAGTTATTATTGCCACACGTCACTAACAGCATTTTAGTAAAAATGAAATCATCACGAAAAATCGATCACAGCATAGTTACAACTTCACATACTCAGTTGTTTATGAGAATTGGTTTATTGGTCGGTTTTTGTCAGAAACGAATACTTTTAAAATATCTTGAGGCAACCTGGACTTAGAAATTAATATAAGTCTGAAATCACCAGCCCATCTTGAGCAAGGGTGTTGATTATCGCTCATGACTTCTTTGTTTGTGATGATTTTTTTAAGAGCTTGCAGTCGAACAGTATTTCTATATTGTGCCGATCGCAAACCACGCGGTTATTTTTGGGTCGTATATTCTGCAGCATAAATGATCACTGGTCGAAAGTACAATAGGAAAGTAATGTTCCTTAGGTTCCGGGTTTGCAATGAAAAAGTATATAAATACGCCTTGCATTTATGTTTCTTAATAAGATTTATAAATAAGTACATTTATTACCTTTTTTTTTTTTGCTAACGATGGGAAACCTTCAAAAGGCGCCTGGACTTTTGGGGAGAAGACCAGGGAGTGTGGGATTCTTACCTCACTAAAACCACCCCGGTGATCACCATCAGCACATGGAAGGGGCCCCGTTACCTCTTAAGAGACCACTCCGGGACCCCCTCTGTACAACGCCTGTTAGGGCACATCCCATCCACGGCGACACGTGATCACTAAGCAAGTATATTTATTACCTAGGTACATGCAAACCGCGCATATCCGTAACGGCAGTCTATCTACGCACTGCCTGTTCTAAATATGAATTACTGTTCATTTCATAACATGCTAATAACTTTTATAAATATCTGAGGAGGTCGGAAGGCGTTTACAGTCCCTAAGTAGATATAATTTTAATTTGACTATGTGCTAATTCCTGATCCTGTATTATGTGACACAATGTTTCCACCAAACGCGGTATAAATATGATTTTTGCACGCACGGTGTAAATGTGCAGATTTTTACATACATAACATCACGCTTGTATAGCCCCTAGGGTAAGGCAGATCTGTACCTCTAAGGACCCAGATTTTGCCATTTATGTTTAAGCCACATGTAATAGGGAGCGAGCCTATTGCCATCAACCGGGCCCAATCCCAGACTCCGGGCTGCTACTGAGAAATTCCTGATGGAAAACCTATTAACAGTCTGTCCAAGACAGGATTCTTAGTTGGTACCTAAGGTAAGCTAAACTTTAAAGACCGGCTAAATTTTTTCTTTCTTTCTTTTATTTTTAAAAACATTGCCCCACACTAGGAATAGGTATCCTGTGTCGTGGGTGCGTTTACAAACATTTAATTTCACACAAACAGCCAGACCCGGGACAACTACCTGTAGGCCATACAAATATTTGTTCCGTGCGGCAATCGAACCCACGACACGCAGCGTTGCAGCCAATCGCTCAGCCACTGCGCTAACCGTGCCGTCAAACTGCCCAGTCAGTTCGGCGAAATTCCGATGGAGCTAGCGTGTCTGTTAGGCTTACTGGTTCTAGGAAGGCAGCCCTACATACAGACTATTTTCAAACAGCCGGCGCCGCTAAAGCTTACTACCTAAGTAGTGACTCACGTGCTCCTACACGGTAACCTTTCCAATAATAAAATCATGAATATTCATATCTTAATTTGCATTCTAAATGTTAACATCAAGATAACAAAATGGCTTCAAACTAAAATAACGTACTTACATTTCAAGGTACACCATTTTTTTTAAATAAATTAGAAATTGATTAAAGACATTAAGGTATGAGACAGTTACTAGCGTTTAGTTAATAATGGTACATACACCATCACCTACCTAATTATTAATTAAGTACAAATCATATTGAAAGGGATGGTGCTATATATTATGTATAGCTCTGTTTTTTCATCGATCTTGAATCCTGATAGCATTTAAACATTATAATTAGTGTCCGAGTGAAATGTAATTATAGCCGAAAAACGAAGACGATAAAGAAGCTTCGGCTTTACTTAAACTACATTTAAATATTCTCCACGTAATGCGTAATAATAAAATTTTGAATAAACTAGGTACCAGATGCAATAATAGATGAAACTAGCGACACAAGTTCTACGAACAAACTCAAAAAAATATTACTTAATCAAGAAAGCATACTACACAATAAACGAATACATACAAAACAAAACAAATGTGCCAGACACCATACATTCTAAAATTGACATTCATTCATACATAGATAATTATATAATTATTATTTTTTAAATTAATCTTATCAAATTATAGTTATGTTATGATTAAGTTGTTTAATGGTTAAGTTTTATTTTATTTCAATAAATATTTTATACTTTTTGCTGTGCCCTACAGCGTCCATAATTGCACTTTAGCTTTAAGACCATTGTAAGATCTTCACACATTATTCAATGAAGATAAAGATATGAATATGATTAATATTTCCCCTGTTCACTGAAATATTGTATTTTTGTATATATACCTAAAGGGCGAGAGAGCAAATTTAGTCTTTAAAAGAAATGAAACACGATAATTCCATTAGAGGATACAAAATTTCTTGTATTTGTAATATCGAGCTTTACGAAGTAAGCCGAATGGCACAATTTTCGGCTTAGCCGAATCATGTATTTTAGCCGAGTTTCTGTGCGGTCACTAACTACATTATCATGCACCTGTAATGTAAATCTGCTTATATAAGTGCTACGTCATTTCGTAGCATTTTCGTAGCGTGGCGTAGCACGTAGTAAAGACCCCGTAGAGACCCAAATGTTTTCTTGTCTTCTAATGCAATAATTTGCCATTATTTACTAACCGTTATAAGCATCAATTCTAACAACATTATTGAATTGGTAACTAAAATATGTGCCTACCTATTCAGAATATGTCCGGCTATCGACTATAAACTTTTTGACAGGAACAACAGTGAAATATTAATTATAATTCATCATCATCTGCGTAGCTTTTTTACCAACTATGTTGGGGTTGGCTTCCAGTCTAACCGGATGCAGCTGAATACCAGTATTTTACATGGAGCGACTGCCTATCTGACCTTAATATAAATAATTATTATTTTTGATAATATGTATTTAAAAACAAGCTTCAACAAGCTAAAATTTCCGCGCAATCGGTTGGGGATAACTGGTCAGAATTTCGTTGCAAGATTTGACCTACACATATCTACTAACTAACATGGCGGGTAAAAATTCTTCTGTTTCAAACTAAAGTACGATACTCACACAAAAAAGATGAAACACCATTTATTTTTAAATATTTCTCTGCTCTTCAAACTTGCTCATATTCATTAGTACAGGAGGTAGTAGACAGCCAGACGCTACACCTAGAGTAGGCTTACATCAAATATTGTAAAAGTACCTACTTCGCAAAACATGAATTAAAGAAACTAACATACTAAAGGTTTAATAATATAGCTGATAGGTTTGTTACCTTACTAACCTACTTTACTCTTCCTTATCTCTCTATTAAAGCTAGTCCTAGTCTATTCGCACTGGGAATATACCTACCTACTAATATTAATGTGAAATTTATTTTATTTATTTATTATTTAATACTTTAAGCACACAAATGTACAGAGGCGGACTTAATGCCATAGGCATTTTCTACCAGTCAACCTTTGGGTGATGCAGAGACAAACAGTGGCAGGTGCAATTTCTTAAAAGAAAAGTGAAAAGAAATATATATATTATTATAAACTATAAATATAATACCTACATAGAACATATACACAAATAAACATATACACAAACACATACATAAACAATAAGAACAGTTAATGAGAAAACATTAGCGCTGTGATGAAACCACTGCCAACTTCTTACGAACATGCTCACGCACTTTAACTTTGAAGGCCAATCGGCTGGTTGCCATTATGATTTCCTGCGGGAGCGCATTCCACAGAGAAATAGCTTGGACGAAGAAAGAATTGTGGATGAAGTCAGTACGGTGAGTCGGGCATTGAAGAAGACGGTTATGGGAGGAACGCAGATTTCTGTCGTGGTTGGTGCAAATGTACTGAAAATAAGGAGCTAGATAACTAGGGGAATTGGAAGAGACAAGAAATGAAAACAAGGTGGTAAGCGCCCTTTGCTCTCGGCGCTGACGTATGGGTAACCACTTTAGAAGCAACCGATGTGCGGACACATGATCATATTTGCGCAGATTGAAAACAAATCGAATGCAGTTATTAAGAAGTCGGTCAAGTTTGTTGAGGAGATCTGCATTCAGGTCGTAATAGCACACATCACCATAATCGATAATAGGAAAGATTAAGGTCTGCACAAGCATTTTCTTTGTACTGGATGGTAGGACATTCTTCAGACGATACAGAGCCCGCAGCGTCCCTGTAACCTTCCGGCTGACACTAGCAATATGAGTGCGCCAGTTCAGGGTACTGTCGATGTGCAAACCTAAGTTCTTAACGTCGTTGCTAAATGGGACGATCGTACTATCGAACCGAACTGGTGTCAAGGTTGCAACATCTACTCTACTCATGCTTCGAGGGCTCCCAATAATGATAGCTTGGCACTTACTCGGGTTAACCGCTACGCCAAATCTATCGGACCAGGCTTTTATGGCAATTAAGTCTCTATTTAATTTGCCGATAGCATCAGGTAACTCATCAACCCTCCCCTGACAATATAACTGCAAGTCATCTGCATACAGATGATACGCACACTGCAGTTCTGATGTAATAAGATTTATAAAAATTGAAAACAGAAGAGGAGAAAGAATGCCGCCTTGAGGAACGCCAGTTACCAATCCACACCAACTAGAAGAGAAATCCCCAGAACGAACCGACTGCTGGCGTTCCTGAAGATAAGTAGAGAACCATTCCAGTGCTTTAGGAGAGACCATAATATAGGACAGAATGGCTAACAGGATATCGTGACTGACGGTATTAAAGGCATTGGAAAAATCGACTAGCACCAGTACAGTAAGTTTGGTGTCTTCCAGTCCAGCCCTTAAGTCGCCAGTCACTTTCAGAAGGGCGGAAACAGTGCTGTGCCCGGGCCTGAACCCAGACTGAAGAGGGGTAATAAGAGAGTTACAATGAACAAAATTGGAGAATTGTTTGTGAACACAGGCCTCGAGCACTTTGGATAAAAAGGGAAGGATAGAAATTGGCCGGAAGTGAGCAGGAAGTGTGGGATTGGAAATTTTGGGTAGTGGACGAACATAAGCTTTGCGCCACAAGGAGGGGAATACTCCAGAGTACAGGGAAAAGTTTACAATGTGTGTGATCGCAGGTAGAAGCTGATCCAGAATAGTAATGATCATTCCACGGGTGATATCATCACATCCTACTGCTTTGGATTTGATGGAGAGAATGATATTTCTGATCTCTCCCGGTTCAACTGGTACAAAATGAAAAGGATTAATGTGAGGACGCATTAGACCAGAAATTAGAGACAGAGTTTGTTGCTTGCTTAATCGATCCATGATAGGCACGGTGGAGAAATGCCGATTGAGATCGTCTAAGTTAATAGAGGTTGGCAGGTCTAAATGCCGCGGTTTGCCGATACCTAGTGTTCCAAGAAACTTCCAGATATCGGCAGAAGAGGAAGAAGAAATATTATCCAGAATATGGCGGCGTTTAGCATTGCGTATCATCTGGTTACATATATTCCGTGAAACCTTAAACAGTGCCCAGTTCTCAGCACAGCGATCCCCTTTATATTTACGGAACGCGCGGTCCCTACGTCGCATGGCCATCTGAATTCCTCTTGTCATCCAGGGTGCAGGAGGACGTTTCAACGTTACTTTTTTGACGGGAGCATGGATGTTGTATAGGTTAACCATAACAGCGTTGAAGATTGATAGCATAGAAGATATGAAATGAAACTTGTGTAGACACTGTATAGACGGCCAAGCCCCTAACTCATTTTGTCTAGGCAGGATTATTAGCATACGGTTTATCTTTCGAAAGACCACGTGAAATTTTGGTAGATCTTCTGCCAAGCCTTTTGGGGTCGGTTTCTGGCCTAACTGGGTCCAGCTAAATACCAGTACTTTACATGGAGCGACTGCCTATCTAACCTCCTCGACTCAGTTTCTAGGTAACACGATACACTTTTCCCGACTGCCCGTTACGACAGTCAAACATCTACGAATGTAAATATGTAAGTATATAAAAATACAGTATGTATAAATAAAACACTGATTTGATTTAATATAAATTTATTTTACAAGAGTGAACAGTTTAAAGCGCTGATAGGTACACTTCCTCAGAAGCTGTCATAGAAAGACATACTGGTACGAAGAAGGTAGTTACGTGAAGTATGAAGCATACAAAGAAGTACAATAATAATTGAAGGTACAATCATATTGTCGTACAAAATCTAAGCTAAATGAGTACAAACAAGTACAAAAGTTCACAAACCTATTAATGATCATAAGATTATGTGTAATTGGCTGTCTTAATCACACTTCGACTGGATTATATGGATATACTGTTATTATCTAACCTACTGTTTACCTGTTGATAGCATTTGGCAAAAGCTTTCTTCATTGTCGATTATGGATGGCTGATAAATGTATATCTTCGATGTATCTCAAAGTGTGATCAAGACATAAAAATAGTGCCCTTAAAATCGAAACAAAAGAACTCGTTACACATTTTCATAAGATTATGTTATTCTCATCATAAAAACGTTTCTCGTAAAAAAACCTCGCGGCGAAGACACGAAACTTGGGCAGTGTTTTAAGACGCATTCAATGCTACATAAAGGTGAGCTTTGAAGTAATAAAATAGCTGTATCTATATAATTTTCTTTGCACAACTCAGTTAACGACAGCGCTTGAGCTACTTCGAATGTGACTATCAAGGAACGGAAGCAATAGTTTCATGTTTCACGTTACTATATTTTATTTTTCCTGCTCACGATTAGACATTTCTTATTTTAGTTTTAAGAATAGAACGAAAACGAACGTGGATTCTTATACCTTTTGACCAACACATCATTCACTGCAAGTGCATGACAATTTAGTCCACAACCTCTTACAAAGCAAACTACTTAGTCAGATATTTTTAACGATCTTTGAGAGTGTGCAATTTCGGTATACTGATTCATCATTTGGTATTCCTCAACATTGTGCCTTAAGTCACTTCCGTTGCTGATATTTGGACAGGAACATGGCAATCCAAAATAGTTAATATGTAACATGAAACCAATGTAACTTATGCTTCTCATTCATCTGTAGAAAAATTACTTTAAGTCAGTTCCTAAATAGAGCAAATAAGCCCAAAAATGTTCAGAGACATCCCATATTAAATTAATCTGATAAATCAAATAAATTTAGATTAAATGATTTTAGGTGCATACACATGGATATTTTGAATTATATGTAGTTTTTTATCAATACTACACTACATATTGTACAATTCTCAAAAATATTTATACAAATAGACATCTTGATAACAACGATAATTCTGGACATCTTAATTTTGAATTATGCAACTGTTTCTCTATAATTTAAACAAAAAAGCAACGTTGCTTTTAAACTTGAACATTTAGTTAGATTTCTTAAGAGACTGGCCTGACGCAGCTATAGCAAAGAGGCATCCGGATGGGAATAGACTACATTAGTTTACGTCTAGATGGAAGTAAGGTCTAGAGTAAGGCATATAACAGTTCGCGAGAAAATCTCTTAGTTAAGCACTCTTTTTAGCCAGAAAACACTCATACTTAACTTTAACACGTCATTTATTTTTGCCTACACATGCCTCTTTTCCGGCTTTCAGTGCAGCCTTTATATTTTCTTTAACCTATATTTAAAGATGACGACGTCATTATCTATGAACGGAGTACACATACTCGTTATAGCAATAAAAAAGAAGATACTGTTCAGTCCAACACATTTCCTAACTAGCAAGTTTTTTTTACAATTTCCAATTAAGCACTCCTAAGAATTTATAAAGTGCAAATAAAACATCCAGAGTGAACTGTCGTTGAAGTAGTTTGTTTCTCAACGTGAGCTCTGTGCAAAGAATATGGAATCCATTATAAAGTACAATACATGAAAACTGCTCTTTAAATTGTACTAGAGTAAATCATTTGAGTACGTGTTATTTTAGTAGGTTTCATGGGTTGTTCTTTTATAATAGGCACGTTTTCGAAGCAACATCCACCGCGTGCGCCCATGCCATCCATTTCGCCGCAAAATGGCGGCCGTCCCAAAATGGCCGCTTTCCGTTTAGTATCCTGACAGATCAGCGAACGTCTGGTCCACTTCCTCCGCTATAGCCTTGTATTTACTGCGCTCTTCGACCACCTCGTCTGTTAGTAATTTTAGTTGGTTAGTAACACATAGTAGTGATAGTAAAATTAGTTAAATTAATTGGTTTATTTGTTAAAAGGGTCAATCCAGGGAGGACGTTTGTATAGATCAGGTCATGGCCTTTTCCTCGATCATTTTTTAACCAAATTTTTCCTTTTTTTATACCTACCAAAATGCTTTTCGAAAATACAGAGGTCAGAACATTAAGCTACCATCCAATTGTCAAATTTCTTTGATAGTTTTTCAACTTAATTACAATAGTATAAGGTTCTTGTTCAATTAGAGAAAATTAGACAGTTTGGGATAGCTTGATGTGCTGGCGTATGTTCCTAGTCTGGCAGTGCATGCAGCAGGGCGAATTCCACCACAATCAACTGGATCGTAATCAGCACATCATAACCGTATGCAATCAGTGAAATATTAGGTACGTAGCAATGATACAATCATGCAACTGACTGCTCTTACACGCGGTTTAGGCGTACTGATCGCATTCCGTTTCTTTGGTGAAATTCTCCCTTAAAATGAAAAAAAGATTCCAATCTACTATAAAAGAAAGCTCGCTACTTACCCAATAGAAGCAGTTTTACGCAGGCTCTATCTACTAGAATCTATTCAAAAGTGCGGTGATTCGTCTTCCGAGTATGGCTACTGGTACTGTATTCTACCTTCTATCAATTTCATTGAGTAAAGAACAGAATTTCAACTATGCTCACGATCCGCAAATAGCTCCAGGCAATGTTTTTTTTCTTATTTATGCACTTCAAGTTATTTATTTTCAAATTTATTTCCGGTTTATAAACATTAAATAGCTTTTAATTAGTACTCCAGAAATAAATTACAAGGTAGCGTCATTGTAGATGAAACTGATATGTTGATACAAATCAGTCACCAAGGGCTTTACTTTGACGGGATAAAGCAATGACTGTTCCAGTGTGAGAAAGAGATGGAGCTACACAGCACGGTTTTAGTACGGTCCCCGGTCGAAGAAAAATTGTTGTAAAAAATACTATTTTGGTAATGACAGTGTTGTTTCGTTTGCAGGTAAAATACGATTGTTCGAAGTCAAAGCAGCCAGTATTGCAATGCAATCACATCACCATTTATATTTCTACATCAGCAGCAACAGATTTATACTACTACTAAGCATACTACTTAGATCTCCCACAAATTTACAAGCAAGGAAGGTAGGTAGGTACTATCAACAGGAAATAAAATAAAACCAGTCATAAGTAATAAATTAATTTATTATATTACTCGAAAATAAATACCGCCATAAAGCTATGGATTTTAATACTTTAAATTAGGAGTATAAAATTATAAAGTAAATACATGTATTAGGATATTTAAATGGCGGCAGCTGGTAGTAGCCGCGTGGCGGAGGGACCCGATCATTACCGAAACTAGCCGAACGCGACAGTTTATTCCTTGAGGATGAGCTCGACGAATGCGGTGTCGAGGTCGTCTCCGATGTCCTTGTATTTCTCCTTCTCGGCGACAAGTTCGTCTGCGTATTGGACACAACATTACATCATTTGTCCAAACATTATAATACAACATTATCTCAAATAAAATAACATCCTGTCTTAGACTCCTGTATATTTAAGTAGAAATGTCTCTTTCCTAAGTCAAGTCGTTAGGAAAATTAGTTTCAGCGTAATGGCGGTTACAGACGGTGCGGCGTGTTGTATGGTCGCGACTCGCAACTGTGCTATGCGCAAGCGCATTCTCTCAAAGCCTCATGCTTGATGATTGTAAGGCAATGATCTGATCTGTTTCCGTGTTCAGCTCAACATGATGTGCCATTATTATTGACTGCTTGCAACTCATCCGTCTGTAAGCGCACTAAGAGCAGTGCAGCGGTAGTAATAAAAATTATATGCTTACATGTTTAGATCCTTGTTATTCTGAAGCCATGCGTCGGTCTCGCTGGGTTACAAAGCTTGTTTGTTTTTGCGTCGATAATGAAAGGTTCCGATTCGTCGAAGTCTTGCATGCAAACTCAGTTAGAAAGCTTTCGGTAATAGTTTTGTTATGATTTAATGATTGACTAGAATATCAAGACGCGTGTGTAGTGTAACGTAAATGCATATGAGCGCGGTGGAGGGTCTGCGTCAGTGGCAGCACGTGCAGCGGTCGCAGGCGCGGCCCGGCGTCGCCGCCGGCGTGCGCATGCCCAGGTCGTCGAAAGCGCAGTCCAGCTCGCCACCGATCTCGTGGAACACCTCCTTGCTGGCGATCAGATCGTCTGCGGACACCGGCGTCATCACTCGCAGCGGCACGACATCGTTAGTCGCCACACTCACACGCATGCAGACGCGGCCCGGCGGGGGCAGAACGGGGGACAGAAATTCCATCAGCTATAGTTTCAGACGTTTATTGCCAACATAAAAAATAAATCTCCGGGGGGATGTCGCACTAGTCACCGGGACCACGACTTGGGACGCGGTAACAGAGTAATAGAGAGTCCGAAAGTACCGAGTAAAAGGTCGTCGTATTTAAGAGGTTGGCGCGGCTTCGGCAGCAGGGGCCTCCGCCGGCGGTGCGGCCGGTGCCGGCTCGGCCGCCGGCGCCGCGGGGGCCGGGGCTGCTTCCGCGGGCGCGGGCGCGGGGGCCGCTTCCGCCGGCGCCGGGGCCGCGGCGGCGGCCGGCGCGGGGGCTGCGGCGGCGTCGGCTGCCGGCGCTGCTGCAGGTGCTCCTTCGGCCGCGGGCGCAGGGGGAGCTCCTTCCGCGGGGGGTGCAGCAGCGGGCGCACCCTCCGCCGGGGCCGCAGGTGCGGCTCCGTCCGCCGGCGGGGCTGCGGTAGCGGCGCCGTCCGCAGGGGGAGCGGGGGCGGCACCCTCAGCGGGAGGAGCGGCTCCTTCTGCCGGTGGAGCCGCCGGGGCAGCTCCGTCTGCGGGAGGAGCGGCCCCCTCCGCCGGGGGAGCGGCTCCATCGGCGGGAGGAGCTGCGGGTGCTCCCTCCGCCGGTGGGGCAGCTCCGTCGGCGGGTGGGGCTGCGCCCTCGGCAGGCGGAGCTGCACCTTCAGCCGGCGGCGCGGCGCCTTCAGCCGGCGGCGCGGCGCCTTCAGCCGGTGGGACCGCGCCGTCGGCCGGAGGAGCGGCGGGCGCTCCGTCAGCGGGAGGAGCGGCTCCGTCGGCGGGCGGGGCACCGTCGGGTGCGGCTGCGTCGGGCGCGGGTGGCTCCTGCGGCGGCGGGGTGGGCTCTTTCGGGGGCGGTGTGGGCTCCTTGGGATGCAGCCTCTCGTACTCCTTGCGCGCTGCCTCGCGGATGGCGACCATCTGGCGGTCGTTGGGGTCGACGCCGGGGATGAGCTCCACGAAGGAGTCGTCGATGTCGTCGCCGATATCGTTGTACCTCTCGATCTCGTTGATGAGGTCATCTGCGTCAGGCGGCGCGGTGAGAGCGGTGTGTTCGCATGCGTTCGTTAACACGGCGCTACTCTACGGGGTCGTGCAGGGTCCTCCCATGCCCCGTGCCGCGGACATGGTATGTAATGTACAATGCTTCATGACCTCGCTCGCGAGCTATTCTTCGTTTTGTGCGATAAATTTTGGTTCGCCCCGAACTTCCCGAAGTGATTACCGGATTAATTTTCAATGATGATGAAGATGACTTTATAATACATTAATGATCGACGTTATAGCTGATAGAATCGTCGTCGGGGCGTTAGTTGAAGGAAAACCACAAGGGAACACACGAGTTAGTTAAAAAATACAACGTGTTAAAAATAATAATATATATTCATAAACACTTTTATTAGAATACTCTTAAAAATCATTAAATTATTTTTCACGAACTTATCTATCAATTCATTAATCGATAACATTAAAAAGACGGACTCCCTACGTAAGTGTATCGTTCGTACGGACGCACTCGATCGTCACGCGGGAGCATGCAGTCACTGACAACACGGTGTTGCCAGCGCGAGCGGAGACGCGCGAACATAACAACTTGGAATAGTCGCCATTTATTCATCGATTAATTTAAATAAATAACAACAAACTCAATTATGACACGAGAAAATCATCCTTCAAACATAATAGAATATCAATTATTTCCAATTTAGCAAGAATATTCCTATAAATATCATTATTTATTGTTTTACCGTCACTCCTGAATAAAAATATCTAATCTCTTCACTAACATTAAGTAAATTAAGTTCATAATAAATTGCAAACAGTGCATATGAAAAATATAGCATACGACGTATTGTATGCACTATCCCTTCGAGTGAAATATAAAATTATCGATACGGAACGAATACGGCGACTAATTTGTTCTAAAAATAGATAGACAATTTTAATATTGTACAAAAACTATGTGCATTTCTTTATAAATAATGCAAGTAATGTCTTTTTATGTTGAGTGTAAAATGCATAACATTTTTGGACCTCTTTTGGAATGTTGTTACTATCATTTTATACCTTACACTAGAGTGCTAGAGAAGCGATTACTGCATACGTCATATAAATATCGATCATGGACATAACAGGCACGCTCGTAAAGTAATGACTATAAAACAAATTACACCTTTCAACTATACGGACATAAATATTAGTAATTTGTGGATGAAATAAAAAAATTGCACGTGGCAGTGCTTTCGTAGCAAACACTCGATTTTGAAGTTACATTAAAAAGCGGCTGGCAATTATTCTATAACTAATAACATCTAGGCGCCCCCGCTCGGCTCACTTTTTGTAGTCTTGAAATTAAAAGAAGTTCGAAAATATGTCAATTAAATAAAAACTTCTTTCGTTCTAGATCACTGCACAACTTTAATTTTGGTGCCGTTAAATTATTTTCGCGGTGGCAACTCTCAAGTGACAGATGTCAGCGTTGTGTCAGTGCTAGTGTGCAAGTGAGCAGAGCGGGCGCGTGCGGGAGGTGTTCACATGTTCTGTATGTCGTGCAGCGTGGCCTCCATCTCCTCCTGCAGGAGTTTGCTCTTTTCGCGCTCGGACACCAGATCGTCTGCAAGGGCGACGTGGCCACGGTCAGTAGGACACACAACAAACAACCGTTTGGTCCAAACGTTTAATTCATCGGACACCACATTTACCCCCGGTTTCTCAAAGCACATTCCATATTATACGTTGTCAAATCTCATGTTACGTAATTTGATCGGCTGTGGTTATTTCCGACATCGTGAGACTTGACATGACATGTACTAATCAGAGACTTGGTCGCCCTTTCAAAAATCGGGGTGTCGGTAAGTGACAGGAGATACTTCCTTGCGAACTAAAACTTCGCAATGACGAAAGAGGAGCCGATTTTGACATTTGAACCAAACAGTGCAGGCAAAAAAACAACATCAATATAAATCCATGCCAAAATTACAGAAAAAAACACATCAAAGGATCGAGCAGACTAGTAGGAGACACTTAAAAGTCATGCTAACAAAAAATATTGCACAGAATTGAATTTGAATCACGAGCACCAAAAATAATACTAAGGTAATAAATTTAGGAAAAGATGCTATTCGACATTTGGGTGCTCTAGACGTGAATTTTGACAAAAACAATCCTGTGTACAATCAGAAATAAACTCTAACACTGTTACTATGAAATTAAGATAAAAAATAAGCTTGAGATTGTAGCAGAAATAACAGAAAAAAAAGCTTTCAAATCTATTGTACAGCATTATAACTCGTAAAGCCAGATCTAATGGCGGCTGAAATGGTATCGTTTGAGTGCAAAATGTTCAAAGCATTGTTATTTTCAAACATGTTATTTTAACTTGACTTGTGAAATATTTGAATTATATAACTTAACCAAACTGCTGTACGTTGTATTATCTGGAGACCCTTGAAAACTTGGAAGACTAGCATCAATAAAATGTTACCAGTACAAATAATTTAGATTTTAGTGTCTTGCTCTAAAAAATATTGGATAAAATTACATAGCTACATTTGTTTCTCATATATTTTCGATAGCGTGTCTCTTCGGACAAATATAATATCAGAATGTATATCTTTCTAAATATACGAAATGATAGATTACCTTCAAGCCTGTCGACCTCCTTCTGGAGTTTCTGCACGGAGCGCTCAGCAAATTCAGCGCGCGCCTCAGCCTGGAATCATTTAATGTCTATTTTAACATCTATTCTTGGGGCAAACAGCCTATTTTCTGTATTTTTTCTAATTTTTCCATTTTATCACTGTACTTAAATTCGTTATCTTTAAAAAAAAATATCATTTTCAAAAGTTGCAACATGATTTCACAATTATTGTTTCATTAAATATATCTAGTTACTTATCAGAAAATAGACTGTTTCACTACACAATCAGGCATGCAAACTTAATTGACGGTTATTTTATTTTTTCTCAAAACTTTAATTAAATTAAAACAATAAAACATAATATTTACAAATGAGTACAAAAAAAAACTATGTTATAAACAATAAAAGCATCACAATCACCATGCATTTTACCTTTACCGAAAGCGGCTAAGTGCTGAGTGATGAAACTACAACACTAGATACCAAAATAAATTTTACCCAAAGTATAGAAAAAATAAATGATCGTGAAAATATATATAAAAACACAATACCAACAAGTTGCCCTGGTCGTCCATAATTATTAGAAACATAATCTACTCGTATATATTTTTCAAGTGTATTATTAGAATTGGAAATACCTTGCATAACATGTGTATAAATAACAAATAATAGAAGCATGACTAATATTAATCTGAATTGATAAAATTGTCCTTTAGCTGTATGAGTAATATCAATATCACCTTTATTCACAATACAACTCATACCCGAGATATGTGTCACGGGCGTCAACGTTAATTTTGCTATTGTTTTCCAAAAAATCTTTCCTATTTCTTTTCTTATGAACTATGTAATGTGTAGGACGACCAGAACCCCCTGTATCGAGCACAACTTACTTGCGAGAGTTTCTGCGAGAGGCTGTGTATCTTATCCTCGACGTGATCGCGAGTCGCCATTGCCTAGCCACACAGGACGAATTACTAATGGCAAGCCACCGACATGCCGCTACCATGTTGTGACTGTACTCTTTATAGATATGGAATGTAATGGTGGGATCCATAACATGCCTGTTTATTGTGGAATTGAAGGCGGGTGTATGGCTTTGTTAATCCTAAAAATTGTTGTCTATCTCCATCTTAACGGGATCGCAATTCTTGGAAAAACGTTTCCAAAGATGTGACTCTTTATGGCACTAGAAAAATGATGCAAAATACCATTGCATCAAAAGGCAAAGAATCATGAAAGGTACAAAATCTTAATAACACCTTATGTAATACAGAAGTGTCCTAAATAAGTAATGAAGAGTTTGGATATTTTTCCCGGCACTGGGTAAAAAAGCAGGGATAAAATAGCAAAAGTATTCCCATCACAATTTTGCAGTAACATACAAATCCCCAAACTAATAAAGCGTACAATCACAACACAGGCATAGGTCTTACAACTAATACAGAAGTAATTAATACACAGGTAGGTACAGAAATAGGAGATAGTCTTGTACATAGATACATAGATGAAGCACCAACCGCCGTCAGCCACTCGACACTAGGACCTACACCAACGAACGTAACCTTTACGAAGCCGAGTCATGAACGCACAGAAATGACCACATAACAATTGACCATGATTATGAAGACAAATGTAATGTTTGGTTGAAACTGTATTACGATTAAGTTGACATTTTTGTTGTCCACGGCCCAACGTACTCGTACTATACCAAAACACTGAATGGCAATGAACATGAAACGAAACTACAACCGAAACCGTCTATCTACGTAAATCCTCCGGTCCAGCTGTCCTTTTACCTCTTTGAGTTGAGCGTCCAGCACTTTTACTTGACCCTCGTATGTCTCTTCCCGTTGCGTAGCCTGCGAGTATTATTTGTTAACGAAAAAAAAACACAAAACAGCGAAAACTGAGTCATGCAGTATCGAGCAGGGTTGCAGTTGTAACCAACAACGCTGCACGATACTAAAGTAAAATTAAACGGATATAAAAGTACGCTAAAACTATATTACAGCGACATAACTGTTAGAGAAAGAAAATCATTCAAACATCAAACAAGAGGGGAAGTATCAATATGGAGGAAAACTGAACACGAGTTACAGACGCACTAATCTCTTAATCCTATTTACCATCACCAAAGTCAGAAGACTGGTAATTAGAATGGTAAATCAGACAGAGACTAGAGGGGTGCAGCAGAATGCAGTTAGACAAGCTAACATAAACACTCGCTTATTATGAACAGATCTCGTTCGATATCACACCTCCTTTAGGCGGGTGGTGAGGGTTTTGATCTGATTTTTGTACTCCTCTTCGCGTTGGTTGGCCTGTATAGAACGTCATTTGGTTACTCTTGGCTTACATAATGTCGGGTAGAACAGTCAACACTTCATACACTCATTCATTTGCATCATACATACAATTAGCATTAGGTACTTGGAAGTCCGACTGCTTCGTCCTAGCCTTATTCATTCAATGGAGTTCAAAACAATGTCCGGAACTTACTGCGATACTTAGATTTACAAAGGTTGGTGCATCATTCGGATTATTTCATCCGTTATTTTGAATAACATCATCATTATATTTCAATGGGAATCTGATTTTCATCCTATGGATTGAATTTATATGTAGTCTTAATAAGTTAAGAGTATAAAATCACAGATAAATACCTTCTCCTCGGAGACTTCCAGGGACTTCAGGTTGTTACCAACGACACGGAGCTCCTCCTCAAGCTCGACGATTTTGCTGAGGAACAGAAAGTGAACAATCAACTTCTACTGCAATAGAAAATCCAAATAAATCATTCATATTGAAACTTCTAGGACAACATTTTGTAATCAACGAACGTACTAATTTGGCAAGTTGCAATTATTATTTTTTCCGAACACCAATTAAATATTTCGACAAGATAAATACAGTCATTATGTTTTAACTATTTGCTCTATTAAACACGAAATTTTAACAGCTTCTAATCAATATCAATTAACTGACAGCCACTTGATCAGTGACCGACATATTTGAGAATTTAAAGTGTGTCGTCTTACATCTATTTAAAAGTGTAATAAATAACAAAATAAGCGTGCATGTTAGGGTTAGTAATTAAAATGGACTTTGTCATTTGAGTAGTTGCTTATTTTTCTAAAAATACATTATTAATCATCACAACAGTAATGATAAGAAACCCAAGCAGCTATCAAACAACACAATCATGCAATGTTGCAAAGACGATGAATTTAGGTGTACCCAACTTTTTAATCACAAATCTGAAGTGGGCAAGCCTTGGCTAGCGCGCGATACAATTATCATCGCCTCAGCAACTAACGATATATACAACTTATCAGCATGTATCAGTGAAAATAATTCAAACGCATACAGATAACAGATTAATTTGCAATTTAATTACTTCAAGCTAGGACTTTCTCGTTTTCACTGACACGTACTGTGACTATAGCATGATCTTGTGCATCGATGTTTTCGTCAAATTCATTAATGAATTCAACAATATCGCGTGGAACTATCTACATCAACAGATCTTGTGTTGATATCGATAGTTCTTGAGTTGCCTACAATAGATGGTCTAATCTTGTTCGATAGAAACGAAGTTCGGTAGTTCGAATTTCAAAGGAACTAAATGCTTTACTATTCCAAGAGGCATAACCCCAATTATCATTTTTTTATCAAAATTAATACGAATAACAAGAGTAGACCTGAAGGCAGTAACTGGAGATTCGACGACGCGTCTAGAACTGTTCGCACACTCGGCTACAAATTATTTCTACACGTATTTGTCATAAACACTTGTTAAAGATGCGTTGCGAGATCAATTCACATTGATTGCGCGTAACATCTGGAGCCGAGTACGCGCATGGCAGCTTCCAGTGGCCACGTGGTCTCCCTGCCAGTCACGAAGCGCTACTCACCAGTCACTCTGCTCAGCGCGCTCCTCGGCCCGCTCGAGGTCCTGCTCCATCAGCACAAGTTTGCGCGCCACCTACCAGCCGAGCGTTAGTACACGCCAACGCACACACACACAACACTACAACTACCGAGCCGGGCACCGCTCTCGACGCGCTTCGCAGTGCAGTGCTACATACAAGTGTCCAACTTTGTGACAACGTTTGTGTTTGGATATAGTGAAAAATGCAGGTGAAGTGCACCAATGATTCTGTTTCAGCTACATGTTTTTAAGTCGCCAGATGGCTTACAACAAATTACTAAGTGGCAAGTAGAAAGTACTCGAGAAAATGAAACCTTACTAGCAGTGTTTACTGAGCTCTTTCGAGACTAGCGCTTTATGCTAATGGACTTTCGTCCGTAGCAGGTGCACGTATTTATCAAGTGCTGACATTTGTAAGTTAAGTGCAGAAATAAGTATCCTGGTGCTGTCCTGCTAAAACTAAAAAGCAAAGCAGTGGTACTTGAGCAAAAACACAAACAACAAAGTCAGAAAGGATCACACAAAGCAGGGGGAGTCGAGAGCGGTGTCAGAACTCACATAATTAAAAAATAAACGAGGGTTGTCCCAAAACATTTAGTTCTAAATATTACTTTTTTCAATAAAACATTATTAATTATCTAAGTGCTATCTAGTGCATTATCGTATTCGTTAGGTGATGTGTGCGCTAGCATATGTGCGGCACGCATACGGCCAGTAATTCTGGTGTAATGCGGTGCATATCTGAAAACGAAAATTGCCCTATACCACACATATTTCCTGACATCCTAACCTATAGCCACGTTTAAGATTTATACACACACTGAAGACAGAAGTTTAGTCGACACATGGACATGATAGTTAACATTTGCATAAGAAATATCCATGAAATGGGGCAACCCTTGTTTTAGTTTGATAGAGAGCAGCGACGCTCGAGTGCGACGTCGAGGGTCACTGATCTGCACCGTGTCCTTATAATTAAGCAGTGCTGCCGGTTCAATCAACAGCATGAGCCGGCAGCACCGTATTAATGTCATGACAATGCAAATTAATTAAATGTCCTGTTGAACAGCTTCCGTCTGGAACGCGACCTAGAATGGGGCATGCAATAAGAATAACAGTGAGAGCCGATGTTAGAAATACCTATGGAGGTAAATCGGGTTACTGTGCAGAATGTTAAGAATGCAAATGAACAACCATGCAGAACGGAGGCGAAAACTTGCAAAACAACGCGTCGGGACCACCGCGCTAACGACCAGTATCGCGTGACACGCCCAAATAACAATGTCGGACGGAGACGCACAAGGAAAACTACTTCGTGTCATTCTTATTTAGGCGTAATGTCAGCATCACAACGCGGCAGTGGTCCGTTAGCGCTTTGGGTTGGAAACCTACGATTCGCCGGACTCAGCACGCTCCTCCGCGCGCTCCAAGTCAGCCTCAACCATGGCCAGCTTACGAGCAACCTGGAGATACCATACTATGTTATACAACCAATAATCACAACTTTATTGACACCAACAAACATGTATGTCATTCGTTAAGGTTTAATGTCTGTCACGGCGTAGTCTTGAGCAAGTACACCCTACATATATGGAAGTAATGCTTATGTAACAACATGTGCGACGAAGGAGGCTAGTCCACCATATAAGGCGAACGGAGCAAGATCAGGCGCGATACGATTCCTTCTTGGGACGCTGACTTTTACGACTGCCTTCACTTCACCACGCAGGGTCATATGTCAGGGGAATTAGGACGTATTATAGCTCTGCTAACCATCTGGCATCGAAGCACGGCATAGATAACCTCCCCACGGTGACTACTTCTTCAAAGAAAACACGTCGTAGATGGATAGCAGTATCTAATCGTGATGCGATAATATGTCGCTTTCGAGAATTGTCGCTCTGTATTTCGTGACTCTTTGCTCAATGACGTAACGAACTCGAAATCAAGCTCACACGAGTTAATTTGCGGGGTTTGGTTAATATCACTTCGAAATTCACACCTCAATGTTTAGTAGGGAAGATTTTGAATTTTACAAAGGGTACACTGGGGGTTCATTTTTATGTTGAAAAACATCAAAGGAGTTATTTGGAAGGAAAAAACAATGTCAGTAAGTGGGGAAACAAATTCAACACTGGAAACGCGGCTCGTACAAATAAACTTAGCAACCTTTCGGTAAACACTGAAACACGTTGACCGAATATGGAAAAAATAGCGATGTGATTATTCAAGACGATGCAACAGACGGCATCTTTATGAAATATTCATTACATGCGTATTGCAAGCAAGACAAGCCAAACCAAACGACATCTAAACTCCCATATAAAGACCTCATCGTATTTCTTGTCGGCTTCCTCGGCGAGGAACCTGGCTTCCTTGAGCTGGTTCTCCAGGGCGTCCATACGCTCTTCATCGGCCAACGACCTGTTCTCGAGGACCTTACGGGCGCTGGACCACGAAATACAACTTTAGTAAATGATCGAGTGGTATCTGTAGGTGGGGGCGTAGTCAAGGGTAACCCATTTGTTAGAAGACATGCAAGTAACGAACACGCTAGAAGAGGAACATATAAAGCGACAAACAACCTGGAACCGGACAGCTGAAATATAAAGTGAACCGAGCAATAGTGAGCTCATCGCCGTGTGTGAGCGATGCTTAGTTTATTGCCCGTTTCAATATAAAATGGCAAATAAAAACCCGTGGCAGGATTTTAATTTGCTTCAAAATGCAAACGTAACTTTGTGCATTCCGAACGTTACATACTGGCATTATTGTCACGATAAGACAAACTGGTTTCGTTAAAGAGAAAGAATATTCTTTATATAAATAATGCAATGTCATATTTTAGAAATGGATTGATACTTTACGACATTAACCTTTTCAAACACTACGCTTTCTGCAACGTTCGGAATATTAACATTTAAAACTAAATAATCTAGGTCTCTCTCTTATGTGAATATTTGTATTGCGTTTATAATATTAATATGTAATTATTAATTCAAATCCAAAACTAGATTATCAGGTTTTAGAATGTCATAAATCTAATGCAGTTTGTGTTATTACTAATATTCTTATCAACTTGACACCAAAACTCTTCAATTTATTTACCTCAGTTTATTATAAATCCATTTGGTCATCATTTTGTCTTTTCGACAGCGATTAATGATTTCATAGATTAACTTTGAAACAACTGCTATCTTTTTAATGAAACCTAATGTTTAACGGTCCATAAGTCGTGGTGTCACAGTAATTTGAATATGGAACGTATCCCCCTCTCCAATGATGACTTTTAACTTAATTATCACGGCACGACTGCGGTGCTAAAATATGCTAATTTTTCTTGGTACAGGGGACAATTCTAATAATAACACTTCACTGATGTCAACAGAAGTTTCTTTTTCATTTTCGCATTCCATCGTAGGCGAGCAAGTAGTGTTTAATTGAGATATTACAAAAACAACGCAATGGAATGAGAAAATTAGAAGGAACTTCGATTGTCGGTTTCTATAAGGAGTTGGACGTTGGACAAGCATTCACCTCTTCGTATTTCTTGTCGGACTCTTCGGCGATGAGCTTGGCCTGCGACAGCTGTGCTTCCAAGATGGCGACGCGGTCGTCCTCCATATTTGTTCGATTCTCCAACGCCTTCCGTATTCTGGTTAGTGCGGGGTCAAACACATGCGTGTTATAACATCGATAAAAACACTCGTTATGTAGTATGTGGCTATTATAATATAAATTATCCGTTTTGAAAATCATTTATTTTCAATGGCAAATAAACAACTTCCAAAAATATTTCGAAAACAGGGCCATGAGTTTGAACAGAAAACAGATTAGGAAAGATAGAACGTGGAAACAGTTGTAATAATCAAGAATATGGTGGTTATGGGCATAAAAATAAAAACAATAGAAACAATCATGCACACAGTTACAATATAGGATAAATATTTACAACAATATATAAAAATAGAACTCTGTACTCTATTGGTAATCCAATTTAGCTTTGAATTTGAAGAAGCCACTCAATAGGTTGGTATGTATGTATGTGGGTTCAATGTCGTTATCTTGTGTTGTTAGGTACTGACGACGGATGGGTAAGTCGTTCTCATTTGAATTTATCAATACCTTACACGCATTGAGATAACGTTTAGATTTGAAAGAGATTGTATGTACTTCCGACATTTTTATAAATAGTGAAATCCGTACTATACATTTAAAATGGATTCTTCAAATTTATTTCATTGTGTAATAATATTAAACTCGTGACGGTTAATGACTTTCAATTTAATATTCATTTACACTTAATCGTATACAAATTACAAACTTCGTGGCTTCGTAGTATGGGATTCGAACCCAGAATGTAAATGTATCATTCTAGTTATTCGTATATCTAGACTCATGAACTGCGTAACATCCTATATCCTAATAACACTAAGTGGTCGTCTGTTACGGTGTGGACTCACCGTTCCGACTCATCGGCGGCCTGGCTGGCCTCTGACAGCTTGGCAGTGGCGGTGGCGAGACGCTCCTCAGACCTTTCCAGGTCTTCCTCCAGCAGTTGGATGCGTCGGTTGAGGGCAGCCACTTCGGATTCGGCCTAGATCAACGGAAAAACTGGTTAGAACTCGTTTAAAAAGTCGTAGCAGACGACTATGTATGCATATCGTACCAATATGCACTAAATAGAACTCAGTTCTAGCCTTTTTTTATTCATACCAGCTAAAGTGAGGTTTGCTTAACATCATATCTCAAGCATTAAGCCAATGTTGGAGTCCAAAGCTGGTAAAATGTTTAAAATACTATAAATTTCTCTGTACAGAAACAATACACGCAAAATCACAAATTCCCAGTCTTTCCATTCCAATAACAATTTATGGCATAGCTTCTGAGTGATCCCCCGAATTCCAAGAATTTCCATTGCTAAGCTTAGCAAAGTAGATAAGGTTACAAATCTTAATAAACCTGTGCTCACAGCTATTTATAGTGATGCACGTTGTTACTACATGGATTCTTATGTAATTTATACATCGGCTCATTACGTTTGATACAGAATTAATCCGGAACGGGATAATCATACATTAGAATGATAGTAATAAGACTGACTACTGAGACTGAGACTTCTACAACATATTGTACGTAAAGCGAAGATAATCTATATAATAGCTAGTACAAGCAACGCAGCCAAATTGAATATTCTGGAATTTTCGGTTTCCAAACTTGGCGACCGATACACAGATACTTTTGGCCGTAAGAATGTCAATGTACAATAGACATTGTTAAACGTTGGAACACTATACGTGTCAAGAATTAACCATAAGACATAGGAACATTTCGTGTTGCGTTATTTATATTGAGTCGCTGCATACTCATGACATCACGCGTCCTTGCCGCGAGGAAGCACACCCGAGTCCCAGTTTCTCCTCCTTTTATCCTGTGTCGTCATCAGTGCGTGGATGCTAATAGTAGTCGTGACGGGACTAGCCAAGTATATCAGTTTTATTCTAATACTTTCCTTCGCACGCGATATTAACAGCAATTAACCAAGTCACTAAGTGTGTCTTTGTAAAAAGTCTTCCATTTCTAGCCGGCAAGAAAAGTATAAATTCGATACATATTTTTTGTTACTTGAACACAAGACAAATAGGTGTCTAGTCATAGACCCGAGGCTATGTTTTAGAGATCAGTAGCCAAGCGTCACCTTGAACTATGAGTATAATTCAAATTGACGTTTACTTAAGTCTATTTTAAAATTGATGAGTTAAGCCTCTTATGGAAAGTTCGACGACCTTTACCTTTTGATCAATGGAATTCAGAAAGCGTTGGACATCTTTCGCTTGTACTTAAATCAATTACTATGTGGACTTTGAACTTTACAGGTGCACATTATTACCTGCACACGGTTTACTTTCACCAATAGTCTAAACGCATTGTTTAAATTTTGTGGGATCGGTTAGGGCGGTGGCATTGTGTCCATTGAAACGTTGAATACAAAAGACTAGCCCTTGCAAGCTCAATAAATTGTAATACAACACCGTCACGCGGAGGGCCCGTAATTTCGGATGCCATGTTAGTTTGGGTGCAATGAAACGAATTTATTATCGTTGTTAGTTCCTGTTGCACTTATCGGGCTTCGAACATTTTTCGTTTTTATCATTGTAACATTCTCAAAATTTGTATGAGGGATATAGTACAAGGTTTCTGTAATAAGAATTTCAATGCCTTGAGCAATTAACGAGTTCTAATTTGATAACTGCTTAGCACTTCACTCTGGTTGAAGATGTACTAAATAATTAACTTGTTTTATAGTTTCGTCTTTAACATTGCCTTATTACGATTGTATTTTGTTTATATCAGCAGGTTTGAAGCCTTTTTTGCAATGTTGTTTCCTCGTAGAATTGCCTCTGAGCTATATTTTAAATTGACCTCAACTATCAATGTTGGAACATCGTCAGCTACCAACGTTAGTACACGCCCACAGTGTGTCATAAAAATTGTCTATCTCATGTTTGACTAAACGTTTTCCATTTACAACTCTTGAAAACATTATTTATTATTTAAGTCCGCGAATCGTTCTTTCCTCGATTAGTAATTACTCTTTCACGCTATCTCAATTTAACATTTCCTTATCATCGTTTTGATACACTTAAGACGATAAGGCGTGTAATGTTCTACAAGATATCACTAACATAGCCTAGCATAGATTGTGGGCCACTCATTAAGGGACATGAACAAGCGTATCATCAATTATTTGGGTTTGAATGAGGACTATAATGTCCAATTGTCATCACTTCTCCATTTGCAGGTGTTTATGATCTGTAGGAGCATTACTGGCTTGTGGAGTTACGTCATACAACGATAACGGCGAACAAGTCGGACACGCCTTCACGGCGCCAGCGGTCCTTCGAGGACGTCCGAACAACAGGAATGTACTAAAGGGTGTTAAGCTTCACGAATCCAGCCGGCTCGCTCTACATGTGCCACAAAAGACCGGTACACGACCTCCAACCCAACGAAACCTGTTACGTGTAACAGAAACCGGCGCTCAACCAAGCACCAATAAAATTATGTAAAGACACATTTCAAGAAAACCTTCACATCCCTACATAGATCTTTGAAGCAACACTTTTTGGAAACATCACCAAAGTCTACGAAAGGAATCGTGTTCAACGAAAAGAATTATTCGCCTTCTCTTTCTGAGAAATTAAGCTGAGATGAATCCGAAAGAGAGGTCAATATGCGTACGTTGCTTGCACACCTAAGTATGGCCGGACATTACTCACTATAGGTAGATAGTACAAGACTGATAACTCTCATACGAGTATTATGACCCAATATGAACTCAACACAGGTACACATAAGAACCGATGTTTCACAAATATCACAGCACAAACTAAAAACACGTTTTCTTACTTCTTCTCTCCGCATTATTTCCACTTGTAAACGTTTGTGATACTCCTCACACTCGTCCTTATATTTCTCCATTTCCTCTTTTGTCTGGCGCATTTTTCTTTTCAAAACGTCCAGGATCGTTCCTTGCTGCATGTTTGTCGTCATTTTTATGCACTTTTGTGTTTAAATGGAATGCTTAAATGCTAAAAACTAGAAACACCTCCGCTCTACTCGCGAAAATGCCAACTGACTGGCCCCGCTCGTTATTGCCCCGTATCGTCGAGATGGGCACGGCACGAATGAACACAGCCGGCGAGCGAATAAAATGGCCGCCACCGAACCTAGACGCTGCAACTTTATCGGAACTGTGCTAATTAGCTTCGTTTCTAACTCACACCACTGACTAAATTATCAGTAAGCGATCACGAGCAATTAATTGGAAATAAAGGTATTATATATTTTACTCAATAAGACATTCTCAAAATGACTTTGACAGCGAAACATGGACAGAAACGTCACCCGCGCGGACACGACGATCGCGATAAGCACAATCGACCGTACTGCCTGCAGGGCAACTAGCTCCACCTGTTTGAATTCGTCGGAAACTACATCCGTAGGGTCACAAACGGTGTTTGGGAAGAAAACCCAAAAATGTGGGATGGGCGAAACGGTAGACTGACCTTATACAATAACCACTACGGAAGTGGAATTTTTTAGATTTAGTGGAGGGCTATTACCGCTTTTGTATTCGAATCATGGGAAATACGAAGACTATCATGAATGGGATCAACTCGGTGATTTCGAAATAAAGAGAAAAGGATAGCGACATGATTGATTTGATTCCTGCGAATAAAATATATAAAATGATGTCTACGATATAAACTTGCAAACTAAGTTGAAACTAAATAACAGCGCCATCTAGTAAGAAATTTTGCAACTAAAGGAAGTTGTCTGCAGCCAATGATAGAACAGACAACAATTTACACAAGACTGCCGAAATTATATGACGTCATTTGGAAAGTATGCGCCTGTTTTAAATTCCGTTAAGTAACCGAGCGATTGCAACAAAAAATCAGTCGGTAAACCAACTAAGCTGTACTCCCACGAGGCCAATGATAACTAAAGTGAAATTCAGGTAATAAACCACGGTCGAATTAAACTTTTACGGTGCACAGGTAGACAGGTTTTTTTACAACATTTGACTAACCTACGATTTTTTTTTTATAGTGTGGAGACGAATGATTTCTATCTCTCATATCTTGCAGAAGCAATAACCGACCAACGTTTCGTACCAGTCGTTATGCTTTTTGAATACAATGGATATGAATAGATGATTCTAATACTCGATTGTTATTTTAATTTTATGCGACATTAACTGAGCAATAACCTCTGCAAAAGGTGAGTCATTTTATATAGAGAACAAGCCCAAAATATGTGCACTAATTTTATTGACCTTGCCAGTTTTCAGCCACACAGTATACGGTATCTTTCATTGGGTACAAACTATCTTCTTTTTACTGAGCATCGAAATAATCTCGCGATCAACCGCTCAGTGATAAAAAACGGTCACACCAACCAATTCTTATTCTATAAGAAATCTTTGGAGAACTCTGAGAGGAATGACATCATCAGACATTCTTGGTAATTTTGTTAAAGGTTTCGTAGTATCGGTGTTAATTAACACTTTTTCAGCTGATTGAGATACATCATTATAAAAGTCAAGGCTCGTTTTCCCCATATGTGATGCTTCCATATTTATACCTGATAGAAAGTTGGTCATCCGTCTGTTAATACCATATGGTCAGTAATAACTTATTGAAGAACCAGAAGGCTGTACATGGGCATGGCCATACGGTCGAATCCAATGTAATTACATACTTCTGTTATGATACATAGCCACTCAGAATAGCTCAGTGTGACGTACATGGACATATGTCAACTATTGATAGATTGCACAACGTGGTACATTAATTGAATTACATAAATCATGACATTTTACAAATCACTGAGAAACCCGAGTGATTTGTTAAATGTGATTTGGTATGCAGTTCTTCGATAAATTGATACTTTCGGGATATTGGACAAGCCCAAAAGTGTAAATATTTGTACATTTCGGGAATATCTCGAGCTCGCGAAAGATCGCTGTGGATTTTTTTGGCACAATGGGCTGCAACAGAACGTGCTGAATCATGTAATTTGGCAGCAAGCGCAGTAATTATTAAACTGGTAGGCGGAACACAATGACCGAAACGACTTCATAATTTATAAATTTCATCGTTGTTTATTATTTCAATTTAATTAGTAACACATTAAAACTTGGCAAACTGATGTTCATTTTCAATAATATGCCTTTTTCTATTCCAGTCTAACAAGATTATATCCCCATGTACTTCTTGTATATTTTTTGATAAAGAAGTTAAATTATTCGGAGCATTGCCTACTTCAGAGTGGAAAGTGCTGATAGTCACTCGGTCACCCTTTCACTCTTTTACAGGTTACGTAACCAATAACATGTAAAATAATGCAAACATTTTACCACCACATTACTTGCTGCAAGGGCCTCTTCTCATACGGAGAAGGCACGCTTGCTTAAGTTAAATTGGTGATTTCCGACTTATATTAATCTAGGTTTCTATATGATGTTTTCTAGCATCGATGGCAGTGACGAATAGAAAGTACATACATATAAATTGAAAAAGTCGCTTCGATACTTGCCCGGATTTTAACCCACAACCACGAGTTTGTGGGTTCCCACTGGCAACCTACAAGGCAAGTCCTTAATTACTGGGTAATTACGTATCTGCTACTTTAAATACGCCAATTAAGTAAAAAAAAATTGTGAACTTTGAAATATTTCCCATAGTAGAAAAGCAGTGGTTCCAGTATTACTTTCAGTTGTTATTTGAACAAGAGTTGGTAATTCTATTGAAACTTTAAACTTCCCATGTCACATGGTATATAATGTTCTATGTATATGTTGGTATATTATATGTGAAACAAAGCGGACGCGTAAAGCAAAGAAATATCAGTTTTGAGGATGGCAGAATATGAGTTGCAATATCGGATATGAATCGTAACATTTCAAACGTCAATCTAGAGTAAACATGCAACAATATTGGTTAGTAAGAAAATAACGGCCAAATGCGCATCGAACACGAATACTAGTTTTTAGGTTTTAATTTTTAGTTTATAGGGTTTAGGTTCCATTCAACAGATTTGAATTTTGAGCTTAGTTACCATACTTTTTCAAATGAAGTAAGTAGTGCCAGTTTAGCCTGAGGGAAGAGTGGCAGAATATTGTTAATGAGAAAATATAAGAAAAGGAAATTTAAACAATGGAGGTGTAGCTGGGAAGCACCCTTGCTTCCCACAAACAAAAACACAAACTCCCTAGTTTGTTACACTATTTCTTCTTCCCAGCTCAAACACTAGAAAGTGGTATAGGGTGGGCGATTTATCGGGTACTGCCTTTTCAAATTTTTGACAGTCAAAAAGTGCTGGTAATCATTTTTTGATTTCGTTTTTGTGATAGGAACTAGACGTCGTTGGTTTAAAAAGAAATGTAGCTAGCAATAGATGCATTCTTTTCCTTTCTTAAATATAAAGGTAATAATGAGTGTAAATTACTTGACGTTTATAATGTAGTTGATGTAACAAGTACAATTACACTAACGTTAATGTGTTAGTCAGTTGTATCACAGAAAAGCGTGTGATTAAATAATAGACGTGTGTCTATTCGTTTGTATGGCAGTAGTTGCTAATTTCTACGAAGCGGTTTCAAGTGTTTTTCGTTTTGCTTTGAATAGTCTGCTTACTTTCTATTTTCATTTTCGTTTGTTACCAACATTCATTAGAATATTAATTGTGGTTACAGGCTGTGCAGACTTGTGGCTATATTTAAAACACGATTTCCTTTCCATACAATAGTGTTTGTGTTTCAGGCTTGACTGAGTCTAAAGAGTTATATTCTGTCTGATATTTTCATTTCATTATAGTTATTTTGCCTACACGGGTTTTCTTTACATTACTGTCGTATGCTAACGAAGTAATATTAGTATTATCTTAATATATACATACTCGATTTTATAATTGTTGCAAAGGTTAATTAGTTACAAGACTGTAATGTACATAATATCTAAAGTATCATATCCGTTTGTGTAAAACATTGGCTCAATATGTTCGAGTATCAATTCGAAATTTTACGCCTTGTAAATACGATTGCCCATCGCAACGTATTGTTCATGAATAATTTAGAAAGTTGTAAAGAACAGAATGTAATATCATGCGGAATGTAGATACGTGCTAACTATACTTTAATTGAGTAAAAGCTAACAAGTCCATTAACTAATCGACTGTAGTTACCATCATCATAATGAGTTTAGATAAAAATGATAACGATGATTCTGTCTGTACATCTAGAAAGCCAGAAATATTTTCCGCTATTATATTACGATATATAGTACAACACCTACGCTTATCATCTAGAAATTCTGGTGGGATTTTTCCAAAAAGAAGTACTAGATAATAAGAACCAAATCGGTAATCCACGTAATATCTGAGTCATCGCAATCACATCATGAATCAAGCAAGTCTAAACATGGGCAGACCAGAAAAAAATGTCAGAGGCGATAACCTGATAAAAAATTGAATTTGTTTCGAAAATAAGGGCAAGGGCTGGCAGATAAAAGCCACGTGCGCCTATCGATGGCAGCGACATCTATCGGCGTCATGTGTAATCGTCCGAGTAAACATGTCAAATGGAATGTCAGAGGCTCAGCTGATCGCCACGCGCGAGATGTGCTGCCTTTGCCTCGCTTCGTGGAGCAGATTCAACGCTTTCCCGACGGTACGCGATTAAAAATAGTTTTGTGCGCATTTGGCCCACGCCTGCCTCACTCACACAACTGAACAGAAGCTTAAATAACATAGGACATTACCCTTTTCAGTGCAGTGTTCTTGATATTCTGCAACTCATTTTTGATGATTGAAAATTTCATCATAGTGTCCGAAGAGAAAATGGAACTGCCGAACGCCAAGCCTGGGTAGTCTGCACATCTTCTCCTCCGCCTGTTCTCTCTTTCTGCTAGTACCTCCGTGCACTCACTGGTACACCTGAGCTTCGCGAGTTCTGCCGTCTCAGGGTCATCATCTGATATATCTGAGGCAACAGTCGTAATGAATTCTGCGCCGTCTCCCGCCGTACGCTCTTCTCGGAACGAAAATTCATCGTCTGAGGTATCAAGCGACTCAGGGTCCTTTATTCTAGTTTCGAATTCAATATCATCGTCAATATTCGCATAGTCCTTGAATATATTATTTTGATTCGAAAGTGCATCGTCACTATTCGTCCTTGTCACTTCTTGAGATTCACTAACACTATTGACACAAGGCACAACATCGTCTGTTTGTAAGGTCACTTGTTTGGACGGATCAGTGTTTGCGGGCGCAATGGGGGCGGGTGCGCGGTCACCCCTCAGACGCGGGTGGTGTTGGTGCCCCCTGCGCCGCACGGGGGTGCGCCCGTGGGCGTGGGGCGCGGACGCGGACATTACTACGCTCGGCGCGGTCCGTCCGGCCGCGCAGCGCCGTCGGCCATGTTGACTGACTAACTCTCCTAATGAACCACCGTGGCGCTGTAGTCGCACCTAACTTGCTGCCATCTTTTGTTTTCATTATACTGTTTTACCCACCGAGCTGAGCTCATTTGTTTATCGTTAGACGCGGGAATTTTAAATGCTTCCGAAATGTTTTGGAATTTTAAATAATGGATTCTATCTATTTTGCTTTTCTGCAATTCATTGTACTCAATTTAAATATTAAAAGTAATCAGAGCCTATTGAATATTAATTCGTTTCGCAGATTGATGATATCATATAGGATGTTATATTAAAGGATTACTTTAATATATCTCCCCGTCTCATATCCACATTTAATTCCTAAAACACAATTTAGATAAAATTCCACCGTTTAGCTAGCTAGAAGCGGCGGCTGACGTATCATGTGAGTCCAGCGTCTATTTTTACTGAAACACCGGGCAGCGGGCCCATATTAGGTGTCGAGCGCTGAAAATAACTCCGTGCGCGCAGAACGCAGCCCCCTACAGCGCGGCATTCCGGTATACAGGGCATCTGGTATTACTACACGTGTTCAATTTACCGTTATGCCAAGCTTCTCTTCTCTTCGAAAATTGAATGGTTAATCTGAAGTTTATACTGGTTGTAACTTTACTCCGCGTTTATTAATACGGGTGTGTCAGAATTATAAGACGTCATTCTGAGAATTTAATAGATTTTTTGATGTTTCATGTCTTTGAACAAAGAAAAAAATATTCTGATGAATACCATTAAAACCTGGCTACAAATAACTGAAAACGTTTAGTGCTTAATGTGATTAAAACATAGTTTTATTTCTGACAATTCTTTGAAGATGCAAGATTAGAAGAGAAACGTATTTAGTGATTTGTGGTGCAGCAGTACAGAAGAATTCGCTATAAATTACTTAATTTTGCTCAAATTTAAAAATAAATAACAAACAACATTCGATTTCCGTTGCATTAAAGCAAACTTAGTCATACAATCAATTTCATCTCCAAAATTAATGTCATTATTAATCAATTCCTATTTAAAGCACATGTTGTGTTTCCTCGTGTATTTTGGTAAAGAAGCAACATTACAATGTTGTTTTATCGTCATTGTATCGATGATCATTTTCATCGCCGACCATTCAACTGATCGGAATCTTCATCACTCTGATATTTGCTTGTCATTCGGTCTCTCTGCCAATCGGCCAAGGTTTTTGGCTCGCATCATGATCTCTCGCATTTCTTTCATTATTGACACGTGCGTGATCTTATTTAATTACTCACTGTTAGTTATTGCAATGAGATCATTAATTGTTTAGTGGATACATCAATACAAATCGTTCTAGAAGTCAATTAGTAGGATTTTGATGAATCTTTTTTCTTGAATTAAATTAGGAGCGTCATGTTCAATTTAATCTTAAACTGTTAAGTTTAAGATTAAATTGAACATGACGCTCCTAATTGGCAATGGCAAGATATCTTGCGTCAAGATATATAGAAAAGGACAAGAAAATTCTGCTTAAAATAATCTGACAGATTTAAACCCAAAAACATAACATCAGCACCTAATCCTCATTGACTATATTTATGTAGCTGTAGATACTACCAATGGACTCTAAGTACTTTCTTGGTACATACACACCACGTTGTATGGTAAGACATCACCTGAGATTGCAGGTCGCGGTCACGATCCTAATTAATGTAGTAGAAAGAAGGATACGTATCTGATTAGCAAGCAAGTCGAGTATACCGGTTGATAAACTTACAGATCAAGTGCCTTGCCTTCTTTCCTTAGATAGATATATATTTTTATGACGTTCATACAAAATGGAGCGACAGACTTGAATGATATGGCAATTGAAATATCGACAGCAATATGCTACCATAAGTCATCATGGAAAAACATGTCCAACAACACGCTGAATGTAAGATAGTGACCTTATTTTGAAATCTGGAACTTATTCTTATTGGATACCTGATATACCAACTGAAATAATAACTGCTTTATTAAAGTACCTAAGTAATGAAGCCAATGGACTCCAACAAGCGACCTCAAACCACTGGTCCAGTTCAAAATCAGCGCCGGGCTTGCTGAACTGAGCCTATTTAGCGCTGCCCTGAGGCAAACAACAACTTTTTTTCCTAATTTCTTTTAACAAATGTTAGGTAATAGCAGGACGTTATAAAGTACTCACGTTCTGAAGAGCCTTCTCCTTCTCCTCAAGCTTGGCGTTGACCTGCATGAGACCTTCCTGGGTCTGGTCAAGATCGTTCTCAATGGTCTGAATCTTCTTCTGGAGCTGCCTCGCCTCTTCCTCGGCCTAGGACAGGGTAACAACCACATTAGTCTCATAAATCACTGATATCTGATTTTATACGGTCAAGGGCTTCGTCATCTTCATTGTCATCATCCTCCTTTCCTTGCATACATCTCTATTAGCATTTTTCACACAAGGTACGTAAGTTGAGATCGAAATCGAAGGCTCAGGCCCCGTTCACACGGTGATGATAAGAACTATATTTTACTGTAAGTATAACATTGTGAATTATTACAGTTTCATACTGCATTTGTTTATAACCGTAAGGGCAGTGGAATATTGACGTTATACCCCACAAATATTTTAACCGTTATTAAGGTATGCTTTTTTGAAACTGTGTTCTAATTATCTTAATAGTTTATGAAACAGGTATCTGCAATAAAACGTCTAGTAGCCTATATCCGGGATAAGGCGATACAGGATATATTTTACTATCACAAAGCCGTTTCGCAATATAGTAATATCGCGCTTTCCTGTACTAATTTAATTATCCTATTTTAATTGATCATACAAACATGGCATTGTTTCCTCTCTACTTATAGGTATGTAGGTAATATCTTGTTTGTAAGTATAATACAAGGATACAAGGATACAATGGTCACAATGTGCATCTGAGCCTACATTATAAGTAGATATGCAGATATAGGTAGTCGTACAATACAAGAATAAGCTCATAACGCAATAAGCAACATATCTGACAGTAATACATCTAACTTGTCAGAGGTTGCTGTCCTTAGCCCTGACACATCGTCCGTGGTCAAGGCTCCGCCCTGTCACACAGCGAAACATTAATCTCATATATTTTTCTTAAATTAAATTATATTACTAAATAATTACAAGTGGCCTTGCAATTGCATAATCGGCAAAGAATTTCTTAATTCACAGCTGTTACGATGCCGGTTTTTTAAATACAGCTTTAATATTGTTTATTAAATGAAAATTGTTTCCAGTACCTGCTGCTTTAATCATTCGGTGTTCCTACTAATGATTGTAAGTCAAGAATACGTAATTTGTAACGGATACCTTTGCGATCTACTTTGTAATAAGATCACAACAACGTGACAATGTTATTGGAAATAATTAATACGTTTTTTACTAAGTTCAGTGTCCTGCATTGTACTTGCAAAAACAAAAGATTTTTCACGCTTGACACCAACTAATAAATACTCATTTTAAGTAATAATTTGTTTGCGATACCTTATGTGTTTCATCATTTGAAATTGGCGTATGAATATCGGGCCAATTATGTTTTAATAAGTATTGCATCGATTTTGAAATTAATTAAATCAATTAATTTCAAAATCGATGCAATACCTACTTACCAAACAAATCAAATCGCCAAAAAAAACATCTTGATCGCGAAGGGCCTTATTTCAATTTGAATTTCGAACACAGTTTCTTATAGCTTTTTATGAATATCTGACACCCTGGTGATGTAACTGGGTTGCCAATAATCGACTATTAAAACTACACATAAAGTAATGTGCACACGGTGCCCTTTAACCATAAACAGTCAAGTGTGTCGCGTACCTTCTCGGCACGGAGGTTGGCGTCCTTGGCCTGCTGCTCGCACATGGCGGCGCGGTCAAGCGCGTTGTCCTTCTCCAGCTTCATCGCCTGCATCTTCTTTTTGATCGCGTCCATTTTGGCGGTTTGTGTTTGTTTACTCCTCTAGATGCAAAAGCTGTAACAAAATTGCTTGATTAAAAGTTGTAATAAACAATAGGTAGAGGAGAATAGGTACATTGTATGCTGGTCCTATCATCTAGGATATATTTGCATGGCATTCGACTGGCAGTATGGCATGCTTCCCAATTACGTCTCTGTCCTACAATTTTTGGGTAGGAGAACTCCTTAACTTTGTGCCTTTCACGACTTTAGGTTTAACTATAAGATTGTTGGAACTTCGACGTTGAAATGCGTTCAACCTAATTAATATGAGTATTTAGGTTGAACACATTTCAACGTCCGACAATCCCTCAAAAGCAATGTGATTGTTACTGCCCTGACTGGGCACAACATTTCTGATTTATATTAATATTCTTAAAATGAGAACCACGACTCTTTTTTTATATAATCCACGCAAAAACCACAGCCAATGCCGAACTACCGCAAAAATAAACAACCTTCATTGGGACTTGGGAACGTGTAAAAATCACGTATAACTCATGTTTTGCGACCTGCCTGCCTTGTGCATGCCTCATCGAGGAAATTAAAAAGAAAAGGCCATAAGTACCAGGGTACCAGTACCTATAGGTATGTCAATAAGTTTGTGAAACAGCGCTAGCTATTTATGGAATCCAGGGTGCATTGATCTTGAGTGCAGGGATTAACTTTAGGTTTCGTTATGTTGGTATCATTTCATTCTTACTTCGATGCTCGTCCTTCCCTCCTTAGTTCATTAAAGAAATTTGTTTGAGTCATTTAGGTACATACTTTTGGGCTTTGAACTGTCTTTTGTTTTACCATACAAAAGTTTTACACAAATGATTAATCGTTTTCAACTGCAGTCTGCCGATTATCGATTTGTTACTCGATTATCGAACTTGCTAACAGTTACGTAAGCCAAAAAAAGTAACAACTACTTATCTACCTATTACAAATCCCATAGATATGTTACAACAAAGTTACTACATAATCCACTACAAAAAGTAAAACATCACAACAATCTAACGTCAACTCAGAGGTATTCCGATGAAGTGAAATAAGTGTAGGCACAGATTATCGGAATGAGTTAACAAGTCATTAGCTTTTTTTTAAGTAATTACAGCAGACAAAGGTTAAGAACCTCAGTAAATGCCAGTAACTATATTACCGGCAGCCGATAGAACGGTAATGCTCACGAAGTACGTAATGCTTCACGCCGATTAAAAAGTAAAAAGCGATGGGAGAACCAATGTTTTAGATCGCTGCGAAATATCAACAATGGTTTAGTTTAGATTAACCAATGATTAGGGTAGTAGTCTCAAGCGCTACTGCTGAGCATGAGGTTCTAGATTCGATTTCCGGGTCGGGCAAAGTATTATTGTGTTTTTTCCATATGGAATATCTCACTAGCGGTTTGGATTTGTACCCGGTTTATTGCTTGCCCCTGATTACATTGGACTTAAACATAACTGGCAAAATATGGGTGTACTATCGGACCATCTCTGCCTAACCATTCAGGAAATACAGGGCACAGACGTGATGATGTTATGTTTTTAAATAATAGTAGGTACCTAATGTCATCCAAAATAATGGATGACTATACCTACTATTGATTATTGTCGGGCAGGTCATAAATTCCATCACGTATTGTTAGATGCTGTTCATGCAAAAACGCGTTCTACGCGAGAACGTGTGTTATCTTTCTATTTAAATCAGATGAAAATTCATTATTAATCTCCATTTTTTGTGGAATCATCAGTAGGGTAGATTTTTTTTTGGGATTGTCACCTACTATTTGAAATTCGAACAGCATAGTACGCGCATGTCCCATGCCCACGAACGTGCAATTTAAAAAAAGTACCGATAGATGCCATTGTCTATGTGTTCTAAATCTTCATTACGAGGTCATCGTTCTCCTTACGTGGAAAATTACTTTTTAAGGGATAATTTAGATTCAGCGAAACCTTCGTTTTACTAACATGACGGACTTTTATCGCTGATACGTGTTTGGTGTCATAAACCGTTAAAAGAATTTAAACTCTTATGCCTACCCAATATTCCATGTGGAATTGATCAAGAGGCCACGGAAACATCTATAGATACTTATACACCAAAGAAACAACGAATCTCATCTGACGTCACAGAAGGCCTACATCGCTCAAGCTAACAACAACTGTTGGACGGAAACCCACCACGGCTTAACACTCGTCCTGGTGAAGAATATTCTATTCTCATATAAGAATCTTCTATTCTCATATAAGAAGCTTCTAATTTTTATATAAGAATTTTCCCTGTTTCTCATACATCTAAACTGTCCTAAATTCCATAAAAACATGTTGACAACGACAGCAAGGCTTACTCAAACAACTTCCTTCGTTTTTTACACATTCACACACCTAAATCAACATCATCTCGCGAACTCCTGCGCCGTGTATGATTCAAAAGAAAAACATTTGCGCGTGAGTCACATTTCGCGATAAATTTCAAAGGGTCCAGTCAGCGGTCAATGGACCAGCGGCATTAATGTAATTCTTTAGGCCACTATAGTGTTGTAGAATATGGACCTTATTCTCAAACCGGTAAATAAATGTTAAGATAGTGTGATTATAGTAAGCAGTAGATGTTGATTGGTGATTTTTGTCATCTAGGTGTACACCTTCAGTTATAAGTACTTATAACTGAAGGTTTTGTTTTTTCTTTGGTTGGTTGCACTAATTTACCAGCAATTCTCCTAGTCGATTTTGAAAAAATATTTATATAAGCTATTTAACATCACTATATGACCCTTGGGGGCGGATGAAACCGTGGGGCATAGGTAGTCTCCTACATGGGTCTAAAGATTAAATGAATTTGGATTCGTACTAAAAATTTCCAACTTTGATAGCATGACCTATATTTTTCATAGTCTAAAGGTCTATTAGATGGACGAGGTTATGCAGGGCAAGTATTGTAATATAATTATTTAATAGTTATTTATTTATGTATTGTTTAATAGTTATTTAGATCACGCTTTAAAGTGCTCTAAATGGTGAGTGTCAAATCAGTCTGTAGATCCTATAAAAATCGCCCAGTCAAAAATTGGGTGAAATAAGCTTATTTAAGTTGGGTGACACTGCCAAGTCACTTCTTCGCTCCCTTCACCTAAGTTTTGACGGAGAGACTTTTACAGAATGGCACTGCTGAACTTGGTGACTTTATGAGTCAAACGAGTTCATGAAAAACATATAAGTAGTTATTCATTCCGAGATAATAACACATGTACCTACAATAAAAAGTATTTCATAATGCATCAATCGACCAAGTAGTCACGATACGATTCCAGCGCACGCGCCGAACAAATAAACGCATTCTTTGCCATATTTGCATTCTACAGATCATGCAGACATTTATTTCGTTTCCTACATTACAAACGTCATAAGTTTATATTGTTTATGTTTCTTAACATTCCTCGCAAACTTATTTTTAAACGAAAATTGAGAAGTGATTTTTTGGACAGCTTTATTTAAAAGGACAAGTTACATGTTGTGGTTGATCTTGCAAGATTCATTAAAACATGGCCGAAACCTTCACCCCATTATTCATAAACCCGTAATGAGGTAAAGTATACCAAAACTTAAAACTCGAAAAAAATGTATGGTAAATCTGGAGATTTGAACGGTACTACACTCCGCGTTAATTAATAGTTCAGAGTTCACACAGTAAATCTACTTTATTAATTAATTTGGTTCCTCGCATAAGACTGGAACACACAATAGATACCATCATACCACAGACGACCTTAAAAATGAATAAGATAAAGGATACATAGAAGCATGTCTCTGGTAGCATTGAGCGATTATAATAAATAGCTCATTGTATACAATTTAATTAGAATATTAAGGTTATGTGTGCTATTGTTTAGAAGTACGGATGACGTCAGAAAACAGTTTTTGGCAATGATCCAAAAAAAATAGAAATAAAGTATGTCGACTTGATCTGCAGTTTATGTTGATACACTATCATGTTTGGTAAGCATACTATCCGATTTTACGTAATGAATTTTGAAATGACTAGAGTTTTAATTTTACTTTAGTAATAAAAATCTAAGACATTAGAAAAAAGCTTTCCAACTGAAATTATTAGATCGGCTTTTGTGACATTTCGTACAGTGAAAAACTGGAAAATTCTCAGGAGGTAAAACTTTTATGATATAAAAATAAACTCATTCAGAAGCTTCCGGAGATGTAACCATTATGATCATACCTACAGGAGTCGAATTCCGTATCTTATGCCAACTTTTTAGATCTAGACTAAACAGAACAAGATAGGAAAAAAAAATATCTATTGGCAAACCAAGTTTAGGTACGATCGAATGGCAATTCATTCTTGAGAAGAATTGTTTTGAGATTCTGGGCCTAGCTGGCCCAAGTATTGGAGAAGCCAATATTGTATTGGGACAGTCATCTTCCTTTTCGTCACCTGATATTGTTACCTAAATAAATTGATTTTAATTCAGAGATTTACACAGTTCCCGACTTATGGTGACAATAATTAAAATTCGTCATGACCTTGGCTTTCTTTACAATCGACTCGGTCTCAACGCGGCCATCAATTTTCCGGTATTTCAAGTGTTTCAATGTTTATTGTGAAATTGGTCTCTTTAGTGTAGGTACTGTAGGACGCATTGTTTTTTATCCAAACTGTAGGTATTACAAGCATTTTTGAATCTATATATTTGGAGGTAGGTATTGCTATGAAATTTTATAAAGTGAAAGTTGATATGGCTAAGAAGGAGGTGACTTCTGAGATGACGGGAAATAGAGATGTATGGAAGAAGAAGACATGCTGCGCCGACCCCAAATGAAATTGGGATAAGGGCAAGAGGATGATGATGATGTATTGCTATGAAATATTAGGAACGTATTTAAAGGAATCAAAGCCTGAGTTTGAAAAGTATTTTACCACATTCCATAATACAAAGATGTGAGAGCCAAGAGGCGATATCGGTATGCGCTCTCTTTTCCATAATATAAATTAAATTTGGTGTAAATATAAACTAGAAAAATAAAATAGGCGAGCTAGAAGTTTGAGAGCCCGCGCATTAGCCGCGCATGCTCGTCAGCCGCCCCCAGACATACGTGCCGCGCTTCCACACTATTGGTTGGCAACTGGCAACCTGCCAAAAGCGCGGGAAAACTTCAGCGTAGCCCGCTCCTATTGGCTAACCGAAAATGAAACCGAGCACCGCGATATTCAAAAATAGAATTAGAGGACATGATTACAAAACTGCTGGCATGTTAGGATCGTAGGTCGAAGTAAAAAGTATTTATACTATATACCATTATTATTTTACGAAAATGCTGTAAAATAATCGCTAAGCATTTATAAAAGCTCCGCATTAATAATTATGTTCAAAAATATTTTATCTTAGCGTTTAATCCCGTCATTAAACGTGTTCAACAGAACTATCTTTGAAGGATTACGAGCACATAATTGTAAATTACCGATAAATGCACCATAAGATCGATAAGCACTGCACTACCGCCCACCCTACTTACCAGGACGGACAATCGATTAAAAGGACGAGTCAAGATCAATGCACCTTGGCTTTATAATAAAAAAAACACTTGTATATTTTTTTTCACTTGTACACTATGGGACACTGACAGAGCGTAGTCGTACTTACATGTCGAGTCGACGCGTGCTGTGGTGCGACTGGCGAGAGTCGCGGGAGTTCTCGCGGTGTCGCCTTACCGCCGCGAAAGGAGATGAGGCGCAGCCGTCTCACCCCGCTCCCAGAATACTGCTCATGGGGAAAAGCCTTCGAAAACTTTAATTTTCGAACATGATTAAAGGATGTTTTCAAGGCCGTGCCCGATTTCAGTTAACGGGGTCATGCGATATGCATATACGAATTAATTGACCTGTTTTAAGATGCATTACGAATACATGAGCTGTTGCTTCTAGGTGATCTCAGAGGAACCGATTGTTTTTAAGACGTAGGACTATTATATCTTGAGACCTGGTTCTTATTACAATACCAAACTTTTATCTATTTAATTCAGACGTACTTATTGTTTTCAATTCATCTCTATTTCTGATGTTTGAAAGCCAATTAGTCATACGGAAGAAGGCAAATATTGACATAGCCATAACTTCCGATATAATACCGTGCATTTTCCCATTCAATTTTAAACCGATGTTGATAAATAAGGTGTCATTTTGGTGGGAAGAAGGTGGATGGTAAAACATTGGCAATTTTCACGACCTTTACAAAACATGTTGAATTACTGAAATGCGACATATCTAGTATCATGGTTGGCATTAAACATTATGGATTTTAAGGAAAAATTATAGGATGACATAGATGACAAGGACTTTCGAGATTAAAACAAAGTGAAAATAATTAAAATATGTCTCATCACTTTTCATGTTTTTGAGATTTAGAATGGGACTTTAAATAAAGGCAATATCAGAAATATCAGATAAAGTATCGTTTCAATTTACGTAGCTTCTTAGGATTCCCTCTGGTTTCATCGATGTTAAGTTATTGACATGGGAGATTATCAAAGTAACGTTCGTATCGCAAAATCGGGGCAAAGTCTTCGAAGCAATGAAATTCGAACAAACACGTTTTGCCATCATCCTCTTGCCCTTATCCCAATTTATTTGGGGTCTGCGCAGCATGTCTGCTTCGTACAATACATGTAAGTACAATACCTACTTTATTGTGCAGTCCCTGGTAGTAGGTACTACGTAGTATTTAGCGTTAATTGGAACCACAACAATACCTTGGTCCAAATTCGTCATCCCGTGAACTGATAACATCCTAATAATAACCGGAATTCATTAAATGAAGACTGTGGTTGAGAGGATCTCATCCCCGCTTTGGAGGTCTATTGTCAAATCAGTCTTAAAAGTATTCATAATTACTACTTTGTTTTCATATTAATTTTATATTCTTATTTTTCGTTTTAATTTTATTTTTTTCAAATTTGTTATGTTTAACTTTTTTTGTCATTTCAATTTGTTTATTTTAACTTTAATTTTTAACTAAAATTTCTGATTTCCATTTTCAGTTTAATGTTTGTGATTTCAAAATAAATATTTTAGGTGTAGGTATCCTGATATCTGAAAAATAAAACGTTTTTTTTTTAATGCGTTCTTATTGCTCTTATTCATAGTAAGTTTAAGTTTTATAGATTTGGATTTGGACTTCAGTTTGAGGGAAAATACAACGAAATATTACCCTATTCGGTTGATTTTAAGGTAGAAAGACTTATCTATTTCAAGGATGTTAAATTGCAAGCGCCATTGGAGTGCGATGCTCCTGATAAGACGACGGCCCACTTGAGTGTACAAAGTGCTCCAAGGGCACACTGTGGTCTTAATGAAAGCCACATCCAGTAGCCACATAGAGGGCCAAAATAACTTATTTATTTCTCAACCTTTTTAAAATACAAAATTAATACCAACCTGTCACTGTCCCTCTGCACGGCAAGGCCTCTTCTCACACAGAGAACGAAAGGTTTGTTGGCGATTTGGGACTTTAAATTATAAGTCTTTCCTCACGATGATTTTCTTCTCCAATGTCAGTAATATCTAAGATAAACTTAGAAAGTACATATAAATTGGAAAAGCCATATTGGTCTTTGCCCGGGTTTGAACCCACGAACTTGTACATGAGAGGCAAGGCCGTAACCGCTGGGTCATCACGACATATATAACTTCCATATGTTGGGGTCGGCTTCCAGTCTAACCGGATGAAGCTGAATACCAGTATTTTACATGGAGCGACTGCCTATCTGACCTCCACAACCCTGTTACTGGGCAACACGATACCCCGTTAAAACTGATTGTCAGACGAATATATCTGTAACAAAAAATAATCTAGTTAACTAACCCAGCTTTTGTATCAAAGATTAAAAAGGTAAAACGCCATGTGGGTTCAAGTACTTGGTTTCTTTATTCTAATGTAGCTAAGCTTTGTATACTAAAAAAATCGTAACTAATATATTTATTAAAAACAAAAGCCAAACAAAAAGTAAATCCATGTATTTTAATGACGTCCACCTAAATTATGAAGAAACCACGTCGATAATAATTAATTTCGAAATTATTCACCGTATGTCGATGAGTCAACGTATGCGTGCCATTTTATGTAAACAGTTGACCCAGATGGCTCGAAAGGAGTGTTACATACCTCACCATAGACCACAGTGCCACAATTAACTGACCTTGTCTATGGTCATAGGCTGTAACTGGCCAGTGGTATTATCTACAGGCCATTACTGCCCAAAACTGTTTGTTTTGTTTGGCGGTTTGGTAAGGTTAACCTTTGGAGGTCTTTAAATACTTAGCAATTGATTACCATAGCGCTTTGAGTCCGTGAATCAATGTAAAAAAACAGCTGTGTTTAATACGTTTTCATCGGGTAAATATTGCATTTTGTATGAAACAGCTGATATTATTTTTCATATTCCAAGGTTGCGTATAATCATGAATACTTACACCTCCTGAAAGGTTATCAGTGTTTCAAAAATGACCCTATATCAGTGCTAACATATTTAGCACACACAAGCAAAGTAAACTTGCATCATGGGAACAAAAAGAGAAGAAAAAAGAAAGATTTAAGTTTTTCCAATAGGAATTATCTCATTAAAAGTCGGAATCTTGAATTTGTGGCTGGTTGATAGCAATAGGCCTGCCCCCTATTACATGGTACTTAAATATATCTGGAGAAATGTGAGTATTACTATACATGGTGTATATTATGCTCAAGAGGGTCAATGTTCGTGCATACCAGATTCTGATGGGCTGCCTTCGTAACTAATCAAACTTAGTATCCTCGTGAGACATCGGGAGCAATTTCTAGGACGACTCAATTACTAAACTAAAATTTTATTAACTTTGCAAGAAAACACAGCCCCTAGAAGTGAGTTCAGGGAGCGTTTTCAATGCTGTGTATTTTTTAACCAACTTCAAATAAAGGAGCGCTTCCGAGCACAAGACCAACGAGGCATGGTCTAGTGCTCGGAAGCGCTACTGTTTAGCATGACGTCCTGAGTTCCATTCCTAGATTGGGCAGTTTTTTTTAATTTGTCAGTAGCAGCCCGGAATCTGGGTATTCGCCCAACCGGGCGAATACCCAGATTCCGGACAAATACAAATACGGGGCGAGCCTATTGCCATCAACCGATGGCAATAGGCTCGCCCCGTATTTGTACATGGGATGTAAATATAACTGAGTAAATGTGGGAGTAGGTACTGTAGGTACACCTTTGCCTAACTCTTCGGGGATTGCAGGAGTAATGTTATGATTTCAAAAGTACCAAAGGATCCGTACCATTTACTGAAAGAGTGTACTATTTAGATACATCGTTTTATTTTTCTTGTAATTTTTTACATAAACATCTATCACATAGAATAATTTCAGATTTTTGTCTATGCAAACTTCGGAAATAAGGGCGTGGGATAGGCATTTTTTTTTTCGTCATTTTTCTAAAACTATGCAGCTTAAAAAAAACATACGAATGTATGCGTGTATTCGGCCAGTAATTTTATTGCACACTTCATTTTCCATTATCAACAGCTCTATAAACGCCCCATTAAATGGAGAACCAGTTTGTAAGTAGGCTATCTATCTGGTAAGTCGGCTGAAGAGTAATCAGTTGGCGCGGCAAGAGCGCATGTTCGGTGACGCGACCCGACACCGGCTACACTGTTACTGGGTCTAGGTTGTTGCCAGCAATACTCAACTAGTTTCTTCCACGGGCCGCATGAGTGCGAGATTATCATTTGCTTATAAGGCGCAAGCTGAAGAATATTAAGTGAAGAAAACCTAGCGAGTTTGTACTATTAATTTACACCAACAGCTACCAAGGCACCACACAGCTACCACAATCTGTCAAATTTCTTTGATAGTTTTTAAACTTAATTAAGTTGGTAAAGATTATGCTCTATGTTCAACGGGGGAAATTTGACAGATTGGGATAGCATTATGTGATGACGTCTGTACATCAATTTGTCAAATGATGAAGTCAAAGTGGTTTAAAAAAAACCGACAGTCACGTGTAAAAGCAACATCTTAAAAATAAAAAGTATAAAAGAGAGAGCGACAAAAACTTAATTGACACAAATATTGCAAAGCTTAACTCGATTGGTCCAAAAGTATCGGTCAACACAAAGAAGGCCGTAGACTGCTATCCGAAGAAACCATACTGCAAGCCAACCAACGGGCTCCAGTTTATAGTCACTATCAGACTACATTGTTGAACACCACTATCCAGAATTAGTACGAAACTTCGAAATTCTTGACTAATCTGTACTAGCTAAGCTTATTTGCACTCATAGCGTGCTGATATTGAATAGAAATTAATATTAATTTCTTCCTCCAGCGGCCCGCAAGTTGACAGTCACTGATATAGATTCATATTAAGCTACCACTTTTTCTATCGATTCTGCAAGGTTAGAATTATCAGCTTGCTATAGACATCCTATTTATATTCAGGGCCCTTTAAATGAAACATCGTAAACATACGAACACAGATAAGTACAATTGTAGAGCTAAAAAGTATATCTAGGTGGAACATAGGTCTTTCTAGATAGAAGAGAGATCAGTAGAGTAACGACAACTGGTACCTTGTGTTTAGGGTCATCAGACACTATTTCGTTTTTTTTTAAACGTCCCATACTAGCAATTTCTGCTGTCGTAGGTGCGTTTACAAACATTCAAAGTCACATACACGAACAGCCAGACCCGGAATCTATAGGAAATTCAAATATTTGTTTCGTGCGGGAATTGAACACGTAAGACGCAACGCAGCAGTCGGTCGCTCAGCCGCTGCGCTAATCGTGCCGTAATAGGGGGTGAGCCTATGGACGGACTATGGCTGGACTATGAGATCCCTTTTTAGAAGCTCCATGGGAAGCCATGGGTGAGCTACATAAAAGACTAGCAAGAAGGCACATACCTCTGTTGTCAATTTATCAAATATATATAATATGTTCATAATACATCATATTACCTGCCTCGTTGGTCTAGTGTTCGCAAACGCGGCTGCTAAGCATGAGGTCCTGGGATAAATTCTCGGGTCGAACAATGTGTTAATGGGATTTTTCATCAGGAATTTCAGTAACAGCCCGGAGTCTGGATGTGTGCCCGGTTGATGGCAATAGGCTCAACCCTTATTTCAATGGGACTTAAACATAACTGGTGAAATGTGGGTGTACTGTAGGTACAAACAGGGCCCCTTCTATGTGCTGATGGTGATCACCGGGGTGGTTTTAGTGAGATAAGTTTTTTTTTTTTTTTTAAACGTTGCCCCACACTAGGAATTTCTCCTGTATCGTGGGTGCGTTTACAAACATTTAAACTCACATACACAAACAGCCAGACCCGGAACAACTACCTGTAGGTCATACAAATATTTGTTCCGTGCGGGGATCGAACCCACAACACGCGGCACAGCAGCCGATGGCTCAACCACTGCGCCAAACGTGTCGTCGAAAACGCTCCCTGGTCTTTTCCCCAAACGTCCAGGCGCCTGTTGAAGGTTTCCCCCCGTAAACAAAAGAAAAGGTACACCTGTGCCTAACGCTTCGGGGTTTACAGGCGTGATATTATGTTTAAGTTAATACATCAAGAATCAAAATCATTTAATCATTTGCGAATATGGGTACAAAAGAAAAGGTCTTAAACGTAATTATAATAGGGTCCATTGGCCATATTCTACCATAAGGCATGCAAATTTACAAATACTTCTTATTTTATTTAAGAAACTAGAAATTACCTTAAAATATATTATTTAGTATATCATATAAATATCAAAATCAAAATTCATTTCAAAATCAAAATTCATTTATTCAAATTAAGCTGAGAATCAGCACTTTTTGAACGTCAAAACGTTTACATAAGACAGTCCCCCAAAACGCCCACCCTTCACCACTTCCTAGTGTTTTTGCTGGGAAGAAGTGGAGGAAAAAACTCTCCAGCATTACGTCTGTCTGATAGGTTTGAAGAACTTGAAGCTATACAACATATTATGTCAAAAAATAATAATTATGTCAATCATTTTTATACATCATTCAATTAAATAATTTGCTACATGTTAGCTAGCACACACCAATATGCCAAAATAAATAAATAAAAAGTTTTATATACCAAAATCGACAATTAACTCAGGCTTTGCTTGAGTTAATTGTCGATTTTGAATTCCTTTGATTTTGAAATCCTAAACTGAATACATAAAAAGCCTCCAAGGCAGTCCAAGGGCGTGCCCGCTGACATGTGCAATGCTGAATTATATCAATACAACTCATTCATACAATGTAATGAGAGGATCATGTCAATAACATAAAAATAAGGACAGTAAAAGAAACATACACAAAAATAAAGAACTATTAAACAGTAAAAGAACATAGTAACATTGTCCTGCGTTCAACAAAGCGACCAAGTATTCTTGTCTTCTAATTAGTCGATATAGTATATCATCATAGTCTATGTGAAGATAATGTCAGTAAGTCGAGACGAGTGCGTATTTCGTCGTGTGAGCTTGTGACCTACTACCACTTTATGGCCTAAAGCACCGTGCAACAGCTGTTTATATATGTATACGTATATATGAAATATTCCATTACATAAATATCAATTTCTTTTGAGGTGAATTATGCAATACAGAAATAAATTAACAGCTTGCATCAGATATTTGTGTGTATACGAAATATGCATTTTTGCATTTATTGGTTAGATGATCTAACCAATAAATGCAAAAATGCATTGCATAAAGGATGCAATCAATAAGAATCCACTGCTGAATAAATAGAAAGATAGAAACGTGAGCTATTAGTCACAGAAACACGTGCACAGAGATATTAAATATTTTGGAATATCTAGAATAATCTAGATAAAAAATAAACTGTTATAACAGAAAAACATAGACAGCTGCACGTTCGACTGCGTTCAAACTCAGAAAAAATCCGTTATGCTATACCACGGCGGGATCTACACAGCACAGCACTGAATTTCAGTGGTCACCTAGAGATAATAGAATGTCAAAACCAAGCCAACATTTTGGCTTCCTGCCTCGGAAAGGTTAGGTTTACTTATGACTTTTCAAAAAGAAATAGGAGATACTTATTGAGTTGAGTTATGTACAGAGGTCAGCACATCAAGCTACCTCAATGTGCCAAACTTCTTTGATAGTTTTTCAACTTTATCACAAATGAAATAAGGTTCATCTTCAATTGGGAAAATCTGACAGTTTGGGGTAGCTTGATGTGCCGGGGTCTGTACATACTTACTACATATTAGAAGCGAGCTTGAATATATTAGCACCGCCTTTCAGATGGTTTTTTTCTTTTGACCTGTAACGTCGAAATTGGAGTTAATTATGCGGACAAGTTTGAAGTTAAAGATAATATAGGCTAAGTAGGATGCAACCGTGAGAATACTTTGGGCCCTACGTTTATATTTAGCATACGTAGAGGGACCCAACTGTAAAACTGAATACATTTTGGGCTTGTTTGGGATTTGATTACGGCTGGTAAGGGCGGGCTGGGGCGAAAGTGGTTCCCCGACCACTAAAATGAAGTTAGGAGCCCAGTTTTGGGATTACTTAGCGATCGCACTAGCTAGGGAAAAAGACAGTACATTTAAACTGCTTACTGATCCACACATACCGTTGCAGGCAAGAAGGTGACATGTGACAATCGATTATGTAACAGCGTAATCAAGAACACTATTTGACTTAAGTACACAAATCGACCGAAAATGTCAACAAATTTTGCTAAACAGGTGTTTTAACTAGGTCATCATCTGCCTAGCCTTTTCCCAACTATGTTGGGGTCCGCTTCCAGTCTAACCGGATACAGCTGAATACCAGTGTTTTGCATGGAGCGACTGCCTATCTGACTTCCACAACCCAGTTACTGGGCAACACGATACAGGTGTATCGTGTTGACAACCAGTCTTACCAAGGTTGGTAAGACTGGTTGTCAGACTTTCGGGGTTCTGACTACCCACAACGACTGTCAAAGATCTACAAATGACAACCGGGACCAACGGCTTAGCGTGCTTTCCGAAGCACGGAGGAGTCTCTATATGTTACGAACGGCCAACCATCCACAGACTGACCCCGGCAAGCGTAGCTTAACCTTAGATCGACCCGTGCAGCTGTTTTTATTTAGCCACGAACTCCTCTAACGGTGTTTAAACTAGGTAGTTTCTAATAATGGTTAAACATATTCCTAAGTAGGTAGGTGGGTTACACAATGTTTATTACCTGGCCATTTTTAGCTGACATATGGTATCATGTACCTCAGCGTCACATTACCAAGAGACGGTGATTCATATGGAGGTTAATGAAGAACATTTTGACTCACAATAGGAAGTCAGTTCAGAAAGAAGTTACTCAATTCGGCGCAGACGCATCGGGTCGGTATTTCGAAGTTCCAGTTTATGGGACAGAGAATGTTTATGAATTTTAATTTTGTCTGCTTCTTCATTGTGACATTTTCGCTTTTCAGCCCACCGTTGATCTTTTTAATCTAAAACTTAAATATAGGACTCGAATAGAAGTACTTATTACAATCTTTTAAATTCCATTACTTTAACTTTTTTTATATAATTTACTTTCTTTAATTAACTAAGCATTGATTTCAGTTACAAAAAAATCATACCTGCAATCCGTTTCAGTACTATACCTAATAAAATAGAAAAAAGAACAAGACGTGAACTTGATCAATTCGTCTTCCGGTGATTATCTACCTAGCTTTTTCCCGTCTATGTTGACGTGGTCTTACCGGATGCAGCTGAATACCAGTTTACATGGACCGCATCCTACCATTTATCTTTACAACCCATATACCGGGTAACACGATAACCCTTTGGTAAGACTAGTTGTCAGACTCTCGAGCTACCCGTATCAGCAACTGTGAAACATCTACAAATGACAGCTAGCACCAACGGCTTAACGTACTTTCCGAGGTACGGAGGACTCTGGCACTATGTTACGGATGGTTATCCTTCTACGGATGGCCCGACCTCGGCAGGTGAAACTTTACCTTCGAACGACCCGTACTACTGTAACAGGTAATAACTATTTACCCACGAGCCCCTCGTCTCAAACAGGGTGATAATAGAATTTAATTATGTAAGTTAATGAATCAATGCAATATTATTATGCTAACGGTAGGGTAAACTCGCTCATGGAATGTGATGTGTGTGTCTCTGTGTGTGCGTGTGTGTGTGTGTGTGTGTGACAAAGAGTGTATCCGGTAGGCAAGTTTGAATGTGGATAGCCCTAAGAGAAGTGGCAGACTAAAAAAATATGACGGATTGTGTGATAGAATGGTACAAGGCTAGGATGTGAATAAAGCGGCTCTGAAGTGACACCATAGTGTATAGAGGGAAGAGAAAAAAAAAACGGAAACTGATTTGCTGATCGCTGACCACAAAAAAGTCGGTTAAAGGCAACTAGGAATATACAGAACGGATAAAATCTCGATTAGATCTCTAGTTTACTAAGTAGAAGAATTACTAAGTAGACGATTATGTAGGTAGTTAGATGTAGCCAGACACGAAGTACGTATGTTTAGTTGTACGCCAGAGCATTACGTCTCAAGAACCATCGACCGGAATACATTCATAAATCTCCACTTTGTTACCGTTCAAAACGGAATGGTAATCTGTAAAATAGTAGCGATTGACGTCTTTCTGACGAACATGTGTATGGAGTGCAACAAAACTAAAATATGTAAGAACAAAATTTTATTTACTCAGAAATACTCAAATCTCTTGATTACAGAAATATTTTGCATATTACAGGGTAAAGATAGTCTTCTAAGTTCAAAAGAAACAAAATACCTAAGTGGGTCAATAAAATCTAAATCGATTATGTAGATAGATATTCCAGATCAACCTTGACTAGATTACCTTACCCTCTTTATAAACGTGTTTTAAAAATCAAATAGCAGCTCATCAATAGAGAAAGCAATGCAGCACATGTTACATACGACTATTTCTGTCCGCGGGTGTGCTCAGGCGCATGCCTGAAATAACTCGGTTTCATCATAACACACAATCGAGATGCCTACAGCTTTTTATTTTCATACTATACGCTCGTGTGTCGGTTTAAAAAACGAACAGCGCTAACGATTAGCGGCTTGGTGAATGAAGAAATGTTAAATGTAAACCAGACTAAAGAGGGGAGATTTTTTGTTGAAGGGGCAAAAAGTATACCTCGTGCATGTTTTGATAAAAAGGAATTTAAATAACGGAAAGGGATTCAGTGTTGTATCTGCTATCGAACCTATGATCGACTCTACACAGTTTTTTTTCTGGATGTCAGAATATTATCAAATAGGTACTCTTTATTGTACACCATAAAACTTAGTTTTAAGAGCTATATGGGTTATTACAATGGGCGGCCTTATCACTAGGCACTATACAGCTCTTCACAACATGTTCGGCGTTACCTGCATGTAGCTACGGATGACCTATCAACCCATGGTTTCATAGACACCCCTTGCATAAGTTTACAGACGCGAGATGATGGACATTGCAGGTACTTAGATAAAAATGAACTCAAGACCACCATTTTATAACCATGCCTAACTTAATCTACGAAAATGTATGGTAAATCCACGTCTATTGATAAGCAGATGTAATGTTATTCATCATCATTTTGTATGGTTCCATAATTATTTCGTGTTGAATTTTTGGCATGCAAGTAATAAAGTCTGCCTTTAAACTGGCTTAATAGGGGTGTATACTATGTAAAAAAAGTCTATTCGGTCGGTCAGTTAGATTACCAATAAATATTGGATTGGAATTAATAAAAACTGTCTAAGATAAAGCGCATCATAGTGTAGGAGAAGGACCTTGTGATGTTTCTCCTACGTAAAAAGTGTAGCAAGGCGTGACGTCACGCGAAATTTCAATGCACCATATCGGAGCCATTTTTTGGTTACGAGACAAGAAAAAATACTTGTTCAATATTTTTTGGTTACCTTACTAACGGACCAAATAGAATTTTTAAGGACAGTACCCTATTATATTGATTGAAAATACCTACCTACCTACCTTTATTTAACCAACACGTTCGAGATTGAACCCAAAAAGGTAAATGTAAAAATAACACCTCTATTATCATAAATCCAGACCATGCCACGTTACTGACAAAGTGCAATAAAAGTGTAGTGGACAATGCATAATGTTGCAAGTGACAATTAATGGCGGGCAGGCTGGTGGCCGCCGGCGCCGACCTCCGACCGACTGGCGCGAACTCGCCGCCATGTTTTCTACCATTTATGGCACTCGCAGACCCTGATAACGTTTTCACAAGTATATCTGCCAAGAGCTAACGGCTGTCGTGTTGAGTTTTAATCGAAATAATTATCTCTTAGCCGCACACAGGATTGGATATATTGACGATGACTTACTAATAAGTTTAAATACTAATAACTACCTAAATTTAAACTTTACAGGAGACCAAAAAAACGTTTCATTTTTTCTATGTGGTAATAAAATAAAAATAAATAAACACGCGAAATAGCATTTTACGTCGATTGGCATTAAAAACTAAAAACCGAAAAAAAGGTCCTTCATCGTCGATATGTAGGTACGTGCCTGTAAGCAATGCAATAGCTTTCGAATAACTAAAAAATAGTAGCAGCACTTTTATAAAAATAATATCTTACTAAAAACTGCTGAATTCTGGTATTCAGCTGTATTCGGTCAGACTGGAAGCCGACCCCAACGTAGTTGTGAAAAGGGCATAAATCTAGACTTTAACCGGCTACTGAGAAATTTAAAAGATGGAAAAACCCAAAAACACTGCCCAACCAAGGACCTCATTTTTAGCAGTAGTGCTTGCATCCACTTCACCAACGAGGCACTTTTTGAAAATACTAAGTACTTACATACAAAGTTTGAGAATGAATGCACACAATGAATGAAATGCACAAATCTACTATAAGCGGTGAAAAGGAAACGGATAGTATTTTTTTGTCGTGACGCCAATCCCAAAATTAGATTTTTTTTGCTCATTTTTTGCTACTAATGCAGACATGGCGCCAATATAATAAACATTTGTTGTCATACTCACTTGCATAATTACAAATAATAGCAATTCATATCCTGTTTACTCAAGCATATTGTTAACATTTCAACGTGACGTGTGCAACACATTATAGATACAATGCAGCCATATGTTCTAGATCAGGGATAGGCAAATTACGGCCCGCGGGGCAACGTTGGCCCGCCATTTTGAAAATAAGAGTGAATAAAGCTCGGAAATATATTTTGGCGTTATCATCGGCGGAAATGGATAAAAAAAACCATGACAAATAGAGGAATTTGTTTGAGCCACAACTATCGAAGTCTTTCCATAGCTGCAGTTAGGATGCGAGTCATAAATTAAAAATTATATTTCTGCAAATAGGCAAATAGCACTTTTACACGCCAACTAGCAAAATATTTTTTTTACTAGGTTTGTTTCGCTATCTGCCTACCCTGAGAAGAAACACCGAAAGAAACTCAGAGATCACATTATTTTTTAGTCTAGACATTATCTAGGTTAGTTTATGAGCCACGCAGATTAGTGTCCGAGATGGTATTTTCAGGAAAGAACCACACAGAATGAAAATGTATGCTAGAATACGCGGACCCATACCATGTCATTGCGAACTATATTTTTTCTGTAAGCACCTTACAAAACAATCCGCCGAAAATCTGTTCTTGCGTTGTATAACTGTAGATCTTTACTCTTTAAAGTTAGTAACGTTAAATTACAACAGCAAAAATTCGAACTAGAAAAAAAACCGTTTTCATGGCCGCAAAAGAAAAAAGTTTACTACCCCTGTTCTAGAGCCTTGTAATGCTTTATAAAGTTAATTTAGTATTATTGTACTGGTATGGTCAACTAGGCATGCGGCGCGTCTTGTTACCAATCATTAGGCCAGTCGGTGACTAAGCGAAGAAAACATTTTCTGTATGTTTCTGCAATCCTTCGATATGCCTGCAGGTAAGTAGGTGCTTCTACTTTGTCGAGACCATGAGGCTTATGTAATGCGATAGGTCTACGTATGTTATCACAGTATAACTTAATTATATGCTAAGTTTTATCCAACCCAGGGGCAGACGTTAAGAAAAAAAAATCAATCCAAGATTTTGTAACTATTTTATAAGTAGGGTTTTCTTGTAAAACAAGCCTATTTCTACATAAAATCACGCCTGTCTACCCCGAAGGATTGGGCAGAAGTGTAACTATGGTGGCACCAACATTTAGCCAGTTATATTTAAGTCCCATGTAATAGAGAACGAATCTATTGCCGTCAACCGGGCACAAATCCAGACACCAGGCTTCTAATTAGAACATTCCTATTGTAAAAACTCAATAACACTTTGCCCGATCGGAGAATCCAACCCAGGACCTCACGCTCAGCAGTCGCGCTTGGGACCACTAGACCAACGAGGCAATTCTAATACTAACGGACTTAAAAAAAAGAAGGAGGAACAGATTTATATAAACATCCTTATTTTTAATTGTAAGGATATATATATATATAATTATATATATGTATACTTCCATATTGGTAGCAGATCATTATCAAAATCCAGTTGTGATGATGGGATCCTGGAGAAAGCAAGAGAATTCTTGAAACGTACAACCCAACTATACCGATTTGGGTATATTTTATAGTACTTACACACATACATACATAAACTCGTGCCTTTTTTCCCATGGGAGTAGACAGAAACTACAGAACGCCACCTGCTACGATCCATACATATTCATATTTACTCTTTTTTTTATTTGCATTTTTATAGTGACTCGTGCATTTGCTCTCGGAAATCACCATTTGATGAACTAATAATGATGACCACAAATAGAAACCGGAACCACTCAATTTTATATTACGGGTTGCGATTCCATTACTCTAATACGGTTGCTAAGGATTGTATGCTCATGGTGAAGTACCAGGAGGAGTTCTCAACACGTCCCTGCATCTGAAGAAGCGATATTTTGTAAAAAGGCGATGAGCAATCGACATGAGACTATTGTAACTTAGCATCAAATACAAACCAACCCACCATAAAACGAGAAACAAAAAACAAAAGACTCCAAAGAAAACGCAAAGAATAAAATAAGTAAGAGAAACATAAGTAGGTGACAAAAAATCGATCAAACAAAACATCCAACGCCACAGACTTCCGAAATTAAAGTTATTTTACAACTTTAATAATCTTTTGGGAGTAGATTGCTTTTTTTTTTGTAATTAGTATTATATTTGTTCACACGTTCATCAAGCAATCGGTGTTTCGACTAATTCAACAATAAAATGGGGTATGTACAAGTAAACTCGAATAGTAAAGAAGAAAGGAAAACCATTTATTTAGCACTGACTCAGGCATACAATAACAATACTAAACAGCTATAGTAAACATATCTTAGTATTTCATTTCCTCAGAATTATATTCATATCTTTAATTATTCATATATTTATAAACTTAGTGCTACACCAAATCCCTAATACCTATTTTAATTATATACTATTATACAAAAAAAGACTACTACTCTATTGGCTATTATTATATTAAATTGAAATACGATTTTAATTCTGTATCAAGAAGATACAGAATTAAAATCGTATTTCAATTTAACTAGCCATAATAAGCATGGATCATGTGTCTGCACATCGGTCGCTTCTAAAGTGGTTACCCATACGTCAGCGCCGAGAGCAAAGGGCGCTTACCACCTTGTATTCATTTCTTGTCTCTTCCAATTCCCCTAGTTATCTAGCTCCTCATTTTCAGTTCAACTGCACCAACCACGACAGAAATCTGCGTTCCTCCCATAACCGTCTTCTTCAATGCCCGACTCACCGTACTGACTTCATCCATAATTCTTTCTTCGTCCAAGCTATTTCTCTGTGGAATGCGCTCCCGCAGGAAATCAGGATGGCAACCAGCCGATTGGCCTTCAAAGTTAAAGTGCGTGAGTATGTTCGTAAGAAGTTGGCAGTGGTTTCATCACAGCGCTAATGTTTTCTCATTAACTGTTCTTATTGTTTATTTATGTGTTTGTGTATATATTCTATGTAGGTATTATATTTATAGTTTATAATAATATATATGTATATATATATATTTATAAATATATATTTCTTTTCACTTTTCTTTTAAGAAATTGCCTGGAAAACCTGCCACTGTTTGTCTCTGCATCACCCAAAGGTTGACTGGTAGAAAATGCCTATGGCATTAAGTCCGCCTATGTACATTTGTGTGCTTAAAGTATTAAATAAATAAATAAATAAGCGAAAAATCATAATAACTAGTATAATAACCAACTCAAGTTATTATTTTACTTCAATTCAATAGTTATGTCAGGTCGGGTCGGGTCGGGTCGGGTCAGGCGGCCATAGGAAAGAAAGAGAAAGAAAATCATTTATCTAGCACAATCATGCACACAATGACAATACTAAACAGCGATAGTAGAGATATCTTAGTATTGTATTTTCCCAGAATCATATTCAAATCTTCATAAGCTAACAGTATTACACTAAATTGCTATTATCTATACTTATTATCTGTCCATTAATCACGTCACGAAATATCACAGGGGGGGGGGGGGGGTGTAGTAAGATACCACGAGTATTTTTTTTTGGAAAATTTATAATTTTGGTAGGTACAATAAAATACATGTGTGTTACTATTATATTTGACTATTATGTAATTAAATGAAATATTTAATTCTATAACTTCTTCATTAGCCATAATAAGCGAAGTGTCATAATAACAAAACCAAGTCAATGTTTCACTTCAATTTCATAGTTATGATGTCAAATAAATTGCTACCTACTGTATTATGGGTCGGGCGGCCATATTGGGCGCGATCGAGTTTTTCCCGCGCTGACTCACGAATGGGCCAGCTACTAGTCTTGTATGGCATTTAAAAACGTGTAGCAATTAAAACGTAATTATTTACGCTTATGAGAGGTAATTATTTAACCGCCGTTTTTTAATAAATATTATTATTATTTACTAAACTGATCTCGTTATAAAGGTGAAGTTGAGTATCAGTTACTTTCTCATTAAAAAATAATTTATGTATTTGCTCTACAGGTTCATTTTTCAGAGATAATTACAACGCAGTTAATTGATCATGAATAACATACGTATACATATACATGACCATAATGTTTGTACAAACACTGAAGTACAGATACACATTAATTTATTAAAACAGTCAAACTTAAAATTACTACAGTATTTTCCTATGATACTCCGGAGTTGCATTACCGTAGTCTTGCAAATTAAACAATGTAGCTCTATTCGTCACCATATACTTCATAAAGTCTTGTATATGCGTCAAAACATGTTGCAGGGACTTTTCTTCTAAGGCAGTATATGCCAGCATTGGCCCCATCTTTGTAAACAATCGTAATAAATGGATGGCACCATATATTTGAATCATTTGTATTCCACAATAGTCGTTCAGTATCTCGCTGTACTGAGGTCTTTCAAATTTGTACAGAAGTTGGGATCCTATCGTCGCATTGAAGTACTCTTTGATTCCTTTTGTGATATCAAGTAAAACCGACTCTTTGGCCTGGTTGTGCGATTTACTGGATTTCTTAAAAATAACGTAGTTATCCAAAATCTGTGCAACAGTAATTTTGGCAGGCAGAATAGCCAGTTTCTGTTGCCGCGTAATGACGTCCCAGTCGTCGACGAGCCATACTTTCAATTCTTCCGGTATTTTTATCTTTACTTCTACCTTCGCTAGATACTGTTCCTCAGATTCGATTGATAAGTCGCCTCGGCCGCGCTTTTTCCTGATAAAAAGTTGTTGATTAATTCCCATATTTTAGCATGTTGATCTAAGAATGAAACTGCAAGTGATTATAATCTCAAACTTGAAATGATGTAGACAAAAAAAATGTTTAAAAATGGTAAATCTATGTAACCTGAATATTTTTTCATGTTGTTATTTATGTCTAAGACATGCACACATAGAAACACATGCAGATTAGCATACAGGCAAAATACATATGCCAATATGTAAAAAGTCAAGCAAACAAGCAATGAAGCGAGAAAGCAAGCATGCAAATGAGTGTGCGCTCCGCCAGAAGAGCTTTCTTGGGCCATTTCCGAGCCACGGAAGAATAATCGTGCCATCTTGACGAAACCACTGACGCCATCTATTAGCATTTTTTGGAAGTCACAAAATGTTGAATTTTTTGCCTGCATTCGTTTTTTATGATATCTACACACAGTGGCGGACTAAGTCCGTCAGAGGCCCGGGGCGGCAAAGCTGAATGAGGCCCCCCAGCTTTAAAAAAAAAAGTAGTTTTACAAGCTTTTTATTCAGTTCACATTTGTATATAATAATGCTTTAAACATTTGTATGTAGTGTTTATGTTTATTTCGTTAATATCTGGCAAGTGAAATTAATTTCAAAGTACCCGGCTACAAAGACGGGAATTCCCCCAGCGATTGGACGGGTTCAGCAAAGTTAAAAGAATATAAGTACCGCGTGGGTCTACCTTGTTTTACCGAAAAGAAATTGCCAAATTATCACTTCCCAAACAAATTTTCGCAAAATTTCATTTGCCAAATTATTACTTACCAAAAAATCTCTTTACAAATAATTATTACGAAAACCTATGTTGGCAAGTGAACGTTTGAACAATAACTTGTTCACCAACTAGTACTTTTACCATTTTTTATCTAGTCAAATATTTCAGTTGGTATAACATATTTTACGCAAAATTAAATAAGTAAGCCAAATATTTGGTGTCGTCAATTTTAAACTTACCATTTCTGTTTCAGTCGATTGCGTAGCCAATGACAAAAATTTTGCATCTATATGTTAGTTGCACAGATTATACAAATTAAATTACTTTGAAGACGTTTTATTACAAGGGTGCTTTTTCCACTTGGGACAAATTCTAAACAGGTAATAATAATGTTATTATAATTATATTATTACTCTCGATAGCCTCCTAAAAATAATCTCTTTTTTCCATATTTTTTTTTATATAATCTAGTCGTTTCTGGCACTCGCCGGCCGCTGCCGCGGCACCTTATTGTTTTTAAATTTAGTTTTTGTTACGAGTTGATATTATTGTTGTTGTTTTAAATTAAAAAAATAAGGCAAAAAAAGGTATGCCTTTTTTCGCATACTTTCCTCGTATGCATATTATTTATAACTCCCAATAAACTTTACGAATTCCACTCCCTTCTTCAACTTTTTTCTAATCAGATATTATTAAATATAAATGATGGCAATAACCATTAAATAATGACGATCAATAAAAGTCACCACTTTTTTGTTCCACTAAGTGCACGATGCGCGAAGTTACCCCCACTACGCCAAAAACAACTTACGTGCCGGTGACTATACTAAATATATATATGAAATCTACTAGCTTTTGCTATTTTGTAATCGCGTTAATAAATGATTACCTATATTAAAATAAAATTCCATTTTTAATTATACAATTCCCAAAAACAAACTTATTTTTGCCTTTACATTTTTTGTCATAACAAATCATTTGACTAAACGTTTATTGTCTTAATTTTGTTTGCTGTAATAAATCATTTGATTAAAGACCAAAAGCCTTAATGACAATGTCCTTGGTAATAATCTGCCAAGTAAACATTTGACCAAATGAAAATGTGCGTACTAAAATTATTCCAAATATTACATTGGTATAAAAAAAGGTTGCTAAAATTTGTTTGGGTAATGAAAATTTGGCAAAATCTTTTCGGCAAAACGGCAGGATCCCGTACCGCGTAAAAGTCTAGATAGCTGTAGTGTTTTAATCTTGATGAAATTATGTAGGTTAGGTACTTAGCACATTTTTAAAGTCTTGTTTAGGATTTGATCAGGGGAATGCGGAGGCATTTGGGGGCCCCCCAAGACCGGAGGCCCGGGGCGCGACGCCCCTTCCGCCCCCCCGTTAATCCGCCACTGTCTACACATTTCACAGACAAGATGCACAGACAAACCCAGAACAACATATACAATATGCGCAGGGTGATTAGAATCCTTAGAACGAGAACAGGCAGTAGTTCACTAGTATTCCCAACAATAATATCAGTGTAATTGATTAAATGGATAGTCTATCCAGCAAAAATATTTAAAATCCAAGGTTAAAAATAGACCAATTGTGTTATAAGCACTAAATTATATATACTCTATTAGGATAATACACCTGGGGTGGATCGATTAAGGTATTGTCCCACCCGTTATACAAAATACGCGCAGTCATGGAGTTGCGGATATTGACCCGACAAACAATACATTTATGAACCAAGATTATGCACCAACCATATTAGGATAAGCTCTTAGGACCATACACAGAAATGAAAACCATAATGCAGTAAGGGTAAAGCATAAAAAAAAACCAGTTGTTAGTTAAAAACGAGGAAATAATCTAAAAGCAGATCCATGCTTTCCTTATAAGACAAAGCCATTATAACAAACAACTTACTTGGGCTGATCAGAACCAGAGTCAGCTGGGGTATCTTTACTCTGGCCTTTGGTAGGTTTAGCCGGTGGTGGTGTGGCTTCCACTTCTTTAGCTGAAATAGTGTCATTACAAAAAAATTGTCAGTACAAGAACACTTGGAAGTGGTGAAGGCTGGGCGTTTTGGGGACTGTCTTTTGTAAATTTTTTGATGTTCAAAAAGTGCTGATTCTCAGCCTAATTTTAATAAATGAATTTAGATTTTTATTTTGATTAGAAGCAGAACATTAAAGACAAGTGGAAAATTATTTTTTTTTAGTCCATAATGCTTGTCTAATAAAATGTTAGTTTTATATGATTGTTAGCTTGACGGCACGGTTGGCACAGCGGCTGAGCGATCGACTTCTGTGTCGCGTTCGATTCCCGCACGGTACAAATATTTGTATGTCGTACAGTTAGTTGTTCCGGGTCTGGCTGTGTGTATGTGACTTTAAATGTTTGTAAACGCACCCACGACACAGGAGAAATTTCTAGTGTGGGGCAACGTTTAAAAAAAAAAAAAAACTGTTTTACTTTTTAATGTTGCTGTGATCTATGAAATATATACCTAAGGAATAAAGTGTTGAGTATTGAACTCATCACAGATCATGACATAAAAATATGTATATTTATTATTTATTAAAAAAGTTACTTTGTCAACTTATACAACAGAACTAAGTGACTAAATGTTGTTCACATATTCATCAAAAGTTGAGAAGTAAGAGTACTAATGTAGGAAGTGCGAGTGAAGAAAGCTCGATAAAATTAGGCAACAAAAGAATATGAGGCGAAAAATAGCAGATAACAAGAAGCTCTTGGGTCATTCCCCCATGGCCGCAGGGTACATCACAGTGTTCAATGTGATTATATTATTGTTTCTGCTGATACTATTTTGATCAATAAACAAATAATGTTAAAAATTATAATTTGGATTCCAATTACCAGCTGGTGTAGAAGCCCTGGACTCCTCTCTGGCTGGTGTTGCACTAGCTGCTGTTTCAGACTTGCGACCTTTAGCAGGTGCTTGAAAGTTAAGTAAGTAAACAAATTAGTACAAAGTGCAATACTAAGTTAACCTTGATAAACTAATTAATTTGTGATAAAGGAAGTTACATGACTAGTTAATTAAGTATTAATTAATTGCTTGTATGCTGCTATTACAGACATATTAAAATTTATTTTGGGTCTTGTGTAGATAATGCATTCATGCATACAAAGGATAATTCAGTCTCTATCGGACTGATGGGTGGGTGTTTTAAGGATGCTCAATCACAGAATCATACACAGCTATGAAATCCAACAGAACTTAATATTAAAAGACTTGTTAACCTGTGATTAAGTTTATATTAGTCTTCAAAGCCTTTATAAACAAAAAGAAGCAGATCATTAATTTAACCCTTTAACAGCTTCAGACCCGCCGTCAGTTCTTTCTGGTAAATATTTACATGTGCATTCCCCCCCAGAGTCATATTTATCTGACTTAGAACCAGCGCTTCTCAAATTCGTCGACTTGGTTCTACTTTTCATTCTACTCAAAAAGTAGATCAATCCGGCATTATGATAAATATGCTGAAAATTTATAAGCGCCCAGCTTTATATTGTCAGCATAGGGCCAAAACAATTGATAAATCAGGTTTTTGAAAGGTTAAGTTCAGGATCTTAAGAAAATTGGTAATCTTACAGGTTTACCAGTGATTGTCTTTTTAATGAAATTTATTAATTTACTCATTTCTTTGAAGTTGACCTAGAAATAGTGGCAAGTAAATGTATGAAAGCTTTAGTTAATGTGGCAATGTAGCATGGGTACTACAAGGTTAGCATGCTTACTGAAACAATGAATGAGTTTGGTCTATGTAAAAACAGTAGTAACATAAATACTTTTTTTGGTCTTGGTAGGTTGTGCTGAATGTGCCCTCTGGACTTCTTTCTGCCGCTGTACATTTGCTTCATTGTATTTAAGCACACGGCTCTCAGGAACCCACTCATCCCAACTGGAATTATAACATAGCATCTTTTTACTGTAGTGAAGGATACAAAACTGGCAGAGAAAGATGAATAGCTAGGGAACAAATCTGTTCACACTACAGAGCCCCGCATGTAGAGATAAGGCTGGTTAGTGCCTGGAGGCGCCCGGCCCCAGACTAATGGCGCGCTAGCGACTAGGCCCTCCTCCTTAGCTTGGAGTTGAGTTTTTCAGACCAACCAGAAGAAATCAATGGAATCCGCCAGCTGTTCCCTTAGCCGCCTTTAAGCACACCCATAGGATAAGATGGGTTGGTTCTATTCTACTTCCCGGAAACCACACAAAGAAATACTTTAACTACCAAGCCAAGCCTGATATCTTACTTTTTATTCCAGCCGGCGTAATGTATGAGATATCGTACATGCTTATCCTTTGTTACCGAACTTTTGAGGCATTTTGCCTCGTAAATTAGAGGCCCATGGAAACATAGCACTTTTTCACCTGAAATTGTAAGAGTATTTCAACCAATATTATCATTGAACAAAACATGAATTATTGAGCATTATACTGAAGTATGACTCGTTTTCGAGTTGAAAAATACATAAATATTTACCATCGGAAAACTTTAACTTCGGTGCCATATTTATTTCCATCTACATCTTAAATGGTAGGTACATACTGGAGAACCAAACAGAAATTACGATGGCGGCGAATCGTGCTCCCAAAAGAATCATAACATCTTAAAATTCTACTTCTCTCTGGTATGCCGACGCCAACTTGGTTAAAAACGCTTATTTAGTCGATTTTAAATTTTAGTTGAATGTGTAAGAATATAGAGGTGTATGGAAAATTTAATTTATATAACGCTGAATACAGGATAAATGTAATGTTTAGGTAACGTGCGCAATGTGGAGTTAGACCACTGACGAGTATCTCACAACTATTCTCGAACCCTAAAGAAAACCATAATGTCAGAAACACACGCACGCAGTGACTTAAGTCGCCAACGTCTTGTGCTTGGTTTTACAATCTGACCTCCACATTAAACACTGATTTTGGCATCGTCAGCGTTAGGGTATATATTATGTTCTGTGATCGTCAGTGACTACAGTTACTATGTGTGCAGGTATGAGCATGGTTACCTACCTACTTTACACGTCAAATATCCAAAAGTAATTCTACTCTAAAGTTTTGATAGAAATTTTACGATGTTACTATCCTTCATAATCGGGATTTCTCAGTTTTGCAATTGCTTAAAATATGTCATGAAATAATCACTTTAGATTTTTGTTTAACTGTAAGGTATTTATGTAATTTATTTATATACACAGTGATATGATTGTTAACTTTGTAAAATAATAATACCAGCGATAATAGAGTCCCGCTAAAAGTGACTTGTCCGCTTGTGACGTCATGTCACAACGCGCCGCGTGGACCGCGGCCCGCTTAGTATCAAGTCGCCAGCGTTTATAATACTCGTAGGTGTAGTAGCTTGCGGAGTATTTTGTTGTTTTCGTCCGCGTATTACGTTAATAGTCTAATACTAGTAAATATTATTCGATTAATAAAATGGATGAAGGATTCGAAAAAGGGCAATCGGATAATCTACCTAAAATAGATGGATTAATGGTTGCGCATTATTTATCAACAAATAGTGACTTCGTTGCCGCCGAAATGCGAGGAATAAAAATGCAAAGGTTAAACTTTCCTTGCTACTACTTATTATATAATAGTTTATCTGTTCTAAATTGTTTTATCAAAACAAAATACCCAACTAATGTCATAATGGAAGAATGCAACTCAAATAGTAGAAGTACCTACCTACCATTATTTTTTACGTTAAAGACAACAAAATATATGTGTTATAGTTTTGTAGCTATAGATAGGTACATATGTATATAGGTAGGTACCGCTCTTCTTAGTAAATTTAAATGAAAATTTAATATAAATCAATGTACGTAACATTGATTTATTGCAAACTAGCTTCCGCCAGCAGGTTCTCCCCCGTTTCCCTCGGGAACTGTACATTTACCCAGGATAAAAAGTAGCCTATGTGTTATTCCAGACTTCTTCCAGTTCCGTTCAGTAGTTTTTGCGTGAACGGTAACAAACACTCACAAACTTTCGCATTTATAATATTAGTAGGAAGTAGGAAGTACTTAGGATATAACCTTTTTTTTTACTAACAAAATACGTAAGGCCATTTATTTTTATTTGAAACTTATTTCAGATCGGCAAAAGACAGCTATGGCGATGATGCTATTGTTCAAGTAAAAAGAGTAGGTGATGTAATGTACGGTTAAATGTAGAATCATGCCAGAACACCGCGTACGTACCACACCTTATCATTGCAGTTTAGAATGCAATGAAAAGGTGTGGTACGTATGTAAACATACCAAATCATATAGTAAACATAGCTTATATCCATTATTTTCGCATTTTAACGTCCTTTGGAACGTCCAGGGCCTTATGCTCGGCTGTAACACTTCCAACTACATGACCAACGATGAACTTGAATATCAACAGACACAAATCCGACCGGAACGGAGGAAGGAATTCCTAACACAGCTTTATCCCTATTTTCATCACAAATATTTTTTTAAGGTGAAGCTCTCACCTTAAAAAAATTTCAATCATCAGCCTAAACACAAAACATGAAGGTCCCAACTTCAAACTGACGGACTTTACTCCGATGCGATCAGACACTGAATGTTCTCCTTGCCTTCAGCTCAAACATGAAGACTCTGAAGAAAACTCTGCCAGGCTGCCGGTGTGGGCAGATCACGTCCCTTGTTGCGCACATGCAAATCGTTTCGTGCCCGTAGATACTACTGACTGGATGCTGGATAGAAGATAATAGATAGATGATAGATAAATAAGGGGCTCGGCGTACGACAGCAGCGGCTCGAATAGTCGAACAGCGAGCGACGTTATTAAGATCCACAGAGTACCTACGGAGACGCCTCGACGACCGCTGCCAGAGGCACTGTTAACACTTTGCATATAAAACCAAGTGTAGGATCACCGTTTTCCCATAACAAGACAAAGAAAATGTATTGAAACCTACGGCTTTAAACGGCACGGCGGCGGTTCGTGTCAGAAGTTGTTGCACTGTCGGCGTCATACATTTTATTAGATCCTAACAACTGCCGATGCCGTATCTAGCTAGACGCTACCAGCGGGCGGCATGGCGACGATGCGGCGGCGCTCGGTTGAATTGGTTCAATGGCTGGATGCTTAATTCATAAAAACATCTCAAAAGTGCGTCATTTCAGCTGATAAACAATTGCCTACCATTCTAAGAACCAAAACTCGTATAAATCGCCACCACTCATAAAGTTCTTACAATCAAAAATGCTATTATGATAGCCTTGTCGCTCAACTGCACGACTTCTGTGCTATCTATGTGTCTGGCTTAGATATTTAGATCTCCAATTTGTTAACGAGTTATTGGGATTGGAAAATTGGTATAATAGGAGCAATTGCTGCTTCTGAGTATCCCTTCCAGATGTACAAGCGTATTGATGTGTGTGCCTTCATGCACTGTACACAGTGTTTTAGATAAAAATTTCACCGATCAGATAATTTTCCCCATTGAAATTTCTATTAGGACACGCAATGATGCAGCGGCAGCGGTGGCACTGCATGCGTTTTTATAACGGCATGGTTTTTCCAAATATTGTTTTCGAGCCCAAAACACAAAATTCATGCCCGAATAGCACTTTGCGCGACCTCGATAACAATCGAACATTCACAATCACTCATCGTCGAGTACACGCCCCCAATTCTACGTCTGATAACGAGTTCGTAAACAAAATAATATCACCAACTATCTGGCTTATTACATCATTACTTCGAACTACGAAAACTAACAACCTTCTTTGGGAGGCACGGCCAACGACTCGCAAGTGGCAACAAGCTTCAGTCTGCTATTGCTTCAGTCGCTTGCCGCCAGCTGGCAAAGCAACACGCGTATCGTGTTAAACTATTCGATATAACCACGTCATAATGTCTGAGCAAGGCCCGGCGTTTGACGTCAACGCGATGACGTTGACTCGGTGGGTGCTGCACCAGCAGCGAACTGCACCGACAGCTACTGGTGACTTGACCCAGCTCCTGAACTCCATCCAGACTGCTGTCAAGGCTATTCAGTCAGCCGTGAGGAAAGCCGGCATCGCTAAACTGTTCGTACTTTTTATTGCTGTTACTATTTTGTATTTTAAGCGTGCTGATAGTTTACAAGCATGGGTCACCACACCAGATTTATTGAGACTGTTAAGGGATAACTTGTTATAATTTTTTATAGCTTGTTACAAAACTTTCCCGGTCGCACCGGTAAAGGTAAAGCCGTTCTTTACTACTTATCTCTTGCAGCAGTGCTACTTATTTATTTGCTATTTATGAGATATCGCCTTAGTTGCTTGTCTAGCAGGCAGTTGTCTAGGGCTTTGAGCCGTTATGAAAGTATATTATTGATATCAAGTTTACATTATTTACGATCACTTATCATAATGCAAATGATGAGAATTTGACCTTGTCCCTCCTCCCTAGCTGTGTTCGAAGAGTTAAAATGCCAACAATGACTTTAAAATTAACGATGTGTGTCCGAAAATAAACGCTTGTGCATACCACCGAGACATTAAGGAACTATTTCAGAATCAATCAAATCGTATTTCTCATTGATATTGCTCAACGTAGTTTGGTAACATTGCATTTGCCACACCTCCAAAGTCGGGCCAAAACGTAATAGACACACCCACGACCGGACAAACGAGTTGTAATCAAAACTAGTTGAATATGAGTATTGCTATCTATAGACAAGAAACTAACTCGCATTATCGTTAGTGAAAAATCAGCTGTGATGGTAAAGTTCCGGGTTATGTAGTCTCCAAAATGATAAATCTAAAACTTCCGAAGTTTTACGACTACTTCTTGATTGCCCCTTCGTTTAACACTATCATCTTAGACTATCGCAATTTACTGGGTTTATAGGGTTCCGTACCCAAAGGGTAAACCGTGATAGTTAGACAGTTGAAATTTTCACAGATGATGTATTTATGTTGCCACTATAACATAAGTATTTAAGGGGGCTCCTATACAGCAAACGTGTTTTTTTGCCGTTTTTACAGATATTGGTACGGAACCCTTCGTGTCCGACTCACACTTGGCTGTTTTTTTTTTTTTGCTCATGTCACTTTCCTGAACTGGTTTACTCTGAACAGTCTTTGACCATTACTTAGCCAGTGAAAGGAGGTTCTAGTCTTTCAGTAATAGAATTAGTTTGCAACATAAATCGCGAAGTCCGTCAAGGCATAACTGAAATAGGGTCTAGCAGTTGTTTTTCGTACCAATCCAAGTGTGTCTTATATTTACTCTATTACCCCTTATTGTCATCAGGCATGGCATATCCGGCGACACCAACGTCCAAGGTGAGCAGGTGAAGAAGTTGGACGTCTTGTCCAATGACCTGTTCATCAACATGCTGAAGTCTTCGTTCACTGCGGCCTTGCTGGTGTCAGAAGAAAATCCCACGGTTATAGAAGTAAGTATCCTGTTAAAGACTATTTTAGAGTAGCTTTTGCCCGCGGCTTCGTTCGCTTCGTTTCGCGTACAAAAAGTAGTCTATGTCACTCTCCATCCCTTCAACTATCTCCACTTAAAAAATCATGTCAATTCGTCGCCCCTTTTTGCCGTGAAAGACGGACAAACAGACACACTCAGTTTCTCATTTACGTATAATATGAGTAAGTATTAGTGAGATTGACTACGTTATAGAACAATATTTTCGTAGCGATTTTCAAAGAACTTGGATTAATAATTTTTCCTACAAACCAATATTACTCTTAAACTAGAATCTGCCTGACCTTTAAGCAAGATCCAAAGATACGCATCTGAACCCACTTACTTTCTTACTTAATGAGGTGTCAATTAAAGAGAAATAGATGCTTCTAATTACCGTTTTAATCAACAGTGCTGTAGACATTATTATGTCTATCTACCTTTTTATTACTTGCCCTTTGCACCAAGTCCTTATCCTGTGGATTATATTATACGTATATTCAATCGAATTAACATTCGTAGACATTGTTCGTATCTATAACACTTTTGAAGTAAGTATTCTAGTATTGAAGTATTGTTTATCGCTTTTGAAATACAGACACGCCAGCACATCAAGCTATCCCAAACTGTCAAATTTTCTGAATTGAATATGAACTTGATTCGTAATAAAGTTGAAGTTGAACTATCAAATAAATTTGACAGTTTGGGGTAGCTTGATGAGCGTGGCCTCTGTACATTCTACAATATTTTTATGTCAAAGTTATCAGTTAGCAGGGTCAAAGGTAGCACAAAGAATGATACACTACAGATACCACGCCGCCTTGAATGAAACAAGGTTACGATTCTTAAACTGTTAATATTGAATCTGTTATTTTGTATCTAAAACAGTAGAAATTATTATATAGTTTCAGTCTAACCAAAGTAACCTAAGTTGTGAGAGTTTCATGCCAGATATTTTTCAAATCGACATAGTTGCGGCGCCTGCGCCACTTTTGCCTAATTAGTATTTTTCTATAAATATCAAGTCGGGGTCGCTTGCCCTGACATTTGTTGGAAAAAAATTACCTGTCCAACCATTTGATTACCATTGAATACCTATTAATAACTACCTAAGCAAACCACCTAGGTATCATGATTAACTTAATTTAATCTGGCACTTGATATTATTCTTTAGCCCATAATTGTTCCACTTCAGAGCAGACGCCTACCATCCCTCCTTTAGAGATAAATCCAGTTCATTAGTTAATTCCAATGTGGCGCGGCGGGCGAAGGTCCGCCTGCGACGCAAGAGGTTGCGGGTTCGATTCCCGCCTTGGGACAAATGTTTGTATAATCTACAAATATTTGTTCCGGGTGTTCTGGGTATTTCCTATGTATAATAAAAAATATCTATATATGTAAGGTATTGTATTAAGTATATCAGTCATCTTGTACCCATAACACAAGCTCTGCTTAGCTTTTGGGGCTAGATGATGCTGTGTGGATTGTCCAGCAATATTTATTTATTTATTATTAGGCACGCCATCTCCCTTAAACCTAACAATCAATATCTATGCTCGTACTCATTTGATTCTCAGGTAGAAAGTGAAAGGCGCGGTAAATATGTTGTATGCTTCGACCCGCTTGATGGTTCGTCCAACATCGATTGCCTCGTGTCAGTCGGATCTATCTTCTCTATTTACAAGTAAGTTATAATTAATATTCTATAGGTACTTCTTCATCTAGTTTAGAGTAGTTTGCTATCTATAATAAAAAATATCTATCTATGTAATGTATTGTAATAAGTATATTCAGTCATCTAGTACCCATAACACAAGCTCCGCTTAGCTTGAGGCTAGATGATGCTGTGTGGATTGTCCAGCATTATTTATTTATTTATTTATCTAGATTGATCTAGATGTGCTTTATGCTGTGTGGTTTTAGTTTTTATGGGGCTCCACAAGGCGGGTTGGTGTTGGTGATGATGGTTTTGCTTTCGACCACTCCACTCTTTCCTGTCCCTTAGTTACCTAGATTACTGCCATTATCGCCAATAAAAAATGAACCTGTTGAATAAAGCTGCTTAACGGGAATAAAATTAAACTGGGTTGAGGATTTGTGGCTTTAATTACTACGCATTATTTAGAAATATACATCGTAAAGAGAAGCAGAACTATAAATTACCCTAATAAATACGATTATAATAAAATATGAACTGATTTCAATTGTTCATAAGATAAATATCTTTAGATATACATAGATAAAAGGGCAATTGCAGCTTAATACCACAATAAATAGCTATAAAGTATTTATATATGTTAGTACTACAAGCTATCTATGATTATGATAAATACTAAGCCCCATAAACGCCATATCGTGAAGGAAAACCACGAAGTTATAATGACAAAATTCTCTAACCGCACTTAGGGGAAAATACCATAGTTACTACTGTTACTTATTTAAGTAAAAAATATTAAGCTGTACCCGAATGTACTCCAATCGATTTATTACTGTTCTTTTTAACAGACCTACGATGTCGTAGGTAATTCAAGTCTGAATTATGTACAGACGCTAGCAAATCGAGGTACCCCACAAGATTTACCCCCTGTAAGATTTTCCCTTTGAACATGAACCTTATTTCTTTAGCCATAAAGTTGAAAAACTATCAAAGAAATTTGACATATTGGGGTAGCTTGATGTGCTGACCTCGGTACCAGAAATTGTTGGAAACTACTTGAAATAAGTGGTAAAATGTCTAGCACCTTATTAGGTGCTAGACATTTTACCACTTATTTCAAGTACACTATTGTGTGTGAGCGGTTAGGAATGGGGCTTGCACAAAGAAGACCTAATTGAAACTGAGCTCTGTATCTACATAAGTACAATATTGGTCTTCAATTCGAGGTAGACATTCGAAATTTCAGGTTAAAGCAATAAATATTATTATTTACTTCTAGAAAGAAATCAAAAGGTGATCCCGTGGTAGCTGATGCCTTGCAACCTGGCAGCGAACTGGTGGCCGCTGGCTATGCCTTATACGGCTCTGCAACCATGGTGGTCCTATCACTGGGCAAGGGAAAGGGCGTCAACGGCTTCATGTACGATCCTTCACTCGGAGAGTTCATACTCACAGATCCGAATATGAAGATACCTGAGAAGGGCAACATCTATTCTATTAATGAAGGTAAGAATTTAACTTAGCAGGATTAGGCAAGCATGTTGCAGGGGATTTTGTTTGTAGCTTCATGTACTGTGAATCGGTGAAGGATGGATGTTTTGGGAGCTGTTCCATATATGACGGCACAGTTGGCGCAGTGGCTGAGCGGTCGACAACTGCGCCGCGTTTGGGTCTATTCCCGAACGGAACAAATATTTTTATGGCCTACAGGTAGTTATTCCGGGTCTGGCTGTTCGCGTATATGACTTTAAATGTTTATATACGCACCCACAACACACACACCTTCGGCACAAGAAAAAATCCTAGTGTAGGGCAACGTTTTTAAAAATAGAAGTAATATTCAGCCTTATTTGCATGAAGGGTTTTTTGTTATAGATCAACTATTTGATATGATAAACTTATTAATATTATACTAAAGATTAAGACACAGTTGTTAATAAAATATATGTAAACATTATAAGTAGTGACGAAGAATAGGAATACCTAGTTATAAGATGAGTTTTTATGGTATGAAGCTCAAAGTATTTAACAGATGATAAAATAATGAACAATACAATGGGTAGTTTATCACAATAGGCCATATCTGCCAGACATACTACTACTCTATTTATAATACAGACACAGAACAAAGTTTTATGGTTGGAATAATAATTTCTACCATTTTGTAACCACTTGAACATATTCTGAATAGCATCAACACGCAATATCAGCACATAGCAGTCTATTGGACATACAATAAGCCTCGACAATCTCTCGCCATTTTTGCTCTAACAAAACTCGAAGAATTTGCACACTGTACAGTCACGTTTGATCGTCTCTTTGGGTACCATACCATCATGAGGTACCAAATAAAATTCTGTCGTCGTCTGTAAAGTCATTATTACGAGCATGTGCTGATTCTATCAGTAGGTATTTGTCATACTTTCGAAGAATTCGCACATTGTACAGTCACGTTTGATCGTCTCTTTGGGTACCATACCATCATGAGGTACCTACCAAATAAAATTCTATCGTCGTCTGTAACGTCATTATTACGAGCATGTGCTGATTCTATCAGTATTTGTCATACTTCCGAAGAATTTGCACTTTGCACAGTCACGTCTGATCGTCTCTTTGGGTACCATACCATCATGAGGTACCAAATAAAATTCTGTCGTCGTCTGTAAAGTCATTATTACGAGCATGTGCTGATTCTATCAGTAGGTATTTGTCATACTTCCGAAGAATTTGCACTTTGCACAGTCACGTCTGATCGTCTCTTTGGGTACCATACCGTCATGAGGTACCAAATTATCTATAGTCGTCTAAAAAGTCATTATTACGAGCATGGGCTGATTCTATCAGTATTTGTCATACTTCCGAAGAATTTGCACTTTGCACAGTCACGTCTGATCGTCTCTTTGGGTACCATACCGTCATGAGGTACCAAATTATCTATAGTCGTCTAAAAAGTCATTATTACGAGCATGGGCTGATTCTATCAGTATTTGTCATACTTTCGAAGAATTTGCACTTTGCACAGTCACGTCTGATCGTCTCTTTGGGTACCATACCGTCATGAGGTACCAAATTATCTATAGTCGTCTAAAAAGTCATTATTACGAGCATGGGCTGATTCTATCAGTATTTGTCATACTTTAAAAGCCACTCAACGATAAATATCACTCTACCACAGCAGTATTTTGTTGTCAGCAAACAAAGTTGATTTTCATATTTACCGTATTATTATCGTCGCTGCGTTTCAGAGCTTCACGTGAAGTCAACTAGAGTAATATGTATGTATATGTATCAGAGCGGTTTTTCTACTGGGACAGTACGGAGGAACCTGTGGGAGAATCTTTTATAGGATCCATTCACTCTTTTTTCATAAAAATAATTGTCAACATTTCGACTTTATTTTTTTAATGGGGCTCCACTCTTTTTGTACCTAAGGAAATGTATTGTATCGAAAAAAAATCTAACAACTCGCACTTAAACAAATAATAATGATTGGTGCCAAAATTGAGTTTCTGCACTTATCAAGTAAGTGCTTATTTACCTTTATACTTATTCCGTTTTTTTCAGCTCGTTTATACAGTTTTTTTACTATTTATAATCAAAATAGTGGACAATGTCAAATAAAGAATGAACAAAATAAATGATGTGTTTATCGATTTTCGTTGCGTACTGAACAAAATGTGCTACATAAGATCGGTAAATAACGAGTATTATTCTTTTCATAATCTTATCTGTAAGTATGTACTCAGGATATGAATATCTAATGTGTATACATAATCTGTTTATCTAAAAGCACTTCTAAATCGCTGTGGGTGTGTCAAAACGAGTTTATAAAGTTCAACAACTGACCTATGAATTTATTTTTAACGGACTTCGTACCTCTTCGTACGTCTCCATATTATAATTTATAGGTACACGAAAGTTATTTAATAAGAAATAAGGCGAAAGATAAGTTTTGTTTCCATAGAGATAATAAGAAAAATAACTACCAATTCGAAGGTCACTACACTGTCGTGAATTCTATATTAACCCAAGACAAGGTACCTACCTACTTTACGTGACTTAACTTTTTATGTGCCGACCGATGTGGCGCAGCGGTCGTAGGTGCGCCTGCGACGCAGGAGGTTGCGGGTTCGATTCCCGCCTTGGGACAAATGTTTGTACGATCTCCAAAGATTTGTTCCAGGTGTTCTGGGTGTTTGCTATGTATAATAAAAAATACCTTTCTATGTAATGTATTGTATTAAGTATATCAGTCATCTAGTACCCATAACACAAGCTCTGCTTAGCTTGGGGCTAGATGATACTGTGTATTTACATTTTTTTAAATAAACATTTAATAAATAACACCAAAATCCCTTATTTTCAGGATATGCCGTAGAATGGGAGGCAGGTCTCAAGCAATATATAGAAGATAAGAAGAACCCCAAGACCGGCAAGGCTTACGGCGCGCGTTACGTCGGCTCCATGGTCGCTGACGTGCACAGAACCATCAAGTATGGAGGCATCTTCATGTACCCCGCTACCAAGTCTGCGCCTAGCGGCAAAGTGAGTACAAGATACAACCATTATATTTCGTGAATAAGGGCTTCCTATCGTAGGACAAGGCAAAAGGAAATAAACAGGGGTGTATTTATACAGGGGTATACGACTATACCCCTGTATAAATACACCCCTGTTTATTTCCTTTTGCCTACCAGCCACCAGCTACTTTGACCAGCTCGAGGACAAAGTGCCAACGTGCATCGACATGCACGTTGGCACTTTGACCTCGAGCTGGTCTAGCTTAGTACGGAGATTCAATTCAAATTCAAATAATTTATTTCAGACATGCGTCCATAGTGTTAGTATACAAGATAACTTAAAGACTATTGTTAGTAAACATGAAAATGAATTAAGTTAGTATACAAAATAACTTAAAGACTAAGTGTTTTCGTGTGGATTCTCAACCAGTGGCGCAGCAGAGGGGAGTCCCACCGATCTGAAAACACGCTCAGGAGACTGTTGGTGGCGGTGCGCAGCCGGCCATTCATGGAGGCGGTCCTCTTGCGTATTATGGCGTAAAAGTCATCAGTATGCGCCTCCGCAAACATACCGGACGCACTACATCGCCACGCCCGCCCCAACAGTATCCTGAACGCATTATTATATTGGACACGCAGATCACTGTATGTCCTCTGCGTAAAACTGGTCCAAAGACTGCACGTGTAAAAAGACTGGCAAAAGGCTTTAAAAAGAGTTATTTTTACTTCGTCAGTACAACGCGCAAATCTTCGAACCAGCATATTACATCGAACAGCCAGCGACCTGCGTTCCCTCTCTATATCAGTATTATCCTTGAGATCATCAGTGACCCAATGACCCAAGTACTTGAATTTCTTTACCCAAGCTAAAGGAGTACCACAAAGCGAGACACCGGGAATGAATGGGAATTGAATGAGAGACCAGCTTATGTCGTTCGGCGTGCTGTACAACCACATTTTACGGATAATAGCTTGAGTTTAAAACATCTACCGGGCGCATTTGTAACTATTGAATCTGAAAGAATTCTCAGGTTTCTCCAATACGTTACTTGTCTTAGTCAAATACCAAAGATATGTAAGTAATATATTGGCAACAGATGTAAATTAGCAACAGACTAATGATTTATCTATCTACAAGCAGGTATAGGTAGATAATATACCCTCATCTATTCAAATTTTATAAAGAGGTAAAATTTATTTGTAAGTTTGTATGTAAGGGGTAATCTCCGGAACTAATTAATCAATTCTAAAAATGATTTCACGGTTAGAAAGCTACATTATCCCTGAGTGCTATAGACTATTATTATTTTCAAAACTAAGCTTTATCGGGGATGGAGGGAATGTTAAATATCGAAGGGAGAAGTACGAAATCAACGCGGACAAAGTAGCGGGCGAAATGCTACTTTTACAAACTATACCAGGATTCAGACGCTGTTATCTTTCTACTGCATTAGTAGCAATGTAACTATGCATCTGAGTCAGACACAATTAAAATCCAATCTCATCACATGTGCATCCGTCTGTGATCCGGCTATCGCAAAGGGCACCGTTTCATTAGTGGCTATGATAAACAATTATGATACGGCTATTCTTATAATATATTATAATATATCAATTATAATACGAAGGATAAGGAAAAAATATTTATTGAATAAAGAGAAAAACGTATGTAGTCTTCCAAAACGCCAAGTTTTTCCCGAATTAACGATGACAATTATATTATTGGCATGCGCACCTGCTTAACGGAAATTGTAACGAAAACAAGAGAAGCGCCTACTACTCTTATTTTTTGGTCAATTAAAAAAATTGGTTGTCTGTAAAGTCGGTTTACGGACGATAGATTTACGTGATAACGTCATAATCATTATTTTATGTAATACAAAAAGGAGTTAATTGAAAATTACATTTTTTTAGATAAATTAACATTTATTTTGCTAGCTCTGACGTGAGAAGAGAGATACGTGTCACAAGCCAACGCTTCGACTCTGGCCTCACTGCTTGGGCCTCTCTATCGTTTGTTTTATCGTACCTCTCTATCGCTTGTTGCGCGCTCTCGCGTGCACGCACAGGCTCAGGTGGAACGTTACGCGGAACGTTACTATTTTTTTGAGTTTTGCTGGTATTCATCAATTTATAAGACGTTATCACGTCAAAAAAAGTCAGTCTGACTTAATTTATTGCTATCAAAACATATTTCGCACATGCTAATTTCTGTGGCAAAATTCGGGTCAGCATGCCAAAAACAAATTATGATACAAATCTGCTTATATATGGATAGTCGTTACGGGGAAGTCAGAAGCCCAAAAGTCTAACAACCAGTCATACCAAGAGGTATGTGTTGCCCAGTAACTGGTTTAGTGAGGTCAGATAAGCAGTAGTTCCATTTAAAATACCGCTGAAATAGCTGCCTCGACTTAAACTGGGAACTGACAACGTAGGCAGATGCTGAGTCTACTTGTATCACACAATGATATGTTTATAACCTCTTTGCAGTTACGTCTTCTCTACGAATGCAACCCGATGTCATTCATCGTGACGGAAGCAGGCGGTCTGGCCACCAATGGCCTGATCCCCATCCTAGACATCGTACCCAAAGCCATTCACGAGCGGGCGCCATGTTTCCTCGGATCTAAAAAGGACGTCGAAGAGCTACTGTCTTATTTGAAGTAGAAAAAAAGATGTAAATATGTGGGAGAGAATTGTGATTATGATGATAAATAAGATGTTTACTACATTATTATAAATATTATATTATTACGTAAGAAGACTGATAAGTTGTTTTTGTGTTTTCCATTCTATTTCGATACGATTTCTATTTTCGTTTGTTAAAGGTACATGGGTAATACGACATATCATAACGCCAGTAATTCCCGTAAGGTTAGACAGAGGCGTACCTACAGTACACACATATTCCGCCAGTTATATTTAAGTCCTATGTAATAGGGGGCGAGCCATGGCTTCCACTGAGAAATGTTAGATGGAAAAACCCAATAATCACTTTAGCCGACCCGGGAATCCTACCCAGGACCTCGTGCTCAGCAGTAGCGCTTCCATCTACTAAACCATCGAGGCTATACATGGGTATAAGTTTCACAATACCTCGTTAATGTGTGATCGCAGAGTTCGAACTTCAATGCAAAGTTTTTTTTCCTGTGGCTACCCAATATTATAAAAAGTGGACAAAGTAAAACACAGAACATTACCTTAAATATTATTTATTTACATCAAAAAATACATACATAACTTATATACTTCTTAAGTGTTCTATCTCAAAAGGCTCTACACCAGTCTTCGCTCAATATTATTAGTCAAAAATGATGAAAAAAAAAAAAATTGTTTTACAATACATCTTACATTGATCGTATTAGTCTTGTTTGTAGATATTTAGATTTTGAAAGTAAATGATGTCTTGTGTGTCATGACCAGAGTAAATGGGTTGGCTTTAGCAACATATAAGTACCTGCACGGATCTTGAGAGCTGGTGGGGTAAGTTCAGGCATAAACACTTTCTACTACAATCGAATACTGCGCGTTCAAGATGCGTGCCGGTAACTATACCATTAAGATCGTAAGATCAAATAAAATCCTTGAGTAATGAGAAGTCTAACATAGCTATTGCATATTCAAGTCCATATTTCCACTTAAACAAATATCAACTTTGTGAGTGTTAATCAAGTCAATTTCAGAATGACTAGTGCTATTGAAAACGTCATAAAATTGTTGATATTGTAGCACAAACTATATGTGTAACTAAGTTATTTTTCCAAAATCACATATTTCTTTACATTTTTGGAAGCTAAACTGCAAACGCATGATAACTGGAAGGAATAGAGAAAACTGGTCACGATATTATAGTCCTAAACCACGCAACACTTATCACATAAACGTTAACGCACCATTACTTTGTAGCAAGTTTATAAATATTAATCACACCTTTACTATATTGAACTATATTATTTAAGTCTATATTCCTTTATAGGGAGAGTTGCGTCCTAGAATTATTGGGATGGCGAAACTGCTCTAAAACCAATAAACTGAGTAGTATGCCCCATACCTAACGTGACATAAACTACCGCCATTTTTCATGGAATAAGGCTGCCTGTCCATTGAGGCGGAGCGAGTCTACGAAGCGGACGAATATTAACCAATAGGATTGCATAAAACCTCCGCTCCGCTCCTATGAACAGGAACAGGGGTTTATTGATATTTTTCCGTTACTCCACTCTGCAGCCTCGCTCCGCTTCAATGGACAGGCAGCCTTAGGCAGAAACTTCAGAACACGACTTGCTATAAATACTCTTTTTGCTTCGTCCATTTTCATCTTCACAAACGCGCATCATTTGCAAACACACTAATTCATCTAAATCATTATTTCATTGAAATAAAATCTTAAGGTACTCCCTTACCAGGAGCATTCGCTTGTATTGTAACGTTACAATGCCGAGCATTACAGTGCGCAACCTTTAAGTAATGATACAATCTGTAACATTTTTACTAACCCATCTACTAAAATTCAACAACAGGCAGGGTCGAATTTGAAATCGTCAAACATTACAAGCAGTATTGTAATGTAATACTCAAAAACGAATCTGAAATGATACATTATAGGCGAATTCTCCCGGTTAGGGAACACCTTTAGATAGACTTCATGATCAATGATATCCATGCTTACGACCTTTTCAATGAACGGCGAATGGCCATACGACTTAAGAAAAAGTATAGGATAGTTTCGCCAAACCTCATCTTATGTATATTGGACAACGCCCGATCATATTATACCTATTAGAAAATCACGTTTGTTCTTTTCAAATAATAAATTTCTAAGCCGTGAGAGCGATGAACTGATGGAACACGTCCAGGATGTGAGGGTCCAGGTCCTGCGTGAACAGCAGCGTCTCCAGGGTGCTGCTGTACTTCTGGACTTGTTCATGATGCTGAAATAAATAAGGTTTACTTGAATGTGTAAATCAAATCAAATATGTTTATTTGCAAGAATATGGTACAATAGGCGTTACAATATGGGTTCCAGCATATCCTGCCATATCTAAAAATCGTACATATTTTATTTGATCGGAAAAAGGCATCATAACTTCTGGTTATCCCTCTAATCAGGTCTCATAAAACCAGATTTTTTCATAGAATTTAGAGAAGACCAGAGGAATCTCACTCTGGCGTCTTTCACAAATTAGGATGGTCATCCAAGTTGCCTTAACATCCCAAAAAGGACTGATGGCAGGTAGTAGTAATGCGACAGTTTGGTCTGAAGTCGGTCAAGCTAACATTTTTTCACAATAATCCTGCGCCCAGCAATCCCGTTAGGTGGAGAAGATAACTTAGCACAATCCCACGACGATGGTACTTACAATCAGGAAGACCTGTCGCAGCCGGCCGACAGTGCTGCGGTACCAGTGCGTGTCGGGGTCCCGCGCGTCCGTGTCGCAGCGGACCAGGTGCTCCGATAAGATCATGATGAACCGTTGGAATACGATCAAGAATAGACGCTTCTGGTCCATGTGGGCGGCTTCTAAGCGCTCTTCCATACGCTCTACGGCCTGGAATGTAAACATTAGTGTTAGTTAATCATCACCTGGCTTTTGAAATCCTAATCCAATCAAGTCCCTGAACAAAATATTTTTGGTGGTCAAATTCAAACCCATTGTGATATTTTTTCCAAAATAACAACAAACAATGACGAATAAGAATAACGATGGTGAACAAAGCAGTTTTCATTTTGTGTTATTAGGCAGTCCCATAGTCAAAAATGTTGAAGGGCTTATATGATGATAATGATACCTCTTCATTAGGCTTATCTTGGTCCTTTTTCTTTTTGACGTTGTTCTCGTCTTCTGAATCTGAACTGCTGGAGTCAGCTCTGGCTATGATTTCCCTTGCGTCTTGCAGCTCACCGCCTACAAACGCAAAATTAACATATAAGTTTTGTAGCTACTACAAAGGCATTTTTGTTGGGGCAAAAAATACTTAAAACCTTAAACGGCAAGTGAACGACAAACAATACATTTTCTATTGTGTCTCGATAGGCATATTATGATTTTTCTAATTTTCAGCACATTCAAATCACTTCAAGAAACAAAAAGAGCTAGTAAAACAATAAATCTACTCACTCAATTTCGAGACATGTTTATTCATCTTGTCAATGGTCAGATGCAGCACTTCCCACAGATAGTTGTGCGTGAAGAACGGCGCCATTTCCTTGGAGAACAGCCATGTAGCGACGGCATTACACTCCACAATCTGAGTCTTGAGCATCTTGTCTACTAGCACGCAAACCATCTGTGGGTGACGCTGCCACAGCTCCCACACGTTGCGTAGGATACAGATCTGTGCTTCTTCAGACTCAGCGAGGATCTGAAAAGTTTGGACGATGTTATCGAGATTACTTTTTTATAAATAATTTTACTGTCTCGATATTACGAACACCTTTGCACTGTTGCTATACTTGCACAGTGCGCTTTTACCCGACTGCGCGACGTAAAGGAGGGTGTGTTTATATTTAAATACATAATAATAATAATAAACATTTATTTCTCTTCCACAAAGGTGCCTTAAAAATATGGAGATTACAAAATCTGATAAATCCTTTGTGGGAGACTGGTATCTGCACTAGGAAAACCTGTCACACAGATTACCAGGCCCCCCCAAAAAACAGTGTTTGAGTATCATAAAAATAATATGTACAAAGTAATTTTACCTTTGGTATGAGAACACAGTAAACAAAAATAAAAGAAGATAAAAATTAAACAAAAACAAAAAAAAAAAAATACGAAAATTGAAGGTGTGGTTGTGGTGTGGTGGTGGTGTGGTTGTGGTGTGGTGTGGTGTGGTGTGGTGTGGTGTGGTGTGGTATGGTGTGGTGTGGTGTGGTGTGGTGTGGTGTGGTGTGGTGTGGTGTGGTGTGGTGTGGTGTGGTGTGGTGTGGTGTGGTGTGTGGTGTGCTAAGGTGTAGTGTACTGTCATGGACAGGCTGAAAACACTTATCTTAAAACAATAAGGAGACTTTCAGTGCTATCGTAATCAAGGTTCAGTAAATACGTGGAGAGAACTTGCTTGCACTTTGCTTTAGTCAGAGGGTATATTTTTAAAATATAGTTTATCTTATTGTATAAATAACTGCCAAGGAAACAAAAATTGCGGTGCGAAAGACCACTTTTACAAAGTTGAGTGGAACATACATTTGTTTTAATACGTTTATGAGCGTTTAATAATGGGTTGTAGTTCAAAGTTGAATGTTTAAGCAAGATTGTTTGAACGATAAACAGTTGCCGAACAGTAAGAACCTTGCACTTATCGTAGAGTTCAGAGGTAGGGTGAAAAAACGGTAAAGTGTGAGCCACCTTTAGCACAGCTCTTTGGGCTCGCTCGATTTTGATCATAGACGATTTAGGGGCCCCACCCCAAACAGAGATGCAATAGTTAAGTACTGATTGACAAAGTGCAAAGTATACTGTCTTAAGAAGTTTGGCATCTGCAACATGTCGTAGGCTTTTAAAAATGAAAATGAGCTTCCTAACTCTCTTGCACAAGAGATCGATGTGGGAATTAAAGTTAAGGTTTCTGTCTATAGTCACACCGAGGTACTTGAGAGAGTCCACTTTTTCGAGTTTTGTGCATGAGCATGAGTAGGAAGAGCTGTTGTTACATGAGTGGGCTGTGATATTTAACAAGGGGTTTTGAGTGAGGTGAGTGTTTGTAAGTGTAAATGTTATGTATTTTGTCTTGTCTGTATTAAGTGAGAGTAAGTTGTTGTTTAGCCAGGTCATGACAAGCGAGAAACCCATCTGAGCAAAGTGATACACTTCCTCCCAAGTATCTCCATAGAAAAGAAGAGCCGTGTCGTCCGCGAATGTAATAATTTTGCCGTTAGCAAGTTTTAACTGACAGAGGTCATTGATGAAAATTAAAAAGAGGGTAGGCCCTAAAATACTCCCCTGAGGAATACCGATATTGACCTCACAGTCATCACTCAACCATTCATCAACTACAACACATATAACAGTTGTGTCACCTAAGCTTACTTTTTTGTAATACAACAATTTCTTCAATAGGCACTCCTCAGTATACCTATGACTAGAGACATGCAGTTCATCATTTCCACCACAAAAGTATTTTTAATTTCATTGTAAATAACACCTTAAACGCCAAGTGACCGACAAACAATACATTATCTATTGTGTCTCGATTTCGGGCATTTAAGGTGTTAAATAAACTCGCATTATGTAGAATGGGAATCATTAAAATATAATCATTCGATGTTATAAGCTAAGTGATACAGCTTACCTTAAAAACATAATGAAACTTCGAGATAGCAGCAAAGCTGTGGGATATGCTTTTACTCCCGAGGTTCAGCAAGGTCTGCACAAAGACATCGATCTTCAATGGGTTGTAGGCCGCTGCCTGCGCAGCCGCCGACGGCTCACCTTCCCGAAGTGGGTTCGGGAGGTCTCGGAGCACGTTCAGCGCTTCCTCGGGAGTGCATTTGTTACGGACGCAGACTACCAACTGGTGAGCCGCTTCGGTGCCGGGGAGAGCCGCTGTGACGAAAACATAGTTATATAGTCAAGTTTACACGAAGAAAAGACTTGGACCAACGTAAAATGATGGCACGGTTGGCGTAGTAGCTAAGCAATCGGCTGCTGCACCACGTGTCGTGAGTTCGATTCTCGCACGGAACTAACATGTATATGGCCTACAGGTAGTTGCTCCGGGTCTGGTTGTTTGTATATTTGTAAAAGCACCCACGACATAGGAGATATTCCTAGTGGGGCAAGGTTTAAAAAAATGTTTATAAGAATCGTAGCAAGTGGCTTACTGAAGGTTTTACAAATTATAACAAAGCAATGGGGAAAAGTCTGAGTTTATGTAAATGTACGTACACTTACGCAAAAGGTAGCAACACTACGGTAGACTGATGACCTAGTAATGATTGCGGGATATGAAAAAAATCTACTTAACAGAGTATATGCTCTGTTTAGTAGACTTTTTTCTAATGACTCGAGAAGTATAATTAATTAATTCGGCGACAAGAAAACGAATAGAAATGTAACACTTAAAATGCAATGCAATGCGATTATTCGATAAATAATGCAGAGGTTTGTCCGTTAAAATTGCAGACATTTAATTGTATTTTTTTTATGAAAACTGACCAAGCGTATCACGGTTGAAGCTTGTCTTAATTTCTATTTTATTCTTCTTAGATAATTAGATGAATCCAGAAATAAGCAATTGCGGGAAATGACAAAAATGTCTACTGTATCCTTGTGCGACCGCATCAGTATGGCCAATATGAACGTCGACATAATACAACAGATGTTTGCAAGGACCGTGACACGCGGCGCTCTATAGCTTCAGCCAACACTCTCATGGCACAAAGACGTGAGCATACGTCAAAATTATCTACCTGATTCCGCCATCTACTAAATTACCCAACAACACCATGCAATTCCTCACTAGTTCGAGCGATACAACATATAATAAGAGGGCGCGCTAAGAGCAATATGGCAATAATTAGTGTAGATTCGGTGTGAGATAGCGAACGAACAATACCGAAGCGGGTTGAGCAAACGCACCGTTATCGCACGCGCAGAGATCATGAGAACTGGATGGGACTAGGTAGCTGTGCGTGAATAAAGCGATTTGAACAAAAATAAGTATTTATTTGTCTCTAGAAAAATGTTTAGACATTAGAAATTATTGTTGTAATATTTTTATGCCACACGTCAAAATCACGCATTGAATTATGAATAAGATGGGTTTTCCACATTTAGTCATGATTTCTACCTATCAACGCCATAAAGTGTTAAGAAAATTACAAAACTGCCTCCTAGACGGTTAACTTTGTGGACATCCTAACTAATTTTATACGAACTTTGTATCTCTTATTAAGGATATCGCGCGCACGGAGGAGTGTGAGATTCAAGGTATAGCAAAAAAAGTCGAATTTCGACAACTGAGCGACCACTCGTTCATTTAAATCCCTTTTTCTTCTTCTTACATGCATTAAGCATGCGTATATTTATTTTGTCATTAACCGTGTATTATTTAAGCTAAAAATTCTCCACATTAATCACGATCGTAAATACAAAAATAATAAATCATATTTCGTGAAATATAAATAAATTACACAGTCAACAAGGAAAGCAGTCGGATTCCCTATTCGTTCATGCATAACATCTCATGTTCTTCGTTTATTCAACGCAAACCAATAATAAGAATGAGTGACAAAGTAATACGTGCGTCTGATTGCGACATATTGACAAACAATTAGCAACCCTATTTTTCAGACAGATGAATTAAAAGTCCAATGAAGTGTTTGATATTAAGAGAACGGTTTGTAATAAAGACTTTAGACTAGCGTTCCGCGTGCAGTTGCGACTCGTGTATAAAAAATGGCGATATGTCCACGAGATGGAAAGTGTGCACGCAAAGTAGGAATTTCACTCGGCCACCCCTCGCGTGGAAGATAATAGTTTTTCAACGGACGTCGTTAGTAAAAACTATCATGAGATATTGTTGATTGGAAAAGTGGGGACGTACTTAAGGATAGTGATATGTAACACTGCTCATTATAAAAAGACCGTTATGAAAATTCATCAATACTGGTACTTAGGCAAAGCTATTTACAAGGTGTAATTAAAATATCTGAGATCCCACAAAGAGGCACTCATGGAAATGTTTTACGATACGACCAAAATAGAAAACGCGAAGAAAAACCTAGCTATTTCATATTTATGTCGAGTTATGCGAACAAAAAAATGTTTGTAGCAGCTGATTTTTTTTTAGCGATGTCAGTTTACTTTAAATATACTCGTACACGGTTGATCCTGCTATAAGAATAAGAAACAAGACGAACTTTAACATAACAGTAATCTTTTGTATATTTGAAATTCATCAGCGTATTTTGATGATTCCATCAATCATGCACCCTACCGCCGTTCCTAGCCCTTCTTCAAGGTAGAGCGGTCTTCCGGAGCCCTTTTGTCGACGCTTTCACACCTTAAATTCTATTATTTAAAAAAACGATCTATTTTTTGTGAGCAGAGCGAGATTTTAATTCATTATTTTCTAGAAATCAATTTTCATTTTCATTCGGACCAGCCCGTGCCTCTCAAATGGCGCCATAAAATTATATTTTTGTATTGAAATTGTTTTTGCATTTGGGATTTTGGCGCCCCTTACTGTCGATTTTTGACATATTTGTCACGTTTATTAAACAGCTTAAGCGCGACAATTCTACAATTTTGTCATTTTTTGACATATATGTCGGATTGTCAGCTTTATTGGATAGGGCCCTGGTGCCTAGAGCGACCGCACCTCTCGCTCTGCCCTAGTGACGCCAGTGCTACCGCAATCTGGAGCTGGGCATATGAGCTTGTTGCACCACTGCACACAACTTTGATCAATATCAAGAGTTTATTATAAAAATGGCGTTTTTAAAAACTCATTAACTTGCGGATGCTTGTGCTAATGTTACGTTAGTTTCCTTGTTTACCGACAAAAGGTATTATATGTAAAGATATTGTGAACTTCCTTTGGTTATGTCAATGCCCTACTAAATCTCAGGTTTTACCAGCACATGCAGAAAGCATATAGTGTAAGTATGCTCGCTGAAACTTGCCGCAGGGAACACAAACTTGACAATGTAAGTATTACGATAACAACGTGGTTAGTATCAACGTTAGATCGCGGCGCCGACGGCTTTATTGCAGACAGCTTTTTAGACAGCTTAAAGGAGGGTAGCAGTATGCTGACCCGGTGGCCATCTGTCGTGGTGGCTCAGTGGTTAAGGCCCCGCATCTCATGGATGAGGTGGGATCCAGTCCGGGCAAGTACCAGTTTTACTTTCTTTGTTTATCTTCATCGAGACATTGGTTTTATAAGTGACTAGCGACCCGCTCCGGCTTCGCCCGTGACAAATTTTATACAAAAACGTTTCTCGTTTCTCACTCTTTCTATTTCTAAAAACCGCATGAAAATTCGTTTAGTAGTTCTTGTGTTTATCCCGTAGAGACGCGGCGGGGGACTTTGTTTTATACTATGTAGTAATTTAAGTCTGAAATCGCCAACCCGCCTCAAGCAAGCGTGATGATAAATGCACGCACCGTCTATGTTTGAGATGAGAAGAGGCCTTAGCCCTGCAGTCGGACAGAAACAGGCTTTTATACGGAGTGGCATCTCCAGGTAAAATTTAAGTAAATTTAAAATTTGTATGTTCAGTAGTTTAGAGAATGAATGTTTTAGAAGTTTATTTTTTCGTAATTTTTACGTGACATCGGTTTAGATTTTTATTATTTTTCTATTGAAAGTTTGTGTTTCATTTGGTGATAATTCATCACCATAATGTCAAGTACCACCATAAGAATTATGGTTTACCTGGGCCTTATGGAACATGACTTAAATAGGTGGTTAATGTTACCATCGAATGTTAAGTAATAGTCGAAATGGTCTGATTCATATTAAATTGACACAAGGAAGAACCAATGGAACAAGCTTTCAATTCAGTATAATATGACGTCACCAAGTCGTGTAACGTTTAAATGGAAATGATACATTTTTTCAATGCGCCAGTTTCGTATGCCTTCCATAATTACTGCCGGACGGTAATTCATATAGATCGCGTCATTTTACGTGCGTGTTACTTGAAGTACATATTACTAATGGATACAAAGGTAAAACAATCAGGTATCTATACTTTTTTAACTGAGATTGATTGTCTTTTGTGTTATTTGTCACGATACAATAAGCATCATCCCTTTAGAAATAGGTAAAATCAAAACATACTGTAAATAGTTACATATTCGGACCAGTAATTGTCTATAGTTTGCCAGTTTTTGACGTGAGAGAATACTCTGTAGATAAATCAGTATTCACTGACAACAGATAGCCTCAGCTGCTGGGTTCAGAAGCATGAAAGCTTACAGAAGAGTTCCTAATAATAATGAAAGTGAATGCTAAGGAAGGATTCAAAACGTTCCGTAAATAGTTACATATTCGGACCTGTAGTTGTCTATAGTTTGCCAGTTTTTGACGTGAGAGAATACTCAGTAAATTTTAAAATTAAGCTAAAAACTATAAGAAAGTCGGTGCAAAGTGTACTTCATAAAAATCTTAAATTTACTAACAACATATAGCCTCAACTGCTGGGTTCAGAAGCATGAAAATTTGCAGAAATGTTCAATATACTAATGAAAGTGAAAACTAAGGAAGGATTCGTCGAACACGCATCCCATTAAGAGATTGGAAATAGGGGACGAAATTGTATATGGAAGATCTGTGATCACACGGCTTGTAACGAATAAATTTATTAGCTACTGAGAAGCTCATGCCAGGAGCGGCCTTGAGTCTATACTGATACGGTGTTCATTTAGTGGTTGTAGATTTATTTATTTATTTTTCGTCCTAGTTGAGTATATACAAGATGCAATTTGATTATTTTCAAATATACCTTTACTTTTGTTACAATTATGAATTTAAATATTATACGACAAGCTGTAATTTGTCACCTATTTTATTTTATTTGTATTACCTAGTTATGAGTTGTAAGTATGTACCTACTATTTTTTGCATGGTATTAGAATTATGAATTTAAATATTATACTTCAAGCTGTAATTTTTCACCAATTTTATTTTATTTGCATTACTTAGTTATGACTTGTAAGTACCTACTAATTTTTGCATGGTATTAGAATTATGAATTTACATATTATACTACAAGCTGTAATTTTTCACCAATTTTATTTTATTTGCATTACTTAGTTATGACTTGTAAGTACCTACTAATTTTTGCATGGTAATAGAATTATGAATTTAAATATTATACTACAAGCTGTAATTTGTCACCAATTTTATTTTATTTGTATTACCTAGTTATGACTTGTAAGTACCTACAAATTTTTGCATGGTATTAGAATTATTAATTTAAATATTATACTTCAAGCTGTAATTTGTCAACAATTTTATTTTATTTGTATCCATTACCTAGTTATGATGACTTAGAAGTACCTACTAATTATTGCATAAATTTATAGGAACCTAATAGTATTTACAACACCTCAAATGTATGCCTACATTTGATGCAAGTAAATAAATGTATTATATTCGAGACCTCTACTTTGTAACCTCCTCTATTCCTCTCGTTTAAGATACCTATAATATTTGACTTACTTAAAGTGGAGATTTTTTAGATGTGGCTTGTTTTACCCAGAAAGACACGGTTGATAATAAACAAATATGTTTTATTACATTATTTATAGTGTTGATTGATTATTTACCCAAATTTTATCCGACAGCAGGCACATAGTTAGAAACTCAAACTCTAAAGTTTAGGAATTTAAAAACAACTTAATTTTAAATAAATTACTATATGATTTTATACCTATATTATTATACCTACATATATGTTTTTAAACTTATTAAGTACGTTTATAAGTTTAAATACATATAAGTAGGGCAATACTTTTATTTACCGATACGGAACTTAATAAAAGAATGTTCATACTAGCTATCCGTGAAAGAGATGTGTCGTAGTAAGGATGGGTGGTACGGGGAGCGTTTGGACGTCGACCGCCAGTAAGCGCCGCCAGTGCGCCCGAGACGCACCAGTAGTAGTCAACACAGTGGGAAACTATCGTGCAGTGCCGTGACACAGTGAATCATGAGATCCGCATTAATATGCGTTTTCTTTACGCTTGTTGTGAGTATACAAACTTAAGACAATTTTGTTTATAAATAAGTAACACCAGTGATTTTCTAGAATATATATAAAAAAAATGCGTATCCTTGAAACCAGCCAGAATTTTACAACCAAGCTCATTATTATTTCCAAAAATGAAAGTTTTGCTAAAAGGTGGTTCGGTGACACTTGAATAAAACATTTTAGATGAGAAACCAGCCGGCGATCCTACGAATTAATTGACCAAAACGCGGGACGATATATGAATGATTTTCTCGGTTCGTAATTGCAGCATCTCTTATTAATAATTTCTAATGAGCGGCATCTTGTGATTGAGCTAATTGTATAATAGTTTTAAGAATGTATGACTAGAAAAACAAATATTATATTTTTTTGTAGATAATGTTTTTGAAAGATACGATAAAATTAAGTGTTTTCTGGAAACTTGGTTGTATCACTGGTAAGCATATTTTTTTCAAATTCCGAGGGTATTTTTATTGATAGACTGGCCGTGTCAAAATATCACCGAAAAGTAAGCTATGATGCTTGTCCAGGTGTGAGATATGTAACATTTTCCCTGCATCAAATACATGCATTCATTGTTCTTGATTCACACTCATAACAACAATCCTAGCCCATAGTAAATACTCACGATTGACATAATAATAAACAAAACTAATATTATCACCTACAATATTATTAAAACGAATTATACAATGGTAACAGACATTGACCTAGGCTTGTACTATTGTTGCTAGATGGGATTTTCTCATGTAAGTGGAGCAATCAGCTGCATCTAACACTATGAGCGATTTCTGAGCGGTAAATGAAATTAGTACACGCAATAATGTTCAATTAAAATAGACAAAATAGGGAGTTTAAAGGCGATAACGGCCTGGGAATGTTAATGGGACTTTTTGGACACTTTTGTTTTATTTAGTGTGAAAATATTGTAGGTTGACATTGCGAGTCTGAGTTAAGGTTTTAGTAACTAAGATATATGGTGCAGACAATAGCATTAGATGGTTGATGGCCTTGCTCACATAGTTACAAGAGACATGAGACAGAAATATGTTGGTAGAGGTTTGATTGCCGCTTTTTCTTGCCAGTTTGGTACACTAGGATGCAGAAGTTTTTTTTTCGTTTTTACCTCTATGACATGCAAGGAGTAAAAATGAACGCTGTTCACAAAAAATAGAAGAATTTGTTCCGATAAATGATCAAATAATAGCTTTTGCCCGCGGCTTCGCTCGTGTTATGAAGTGGGGGTTAAAAAGAGACAAAAAGTAGCCTATGTCACTCTAAATCCCTTCAACTATTTCCACTTAAAAATCACGTCTATTCGGCGCTCCGTTTTGCTGTGAAAGACGGACAAACAGACACACACACACACTTTCCCATTTATAATATTAGTATGGATTATTTAAACAGTACAGACTATTATTATAGCATTTCATTCAGGAGAGGGTACTTATATACGTAATTTGGGTACCAAATACATGCTCCAATATCGGCATAAACTTGAAATGATCTTGACGCAAAGTCACCGCGTAATATCTTACATAGCACCATGTATTAGGCATGTGAACTTTCTTCAAACACATAACACGGATAACGTGTTAAACATGTATGTATGCAGATTATAATTAATACATACGGTTCGTGACGTATCTACGCAATCATTAAAATTATGTGATACACTTTCAAATGATATTGAAATACATTAAAATATTTTTTAAGGTATTTACTTAAGCAGAAGCGACCATCGGCCGATTATATTGGTTAACTTGATCAGAATCTGGGTTTGGCAGCGTGGATATTTTTATACGACGATATGCTACGACGATTTAAAATATGTCGACGATGAAGTACCTACCAGTACCTCCTAAGTACCTTTTTTTTCGATTTTTAGTTTTTAATACCAATCGACGCAAAATGCTATTTCGTGTATACTGGCAAAACTTCCTAACACTATATTTAATTATTTATCTCATAAAACACTGATAAAGGACGATATACTTCCAATTGCTAAAGGAAAAATGAGACGTTTTTTTGTCTCCTGTAAAGTTGAAATTTTTAAATACAAGATATTGGTAATTCGTCGTCGATATTTAGGATAAGGAGTATGAGAAATATTTACACATATTAATTATGAAAGGGATCGTCACCGTATCGCCTTTCGCCGGGAGCTTGTCCCGAGGCGAGGCGATTACGTTACGTTTCCGATTAGTGTGCTTTGCAGTAGGGACTTTCGTACAAAGAATACTGCGCGGCTTGAGTTGATACAGTGACGATCCTTTGCAGAGTTGATGTGTGTACTATGATCTTAATGCAGGCGGTCGCTATCGAGCCGCCAAAAAGGGGCTTAGGGCGAAGCGGAACGCAATCAAAACACCTAATAAAAAATAACCGCGTTCAACAGCTGTCAATGTCATCATCGATGTTGACATGATCGTGTTCAGTTTAATTAGTGAAATTCGCCCTTAAAGCCCTAACGTTTATATCTGCCTGCCTTTTGAAACAATACAAGCGTAATGCGTAGATATTTATTTAAAAAAATAATAACATACCTTAAACACAGAGACCGTCTATAAAACTATGCAGTTAATGATAAGCTAGTCAATTTAGTCCCACGCTATCGGCAGTCAGATCGTCTCAATGGCCAGTCATGTGAATTAAACCAAGTTCTTAGCAATAACGATGTATTTGTATTGTGTTTCGCTACACACTTTAGATCAAAAATGTGTGCGCTTTTTTAGGGTTCCCTACCTAATGGGTGTCAACGGGACCCTATAATTAAACCTCCGTTGCCCGTCCGTCTATCTGTCAGCAGTAAAAAGCATAAACAGTACCTTATACCGCATACCTTACACAGTTTCTCACACAAAGTCTATTGGCGCTAAAACAACAATTAATATACACACAAGAAAAGTAGTTATTTCGGAGTTTCTTGCTTGACATTAACTATTGCTCTATCTCTTGTACGGAATCCTTCGTTTGCGAGTCCGACTCGCGCTTGGCCGGTTTTCTCACAAAGCTTTGACATCTCACGTGATGAAAGGATTAAAAGATGTCTTTTGTTAGAACACAAAAAATATTAATTTATTTAAGGACACAAATATACAGAGGCGGACTTAATGTCATAGGCATTTTCTACCAGTCAACCTGCCCAAATTACCCAGTAGCGTTATATTTGTAAAGATGCTGTGTCTTTTAATGTGACATGCAATGGTGGCTAGCTAGAATAACGGATCTTAATTAGGTAAGGATTTCTACAATACTCCAACCAGGGAATTCTGCCACCTATCAAGATCTTCTGGTCCCAATGCTAATCTACACTATAAGTATATTATTATTCTAACTAATATTATAAATGCGAAAGTAAGCTTGTTTGTTACCTTTTCACGCCTAAACCACTGAACGGATTTCGAAAAAAATTGGCAGAGAGATAGATTGCACCCCGGGGTAGGACATAGGCTACTTTTTATCAACATACCACGCGGGCGAAGCCGCGGCCGGAAGCTAGTTACTTATATAAAGAGGATAGATTTGTATGTTGGTAACGAATAAAATCAAAAAGTACTGGTCCGATTTCAAGATTTTTTTCACCATTCTAATCCTCGAGTAATATAAGCTATGTTTTATTTGGAAGACTAGGAGGAGTTGTTAAAGTTCGAAGGGAAAAGTATGAAATCGACGCAGGCGAAGTCGCGGGCTAAGTGCTATTCGTTTATAAACGATATTTCTATTAGATTACATTTAATATAACAACACATCGCCACGGTGAATGCATATTTGGGTCTAGATCAGCCGCAGAACCCATTTTATAATCCGTCCGTATATTGTTAGAAGATACAAAGAAATTGCTAAACGCAAGATTAAAATCGCGCTGTAACGTTATGAAATCTCATAGACTCATAAGCACAATATGATTGTCTTTCTGATAAACGATTGTTTAACGAATATGCTCGTTATTTATGGTGTTTAATAGCTGCCCTTTTAAGCCCAATTGATTGTTCTATTGTGAAGTTATAGCATTTTTTTTTTATGAAAGGGTATATGGTTCGTTGTTTAAAAATGTGTTATCGATTTCAGATAAATAAACAGTATGACGATTTCAAAAGTTTAAAGCATTATTCCAATTAATCTATTTACTTGAACCTTTAAATAGTCAATGTTGGACGCTGATTGATTGTCTGACACTGTCAAATATTATCTAGTAAACTGAACTTGCATGTTGGATCTGAATAACAATCTAATCAACTGAGAACTGGCCAATTATGATTAAATTAAGATCCCGAGAAGCAATAATATTAGCTATCGATTTTAATAAAATCACAGTCATAGAATGAACAAATATGTGGTAAGATTCGAGCCAAATAAGTTGGATTGTACTGAAATTATTCAATTGGAAACTCATCGCGGAGGGGTTGGATCGTCCGGCACGCGACTGATTTGTAACACGCCAACGTCTCCGGCGCACTTTCCCGCCCACCGCCATTTTACTTTCAAACGCATACTGAAATATCCACTTTTTTTTTCGTCAAATACAATTCTAATGATAGTCGTCGCCGACCACTTAATTAACGTTCGTTTGATTTGTCGCTTCATGTTTATTAAAAGATCATTGCTCGCATTACAGGTGCAGAGGGACGGAAGTTGTACAACGGGCACTGAAAATGAGGAATTCAAACCGACGCCGATCCCGCTCAACACCTGGCCACGAGACACACAAGAATCTGCAGGAACGTTACAGGATTTCATCAAGACTGAGACAGCTCCGACGTTGGAAACGGTGCCCGCCCATTACTGGGAAGACGCGCTGAGGCATAGTGTGTACCTAAGTTTAGTCAGAGACAAAATTGATCAGTTAATTGCGGCAGGAGACTACATATCGCCGGAAAGCAAACCGAACGTGGTGGCGAAAGCAATCGACGATCACGACCTTTGGGATAAAATTAGAACAGCTCGCTTTGACAGGTTGAAGGAAGAGCCTTTGCCACCGGCCGATGTTACTATATTAGCTAAAGGTAGACTGGTCGAGGATGGACAGGGTTACCGATTTATTGAAGATGACGCGTCCCAGAATAACTGTAGCGACAGTAACTGCACGAAAGGAGTTAACGCGTTTTGGTCAGTAAAACGGATGAGGCAAGGAGAAACGTCACCCGGGAAATATCATTACGAGTTAACATTTTCAGTAAGCTCGCAGACACCTAGCAATGTCAAAAAGCCTTATGAAAACTCAGTCAGAACTTTCACTATTAAAGAGACCGCACCCCCCGCACCCACCACTGAACGCCAGCCAGCACGTCCACATGGAAAATCGATCTATCACCTGGACAGACCTCAGAGGGCCATATGGGTCCACAGGAATATAAATCCCATCTCAAGTTACCAAAAGCGCCCAGCACCACACACACGCGGCTTAGACAGAATATTCTCGTCATTGTTCTCTGATGAAGATCACTACGAGGAACCGTACAGACATAAATCGAAGACTTACTTCTCTAACGTGTACCCACAGCATTCTAAAGTAGCACATGTTGACGACAGAGAACAATACTATCAGAGGAAGTTGCCTTACACGATAGCGAATCCTCAATCGCATCGATACTCGCGCCCACTCATCGCTCCTCCGCCACACTTACAGCATCCATACTTCAACGTAGATTCTTTAGCGAACCTCCCACATATACAGCCGCACTCAGACAATAGATTTCTGCCGTCGAACGTAATAAAGACCACTAGGCCAGCTGTTTTACCGACACCCATAACAAATTATCCACTTTTCAAAGAATCAAGTATAGAAGTACCTGTCAAGACTAAACTGAACGCCACAGAATATACAACAAAAGAACCAGCTGTTGGGACGACACATAAAATGTATCATCATCAGAAACAAACACAAGTGAAGATCAGTTACTTGACGGATATCATCAGACCGCCAGTTTATAACGCCCCGCCGGGAGTATTCGTTACTATGGATAAAAAGCCCTTCAAACCTATGCCTCCGCTAAAGTATTCTAACTTGAACAAACCACACAAACCTGCACTTCCAGATTTTCGTCCGAGCCCGCAAGTACTCGACACTCAATTCTCGGAACTGGATTTGTCGCCCGACTCGGATTTCAGACCAATAACTATGAATTTCACAGATTACTTCGACGTTACAGAACACGATATAAGTATAAAGGATAAAAAGACTGTCCGAAAGCCCGGTGCGGCTAAGAAGCCGACAAAGAAGCATGAACATATAAAATCTACTCGTCTTACTACTGTAACACCCGAAATAATAACAGCTGAGAGTATATTAACCCAAGAAGGTGATGATGTGATGGAATGGGCTAATGTTTTAGGAGCTTTTACCAAAACTACTCCGATGGCATCACACAAAGAACAAATTACAAAGGAAAACATTACGTCAACAACGCCTTTATCGACAACATTTCAGCGAGATTCAGATTATTCTGCGAGTCTCGAAGAGTTACTAGATAATTATGATGAGGAGATGCCATCAATAAGTTTTACCACGCTCAGTACCACTACCACCACCACAACGTCAACGACACCTAAACCTAAGAAGCGAACACGTCCGCCACCAAAGTTCAACAAAACAGAGAAGATAAAAAAACACAAACGCGTGACGTCAACAACCACAACGACAGTCAAACCAACGCGAAAGTACCCTATAAAGAAATCCACGGACGATTTGACGCCTCAAGCGAGCTCTGCTGCAACCAGCGCAACTAACTCTGTATGGGAACCAAAAACACACAGAGCGCCTGCAAGTACTACCACAAGTAGTACCACTCCACGACCTACGACGACCATTCAACCAACAACAACGAGTACTTCTAGCACAACCAGTACATCGAGCACCACCGTGGACACCGAACAGCCGGTTGCAACCACGCAACCGAAGAGTAAAAACCGTTTCAGACAATCCACATTAATGCATAAAGGCACATCGGTGAATCACGACAAATGGTCAGCAAGTACACCCGACAAGACCCGAACGAATACTGCAACATCACAAAGTTACGCACTAAGAAGAAAAGCATCTAAATTCACGGGTTATATCCCTGCGAGTACACCTAGAAGTCCAGAAGTTGAAAGAGATAGAGAGGATCATAGAGATCGCGCTTATAATTTTAACAATGAGAATATCAGTAGCAACACAACAGAAACAGTAGAAGAAGACATTCTGGCAAAAACACTTCCACCTACTCTACCGTCTTATGAGGAGCAAGAAATAAAGGATGAACCACCGTCAGAATATTCGCATGACGAAGAAACAGAACAACAAGAAGAACAAAGAATTAGTGAACCAACGCATAGAGGAACTTCATTGGACGTACAGGAATCAAAAGACGATAATGAATATATATTTCCAACTGCATCCGTAATTCAAGAAGTCAAAGAGTATATTGGACTAGATGATCTGGAACCGACCACCGAATTACCAGTCGTTGCGTCACCATATTCAGCTCCAAAGAATAAAACTAAATGTAAAAAGAAGAAACATAATAATCTAACGACTACTGAAGGGACTTTAAAATCGTCAAGTGAGTCTGAAACTACTGATAGGCCTGAGACTTCTAGCACAACTTCCACAACAGCAAGCCCAATCACGCCTGACATATTCAACGAACTATTTGGAGGGTTCACAATGGATGATGCTACAGAGGAAACTACACCCGAACGCCAAACGCCAGCGCCTGAGCAAGAGATAAGCCATAGTGAGAAGCATAAACGTTACTCACAACCCGATGACGACCTTGAAGACTTCCTGCATTCCCTCGATCAGAAAAGTAATCACCAACAAGATGATGATAATTTAGACGAAGAATATGATGATGAATCAGAAGAAGAAGGTTCGCCCTTCAACATTCATGAAGATAGTAAACAATTTAATGATGATTACTACGAAGATGGTCAAGAAAGCAAAGAACAACCATTTAGCTTACTAGAATTAATGGATATGGAATAGACTGAATGTTGTCCTTACCTAATACTCATAACTCAGTGTTGTAGCTTTAAATGCTGTGTCAGTCATTGATCTCTGAGCACTGGCAGTGACCAATGTAAGCTATTTATTATAGGAGCGTTTTGATACAAACTATTTAGAAGCATTTAGCGCCGGAATCAACTGTAAACTTTTGGAAGTAAAACCTTCATGATGCTTGCGTATTCAAGAAGACTGCAATGTTCAAACACGAAGCAAAAACATTTCCGAAAACAGGAGTTTTGAGTGCGCCTTTAGGCTTATGTGACGCCTAGAATCTCAAGTACTAAAACTTGCACGAATCCTATTTTCTGTGTTACCGAAATGTACATATTTAAGTTAAATTTAGTTTAAATTAAGATTAATAATATTTTTGTACTATAAATTATTATAAATATGGTTTATTGAGTTTGCAGTTCATTCTCACCTGCTCCTTCCATGGAATACTTGTAGATAGGTTCTGGTTTCAAAGGTACAAATGCTGCAAAAGATTCTGGAACCATTTCTTTGATCCTCTGCTGGTACGACAACCTACAAAGATAGAATGAGCTTTACAATTGAAGGGTATACAAAATAAAGTGCATTTCTTGCAATCTAAATTCTGAAGGATTCATTTAACTAAATAATTTGAAGAAGTACATTATAAATTTGTCTTCTACTTTTTTTACAAAGAATTTACTAAATGTCTTAGTGTGTATGATAAATAACATAGATAATACCTAAGACATTTTCCAAGCACCTCTCTAGCAAATCGCGGTTTAGGATGTTCAATATCCATCTGAGTGCAAGCTTCCCAATCTTCCCAAGACCAGCGGTACTGGAAGTTGCTGAGATGGTATGAGAACCAATTAACAAACCTGAAATTAAAAAAACATCAAATTATAGGCCAGTTTCTTCTTCAACAGCTAAAGTTTTACTCAACAACATCCCTAGATTGAAAACTGACTCCAGTAATGAACATCTTGATAACATTTTTAAGTGTTATCACAAAGCATCACTAACTGCCAATTTCAATAACATATCTCAATCCAAATCTAGTGATCAATATTTGTTTGTTACCACTCAATGGCCAAGTTTGCAATCTGTTACCTTGAGAAGACTAATCAAAAGCAGCAGTTAAATATCACAGATTGAGATACGTTATTGTTATTGGCAGTAAATTGACTTCACAACACTAAAATTCCACTTTACAAATTTCATCATCTTTCTTTCTTTTTTTTTAAATGTTGCCCCACACTAGGAATTTTTAGTGTATCGTGAGTGCGTATACAAACATTTAAACTCACATACACTAACAGCCAGACCGGGAATAACTACATGTAGGCCATACAAATATTTGTCCCGTGCGGGAATCGAACCTGCGACACGCAGCGCAGCAGTCAATCGCTCAGCTATTGCGCCAACCGTGCCGTCATACACACACTCATCAATCACTGTTATAGTTTAGACAATAGTGCACTACTCGATATATTATGCCTTGCCTAAAAATTCCCACTGTATGATGTCTAGCAATATTTTCAAAAATTGTCATAAGGTTAATCATAAACCCTGTTCCAACTTGAGTTAAAATAATCAGACTAAACTGTCAACACACTTGAATCTACAAGGCTAGGCTCAAGGCTCAAGGCTTAAAGGTTGGAAGGCACTGGAAGCGGTCAATACTTTCATCCATAAAGGCAAGCTTGTTGAAGTTCATTTGAAATGACTTTATTCTGTAAACAAGATTAACAAATGGGCCGGTTCACAAATTGCCAGGTTGCAAAAAAATCTAAAGTATGTATAATACACTAATACATATAGGTACAAACTTACCTATCAAAACAGGCAACATTCATGGTATCAATCCTCATGAACAAAATTTCAGTGGCCTGAGCCAACACTTGCGGCATTGTGGAAGGCTGGAGCTTACACAACTCAATCAAAATAGATCCATAACAAATCTCCAAAAATCTAGGTCTCGGCAGGTTGAATAATTCAGCAAATATTATTTCTACAATACAGTATTCTAGCGGGATCTTTGCTTTGTAGGGAAAGCAGAGTAACTGTGCAGCACATTCTTTGCGTTCAGCATGGTATGCTTCTAGGATGTTGTGAAGATGTTCTTCAATGAGGAACCTCTCAATAGAATGTGCTCCTGGTAGTACAGGACCGTCAGGACAGTCCGTGTAGTCAAACATGCGGAATATGACCCTTGGCATGGGATATGTGTCGGTGTCATTGTGGGGTGGAGGCTGAGAACAATTTATTGTTAGTTAGTAAATTGGTATTTACACAAAATTAAAGTTAAAAAAGTAGACAAATATTCAGTATTAAAATGTAATAGAAAACTGGGGAAACTTTTCTTGTGGGATTTTATAATTCCAACAACTCAGTACTACTGTTAAACAAAAACATAAAAAAATGATATTACCTGTATTATAGGAAGTTGATGTTGCAGAGCTTCACACAGGATAGAATCAAAAGCAAGGTAAGGCCTAGGTATGTGCTTCTCAGACCAATTGTCTTGCTTCAACTTTTTAATTTGAGCCCATAGACAATCTAAATACTCTTCCTGAAGATGAGGAGTGTCAGTAGACCAAACTTTCAGTGCCGGCCAGTGTTTCTTACTGCGCTTGTTTAAGAATATGTCAATAGTAGTTAACAAATGATCTAGCTGAGATTCTTTCTTCTCATAGAGCTCTCTGCCAACCCATGGCAACGCTGATAGTACAGCAAACACAAACCAATCACGTCTAACTTGAGGGACTCCATCCTCATTGGCACAGTCAACCAAAGTCTCCAATAATGTCAAAAGGGAAGAAGCAGCTAACACGTGACAGTTCACCAAGTCAGCTATGAACCTGAGGCAGTACCTCGCCGCGTTCCATTTGCCGATCTTCAAGTTTTCTTTGAAAGTCTTGACAATATAGTCAACAAATTCACCACCAAAGTTATAGTTCTTGGCGTTCAAGAGGCCCACTAATGTAGCATATATGGTGCATTTTTCCGGCATACGAATAGCACAGTCAGTGAGAATACGTAAAATCTTGACACGAAACGTACTCAAATCTGCCTCCAATACGCTAGCTAAACCTTCCAAGTTACTTTCTAAACTCGAGCTACTTTTCTCTCCGACCCTCAGTATCAGCGACTCCAACCTATCCTCAATCTCTTGGTTCTCCGATACACGACGTCTTTTGCGATTGAGACGCTCTAAAACAAAAGTTAAAGGGTCATCAAACGAATACAGTTTTTAACCTAAAAAATACTTAACAATATTTATTTAGCTTACCATAACCGTCTTCTTCATCATGGGCCCTCCTGCGATTCATTTTCGAAAGATGGGGAACACCAAAAGTATTCCAAACACTGCTATTGAAGTAATTTAATATTTAATTTTTATTTTACAAAAACGCCAACAAACAAGTCAATGAACGACGACCTAAGTTTAGTGTTACCAACTCCCGTGCAGGGTTGCAGTCCCGTGTCTGAAAAAATGTTTTTTTCGTAAATCACCCTACAAAAAATTAAAAAATTCAAAGCAACTGCTGGCTTCTTTTCCGTATTTATTCAAGCAAAAACTTTTTCAATTTGTCTTCCATAGGTAGTTAATTCACGTTAGTACTTTTCCTTATCTATGATTCACGCTAACTTACGGTTAAAGTATTTTACTTGGCAGCAGCTTGTCGACAAATTGAAACAAACATTAGCTCAGCAAACCTAACTATCCTGGTTAACAAATCATTATAGAAAGTCCTTAAAAGGCACTAAAATATTAATACTGTTTATCTTGTTTTGAGAAAATTAATATCTGACAATATTCGTCGGCAGTTGATTCCTTTATCTTTTTCTGAATTGTTTCTGAACTCAACTAAATAATCAATCGTTGCCATCCATTTTGCCATACAAAACAAGAATTGATTGACATTTAAAATGTCAATTAGTCAAAATAAACTCATCTGTCTTGTAGTTTGTTTGTGTACCAAAACTGAATAAAAAAATTAAACAATTCGCTAAAGGTTCGATGTTTTCATCAGAATGTCTTGCAATTACGCTGATGGGTTATCGCCATATGAAAACAAAGGAATACTAGGAGTACCAGAAGTATACAAGCCAATATTTATTAGCTAAGCATGTTAATTTTTTTAGATATCCTATTGAAAGACTAATTTTGCATAACAATTTTACTTGCGCGTATGGTTTTAGAAATTCGATACATTGGAGAAGTTTACCAAAAAGTGTAAGCTGTTGGCTCAGTTAATAAGCGAAGCTAAGCATGTGGTTGTTCATACTGGGGCAGGCATTAGTACTTCAGCAGGAATACCGGACTTCAGGTAAATATGTCGTCTTTAGAATTTAAAGTAAGGTTTTATTCAGGAGATTTTCATTATTTGACCAGGAAAGCCGAACTTAGTAAAACTGGATTGGTGTCTGAAAATTTACTGATGTCTGAGAAAATCTGTGAGATTTAAGAACAAAAGAGTGACACAATGTTTAAAACATACCATGACGCTTCCTTGACAAATCATGGAAGCATCATGGTATGAAATGGGAATTCTGCTTAGCACATATGCTAAGCGGTTATAAGAAAGAAAGTAGGAGATAAAAAATAGTGTGTCAAACTGAACAATAAAGGTAATTATTACTCTTTTCAGAGGACCCAATGGAGTGTGGACTTTAGAAAAAAAAGGCCAAAAACCAAACATAAACATCTCTTTTGATGATGCCACTCCCACAAAGACCCATATGATACTGAAGAAGTTGATAGAATGCAAAAAAATACACTATATAGTCAGCCAGAACATTGATGGTCTGCATCTGAAGTCTGGCCTTCCAAGGAAGTTCCTGGCTGAGTTACATGGAAATATGTTCATTGATGAGTGCAATTTGTGTAAAAGGTATGTGTTCTTTGAGAGTTAGGCTAAAATCTGTAGTCATATCCTCAACATTTTGGTAATGGGAAAATGAGTTGTACTGCTTACACAAGCCACAAGCAAAAGCTTGTTAAATATAAATAAATAAATATTGCTGGACAATCCACACAGCATCATCTAGCCCCAAGCTAAGCAGAGCTTGTGTTATGGGTACTAGATGACTGATATACTTAATACAATACATTACATATATAGATATTTTTATTATACATAGCAAATACCCAGAACACCCGGAACAAATATTTGTAGATCGTACAAACATTTGTCCCAAGGCGGGAATTGAACCCGCAACCTCTTGCGTCGCAGGCGGACCATCGCCCGCCGCGCCACATCGGTCGTCAAATCGTTGTTGAACATAAAGGTAAGCCTTTATGTTCAACAAGCTTTTGCTTGTGGCTTCACCTGAGTTCATTTAAGAATTTGACTATCATTTTAGGTTGTAGTCTGCTTGTAATAATATAATTCAATCATAATTCGAAATACATGTGGCGACATCTATTATCATAAGAACTTTATTGTGGTTTCCTCAGGAACAGTACTTTTTTTAAGAGGACAAGTACCCTATGTCTATTTCCGTTTTTGTTAGGATGTTCAAAAGTGGATACTGCCACCCTCACCCTCCCACTAAAATAAATGACTTGCAAGTACATACCATAATAATTTTGTTAATTTTTATAGAGGGATTAACACAAAAGTATTAATTTAATTTCAGGCAATTTGTGCGAGGTTTCCCTGTAGAAACAGTAGGCAAGAAGTGCAGTGGAAATTCATGTCCAGCTGAATATACCTCATCCAGACCATGCAGGGGCAAGTTATATGATGGAGTGCTGGACTGGGAGCACAGCTTGCCTGAGAATGATCTGACCATGGCTGAGTTGCATTCCAGGTAACTCAGCTCCACAAAACCATGTTAACTTTGACCGTGGTATCTGTTGAGTATCTTAGTAATAAGTAACTAGTCTAACTATTATTGTTACTGTTGGCCTGCGTCATCCCACTGCTGAGCAAAGGTTATCCTCATGACTTCCAGTTGTTTCGACCCAGGCCTAATGTGAGCCACTGGTCGGTGGTTTTGTCCAGCTCGTCCCGCCATCTTTCTTCTACGAGGGTTGCTGCCTGCGACGCCTTCTGGCTGTACCAGGACTTCAGAAAATGGTTATTTTGGCTCACGGCTATTAGTTTATATATAACATACAAACCAGTGGTGTTGAATAAGTTTTATGTAAGAGCTGACGAAAATAATACTTACATATTCGTAATATTCAGTCTTGTGTTCTTTCAATGATTTGACACTATTAGGCGCAACTGATTGTGCCATTTTCCAACGGCGGTAAAGTTGCTCTTATCAACCACGCGCATGGTTCGCGCAGTGGCTGAGCGATTGGCTGCTGCGCCGCATGTGGTGGGTTCGATTCCCGCACGAAACAAATATTTGTATGGCCTACAGTACCTACAGGTAGTTATTTCAGGTCTGGCTGTTCGTGTATGTGACTTTAAATTATTGTGAACGCTCCCAAACCTCGGGTAAGCCGGTACGAATGGAGTTTATGGACACTTCACCAGTGATGAACAGCTAATATACAGCTTGATTCCATGCTTGAATAAACAAATTCAATAATTATGTTCATATAATCATTCTCTTTTTATATTACAGTATTGCCGATCTAAGTATCTGCCTAGGAACAACTTTACAAATCGTGCCAAGTGGGAATTTGCCTCTAGAAACAGTCAAGTATGGTGGAAAACTAGTCCTCTGCAATTTGCAGCCAACCAAACATGTGAGTTAGAATTTTACAAATGTATTTTTTTGTACGAAAGATGAAATGCCGCGCCGACCCCAAGTAAAGGCAGGTAGATGATAATCTTGAAAAATACATTATGAAAACGACAATGGCCATACCAGATTTGATGAAGTAAAGCATACTAATCTGTTATATTATTCAACAAGCTCTTGCCCGCGAATCCGTCTGCGTGAATGTTGGTTATCGCAGATTAAAACCTACCCTGTGCTCTTCCCAGGGTCCCAAACTATCTCCATACCAAAATTCTTTACAGCCATTTAGTCATGAAAAATATAAAATAAATAATAAATATTGCTGGACAATCCACACAGCATCATCTAGCCCCAAGCTAAGCAGAGCTTGTGTTATGGGTACTAGATGACTGATATACTTAATACATATATAGATATTTTTTTATTATACAAAGGAAATACCCAGAACACCCGGAACACATATTTGTAGATCGTACAAACATTTGTCCCAAGGCGGGAATCGAACCCGCAACCTCTTGCGTCGCAGGCGGACCTTCGCCCGCCGCGCCACATCGGTCGTCAAAAGAAACAAATATGTACGCAAAGTTACTTTAGCATTTATATTAATAGTATGGATGCATCGATCTGCAAGTGCAATATATTTGAGTCGTTTGAGGTTGAAACACTAGGGCCAGGGGTCCGCGTGCCCTTTTAGATCGCGTTTGGTCGACCTGTCAGGAGGGCTGGCCTTTTTTTAGCCAAAGAATCAGCATTACCATTCAACTTGGCAATGCTGCCAGCCTCTTGAACGCTTTTCCCTTTGACAGTGATGCAGATGAATTTTTCGATGATCTGCAACCACACTATATTCAAAGGAAGAATGTCTGAAAACTGTAAAAATCTATTAAGTTTATTTTATTCTTTCCAGGACAATAAAGCAGACTTAGTAATAAACTACTATGTAGACGACGTTCTAGAAAAAGTAATGGAAATACTCGGTATAGACATACCAACATACTGCAAAGACGAGAACCCCACACTAGAGGCACTACACCGACCCATTCAATGGACGATCGACAGGCGCGAAGTTCTACAAATGGAGAAAGCATTTAAAGCCAAATGCAAAGGTGTTAAGAAGAAAAGAATATTAATAAAAAATAAACGAAATAGTACTGAAAGCAGCTCAGTGAATGACGTTTCCGACGACAAAGCGAAAATAATCAAATTAGAAGTTAAGGAAGAACAAAATGATGATTGTATAGAAGTTAAGTCCGAGTCTGTAGATAGCTTTGTTATTGATTAACGTAGGAAGCCCAGCAGGTTTGCTGGTGTACTCTGAAGTAGTTAGAATACTTACACCTTGAACAAGTATGTGATACAACCCGTATCCCGATAAGTACATTCAACATATTGAGATAAGTAATACAATGGATAACAGACCCAGAGATATGATAATGATAAGGCTAACTTTGTTTTATATAGTAAGTATGTACGCAAATCATTCCACAAAGGATTATATATTTCTAATTTCGTATTAAGAATAATTTACAACAGAACAAATACAAATTTAGGAACAATGATCATGTACTTATGAATAAAACACTGAAAATAACACAGTAAAATAAATTATTTATTTATAAAAATATCTTCTTATTTACAAAATATTAAGGCTACTCTTTGGTAACACGGGAATGTTAAATAATTTCCATCTTTATTAATTCTCCTTTTTATTTAGTTGTTTTAGATGTCTGGTAATAGTAGTAAAACTGTAATTAGTTTAGTTTATTTTACAAAAATATAAAAACATCTTGGTACAGTCAACTGCAGATTGGTAGTTGCACTACACAAATCGTATTTACTGCTGGTAGGTACTACATGAGGCGTTAACACAAATTGTTACCATGCATGTGTTGTCTGTACCTTACCCTATTTTCCACCAATCAATTATACACTTATTTTTAAATGCCAACAATTAAATAGTGACCCAACGAAACAAACTTCTTTATAATAAACAGTACAAAAATTAAAGTAAACCTACTTTACAAGTATTAATGAGCAAACTTCCATAGACTATTTATTTTGTACTTTTTGAATGAAAAATATATCAGCTAATACGAGAAGATCGTAGTTAGTTGAAATGCGATCAAGCTTACTAAAGGTAGTATCAAATTATCAACTTGATTCGTTTTTGCTTCAACTAGTCCTGAGATGACTGCAGTTACTGCGACCCGAGGCATAGCGCCTTGTATCTTTAATAAACCTGTAATTATATTATAAAATAGAGATTAATGCAAAACTAGAATTTTCTATTAGTTTTGCTATTTTTTGGCAGTAAAGCAGGGCTTTTGGCCTAGCCTGTGCTACCACCGGTTTTATGAATTGTACATACCAAAAAGCTGAAGAAAATACATCACAGCCACTTGTGATAAAATGTTGAATACTGTGCCTTCTACTGATTTGTGTCCATCTGGAACAGATTTTTTTTTTTAAACTCCAAAGAACGTACTTACTACTATTACATAAATACAGTTGCTTTTCAAGAAGGTCACATTTAATTTGAACCCTAAGATTTATTTGAGCTGGAAAGAGGAAAGTACTATTAGAATGTGAGTCCTTTGTCACACTCAGATTTCTAGTATGGTTTTACATGTACTAAGGTTGAGTTGGGTATTCGACTACCGTGACTCCGAAGCATCAGAAAAAATGACGATAAATAAAACCCACCTGCCCACTTATTAAACCCATATTTGGATCCAAACCAACTAGCAGCAGTGTCTCCCACACCTATCGACAGGACTCCGCTTAGTAGTTCCAACTTATAACCTGGATGTACTGGCACTAACAGGAGCGGGCAAGCTAGCCCCGCGTATAAGTACATTGGTGTCATCGCAAAACATCCCACGTCCTGGAAAGTTATTACATACATCACTTCCATTTCAAAATCATTATTATTTCAGCTGCAAGATGTCTTTGGGGGTATGAGGAGCAGGGTGTAAAGTTCCTCATCCGCCATTGAAAACGGAGGATCCTCCGACATGGGCTACTTACTGCCCGACGGTTGTTGTGGGTTTGCAAATTCGCGATGGAACATAACATATAATATACAAATATATGTTCAATAGCGTGGACATAGTATAAAGAGCGAGCAAGTAAGTTATCTTCATACAAACGCACTGCGCGCGGCTTGTATGTGTGCGCCGTAGTATCTATGCGTCGCAGCACGCACACTTAACAAAATCTCGACTCATTTCGAGTTGTGCCAATCAGGGCTAACATTGCACGAGTTTCGCGCGTCACGGCTTATTTTACGCCGCTCGGTTTATTTTATCTTTTTTTATTATAAATAATGCTGCTCTGTATCTTGAATACATTTCTATATTTGATAGGAAAACCATTGTTGAACTTTATTGACTAATAAGAGATGTGTTATCTTTGGCAAGGGCCGGGTTTTAAACTAAAGAATTTGTGACAGTACAATAGTACTGTCACCAATTCATTAGTGAGGCCTGACAAACCCTGTACCCAGACAATAAAAGTAAAAAATACAACTTCCCGACCCTTGCCAATTTATAGGTAGGTACTGAATTAAAATTTAGCTAAAAGTGACAACCCTAAGACTGTAGGCAATTATATCGCGGATTGGGCCGGAGATAACCTACTTCCCCTCTTTATATTACTATGGCGTGGATAACTTTAATATCGCGACGTAGGAAACGTCAGCTTTAGCTCGTATGTGGCGAGATAGAGGTCGCTACTCGTCAACTACTATACATATAAATTTATAAAGCTTTGGAGTATGTTAAACGTATACTCTATCTGCTGTTAGAGAACATGCTTTTTATCTGAAGTTAAGGTGAACATTCTCAGACTGACAACATTGACCTGACTCATAGATGTAAAAGCGTGCTTATATTTGCTGAAGAGGCTTATTTGCATGATCACGCTGGACAAACGTTTGAAGGAAACTTCGAATAACATGTCCAAGACATTTTTATGGCACTCCGTAATTCTTATTTGATTACGTAACACTAATAGAACTGACCTTTTCATCACTATACACTTTGAAGGCTGACTGGAGCGCTGGTGATATTCTTTCAATTCCAGATTTTCTAAGTGCCTGAAACACAATAATGATGTACTCAGATGTAAACAGAATTGTTTTTACAAAGTAGAATTGACAATGTTTTAAAGCCACTTTTGCTTCCTATCCTTACATACAGATGTGGGTGGACTAGCCTAACTAGTGGGTTGCAAAAAGTCCTACTAGTGGTTGCTTCTTGCCCCACTAGTCGCCGACTACAAGTATGGCCAGAATAATCTCTTTTCTGGACTGGTTGATACATTTCTATTACATACCTTTTACTTTCGCGTTCCCGACATATCAATATTATTGTATTACTAACCTCAACTAATATCATTACACCAAAGAAAACTCCAGCCGCGAGGTTCATTAATTTGAGGTCATATATGATGCCAGAGAGGAATACCATTGATGCAAGCAAGTGGAATGTCTTGCGGGTAACAGTGCTTGCTTTGACATTGAGACGAGTGCGGATTAGTACCACAAACACTGATATAGCGACCAGGCATATCCAGAAGAGGAAAAGTTTCAACTGAAAATAATAAATGGTCAAGTGTTAGGACACATCACCATCAGCAGTCTATGAAATAGTTGAAAGCAAAAAGGACAGTCCCCGGCAAGTAAGTTGGCAAGAGTCGTTAGATGCGCACAAGTCGTTGTGTAGGTCTCCTTGGTGGTCAAGCGGGACGCGGGGTATGAAGTAGCGTCCATCCGAGCGCGCGATTGGTGCAACAGTCGACTGTTGCCTCCCGAACTGCCACTTACACTTGCGTGCACGAAAGTTTGTTTTTGTTGTGTTTATGTTAAAGAGTTATTGTTATTGTTTTTAAATTTAGTTTTTGTTACGAGTTGTTGTTATTGTTGTTGATTTAAATTTAAAAATTAGGGCGAAAAAAGGTACCTATGCCTTTTTCCGCATACTTCTTGAGCATACTTTCCATAAAATAATGATGATCAATAAAAGTCACCATTTTTATGTTTACTACCCACTATGCCAAAACCTTGCCAACTTATGTGCCAGAGACTGTACTTCTATTTATTATTTATGATGTGATCACTGACCAGACATACATCCTTTAGCTGCACACACAAAGAATGAGTATCCAAATCATTCTGTGTCCGCTCAGGGTGCGATTTGGTATGTCCACCATCAAGGGGAAGCAGAGTACTTTTCATAGAAATGACACTACATATTTAAAATTAAACTGATATAAAATTACTCACTTTTCCAATATCCAGGACAATATATGACACAATCTGTATTAAACAATCAACTCCAACTAGAATATGTAAGATCAGTAGTGCATATGTCCCGGTCACACTTAGTATGTACCCAAAAACTGAAAGGGTTTTTTTTGATTCATCCAAAACGGATAATGCTGTAACAATAATTCCCACTGATGATAATATGGTCTGAAAATAGGGAATATTTTTTGTGATAGATAAAAAAAAAGGATTATTTGTGGCAATAAATGCATTAACACTACTGAAGAATATTATAACTGTTGGGTAAGCCAGAAATAAAACAAACAAAAAGTTGCATAAATTAAATAAACAATAAAGTCACTGTAGTACTATTTCATTATCGGTGCCCAAATTCTTTTACTCAATGATATTATACCAAATACTCATTTTCAAGTGGGTACTTAAAAATTACAAATCTTTATGATTCATTTTGCACTGTTTTTATTAACGACAATGTATTTATGTAATAATAATAATAATAATAATATTTATTTACTCAAAACAGTAGGTAGGTACAGTACATTCTTACAAATATTAGGCTTACAAATTAATTATAAATAAGAGAATGAGCATCCGCAGCTGAACTAGGCGTGAGCCTGTATCTCAGCTAACAGCGCCGTTTCCCCTCAGAAACAATACACTAGGTAACCTAAATTAGCAAGACACTAGAGTTTAGGACCATTACAAAACAAAGAGAAATAACAAATTGAGGTAAACTATACTTAACTTAAATTACTAACAATTTTGTGTGTGTGTGTGTGTGAGGATGAGAGGGTGTGTGTGTGTGTAAGTGTGAGTGTATACATATGTCTACTTGATAAATGCACAGGAATGTGCCCATAGAATACTTACAAAAACAATAGAATTTATGAATTTCATTTCGTCATCTTGCTCTTCACCCATATTGTACAAAACTTTGATGATACACATGGTACTGAACAATACAATGCCTTGTGCTACAAGCATCGCCTCCCCTATTGTGAACGTATGGGGGCACTTTGTGAGGGCCGCTCTCAACAGTGCACTGAATGAGAAAACGGCTGATGCAGAAAATATAAGGGAGAAAATTAAACCTGAAAGAAAATACACAGGTTTAAAACAAAATACTATTTTTAAACAATACTATTTGTATGTATCTCAAAAAAATAGCTTAATTTAGTTTGAGGAATTGAAGAATCTCAGTGATTATTTTTAGTTATATTACCTTGTCCTTGAATTGCATATATAAATAATGTAGCAACAAGACTTGATGCTTCACATCCTCCATAATAATTCTCCTTCAGGACCAGGCATGATATAGACAGAAAAGCAATAAATAAAACGCAATAAGACAATAATCCAATAGATATGTAGGCCAGTAAGCTGTACAGTTGCGAAACTTGGTAGAAGGTTGAATAAATCATAAGCACTAAGGGTAGAAGTGCACAACACCAGAGTCCATTTGAGGAAGATGGTCTGAAAACACATAGGTTTATCTCTAAGTAACATAATGATGAAGATAAAAGTCAAACAGCTCGGATTTAATACAATGTTCAAAGTTCAACATACCTTGTAGCGATTTGACCGTCTATTAAATTGCTTGATATTTGCTTTTCAACTGATAAAAGAATTCGTAGCAATTGTGTGTCCAGTATCTTCTTATAAATAGCGGATTCTTTTATTAAACTATTCATTTTTGCTGTTAATATAAATATGTAAAGTTAAAAGTTAAATAATAACACTAACATTTTGAATCACACTTGGAAACTGATGGAAACAAAACAACACAACAGTTTTTTGTTCGGATTGACATTGACTTTGTCAAAAGTGACAGTAAATACTGAGTGAAACGTTTTATTCACTCTCCTTGAATCGTTTAGTTGACGCTTCTCGTGACCCAAGGACTAGCTTCTACTTTGGCCAAAAGTTTGAGCATTGCCTTACAACTGGCAATGCTGCTAATTTTTTGAGATCTAGCACCAGTGGACAGCGATGTGGAAGATTTTTTCGGCATAATGTTATAGTTTACTTTTATGTTTAATCAGTGACCGACACTCACCGACACCAGGCGAACCACTTAAAGTGCGAACTGTGCGAATGTTCAAGGACGGATCATGGACTTTGAACTGGTTAATTTACCACGCGCGGGTTTTCCGTTCGGAATATCAATTTAAATCTTAATAAAATTATAATTCTAAATTTAGCACACAGCACAATTCATATCGCGAGGGATATGACATGTGCCAATAGCGACAGCCAGCGTCTAAAGTGTCAGCGGCCTACATCCAGCAGTGTACTGCAAGAGACTGAATTAATTACTTCTTGTCTCCGCTAAGTGTACATCACATCTCCTTTCCTTTCGTCTCGTCTACGCTGCAATCTTAGTCAATATCAAAAGGGTAGTAAAGTAACGGTGATAAGTAGGTACCTAACAAGATCTATGGCGGTCAGCAACCTACAAAGACTCTGCTCTCGGTCAAGATGGCCTAGCATTTATGTACAACCGCCAGTACATCAAGCAAAACTATTAAATTCTCCCAATTGCACATGAACCTTATGTTTTTGTAATAAAGTGATAAAACTATCAAAGAAAGGGGTTCGAACCTTTTTGTGTGGAAGCTAGCATATCCACCCGCCGCCATATTATACGCTCGATAGTGGTATATGTATGGGTAGAGAACACATAGACGTACAAAAAATGCCAGTTACATGGTATCCCAGAGTGGCACGTTACCGAGATATTTGAAAAGATCGACATATGAGTACAGAGGCCAGCACATAAAGCTACCCCAAACTGTCAGATTTTTCCAATTGAATATGAACCTTATTCTTTCCTTGTATGACGACCTATGTGGCGCAGCGGGCGAAGGTCCGCCTGCGACGCAGGAGGTTGCGGGTTCGATTCCCGCCTTGGGACAAATGTTTGTACAATCTACAAAGATTTGTTCCGGGTGTTCTGGGTATTTTCTATGTATAATAAAAATATCTATCTATGTAATGTATTGTATTAAGTATATCAGTCATCTAGCACCCATAACACAAGCTCTGCTTAACTTGGGGCTGGATGATGCTGTGTTGATTGTCCAGCATTATTTATTTATTATTTACTTACTTGTAAAGTTACTTATTTGTAAAGTTGAAAACCTATCAACGAAATTTGACACGTACCTAATTGGCTCGTAATTTTACTACTAGAGCGGTGCTACATAGAATAAATATCTCTTTAGAATTTTATCGATATAGTGTCAGTGGTCGGTCTCCCGTCTTAGACGGGCAGATGGGTGTCCGGACCCTCTAATTTTGGATTTCCCCTAGCTCTTTCCGTTGATCCCTAAAATCTGATACATTTTCAAAAAGATCCCCATATTTCAATTTAAAATAACAACAATAACACAAACTAAAGTTCTGTGTTAAGAACAAATCTTTTGTTATTTACGAATAGGATCACTCCCATTCTCAGAAGAGGCAGATCCCGCGCCATAAATATTCTGAAAAAATGTCTCATTTTTTTTAAAAGGAGACCAGCCGCAGAAATCCACAAAGTAGAGAGAAGAACGGGGGTTCTTCTCTCTACTTTGTGGATTTCTGAGACAACTACTTGCACTTCCACTAGCAGTATTGATGTTGAAAGGCTGTTCTTCTTTCATTATTAGTAATATTAAGAAATGCTAGAAATATCATATGTGCATTGATACGGTAGAAGATTTACTGCTGCTGCAAAGGTACGGAGAGGTTCATTTAAAAAAATGAAGAGTCGAGTTCAGAACATTTCAATTTATGCCAAAGGATGATGTAAAAACATCACCAATAAAACTTTATTAAATTTCTTTAAAACAGGGTAAACTCGTATTTGAAATCCTAAGTATATATTGGACACTGGTATTGAGAGTGGTAAATCAACCAAATTTTTATTTAAATTGTAATTCTACCAATTATCTAAAATCAAGTGTGACAGCACTGGTACAGATTGTCAGTCTAAACATCTCAAGATTGTCTGTCAGTGTCAGTGATAAAGAAAGGGAAAGCACGTGTCGCGCGGGAACTTGGAATTTTGCCAATATTTTCAGTCCGCTGTTCGTAACAGAAGAGTTAGCACGTATTGATCGAAATGTTACGACAATTAAGCAAAGTGGTTCAACAAAAGGCGAGATTCGCCTCGGCTGCAGCTGCCCCTGCACCTCAAACGAAGCCAGAGATCCTTTACACCGGGGTACGTACATGTTATCAAATTAATGTCAACATTTTATAGTATAAACAAAATGGTATGCTACGAATGCAATAATTTGTAAAAATTAGCAGAGCAACCAGTTAATGATCGTGTGTGATTTATTGTGTTCCAATCATGAAGAATAATAGGAATGTGTTTCGTTACATTATTTTTTAATCAATCGAAGTTCAAGGTCAGCTAGCCGGCACCAAAATAAACACCGGCTTGGCGTTCATGCTATTCGTGAAATATTTAATTCATGATTTCAATTTTACTATTCAGTACTAGGAAATTAGGAAGAATATAAATGTAAATTAGGAAGAAAATAAACGTAGGTATAAATGTAATATATTAAATATATTGTTATAGGTCCCTACTATATTTCCTTAAGTTTTCCTCATTTGCAGCTTACAGTATCTGTTGTTGTACCTACTTACTTTAATTAAATGTTTTATCATCATACATAACATAAAAGGCTTGCAAATAAAAAAATGAATTAAATTGCAGAATTTAACAAAGTGTATTATTTTGTAAAGTTAAAACAAAGAAACATTTTATAAATGTGTACTTAGTACTTAAAAAAGTAATAAAAATAGCATAATCAGTTAAGGAAGTTTAGCTCAGCATCACATTCAAAGAAAAAAAAAAATTCAAAGTACATAATATAACATTTGTCCACATACGGCTATGTTCACCTACAAAAGTCAGTATGGTGACATAAGCAAGATTATTTGTCATCTGATCACTCATTCATTACCAATTCGAAGAAGTTTAATCAACATACACACTGGAATCTTCACATTCATATTATTGCTTTGAAATGAACAGACATGGAAGGACAGACGCCACCACATCAAGCTACCCCAAACTGCCAAATTTTCTCAATTGAACATGAAGCTTACACGTTGGCAATAAAGTTGAAAAACTATCAGATAAATTTGACAGTTTGGGGTAGATTGATGTGCTGGCCTCTGTACAATTACACTCTTGTATATCTAATAATAAAAAAACGAATGTTATCACAAACTCAGTCTAGAAGATCATAATTCAACTGGAATATTCTTCAGCCTTAGCTTAACTAGGTGGAACCAATGGGACCACCATTAGCAAAATAAAATTAAAACTACAGAAAAAAAAGAAATGTGTCTGCTTTTGTTTCTGATCCCACCTTGTGACAAGCAGGTTTATGTTTTTAACCATTAATATTAGTTAATATTAGGCTGCCAAGCTTAAATGGGATTAGGTGGGTCACATGTAAAATGATCATTAAGCAATAGTGCATGGTGGGTGCCTGTATAGTATAGATGGCACTACTGAGGCCTGCCCAGAAAGTGGTGGCCGGAAGACCTAGATTCATATCACAAGGGATAGTTTAAGGTAGCCCAGGGAAAGAATGCCTGGAAGAATTAAGTGGAGACCTTAACCCAGCTGTGGGGCAGTTTCAGTAGTGTAAATGAAAAATTAAATAAACAATGATGTCACTGTTCACCATAAACTCTTCACAACATGCCTATTTTTAATTCCACTGAAATTTTTGAACTGTCGGCTAAAGTATCTGTGATATTTCAGCTGTTCATCAACAATGAATGGGTGAAGTCATCAGACGGCAAGACATTCAAGACTGAAAACCCCACAAATGGCCAGGTGACTGCTGAGGTCCAGCAGGCTAACAAGACTGATGTGGATATTGCAGTCAAAGCTGCTAAAGATGCCTTCAAGTATGTGTTAATTGAATTGGAATTCTTTAATTGTACTCTACACCCCAAGTGCCCCACTCAGGTTGCCTCATCCGATCTGTAACCTATGTATCTACTGGCTTTCTGTATTACCTGAATATCTGGATAATAAACTATTTCTATTAATATCACTGTCAGCCTTGTTCCACCCATTGTTGAATATAACCATCCTTTTATTTTATTTTAAATATGCTCTTGAATTAATCTAGCACATGCACAAAAAGAACTATACACTACTCCAAGTGCGTGCACAGTTACGCAAAGCTATGGCTTTGCGTAACACTAGGTTTTGGGCGTATGATACGGCAAGTTACACTTCTAAGCTAGTATTTTTTCTTTTCGCGACTCGCGATCTACAGTATTTCGTATTAGAATATTTTGTCCCAAATGCCAAACAGTAGGATACGTCTTTTTTCGACTAAGCGATATAGGCACACAAACACTACATGTTATATTTTATCAGGTTGGGCTCACCATGGAGGAAAATGGACGCCTCACAGCGAGGGTATCTCCTCAGCAAACTAGCAGATCTGGTCGAGAGAGACAGGACTTACCTGGCTGTAAGTATTTAATCCTACGCTTTTTTTTACATAAAATCCTGGGACAAGTTTTATTGCCGTTGTGTATTAACTGTGTTCTGCGGTTGTCTGCGCTTCTGCAGCCACCTTATTATTTAAATAGGTGTACTACACCGTACTGTGTCCGTAATTTTATTATTACACTAGCATTCGCCCGCGATATCGTCCGCGATATCGTCCGCGATATCGCCCGCGATATCGTCCGCGATATCGTCCGCGATATCGCTCGCGATATCGTCTGCGATATCGTCCGCGTGGATTTCGTACTTTTCCCTTCGAAATTTAACATCCCCTCCATCCCCTTTAAAGCGTAGTTTTGAAAATGAATCCTACGTTACTCGCTGATAATGTAGCTTTATAAAGGAAAAATCCATACCTATATTACTTAGAAATGGGAAAGTGTGTGTGTCTGTTTGTCCGTCTTTCACGGCAAAACCACTGAACGGATTTCGATAAAATTTGCCAGAGAGATAGATAGCATCCCGAGGAAGGACATAGGCTAGCTTTTTATCAGGAAACTACGCGGGCAAAGCCGCGGGCGGAAGCTAGTAATTTATAAAATTGTTTGAGTAGCTTCTGAGTTTATACACTAAAAAAACATACCAACAAAAAAATCTTTGCTTTTTATAATATTACTTATGATGTTATTTACGAACGACGTCAGCCGGTTTACTATTTCATAAAAATATGTATCCAATTCTTATTTAGGATAGCAGCAAAAAATATTCCCTAGTTCCGCCTAAAATTGATGTGAAGTGATTATATGCTGCATAAAGCGCACAGTGCATCAAATGTTATCAACAACAGCAAGATAGAGTCATGTAAGCGGCTTACCTATAGGTACTTATACATACACATCTATATCTATTATTATCTCTGTTTACCATAAACCCTGATAAAGCGTGACCTTACGTAAACTTTCAAACACTTTTGATAACTTAGGCTGATGGCCGTCTACGCAAATTGCCAGTTCGCATGATACTAGTGTGAATGAGATTTGGGTTTGAAAAAGACCCAAATATAGATAACTAGCTGACCCAGCAAACGTTGTTTTGCCATATAGAAGTTGGTGGTAGAAGGGTGAAAATTTGAAGTTGTATGTATTTTCGTATAAAATAAAAATAAGTTGTCTAAAATATAAAAACAAAAATGTAAACATTTAGCGGGATGCAAAATAGATGTCCAATTCGCAAACCTAACCGATATGCACACAAAATTTCACGAAAATCGGTCGAGCCTTTTCGGAGGAGTTTGATTAGAGACACGAGAATTTTAAATATAAGATAGAAATTTCACTAAACGCGAAAATCAGAATCATTACCTATTCCACTTTAGCTTGCCTGGTTGTGGGTTTAAATCCGGGCAAATTATCATCGTTTATCTTAGACGCGGCTGACATCTGTGAAAGAAAGCATCGAGGGGAACCTTTGACTACGGTTATAATATGCCGTATGTTTGTTCCGCAAAACTCGAAAAGAATTCGATAGTTTGACTTGAAACTTTTACACAACGTGTTTTGATAGAAGAGTGTTTTTATATTCTTGTCATTCCGAAGCTCTCAAGCTCTTTGTTTTCATTTCGTAGACAAAACGACGGAAATTTTTGATCGAGCGTTTTACGATATTGAGCCATCGTGAAGCCTGACTGGGTTAGCTAGTATTTATTATAAGTATTGAATCGCAATCCTGCTTTGAGCAAGCGTGGAGATTAATGCTCGTGCCTTCTCTGTGTAAGAAGAGGCCCTTGCCCTGCAGTGGATCAGTATCTAATTGTAGTCTGGTATTGTTGTTTCTGTAGAACTTAACTTAATTGAAAAATACTCATTAGATTTTATGAAAACCAAACAATTTACAAACGCCAGCTTGCACCACAAATCACCTAATTCGTAGCATTAACCAAATTTACAAAAGCATTCTGTCTCTGTCTGTCTCCAAACGATCGACGGAAACAGAGCGATGTTTTAAATAAGTTTAGCGATTCTCGGTGCGGGCCGCACCTCTGTTGCACATAGATCTAAGCGAGACTAGAACTATACCTACTACTTATGTTTTAAATACCGGCAAAACAAAACCGGTGTTGCCTTGCTGACGAGTACATCGAGAGTGGTCGTTGTCCGTTCATTCAACCTATCATTGCATGCTCTAAAACATAGAGTACAAGTACTTATATACTTAAGGGTTGCCAACTGTCTTGTTTTCCCAAGATACATTCTGAATTTTATAGTGTCCTGGGATGTCCTGGATAGATTTTAAGCGGCGCCCTGATAAGATCACGCACCTTTTTTAAATTCGCGCGCATTACGAGCAGTCTGCCCTGCCCCTTGATGTTTTCATTCAAAAAAGCATCGTGCCACTCTGTAGTGTGTCTCTTTCTTTCTACTACTGACGCGCAGTGCTTTCTCCATCTTACCTCTTTATCTATTATTGCTTCCTGTTTTAAAACAGATTTGTCCTGGGTTTTCCACTTATGAATCCTAGTTTTTAAAATTTGCGGTTGCAAAGCCTAACGTACTTAGCTATTACGATTCCCTTTGCACAAACTTTATTGCTGCCATATGCATTTGTAACGGAGACTATTAGGTACGCGAACCTAGTCCGTATCATTACAAAACGAGTTATATCTTTAGTTGAAACAAGTACTAACTTATGTTTTTTTATAAAGAACATTAATTATTCTTATTAATCGTAAGATTCTTAATACAACATTGACAAATTAGACTCTAGAAACTGCTTAGTGTTTCCTTTTAAAGTTCAGTTAGTACTGCAGAGTTTAGTAATGACCCTGTGATCGACTTGATTAAAAATAAGTGCACTAGATGATATTATTAGGAGTTTATTCTGTAGTTTACCCGTATCTCATATGTATCGCGCCGACAGTACCTGAATTTGGATGAACTCAGCTATCCCATACTTCTCGTGGATGGACACAAATGTGCTGATTTTTGCCCCGCTACAACAGGGTTGGCCCCAAAGTAAAAGTTGTTCATAATTTGTATAAACCTTTTTCGCCCCAGAGTTTGGAAACCCTGGACAATGGCAAGCCGTACACGGCATCTTACTACGGCGACGTGCAGGCGGTGATCAAGAACCTGCGATACTACGCCGGCTGGGCCGATAAGAGCCACGGTTTGGTGCTGCCTACTGATGGGAAGTACCTCGCCTACACCCGGCATGAGCCTGTCGGTATGTGAACAGATTTGTATAAAACGTTTTAGCTTAGCAAAGCTCGCGTAGGGATTCGTTCATAAGTCCCCACATCCACAACATGTATACCGGTTTTCTTAAGGATATTTCAGATACACAAATTAATAAAAACGCGTTTAGAATATTAGTAGAGTAGGGTAAATAAACTAGTGGCCCTTTTTCTAGCGTCTGGCCACTGCATGGCTCATTGTTTTTTTAACGAACATAGTGTATGACTTTTTGTTACGGTTGAATCCATTATCATCATCCACCTAGCTGGCGTGACGGGATGGGCTTTTATCCAATTATATCCATGAAAGTAGGTATATGTATCAGACTTGTACAAATACGATTATACATATATGGGAATACAAGTGTCTACGGAATCGGTATACCGCTACTCTTTCAAATTAGGTTTGTAACGTAGATGCAGATCATACTTTTGGGTACGAAATAATTTCTCAAGTACGAAATACTACTGAATTGCGGACTTCTGTGCTTAAGTTAACTAGTCCGCATTTCAGTAGTAATCACACTTTGACCTTGAGGTGGCTCACGTAGTATGGAGTTTCAATAGAATGCGAGGCCTACTCATACTGGTTTTATTACCACTTACACGCGTCCTACCGTGCTGCTTATGTTAACATGTATTTTGAATCCATAAGTATTTGAAATACTCACTACAAAATACCTCGGCGTCAGGTATTTGAAATATGAATTACAAATTACATTTTAAGCCAGAACCATCAGAATCAGATCAATCAATAGAAAAATCAGATCAGAATTGATTTGTCATTGTTATACCGTTTCAAAATGTTATCTCGACTCATACAAACATCTATGTTTTGATTAACACTAGATAGTGCTAATCAAATTAGATTGTAAGTGTGGATCGTGTGAAAAACTGGTAAGCAGTGTGCAAACAACGATTTTAGACACCAAAATACACATAAACATCCGTCAGTGTGATAAAAAAATATTATTACTTATATCATTCTGATAAACTGCATTTTGGCGTCTCATATTATAAAAAAAAAAAACAAACTTCATTTATTCAAATTAGGCTGAGAATCAGCACTTTTTGAACGTCAAAAACGTTTACATAAGACAGTCCCCCAAAACGCCCACCCTTCACCACTTCCTAGTGTTTTTGCTGGGAAGAAGAAGTGGAGGAACAAACTCCCCAGCAACAAGTCTGTCTGATAGGTTTGAAGAACTTGAAGCTATACAACATATTATGTCAAAAATAATAATCATGGCAATCATCTTTATACATCATTAAATTAAATAATTTGCTATTATTTATTAATATAGGGTGTAACGGACATCGAGCCACAACCTGATACGATTACTTCAGTATGTGATTCTGGACTGTTTTTCTAATTTCATCAGATGTCATTTTTACTGTAAACTGTAAAAAAACATGAGAAAAATCATAATTTTCATCGAAACAAATGAGATTAATAATTATAAAGTAAATAACACTACTCAACAAATTTTCAACTTTTGATTTTATCTGAGGTCGCATTATGTGATTACTATTTCTTGCCACTAAAGTAATAAAAATATGCAAATATACACACACCATCACATCTCAATGTCCAGATAAACATCCATGTCCGAAATCACGAATTTTCCATAATTTTATTCTAATTTTAATTGAAATGGCGTAGTTTTTTTGGAGTGGCTGGCTTTTCTCTTGTACTCAGTAGCAGGGGTCTCTCTAATAAGGCTCCAACAGTAATCCGCGAGCATAGCAGGCTCCCATCTGCCTTGAAATCGCTTTTCAAATGCAACAACATCTTGGTGAAAGCGTTCGCCATGTTCGTCACTGACTGATCCCATATTTTCAGGGAAAAAGTCCAAATGCGAGTGAAAAAAATGCAACTTAAGTGACATATTGCATCCCATTTTATAGTAGCAGTTTTCTTTGCTTATTTTTTTCACAATTTTTTTTATGAGCCCCAGTTTGATGTGCAATGCCGGCAAAATAATTTTATCTTGCTCAACCAATGGTTCAAATTTTACGTTTTTCTGGCCCACTACTAGAGAGTGACGTAATGGCCAATCTTTTTTAATAAAATGTTGAGCTCGAGCTCGGCTATCCCACTCGCAAAGAAAACAACAATATTTTGTATAGCCTGACTGCAAGCCTGTTAACAAAGCAACCACTTTAAGATCTGCACAAACTGGCCATTTATGATCTCTGTATTTAATTTTTTCTAATAAAAGTTTCATAACGTCATAAGTTTCTTTCAAATTAGCACTATAAGCGAGGGGCAAGGACGGTAACTCATTTCCATTATGCAACAATACTGCTTTCAAGCTACTTTTTGAGGAATCAATAAATAAACGCCATTCAGCAGCTACATGATTTTGCCCAAGCTGTGCCATTAATCCATTTACATCATTGCAAGAAACTAAGCCATCTTCTTTAGAATAGTACGGAACCAGTGAGCTATGTCGTTTACGATAAAAAGATACCTTCACATCTGATTCACATAGATTCCATTGCTGTAATCTGGATGTCAATAATTCTGCCTTATCAATGGGTAAATTTAATTCTCTTATTAAGTCATTAAGCCTACTTTGATTCAATAAAAGTGGCTCAGATGCACATTTTGGGACATATTGGGGGTCCTCGCTATTTTCACTATCCGTCGAACTCGAGTCGACTTCAACTGTCTGAATTAAATTCACTGGGCACTCAGGAACAGGTAACTCGTCAGAATGTGGCTGAGGTTTTATTACCGATGGCACGTTGGCATACTTAATATGTCGTTTTGATTTTTCAGAAAACCCCTTTAATTGCGTTAAACAAAAATAACAATCGACGGCATGATTCGTTGGCTCCATCCACACCATTGGCGTACTAAATGGCATTTTTTTAGTTGTTCCCTTACACCAACCATTGAGATATGTATAACATCTTAAGCAGCACACTTTAGGAACCCATGACTTGTCTTGATTCCTTACGACACGGTTAAAATAAGCTTGATAGCACTGTTTAATTAAGTCAGAAAGTGGTTTTTTTTTCGATTTCGGCGTAAACTCGCCACAAATATAGCAAAATAAATCAGGACTGTTAACACACACTCGCGACATTTTAGAAGTCAGTTAATATACTAACAAATGCACTATGTTCCATTTGCAAAAGTAATAAGTTTCCGGACTACCCGCATTTTAACTTTTGTAACCAGATGTGATATCGAAATAAAATGCATACAGTATTTTTATATTGGTCAAGCTTATTATGAAATAATATGAATTGGGTCAGATATTTTTTAAGTGTTGAGTAGTGTAATTTACTTCTTTTATGAACAATGTCATTGGGTTAGATAGAAAACATGATTAACGGCACTGGATTGGCTGCTGCGCTGCTTGCGCTGGCGCGGGTTCGATTCCCGCGCGGAACAAATATTTGGTTGGCCTACAGGGTCGGGCTGTTTGTGTATGTGAGTTTAAATGTTTCTAAACGCACCCACGATACAGGAGAAATTTATAGTGTGGGGCAACGTTTTTTAAAACTAAATTAAATAACATCTGAAAAAATATTAAAAAATTACAATATTTGGGGTCCAGAATCATGTATGTAATGAATTCATGTTATCAAGTTGTGCGTGGAGCCTTTTTGGACAACGACTAGATGGTCAAAACGCTATGTATAGCGGCCTTCATTCTATCTATTTCATTTACTCTTCATTCCACATCAGAATCAATGTTCCCATCTCTTATGAACAGACTCCCCGAATATACAAATTCGTTAACATGTTCCACACTCTTATCATTACTATGCACAGGACACACCGACACATTATCTTCTCTTTCAACATTATTACCTTCGCTCTGTTCATATTTTTATTCAACCCTTTCGTCCTAAATGCTCCATTCATCACGGTCACCATGTATTGCAACTGTTCTGCCGATGATGCAAGAAGACCTTGATAATCTGCGTAGAGGAGACATTTGGCAGGCAACTTATGCTTCCTCAATCCACACTCACTCTCTTTTAAATCTGTTACACAACTATCCATGTACAAATTGAGAACAGCCATGGTGACGAAACATAACCTTGCCTAACACCCCTAGAAATGCCAAACCAGCCCGTGTATGTCCCATTTATTACTTACACAAGCACTGGAATCCTTGTAAAGAGATTTCAGTGCCCGTATCAAGCGACAGCCCACACCATACATGGATAGTGTTAACCACAGACAGTTCTTTCCTGCACACACTGTCATAGACCTTCTCCAAGTCAACGAAAGCACAGTAAACTTTCTTGTGCTTTTCCAAATGTTTCTCGGCTATTCACCGTAAGGAGAAGATGATATGATCCATGCATCCCGTTCCCTCTTTAAACCTTGCCTGCACATCCCAAACTTTCTCATACGTCAGCCTTATCATTTTTTTAATCAAATAAATAAAATAAAAATAAAAAAAATAAAAATATTTTATTTCAGACAAAGTAGTCCATAGACAAGACAAGATTGTTAGTAACAAGAATTTTGCTTATATCTATTGTTAGTAATCAAAGCCTTTGCATACATTTTTGCAACTACGCTCAAAAGACTATTGTCGCGGTAGTTCTACACTCCTGCTGTGATCCTTTTCTTTTATGTAGTGGTACGATTACAGCCTAGCACCAGTCATCCGGCACACGGCCATATCTCCAACATATATTAAAGATCCGGTACAACAGGCTTGCCCCCGTCACCGTTCTTCAGCATTTCAGCAGACAATCTATCAGTGCGTAATGCTATGTTATTTGCACACCGTGTGTCCCAACATCGTGTGCATGTCAATATTGATTATGTTTATCGGATAATTTAGTCATTTAATCTACTTATAAGATCTAGATTCTGTCTCTGATACTATAAGTAGGTACAGCAGCAATGATGAATCTTGACGATCAGGCAATTGTGAATAACGGCAATAGGGTATCGGACTAGTTTTGATTAGTACCTAATCTCGATTTAGTGAGTTTTTATACAGAGACAGCTCTACAGACAACTCAATACTCAATACTTTATTGCATTCCACATGTAGTACTTAGGTGGTAAAACTTAAAATTAGATCACATGGACCCTGTCGGGCACAGCAAATAAGTGAGTTAGGAGAGAGGAAGCACTTGTAAATTATAATTATTATACAGTAGGTAGGTAATTTCTAAGATAAACTAATAGTAGGTATTTATAATATAGAATATAAATAGGTATCTATTCTCTTGTAATAATTAATAAATATAATATAAATATTTAATTTCGACTACTAAAATTATGACTTGATATGTATATCACTGAAATATTCATTTAATGAGTAGTAGCTTTTCTTTAACAAAAAATTTCTTAGTTTTTTTAGAAATGTGTGAGTTTTTTCTTCGTTTTTTATTGATCCGGGTAGTTTATTATATACTTTAATAGACATTACATAGGGACTTTTTGAGTGCATTTTTAGTCGAGAACTTGGTATGTTTAGCCTAGATCGGTGTCTGAGTAGATAGCGCGACTGGATGTCTTCACGTTTTGAGTAGAACTCGTGATGTTTTCGCACAAATTTGCATGTTTCTAAGATATATATACACGGAAGGGTTAACATATAACAACTGACGTTATCTATATGACCGCCATAGTTTCACAGGGCAAATATGACTTTTACAGTAATAACTAGCTATATCTTGGGCGCTGGAAGCAGTAGTGGGGGAAGTTCAGGGTAGTCAAGCTCAGCGCTTAAGTTCCATGCCCCGTAACTTTACCACAGTAGAAAGGTTCCCACCAAAAACGTCTAAGGCGTGTAGCTACTCCATTTTTTATCGTTTTTTTATTTTTTCTTTCTCAGGAGTATGCGGTCAGATCATCCCCTGGAACTTCCCTTTGCTGATGGCCGCATGGAAGATAGGTCCGGCCCTAGCTGCCGGCTGCACTGTGGTCATGAAGCCCGCCGAGCAGACCCCGCTCACCGCGCTCTACCTCGCTCAACTCGTCAAGGTCATTATATATGGTCATGTAACACAGCAACAGCTCATCATTTAGGACTTATAAATATCAGTGTTAATTTTAAACCGTGGTGCTAGGCAACTGGGCCTAACCCAGTTGTAAACGTCCCTTTGTTCTATTGACCTAGCTCTGTTTCTGTATCTTGCTTGATATGAAGGGAAGTGGAAGTTTTGTATTTTTCTAACTCCTCCGCTGTTCTTTTCTGATTAGTTTCGTTGCGAGATCCCAGACAGTTGAATCGTTACTCCGGGACTCGTCGGGCTTCATTGTCTCGACGCTTATCTGGTGGTCGCCACGGTTTTTATGGTTTTCAGGAGTTTGCAGTGGTTTGGGAATAGTGTGGCGGGATTATTCTATACATGGTCAGGTCAGACAGGTCAAACTAAGAGCTAAGCTAACTTAGTCTCATAAGTCATAACTTTTGAGCCAGCTACGGTCTGCTAGTTCATTGTTCGTAGTAGATACACAGTCATAGAAATATAAGGTGGAGCACCTTAAGTTCTATATTTGCTTGCACTCATTACAAACGACGCTTTGCGAACATAAATAATGAGAAATATTTTTTTGTGGTTTTTTAAATGTGAATGAAGGTAGACACTTATACTACCTATTGAATGAAAAATTATAACGTCACGTAATAAATTGACTAAGTTATTATTTTGAGAATATTTAAAAAAATATTTATGTTTTTATTTTTAATCAGTTAAGAAAGTATGCCAGTTCCAATAATTGTATCACACGTCGTTAAGATTTAAGGTATGCAGTATTGGCCCAAGACTAATTACTAGACATTAATATTAATTTTCTATGTACAGTGATTGTTATTTAATGTTAACCATCGCCGTACGTAGAACGCACAATATATCCCCAATCTGGCAAACTCGTTGTGTAAACTGCTTTGAACAAATGTCCCTATTTATAATAATAATAAGGTTTATTCACAAAAAGAAATACAGAAACACATTTTTAGTTTACATTACTAGTTGCAAAATCTGTACAAAAAGTATATAACCCTGTCTCTTAGACTAGGATAGCCTGTATTCTAAGAGACAGTGTTCGACCGAATAATTGTATTTAAACATCATATAATACAACAAGTGAACGGTGTTGATGTGAGCTTCTGTAGTTGTGTTATGTGTAGTGAATAGAGAAAAAAAAAGAAGGGTAAAGTAAATTAAATGGAAACGTACACGTTTGGGTTTATGATTGGGGAATATGAGTGCCTGATTGTGTGCGCTTTTTTATGTAAGAGTTGTTTAAAGCAAGTGTGCTTTCAACAAATATCTTAAATCTTAACCGCGGAAAACACCTCGGGGAGTAGCTAATTGGGCATAAAAAACGATACACACTTGTCTTGTGGTCATATGAGACCAAACGATTTCATGGGTTAAAGTGGCATGGAATATATTGATAACTTGTGATAATTATAACATAAACATTGTCATTATTATTCGTAAATATGTTTTCAACGCACATCAACATCACGCCTGTAATCCCTGAAGAGTTAGGCAGCGGCGTAGCTATCTATAGTACACCCACATTTTGCCAGTTATGTTTAAGTCCTATTTAGTCAGGATATGAGCCCAGTTTATAGCAATAGGCTCGCCCCCTATTACAGGTAACTGACTTAATGTGGTGTTCTATAGGCATGCCTCTGCTGAAACCTTCGGGGAACACAGGTCTGATGTTGTCTATTATAAAACTTAATCATTTATTATAGGCTCTTAAGTTTATGATTGAATATTGATTTCTTAATTGAAATGAACTTGACGTTGGCAAGATAATACATATTTTCTAATACAACGTCCTATCTGCAGGAGGCTGGCTTCCCCCCGGGAGTGGTGAACATGCTGCCCGGGTTCGGAGACGCAGGCGCAGCCCTGGTGGACCATCCTGACATTGACAAGATCGCCTTCACAGGTAATAATGGCATCTATGGATTTTAAGGGATTACTCATACAACAGTTTTGTATGACATGCGTACGCGTCCTTTCAGCTGAACGGATGCGTACGCGTCGCCATACAAAATCGTTATTTTATATGGACATAAGCTGAATAAGTGTGAGGAGTCCCTAAAGAGTCATTTTTCTGAGTCATCAGGTTTTTGCATGCAAAAGTGGTAAGACTGTAAAGTAATATCCAAATTTACGACTCGTTGACCATAAAAAGTAATATTCCGCTTTTGGTATTTATTTTCAATTAGAGATAAGGCCAAGGATTATAAACAAGGTTTGATTTATTTAAGACTATTCGTCATTTGTTGTGTTTACCCTCTCAACAACCGTATTATAATAATAATAATTTTATAAATTGAACCAAATACAAATACAGTGTAAAACAAACGGTGCCTTACCGGGTTATTCCTCGTGCTATTTATAAGATAAAAGTAAAGACAATTAAAAGAAGATTCATCATCTGCCTAGCCTTTTCCAAGTATGTTGGGGTCGGTTTCACGTCTAACCGGAGCAGCTGACTATCTGATCTCCACAACCGAATTAGTGGGAAACACGATATCCCTTGGTAAGATTGTTTGTCAGACTTTCGGGCTTCTTACTACCCGTAACGACTGTTAAAGATCGACTAATGACACCCGGGACCAACGGCTTAACGTGATTTCCGAGGTACGGAGAAGTCTCGATATATTACGAACAGTCACCCATCCACAGACTGACCTCGACAAGTGTAGCTTAACCTTGGATCAATCCATGCGGTTGTTTTTATTTAGCCACGAGCTCCATCTAAAATGTAGTTACTTAAAGAACGGAATGCATACAAAACAAATACAGACATAAACTTTGGCAAGTGTCGACACAACTGCTTATCGCTGCTCGCAACTGCAACTGATTACATATGTACATAATAAATTTTCATAGTGCGCAAGTCCATTCACAGTGCAAATAAGTATATTATTCAATTTATTATCGTGTTAGCTTGTTTATGTAATCGTTGTTACATAAATTACCGACAATATTTGTGATATTCTGAGTCCGTTAGCGCAGCTAGCTAATATAAAAATATATTATCAAATAACGCTTTAAAAGCCAGATCCCAAAATGGCACATTCAAAATATGAAGAAGTGACGTCCAAACTCATGTATCATGTATATTTATTTTACCACGGATGTCATTTGTAGATCTTTGACAGTAGTTACGGGTAGACAGAAGCCCGAAATTCTGACAACCAGTCTTAATAACCCCTTAGTAAGACTGGTTGTAGGAATTTCGGGCAACAACGGGCAACACAGTACCCTACCGTGTTGCCCAGTAACTACGTTGAGGGGTCAAGTGGGCAGTCGCTCCATGTTAAATACACGTATTCGTACTCTGAACGTATAATGTTGGGAAAAGGCTAAGCCGATGTTGATACCACTGACATACCTACCAACAACTAAACTTGTAATAAAAATAAAAATGATAGATATAATAATAAAAATTATTAGTAAAAACAAATACTGAGAAATATTTAGGTCTTACTCTTGATGATAAACTTACAATGAAACCTCACATTGAGAAAGTAAGAAAAAAGATATCATCACTGACCGGTGCACTTAGAGGAATTGTCCGATGTCTCCCACTAAGGGTCAGATATATTATTTATAACTCGATGGTTAAATCACATCTCGATTATTTAATCGAAGTATGGGGAAGTGCTGCCAAAACTCACCTTAAAAAGCTACAAACATCTCAAAATAAAATTATTAAAGTCTTATTCAATTATGATTACTTAACATCTTCTCAAAAGGTTTACAAAGAAACAAAATTAATGAATATCGGTCAAATTTATAAATATAACACTTGCATACTTGTACGTAAAATAATGAATAGAGACATACACACACAAATAACATTTACAAAAAGAATGCAAATTCAAAAGCGCATTACGAGGCAGGCTAACCATATAATTTTAAGAGCACCGAGGACAAACTACGGTCGAAAGACTGTCGTATATGAGGGGGCTGAACTCTATAACTCTTTACCTAAAGTAATCAAGGAATCGAAATCACTTCCAACTTTTAAGAGATTATTAAAACACCACCTAAATAATTTATAAATTCTAAGTTTTGCCGTTTTTGTTTATAACTTAATTTTAGTTTATTACCAAGCGAAATCGTCGCTTATTGTATCTTAATTATTATGTTTTTCCTCATAGAAGTGAATAATGTATTCTTTTTGAGCGAAATAAATGTCTTAAACCGTAAAATAAAATTAACGCAACTGTCATGCATTCTCCTCGCAGCATTCAGAACAAATATAAAACAGTACAAATGAGATGTTCCTTAACAAATTAAAGCACGCAATTGTTTAAATAATTGAAGAATGCTCTACAGCTCCCTAGACACCACTGAATAGCAAATTAAAGCCCTTAAACACAATAAACAATATCCAAAGACTACTACTTGTCTATGGTGAAAACCAACGACTAAAACTGTAAAGCCCTTCCTTTTTGCTCCCAGGTTCGACAGAAGTAGGCAAGATAATCCAGCGCAACTCTGCGGGCACGGTGAAGCGCCTCACGTTGGAGCTGGGCGGCAAGTCGCCGAACATCATCTTCGCCGACACCGACATCGAGCGGGCCGTGGAGGCGGCGCACTTCGCGCTGTTCTTCAACATGGGGCAGTGCTGCTGTGCGGGTATGTCGTGAGGTTCCAGCTCCGCTGATGCGTACAGAATTGCCAACACGATCTAAATGTACGGAGCAGCTAAGATTTGATGGGAAACATTTACCGGCCCGCTTCGTGAGTCACGCTCTCTGCACGCCACCGCTTTCGACTTCATTGTGTGTGCGCCCGCGCATACCAAACGTCTGACTGACTATTACTGACAACAACTTACAATTTTACTCCATAATGATTTATTGGTTTTATTTTTAAAATTCTTTGAACTGCCTCGTTGGTCTAGTGGTCCCAAGCGTAACTGTTGAAGTCCTAGGTTCAAGTCCCAGGTCGGGCAAAGGGTTATTGAGTTTTCCAATAATAATTTTCTCATGTCTGGTTGAAGGCAATAGGCTCGCCCCCTATTATATGGGTATTGGTGTACTATTATATAAGTGCATCTGTGCCCAACCCTTCGGGGGAATACAGTCGTGATGTTATGTGTGTATATTCTTTCATTAACCATCAATTTCGACGTTTTACATCTACCGGGCGTCCCGTTACGGCCAACTTTTTTATGACATATGAGCAAATCATATGCCAGGGTTGGTCCCATAGGAAAGATTGTGCATATTATATGCCCTGCTCTGTAAAAGTGTGAGCATGGGTATGGTGGTATGTGCAATAATAATGTTGGTCTGCCCAGGTTCCCGCACATTCGTGGAGGACAAGATCTACGACAAGTTCGTGGAGATGTCGGCTGCGCGCGCCAAGCGACGAGTAGTCGGCGATCCCTTCAAGCCTGACACCGAGCAGGGACCACAGGTACCACATACCTGCTTAATATACAGGCTACACTACAATGAGGTCTACCGTGTTTGTGCTCACCAGGTGGCGCCACTGTCGAGTGAGGTCCTCATGTGCTGTTAAAGTTTGTTACTACGGACGTGACAACAAAGTTTGCATTTTAATTATATTGAATACCTTAAAACTAGTTCAAACCGTACCCGCAAAATTACAAGTATGCCTCAGTGTTGTTCAGTCCCCTGAGTAAATTGGATCGGGAGTAAATGCAAAAACTGACTTTGACTTCTGCTCTTCTGACATTCATTGACCCGTCACTCATATTTACGACCTATGTGGCGCGGCGGGCGAAGGTCCGCTTGCGACGCAGGAGGTTGCGGGTTCGATTCCCGCCTTGGGACAAATGTTTGTACGATCTACAAAGATTTGTTCCGGGTGTTCTGGGTATTTTCTATGTATAATAAAAGAAATATCTATCTATGTAATGTATTTTATTAAGTATATCAGTCATCTAGCACCCATAACACAAGCTCTGCTTAACTTGGGGCTAGATGATGCTGTGTGGATTGTCAAGCATTATTTATTTGTTTATTTATATTTGCCTAAGTTGATCTCAGGTATTATTGCAAAATATTCACAAGATTATTTTAATTAGAAAACCCGCGTAGTCCAACCACAAACAGTTCGACATTTCGGAGACCTCACGCTACACTAGCGGCTCTAGCGGAGAATCTATACGCAATAGCCCTCATTAGAGTGGATATCACCGTTCCTCAAAATAAATTCTAACTAGAACATCTTTTAAAGAACGCTCGCCTCGCGCATCCTTATACACTTTCGGGGCTAATTATCAGTCAGATTATTCATTATCAAGTTTATTGTAATACGCGTAAAATCTATATTTGTTTGGCCGTGACAACCGCACTGTACTTTGCCGTTGTATCTTTGTATTTATAACCGACTTCCATCTGGTTTACTATATTATTCTATAATGTTATTTCCAGATCGACTTAGAGCAGCAGACCCGCATTCTGGGCCTCATCGAGACCGGCAAGAAGCAGGGCGCTACACTAGTCGCGGGAGGCAACCGCGCCTCTGATACCGGATACTTCGTGGAACCTACTGTGTTCAGTGATGTCAAGGATAATATGGATATAGCTACCACTGAGGTTTGTACTGTTTAGCAACTTAATATGTTATGTATGGCCAGATTACTAGGAGCTACTGAAAAATTCCTTAAACCCAATATGCATTAGGGTGGGGGCGAGATTATTAAATAGGACTTAAACATAACTGGCGAAATGTGTTTGTAATGCAGCCATAGTTCTGCCTTACCCTTTGGGAAATAATTCACATAACATATATTGCTCTTATGTAACGTGCTAAGCTAGGTGCTTTTATTTCTACACGATCTAAATTACCAACATTTGCGAAGCGCCTTATTAACCAGCTTAAAAAAAGGCGGTTCTTTGTTCGTCTGTATGTATGTTTCATTTTTTTTGTATATTCACCGATTTTTTAAAGTCCAAGAACCTAGTACCAGAACCAAGTACTTAACTTTCTTTTTTCTTTACTTTCTAGATCTTCGGGCCAGTGCAGCAGATCTTAAAGTTCTCGCAGGTGGATGAGGTCATTGAGCGCGCCAACGCCTCGGAGTACGGCCTGGCGTCCGCCGTGTTCACGCAGGACATCGACAAGGCTAACTACGTGGTGCAGGTACATTCGTCAACAACCCACTGCCAGCAGTGAAAGAATCGTAGATTTTGACAATTTTGTGCACACAGCCGTTTTAATGGCACGGTTGGTGTAGTGGCTGAGCAATTGGCTGCTGCGCTACGTGTCGCGGGTTCGATCCCCGCACGGAACAAATATTTTTATGACGTACAGATAGTTGTTCCGGGTCTGGCTGTTTGTGTATGTGAGTTAAACTGTTTGTAAATGCATCCACAATACAGGATAGTTCCTAGTGTGGCGCAACGTTCTTTTAAAGAAGAAAAAAAAGTAGGTCCTGACCATTTTCTTAAGCTGTTGTCCAATATGCAGTTCCGTATTAAATGTTGGTGTTGTATGTTATTGAAAAATTTATTCGCAAGCGTGACAAACACAGATTTCTCGAAATATAACCATTAAAGTCACCATTAAAACTCTAAATTAGAATAGTGTTCAAAATATCATAATTCATGAAATACTCATTGAATCGTACAATTTGAACTTAAAAGTCGTACAATCATTTCAAGTATTAATTATACGTGAACTACACATTTTATACAGTCGCGAATAACTTTTTAAAAACATGCAACCTGAAACTGAGCTGAAAATTGCTAAAAACCTATGAAAATTTGAATTTCGGGCTGCCAGTACGCATTCACGTTAATAACAATATAATTCCGTATACAGAGACTTCGCGCCGGCACAGTATGGGTGAACGACTACAACGTACTCAGCAACCAAGTTCCCTTCGGCGGGTACAAGCAGTCGGGCATCGGTCGCGAAAACGGACCCTACGGCATCAAGAACTACACTGAAGTTAAGGCCGTCGTCACTAGGCTTACTGATAAAACCTCGTAAAGAGAATGGAGAAGACAGAGTAACCTTGAGTGCCTAGTGTGACGTTTTGTACTTATCCAATCACGTTCGCGCTAGCATTTACTCATGTCAATTTGTATAGAATATTTGTGTTTCCCATTATTGTCACCAGAAGGCGCTTATTCACAAAAAAAACCAAATTCATTTATTAAAATTAGGCTGAGAATCAGTACTTTTTGAACGTCAAAATTTACATAAGACAGTCCCCTAAAACGCCCACCCTTCACCACGTCCTAGTGTTTTTGCTGGGAAGAAGAAGTGGTGCAACAAATTCCCAAGCAAATTCAGTTGTTTCAATCATATTCGACGCGATCGAATAGGTTTCAAAGCTCACACTAACTGCTAATTTCAATAACGTGTCTTGATTCAAATCTAGGTATCGATCTTTGTTTGTAACCAATCAATGGCAGAGTTTGCAATCTGTTACCTTGAAAGGGCGAATCAGAAGCATGCTGAGTACTCCATTTTCTATTACTTACGTAATTATAGGCTATTCTCACTAACCCTTATTAGTAAACGTGAATTAAGTTGGGCATAACTTTAATCCGCGTTCAAGGGGTAGTGTCAACGTTGTAAAGCAAACTTTCTGATTTTTTTATAATATAATTGTTACCTATTTGTATAAATTAGACTACGATATTTTCGGTCCCTGCGTTATAATTATGTAAATTTGCCATACTGTTTCGAGATTATTAGTAACATTATACAGTATAATGATCTACCCTGCATTTGTTACTTTTTCTACTTTTGAGTTCTAACGTATCGCGTTAATACATATTATTGTTAACGTTTAAGATGTTAAGTTAGAGGATGAGGAAATCATTACATATTGTGCATTTACATCCTAAGGCCGCGTTCACACCCAATTTACGTACAACTTGATGGTGCCGAGTTGCCGACTATACGTGTTGTGCACGCGACCTAAAAATCGGTGCAAAAAATAGAATCATGAAATTATATAATATTCCAAATGTCTTCCAGTATGCGTAATTGACGATACAGCGCCACGAATTTGTTTTCTAACATTCGTTGTGCGATCCTTTGTGACACGGCGTACACTCGCAACGAATGTTTGCAAAACAAATGCTCGCAGTATCCTTCCTTATACATATCTATTATAATAAGCACAATGTATATTCCATAATTATTGTATAGTGCCATTTGTATACGTACTGTTGCTTCTTTTGTAGTTTACTTTATAATTTTGTATAATAAAAAGCCAGCAATATAAGCACAAAGTTTTATTGATAACAGTTAAATCTAAAATCAACCACACATCTGAGTAACAATAGCATTTAAAATGGAAACTTTAGAAATCACGTAATACTCATTTTATAAATCAACTTACATATTGAGAAAATCAAAGGAATCATAGAAAAGTACCAAACCAGGCAACTAATTAAACCTTTGGTGTATTTAATACAATTTAAAAATATAGAAACGTAGATTAAAATATTAAGATACGATTAAAAGTGCGAATATCAAAGTATATCAAGGCTGAACCTTCATAAGATGCATCTATTCTATAAATCACAACAGTGGAATGTATCGGTGCCACTTACTCTAAATCACATAGCCTTGCACTATAATCACTAAAAACGATACAAATTAAAACACGGAAACAAATCTAAAATACAAGAAAACCTATGAAAAATATCTTTGGGTTTTCTAAATGCGAGTACAAATTGGACGGGTGAGTAACATAATTGTGATGATAACAATATTACGATTTACCGAATAAAAAGTGTAATACAAAAAATCTATCAACTTTGTACTTGTCAAACTACGACAGTTTAATGAAAAAAAAAAAGTTCTACCAACGCCTCATCATGCAGTATTGTAATTTGTACTTATGGCTTCAACATTAGTATTAACAACTAAACGAAAAATTCTTAATTCTGGATCAACAGAATTAATCAGTCCTTATCCTCGTTCAGATTCAAGAGGTTTTCTTCAGATATCTTCGGTAAGCAGCCGCATGACATTGGAGATTTATCATTCTTAAGTTTCGCGAGGTCCTCTTCAATCTTTCTCTCAAGTAATTCGAAGTCATCGTTCTCCACTTGGCACGTGACACATTCATCCGATGAAGAGTCCTGGTAACTCAGCACGTTCTCAATATTCACCTCAACTTCTTCATTTCTGTCGCATGTCGGTAAGGAAGGGCTGCTATTGCTAAGAGCTCGTGAATCCCTGTTCAGTCTCGGTGCAGTCGGTATAAATATTTCGGATTTCGGCCGTATTCTGATGTTAGGTTTCGATTTCCGACCAACGTTGGGCGCGCGTTTTTCCTTTGGGAATATGCGCTGGATTCTCTCTTCGACGAGTGATATGCTACGTTTGAAAACCACGGTGTCCTGTGGACGCTGGTCGTGCGCGCAGCCGTCGATAGCGTCCCGTGACTCTGTGTCGGAGTTGTCGCATCGGAAGTAGATGGTGTCGCAGCCGTTCTCCTGCTTGACCTTGATGAGACAGCAGTCGTCCTCCTTCTCGCACAGTATCTCGTGCAACGACCCGTGCAGCGGTATCAGCTTGACTTTACCGCCGAAGTTGTCTTGCATCGTTGATAAGTCGTCGTCTATGTATAAGTCCTCCGTACTTCTAGCTTCCTGTTGACAAAAACAACAAAAAAAACGTAAGTAATAAGAAACGTCATCTCATTTTATTATAATTAAAAACGGTCACGCACACTTTAATTATGAAAACCGTGCTCACTGCTACGAAATATTGGTGCTGCCAAAGTCAAATTCATTCCATGTATGTTATCTACCAATCGTTTTGCCAACTAATGTGAGGTCGGCTTTCAGTCTAACCGGAAGCAGATGAATACCTGTTTTTTTACATGGAGCGTCTGCCCATCTGCCTATTACGATACCCCTAGGTGAGACTGGTCGTCAGTCATTCGGGCTTCTGACTCTCCGTAACGGCCGACCAAGATCTACATATATCCGCGGGGACCAACAGCTTCACGTGCTTTCCGAAGCACGGAGGGCTCTCGATACGTAATGGATGGTCACCCATACACGGACCGATCTCAGCAAGTGTAGCTTTATCTTCGATCGACCCGTGCTATTATTTGTTAGCCATTACCCCTTAATCTTTTGACGGCCATCGTCACAAATACATGACAAGCGAACGCATGCCTTCCACGCCAACGTCACAAATAAGTAACAAAACATGCGGAGCACTGTAAGTACTATAACACAAAATAAACACTTAAATCTCTTGTGTGTTTATTTATATATCTTAAAAGTAGAAGCTCCCGTGCGTATTTAATTGATAAATACATGAATAATAAAGAAGAATCGTGAAAGGCACGCGCGTGCGTTTATGGTCAAGCGGTCAAAAGGTTAAATTACCATGTAGAGTGTAAGTGCGATTGATTACCTGAAGCCCTATTTACTACTAACCTGTAAAGCATTGAAAGCCTGGCACCTCTTCAACGCATGAACATGAACATCCTCAGTCAGAGTATCTTCCATTGACTGGTTCATTTTGTCCTTAGTACATATATTGCTGTTAGTACTAACATTATTATTGCTGCCATCACAAATAGTTACATTCACACAGTTGTCTAGAACCTGGAGACTATTCTCCCCTGTACGGGTAAAGGTGATATGTAATAATGGTTTGTTATTCCCATTGATTTTGACTCGAGAGAACGATTTCATCGGCTCCTTCTTCGTGGACCTCGTATCTTCGTTATTGGTTAAAGACTCTATGATGTTCGCAACTCCTTTGTTGACAATCTCTTCGTTTTTAGAAGCGGTGGAAGCCTCATCGGTTATCTCCAGCAACAGATGTTGGAACTCTTTGCGTATCATGTCTCTAATATACTCTTCGATGCTTCTCGTGTCAGTTGACTGATCGATCATAAGCTCGGGTTTTTGGCTTTCCGTTAATGTTCTGCAATTAAACGTAAAATTATTGTTTTGATTGATCTAAATTAACATTGTAAAGAAGTAAAATTGTTTGTTTAACACCAAAGCCAACAAACAATACATTTGCTATTGTGTCTCGTTTCCTGGCAGTAAAGGTATTAAATGTTAGTAGAAGGTAATCTCCCGAAGTGCTGATCAGATTATGAAAATTTGGTCACTGATAGAAAGCAGCAGTATCGCGGAGTGCCTTAAGATGTTTTAAACTTAAATAAATTTTGTTTAATATTATATTAATCATCATACATGAATGGAACATTACAAATGTTCCATCTGGTTCAATTTACAATTATTGATTGTTTACTATACTAGCCATAATTTTTTAGATAAAAGTTATTTAGCAATGTATTGAAAAATCAGCCCCAAATGGAATACGATGTTATCCTCTCGAAACAATAGTATTAAACATGAAAAGCAAAAAGCCAACGACACGCGGTGTTCCCAGGCGGTCACCCATCCAAGTACTGACCGCGCCCGATGTTGCTTAACTTCGGTGATCGGACGAGAACCGGTGTATTCAACTTAGAATGGACGTTGGCGAAAGTTAAGTCGAATATATAGTGTGCTATCAACATAGTGTTGTCATTTAGTTTGAAAAGGGTGGTCTATTATGGATCGTATGAAAGAGCTATAATGTTGCCCAATGAATCAAACTATATTAAATATGTAGTTTAAAAAGTAAAAAATGTCTAGAAGCATTTTAATTCCTAAAAATGTAAAACGGCAACGTCACGGTTGCCGTTTTACATTTTTAGGAATTAAAATGCTTTAGACATTATTTACTCGGCGTTCCCGATCCGAGTACCGACCACGCCCGATGTTGCTTAACTTCCGTGATCGGACGAGAACCCGTTCAACGTAAAATGGACATTAGCAATAGGGTGACAATATAACGTGGCCCTTTGAAACGAAATCCGTTAATTTTTATGTCAAATAATTACCCTCGTTCCGATTCAGCCCTCCGCTGTTGAAGTTCAGGGCTCCGGTGTCGAAGTTCAGGGCTTCGAGAAAAGTTGACGCTCTTAGCGATCGTATCCCGCGCTTGGCAAAATTGCTCCCATTGGTGCCCTGTGTAAATAAAAATATATTTTATCATACAAGAATCAATTAATATGAACTCCACAGTAGGGATGTGTCGTTGGTAAAAATATATTAAGTCTATTTGGTCCGTCAGTAAGATTACCAAAAAATATTGGACACGTATTTTTGCTTATTCAAATCAATAAAAAGTGACAAGATAATAGCACATCAAAGTTCAGGAGAAGGGGCTTGGGACGTCACTTTTACGTAAAAGTGTAATACGGCGAGACGTCACGCGAAATTTCAACGCACTATATCGACGTCATTTTTGGTTTACGTGACAAAAGAAAAAATACGTGTCCTTTATTTTGAGTATTAGAAGAGAAACATGGACCTCCTTTGCATTATGTCATGAAATAGAACATGGCACTTTCACCTGGTTTTCTCAAAAGGCCGAATATGATAAATCAATCAAGTACACAAAGGCGTGAAGGCGTATCGTGAAGCGTTTGGTCGACTCTTTAAGTGACCAGAGGGCTGGCCTTTTTTTAGGCCAAAGAATCAGCAATGCCATTCAACGTTGCAACGCTGCCAGCCTTCTGGGCGCTTTTGCCGTTGACAGTGATACGGGTGATATTTTTGATGCCCTGTGATTATTTTTCTTTTCATGTATTAATAGTTTTATTACACAAATAATACTTACATTTAAAATCCTGCTAATGTCAATTGGGTGTAAATAAAGAAAATGGTAAGTATACAATTTCGAAATAAAAGCCTCATGCAAATATAAGTTTTTATTGTGTTAGCAACACCATGCAACATTCAAATAATAATACAAACAGCTGCGCAGATGTGTAGTGTTAGGGTGCAATTCCATTGAAGCGGAGACAAGCGAGGCAAGACAGGGGGAGGACGTGTAACAATCGAACACTCACAGACGAGACAAGAGAAGCGATGAGGATTACAACCGATGCGATTGGTCGATTCCTGCACGTCTTCGATCTGTTCCGCTTTAGTGAAAGGACAATTATAACATTCTAACGTTTGCTGATGGCGAGCGCGTATTCACATCAATAAGCATTCAAATAGGGGATAGATTTTTAAACCCATGTAATTTTAAGTATGCAACCCGCTTGTTTTGCCAATACATATTTAGTTTTTAGTGTTTATGAAATAAATCTTTCCAAATATAAATAAAGCATACGCAAAACTGTTTTCAGTCTGATAATATTACAAAAGTACATTTACCGAAACATAAGCAAAAGGAGTACCTATGTACGAATCGTATCGCATGGCGTTCTGCCTACCCCCATGGGAAAAAGGGGTGAGTTTATGTATTTATGTATATATGTACATTTACCAAACTTCAATAAAATAAGATTTTATATTGTGAGCATTATATCCATGCTAGTAAACTAATGTAATAGTAAAATAATGTTTTATCTTAAACACACATTAAGACAGGCCTAGAGTTTGACAAAACAAGGAATGTTTTCCCCAAATATTAGTAGTTTAGAGGGTACAATTTAGTTTCGACTGACCATTTTTCCCGTTGCTTGGTGAAGCAGGACGCGTGCGATAGATTTTTGTCATTGGTTTCTTCATGTTCAATTGGGGTAATGATTTCTGTAGCGTATCCACGCAGTGGGACGCCGGCTTCACGGCTGCGACTTGGCTCCTGAAACAAAATGTAAAAAGTAAACGTCACGCGGTGTTCCCAGGCGGTCGCCCAACCAAGCACTGACCGCGCCCGATGTTGCTTAACTTCGGTGATCAGCCGACGGCTAATATGCATCATATAAATATAATGTAAAGCCTTTAGGGGAGTGTTGTAGGTCCCTTTGCATTTATTTTATACATAAATGACCTACCGAAATCTATTGAACGACCTATAACACTATTTGCGGACGATAGCACGATCACAATAGCTTGTAAAAATATAAATACGTATGAGAGTGACATTAATAATAGTTTAAAACAGATGGTAAACTGGCTAGACGCAAACAATTTTAAAAAAATTTGTGTAAAACTAAAGTTATCCATTTTAGACAACAGACCTCTAGTATTAACTCAAATATACATTATAACAATGATACTATAGAAGAAGTTGAAACTACAAAATTCCTGGGTCTCGAAATAGACAATAAACTAAACTGGAAATCACACGTTGTTACTTTATGCAAGAAAATGAGTAAGTCTGCATACGCTATCTTGAACACGGATGCTCTTCTGACTGCCTATTATGGGATAGCAGAATCACATTTACGCTATGGGATCATGTTTTGGGGAAACTCTACGGAAAGAGAGACCGCCTTCAAGGCACTAAAAAGATGTGTTAGAGCGATGTTTAAACTCAAACCCACTGACAGTTGTGAACCATACTTTAGAAATTACAAAATATTAACATTGCCTTGTCTATACATATTTGAAGTAGCTGTGTTTGTAAAGACAAATCCGAGTCGTTTTAGACGACTAGCAGATGTAGCAACACGCAATAGGCGCGATAATAGTGTGCTATGTCTGGAGCCAGCCAAGACAGCACTTATGCGCAAAAGTGTCTACTGCATGGCACCAGTCATTTATAACAAACTGCCGAAGACATGGAAAGAGCTTCCGCTTGCATTATTTAAAAAGAGACTCCGAAGCTTTTTAATGGCGAAAGCATATTATAATATTACGAGTACCTTATTGAGAAAAAGTTTTTAAATTAGTGCAGAATTATATATTTTAATAATAATAAGTTTAAAATTGTATTTAGCTTGTAATAATTTTAAAATTGTATTTAGTTATAAGTTGTTATTTTATATCTTTTGCATGCCTATGTGGTAAAATATGGCTTGTACTATTATATGTTTTGTCATCGTTTGGAGTTACCCATATTTGCAAAATAAAGTTATCTTTATCTTTATCTTTAGCACTCTGGAAAAATGTAGCTTTCTAACAGTGTCAAAAAAATGAATTGGATTATTAGTTCCGGAAATTACCCCCTACATACAAACTGATAAAAAAAAATCCCTCTTCATAATATTACTATGACAATGAGCTGCAAAATCTAATAAGATGCGCGGCTTGAGGCCGTTAAAACTAAACCTATACCGGCATGATTTACTTGACTTACTGCAGCACGCAACGAATTACGTCTTCTGAAGCTTATATTACGAAAAAATAAACCTAATAAATTTTAGAAATTATTATAATAGCTATTATAATAATTTCAAGCTTGCAGTTGCAGCTTGCAGTTTTTACCCCATGGTAAAAACTGCAAGCTCGATGGTAGCCCAAATTTTCTGTTACTTACTGCCGTTATTGAGTTTCTATTCATGTAATGTATGGATAAATAAATAAGTGGAACGATAAGAACGTGTGCGACTTGTAGAGTGACCCATTTCAACATGAGTAAAGGAATAGAAAAGAATGTACCTTTGGTAAGGAAAGAACATAATATAAGAATCAATAAAATTCCTTATTTAGATACTAATTTGGGAAGAAAATTGATAAAAACAGCAAAAAGCCAACGACACGCGGTGTTCCCAGGCGGTCACCCATCCAAGTACTGACCGCGCCCGATGTTGCTTAACTTCGGTGATCGGACGAGAACCGGTGTATTCAACTTAGTATGGACGTTGGCGAAATACTAGCTCAAATACTCGATGACTATCAAAATTTGTGATGACGTCATAAATAACTTATTTCCGTCAGGTTTTCTTCGCGAATCCACTTCTCGTGTATAGCTAACTTACGGCCGTTCCCGATATACTATCTATCTCTAGTTCTAGCCATACTAGGGATCGAAAAACCTATCTATCTTTATTATTACTGTTTCGATAAGTTTATCGTCGATAAGCATCCCAGGTTGCTATCTATCAACGGGAGGACGGACAGCTTACTAGAGTTAGATATTTGTATAAAACTGACAGTTGGCGCGTCTGAGGTAAGCAGAAGATTAGTAGGTCATAGACGTTTTATTTTTGTAAACTAAGTTAGTTTCATGAAGCAGAAAATGTCCGACGAAAGCTCTAGCGATGGTATTACTCTTTAGGAACAATTAAGTGATTGGGAGTCAGAAACCAAGGAAAATGTTGGGTCCCGATCTTATAAAAAACGCATACATTATTAAGAAATATATAGTGACTATGAGTTGAAATAAAGATTTAGAACCGATTTTAGTTTATTCTTGATGCATCTTCTACACACATAATTATCTGATAGTATTGATACAACATATTGTAAAGAACTGTCTGTTACTTACTTTTTGCCTTTGATTCCTATCGAAGCTTATAGCCATTATGGACATTCTTTATTTGTTTAGTAAGTATAAATAAAGAAAAATCGAAAGCTAAGAATGTGGACGACTTGAAGAGTGAGCCACGAGAACAGCGAGTTAAAGAAAAGAAAAGTTTGTACCATTTGTATTAAATAAGTGGAAAATTACTGACTATCTCTTGCAGAACTTTCCCCCCAGAAGCTTATATTTATTGTTAAGAATTTGTAAAATATATGGAATCCCGATGCAATTAACAGTAGCTCAAAGAAAACCTTGTTGCAAAAAGTATAAAACCCTTGTTTCGATACGAATGGTTGAGGATGTTTTATTGAAAAACAGCAAAAAGCCAACGACACGCGGTGTTCCCAGGCGGTCACCCATCCAAGTACTGACCGCGCCCGATGTTGCTTAACTTCGGTGATCGGACGAGAACCGGTGTATTCAACTTAGTATGGACGTTGGCGATAAATACCACTAAATTCTCGTACAATATCTGAGCGCTCAGTATAACAACGGAGTTAAAAACTTAAATCTCTTCCGTTAGATTCGGTTAGATGGTAACCCTCATTGTCCGTTACTTTTCGCCACTATTAAGTTTCTGTTGTGGTCCAAGACCCAGGGCCGCTAGATGTCACTTATTTTCTGACAAACGAAATGTGTACGATTGATTAGTGTTAGTATGTACCTACTATGATCGCATGTCTACGTGCTAGCTTGGCCAGACGGTCATTTTCCAGGTAATCAAGGTACGTAAAAACATTACAAGAACGTCACGTGAATTCTCAAGGCTGATTTTTACGTCTATGTTAGACAATTTCGTTGGTCCCTTTAAAGCTCTGAAAATAATTACTCAATTTCACGTACATTCTAAAACTCCCATTTTTATATATGTTAGCCAGATTAATATTTTAAAACGATTTACAAGAAGACAGACCGATCCAAGGGGCCAATCATCCCCCTCAATTTTAATGCCTCTGTGGGTCGGAGCACGAGGGCATTATCCACGCGCGTGTGAGTGAGGGAGACATGTATTGGTGTTATATTGACCTCTCTTTCTATCTTACAGAAATTAATTTAATAGTTAAAAAACAATAGATATAATTAAAAAAAACTGGTAAATAATAATTGACGTCGATGCTGTCAGACTTCAACTGTCTATTAATACATAATGGTATCTGATGTTGATAAAAAATTAAATCGGAAGAATAAAAGAATATAAAAGTCTTATCAAAACCAATAAAATCCCTTGCTTCGATAAAAATCGTTGCAGATAAGTTACTCAAAAACAGCAAAAGCCAACGACACGCGGTGTTCCCAGGCGGTCACCCATCCAAGTACTGACCGCGCCCGATGTTGCTTAACTTCGGTGATCGGACGAGAACCGGTGTACTCAACTTAGTATGGACGTTGGCGATTACTACTACTAAATTCTCGTACAATATCTAAACGCTCAGTATAGCAATGTAGTAAAAAACTTAAAACTCGTCCAGACGATGGTTCCCCTAATTTTCTGTTACGTATTGCTATTATTATGGTGCCGTCGTTGTTTGGTTTAAATAAAAAAAATGAAATCCAACAATAAGAACGTGGACGACTTGTAGAGTGAGCCATTAACAGACGAGTTATGGAAAACGAAACGTATGTATTCTGTGAGTTTTCGATTAGATTGTAACTGTAACCTTATCGTGTGCTATTAAATTAGATAACTGAAGTCAATTTTTAGGGTTCCGTACAAAAATGGTAAACGGGTACCCTTTTCGTGCGACTCAAACTATCTGTCCGTCTGTCACAGCTGCAGCAGCAGCACGCTATTAACTTGCAATTTGGAAAAGTTTCAGATGTTTTCCCAACTATTTTGCAAGTAAGAAAGACACAAAAGTATGTTTATTTTTTTGCAACAGAGACTGAACGGGGGTTTAAGAAATCGAGAGTGGCTACTAGAGCATATGAAAGAGTGCTGTTTGCACATTCTCTAAATGTAAGAAAGTTACCAGTCTCCCCTCCCCTCCTCATCACCAAAGTTTGAGTACAGAAAAATATGAAATTAATTTATAAGATAGGATTTTATGTAAAGATTAGTAGAAGTACGGAACTCCCGGTGCGCCAGTCCGACTCGGTCTTCACCGGTTTTATTGATCGTAAATACCTCACGACACGCGTACAAAAAGGGGCAGGTAGAATAGCCTACGTCATTCCCCAAATATTCAATATTTACTGTTAAAAAAGTAGCATATTACAAAAAAAAATATAGTGGCAGCCGTGGCAAGTGTAATCCTGGCGGATAGTAGAAAAAAAGGAGATATTTTACTCAAACAGCAAAAAGCCAACGACACGCGGTGTTCCCAGGCGGTCACCCATCCAAGTACTGACCGCGCCCGATGTTGCTTAACTTCGGTGATCGGACGAGAACCGGTGTATTCAACTTAGTATGGACGTTGGCGATAACTACCACTCAATTCTCGTACAATATCTGAGCGCTCAGTAGAGACATACGGTTAAAAACTTAAAACTCGTCCGATGGTAGCCCTGATTGTCTGTTACTTGTTGTCAAAATTGAGTTTCTGTTGTTATTGTAAATAAAACAATGAAATCGAGCAATATGAACGCGGATGACTTGTAGAGTGACCCAATTCAACATGAGAAAAGGAAAAGAAAAGTATGTACATAGGCAGGTATATAATAATAATAATAATAACAAGGATTTGTCGACATGTTGGATAGATTACAAGAAGGCGTACGACTCTGTGCCGCATGCATGGCTTATGAGGGTGTTGGAGTTGTACAAAATAGATGCAACTCTACGCACCTTTCTTGAGTCATGTATGGGGCAATGGAGGACGGTCCTTCGATATCCAGGATGTCGGCAAATTCAAGGGAATGATGAACCTATATGGATTAAACGGGGAATATTCCAGGGCGATAGTTTGAGTCCCCTTTGGTTTTGCTTAGCCCTGAATCCGCTAAGCACATTGCTGGAGGATTCAGGTCTAGGCTATAGGTTGAGAAGAGGTGGTCAGGTCATATCCCACCTCCTTTACATGGATGACCTAAAACTCTTTGCCTCCAACAATTTACAACTGATGGAACTACTGAAAATAACTGAAAGTTTCAGTAGTACCATCAGGATGGAATTTGGTGTGGACAAATGTGCGGTCATGAAGCGAGGGGAGATTGTGGAATCCGAGGGTATTCAACTTTCGGATTCCATACAGCTTAGATCCCTCTCCTCATCCGATAACTATAAGTATTTGGGTATGTCGGAAGCGTTAGGCATTAATGTTACTGACATGAAGCAATCGCTGAAGGAGCGCTTCTTTGGCCGCCTGAAAAAGGTTTTAAATAGCCTTTTATCGGGCGGAAATAAGGTGCGCGCCTTCAACGGTTGGGTCATGCCGGTTTTAATGTACTCTTTCGGCATACTCAAATGGACTCAGACCGAACTCGACGCCCTGGATAGAAGGGTCCGTACACTGCTGACCGCAAACCGGATGCATCACCCACGATCATCGGTAATGAGGTTGTACATCCCGCGGAAATGCGGAGGTCGAGGCTTCTTAAATGCTAAGACACTCTACAACCGCGAGGTGTGCAACCTCAGGGATTATTTTTTAAAAACCGAAGTGGGTATGCATCGGGATGTGGTCGCAGTGGACAAGGGACTCACCCCGCTGTCCATGGCTAAAGAGAACTGGCGCAAACCTGTAGTGCTTACTACCGATGACCGCAAGCAGGTATGGCAAAGCAAGGAGCTTCACGGGCGCTTCTATCGGGCTCTTCATGGGCCCGATGTGGATTTCATAGCGTCCGTATCCTGGCTACGATTCGGTGACCTCTTTGGGGAAACTGAAGGTTTTGTCTGTGCGATTATGGACGACGTTATTCTGACGAACAACTACCGGAAACATATTATGAAGGACGGGACGGTTGACATGTGTCGGGCATGCCACCGTCCGGGTGAGTCCATCAGACATATTATTTCTGGTTATTCTCGTCTGGCTAACGGCGAATACTTGCACAGACATAACCAAGTGGCCAGGATTATCCATCAGCAACTTGCTTTGAGGTACAAGCTTGTGGAATCTGAGGTACCGTACTACAAGTATGTGCCCGACCCAGTTCTCGAAGATGACCATGTCACATTGTACTGGGATCGGTCTATCATTACTGACAGGACTATTGTTGCCAATAAGCCTAACATAGTAGTGATAGACCGATTAGCGCGCCGCGCAATGATAGTCCATCGATCGATGAATCCCATCGATTCAACACTCGACTGGATAGCTGTCTGGATCATGTATTTGTTAAAAGTACCCTGCCTGTTACTACCCTTGTACTAGACTCACACATCACGGATCACAAACCAGTGTTATTTAATATTGCTAACACAAATCCTGGCACTATACCACTACACATAGCTACCCGCATAGATTACGAAGCAGTTAGGTTAGATTTAGAAAACTCTGATTTTTCCCCCTTGTACAATATTACTGACCCCAATTTATCCATGAATACCTTTATAAAAATCATCTCCTCAGTCATTGACAAGCACACAAAACAAATTAAAATCCCTAGGAAAAAAAGAATTATAAAACCATGGATAACCACAGGCATTTTAAAGTGTATACAAAACCGTGACCGATTGCATAACAGGTTAAGGAAAGATCCCAACAATCTTATCCTGAAAATTACCTATTCGCGGTACCGGAATTTTTGTAATGACTTGCTCCGAAAACTAAAAATTGCCTATGAGAAAAGCGAACTTGAAAAATCTCGGAATAACCCTAAAGCACTTTGGAAAACGATAAAACAAATCACAAATACCACCAAAAAGAAAACTAGCCCGGTCGAACTGTTGGACATCTGTGACAACGCTACTTTATCGGCAAACGAAGTGTGTAGATTTTTCAGCAATATAGGAACGAGCTTGGCTGAAAAAATCTTATCCCAGTCTCATCAACCTACAAATCTACCTAGGAGATTAAGTCTCAATACAACACCCAACCCCGCCAACTCTCTTGTAATACTTGAGGTTGATGAAACAGAAGTGGAGTCACTTATTCTGCAACTGCGAAATGATTGCGCAATAGGTTGGGATGGCATATCTCCCCTAGTGTTAAAGAGTTGTCGCCAGATACTGACGCCACCATTGACGTATATTTTTAACTGCTGCCTTCAAAAAGGCATCTTTCCTGATGCGCTTAAAAAAGCTATTATTCATCCAATTCATAAGGGAGGGAACAAAAGCTGTGTCAACAATTATAGACCCATATCAGTCTTATCAGCGCTCTCTAAGATACTGGAAAGGATTCTGAATAATGCTCTAAAAAAATTCCTCAACAAACATCGGCTCATAGCAGATAATCAGTATGGCTTTCGCTCAGGAATCTCAACCGAGGATGCAGTTCTGGATCTAACACAGTTGGTTGCCAGGAACCTTGACAGTGGCGTTAAAAGTCTAGGGATATTTTTAGACCTCTCTAAAGCTTTTGACACAGTTTCTGTTCCCAAACTTATATCTAAATTGGAACTCCTAGGGGTACGAGGAAATTCCCTCGAAATTTTTAAAGATTATCTCAGCAACCGGACCCAACGAGTAAAAATAGGAGAACATCTAAGTGATGAAATAATAATAAACACTTACGGTGTGCCTCAGGGAAGCATTCTAGGCCCCACCCTCTTCCAAATATACGTCAATGAGTTGTGTAGTCTGACCATCCCAAACTCTAAAATCTTTGCGTATGCAGACGACACCGCAGTCATAGTTTACGGACCAAGTTGGGATAGCGTTAAATGCCGCGCTGAAGTGGCAATAACAACTATCATGACATGGCTCAACCTAAACCTGCTTACCCTGAATTGCGAAAAAACCTCGTACATTCCATTCGCTATTCGACGAAACAACTTACCCGAAAAGTCATTCTCCATAGCAGCTCACACCTGTTCCACACAATCCCCACATTGTTTATGTCCGAAACTCACAAGAACAGATAATGTGAAATATCTGGGTGTCCAAATAGACGGAGGACTACGATGGGACAAACAGGTTGACGCTGTTACGGCTAGGTCTATGAAACTGCTGCATACTTTCAAATCCCTCAGGGACTCGGCAGCGCCTGAAACCCTGAAGATGGTGTATTATGCACTATGTCAAGCTGTCATTGGGTATTGCATCACAGTATGGGGCGGTGCAAACAAAACCTGTTTCCTGAGGATTGAAAGAGCGCAGAGAGCCGTGCTGAAGGTAATGCTTCGCAAACCTTATCGCTATCCCACTACGAAATTATACGCTGACTCACAAGTGCTTTCTGTTCGCCAACTCTTTCTACTGCGGTCTATTTTAAGAAAACACGGTAGTGTTCCTCCTACTGACCCTAAAAAAAGGAAGAAATTACCCATTAGCACCCCCCACAAAACCGCCTTCGCTCAACACCAATACTACACATTGAGTACATACATGTACAAACAAATTCACAAAAAATTAAACATAGTCGATTTAAATAAACATGAAATAAAATCAAAACTAGCGGAATGGCTACTGAAACAGGACTACCTGAAAACAGAATCGTTACTCAAGTATGTCGTCTAACTATCTATGTTCATATGTCTAATTACATACCCATACACACACACATATATAAACACACACACCCGCGCATACACAAACATACACACACCCGCGCCTACACACATACATTCATTCATACACGCTCACACACAAACACACATATCAAGTGAATGTAAATATATTATATTGCCTTGCATATTTCCTTAAACGCTCGGGTAGATCGACACAGTCTACTATTAATATTATAGCATTAATTTTAGACCGAATCACTGTCTCTCAAGATACAGGTTACCTAGTTTGAGAGGCAGGGTTTTTCTTATTGCGTACAGATTTATGTTCAAAATTGTACTGTATTGTCTACTACCAAAGCTCTTTTAAACTGTCCTTATTTTACACTGTGAAATCTGTATATTTTTTGTGAAATAAAGTTATTATTATTATTATTATAGTGGATGTCACCATCCCACATGACGAGAACCTCGTGAAAGCCGAGAAAGAAAAACAGATTAAATATCTTGACTTAGCACACGAGGTTGTCGACATGTGGAATGTGGACTCGGCTGTCATTGTGCCGATCGTAGTTACGGCCAATGGCCTACTGGCTAAAAGCCTTGACGACCATCTGTCGAGGCTTTCGTTACACGGTTGGATCAAAGGCCTGATACAGAAGGCAGTACTCCTCGATACGGCTCGCATTGTGAGGAGGTTCCTGTCTCTGCAACCCTAACCGCCGGTAACGACTTGGACCCTGCTCCTGCCATCGGTGGACTACTATTTTTTATATTTTTAAATGTTTTTGTATTTTTTATATTTAAATATTTAAAAATGTAATTTATATGTTTATACCAAGAATAAAGAGAATAATAATAATAAATATTGCTGGACAATCCACACAGCATCATCTAGCCCCAAGCTAAGCAGAGCTTGTGTTATGGGTACTAGATGACTGATATACTTAATACAATACATTACATATATAGATATTTTTTTATTATACATAGGAAATACCCAGAACACCCGGAACAAATATTTGTAGATCGTACAAACATTTGTCCCAAGGCGGGAATCGAACCCGCAACCTCTTGCGTCGCAGGCGGACCTTCGCCCGCCGCGCCACATCGGTCGTCCGACAGATATAAGACAGATTCAATGGAAAATTACTGGCTATCTAACCACTGGTCAACAAAATCACCTATTGTATGTAACTTGAAAACTCTAGACTAGCTATGTTTAGAATAAGGATAATAGTAATGGTATTAGAACATATTATATAAAATACATTCTCATACAGTACATTTGATAGGAATAATTATTTTTTAATTGTTTTATGAACAAAATGAAGTGCCACTTTCTGAATTCCAAATGTAAATGCAGGATAGATATGTTTCAACCTAAATATTATTTATTTATTTAAATACATGTTACAATTGTCCTTACAGGCTAACCTAATTCGACAATCAAACAACAAAAAACTCTTAACGTTACACTTCTATCTTGACAAATAGGAAAGTGTCGTCATTTCGAATTCCGCCAATGTACAACTAAAAACATCTAAATCTTGCGAGATAATATTGATCCATTTGATTGCCTTAACCCCCGGTGCATGTTTTAATATGTCAGTACGGGCTACTGGAACTTCAAACAGCCTATTTCTAGGAGCCTGACGTAGCGTGGTATTGGGGATGAGCAATTTTATTGGCTCCAGTACCTCTGGGTTGTAAAGTTTCCCTCTAAAAACACTAAATACGTATTGCAAGAGCCTGTTAATCAAATAAGAGCTCTCCGACAGTACTAATATAATCATTTAATCAGTGAATTCCGACAAAATTAGCAGTCAGAACCGGTGTACTCAGCATAGTATGGGCGTTGGCGATTACTATCACCAAATTCTGGTATCCTCTATGCAATAGGTAACGGTAATCATAGTATAGTTTCTGTTATCTGTTGCTATTATTGAGTTTCTGTTGTTTAGTATAAATAACAAATAAATAAAATAAAACTATAAGGTGGGCGATTCCTATACTGACCCATTAAAGGAAAAGAAAACTATCTACCAATGGTCTAAGGAACAGGTTTAGTTGAAAATGACTGCTATCTTATCTATGCAGAACTTACGCCTGATAAGTTACTTTTATTAGAAGAGAATTAAATTATGGACTACATACAATATTTGTGAAATAAATGGATTCCCGTATTTATGCAATAACAGCAGCGCGAAGGGTACCTCGTTACACTTTTTATCTAAGTACATTACACAAATAGTTTAGGATTTTTTTTATCAAAAACAACAAAGCTCTTGTTTCGATACAAATGGTTAAAAATAATTTACTGAAAAACAGCAAAAAGCCAACGACACGCGGTGTTCCCAGGCGGTCACCCATCCAAGTACTGACCGCGCCCGATGTTGTTTAACTTCGGTGATCGGACGAGAACCGGTGTATTCAACTTAGTATGGACGTTGGCGAAATACTAGCTCAAATACTCGATGACTATCAAAATTTGTGATGACGTCATAAATAACTTATTTCCGTCAGGTTTTCTTCGCGAATCCACTTCTCGTGTATAGCTAACTTACGGCCGTTCCCGATATACTATCTATCTCTAGTTCTAGCCATACTAGGGATCGAAAAACCTATCTATCTTTATTATTACTGTTTCGATAAGTTTATCGTCGATAAGCATCCCAGGTTGCTATCTATCAACGGGAGGACGGACAGCTTACTAGAGTTAGATATTTGTATAAAACTGACAGTTGGCGCGTCTGAGGTAAGCAGAAGATTAGTAGGTCATAATCGTTTTATTTTTGTAAAATAAGTTAGTTTCATGAAGCAGAAAATGTCCGACTAAAGCTCTAGCGATGGTATTACTCTTTAGGAACAATTAAGTGATTGGGAGTCACAAATCGACCTGATCTTATAAAGAACGCATACATTATTTAGAAATATATAGTGATTATGAGTTTAAATAAAGATTTTGAACCGAGTTTAGTATATTCTTGATGAATCTTCTTCACACATAATTATCTGTTAGCATTGATACAACATATTGTAAAGAACTGTCTGTTACTTACTTATTGCCTTTGATTCCTATCTAAGCTTAAAGCCATTATGGAGATTCTGATTTTAATTGGTATAAATAAATAAAAAATCAAACGATAAGAACGTGGACGACTTGTAGAGTGAGCCATTAAACAACGAGTTAAAGAAAAGAAAAGTGTGTACCATTGGTATTAAATAAGTGGAACATTACTGACTATCTTTTGCAGAACTTTCCCCCCAGAAGCTTTTATTGATTGTTAAGTATTTGTGAAATATATGGAATCCGGATGCAATTACCAGCAGCTCAAAGAAAACGTTGTTACAAAAAGTATAAAACCCTTGCTTCGATAAAAATGGTTGAAGATAATTTAACTCAAAAACAGCAAAAAGCCAACGACACGCGGTGTTCCCAGGCGGTCACCCATCCAAGTACTGACCGCGCCCGATGTTGCTTAACTTCGGTGATCGGACGAGAACCGGTGTATTCAACTTAGTGTGGACGTTGGCGATTACTACCCCAAATTCTCGGACAATTTCTGAGCGCTCAGTATAGCAATGGGTCCGTACGATGGTATCCCTGATGTGCCTTAACTAAGTTTCTGTTTTTGTTTAGTACAAATAAAAAAGAAATCGAAACGATCAGAATGTGTGCGACTTGCAGAGTGACCCATTAAAAGACGACCCTACCAAAAAATAGTGTGTTCCATTGGTATAAAATTGGTGGATAATGACTATCTTTTGCTGAATTTCCCCCAAGAAGCTTTTGTTGATAGAAGAGATTTATGGATTGTTTAGAATTTGTGAAATATATGGATTCCCGTATTTATGCAATTGTCAGCAGCGCAAAGGGTTGAAATCAATATTTATTGTTAAAAACGAACCTGGTTACAAAAATATATGTAAAGTGGCAGTAGAGATCCTTGCTGGTAGTAGAACAGTGATAAAGTGTCAGTATTTATCCCGATTACGCAAAACTTTAGAAATAAAATAATAACTTTATGTCAAACACGTCGCTCTGCGGGTACAATATAATAATATCTTCAGGATGTTGTTGCGGTTGCCGCGGTTCTGCAGTGCGTCCACGATGTTTGCCGAAGCGCGTACATACGACTTTTATGCATTAAGACGCAAACGAATGGCGTCGCTGCTGGGCAGAGAACGCGGCGGTAGCAATGACATTCTGAAGATAATTGCTAGTAAATATTATCAGTGTCCGATACACTCGCTTTGGGTGAGCATTGTTGTGGGCACGGTAAAATGAAATTATTCAATTATTGTTATTTTATAGTTATTATAATATTGTGTCGTTATTCTTGTATTTTGATATTGTGCATACTAACATAGTTATAAGTTACTGTTGTTACTAACCATTATGGATCAAAGTTGTCTAATATAATAAATGAATTGAATTGAAACGATCAGAATGTGTGCGACTTGCAGAGTGACCCATTAAAAGACGACCCTACCAAAAAATAGTGTGTTCCATTGGTATAAAATTGGTGGATAATGACTATCTTTTGCTGAATTTCCCCCAAGAAGCTTTTGTTGATAGAAGAGATTTATGGATTGTTTAGAATTTGTGAAATATATGGATTCCCGTATTTATGCAATTGTCAGCAGCGCAAAGGGTTGAAATCAATATTTATTGTTAAAAACGAACCTGGTTACAAAAATATATGTAAAGTGGCAGTAGAGATCCTTGCTGGTAGTAGAACAGTGATTAAGTGTCAGTATTTATCCCGATTACGCAAAACTTTAGAAATAAAATAATAACTTTATGTCAAACAATATAACCCGTTGTTTCGATACCAGTGATTAATGATAATTTACTCAAAAACAGCATAAGCCAACGACACGCGGTGTTCCCAGGCGGTCACCCATCCAAGTACTGACCGCGCCCGATGTTGCTTAACTTCGGTGATCGGACGAGAACCGGTGTATTCAACTTAGTATGGACGTTGGCGATTACTACTACTAAATTCTCGTACAATATCTAAACGCTCAGTACAGCAATGTAGTAAAAAACTTAAAACTCGTCCAGACGGAGGTTCCCCTAATTTTCTGTTACGTATTGCTATTATTATGGTGCCGTCGTTGTTTGGTTTAAATAAAAAAAATGAAATCCAACAATAAGAACGTGGACGACTTGTAGAGTGAGCCATTAACAGACGAGTTATGGAAAACGAAACGTATGTATTCTGTGAGTTTTAGATTAGATTGTAACTGTAACCTTATCGTGTGTTATTAAATTAGATAACTGAAGTCAATTTTTAGGGTTCCGTACAAAAATGGTAAACGGGTACCCTTTTCGTGCGACTCAAACTATCTGTCCGTCTGTCACAGCTGCAGCAGCAGCATGCTATTAACTTGCAATTTGGAAAAGTTTCAGATGTTTTCCCAACTATTTTGCAAGTAAGAAAGACACAAAAGTATGTTTATTTTTTTGCAACAGAGACTGAACGAGGGTTTAAGAAATCGAGAGTGGCTACTAGAGCATATGAAAGAGCGCTGTTTGCACATTCTCCAAATGTAAGAAAGTTACCAGTCTCCCCTCCCCTCCTCATCACCAAAGTTTGAGTACAGAAAAATATGAAATTAATTTATAAGATAGGATTTTATGTAAAGATTAGTAGAAGTACGGAACTCCCGGTGCGCCAGTCCGACTCGGTCTTCACCGGTTTTATTTATCGTAAATACCTCACGACACGCGTACAAAAAGGGGCAGGTAGAATATTATATTCAATATATATATATATAATATATCATATCAAATATTCAATATTTACTGTTAAAAAAGTAGCATATTACAAAAAAAAATATAGTGGCAGCCGTGGCAAGTGTAATCCTGGCGGATAGTAGAAAAAAAGGAGATATTTTACTCAAAAGCAGCAAAAAGCCAACGACACGCGGTGTTCCCAGGCGGTCACCCATCCAAGTACTGACCGCGCCCGATGTTGCTTAACTTCGGTGATCGGACGAGAACCGGTGTATTCAACTTAGTATGGACGTTGGCGATAGACGTGCTCAAATACTCGATGACTATCAACATTTGTATTGACGTCATAACTAACTTATTTCCTTCAGGTTCTCTTCCTAAATCCACATCTCGTGTATATCGTCGATAAGCATTACTATCCTAGGTACCTGTCTATCAACGGAAGGACGGATAGCTTACTAGAGTTAGATATTTGTACACAACTGACAGTTGGCGCGTCTGAGGTAAGCAGAAGATTAGTAGGTCATAATCGTTTTATTTTTGTAAAAAAAGTTAGTTTCATGAAGCTGAAAACGTCCGACTAAAGCTCTAGCGATGGTATTACTCGTTAGGAACAGTTAAGTGATTGGGAGTCGGAAACCAAAGAAATTGGGTCCCGATCTTATAAGCAACCCATACATAATTAAGAAATATATAGTGATTATGAGTTTGAATAAAGATTTAGAACCGATTTTAGTATATTCTTGATGAATCTTCTTCACACATAATTATCTGTTAGCATTGATACAACATATTGTAAAGAACTGTCTGTTACTTACTTATTGCCTTTGATTCCTATAGAAGCTTATATCCATTATGGACATTCTTTATTTGTTTAGTAAGTATAAATAAAGAAAAAATCGAAAGGTAAGAATGCGGACGACTTGAAGAGTGAGCCACGAGAACAGCGAGTTAAAGAAAAGAAAAGTTTGTACCATTGGTACTAAATTAGTGGAAAATTACTGACTATCTTTTGCAGAACTTTCCCCCCAGAAGCTTTTATTGATTGTTAAGAATTTGTGAAAAATATGGAATCCCGGTGTAATTAACAGCAGCTCAAAGAAAACCTTGTCACAAAAAGTATAAAACCCTTGTTTCGATACGAATGGTTAGTGATAATTTACTCAAAAACAGCAAAAGCCAACGACACGCGGTGTTCCCAGGCGGTCACCCATCCAAGTACTGACCGCGCCCGATGTTGTTTAACTTCGGTGATCGGACGAGAACCGGTGTATTCAACTTAGTATGGACGTTGGCGATTACAACTACCAAATTTTCGTAAAGTATCTGAACGCCTAGCTTAGCAATGGGTCCATACGATGGTAACCCTGGTTTTTTCTGTTACTCGTTGACATTATTAAGTTTCCGTTGTTCCACAATTATGAAACATTCAAGTTGATTTTACCAAATTACCTACTCCAACTGGTCAGAAATATTTTTACACTTTCTTTGTATTGTTAGGGAATCATGGAAAACATAAAATACTACTACTTCTTGTAAGTAAACTAAAAGTACGAGTATGTAAAAATTGTAATTCACAGCACTCCACAAATCAAGTTTACGGCTAGCAGACGAGCTGTAACACAAAAACTAGACCTGATAAGATTATAATAAATATGGTGTTGTAATAAGGGTAGGCAGGTAATTCCGAATTGGTAAGCAACTTTCTTGTTCCATATATTTGTTGGCCAGTGTTACCTCTCTGCAGCACTTTCCTCCACAAGTATTTATTGATAGAAGAGAATTATAGATAGATAGTATAGGATATTTGTGAAATAAAAGGATTCCCGTGTTTATGCTATGAACAGGAGCTCAAAGGGCACCTCGTCAAAAAAACATGGATAATGGCAGGAGAGATACTGGCGGGTAATGATCAAGTGACACTTTTTATCTACATTACACAAATAATTTAGGAATAAAATAATAATTTTATGTCAAACAATAAACCCCTTGTTTTGATACAAATTACAGAACATAATTTACTGAAAAACAGCAAAAAGCCAACGACACGCGGTGTTCCCAGGCGGTCACCCATCCAAGTACTGACCGCGCCCGATGTTGCTTAACTTCGGTGATCGGACGAGAACCGGTGTATTCAACTTAGTATGGACGTTGGCGATAGACGTGCTCAAATACTCGATCACTACCAACATTTGTAATGACGTCATAAATAACTTATTTCCGTCAGGTTTTCTTCGTAAATCCACATCTCGTGTATAGCCAACTAACGGCCGTTCCCGATATACTATCTATCTCTAGTTCTAGCCATACTAGAGTTAGAAAAAGCTATCTATCTTTATTATTACTGTTTCAATAAGTTTATCGTCGATAGGCAAGCCTATCCTAGGCTGCTATCTATCGATGGGAAGACGTATAGCTTACTAGAGTTAGATATTTGTATACAACTGACAGTTGGCGCGTCTGAGGTAAGCAGAAGATTTGTAGGTCACAATCGTTTTATATTTGTAAAAATAAGTTAGTTTCATGAAGCAGAAAATGTCCGACTAAAACTCTAGCGATGGTATTTCTGTTTAGGAACAATTAAGTGATTGGGAGTCAGAAACCGAGGAAAATGTTGGGTCCCGATCTTAAGAACATATAAATTAGTTAGAAATACTAGCTGACACGGCAAACGTTGTTTTGCCATTTTAAGCCGAAAAAATTAAAAACAATATTTAGGGGTGGTCACCCTTATCACTTATGGGGATGAAAAATAGATGTTGGCCGATTCTCAGACCTACCCGATGTGCACACAAAATTTCATACTAATCGGCTAAGCCGCTTCGGAGGAGTATGGTAACTAACATGGTAACTGACACGAGAATTTTATATATAAGATATACGAGGGGCGTTCAATAAGTACCTAGCCTTATCGCCAGAGGGCGCTGTAGTTTCAAAAGAGTTTTACCACAGTGTAGCACAGTCTTTTTTAATTCTTGTTTCAAATTTTCATTCCAATCCCTTCATTTGTTTTAATTTGACAACTTATGGAAGCGAACGTGTCGATAGGTTTTACAAAAATGGAAAAAGAGCAATATCGTTCGGTGATTCGATTCCTATTTTTGGAAGGGAAAACGCGCATCGAAATCATAGAGCGCTTGGATGCTGTGTACGGTGACTCTTCTCCATCGATGGCCACCGTCAAGAATTGGTTCAACGAGTTTGCACGTGGCCGTACGTCGGTTTTTGATGAACCACGTCCAGGTGCACCGAAAACAGCTGCTACGGAAGAAAACATTAAAAAAATCCATGATCTCGTATTGGCAGATCGCCGATTGAAGGTTCGGGAGCTAGCTGAGACTGTAGGCATTTCAGAAGGAACAGTGCATCATATTCTTTACGAGGAACTCGGCATTAGAAAGCTGTCGGCGCGATGGGTGCCGCGTTTATTCACACCGGAAAACAAGCGCAACCGTGAGACCACATCGGAGACGTGTTTGGCGCTGTTTAAGCGGAATCCAGCGGAGTTTTTGCGTCGTTTTGTGACCGTCGATGAAACTTGGATCCACTGGTACACACCAGAGACCAAGGAGCAATCAAAACAATGGATCCAGACCGGGGAACGTGCTCCAAAGAAGGCGAAAACTGTAAAATCGGCCGGAAAAGTTATGGCCACCGTTTTCTGGGATTCACAAGGTGTGATCTACATCGATTACCTCGAGAAGGGTAAAACAATTACAGGGCTTTACTATGCCGATTTATTGGGCCGATTCGACGCCGAATTAAAGAAAAAACAACCCAATCTGGCGAAGAAAAAGTGCTGTTTCACCACGACAACGCACCGGTTGACACGTCTGCCGTTGCCATGGCCAAATTGGTCGAATTACGCTACAAATTGCTGCGCCCCATCCACCGTATTCTCCAGATTTGGCCCCTTGTGACTTCTTTCTGTTTCCTAATCTGAAAAAATCACTCGCCGGGAATAGATATGGATCAAATGAGGAGGTCATTATCGCCACGGAGGGCTATTTTGCAGAGTTTGACAAAAACTATTTTTCGGACGGGTTAAAAAAGTTGGAACATCGCTGGGCTAAGTGTATCGAACTAAAAAGGAGACTATGTTGAAAAATAAATTGCCACTTTTCCACAATTTTCGTTTACTTTTTGTATGCTAAGTATTTATTGAATGACCCTCGTAGTTATTATGAGTTTTAATAAAGATTTAGAATATAACTTTGTTACGATTATATGATAAAAATACATTGTTAGAAAAAATATTTTTTCCATTATAAATTTCACAAACAATGAACCCCTTGTTGCGATACAAATTGTTGACGATAACTTTCTCAAAACCAGCAAAAAGCCAACGACACGAAGTGTTCCCAGGCGGTCACCCATCCAAGTACTGACCGCGCCCGATGTTGCTTAACTTCGGTGATCGGACGAGAACCGGTGTATTCAACTTAGTATGGACGTTGGCGATTACTACTACTAAATTCTCGTACAATATCTAAACGCTCAGTATAGCAATGTAGTAAAAAACTTAAAACTCGTCCAGACGATGGTTCCCCTAATTTTCTGTTACGTATTGCTATTATTATGGTGCCGTCGTTGTTCGGTTTAAATAAAAAAAATGAAATCCAACAATAAGAACGTGGACGACTTGTAGAGTGAGCCATTAACAGACGAGTTATGGAAAACGAAACGTATGTATTCTGTGAGTTTTCGATTAGATTGTAACTGTAACCTTATCGTGTGTTATTAAATTAGATAACTGAAGTCAATTTTTAGGGTTCCGTACCAAAATGGGTACCCTTTTCGTGCGACTCAAACTATCTGTCCGTCTGTCACAGCTGCAGCAGCAGCATGCTATTAACTTGAAATTTGGAAAAGTTTCAGATGTTTTCCCTACTATTTAAATGCAAATAAGAAAGACACAAAAGTATGTTTATTTTTTGCAACAGAGTCTGAACGAGGGTTTAAGAAATCGAGAGTGGCTACTAGAGCATATGAAAGAGCGCTGTTTGCACATTCTCCAAATGTAAGAAAGTTACCAGTCTCCCCTCCCCTCCTCATCACCAAAGTTTGAGTACAGAAAAATATGAAATTAATTTATAAGATAGGATTTTATGTAAAGATTAGTAGAAGTACGGAACTCCCGGTGCGCCAGTCCGACTCGGTCTTCACCGGTTTTATTTATCGTAAATACCTCACGACACGCGTACAAAAAGGGGCAGGTAGAATAGCCTACGTCATTCCCCAAATATTCAATATTTACTGTTAAAAAAGTAGCATATTACAAAAAAAAATATAGTGGCAGCCGTGGCAAGTGTAATCCTGGCGGATAGTAGAAAAAAAGGAGATATTTTACTCAAAAGCAGCAAAAAGCCAACGACACGCGGTGTTCCCAGGCGGTCACCCATCCAAGTACTGACCGCGCCCGATGTTGCTTAACTTCGGTGATCGGACGAGAACCGGTGTATTCAACTTAGTATGGACGTTGGCGATAGACGTGCTCAAATACTCGATGACTATCAACATTTGTATTGACGTCATAACTAACTTATTTCCTTCAGGTTCTCTTCCTAAATCCACATCTCGTGTATATCGTCGATAAGCATTACTATCCTAGGTACCTGTCTATCAACGGAAGGACGGATAGCTTACTAGAGTTAGATATTTGTACACAACTGACAGTTGGCGCGTCTGAGGTAAGCAGAAGATTAGTAGGTCATAATCGTTTTATTTTTGTAAAAAAAGTTAGTTTCATGAAGCTGAAAACGTCCGACTAAAGCTCTAGCGATGGTATTACTCGTTAGGAACAGTTAAGTGATTGGGAGTCGGAAACCAAAGAAATTGGGTCCCGATCTTATAAGCAACCCATACATAATTAAGAAATATATAGTGATTATGAGTTTGAATAAAGATTTAGAACCGATTTTAGTATATTCTTGATGAATCTTCTTCACACATAATTATCTGTTAGCATTGATACAACATATTGTAAAGAACTGTCTGTTACTTACTTATTGCCTTTGATTCCTATAGAAGCTTATATCCATTATGGACATTCTTTATTTGTTTAGTAAGTATAAATAAAGAAAAAATCGAAAGGTAAGAATGCGGACGACTTGAAGAGTGAGCCATTAAACAACGAATTAAAGAAAAGAAAAGTATGTACCATTGGTATTAAATAAGTGGAACATTACTGACTATCTTTTGCAGAACTTTCACCCCAGAAGCTTTTATTGATTGTTAAGAATTTGTGAACAATATGGAATCCCGGTGTAATTAACAGCAGCTCAAAGAAAACCTTGTCACAAAAAGTATAAAACCCTTGTTTCGATACGAATGGTTAGTGATAATTTACTCAAAAACAGCAAAAGCCAACGACACGCGGTGTTCCCAGGCGGTCACCCATCCAAGTACTGACCGCGCCCGATGTTGTTTAACTTCGGTGATCGGACGAGAACCGGTGTATTCAACTTAGTATGGACGTTGGCGATTACTACTACCAAATTTTCGTAAAGTATCTGAACGCCTAGCTTAGCAATGGGTCCATACGATGGTAACCCTGGTTTTCTGTTACTCGTTGACATTATTAAGTTTCCGTTGTTCCACAATTATGTTTCCGTTGTTCCACAATTATGAAACATTCAAGTTGATTTTACCAAATTACCTACTCCAACTGGTCAGAAATATTTTTACACTTTCTTTGTATTGTTAGGGAATCATGGAAAACATAAAATACTACTACTTCTTATAAGTAAACTAAAAGTACGTAAAAAATGTAATTCACAGCACTCCACAAATCAAGTTTACGGCTAGCAGACAAGCTGTAACACAAAAACTAGACCTGATAAGATTATAATAAATATGGTGTTGTAATAAGGGTAGGCAGGTAATTCCGAATTGGTAAGCAACTTTCTTGTTCCATATATTTGTTGGCCAGTGTTACCTCTCTGCAGCACTTTCCTCCACAAGTATTTATTGATAGAAGAGAATTATAGATAGATAGTACAGGATATTTGTGAAATAAAAGGATTCCCGTGTTTATGCTATGAACAGGAGCTCAAAGGGCACCTCGTCAAAAAAACATGGATAATGGCAGGAGAGATACTGGCGGGTAATGATCAAGTGCACTTTTTTTTTCTGCATTACACAAATAGTTTAGGAATAAAATAATAATTTTATGTCAAACAATAAACCCCTTGTTTTGATACAAATTACAGAACATAATTTTCTCAAAACCAGCAAAAAGCCAACGACACGCGGTGTTCCCAGGCGGTCACCCATCCAAGTACTGACCGCGCCCGATGTTGCTTAACTTCGGTGATCGGACGAGAACCGGTGTATTCAACTTAGTATGGACGTTGGCGATTACTACTACTAAATTCTCGTACAATATCTAAACGCTCAGTATAGCAATGTAGTAAAAAACTTAAAACTCGTCCAGACGATGGTTCCCCTAATTTTCTGTTACGTATTGCTATTATTATGGTGCCGTCGTTGTTCGGTTTAAATAAAAAAAATGAAATCCAACGATAAGAACGTGGACGACTTGTAGAGTGAGCCATTAACAGACGAGTTATGGAAAACGAAACGTATGTATTCTGTGAGTTTTCGATTAGATTGTAACTGTAACCTTATCGTGTGTTATTAAATTAGATAACTGAAGTCAATTTTTAGGGTTCCGTACCAAAATGGTAAACGGGTACCCTTTTCGTGCGACTCAAACTATCTGTCCGTCTGTCACAGCTGCAGCAGCAGCATGCTATTAACTTGAAATTTGGAAAAGTTTCAGATGTTTTCCCTACTATTTAAATGCAAATAAGAAAGACACAAAAGTATGTTTATTTTTTGCAACAGAGTCTGAACGAGGGTTTAAGAAATCGAGAGTGGCTACTAGAGCATATGAAAGAGCGCTGTTTGCACATTCTCCAAATGTAAGAAAGTTACCAGTCTCCCCTCCCCCCCTCATCACCAAAGTTTGAGTACAGAAAAATATGAAATTAATTTATAAGATAGGATTTTATGTAAAGATTACAGGCAAGTCCCGGTGCGCGAATCCGACTCGCTATTCACCAGTTTTATTTATCGTTAATACCTCACTCACGACACGCGTAAAAAAAGGGGCAGGTAGAATAGAATAGCCGACGTCAATCCCCAAATATTCAATATTTATTGTTAAAAAAGTAGCATATTACAAAAAAAAATATAGTGGCAGCCGTGGCAAGTGTAATCCTGGCGGATAGTAGAAAAAAAGGAGATATTTTACTCAAAAGCAGCAAAAAGCCAGCGACACGCGGTGTTCCCAGGCGGTCACCCATCCAAGTACTGACCGCGCCCGATGTTGCTTAACTTCGGTGATCGGACGAGAACCGGTGTATTAAACTTAGTATGGACGTTGGCGATAACTACCACTCAATTCTCGTACAATATCTGAGCGCTCAGTAGAGACATACGGTTAAAAACTTAAAACTCGTCCGAAGGTAGCCCTGATTGTCTGTTACTTGTTATCAAAATTGAGTTTCTGTTGTTGTTGTAAATAAAACAATGAAATCGAGCAATATGAACGCGGATGACTTGTAGAGTGACCCAATTCAACATGAGAAAAGGAAAAGAAAAGTATGTACATAGGCAGGTATATAAGACAGATTCAATGGAAAATTACTGGCTATCTAATCACTGGTCAACAAAATCACCTATTGTATGTAACTTGAAAACTCTAGACTAGCTATGTTTAGAATAAGGATAATAGTAATGGTATTAGAACATATTATATAAAATACATTCTCATACAATACATTTGATAGGAATAATTATGTTTTAATTGTTTTATGAACAAAATGAAGTGCCACTTTCTGAAGTCCAAATGTAAATGCAGGATAGATATGTTTCAACCTAAATATTATTAATTTATTGAAATACATGTTACAATTGTCCTTACAGGCTAACCTAATTCGACAATCAAACAACAAAAAACTCTTAACGTCACACTTCTATCTTGACAAATAGGAAAGTGTCGTCATTTCGACAATTTACAACTAAAAACATCTAAATCTTGTGAGATAATATTGATCCATTTGATTGCCTTAACCCCCGGTGCATGTTTTAATATGTCAGTACGGGCTACTGGAACTTCAAACAGCCTATTTCTAGGAGCCTGACGTAGCCTGGTATTGGGGATGAGCAATTTTATTGGTTCCAGTCCTCTGGGTTGTAAAGTTTCCCTCTAAAAACACTAAATACGTATTGCAAGAGCCTGTTAATCAAATAAGAGCTCTCCGACATAAAACTATAAGGTGGGCGATTCCTATACTGACCCATTAAAGGAAAAGAAAACTATCTACCAATGGTCTAAGGAACAGGTTTAGTTGAAAATGACTGCTATCTTATCTATGCAGAACTTACGCCTGATAAGTTACTTTTATTAGAAGAGAATTAAATTATGGACTACATACAATATTTGTGAAATAAATGGATTCCCGTATTAATGCAATAACAGCAGCGCGAAGGGTACCTAGTTACACTTTTTATCTAAGTACCTACATTACACAAATAGTTTAGGATTTTTTTTATCAAAAACAATAAACCCGCTTTTTTCGATACGAATGATTGAAGATAATTTACTCAAAAACAGCAAAAAGCCAACGACACGCGGTGTTCCCAGGCGGTCACCCATCCAAGTACTGACCGCGCCCGATGTTGCTTAACTTCGGTGATCGGACGAGAACCGGTGTATTCAACTTAGTATGGACGTTGGCAATTACTACCACCAAATTCTCGTACAATATCTGAGTGCTCAGTATGGCAATGGAATTAAAAACTTAAAACTCGTCCATAAGATAGTAGCCCTGATTTTCAGTTAAGTATTGCTATTATTGAGGTGCCGTTGTTATTTAGTTTAAATAAAAAAATTACAAGAATGATTGATACAATATAATAAATGAATTAATAGAACGTGTGCGACATGTAGATTGACCCATTTAAAGATGAGTTAAGGAAAAGAAAAGTATTTACCATTGGTATAGTCCCCGGCAAGTAACTTGGCTAGAGTCGTTAGATGCGCACAAGTCGTTTTTTAGGTCTCTTTGGTAGTCAAGCGTGACGCGGGGTATGAGGTAGCGTCAATCCGAGCGAGCGATTGGTGCAACAGTCGACTGTTGCCTCCCGAACTCCCGATTACACTTGCATGCACGAAAGTTGTACCCTTTGTTTTTGTTGTGTTTATGTTAAAGAGTTATTTTTATTGTTTTTAAATTTAGATTTTGTTACGAGTTGATATTATTGTTGATGTTTTAAATTAAAAAATTAAGGCGAAAAAAGGTGTGCTTTTTTGAGCATACTTTTTGAGCATACTCGTATGCATACGGGGAAACCGTATGCATATTATTTATAACTCCCAATAAACTTTACGAATTCCACTCCCTTCTTCAACTTTCTTCTAATCAGATATTATTAAATATAAGTGATGGCAATAACCATAAAATAATGACGATCAATAAAAGTCAAAACGTTTTTGTTCCACTAAGTGCACGATGCGCGAACTTACCCCCACTACGCCAAAACCTTGCCAACTTACGTGAGGGTGACTATACATATAAATTAGTGGAAAATTACTGGCTATCTATATATTCCTTTGCAGAACTTTCCCACCATAACTTTTTATTGATAGAAGAAAGTTATGGATGACATAAAAGCATAGCGCAAAAGGTCGTATTCAATATTTATTGTTAAAAAAGTACCTCGTTACAAAAACAGTAGAGATCCTTGCTGGTAGTAGATCAGTGATTCAGTGTCAGTTTTTGTCCCGATTAAGAAGTATAGAAATAAAATAATTATTTTGTATCAAACAATATAAACCCTTGAATCGATACAAGTGGTTGAAGATAATTTTCTCAAAAACAGCAAAAAGCCAACGACACGCGGTGTTCCCAGGCGGTCACCCATCCAAGTACTGACCGCGCCCGATGTTGCTTAACTTCGGTGATCGGACGAGAACCGGTGTATTCAACTTAGTATGGACGTTGGCGATAGCCGTGCTCAAATACTCAATTACTATCAACATTTGTGATGACGTCATAACTAACTTATTTCCTTCAGGTTCTCTTCCTAAATCCACTTCTCGTGTATAGCCAACTAACGGCCGTTCCCGATATACTATCTATCTCTAGTTCTAGCCATACTAGAGATATAAAAAGCTATCTATCTTTATTATAACTTTTTCTTTTCAATAAGTTTATCGTCGATAAGCATTACTATCCTAGGTTGCTGTCTATCAACGGAAGGACGGATAGTTTACTAGAGTTAGATATTTGTATCAAACTGACAGTTGGCGCGTCTGAGGTAACCAGAAGATTAGTAGGTCATGATCGTTTTATTTTTGTAACATAAGTTAGTTTCATGAAGCTGAAATATATCCGACTAAAAGTATGGACGTTGGCGATTATTACTATCAAATTTTTATTTTTATACTGAGCGCCTGAGCGCAAAAAAAAAATAGAGTTAAAAAACTTAAAACTCGTCCACAAGTTACTAGTGATAGAAGAGACTTATGGATTACACAAATTACACATTGGGTTAAGAAATAACAATAATAATTTGACCAAAAACAGCAAAAAAGCCAACGACACGCGGTGTTCCCAGGCGGTCACCCATCTTTCACCCCAGAAGCTTTTATTGATTGTTAAGAATTTGTGAAATATATGGAATCCGGATGCAATTACCAGCAGCTCAAAGAAAACGTTGTTACAATAAGTATAAAACCCTTGCTTCGATAAAAATGGTTGAAGATAATTTACACAAAAACAGCAAAAAGCCAACGACACGCGGTGTTCCCAGGCGGTCACCCATCCAAGTACTGACCGCGCCCGATGTTGCTTAACTTCGGTGATCGGACGAGAACCGGTGTATTCAACTTAGTATGGACGTTGGCGATTACTACTACCAAATTTTCGGACAATTTCTGAGTGCTCAGTTTAGCAATAGGGTTAACACTTAAACGCCAGGTGACCGACCAACAATACATTTTCTATTGTGTCTCGTTTTCTGGCAGATTAGGTGTTGAACATTTAAAACTCGTCCGTACGATGTCATACCTGATTGTCTGATTCTTGTTGCCATTATTGACTATCAGTTGTACATATATGTAAATAAAAAATGAAATCGAACGATATGAACGTGGACGATATGAACCATTAAAAGAGTTAAGAATAAAAAATTATGTGTACCATCTTTGCAGAACTGTCCCCCCATAAGGTTTTATTGAGAGAATAAACATAATATGACAGAAATATGAATGTATACCCGAATTTATGCATTCAACAGCAGCGCTAAGGGTCTTTTTTCGAGGGACTCTTACCAAGACGGTACAGTTTGGTTCGTCGCCCGTTGCGAGCCACGCGTTAGGTTTAAATTAAGTCCACCTCATACTCTGTGAGTTTTAGATATCATCGTTACTGTTACCTTATCGTGTGTCATTAAATTGGATAACTCAAGTCGGTTTTTAGGGTTCCGTACCAAAATGCGAGAAAAAGTTTTAGATGACGTTTGCCCAACTATTTTGCAAATAAGAAAGAAATAAAAGTATGTAAATATTTTTGCAAATAATTAAAATAAAAGTACATATGTGTAAATTTTTGCAACAGGCACTAAAATTCTTGACTATTAAAGACTGGGGTCCTAAATTTGAAGTGAGGCTACTAGAGCATGCATAACCCGTTATTATAAGAAAAAGCGCTATTTGCACATTCGCAAGCATTTGTTTTTAAGGATAAAGCATAAAGAAAAATCTGAAAATATTTTATGTCATGTAAAGATGAACAAAAAGTAAAATAATGTCCCTAAACAGCACACGTTTAAATAAATCAGCGAAGGTACGGAACTCTCGTTGCGCGAGTCTGATTCGCTCTTCACCGGTTTTATTTACCTACCTCACGAGACGCGTACAAAAAGGGGCAGGTAGAATAGCCGACCTGCTTCCCCAAATATTCAATATTATTTCTTAAAAATATACTTTTTACAAAAAAAATGGATAGTGGCAGCCGTGGTAAGGCACATCCTGGCGGGTAGTAGAAGTGATCAAGTGACACTTTTTATCCCGATATGTACCACAAAGAGTTTAGAAATAAAATAATAATTTTATAACAAACAAAAAACCCCTTGTTTCGATACTAATTGCTGAAGATAATTTACTGAAAAACAGCAAAAAGCCAACGACATGCGGTTTAGCAATTACTATCACCAAAATCTGGTATAATTTATGCAATAGATAACAGTAATCATATTGTAGTTTCTGCTATCTATTGCTATTATTGAGTTTCTGTTGTTTAGTATGAATAAAATACAACCATAACGTGACCGATTTGTAGTGACCCATTAACAGAAAAGAAAAGTATCTAGCATTTGTCAAAGAAACAGATTTAGAGGAATATTACTGCTATCCAATATCTCTGCAGCTCTTACGCCCGATAAGTTACTTTTGATAGAAGCGAATTATGGATTACATACAATATTTGTGAAACAAAGGGATTCACGTATTTATGCAATTAACAGCACCTCAGAGGAAACCTTGTTACAAAAAGAATGGACAGTGGCAGTAGAGATCTTGGCGTGTAGTAGAAGAGTAATCTAGTGACACTTTTTATCCAGATCACAGAAATAGTTTAGTAATAAAATAATAATCTTATCAAAAATAATGAAACCCTCGTTTCGATATGAATGGTTAATGATTTACTCAAAAACAGCAAAAGCCAACGACACGCGGTGTTCCCAGGCGGTCACCCATCCAAGTACTGACCGCGCCCGATGTTGCTTAACTTCGGTGATCGGACGAGAACCGGTGTATTCAACTTAGTATGGACGTTGGCGATTACTACCCCCAAATTCTCGGACAATTTCTGAGCGCTCAGTATAGCAATGGGTCTGTACGATAGTATCCCTGATTTACTGTTACTTGTTGCCTTAACTAAGTTACTGTTTTTGTTTCGTATAAATAAAAAAAGAAATCGTAACGATCAGAATGTGTGCGACTTGCAGAGTGACCCATTAAAAGACGACCCTACCAAAAAATAGTGTGTTCCATTGGTATAAAATTGGTGGATAATGACTATCTTTTGCTGAATTTCCCCCAAGAAACTTTTGTTGATAGAAGAGATTTATGGATTGTTTAGAATTTGTGAAATATATGGATTCCCGTATTTATGCAATTGTCAGCAGTGCAAAGGGTTGAAATCAATATTTATTGTTAAAAACGCAACTGGTTACAAAAATATATGTAAAGTGGCAGTAGAGATCCTTGCTAGTAGTAGAACAGTGATTAAGTGTCAGTATTTATCCCGATTACGCAAAACTTTAGAAATAAAATAATAACTTTATTTCAAACAATATAACCCGTTGTTTCGATACCAGTGATTAATGATAATTTACTCAAAAACAGCATAAGCCAACGACACGCGGTGTTCCCAGGCGGTCACCCATCCAAGTACTGACCACGCCCGATGTTGCTTAACTTCGGTGATCGGACGAGAACCGGTGTATTCAACTTAGTATGGACGTTGGCGATTACTACTACTAAATTCTCGTACAATATCTAAGCGCTCAGTATAGCAATGTAGTAAAAAACTTAAAACTCGTCCAGACGATGGTTCCCCTAATTTTCTGTTACGTATTGCTATTATTATGGTGCCGTCGTTGTTTGGTTTAAATAACAAAAATGAAATCCAACAATAAGAACGTGGACGACTTGTAGAGTGAGCCATTAACAGACGAGTTATGGAAAACGAAACGTATGTATTCTGTTAGTTTTAGATTAGATTGTAACTGTAACCTTATCGTGTGTTATTAAATTAGATAACTGAAGTCAATTTTTAGGGTTCCGTACCAAAATGGTAAACGGGTACCCTTTTCGTGCGACTCAAACTATCTGTCCGTCTGTCACAGCTGCAGCAGCAGCATGCTATTAACTTGCAATTTGGAAAAGTTTCAGATGTTTTCCCAACTATTTTGCAAGTAAGAAAGACACAAAAGTATGTTTATTTTTTTGCAACAGAGACTGAACGAGGGTTTAAGAAATCGAGAGTGGCTACTAGAGCATATGAAAGAGCGCTGTTTGCACATTCTCCAAATGTAAGAAAGTTACCAGTCTCCCCTCCCCTCCTCATCACCAAAGTTTGAGTACAGAAAAATATGAAATTAATTTATAAGATAGGATTTTATGTAAAGATTAGTAGAAGTACGGAACTCCCGGTGCGCGAGTCCGACACGGTCTTCGCCGGTTTTATTTATCGTAAATACCTCACGACACGCGTACAAAAAGGGGCAGGTAGAATAGCCTACGTCATTCCCCAAATATTCAATATTTACTGTTAAAAAAGTAGCATTTTACAAAAAAAAATATAGTGGCAGCCGTGGCAAGTGTAATCCTGGCGGATAGTAAAAAAAAAGGAGATATTTTACTCAAAAGCAGCAAAAAGCCAACGACACGCGGTGTTCCCAGGCGGTCACCCATCCAAGTACTGACCGCGCCCGATGTTGCTTAACTTCGGTGATCGGACGAGAACCGGTGTATTCAACTTAGTATGGACGTTGGCGAATACTACAACAAAATTCTCGTACAATATCTGAGCGCTCAGTATAGCCATGGGGTTAAAAAAGTAAAACTCATCCACAAGACGCGACGGCAGCCCTGATTATCAGTTCCTTATTGTAATCATTGAGTTTCTGTTGATGTTTAGTTTTATTAAAAAAATATCAACAACGTGGGCGATTTGTAGAGTGGTGACCCATTAAAAGAAAAGAAAAACAAAAATATACCATTGGTAAGTGTGAAAGATAGATGTAGTGGAAAATGACTGGCTATCCAATTATCTCTTTGCAAAACATTCGTCCCACAAGTTACTAGTGATAGAAGAGACTTATGGATTACACAAATTACACATTGGGTTAAGAAATAACAATAATAATTTGACCAAAAACAGCAAAAAAGCCAACGACACACAATAAAACTCCTTAATTCGATCCGAATGGTTGAACATAATTTACTGAAAAAACAGCAAAAAGCCAACGACACGCGGTGTTCCCAGGCGGTCACCCATCCAAGTACTGACCGCGCCCGATGTTGCTTAACTTCGGTGATCGGACGAGAACCGGTGTATTCTACTTAGTATGGACGTTGGCGATAGACGTGCTCAAATACTCGATGACTATCAACAATTGTATTGACGTCATAACTAACTTATTTCCTTCAGGTTCTCTTCCTAAATCCACGTCTCGTGTATATCGTCGATAAGCATTACTATCCTAGGTTGCTGTCTTTCAACGGAAGGACGGATAGCTTACTAGAGTTAGATATTTGTACACAACTGACAGTTGGCGCGTCTGAGGTAAGCAGAAGATTAGTAGTTCATAATCGTTTTATATTTGTAACATAAGTTAGTTTCATGAAGCTGAAAATATCCGACTCAAGCTCAAGCGAGAGTATTGCTCTCTAGGAGCAATTAAGTGTTTGGGAGTCTTTTTATTTTAATTAAGAAAAGTGTGTACCATTGGTATTAAATTAGTGGAAAATTACTGACTATCTTTTGCAGAATTTTCCCTCAGAAACTTTTATTGATTGTTAAGAATTTGTGAAATATATGGAATCCCGGTGCAATTAAGAGGACCTGTTAGCTTGGCCAGACCAGGTAATCAAGGTATAATTATCGGCATGTAACTTGGCAAGAGTCGTTAGATGCGCACAAGTCGTAGGTCTCTTTGGTAGTCAAGCGGGACGCGGGGTATGAGGTAGCGTCAATCCGAGCGCGCGATTGGTGCAACAGTCGACTGTTGCCTCCCGAACTCCAGACTACACTTGCGTGCACGAAAATTGTACCCTTTGTTTTTGTTGTGTTTATGTTAAAGAGTTATTGTTATTATTTTTAAATTTAGTTTTTGTTACGAGTTGATATATTGTTGTTGTTTTAACCCTTTCGCTGCCAAGATTAAAAATACGATTTAACTTCTAACCCTTTCGCTGCCAAGATCAAAAATACGATTTAACTTCTATGTCATAATGTTTGGCAAATTACATAATGCGTAGGTATATAGTAGGGGGTGATGGGCATTACGTCTATGTTAGACAATTTCGTTTGTCGCTTTAAAGCTCTGAAAATTATTACTCAATTTCACGTAAATTCTAAAACTCCCATTTTTATATATGTATGTTAGCCAGATTAATATTTTAAAACGATTTACAACAAGGCAGACCGATCCAAGGGGCCAATCATCCCCCTCAATTTTAATGCTTCTGTGGGTCGCAGCACGAGGGCATTATCCACGCGCTTGTGAGTGAGAGAGACATGTATTGGTGTTATATTGACCTCTCTTTCTATCTTACAGAAATTCATTTAATAGTAAAAAAATAATAGATATAATTGAAAAAACTGGTAAATAATAATTGACGTCGATGCTGTCAGACTTCAACTGTCTATTAATACATAATGGTATCTGATGTTGATGAAAAATTAAATCAGAAGAATAAAAGAAAATAAAAATCTTATCAAAACCAATAAAATCCCTTGCTTCGATAAAAATGGTTGAAGATAATTTACTCAAAAACAGCAAAAAGCCAACGACACGCGGTGTTCCCAGGCGGTCACCCATCCAAGTACTGACCGCGCCCGATGTTGCTTAACTTCGGTGATCGGACGAGAACCGGTGTATTCAACTTAGTATGGACGTTGGCGATAGCTACCACTTAATGCTCGTACAATATCTGAGCGCTCAGTATAACAACGGAGTTAAATACTTAAATCTCTGTCGTACGATGGTAGCCCTGATTTTCTGTTACGAATTGCTATTATAGAGGTGCTGTTGTAGTTTGGTTTCAATAAAAAAAATGAAATCCAACAATAAGAACGTGGACGACTTGTAGAGTGACCCATTAACAGACGAGTTATGGAAAAAGAAAAATATGTCTTCTAGACTAGTATGTTTTAGATTAGATTGTAACCGTAACATTATCAAGTGTCATTAAATTAGATAACTGAAGACGATTTTTAGGGTTCCGTACCAAAATGGTAAAAAGGTACCCTTTTCGTGCGACTCAAACTATCTGTCAGTCTGTCACAGCTGCAGCAGCAGCATGCTATTAACTTGAAATTTGGAATAGTTTTAGATGATGTTCTCCAAACAATTTTGCAAATAAGAAATACACAAAAGAATGTTTATTTTTTTTTGCAACAGAGACTGAACGACGGTTTAAGAAATCGAAGAGTGGCTACTAGAGCATATGAAAGAGCGCTCTTTGTACATTCTTCAACAGTTTCTTTGGGTCGCATCGTTTTCGACTTTAGATGAAAAATGTAAGAAAGTTACCAGTCTCCCCTCCCCCTCATCTCCAAAGTTTGAATATAGAAAAATCTGAAATTAATTTATAAGATAGGATTTTATGTAAAGATTACAGGCAAGTCCCGGTGCGCGAATCCGACTCGCTATTCACCAGTTTTATTTATCGTTAATACCTCACTCACGACACGCGTAAAAAAAGGGGCAGGTAGAATAGAATAGCCGACGTCAATCCCCAAATATTCAATATTTATTGTAAAAAAAGTAGCATGTTTTAAAAAAATATATAGTGGCAGCCGTGTCATGTCACATCTTGGCGGGTAGTAGAAGCGATCAAGTGATAGTTTTATCCCGATATGTACCACAAACAGTTTATAACTAAAATAATAATTTTATCGAAAACAAAAAAAACCCTTCTTTCGATACAAATTGTCGAAGATAATTTACTGAAAAACAGCAAAAAGCCAACGACACGCGGTGTTCCCAGGCGGTCACCCATCCAAGTACTGACCGCGCCCGATGTTGCTTAACTTCGGTGATCGGACGAGAACCGGTGTATTCAACTTAGTATGGACGTTGGCGATTACTACTACCAAATTCTCGTTCAATATCTGAGCGCTCAGTAATGGGGTTGAAAATTTAAATTTTGTCTGTACGATGGTAGCCTTGATTTTCTGTTACTTGTTGCTGTTATTTTTGAGTTTCTGTTGTTTGGTGCAAGTAAAACAAAAATGGAATCACACGATAGAACGCGTGCGACTTGTAGATTGACCCATTTAAAAATGAGTAAAGGAAAAGAAAAATATATACCATTGGCAGGAATATAAGACAGACATAGTGGAGAGCTGGCTATCCAATTACCTCTCTGCAGCGCTTTCCCCTATAAGTATTTAATAATAGAAGATAATACCTTTATTATCTACAGGAATCCATTTCTTTGACAAATATCCTAATATTTGTTAAATAAACAGATTCCCGTATTTATGCAATAACAGCAGCGCATAGGTCGTATTGAATATTATTTGTGGAAAAAATGTCTCGACACAAAATAAAAATATAGATAGTGGCAGGTGACATCCTGGCGGGTAGTAGCAGTGATCAAATGTCACTTTTTGTCCCGATTACACAAATACTCCATATTTTCTAATATATGTAAAGTTCTCGTGTCGCAATGTTTGTTACCGATTTGTATGAAATTTTGTGTGCAAAACGGGTAGGTCTGAGAATCGGCCAACATCTATTTTTCATACACCTAAGGGGTTAGGGTGGCTCACCCCTAACATATTTTTTTTGTTTTTGGCTTAAAATGGCTAAACTACGTTCACCGGGTAAGCTAGTTCATATATAAAATTTAAGTGTCTGTTCGTAATGTCCAAATAACAGCTTTTTACTACATGCATAAAGCTTATACAGTAGTCATACCAACATACTATGTTTTGTCAGTCTATCTGTTTGTTTGAGGTTATCTCCGAAACGGCTAGACCGATTTTGATGGGAATTTTACTGGCAAATAGCTGATACGTTAAGGAGTTACTAAGGCTACTTTTATTTGTGAAGAAATACTAGGCATACGCCCAAAAATAATAAGTCCATGTTTTTTCAAATATCACGTGTACGAAGTCGCGGGCACAGCTAGCTTAGAAACAAAATAATAATATTAGGTCTTTACCTATGAAATTGCCGTTCTGCAGTACTGGCCATTTCAAATCAAAATATTTTTTGTTTGGCTAAGAATTCTAATTTCAAATTAATTTTATTTTAAAAACATGGATTTTTTTTTCCAAAAGTAGTCATTTGTTTATTGATTAGTGTTACATTTTCATCGCATTTAAATCTTTTTCGTCATCATGGATACGTTAAAAATTCGAGTAATTATGGAATATGAGTACCGTCGTGGCAGCAACGCGGCACAAGCGGCACGCAACATCAACGACGTTTACGGAGCTAACACTACAAACCAACGCACTACCTGTTATTGGTTTGCTCGCTTCCGTTCTGGAAATTTCGACCTGAAAAATTAACCTCGCGGTCGTCCGAAGACTTTGGTCGACAATGACGAATTAAAGGCGATTGTGGAAGCTGATGATACACAATCTACGGCTGAATTAGCAGCAGCTTTCGACGTTAGCGTCAAAACAATATTGGTCCATTTGCGTCAAATTGGCAAGGTAAAAAAGCTTGACAAATGGGTGCCCCACGAACTCAATGATCGCCAGCGCGAAGTACGCGTCGAGACGTGCCTTGCACTGCTCAACAGACACACAAATGAAGGAATTTTGAACCGCATTGTTACCTGCGATGAAAAATGGATTCTGTTTGATAACCGCAAGCGCTCAGCAAGTTGGTTGGATCCTGGTTCAGCACCTAAACAATGCCCTAAACGAAAACTTACCCCAAGAAAAGTGATGGTCACTGTTTGGTGGTCTAGCGCCGGTGTGATTCAACACAGCTTCTTACCAAACGGGGTGAGCATTACTGCAGATGTGTACTGTGAAGAATTGAACACAATGATGGAGAAGCTGGCACATCTCCAACCAGCATTGGTCAATCACTCGTCTCCGCTGCTCCTGCACGACAACGCGCGACCTCATACTGCACAGCAGACGGTCTCCAAGTTGCAAGAACTGGGGTTGGAAGCTCTCCGTCATCCGCCCTACTAACCAGACCTTGCGCCTACAGACTACTACTTTTTCCAGAATTTGGATAACTTCTTGGCGGGAAAAAAATTCAATACCCGAGAGGCAGTACAAAATGCCTTTGAAGAATTTGTTGCCTCCCGTCCAGCTGATTTCTTTAAGAAGGGCATCAATAAACTGCCACTGCGTTGGCAAAGATGCATTGATTGCATGGGTGATTACTTCGATTAATACAAATAAAAAATACATGAAAAAAATTCATTTAAATTTTTTCATACAAAACGGCAATTTCATAGGTAAAGACCTATTATTATCAAAAACAATATAATCCCTTGTTTCGATACGAAAGCTTGAAGATAATTTACTGAAAAACAGCAAAAAGCCAACGACACGCGGTGTTCCCAGGCGGTCACCCATCCAAGTACTGACCGCGCCCGATGTTGCTTAACTACGGTGATCGGACGAGAACCGGTGTATTCAACTTAGTATGGACGTTGGCGAAAGACATGCTCAAATATTCGATGAGTATCAACATTTGTGATGACGTCATAACTAACCTGTTATCTTCAGGTAAGGACATAGACCGGCAAGTTTTTCGGTTCGCTTCGTAGATCCACTTCTCGTGTATAGCGACTAAGGGCTTCACGTTGACATTTGCAAGGATATCCTCTTCTACTTTATATTTGAGAATGTTCCGATCTTGGTTGTTTGACTTCAGAGAGCAAGAACTCATGCGATCTCTAACGTCGTCACACTCCGGCAAGAGGAAATCTTGAGGTGGATTTATCCTGTAAAATAGAATCATAATTATTAATTTTATTTATCTTGCACAATATTTTTTACAGTATTGAAAAAAGCGCCATCTAACATTAATCACATGAAGCACATTGTTTTCGAAGCAATACAGTTCTCTTGCTAGTTCTAAACCTGGCCGCAAGTTTGATGTGGCGCTACTGACTGAACTAGCAACGTTATAATAAACTCCTTGTGTATTCTGCAGCCCTAGTACTTCCAACGCAGGAATTGAGACGTCGGTCATTGCCGTGTCGAGCGGAGCCGGTGAACCGGGGAGGCAATTTCGTCGGCATACTCAGATATAACAGCAGTTATTTGTGAGAATTGGTGAACTGTATTCTTATTCAAATATTATTTAAAATGTATTCATTTATTGAAGAAATTCAAACTTATTACTGGTCACATTTTTTTTAAATCTGCTGCAGCTATTATTTTAACTTCCTGTAATTAACACGTTGATTATATAGTCTTGATGATAATACTGATAAATTGATTATTTATGAATGACGTCATTATTAAAATACTGAGCGCTCAGATATTATACGAAAATTTAGTGATTGTAATTGCCAACGTCCATACTAAGTTGAATACACCGGTTCTCGTCCGATCACCGAAGTTAAGCTACATCGGGCGCGGTCAGTACTTGGATGGGTGACCGCCTGGGAACACCGCGTGTCGTTGGCTTTTTACTTTTACTCAGTCTTTTTAACTTAAGTTTTTGTTATTGTAAATTACCCCAAGAAATTGGAACCAATGTAATTATGTAGTTTTCTTTTTGATTTGTTGACAAATAAAAAGTAAAAAATAACGCAGTAAGTATTAAAATATTCTTCCATTTTAAAGCTGTCTTTACAATAAAAGTACTTATAAAATCATAAAAAGCAAAAAGTCAACGTCACGCGGTGTTCCCAGGCGGTCACCCATCCAAGTACTGACCGCGCCCGCTGTTGCTTAAACTTCGGTGATCGGACGAGAACCGGTGTTTTCAACATGGTATGGACGTTGACAATCTCAAGGCTAAATAACCTGACTACTATCAAACTGATAAGAAGGACGTTATATCGTATGAATCAGTGAATTTTATACGATGCTCGGTTTGTTACCGCGAGTAAAACGAATTCACCACGTAAAAAGCTACTACTTACGGAGTTGTATTTTAATCGAGAAACGAATCGAATAATTAATATTTGTTCTAATTTTCATAGACGGTTGTTCACTAACTAACTGCACGCTTTTTTTATTGAGAGGAGTAGGCAGATGTGTATGAGTTACCCAATTTTTCGCTAGTTTAGTTTACATATTTAATATTTCTGTATAGGGCAAAGAGTAACAAGGGTAAGGGCCGTTTACTATCAAAACTGACTCAATTCCCGATTCTGACTGTAAACAATCCTTAAAATAATTCCTGTCTTAGTAGCAAATATTATATATAATTCTACTGTACGTGTGTATGTCACTGAACTCCTCAACGGCTGACCCGATATTTTTTTTTTGTATGCGTTTGGGTGGCGCGCCCTGGATGGTTTAGATTCACAATTGGATCCGGTAGGTGGCGCTGTACGGGTATATAATATTGTTACCTTCGTAATCCAGTAAAGGTGTCTCGAACAGTGTCGATACTCTCAGGGGTAATGTTAACTGGAGTTGTTGGTTGCTGTTGTTCTATATTGTTGTTCAAATTATTTGTATTATCATACGATGTGTTCATAGGCGTAATGGCCGTCTCGGGGGACGAGTCATTCGGGATTTTACGTTCTAGAAAGTAAATAATAAATGCGATAAGCAAACGTAATAGCAACCAAAATTCATAAATAAATAATAGTTTTTATTTAAAATTTATAAAGAAAAAAATCTAATCGTAATTCAATATCTGTGGCAAAGGATATTTAAAAGAATATAAATATTTTTCATTGTTCCATACCTTCTTTTTCTGGCGTCACAGAATCATCTTTATTTTTTTCAGTTGCACTCAAATCCCCAGACAGCCACGCATTCTTCCTCAGCTTATTACTGCGTGCAATAGGTGTGGTCGGTAAACTGTAGTTCTTAATATCAAAGTTATAAGACGACTTCTCATTACTATTCCTATCCTTTAGTAAAGGTTTTATCTCAAAGTTGAACTCAGGAACTTTTATATGCAGCGGTTTATAAGATTTGGGGGTAAAACTTCTACTTAGCTTTGTATTGGGGCGTTCAACGCTTTGGTCCTTCGTACTGTCGTCGTTAACAAAGTTAACAGTACGATTCGGACTGAAAATGCTACAGTATTCGGTAGAATCACTCCTGTGCAAGCTGCCTGGTGTGTCCATCTCTTTGATTCTAGCTTTTATTTTAGCTATAGGTGTAGAACAGGCACTAGAGAAGTCTTTGTCTGGTAAATGTTCGTATCTCATGATCGGGGTATGATCGTTTTGATCGTCGTCGGAAATGAAACATTTTTCTGCGAGAGACACGCAGTTGGCACGCGAATTTCTTATAGTTTCGTATAGGGGGCTCGCGTCGCTTTTGCTGCATTCTTTCTCGCTTTCAGTGGAACTTTCTCGTACGTTGTGGATTACAGCTTTGTGTTCGACGTTTTGGGGGCTGAGGCACTCGGAGTCAGTTGGAGAAGTGGTGTCCCAGGCTGTTGAACTGAATGTAGACTGAACATTTTTGGTTTGCAGTCGAGCTGGGATTATTATGTAGCCAAGTTCATCCAGGTTGCGCTGTAACATAAAGAAGGACTTTTGTAACAAATTCTTGGATAGTATTTCAAAGTAGGGTAGGGTAAGATAAGCAAAAAGCCAAAATCGCGAGGTCACCCATCCAAGTACTGACCGTGCCCGATATTGCTTAACTTTGGTGATCGGTCGAAAGCCGGTGTAATCAACGTCATTAATTTATGTCGTTGATTATACTGGTTGACGTTGGCTAAAGCTTTGTCGAATGTATCGGGTACTATCCAATTTTTGAAGTCATATAAGTATTTAAAGTAAAAAATAAATCAACCGACTATATAAAAGCACTAAAACGTCTAAAATAACTATAATTTCGAAGTCGGTGAGAAAAAATAAATAAAATGAAACAACACTTCCGAAATTACTTATCTATACTTTTACACTATCCAGTGTTTATATTTTTGCGAAAAAGCTGTGTGTCAGTTAATAGCTCATTTCAATTAAAATAGCCTTATGTCAACAGCTCATTACCTTTTACAAAAGTTCAGTGAAAAATCAATCATCCCCTATTTTTTACAGTGGTTTTCTCATTTACAATGGGAATAACTTTCTAAGCTACCGCATCCAATAAAAAATGATTAATCGAAATCGGACTGAACTGTAAAAAGTTATGAGTCATACATAAAAAAATACGTGTCGAATCGAGAAACTCCTTTTTTTCGTCGGTTAAAATTAAAAAGGCGGAGTATTTTGGAGCGTGTGAAAGATCGTGGGTGTATACCCAATAAGTTCAACCAAGAAATGTAAAAACTAAAGTTGCCAAAGAAATAAACTCTTATCAAACAAGTAAATAATGGTTTCAAGAGTTTTTATGTCTAAAAATGCCAAAAGCCAACGACACGCGGTGTTCCCAGGCGGTCACCCATCCAAGTACTGACCGCGCCCGATGTTGCTTAACTTCGGTGATCGGACGAGAACCGGTGTATTCAACTTAGTATGGACGTTGGCGAATGGGGATCTAAATTTTACATTCAATATTAGGTACAGAAATGTATTAAATTTAGATACATGTGGCTTGTAAAACGAAACTTTGACGGAAACGAAACTTTGACGGAAACGATTAATTTGTTAACTAAATTTGAGCTTAAACTGGTACAATAATAGCCCCGAATGCAAAATGCTAACGTCACGCGGCAGACGAGAACCCCTATATTCAACATCGTATGTACGTTCGCCACATGCAACATAATATATGTAGGCATTCGCAGTACCGAATTTTAATACATATGAGAACAATAAATTATTGTATGAAGCAGTTTGTACTTATAAAAAAGTACCTTTTGTCAGCGTCTACGTTCCGGTGAATGTCGGTTAGCGCGGATGCAGACAAAGTCGCGGATTAAAACTATCCTATATCCTGCCTTAAGAAAAAATGTATACACATATATACTTGACAAATTTAATTTCAATCCGATCGGCCGTTTCGTCGTGAAAAGGTATCTAACAACCAAACATTTGCTTTCGCAATCAAATATTAGTACCTCATCATCTGCCTTGACTATGTTGTGGTCGGCTTCCAGTCTAACCGGATGCAGCTGAATACCCGTATTTTATATGGAGCGACTGCCTATCTGACCTCCACAACCCAGTTATTGGGCAATACGATAGATACCCCTTTGGCAAGACTGGTTGTCAGACTTTCGGGATTCTGACTACCCGTAAAGACTGTCAAAGATGTATAAATGACAGCCGGGACCAACGGCTTAGCAAGCTTAGCAAAAATATTAGTACCTATGGATATATTTACCTTCACGTTGTGCAGTGTATTCTGTAGCACTTCTAGGTCTATCCGTTCATGTCGCTGAAGTGTCAGTCCGGATTGAAGCAGGGATAGTAAACAGCCCGGATAGGTGCCATCTTTTGGTAGTGGTATGCCTGTTTTCCACAGTGTATACTGCTCTTTGAGTTTCTCGTAAGTAAAATCCTTCCAGGGCATGGCAGCTGTTGGGAACAAATTAATATATTATTACATGCGGTCGTTGGTCGCAAGCTCTATTGCCAAGTCTGAGGACCTGAGTTCGATTCCCAGATCGGACAGTGTAGTTGTTTTTTTTTGGCTTTATTATAAATATAATATTACGTAAAAAGAATGATAAGTTGTGTTTTTTTGTATTACGCCAACGTTTCCTATTTTTTTTCTTTTGGCTGCCTTATTGGTGTAATGGTCGGAAGGGCTACTGCTGAGCACGAGATCCTGAGTTCGATTCCCGGGTCGGGCAAAGTGTTATTGGGTACTTTAGGTGCACCTCTGGGGACCCTTTGGGGAATATATGCGTGATGTTACTCGTATGTTATTTATTAGAAGTTTGCTTACCATTACAACTCTCCCACAGTATCAAACATAGAGAATATACGTCACTCTTCGAGCACGAATACACCAAGCCCTCGTCATCCGGTACAAACAACTCGGGTGCCTGCCATCTGTATCGTTCTGAGTTCTGATACATTTTGTAGTCCTTCGAGATAGCATTGGCTGACATGTAAACCTCTGATGGATGGGCGGATATTAGAGGCTCGAATTCCACAACGTCTGACTCACGGGTACCTGCAAAAAATAATAAGTTTATGAAATTTTTTTTTGTTATATTTCCTACCTACAGTTTTTTTTTGTTATATTTCCTATATAACAAAAAAAAACTGTATTTTCTAGTGAATTAGGAACAATGTTGTTTGAACATTTTTGAACATCAAAGGGGTTCTCGAGCAGGTTAGGCAATACTTTTATACTGAAAATAGGGTATGTGTTTGTTACGTAGTATACATAAAAATTGAAATAAATGGAAAAGCCATCGTCACGCGGTATTCCCAGGCGGTCACCCATCCAAGTAGGTACTGACCAAAAACGGTGACGTGGTGGCTATTTGCACTCTTCCTATATGTTAATAATTGAACTTAAAATTCGGTGATACATTCGCCAACGTCCATACTAAGTTGAATACACCGGTTCTCGTCCGATCACCGAAGTTAAGCAACATCGGGCGCGGTCAGTACTTGGATGGGTGACCGCCTGGGAACACCGCGTGTCGTTGGCTTTTTGTTGTTTTTGAGGAAATTATCTTCATACAATCGTACAGAAAACAAGGGGTTATATTGTTTGCGATTAAATTTATATTTTATTTCTTAGTTTTTATTAGTAGTGTGGAGTAGCAAGTATTCAACGTAATATGGAAGTTGGTAATTGAATAGTCGAATTTTACGTTAAAGTATAAACATAGAGGAACATTGCAAATAGCCAACGTCACCGGTTTTTGTCAATATTTTAATGGATGACCGCCTGGGAACAAAGCGCTAGCGCCCAGGATTGCGTTTTGCATTTAATCTAGTTACAAAAAAAACCTCTATTTATAGTAGGCTTTAAAATCTAAAAAAAGTAAAAAATTCATTAAGCCAAAACGTTAGTTCCTAGGCGGTCACCCATCCAAGTACTGACTACGCCAGATATTGTTTAACTTCTGTGATCGGATGAGAACCGGTGTATTAGACTGGACTTTGGCATTAATCAAGCCAGATTTTACGTCAAGTAGTAACTTTATGACGTCATTTACACAAAGATTAGTTTCTTTGTATCAATGCAACTGTAAAAACCGTTGTTCATTGGGCGTTGGAGTGCAAGTATACGTTTACAAACATGAGATTATTCTTAAAACGGAACATTTTAGATTGTATGTAAGGACTTTATGATACTAATTACGTTGTTCTTTACAGATAACATTCTGCAAATGTATTAACTTCGTATCTTATAGAAGACTGGCTATTGCCCGCGACTTCGTACGCGTGAAATGTAGAATGATAAAATGAAGCCTATATTTTAAATTATACCTCTAGCAATACATCGGTGAACGCTGCATTCAATTCCATAGAGTAGTTTTTGCGTAATGCGTGCACAAATATACAGACAGATAGACGAAGATTCTTAAATGTGTTGTTTTGGTTTCTACATTTTCTTCAATATCTACATATAATGTACAGACGTCGGCTTATAACAATTTAATTACACGTCTAGATAATACACCCTGACTACCCGTAACGACTGTCAAAAATTATCATTTTTGACAGTCGTTACGGGTAGTCAGAAGCCCGAAAGTGTGACAACCAGTCTTATGGGGTGTCGTGTTGCCCAGTAACTGGGTTCTGGAGGTCAGATAGGCAGTCGCTCCATGTAAAATACTGGTATTCAGCTGCATCTGGTTAGACTGGAAGCCGACCCCAAAACAGTTGGGAAAAGGCTAGGCAGATGAGATGATGATATGTATCAACAAATATTGTTTAAGATTGGAAACTAAGAATCAATATTTACAACATTTTATAAATTTAATATTGGAAAGTATATACTTACTGTTATATAGGTGCTTAAATCTAAAATCAACAAGCACTAACTTCACCGTTCTGAATAGCTAGACTATCAAAGGCATCGTTGTTGAAGATAGAAGAAAATAACAAAGCAATCAATTCTATGCTCGTTGGAGAAAGTTTTTATTCACTAACAATAAATATGTCGCCTTCACCAGTAACTGATACTGCCTTTACATTATGCACGGCGTAATTATGCGGGTATTTCTCAATAAACGGTTGATATAAAAGTATGTTGCTGTATGTTGAAAAATAATGTTGATACTATGCTCATCATCATAATCCTCCTGCCCTTATCCCAATTTATTTGGGATCGGCGCAGCATGTCTTCTACTTCCATACCATCTTTCACACAATCCATACATTTTTCGTTGGTCTCCTTCTACTCTTATGTACTTACAGACGCCAGCACATCAAGCTATCCCAAACTGACAAATTTTGCCCAATTGAACATGATCCTTATCCTTTTGTAATAAAGTTGATCCTATTAAACCTACCTAACAAAGAAATGTTGACCTATCAAAGAAATGTATGATTTGTGTAGCTTGATGTAATGGCGTCTGTACTATGTACTCTACTAGCTATAAAACTTGAGCCTAACGATTATTCTATTCTAACCAACGAAATCAGTAGCTAGCCGCTAAAAAATATCGATTTATTTTTTGTTTCCAGCCTGTGACATACACTGACTGTTTGTAGGAACATCTGGGTAGACAAGACATGGAGATAGATGAAGGAGTAGTGTTTATATCGAATAGTGGTCACGGGCAGATCAAAGAAATCCGAGAAATCTGCAAGTGAATTGGGCTGAAGCTGAATGATGATATCGACCAAATTCGGGGAAATGACGAGTGACGTACGGAAAGGCAACAAGGAAAACTAAGTGTGAGTCACACTCGCACACAAAGTTTCCGTACCATGTCGAGGAAAAAACGCCGAAAATATCACGTTTCTTGTTTGGGGGCATCGTTTCATTTTTAATTTGATATTATTTGTTATAGCGGTAATCAGAAATACACTATGTGAAAATTACAACTAGCCACCTATTACGGTTCATGAGATACAGCCCGCTAACAGACGAACGAACTGTCACCGCAGGCTTAATAATTTTCTTTCTTTCTTTCTTTCTTTTTAAAAAAAAACGTTGCCCCACACTAGGAATTTCTCCTGTATCGTGGGTGCGTTTACAAACATTTAAAGTCACATACACGAACAGCCAGACCCGGAACAACTACCTGTAGGTCATACAAATATTTGTTCCGTGCGGGGATCGAACCCACAACACGCGGCGTAGCAGCCGATGGCTCAACCACTGCGCCAACCGTGTCGTCAAGGGTCAATAATAGGGTCCCGTTGCCACCCTTTGTGCACGGAACTCTACAAAATGACTTCTAAACAGTCGAATGAGTTTGTGCAACATTTTACATCCAATATACGGCCATAATTAACGCTGTATCAAGCTATATATCTTTACGACCGTTTCATCGCATTACACGCATTTCTATTACACATAAAATTAATTTACAGACACCATGTAATGTTTTGATATGGTTATTTTTACCATCACAATAGTCATTTGAATTAATTTGATAGCACGGTACTAGCGTGAGCATTTTTTCCTACACTGCAACCGACAGTACGTCACATTTTATTATAAGTCTGTAGTTCTGTACATAATGACTGTCTTATCACATGTTAGACATAATTGTAGCAAGATTAAATGCTTAGCCTTGAAGTTGCAAAGAACAATGAAAATATAAGGGCAATTATACATGGATGCTTCTTTTAACTCTTTTCTTAGCTAAAACAATGTAAGTTTAAGCCTATTCTGAGTTAAGTAGACGAGTTAACAGCTGTTGTTCACTTGGCAACTATGCCTTATCTGTAGAACATGATATGTATAAAGTTTATTGTACTTAGTCTCTGAATTGTAATAAAACTCGCTTTCATTGTGAGCTTGTTGAGGCAGTATACCTTGAGCGAACATTCAACTTAGAATTCAACGAACATTGAACTATACCTATCATCTACATCATAGTTTTTGTATCTTCTAGCGTGTCAATGACAATTTGAATTGAGTCAGCCCAAAATTTGGCGACGAGTTTGGTGCTTTAAGTAGTGTCCTTCAGCCCCTGTGAAGTGCAAGCCACAGTACAGGCAGGGCACGATAACAAGTGTCGCATCGTTTGTTTGGCAACACCACATTACACTTTTTGTATAATTATACTGGATAAAATTATTCAATTAACTCGTTAACTGACAGACAACGCACAACCTCAACCGCTAGTCCAGTCATTACGTACATTCAAAAAAGAAAATGAATTTGCGCTTCTAATTTTTTAATATGTTGTAGGGGATACCTAGAAAAGCTTAACTTGAGATTGTCGACCAAGCTTTCCTAGGAGCTTTCGCCGCCATGTTCAAAAAAGGGGTAAAATTTGTTTCTCGGCAATAACTCGGCTATCCGATGAGATTTCGAAAATTTTTGTAGGACACTTTTTGTAGCTTTCTTTGTGCTCTACAATAATGCCTGAATCATTTTTAGCGTTTCATGCATCGTTATCGAGATATCGATCGATAAAGTCAAAAATTTAGGACACAATTTTTGTTTTTTGCTTTTTTTTTCTTTGGGTCTTAATAAATATGAAAAATTGTGGAATTCAAACTTGTAGAGCATATTCAGACCTACAATTTCCTTCTTGGATTTTTTCATGTTGGACAAAAATTACGATCTCCAGCGCGCCGCAAAGTCGGTGAATCCACACTCAGCGTCGAGCGCGCTCAAGTTAGTATATCGTATCGTGTTGAGTTTTTGCTGTGCGTAGTGTAAATCGAGGGTTCCGATATTCTGGGCAAAAATTTCAATTTAAGCGTTTTCCAAGATGGCGGCGAAAGCTCCTAGGAAAGCTTGGTCGACAATCTCAAGTTAAGCTTTTCTAGGTATCCCCTACAACATATTAAAAAATTAGAAGCGCAAATTCATTTTCTTTTATTTGCCTTTTTTTCGGACGAAATGACTGGACTACGCTTGTTCTACAAGCATAAAGTTAATAATAATAATAATAACCCCACCGCCGTATCTTTACGTTGACGTCGTGGTGGGGCTTGTGCACCCCAATTAACTCTAGGTCTGTGCCGGTAGAGTTTACTCTGCCGAGATAGATCTATAGTGAGGGGTCAGACCAAGAGAGATACAACCCAAGCCAAGGTCGTACACGCCGAGGGCTGCATGGCTAGGGGAATGCGCTAGTCGCTAGTGTGCCAACTCTGGATAATAGGGGACCTCCAGTTTTACTTACCCTTACCACAGTGAACGCAGGGCTCTGCTGTGGTCGACTTTGTTAGTCCCTAGCTACTCGTGGGACTAATTATGATAACAAGATCGAAAACAAAAAAAGATATTCAGGCAAATATGCCTTCTGTAGATGATGAAACATCAACAACTTCATCATCAGCCTCTCCGAGGTCCATATTTTCATCAATCGCATCATCACCACCTTCATATCTATCACGTTCATCAAGATCATCATCAACATCATCACCAACGTCAGTAGATGTTGTGTCGGAGGCTATTTTAGCCAATAAACCTTCACCCACTGCTGACATAAAAAATACGCGCAAAAAATGGAGTATTGAAATGAACGAATTCATTTGGCGTACCTACCTAATCATCACAAACTTAGAATCTGACAAAAATGCATACTTGACATCACTACATCAACAATTCATAGAAAAATTCCCAAACATGAAAGTCTCTAAGCAAAGAATTGGAGATCAAAGGAGAGCAATAGTGTCCAAAAAGTTGTTACCTTCCATTACACTTGATTCAATTAGGCTAGAAGTAATAAATAATTTACAAACACCAAATAATGACTTACAACTACAGCCCCAAACACCACAGGAAATTCTTACATTTCAAACAAACACACAACCGTACTCACAATCAGAACCTAAACGCAGGATGAAATGGTCCAACGAACTCAATGAAACACTTATGAAATGTTATTTTAGGGCAACAAAATTGGAGACAGATATGACAATATGGCGGAAAAATTTAAAAGAAAAATTTATAGAATGTTACCCTCATTTGTCACATTTATCAGAACAGCGCATATCGGACCAAAAAAGAGTAATAGTTAATAATAGTATGATTTCAGAAACACGGCTCCAGATACTAAAATCAATAGTAGAGAATGAATTATTGGAGACGGCCTCTTTTAATTGGCAATCTGATAGTATAAGACGAACTACAGAAAATGTTCACTCACAACCTCCCCAAAACACACTAAATATAGATATAGAAAATATAGAGATGTCACAAACTCAACAAATAGGAGTAGAAACGGAAGGTGATAATCTCAATGCCATTGAGTTAGAACACCCCGTACACTCTAATACACAAACAAGCCAAGAAAGAAATCTTCAAATAGATGAAATATTCTCAGAAACATTACAGTACTACAGAGACACTTATCCTACAGAGAGGAGTTACATACCCGTACAAAAATCATCAAAAAGATTAGCGAATATAGTTAGTTATATTAACAAAGTTATTTTGCCAGAACAAGTTACCCAAGATACTGAATTTAATCATCTTCAGACCATAATATACTGCGCTGCGTGGACAGCTGCCAAGGCCAACGGTAGTAAAATTTCACTATCACCTCCTGAATATAGAAATAGACTACAACAAGATCGCAAGCCTAAATGGCAAAAAAGGTTAGACCACAAAATAGAAGTTATCAGAGCCAAAATCGGAAGATTAACACATTACATGCAAGGTCATAGGAGCAAAAAACTAACTAAAGAAGTAAACACAATTTTAAGAGACTATAAAACGCATACATCACATGAAGAACCTAACACACACCTTACTCACTTTTTAGACACCCTTAAACAGAAACTAACAGTTGTTAAAAGCAGACTAGATAGATACACTAAATGCACTCTCCGTAAAACACAAAATAACCAATTTAGGAATAACGAAAAATTATTTTACCGAAAACTAAAGGCATCAACAACAAACCACACCACACCGAGCAATAACACAAATACAGTGTGGCCAGCCACAGACGAGTTGCAGCAATTCTGGGCTGGAATTTGGGAAAATCCTGTCTCTCATAATACTGAAGCAGAATGGATCAAAGAAGAGGAGGCCTATCAGACAAACGTTGAAGCGATGGATTTTGATCAGGTTGATGTAGAAACTTTCCACGATGTCCTTCAAAAGATACACAATTGGAAAGCACCAGGCTCTGATCACATACACAACTATTGGTATAAAAAGTTTACACACATACACCCATACCTCTATAACTGTATTAACAATTTTATAAAAGACCCAAACATTATTCCGTCATACATTACAGAAGGTAAAACTTACATGCTTCCGAAAGACCCTAATGACACAGCTAATCCAGCAAAATATAGGCCAATTACCTGTCTGCAAACCATATATAAGATATTGACATCGTGCATTACTCAAATCATATACAAACACCTTGAAACACAACATATATTGACAGAAGAACAGAAAGGGTGTAGGAAGTTCAGTCAAGGTTGTAAAGAACAGTTAACAATAGATGCAGTAATACTTAAACATGTCCAACGTACTAAGAAAGATTTATGCTCTATGTATATTGATTATAGGAAAGCATACGATTCAGTACCTCACTCGTGGTTACTTAAAGTTTTGAGTTTATACAAGATACATTCACAACTCATCAACTTTTTAGGAAATATATTAGACAAATGGCAGACGCGACTACATCTGAACACATCCATAGGAATAGTTGAGACAGAACACATTAAGATCCAGCGAGGAATATTCCAAGGAGACTCACTCAGCCCACTATGGTTCTGTCTTGCATTAAATCCGCTTTCAAATAAACTTAATGCTTTAAAACCCGGATATCAACTACAGTATATTGATACAACGACTGACATACTGACTGACCAGCAAACTTGTAAATTAAACCACCTGCTCTATATGGACGATATCAAATTGTACGCATCATCACCAGACGACTTATATGAACTAGCTAATGCTACTGAACAATTTTCGAATGATATCGCTATGGAGTTTGGAATTGACAAATGTAAAATTAATTCAATCAGAGCGGGCAAAACTTATTCACATTCATACTACATGCAGACAGGAGATACGATAGAGTCATTAGACGAGAACGGGACCTACAAATATTTAGGTTATATACAGGCTAAACAGATTCTTCATAAGGAAATTAAAGCTACACTCACTAAACAATTTAAACATAGGTTAAAAACAATATGTCATTCACAAATAAACGCTCGAAATACTATTAAAGCCATAAACACTTATGCCATCCCTGTTCTTACCTATTCTTTTGCTATCATAAATTGGAACAAGACTGAACTCAAACATTTGCAACGGGTGATAAATACCACTCTGACTAAACACAGAAGGCACCATCCCAGGTCATGTGTACAGAGGCTCACACTGCCAAGGAACGAAGGTGGCAGAGGAATAATAGATATCACTAACCTACATAACAAACAAATAACTATTTTAAGAACATACTTTTACACTAAAAGCCCTATTTCAACTCTACATAAAGCAATAGCGTTTAATGATAAAAAACTTACTCCATTAAACATGTTTGAGAAGACAACCCAGAGTAACGAACAACAGACTGACCGACAGACTAAAATCGCAGAATGGACCAAAAAGTCACTGCATGGGAGACATCGACATGATCTTAATCAACCTAACGTCGACAAGTTAGCGTCGAACGAATGGTTAAGACGTGGAGAACTGTTCCCTGAGACTGAAGGGTTCATGATAGCAATTCAGGACCAGGTAATAGAAACTCGCAATTACCAAAAACACATAATGCGAGTTCCTCAAACCATAGACAGATGTAGGCGATGCAATAGTTCCTCCGAAACCATTCAACACATCACGGGTGCGTGTAAAGCAATAGTCCAGACTGATTACAAACACAGACATGACCAGTTAGCGAATATAATCCACCAAAAATTAGCAATAAAATATAAATTAATTCCCACACCACCTGTAGCTTATTATAAATATCAACCCGAAACTGTTCTTGAAAACTCCACCCACAAGCTGTACTTTGACCGAGCTATCCTTACCGACAAAACAACACACTACAATAGACCAGATATCACGTTATTAGACAAAATTAACAAAACTGCACAAATCATAGACATAGCTGTTCCTAATACACACAATCTACAGAATACTATAGCAGAAAAGCTCTCAAAATATATAGACCTCAAAATAGAAATCAGCCGAATGTGGCGGCTTAGCAATGTCACCATAGTTCCTATAGTGTTGTCAACAACTGGTGTAATACCTAAACAGCTTCATCAGTCTTTAAAAACACTTGATTTACCACCCTACACATATCAGACTCTTCAGAAAGCTGCAATCTTGAATACCTGCAGGATTGTCAGAAAATTCCTGCAAAATGACAACGACACATCAATCGTCTCCTCACACACGCGTGCAGCAGTTAACGCACGAACACAGTCTCATGAGCTGACACAATCACCATCACAAAACCCGAACACACCATCATCTCATCATAATATAACCAATTCCCAGGGGTAGCACTTGGCTTCGGCCCGTACTACCCCATAACTCCGGCGCAACGCCGAGATACGTAAACGTATAAAAAGAACAATAATAATAATAATAAGTTTATTTGTTAGAATACTGTTGTTACATAGGTGTTACACATAATATGATGTCCATAATATTCTGCTGTTTCCAGCGCACAAATATTTCAAAGAGTTAAATTAAAATTAATAATAAATCATACAATGTCGAAAATAAGTAAAACGGTAACCACTCTTAAATACAATGTTAGGGGGTTATTAAATATAATTTCAAGAATTATTTAATACAACGAAGAGAAAAAAGAAAACAAAAATGTCAGTACAATGTCATAGAATGAATATTAGGAGGTAAGTCACCGTCTAATTTAAATTTTGAGTCAAATTTTTCATTTAAAAATTCAATCGTTGAGTAGTAACACTTTTGCAATAGAAAGTTAAATAGTTTATTTTTAAAAGTCATGAGGTTTAGACTTTTAAAAGCATTAGGTAATTTATTATAAATTTGAATTGCCATACAGTAAACATTATTCGAAAATAGTTTAATTCTTTGTTGGGGTGTACATAATTTGTGGATATTTCGACTTTTCCTTATTACAACATCATTGTGTACTTGAAATAAAGCTAAGTTTTTACGTACAAAGATACAGAGTTCGAATATATATAAAGATGGGAGTGGTAATATTTTTAATTTTTTAAAGATTGGGACACAGCTTTGTAATGGTTGGGCTTTAGTCATTGATCGAATACATTTCTTTTGGGCTCGAAATGCTTTCAAAGTATCAACAGAATTTCCCCATATAATGATGCCGTAGCGGAGAATTGATGCTACGTAACCATGATAAGCATAAAGTGCTGCATTGATACCAGCTATGCGAGTTATTCGGTTTAAGACAAATACAAATCTTTGCAGCTTAGTGCATAGTTTGTCAAGGTGTAATTTCCAATTGCAATATTTATCTAATGTTATCCCCAAAAAAGTAGCACTTTCAACCTCTTCTACAGAGTTATTTGCATATCTAATTTCTAATTTCTGTCGTGTGCTATTGTAAGTTTGGAACTGTATAAGTTTGGTTTTACTAATATTGACCTGTAGATTGTTGTCTTTTAGCCATTCTATTATTTTGTTTAAAGTGTCATTAATCTCTTTTTCGTAATTGGTGATATTGTTATCTGTGAGTTCAATACTAAGAGTTGTATCGTCGGCGTACAGAATGCAAGAATATGGGGTTACGTTGGGCAAATCATTGATGTATAGCAAGAACAAAAAGGGTCCCAAAATACTACCCTGGGGAACACCACATGAGTTTTGACGATAAGTGGATCTATGTATTTTATTTTCTGATAAAGTATGCCTCTATATTTCTACGCATTGTTGGCGATTATTGAGATAAGATGGCACAAGAATTAAGAACAAGAATAATACATTGGTCCATTATTAAATTCTAATAGTACTACTGTTACTTGAACATTGACCCCTAACTATTCGGCGCCTGTATCATGGGGCCCTGGGTTGGTAACTTATTTTTATCAAGATATTTGAAAATGGGAACGAACGTTTGTTTGAAAGTTCGTCATTTAGCCGATGGTCTATCCCGTTACCAACGTTTTGTAATACCTATTACTCAATTCGACTGAAACTGTTTACAACCCCTTTAGGCTGTTTATCCACTGAAGCGGAGCGGAGAAATGGAGAAATACTAACCAATAGGATTGCTTTAAATCTCAGGTGGGCAGCGATCATTGGTTAATATTTATCCATTTCTCCGCTCCGCAGTCTCGCTTCGCTTGAATGGATAGGCAGCCATAGGAAGCCTTAGGCAGCTGCAATACCAAAAAGGGTTTCTGATGCGTTACAAGCAATACAGACAAAGTAATAATGTCTCGCATGTGCACTTTACCGAAGCGGAACACACCAATGCTTGGCGGGAAATAAATATATTTTACTTACACCCGGTTGCTGAAGCGAAAATAAACAACGTGTTAAATTGTCAAGTGATCCGGTTGGCTGTTGATATTCAATCAACCTACCACAGCAATATATTTTTTTAAACTTTTCCTCACACTATGAATTTCTCCTGTGTCGTGGGCGAGTTGACAAACATTTAAAGTCACATACACGAACAGCCAGACCTGGAACAACTACCTGTAGGCCATACAAATATTTGTTCCGTGGGGGAATCGAACCCATGACACGCGGCGCAGCAGTCGATCGCTCAGCCACTGCTTCAACCGTGCCGACCAACAATTAAATGAGCACAGCACTTTTCGCTCCAAAAACCAAGTGTTAAACAAACATAAATCAAGCATTTTACTGACCTTCAATATTAACATACTGTGGTTCTGGTGAATAAATCTCATATGACTTTGGCACCCTCTGCTCCGGTTGCTCCAGCATAGCACAGGACGCCACATCCGCCAGCTTTGCAGCATCATGACTTGTGATCATCACACTGGCGCTGCACAGCTCTGTGTGGAGGAAACCTTGCATTCGCAGGAAGACGAGAGCGTTTGCTATGTCGAGGGCATATTGCACTGCAGTTTGCGCACTTAGAATGCGACCCTGGAAAAAGTTTTGACATCGGTTTTTATATTAAGGTGAACGCGTTTATTGTATAAGTATCTGTGACTATGGCTCGCCAAAGAGTCGTAACGTTTTTTAATAAGGACGAAGGAGTCTTTATTTGAAATGTTAAGGTTGACTTACCAAGGGACAATCCTTGCAAACTGTATTCAAAAGTTAAGAGTTTAATATTATCTATACGAAATGGGTATAAATTGGTGCTACTCGTATTGGACATATGACGACAAGATATATTTTTTGTCCGTCAGGTAGATAATTTAAAAATATTGGACACGTGATGTTTCTTTTTTACGTATGTACCTAATCAAAACATTTCGTCAATACATTGGGTTAAATTGTGGCATGACGTCACGCCTAGGCAGATTTTATACTGACTTGTGAAATGCTAAGCTCCCACTCTCCTACATAATGCGTTTTATGTATGTAGAAAAAAATAAGTGTCAATTTTTTTTTTTTCAGTATTTGTTTTTTTTTTTACCCCAGGCGTCAACTCTATTAGACATTAATTTAAAGTTACCTGCACATGTAGTACCCCGAAGAGGGAATCCACACATCTTTCGCAAATCAAGTGTACATTGCCGTGAATGTCCGGATAGATTCCCATTAGTAGTATTATATTAGGATGGCGACACTTTCTGAAACAAACGAGTAACTGAGAAGACTTTTTTTTCTGACATTCGATTTCGGAATCTGTGCCAGCTATAACTAACTAGCTGCGCCCCGCGGTGCTACTCGCCGCTAAAAAGCCATCATGATAATTCCCAGTGGTATACTTCACTTTTTCAGAATAAAAAGTATATGTGTTAATCCAGACTTCCTCGGTGTTCTAGTCCAATGTGTTACTGGGATTTTTCCTTAGGAATTACTCAGTAGCAGCCCGGACTCTGGATATGTGCCCGTTTGATGACAATAGGCTCACCCCTATTACATGGGACTTAAAAACATAACTGGTGAAATGTGGATGTACTTAGGACCACCTCTGGCCAACCCTTTGGGGAAATACTAGCGTGATGTTGTTTTATGTTAGTCCAGGGTATGAGCTAACTTCATAACAAATTTCAACCAAATCCGTTGAGCCGTTTCAGCGTGAAAGAGTCACAAACATACAGACATACATACACCGACAAACTTTCGCATTTAAGTATATTAGTGTGATGTGATTTCCACACGTTGAATATTTGTCACACCTCACTCCATTACAAGGACATTGACATTCAATAAACACCATTCAAGAAACACTAAAAAAATCCTCACGATCTAAAGAATGATCTGACATCATTCTTTAAGCTTACCTCAATATATTTATCTCCGTGTTTCGTTTCTTCCTAACATGCTCAATGGTGACACCTGTTAATTTCTTTATCTGAACGGGGACCACGCCCCATTTCCCGAGGTTCCATGTTTTGTTCCTGTCTACATTCACATCGAGGTTGCTTGCACTTGCTATCGGCAAACCGTGAGCACTTGTATCGCTCTAAAATGAAATACCAAAGTTGGTATTAATCTTTTGGACGCCATTGTTACATATGCACCGAGGCCAGCACATCAAGCTACCCCAATGTGTCTGATTTGTTTGATTGTTTTTCAACTTTATCTCAATAGAAGCAAAGTTCATGTTCCATTGGGAAAATCGACACTTTGGGGTAGCTTGATGTGCTGGCGTCTGTACATGTCAAGCGAACGCATGCCCTGTACGCCAACATCGTATAAGTACTATAACACGAATTATCAATGAAATCATTATTTTCTTGAGTGTTTATTTCAATATCTTAAAATGTTAGTGTCGTCCCTCGTACGTGTACGTGCATGCAACTAATTAAAATACACCATGGATGTTGATAAATTCATGATAACAAAGAAGCGCGTTTAAAGTTTGAACGTTTTTATTAAAAAGGCTTGGCGTGGAGTGGAGGGCACGCGCGTATATGCTCTGGCGTACAAAAGGTTAAAACAGGAAATCGTTATCTCATTTCCGACTTGAATCTAAGTAAGTGACTCGTGGTAACGCTATGAGTTAATTAAGAAGATTTCCTCAATGCAGCCCGAGAAGCAGCAAATATAATTTCGTTAGATAAATGAGTTATAATAATGTATGAAATGATATTAATCTAGTAGTTATTCAATTATTTTTGTCACACGTTGATTTTGATCAACATACAAATTAAAATAGCGCTGCAATATGCTAAAAACATAAGATTTGAATTATTAAGATCTTACTTAATGAAAATAATCTTATTGTGTTTACAATAACAGACTAATCGCAATCAATCATCAGCTTCAAAGCCAGCTTGTACAACTTGCGACTAGTGCAATTGATTCCGTATTGTTGAAAGCAATCATGCAAACAAAACTAATAAAAAAATAAATGGAAACAGCCGGGCGTTGCCCTGACAAACATACTTTGCTGTCATCGGACTTGCTCGTGTTCGGCGACCGCACCTGCAGTTGCTCGTCCGCCCACTGATCCAAGTTTTTCAACTCACTCATCACTTCCCATAGCTTATCATCGGATGCATACTTTGTGGGACTCATGGAATTATTCTGACTAGATAAATTAACGTCTCCCGCTGCTCTCAAACCATCGACGTCATCTTCCTCACTCTTATGAGATTCCAAGAAGTTCTTCACATCAAAAGGAAGAGAGTTATTCTTGTAGAACGGAGGCGGAGAGACCACCTGATCGTCATCTTTAAAATCTATTTGCTTTTGAACTAAGAAGTCCATGTCTGGAGATCTATTTATTGTATGGCGTGATAGACGTTTGAACTTTTGCGGTTCAGAAAACGATGACGTCGTCGGGTACAGATTCCCGGGCATGAACACCTGATTTTGGAATAAAAACTGTATGTTCGGGACGCCTCCGTAAACTGTTCGTTCAGGGGTCGTACTTCGAGCGCGTTTATGCGATTTCTTTTTGTATTTAACGGCTGATTTCTTCTCATAATTGAAAGTGTTATCGTGGTCTGCGGTGCAGTCGGTACAAGAGACGGGTAAGGAATGTCTACCGCATTTTTTCTTTACAGGCGTGTCTTGCGGTTCCTTGTTTATCGAGGATCTTCTCGCTTGAAACTCGGCTAAATCTCGTTTATATTCTTCTGTGCGAATAGTGCCGATTTGTGTGGTGCTATGGGAGCCCTGTGGGCCTTCGGGAGTGGTGGTGGGGTTCACGCTGTGATGAGTTGTTACAGTGACGCGCTCCCTGCCAATAAACAAAAATATATAATAATATCAAACCCCCAACGAAACAAGTACTCTCTTGGGGGAAAGTGATTAAGTGACCTATTGCTTACAACCTCACAAGCTGTCATCGAATATATAACTACAAATTATTCTACAATCAGCATCGCTTAATCTTTCTTCAGCGGTCTCTCAATGAGGCCCATACTTCAAATCTTTTTTATGTAAGGCGCTAAAACCAACAATGGTCTGAGAAAAAACTTCAACAATATAAAAGTACAAATAACAGCAACTAATGGTAGTTCGGACGTCATTCAGGCAGCAAAAGCGTGGGACAGTCGCGGGTCACCGAGGCGACGCCACGCAACGACGAGATCTACTCAAAATAAGTGGAATTTCGTATTGAATTTAAATTATAACGCTTTCAGAGGCGTTAAGATACAAAAATAAGTTCTGCGGCGACTACCTTGAATTAAATTGTTTTTTTTATTGCAAAGTTTTTTTTTAAATTGACTATTACCAGCATGACTTGAAAATCCGTTATTTCACAGGCTTAGCAACAAAGTTCCGATTAAATAACACCTGGTAGCAAACAAATAATGAATTCCAAAGATAAGAGAGCAAAGTAAGAGGCGATCATAATCACGAGTACCAACCAACGCGGGACGATCGATACACTTTTACCGATTAGCAATTTGATCAGGCAAAAAAAAATTGTTCCCAGACATTGTACACCTGACATCGATTTGATCTCTTGAGAAACAGCTCCTAGATCCAATAAACTGATAGATCGTGTCCGGCAAGTAGTTAGTCCGTAGGTAGTTATATCACAGAAATGTCTAGTACTAAAGTTTTGAAAGAGAAAATTTGGACATTCTAGATATTGACATTTTGATACTCTATTTTTGTCACGCTTCAAGTTTTTGTCAACGAAAACGAGAACGAAGGAGAAAGGAATTTCATTTCCTTTATATTTTGAAGTAGTCATCATTTAAGAAGTGTAATGAGCTTTTAAAAGCTAGTTAAAGTGGTGCCCTATTTTCTTAATTCAGTGTTAGACTTCTTTGTATGAAGGTGAAACTTCATTCGTGTTACGATAAGATGGCTTTCGGTGGTTATCAAGAGGAACAGCTACGGTATTCATACAAATGTTTTAGCAGCATACATCTTTGTACCAAATATTCTATCAGTTTTTACCTTAAAGTAAAAGTGCTACATTAATTAAGGCACTTAGTCTTATGTGTGTGACCTATTGTATACCACTTAACAGTACTTTCCAGTTCCTGGCCTCTGCCATTCAAAACAGTTTCAGCAACGTAGCAATATTTCTGCTTTGTTACCAAAGTCTTTGTTACTTATACCAGAAAATCTTAAAGTCATCCATTGTAATCTCCGATACGCCGGAAGTTACAACAAAGCTTTATTTTATAATCTCGATACAAACAATACATTACGTAATATTGTAATTAAACTAGAAAGCACGTCCCAGCAGCCCATATCTAGTGACACGATGATAATGCTTACATAAATAAGAAGCTGTCTAACCAACAATTTTGGTTATTTGTAAAGCAATAAGAGAACCACACCGCTTGGCTATCACAAATAAGTTTGGTGAAAGTGAAATTTCAATAATACTGTTTTAGAACCATTGAAAGGCTTCAGATTGAATCGAACCAGCAATTAATGGAAGCATCAATCACGACTGAGTACCGGGAGGTATTCTTTTGTAGTAACTTTTTCGAAATTACTCAGTCGTGCGCAATGAATGAAGCAATGAAATATACATGGACATTATTTTTTATATAAGTTTCTGTGTGTTTGATTTGAATACGCGAAAATAATATACGATGTAGGTGGCAAGAAAATCGCAAAGAAAGCACCTACTTATCTTTCTTTACTCTTAGTACTAAGTAAGATTAATCATCTTGTAAAAAAAATATCTGCGTCGCGCATTCTAAGTGGCTGTAGTTGTGGTTCCTATGTACATTTCAGACTATCTAGATGGGAGCGATAAGAACCACGACATGAAAAATTTGGCGGGGCGAGAAATCAGTACTTATTTCATATTTACACATTGAGATTTCAGTTCCCCTTCGTGACTGGATATTTTGCAACCTAATGTCAACCTCATATTTGCGGCTTCGGTCAAAAAGCAGCAGCGGCCCAGAGCTTCCATATATTGTAAGATTATCTGCCTTATATGGAAAACTCTGGGCCGTTGGTCACAGTTTTTAAACTGCAAAACAATAACTGATTCAACAGAGATTGAAGGTTTTAGATTCGGAAATTTTTAATAACACATGTTTTTTTTTAAATTATAAATACTATTCTTGTAGGAAAGTGTTACACTTTCGCTTTCAATCATTCACGACTTCAACCCTTGCCGTCAATTACGTCATCTACAAAATCTTTGTCTAATTTATTTTTTACGAGATATATTTTTTGTTCGCTTGAAATTAGTAGAGGTCTCATTACATCATGCTTCAGATTTAGACACGGCCTTTTCGGAAGCGCGCTATATTACATCACAGGTTTATTTAGGACTAGCATCTAGATACTTTATAGAGGCAGAAACACTGTTGTGTGGCTGGCTTTATAAGCTGGGCACAAACTTGCTTAGCAGTAACTGACGTAATCTAAAAGGTTTAAAGGACTAGAAGCTGAGAAGATTCATAATATAATCAGCCGACTGGGCCATAACAATTATTGTTGTTGTATGTTTTTTTTTTAATGTTTGCCCCACACTAGGAATTTCTCCTGTGTCGTGGATGCGTTTACAAACATTTAAAGTCACATACACGAACAGTCAGACCCGGAACAGTTGTTCCGTGTCTGACTGTTCGTGTATGTGACCTGTAGGCCATACAATATTTTTTCCGTACGGTTATCGAACCCACGCCACGCGGTGCAACAGTCGATCGCTCAACTACTGCGACAACCGTGCCGTCAAACGGATGACGGGAGATTGAAGGGTAGTTTGAATAATACTCTGCCACAACAGAAATATGAGACGCACTTTCTCGCAAACTGGTATTTAAATCGACCTATATTACTGGCCATTTAAATAACTTGAAATTCAGGGGAAAACCGGTAAACTACTATTTCGATTTTTTGACTATCCAAAGAAGTGCAGTTCAGTCAATCGACACGAAAGTAGATTTCTACTGGAACATTAAATTTTCTTTCGATCATTTGGACATAACGATAAGCTTTGACAGTCGATTCTAGTCTTCGTGATATATGATGTATTACCGTTTCTCTTCTGCAAATTCCGTCATCCTTAACGCATTTTAGTCAAGCCAGTCTAATTTAAGTACTTCTGATTGTTCCTCTGGTAGTTGGACACCTGTTGGGTTAAGGTTAGGCGCACTGCCTAGTAACAAAACTATAGGGAAGATAATTAATTAAAGACGAAAACCACACATGATTTTTCTTATCAAAATCATAATACTCGGTAACTGTACAACTTATGAATGGATAATTAACATCACTTGCAAAAAATACGATAATAAAGTTATCATATCATCCCGTAATACGTTTTGCTAAGTTTTTGTTCCTTACTTGCAAAAGTTTAGGCAATAAATAGATAAAAAGTAACCAATGTTAACGAACCTATTTCGAAAAGTCAATGAACTCTAGCTTGCGACCTAATTCAGGCAATGGTATTCTTTTAAACAGACACTATGTGTTTAAGTAAATAAAAATAAATTAATAAAATATTCACCAGTGAGGTTTCAAAGATACATCTGTCCTGAAGTTCAGATAATGACTAAACTAGGCTTGATGGTTCAACTAGATTTCGTTGCAATAATTAACTGCATTCACCTGTGATTTGTATTGGCAATGGTACACAAAGCTTTTGGCCTCTATTGGAATGAAATCAAATCTATTGTGGGTACAGTTCCGATGATTCAACGTTAGGTGGACCACTTACATCATCCTGGGACATTGTGCATACTTGTTCTATTGTGATCGACATTTTGTTGAGTTTTACGGTCTAAAAGTAACTGTTCGTGCGATCGTCTGATACTAAATCGCATGACTATGATTTGAAAAGATTTTTAGTTACGTACGATATTTGCAATTTCGTAAGAAAATAACGACTTGGAGCGCCATCTCAGGTCAGTTGTTAAAAAAAATTAAGATAAAAAAGTATGTATAAGTAATAATATTAAATATTCTACAAATATTGAAGCTATTTTCTTACACAAATTCTACTTTCAATAAAATTATAGTCAAATAAATTAGCGTAATGAATAAAAAAGTAAAGTTTACGTACTCACCGGCGCAACCACTTAAAAACTCCCATGTCCTGCAAGGAATCCACTTTTTGTTCGAAAACGGTAGCACAGTAAACAAGCCGTCTGCAATTAGCAGCTAAACAACATTTATCGTATCTAAATAAGTTTTTAAACTAAAATGGAAAGTCCGTCGATTGGAGGAACACGCGGAACATTACCGGCGCATTAGAAGTCCGATCGTTATAAAAAACGACTAGCAACAATGACCGCCGATATATTGTGCGGTCAGACAAAACATCACGAACAACGCGGCATTCGCAATGAGTTGAATTTGGTTTTTTGTACAAATTACTTTTCGTTGCGCTCCGGTGATCCACTTCATGCGCGTTGTCGAGCGTCGGCCCTCGTCAGCTCTAGTCTGCTACGGTCACAGGCGGCTCGTCAACCGTAGGTAAAATGTGCACTTACTACCGTACAATACCTGATTCTAATTTATAAAATACTCTGAGGGTACTTAGAAATAAAGTCAACTAAATAGTCGGACAACGATTGTTTACCTTATTGCAGTGTTTGATTCTGACTGACTCCGACCTTTAGTAGTTTTGGCTTTGTACTCATATAAAAACTTCTTCATTGTGAATTATTTAGGTATGATCTAATTTGTATTTTTATCACACACAAAATTATAGACACATATTTAGCAGGCTTATTTGTTCGACATTCCAAGAAACTCATCCAAGTCAAGAAGACTCTGAAGTTGAAAGTACTGACTGTAGTGACTGTCATTTAAACGGATACAAAACAAATAAACAAATTCAATGCAAAAACTTAAACATGTTTTCTTATTAGAATTCCACCATACACTTATTTAGCAGCAAAATAAAACAATACATTTCTTTATCGATATTATCTGTCATAGATTTGTACAATTTTATGCAACAATAAATAATAAGTTATTAAATTATTATTTTAACTTCCGTTATAATGGTGGATATTTCGGTAAACATAACAACAACTTTTAGGCAAACAGTTCATCAAAATGCTGAAAGCTGGAATAAAATTAATAATGATAATGATAGCACATAAAAACAAGACGTGATGTGAAATTTAATGTGGGGTCCCGGACGAAAGCGTCCGAGGGGCTGAAGCCAGCTCGCAGAGGTCCATTTGGCGTTTTCAATGAAATAAGGCACCAACCAACGATTTTCCCTGTACGCACTATGCAAGTGTTCTCAAGGACAACCGGTTGGTGCAGGACTATTGCAGAATAGGAAACAAAATGATTTTCTTATATAATTTAATGTATTTAATGTCCTTGAGTTTTATTTTTAAATGCGCAACATAGTTTTTCCTTTTGATGGATTTATTATACAGTTGTAACACCGATGATGTTATGTCATGTATGTCATCTCAACTCATCTTTAATTTTCGAAAGCAATGTTTTTGTTTACCTACAGTTGCGTTTGATTTGAATTTTTAGAATTTTTGATACAGATATTTCGAATAAAATATTGATGGACGAATTACGAGGACCAAATATTCAAATAGTCCTGCATGTAAAAGAAGGTATAATTATATACCGGTTTTCTAGTTTCACGGACGGCATGAAACATAATTAAAGTATTTTTACGTAAAGTATGAACATTGTTCTAATTTCCGGATGTTTTAGGACTTGGATTTGGATTTTTACGTTCCCCATTTATCGTAAGCGGATCTCTTAATGGGTATATGCTAGAGACGGACCCTGTAGTGCCTACACATGCTCCTATCTTTGATGCTGAACTTGTTTGGGAAGCAGACAAAAGAAGATTTCGGAGGTTAACAAACTTTTGTTTTTCATAAATTATTCCGTACAGAAACAACCACAAGAAGTATGATAAGATCGAAAAAGGCGTGAGAATATGTACGTATGTCTTGTAGATATATCTTTTCCCTGGCGTCATTAACACCTTGCATTTCTAATAAACAAGCATCAATTAATAAGCAAGGTCCTATCAAGACTGATTTGATGCTAATCTCAAAGCAAATATCAATCTGTCACTCCACTCCTATCATCTACTCCCCACAATGCTTGAGTTTGTTAAAAAATCTCCCCATAACCAATCTTTATTCACAATATTACAGTTTAAGAGTCCAGAATGTGCCGGTTAAAGTGGAGGTGTTCACAACATCCACACAGGGACGGAAAGACAAAGTGGGATACCTACTGCTAAGCCTGCTCGGAGCACAGCCGTGCCCGGCGAATAAAAATGTAGAAGTATGTCCTTTTGTATTTTGTTAAGAGCCAAATCTGACTTAGTCCCAAAAATGATTGCAAAATGTATCTGACAAAATTGTTAAATGAGTGTTAACTGTTGAGGTTGGGTGAATTAATTTTTAATAGCCAAACACATTACACTTGAGTTTACGCTTTGATAATTGCATTCCAAAAACTGGGTGTTAGCCTATTAGGTGCAGTGCTATTGAAGTATTTTGCTGTTATGTTTTATATAGAGCTTTTAACAATGCCTGATTTTTATCCCCCAGCTTATTAATTGTCAGTACATTTATCATCTTGCCTGAAATTAACTATTTTTGGGTTTTTGAAGTATAATATGGTCAGAGGTCATCTAAGGGGTGGGTCAGTTTGTATGTCTACCATGACAGGTGTGTTTGTTTCGTTTATTTTAAAACTTGGTGGAACTGTTAGTATAGATTAGAGACTATATAGTAAAGACTATGTAGTAAAAACAGTGGGCAATATTTCATAAATTAATTAACTTAAATATGAATTAATGGTTATTGAGAGTCTTGTCATCAGATTACTGTTTGTATTTGGCTGTTAATTCTATAAATGTATTATCCCAGGTGGGATATAAGGAACGTAACTTAATCACGCACATACACAAACACACACATACACATACGCACACATACACATAATCATAACCCTCTGGAATTTTGTTTTGAGTTATGTTACTTTGTTAAAATGGTTTTGTAATTACAGATAAAAAATACTTGGCACAGGCTACTTGGAGTAAAGGCTGAAGGGAAATGCTGTCATCCACAGTTGATGATGAGTCTCTCAATTGAAGACAGAGTCAACACACCAACTCCTGTAAGCAAATATGTTATGATCAATTTTTGTACATATAACAAAACATCATCATCCTTTAATCCCCGAAGGGTTAGGCAGAGGTGTACCCTATAGTTCACCCACATTTCACAAGTTATGTTCAAGTCCCATGTAATAAAGGGTGAGCCTGTTGCCATGAGTCAGGCACTAATTCAGAATCATACTGCTACTCAAGAATTCCAGATGGAAACGTCCAATATCACTTTGTCTGACCTGGGAATCGAACCCTGGACCTCAGGTTCAGCAGTAGCGCTTGTGACCACTAGAAACACGAGGGGAGGAGGTCGGTTTTTTACTTATACTGCATCAAAATACAGTTTAATCTCAGTATTTTATTCAGGAGTGATTGCTGTGATGCTCTTTACTAGCTAGGGTCCAACAGCCCCCTTGATTCTATTATCTCCACTGACTTGCACTTGACATTATTGATTGAGTCTACAAGTTTAAACAACGGCAACAGGCTGGTATTATTAATCTGTAGTTACTACAACCTTGTCCACCTAAACTGTAACCAAAACTCACATTCCTCTATGTATGATTAAAAAGGAGTTGCAAAGTATAATTTCCCAGCGGGGCGAGCACTGGCGTACAAGACGTTTGTGACAAGAAATGATTACTGTGATATGCTGCGGTTTTATCGCCCAAACTGTGATAAAATAGTGACCCAAGCCATGACACAGTAGCCGTTGATGGATACAGTCTCGCCCCTATTACATGGGACTTAAACATAAATATCGTGAGGAAACTTGGACTTATATAATTAATATAAGTCTGAAATCTCCAACCCGTCTTGAGCAAGCGTGGTGATTAATGCTCGTGCCTTCTCTGTATGAGAAGAGGCCTTTGCCCTGCAGTGGGACAGTAATAGGCTGGTACTACTACTAAACATAAATAGCAAAATATGGTTGTACTATGAAATTACCTCTGCCTAACCTTCAGGGATTCCAAGCGCGATGCTATTTCTTTTAATGATAAAAGAAATGGAAGTAATTAACAACCGTTTGATAGTCAGAAAGTCAGGAAACCTGTAAAAACTCTTTCATCTTTATTCATACGTAATTTTGTATTGCATGCCTATAATCATTGTCTTGTCAATTCCCAGTCAAGTCGATGTTGTTTATGTAAAACTGGTTATAAGTGCACACAAAAACTATTAGGTAAGTTAATTACTAATTACGGAAACTGGTATATGGAAGATACTGTAGTACATTTGATAGAATTATGATTTATTGATGCATGTCTTAAGGTTTAAATGCTTTGGCTTGGTGTTAAATTTTTGAAATGGCATCTAAGATGATGCAGTTACTACAGACTACCAGGCTTCTGACTACCCGTAGCGACTATCTATTTACAAATGACAGCTGGGACCATTGGTTTTCTTCAATAAAAAAATATTTTAATATCCATCAATTTCGATGTTTCATATCTAATCTACAGGTCGATCCGTGACGGCCAACTTTTTTTGACATAACACATAACATCAAGCCTGTATTCCTATTTATTCTGATCTTTTTTTACTGTAAACTGTACAAAATTATTATTTCTATCTCATACCAATTGAGATTTTTAATGAAAGAAGTGAATTATTTACTTTTTAATTCAAAATCTCATTGAGTAAGATATAAATTATGATTTTCTCATGGTTATATATATTTTAAAGCAAAAAAACATCTGTAAAAAACAAAAAAAATAGGAAAATACCGACTGAAAAATTCTACTCAGGGGGGTCCGGGATCATGTACTGAATGAGTTCAGTACATGATCCCGGACCCCCCAGAGTATTCGGATCAGCGTCCATGTCGGTTGCATCCTGTATAAGCAGGTACACAGGTAAAGTGGCTGCAAGTATTACGTAGAGTTGTGTTAAAAATATTTACGCTTTGATTACAGAGGAATGAGCTGCGTATGTTCCACAGCAACGAGATTGCGTTCCCGCCTTCGGTATCAGCATCAAATGTGCCAAGTGCCAAATCTATGTTAATGACGTTGAGTAAGTAATCTATTAAGTTTATTTATAACATGACATCACGCCTGTAGACTCCGACAGGTAAGGCAGAGGAGTACCAACAGTACACTCACACTTAGCCAGTTATCCGGGCTGCAACTGGGGAATTCTAGATGGAAAACTCAATAACATTTTTCCCGACCTGGGAATTGAGCCCATAACCTCAGCACTAGCGATTGCGACCACTATAAACACAAAAGAGACATTTGAGACACATTTTGAAAACTTTTATGTTTCGGAAATTTGCCTTAAAATAGCCTGTTTCGCCAAGGGTATAGGATTCATGGCCATTTTCTTGTTGTTATGCCTTGTTACCACAAAAATTACTGTCTACCGCACAATCCACACCATCGTAAAAGCCCCCAAGATACAGGCCTGTACCTAGTTAGGGGACCTCAGTCCAAACAAACCTAGATATCTATATTTTACTTTCGACTATTATTTTTAAGAGTGAACAAATAAATTTATTGTTATTCGTTTTCTTTTAATTTTAAATATTCCTTTTTCTTCTTTTTCGTTTTCTTTTTCTTATAGTAATCATTAATCCTAATTTCCAGAGGAGTACATATCAGAAAGTAAGAAGTGTGTGTCATCACCGGACCTTCTACCAAAACTGTTATGTGATGAGGGTCTCATACAGGTTGGCTCCGGCAAACAGCTGTTTGTGCTCAGCTTCGTTATTGGCGCAGTCGAGAATCTAGATTTGGTAAGAATTACCAAGTACAGATCATATCAACACTGGCTGCCACATACCTACATACAGTAAATTGTTGAATTTACAATATTGAATGTGGAAAAAAGGCCTATTATTTTATTATATTAATCGTTTATTTTACAAAGAAGGAACATGTAAGTAAATACCTTAACAAATAAGGTCACATAGGTTCAACCTGTGTTTAAGGCTAGAAAGTGCAACATAGTTATTTTTATAAATTAATTTAAAATTAAATAAAGTAACAACTAAATAAAAAATAAAAAAAGAAATGTTAGCGGTTCTATTTGCCGACAGCAAGTAAATCTTCTGTCTGTGCATAATACATGGTTAGTAAATGTTTGAGTACAATATTTTAACAGCTAAAGTAATTTAATATATAAAGATACTAAGTGTTCTCTTTAATCTATTCTACAGAAATGAACCTAAAAGTTAGGTTAGGTAAGGTACTCTTCCATCACCATGCATCTTATATTGAAATTAATTTATTTCCGTATCTTTTCCAGTTGTTACCAGATCCGAATGCTACAAAAGATGTAGACTGCTTCGTCAGCTATTCTGTATTCACACACGACATTATGACTGATAGGTATGTATTTTTTAGTCTCGATCTACATATCTGGGGTCATTTTTGGGAATAGTTTGTACCTATTTTGGTACTTATAGTAGTTTTTTTCTAGGTACACCGTCTTAATTTAGGTATCTGGTTAATGTTTACAAAATATTGTAAAAATCTATTACAAAAGAGTAAGTGTGGAGTTTCTTGCCCATTCTTCTCCATAAATAAGAAACTACCTTTTAGAAGAGGCAACCAGAATCGTTGTATGTTTAATTTTCATTGCAATGTTGACGTCTAAAAGTGCCTTTTTACACGCTTTATATTAGCTTCACTTGTATGTTTGTAACCGACTCCTTAGGGTGCGGTTTTGACCCACTTTAAACGGCCAGATTTCATTAAAACTGCACACCAAATCGCGGGCGAAGTGCTAGTAGTAAATAGTAGAAAGAAACCCTTCACCACAAATATTGGTTCTGTATAAGATTTGAGCTGCCTTAGTGATGAATCTGTGAACGCTCAGGATGTCTGCAGCCTCCAGCGGTGCTGGTGGATCTAACGTTCAGTTCAATCAGCGCACATCTCTACGACTGGTGTCCGATCTCGCGTCTCTGGGGAGGTACTTCACTGAGTGTCCGCATCTTGTCACCCGAGTCTGTGCTAGCGAAAATGACGTAGGTATGTTCAACTATTGTGCATTTATTTATTTACTCTGGAAGATTTTCAGCTAAAAAAAGCAGACCAAAATTTGAAAATGTGACCCGTAAGTTGCAAGACTCCATTTATAAAATACGGGTTGCTAAGAAGAGTCCAAGAACAACGTAGTACTGCCCACAATACAAGAGATAAATTATTAGAGCTTAAAATAAAAATCTATCTCGCGAAAGGTTTGACATTTCAAACTTTTCAACTCCAAAAACACATTTTTGGAATCGGAATTTAAGAGACTTTAAGCAATCTGTGAAGTATATTATTATTCTAAGATATATTGTAAGAATATAAAGAAAGTGTGACGTCAATTTATAATGATGGCACGGTTAGGGTAGTGGCCGAGCGACTGACTGGTGTGCAGCGTTTCGCTTGTTCGATTCCCGCATGTAACAAATATTTGTATGGCCTGCACCTGTAGGTGATACAAATATTTCCCCAGAACAACTACCTAGTAGTTCTGGTTCTGGCTGTGTGTGTATGTGAGTTTAAATGTTTGTAAATGCACCCACGATACAGGAGAAATTACTCGTCTGGGGCAACGTAAAAACTGTACAGTATTCTATTTTACTAGTTCAAAGGAACCGCCCTTTAAGGGTTATACATTAGACTGATTATACCCTATTAACCCTCAGGGATCTGCAGCATGGACCTTCGCAAGCTAATCCCGACAGACGACACGCGCCACTTTTTGGACAGGTTCTGTAACTCTGAGGACGCGTTGACGATACACGAGCGCTGTTATATACTGCGCTGTGACGATACGCAAGCTGTGGACAGCGGGAGGCGACCCTTTGTTGATGTTGAGATGAGCTTGAAATATGTTGGTGTGAAGAAAGATAGTAACATACAGGTAACCTCTATATTTCTTACTTAGGCGTTAAATCGTTGCCAGGGTTATGGGATGTTCGAAAGAGTTACCGTGACCCTGGAACGTAAAGGGCAAGGATGGAACACGGATGGGTTTTAGTCAGTAGGGAGAAGTCATTGGGTGATTTCCCATCCGTAAAGAAAAAGGTCTTAAATCGTGACGAACTGACAACTTATCTTGGTTTTTCCGCTATGCCAGTTCGCTCCAACTAGCAATACCAAAATAACATAACGACAGTATTCCCCGAAAGGTTAGGCGGGTATAGAGGTGTTACATGTGACTTTAACATAACTGGCGAAATTTGGGTGTAAAATAGGCTTACACCGAAATTTCGAAGAATGTTGAATTTTTGAAAAAAAAACAATGCAGATGAAAGGTTATACTGTAGCTATTCTGAAAAAACAGTTTTTAATGTTGTTTTGGCTAATCTCCGAAACCGTTATAACGATTTTGATATGACTTTCTCTCACAGATAGCTGAAGTTTTAAGGAGTAACTTAGGCTTCTTTTATTTTATAAAAACACTTAGGGATCTCTGCAATAAAAAACTCACGAAATCCATGTGTATGACGTCGCGGATGATAGCTAGTATCTTATAAAACGTTTCCAGAAACCAAATAACCTGACAGCTCGCAGTGCGACGCACCTGGACAGCGCGGGCGGTCGTAGTGTGGGCCCGCACGAACAGATCCTTGACTTCCGCGCCGGCAGCTGCACCAACCTGCCCGAGGACCTTGGAGGAGCGGCATACACTAATATGGCTGCTAGGAATACCGGCAGGTAAAGTATGGTGGCATCAGTGAATCGGCTAAGAAGCCATAATCGGCCTCCAATGATGTACCCTCTCCTGGCCTCCTATGTGAGAGGCAGTGGGCCATAATCGACACGCATGCCCAGTGCGTGGGCCCAGTTGTTGGAAGACATGTCATGTCAAACAATTTATTTTTTCTAGGTCTAATCTCTTTTTTTGTTTATTTCATACTTTAAGCACACAATTGTTCAGAGGCGGACTTAATGCCATAGGCATTTTATACCAGTCAACCTTTGGGTGTTGCAGAGACAAACAGTGTTGGGTGCAATTTCTTAAAAGACAAGGACAGACATAGATAAACAGAAATAAATAATTAAATAATGCCGGACAATTCACACAGCATCATCTAGCCCCAAGCTAAGCAGAGCTTGTGTTATGGGTATTAAATGACTGATATACTTAATACAATACAATACATTACATGGATAGACATTTTTTATTATACATAGAAAATACCCAGAACACCCGGAACAAATCTTTGTAGATCGTACAAACATTTGTCCCAAGGCGGGAATCGAACCCGCAACCTCTTGCGTCGCAGGCGGACCTTCGCCCGCTGCGCCACATAGGTCGTCATGATATGTATATAGATTATAATATAAACATACATACACAGCTATTACGAAATGCTGTTTTTCTTTTCTAAGGCTGTTTTGATTTACCGTTTTGAGAGGAGTGGTGATATAATTTGAAAAAGACAACAAAAAATATGTATGACGAACGACAATGATAGTTATGTCTACTACTTTACTGGTCCTCAAAGCTTTTTTTATCATACGCCGCTTAGATTCTCAATTTCACTCCAAAACTCATGTGCCTAATCTTTTCTAATTTAAATACTTTTCCAGATACAAAACAGCCTCCGGCGACTCAGTCCTCCAATCCAACAAGATAACGGATCTTATAAAGCAGATGTGTGACTCGTTCACTCTGAGCCAGGAGAAGTTGCTCGCATCTCGCGTCAGGCCGGTGACGGCTGACATGCAAGTACAGTGCGAGACTGTGACGCACGACGTGCAGGGAGAGAGCAGGAGTGAATCTGAGCTTGTTTGTGGGAAAGAGACGGGAATAGCTAGGTAAGAATGTAAAGGATTTAGAAAACTGACAACAATACGGGCAAAAAAATTGTTTTTGTCCGACCGGTAGGTTATTTAAAAACATTGGACATGTATTTTTTCTTTTGTTACTTACAATACATTGAGCTAAAATGTAGCGTGACGTCACACGTTAGTAGATTTTATATCCACATGTGACGTAGCGAGCCTCCACTCCACATCTTTAATCCGTTAAATCTTATTCATTTTTTTTAATAATATGATAAAGCAAAAAATACGTGTCCAATATTTTTTTATTAGCTGACGGACTAAATATAATTCCTTTTCTTTACCCAGGCTTCATCCCTATTTTTGACTCGCCCTTAAGAGTGTAGGTACGCCACTTAACCTAGTTACACCTTTTTAAAACTTCAACCCGCCATTTTCGCTCCTATTGCAATGAAAAAAATACCATATTACTTCTTTTCTTTCACCGTGCCTTTGCCGCGTATGTTTTGAATATTGGTTTTTAAATATTAAAAAATATATTTTATATTACGAATATAAAATATAGGTACATTGCTTTTTAAGTATTAAAAATGTCAGTTTATAACCAATCCTGAATTAAGCAGTTGTGATAGACAGAAAGACAAAGTCGTTCCATAATATAATATAATACCGTTTACACTAATATTTAATACTTTTTTTTTTCATTTTAGTATGGAACCTTAAAACTGAAATAAATCATCACTTAACCTCCTGGTTTAGAGAGTAAATTACAAGGACACATAAAAAAGTGTCCTTGTGATTCATTCTGAAAACAGAATGAATCACCATTAGCAAGGTTTTAAAAGGGCCAGGTAAAATGTAATATTAGGCATTGCCAAAGTTATTTAAATCTATTGTCACATATTTTCATTTCAGACCTGTACAACTGGAGACAAGCAAAAGTGAAACCTATGTCACACATAATGAAAGAGGTGAAGAACATTTGATATTATTCTATCGTAACAAACGTTGCGCCTAAATAACAGCCGCTCGATCCGGGTCGAGCTATGGTTACGCGCTTACGCGGTCGGACCGTGGATAGACGACTATTCATTGCATACCGAGCCCTCTTGTGCCTCGGGAAGCAGTTTAAGCAGTTGGTCCCGGCTGCCGTTTGTAGATCTTTGACAGTTGTTAAGGGCATAGTATAGTACGTTAATATCCGATATTTGACGACCTATGTGGCGCGGTGGGCGAAGGTCCGCTTGCGACGCAGGAGGTTGCGGGTTCGATTCCCGCCTTGGGACAAATGTTTGTACGATCTACAAATATTTGTTCCGGGTGTTCTGGGTATTTGCTATATATAATAAAAAATATCTATCCATGTAATGTATTGTATTAAGTATATCAGTCATCTAGTACCCATAACACAAGCTCTGCATAGCTTGGGGCTAGATGATGCTGTGTGGATTGTCCAGCATTATTTATTTATTTATTTATTTAAATCCCTTTTGTTTGTCGTCTTTAATTCCTTCTCTCAACGTGACCAAACCTACCTAATTATTTCCTTGGTCTTTATATATATATATATATAAAATTTATAATTTACAGACGTGGTCAAAGTGGCGATCCCGGCATTAGAACGCAACTCTATAATGCAGAAGTTTGTCGATGAACTCGAAGACTGGAAAGAGAAACAGCAGGAAATGTTCAAAAGTCAAGTAAGTTAAAGCCAGTATTACGGAAGCTCAGTCAAGACTCAAGCATAACTTGTAACTATTTTCAACCAATCAAATGGCTCCAAACGAGTTATACGTAATGTAACCTGACGCTCCGGTATTTGCTATCTCACAATTTCTCGGCAAGACACGGATAGATTATAAACTATCGAAATTGAATGCGTTTTATTGTCAATAAAGGTTTTGTTCACGTTAAGCCGTTGGTCCCGGCTGTCATTTTTGGATATTTGACATTCGTTACGGGTAGTGAGAAGCCCGAAAGTCTGACAACACACTCTATACAAGCAAATAAGCACTGCATTCCCTGTGATCACAATTGTACATACATACAAAATCAAAAATCAAAATTCATTTGTTCAAATTAGGCTGAGACATGATACATGCCCCTTATGATAAACAACTATAATTAAAAAAAATGGAAATTTAGCCTAGGTACTTGTTTGTTGTATGTACCTACCGTAGGTACAAGCTGAAACTGGTTTTTTTTTGTCGACACCCTGTTTGAAATGCGTGTTGCCCAGTAACTGGGTTGTGGAGGTCAGACAGGCAGTCGCTCCATGGAAAACACCGGTATTTAGCTGCATCCGGTTAGACTGAAAGTCGACCCCAACTTAGTTGGGAAAAGGCTAGGCAGATGATGATGAAAATGTTTTGTTTACAATGTGTGGCAGTCTGAAAGGTGCATGCGTCATATTACTTTCCAAATCTTTCTATATTATATTGCAAGATTCATTTTAGTTAGCATTCATTATCTATGTAATGATAATAGTGAAATGAATTGGTGTTTTTTTTTTGTAATGTGTTAAGTTAAGTAAAGTGAAAGGAAATAATGTCCTAGTTCCAAGGACTAGTTACTAGCCTTCACGGTTACTTATATGGAATTGGGTCAAACCAACTTACCCTCGGTTTTACTCACGTCAGACATCATCATCTGGCTAGCCTTTTCCCCAAATAAATTAGTGTCGGCTTCCAGTCTCACCGGATTCAGCAGTATTTTGCGTGGAGCGACTACCTGTCATGCCTCCACGACTTAGTTACTGGGTAAACAATACTCTTTGGTAAGACTGGCTGTCAGACTTTCGGGCTCCTGACTACCCGTAACGACTGTCACAGATCTACAAATGACACCCGGGATCAACGACCTACCAGCATAACGTACTTTCTGAGGCACGGATAGCTCTTGATATGTAATGATTGACCCGTGCGTTTTACTTATCCATGAGCCCCTCCCACTAGCTTCAAACTTATTTATTGTGTTTTATTTCTCATTTACAGCTTAAACGCAAAGAAGAATACCACCTAGAACTCTTAGCGAAGGAATGGGCGAAGAAGCAAGTTGAGTTGGAATGTAAGCTGAGCAAAGGTATAGAGCAGTGTCGCAACCTTGCGGCGGATCTCAGCCGCGCCACTGAGGACTTCCGGTTGAGGGGATACCGGAATACTGAGAGGGAGAAAAAGGTACGGGGGGCTTTAGAAGTTTATTTAATAATAATACCTGCTTAACTGCCTCGGTGGTCTAGTGGTCGGACGCGCTACTATTGAGTACGAAGTCCTGGGTTCAATTCCTGGTTCCCACAAAGTGTTATTGGGTTTTTTATATCTGGAATTTCACAGTAGTATCCCGGAGCCTGGATTTGTGCCCGGTTGATGACAATAGTCTCGTCGCCATTTATTACATCGGACTTAAACATAACTGGCGAAATGTGGATGATTTAGGTACGCCTCTGGCGAACCTTTCGGGTTTTACATAATTATAATATATTTAAATGATATTCATAGAAAGGTCACCTCCTTTTTTGATTCCATTTAGATGACAGCGAAAGAATTTGATCAAATCACAAAACAAATGGAAGTCTTCCATTTATTACAAAAAGAAATCGTCGGTTATTAGGACGTTTTTCGAAACCTACGTCCACCTCTCATATATCGTCACCCCTCATAGATTGGAATACAGGCAGGGGGATGATGATTTTATTGCAATAAGTACTCATTATGTTACGCATGTAAATTTCAGCTGTTTGACGCGAAGAAAGGCCTGGAATCCCACTACACAGCCAAATACCAGGAGTTGCGGGAAGCTTCGCAGAAGATGGAGGATGACATGAACCACCAGCTCAAGCTAAAAGATATGAAGGTCGAGGAGTTGGAAGCCAAGATACAGCAGCTGCAGAAACAAGTGGAATTGCTCAAGGTACGAACAGGAAGGAATTAAAGTATTGTGATGTGAAAATCGCTACGATAATCGAAATTATTATCATGTATACACAAACGGATCACATCTCAATAAAGTCTGATTTAATGATGAAGTATTCTTTACCACAAAATGTACCAGTTATGATTGAAATAACTGAAAAAATTGGGGTCATTGTACTTATAATTATGAGCAGTTTTGCTACAGGACCAAATGCAGATGTAGCTAACTCGCGGAACGTATGTACAGACGCCAGCACATCAAGCTACCCCAATGTGTCAAATTTTACCAATTGAACATGAACCTTATACTTTTGTAATAAAGTTGACAGTCTATCAAAGAAATTTGCAGATTGGGGTAGTTTGATGTGCTGGTGTCTGTGCTAAACAGCAGATTTCACAGATATTTTTACGCTTCCTTTAAATTTTTGGTCCCCAGTAAAAGTTGTTTATAAAGTTGAGTACACACATGTACACACAATCATACATCACCTTTCGTAAATACTGTGTCCGCCGTGTATTCGCTAACTTAAAATTGTTAATAAATGTTTTTCAGAACAATATAAAGAACACTGAAAAGGAATCTGAAGGTCGATATTCTGGCTTGACCAAAGATCAAACCGCGAGCCTAATACAGGAATTAGTAAGTTTTATGTTTTCATCTCACTAGCAAGTTATTAAGTTATAGATTATTCTATGTAGGTATGTACTGTTTTTCTGTGCATTTTACCGCGGGTTTGTGAATCGCCAGATAACTTTTATCCGAGTAAAATATATAGAAACTATATTAAAAACAAATCAAACTATCGTATTTATTCCTCAAATGAAAGTTATTTGACGAATGAAAACAAGGACTGCCTCGTCGGTCTGGTGGTCGCATGCAATACTGCTGAGCATGAGGTCCTGACTTAGATAACCGTGTCTGCCAGTGTTATTAGATTTTCCATCAGATTGAGAAATTCTTCTCAGTAGCAACCCGGAGTTGGGAGTTGTTCCTGGTGGGTAGCAATAGGCTCGCCCCTATTACATGTAATATGAAAATAGCTGGGGAAACGTAACTACTATGGGTATTTCGAGAAAGGCGTAATTTTATTTTGTATGTTATGAAAACTCGAAATCCAATCAGTTTAACCCTTTCGCTGCTCAGTTAAAAAATACGATTTAAATTGTATGTCATAATGTTTGGCAAATTACGTAATGCGTAGGTACATGGTAGGGGGTGATGGGCATGTTCACATCTCATTTATAGCTTTTTACATGTACGACTCGGGAAGCAAGGTAATTGTTCCGGGTCTGGCTGTTTGTGTATGTGACTTTAAATGTTTGTAAACGCACCCACGACACAGGAGAAATTCCTAGTGTGGGGCAACATTTTTAAAAAAAAGAAAAAGAAAAGAAAAAAAAATGAACTAGTTCTGGGACATGAACAAACTCTTTTTCGACCCGGGAGCTGGGCTCTGAAAGTGTTAATAAAATTCTGAATTCATACATACTTCATAGCTTTTTCTTTAATAATACAAAGTAACTTTAACTATAGCTTCATCCTACAGCGCTACTTAGAAGAGAAGTTAGACGGCGCGGTGCAATCGAAGTCGTTCTTCAAGGAGCAGTGGGGCCGCGCCGTCAGAGAGTTGCATCTCGTCAAACTGCACACCAGGAAGCAGATGCTGACTCAGCTGCAGCAGGACAGGAGGGAACTGGGCGAGATGGGGTATGTTATATATAAACATACTGTCCCTTGTCTCCCCGGCCGTGTCAAATAGCCGCAGCTGCATCTGCACGCGCTTCTGCGTCCGCGGATACGATTGTAAAAATACGTGTCCAGTATTTTTGAGTAGTCCAATTTTCGGACCAATCAGAATTTTTGAGGACACTACCCTATGCCCGTAATAGCTGAAACTGATACGAACAATATTAGTAATGGCGTCTCTTAATTGATTCCGCGCTCTGTAGTAATATCGTTTCATTATGTTTCAGACTGGAGCCAATAGCCGACCAAGAAGAAGAGACCAACATGATTCAAATACCCGTTGATTTGAAGAAGTTAAAAGATGACTTCTATGTGGATATACTTGCGAACACGCCTGCACTCAATACGAATTCTTTGATAAGTTAGTTCCAGACCCATTTTCTAATATATAGAAAACAATATTGGTTTGTTGGAGTGCGCCCCCATACCGTTCATTTGATTGCGATATAACTCTGTCAACTTATTGCTTGCGGCTTGAGGGTTATAGGCATAGTACACATGGCATCACCGCGCCGGGTGGCAGCTAGTTCTTTAATAATAAAAACAAACTTGTGCGTCTCGGGGCGCCCGGGACAAGTCATAACTAATCTAAGTTGAACTAGATTCTGTAATGTTCGAGGATCATCTTCTGCTTGTTTTATCATATTTTTTATAATCACTTTGAAAAACGGTGATAGTTTTAGGTTATATGCTCACAATCAACGGCATATATGTCTATCCCAGACTATACACTGAGTAGAGAGAGGGGGAAGCGTCTGTCCGAAATACGGCTAGCGCTGTGGGTTAGACTGAGAGAGGAAGATCCTGCCTACCGCTGCTGTATGCGTGAGAGAAAGGGAAGCCAGACAGACTGGCGCCGTAACGCGTTACGTAACGAAGCGGTTTACCCACCATAAGGAGTTATCACTTAAAAAAAAAACGATTTAAAACACATTCAAAAATATAATTAATATTCTGTTATTTCAGATCCTGCTGATCCGAATGAACTAGACGAGATGTTCAACGATCTTAAGTGAGTAGTGAGATCACTGTTTTGTGATGTCATGTTACATGCTTCACGGGCTCTCAACATTTCGTTAATACCCGACTGCAAAGAAGTGTTAAGTTTTTTAATTAGTTTTATGTTTCGCCACGATTACGATAAATAAATAAATCGCCACATTACGGTAGAACACTCGATAACCATGTTTCAGAAAACAATTAATTTGATTTTTTTTTGTAAAAGTGAAACACTAAAACGATTTCATATGTTTGCAGGAACGCTCCAAAAAATCCGATGAACGAAAAAATCAACGAGTTGATAGCTCAACGCGACAGACTCGTCCATCAAGACAACCCGGACGAAGATTTGCTCAAACATTTGAATCACGAAATACGAAGCATGCTGCTCAACTGTGCCACATGACGTCATGACGATAAATACCTCATGTACCACACAACCGCAATACCTCTGCTAATACTCAACCCCTTTTTCTATTGTCGGTAAACGTTTACCAAGCATCACAATTTTTTGTAAGCCATTCTGGAGTTGGTGAGAGCTTATAATAAGCTCTTTTGACAAATCGCATGAAGTATCAATTAAAATGTGTGTGTTTTGCATCCATCGGTTGTAATTTCAACATGATCATGGCGAAGCTATAGCTTAGCTAAGTTAGCGACACAATACCTGGGTAGGCCGCGCTAAATGGGAACTTTACCAGTATAAGCTGGCCTCACATATTATTGAATTTCCGTACTTCGCTAGACCAGAGGCCAAGAGGCGTATTTCCAAGTCCGAGTGAGGAGACTTAATATTGAATTGCACTGTTTAGTATAAAATACCTTCCAAATAAGATGACTAAGTAGCCAAATGTATCGATATATTGGTTGATGTAATTAATTATCATGTTTCGTTGACTAGGTATGGTATGGTTTTGTTAAAAATACATTATGTGACTGACAATGATGTAAGATAGATTTTTGTTATTTAATAAAATTTTAGAAACTGTTGAATTGATTTTAACTAAGTACGTTTAAAAAAGTGTGTGTGTGTGTGTGTATTAATGTACACCCGTATGGAGTGATAGTTTTTCAAAACAAAAATAAATATCTCTCACTTTCACTATTTATTTTAATGAATTTCAATAAGTTCATTTATTATATCACTTGTTATCATTAAAATATTTCTATAATTCACCACTCAATTTAAGTAAATACGCATGGCGTTGTGAGGGTCCAAAGTAACAGAAAATGTGACGATTTTTTTTATCATTGTAACAAGATTTCTTCCATACGATATAGAAGATATTATAAAGAAGTTTCACTTTAACAAAAGAATATAATACTCATCCTACTGTCCTTATCCCAATTTATTCGATGCAGCATGTTTTCTTCTTCCTTACGTATCTATTTGCTGTCATCTCAAAAGTCGCCTCTTTTCTAGCCATATCATCTTTCATACAATTTTCATTCAACATTTCTTTTCTTTGGTCTCCCTCTACTCTTGTAACCCTGTATATTTTGTGGCCCAACATTCTGATCCATACAAGACAGCAGGTCTTACCATTGTTGTATAAATCTTCCCCTTAAGTTATAAGGAATATGGGGGCCACAAGTTGTTCCCGTTACCTGCCGCCATTTCATCCACACTATGTTAATTCGGTGCTTGACAGTCCGATCATCTATATCTCCGTCACTTTGCATGAATTAACCGGGATACCGAAAGTCGGAGCAGACTGGGAGAAGCACGCTGTTAAGCGCTATGGCTTCAGGACTGGGGAGACCACCGAAATCGCAGAACATAAATTGAGTTTTGCTTCTGCTGATTTTCAAGCCTACAGTCTCCTCATTTCTCCAGTCTGCTCTGGAACTCAGGTCCATCTTCACCAACAAGAACAATGTCCTCGGCTAATAGCATGCACCAGGGTACCTCTTCTCCTCTCCTCATCGCGAAGTTGCGTCTTCATATTTCTTTTTCTCAAAAATCGCAACACTTATTTAGTATTTGTGGTTGGGCTAGCCCACACTTTCCGGTTAAGCAGTAAACAACCTTCTAGTGGTGAACTGCGAGTGGCCCTACCTAAAAAAAAAAAGCTAGCCCACATGCAAATACAAAAATACTTGTCAATGATCTAGTGTCGTTAGCAAAATGATTGAAGCGTTACACGAAGAGTGTTTCTGGACCGACGATAAGAGGTCATGAACTCATAATACCGAGATTTATCCGTTCTACATTTTTATCATAATTACGTGATGACTTTTTAGTAACAGGATTTTTAGTCGATTAAAAAAAAACTTTAAAGCACCTGGTCACACCACCATTCCAATGACGTATCGTATGATTGCAAATCATTTGACGTATTATTTTATTTATTCGCGATTGATTTCGATCGACCAGAAAATAAGATTTCCAGACTATAATGAAGAATTAATAGTGTATGATTGCAGTGAGACTCATTTTGATTGCATACTGAAGTATTTTATGATTGTTGTTTTGTGCTAAGTCATGGCAAAAAGTAAAGTTACAGGAGCTACAAGCAGGCTAAAGCAAGATTACCTTAGGCTTAAAAATGACCCCGTTCCATATGTAACGGCGGAACCAGTGCCATCTAATATTCTAGAGTGGCATTACGTGGTCAAAGGACCAGAAAAGAGTCCGTACGAGGGCGGGTACTATCATGGAAAAATCATATTTCCAAGGGAGTTCCCTTTCAAACCGCCATCTATTTACATGATCACGCCGAATGGTCGGTTCAAGACGAACACGCGACTGTGCCTCAGCATCACGGACTTCCATCCGGACACATGGAACCCGGCGTGGTCAATATCCACGATCCTCACTGGCCTACTAAGTTTCATGTTAGAGAAAACACCAACACTGGGATCCGTTGAGACTTCGGATTACCAGAAGCGGTGTTTGGCGGTGGAATCTTTGGAGACAAATATTAAAAACAAAATGTTTTGTGAGTTGTTTCCTGAGTATGTTGAGGAGATTGACGAGCAACTGAAGCTACGGCAGGAAGCCATGCTGCAGACAGAAAACACCAACACAGTTCAAAGTGAAGTGTTAACGGAGCAACAGTCCAACATGTACTATATTTTGACCAATTTATTTGTGTTGGTAGGCTTTGTATTCCTGGCGTACATGGTCAAATATGTGTTAGTCTCAATATCCAATGATTAGGCAAATAGTTATGCTTTATTTTTAATGTAAATATTGTAATTTATTTTGTAAATACATTTATTCCATTAGAGGCAAATTTGATGTTAATTTGACATTGTGCTAAGCATGCAGAATTGATGTAGTATAAAAGAAAACTCTTTAGATACACACCCACAAAATATTGACATACTTAAGTGATTCCTCTCCTGGTAAAGGAAGCAAGAGGAAAGTAGTTTTTGTCAAATTCATTGCAACAAAATACATATATGTTATAAAGTTCTTTTATTTGATACAATTTTCTAAACAAAATAGGTGTATTGCACCTGTGTAGTTACCAGACTTACCAGTTCTTCAATTTCTTTTAGTTACTTTTCTTCCTTTTATTCTGGTATCAATTACTAACACAATTGTATTTTATAAGGAAGGCACAGTTTCATATCCTATGTTCTTCCTTTTTGCTGTTCTGTTATTAGTTATAATTATACATTTAAAGTATGTAAATTTAATAAAATTGTTGTAGTGAACAAAAAATGAGAGCTATGATTTCATTGAGAGCCCTATCAAGTGGTTATGCACTTTCATTAGCTATTTTAAAGCTAACACACAATCATAGTTTTTAGATATTCTTTGTGATGAATAGGAAGTTGCAGAATGAATGTAGTTTATTGTGATATAAATAGTTTTCCACTCTTGCAAATGTCCTGTCAAGATTTGAAGTAGTTTTAATGTGTGATCAATTTGTCAAGTTTGTAAACTTACTATAGCAATTAAATGTAGTAATCTCAAGAAACATTTATATATTGCTGCTTGTTTGTTTGTATGCCAGTAATTTGTTAAGTCTATATAACTATTCCAAATATGATCATAAAAGTATTTCATGTCTTATCACATTACATCTAGGATTAATTTGACATCTTCTAATGATAATCATGTATTGTCTCATCTTAGAAAATGTATAATCTTTCAATGTTTATATTGAGCCTACTACTGCATTTAAATTGTGTTGTCCCTGTAGCTATTCTATGAACTATATTGAAAATATTTAAAGTGAAATATGTTAGAAATAAAATTAATTGCCTTTGAACACTTGCATTAGTTTGTAAGGTTTGTAATGGCTTATAGCCTTAAAGGGAGTTTAACATCTCTGTGTTATTCAATTAAATTAACCTATACAGGAATTATTAGAAGCATGAAACTCATTTCATCATGGAAATGTGTGCAAAACCATAATATTATAAGCTGTATGTATGATCTACTCAACTTCTCTCATATAATCTTGTTTCTTGAACTCATGTTTATATAAATAAAAGTACTTAAGTTGAACATTCTATTCTTCCATATTGCCTTTACATAACTAGCTGCATTAACAGTCCTAATATGGATGACTCATGGTTTTAACTTGTAAGCCCTATAAATCGAAATGTTTACACAACATAAATACAGGATAGGTAAGGCCAATATATATTTTGCCATGTAATGTTGCACACATAAACAAATGTGATTATAATTTATAATCATTGTACTGTTGATTTTAGCAACTGCAAATTGTTTAAAATCTAGTAAAATGGTATTTTTATATGAAATGTTGTTTTATTTGCTTGAAATAAAATAATAAAAAAATATTAATAAGTGTGATGAACCCATTTATTTCATTAACTTTAATAAGGAATCTACAAGTTCAGTATCATTTCCATAATTTAATGTTACAGTAATTGTGAAATTACTTAATGAATATGTATAGAAGACAGAATTATGCTTTATTACATAATGTTGACTATTTTCTTGCATACAATGTATTCAGTAAAGGTTATAATTATGAAAGGCAGGCACCTAGGCACCACTAAATAACATTTGATGAGGCTACACCACCTTTTATCTACCATGATATACAAGTTAACATCATATTACTAAGGATTTAACAGTAAGTGCATTATATGGTGTTATCAATATTTAATGAATTGATATAAAAAGAATTTACTTTTACATTATACATACCACCAAGAACATACACGCATTGATTTTTACATGATATATTTAACTATATACTTAAAAATCTAAAAGTACTACTTAAAAATAAGTATTTAAAATATAAAACAATTCTAGTTATATAGCTTGGAGGCTAAATAATTTTCTATAGGCATAATATGTAGTGAAAAGTAAAATTATTTCACAGCATCAAATCATGCTCTGAATTTCTCATTACTTGCTTTCTTCTTCTTCATCATCATCCCAGTCACTAACCAAGCTTTTGATATTGGCGTTTTTTGGAATACCTGCTTCTGGAATCTCTGGTGAACCATTGGTAGTATCTTTAACTGACTCTTCGGCTGTTGACTCAACAATATTTTCACTGTCAGTAATTGTTTCCTCTTGGGAGTCATTATCCTCCCAGTCATTAAGCAGTGATGATAATTTTTGTCGTACAATAATTGGATTTGGTTCAGCAGTATGCACTGGTGAGTCATATAATGGAGTTAGTTGCATTTCCTGGCTTGATGAGTCTTCATCTGGTGTTGGAATATCATTTTGTTCCACAAGTGGAGAAGTCATTTGATTTTGCATTTCTTGTTGAATATTTTCTATTGATTCTTCTACTTGTGGTGGTACTCGAACTGAATTTTGATTTTGCAAGCTTTCATTTGATTTCGATTTAGAAGTTCTGTTTCCATCCTCAGCAACATCATATTCATCATCAGACCAATCTAAAGCTATTTTCTCAGATACTTTAGAATTTGAATATGGTTCTTGATCATCGGCACGGTTGATTTCTACAATATGATCATAGGCTGGTGATTCCATGAATTCTGGTTCTTGGGCCTCTGATGTGTCAGTCTTAGGTTTAACTTCTGGGAACTTGTTTAAAGTCTGGTTGCCTAGATTTTGGGGGTCAACAGATGGTTCTATTAAACATTCTGTTTCAATTGGTTGTTCTATTACATTTTCAATTTTAACTGGATTTTCAATTACATTTTTTAAACCTGCTGGTTGTTCCATTAAGTGTACCAACACCACTGGCTGTTCCGTAGGAGATCCTGTTTCAATATGTTGTTCTAGAACATTTCCAGTTTCCACATGTTCTATCATGTTTTCTGTTTGTTCTGTCATACTTCTGGTTTCTACTTGTTGTTCCATCATATCAACAGTTGTTTGGTTCATTTCATCTTCCAGTGGTGTTTCTATTATCATCACATTTGCTGATACCAGTGGTTGTTCTAAAACATACTCAGAATCTAATGGTTGGTTAATTACATTTTCTGTTTCCATAGCTTGGTCTTGTACAATTTCAGTTTGAAATGGCTGTTCTTGAAGAAATTCTCCTTCCATTGGTTGTTCCATTACATTTTCTGAGGCTAGTGGTTGTTCTAGTATATTATCCATTTCCTCAATGTTTTCAAAGTTAGATTGAATGTCAGGCATTGATTTAGCTTGAGACTGTATTTGGACTGTCTCATTTCCATTTGAACTAGTTGTTTCTTTTGCAATCAAACTCATGCCAGGGACATTATTAACTTCTGCAGTGTCATGTTCAACAGGATGATCTAGTTGTTCAATTGTTACATCTGATTGATTTAGGGTAACATTAGCTTCAACTGGAGATAGCTCTTTTTGAGGTTCAGGTATTAAATGTACTTCTGCAAGCTGATCTAAATTATTATCTGTTGCACTATGAATTGGCCCAGTTACTATTTGATTGGAATCCAGCATTACTGTGTGTGCTGGTAACTGTATTTGCTGACCTTCTAAACTTTGGATATTATTTTGCCAGGTTTGTTCTACTTCTGTTTCTATACATTGTGTGTTCATTGCTGGCGTAGTGGTAGTTACCGTTTCATAATTTTGAGTTATGATTGCAGTAGACTGCACAAATTGCGCTTCTATACCTCCTGAAGTCAAAATCTGGAATTGCTTATTTTGATTATCAACAGGATGGCTGTACACAACTACAATGTTAGAATTTTCAGTAACTACAGCCTCAGATACATTCATGGGATATTCATGAGGGAGAATCACCATTTCATTTCCTGTAGTATTGTTTAAGTCTATTGCAGTTGTCTCTATTGCTTGGTTTTGGTGTGGTGCAGCTAATACTGTTAGTGTTTTGTTTGTGCCACCATCGTCAAATATTATGGGATTGTTAGAAGCCATCAAAGCTTTGTATTCTTCTTCATTTGATACAACAATTTGTATTGGTTGATTTAGATTTGCCGACTTCTTTATTACCATACTGGGCTGTTGCTGCTGCACATTTTCTTCAATTTTTGTATTCTGATCATTAGTGTACTCCATGGATGTGGTAGGTTGTTGAGTTGTTTCTAAAGAATCAGTTTCAACCATATCTGAAATGATATAGTCCCTGTTGGCCAGCTTTCCTCGTTTAGGAATAAGACGATGATCCCTCAAGATATATTCATTGCTGTCTATTATTACAACCTCTTCATCTTGATTACTCGCTAATGGTTCCATAGGCGATTTGATGTCTTGGAAAATATCATTTTGAACAGGTTGAGATTGATTCATATTTTTCTTGGCCTTGGGTTTTGGTGCTGGTTTTGGACTACTGAAGCCAGGATTTAAAATCTTTTGCTTTGTATTGGAGATAACATTGTGTAGTCTTTTAGCTGGAACTTGTTTGTCAACTGATGTTATTTGCTGTCCTGGATACTGTAAAGTCACCTCTTCATAAGTATTATCAAAGCTTGTACTAGGTTCAAACTTGACAACACTTTTTCCTTTTGGTATTTCTGCTACAGGTTGCTTTTCTTCGTCGGAATCATCAATGATGCCATCAGTCTTAGCTTCTACTTTGTGATGAGTTTTTATGTGTGAATAAAGGTTTACCTCACGCAAGAAGACTTTCATGCAATAGACACATTGCAGATTAGATTTCTTTTCAGCTTTGTACTTGTGTCCTGTGTGTTGTATGTGTTGTAGAAGATGACTAGAAGAAGCAAATGCTGCAGTACAAACGTTACAGCGGAAGTTCTTTATATCTTTATGGCCTATTTTGTGTTTCGTGAGCAGTGCATCAGTTAATGCAATATAAGTACACATGTTACATTTAGGGAAGTGATACTGAGGCGGTGGTTCTACACCATGTTGAGCATAAAGGTGGTGCAGTAAATAATTTCTCTTCGTAGATCTAAGGCCACAGTATTCACAAATGTTAGCCACTGGTTTTTCATTGTGTACCTCTACTAAATGACGGCGGAATTTATAGTATGAATTAAAATGCAAAGCTTTTCCTGGTGTGCCGCAGATTAGACAAATCCAAGGACCTTTAATATTATCTGCACCCATTGCAATAAGTTTTGCTGCTTGCTTAGAATCTATTACATCAGTTTCATATGTAAAATCATCATCATCTGCTTTTATCTTGAATGGTTTATCTTCTACATAGGTAGGAGGAGCTGGAGATTGCTTTTTCTTGCCTTTACCAGGCAAAGGATCCAAAATCTTCAATTTTATACTTTTGTTGCTTTTGACCAAGTGGGGATACCTCTTTAAGACTTCACTAATTATCCTTGCATGGTCTAGGTTAGAAGCAGATTTATTATCCTTACTTTCTATTGTGACTTTGGGGCCATCATTTCCATCATTTGGGTCTAAGATCTGATCAAAAAGCTGATTTGAATCTTTTTCATTGTTTGTGTGGTCATCATATGTATTGAACAATTCAGATTCCTCATTAAAATTATCCTCAGTGCTATCATCAAATAAATGATCATTTTTAGGTACCACTCTTTTACATTCAACAATATCAATGGTTGACAAACCAGCCAATTTTTTTGAGACTGATGCTTCATTATATGCATTGCGTTTAGCTTTATAGCGTTTCACTGTTTCTGGATGGACCATTAACGGCTGCGAAGTATATGATATACTGCAGAATGAGTTATCAAAGATATTATCAGAATCTAGCTCCTCAGGTACTTCATATCTTGTTGGACGTGGTTCACCTACAACCGATTTTTGAGAAGTTGGCTCTTTAAATTTGGGAGGAGGATTATATACACTATTATTGACATTTTCAACTTTAGAAACAGATTGATAAGTTTTTTTATCTCTGTATACTACATTATTCTCAAAGGCTTTGTTGTAGGAGCGTTTATTGCTGGTGCCTGCAGATGTGGCTGCCTTCACAGGTTTAGGTTCCACTAGGACAGGTTGTTTAGTATTAGTTACCTTTTTGATACCACTATAACTGTGAGTAACTGATTTTGCCGCCATGTTACGATGTGACTCGAGAAGTTTGCTTAACACTGGCATTTTGAGAATATGAGATGTTTGATACAATCTTTCCAGCGAATCCATCTTGAATTCTAAATGTCCCGTGTACATGAAGTTAACTATCGGCACGACAACATCCGCCTGCAGGTCATCCGGCATCACGAGACAGTCTTCATACATTTCACATGTTCGTTCCAGGAGTTCGAAGTACTCGGTGCACGCACTGAGCACTAGTCGGTGTACTTTCAGCTGGGCATTATCTTGAAACTGAAGCGTCAGGTCGCAGTAGTCCGTTCGGTTGAAAAAATGTTTAAGCCTCTGGAGAAAATATATTCCCCAGTTGTCAACTTTCACTTGCTTCACGTCGGACATTGTTGCGATTTAGCAGGCCATATTATCGACTATATAAGCAGCATAACGCTGAAACAGAAGTTTATAACCATTACAAATAAGCTAAAGTTACAAGAGATTAAATGCGGCAACTATTGATCAAGAAATCGTTTGACATACCTAATATTGCATTGTTAGTTAGACCGGAATGATGCTATACAGTATACACCCAGTTTTACTAACGCGTTTCACACATACTTTTCACTTGAATTTTCCGCCACATTATGCAGTGTTTTATTCTTGGAACTTACGGATATCGGCCAAACAAAATAGTTTGTATTTTGAACGTGTTCTCGTCACAATCAAACACAAAATTATTGCACCAAACCAAATTTAATACAAGTTGACACGGTGGACGTAAGATGGCGGTGTACAGCAGCGGCCTCAATTCGATACCATTCGAAACGCGAAGCTTGTTTGACGCTTGGCTCGGAGGTGCTGTTATGTAGTCAAATGAGTACCACCTATTTATTTTTTTAAACGCAAAAATATGTTTTGCCGCGTAGCATCCAGTTATAGAATAATAAGCTCCATACAGAATGTATTTTTGTAATATACTGGCGTAAAATATTTTATTTCAATAAATGTTGTTGACATGGCTGCGCACAATTGCACAGTGTCGCCATCTGCGACGATTCTTTCACAAACTTATTGATTGCGCGCGTTCTAATTTTACTCCGTGGTGTTAACACAGTGGGAAGTGAATATGACGCACCGCAACGGAACCCACTTTGGTTGTCTATTATTACATAGGGTAACTTTATTAGGGCAATAGAGGGCTCTGATCACAGAATTGTTGTTTTTTATTTCATTAAATAAGTGCGTGCGACAATGATGCGATTTTAAATTAATGTGCCTGTCTTTTTTTATCGTAAAATAAGCATTGTGCTCGATGGATTTACCCATCGGTAAGTTCAAGGTGCCCATGGTGCTAATGTAAAAAACAGCTGATAAAACTTTTTAAAGAAAATTTCTATCAGCTGTTTTTCGAAACGGAAGTTGCGATACCGACTTTCTCGTTTCCAAATAAGAAATGGAGAACTTCCATACAGACTTTTGTTTCCCTATTTATTTAGGGAATGATTGACAGAAATCCTTTGCTATTACTCAACTTCTCTATTTATAGAACTCTTGTCCAAAATTTCTTGCTTTTAGACCCAGAGGATTAGGCTATGCGTTGTCTGTCGGGCAGATGAGCAGTTGCTCGCTGGTATTCGGTTGCATCCGGTTAGACTGGAACCCGACTTCAACGTAGTTGGGAAAAGGCTAACTTTCTGTTCAAAACGTTCCAAATGTCTCATAGGTATATTATGACCCCATTTGGCAATAAGAATAGAATACTTTCATTTGTTTACTGATTTCTATTACTCAACTTATCCCCCCTCCCCCCTCCCCACTGCGAGCCTCTCCAACATCTTTGGCTGCAACCGCGCCTGGCTGCAAGACGGACATCACTTAAGTGAGCGATAGTTGTCGATTGAAAACAATGTCGTGCTGACAAAGGTTCTTTCATAACCATGAGGGCACCTGACCGCGCAATAGTAGGTACTTAAATCTGAAACTAGGGCATTTATCTCACACAGACACGGCCGGCGGCGCAATCAGTCGCGCTGCCAACAAAATGTATGTAATGTATGGAGGGTACCTCAATTGGTATCGGATTAGTTGCGCAACTAACCATACAATTTTTGACAGCTATACCATGGTTGCGCCAACGTCGTCTCCTAGTGAGATACAGGCCATAGACAGCAGCGCATCCTCTCATGCGCATCGGAAAGTCTGGTTTCATAGCGGCAAAGTTACGTGACGCAAACTGTTGGATGTGAGAATCTGCGTAGGAGGGCTTTGTTCTTGAAAGAAGATGTCGTTACTTTACAGAAAAAGTTAGTACGCAAACCAGTGCGCACTAACTTTAAACCAAGGCGGGTATTAAAACAATCCGGTCCGATATGGTCTTAAATAACTCAACAAACTAATACCTATTTAATGAAAACTGATGACTATTGCTTTGTTGAGACCTAGGCAAACATCTACAAAAACTGCATCTTCTACCTATGGAATAAATCAGATCAGACGCTGTTCTATAAAGTCATCATCATCTGCCTAGCCTTTTCCCATGTATGTTACGGTCGGCTTCCAGTCGACCAGCTGCGATGCAGCTGAATACCAGTATTTTAAATCAAAATCATTTATTCAAATTAGGCTTAGAATCAGCCCTTTTTGCACGTTAAAACGTTTACATAAGATAGTCCCCCAATACGCCCATCCTTCACCACTTCTTAGTGTTTTTCTGGGAAGAAGTGGCGAAACAAACTCCACTTAGGTACATGGAGTGACTGCCTATCTTACCTCCACAACCCACTGGGCAACACGATAATACTCCTGGGTAAGACTGGTTGTTGGACTATAAAGTATTAGTAACTATAAAGTAGAAGTTATTTTTATTCAATAATAAATAGAGCCTTCTGTGTCCCAGTGACTTATACTTATGAGTTGTACTTTTGTAGGTCATGAGTCTGAACAGACATGCATGCATGTTCTTTGTGATAAATATTGCATCACCATTGCCCTCGAAACGGTGAATTTGGAAAACATAACGAGAAAACCAAAATATTTTTACGTCTTGAAGGCAGCGGAAAATAATACGATTCTTTATTTAACACCAAACAAAAACCACCATGTAAAATACTGGTATACAGCTGCATCTGGTTAGACTGGAAGCCGACCCCAATATAGCTGGGAAAAGGCTATGATGATGATACAACATTTTACCAACGTTACAGAAATAAATAATATTGAATTTGAATTCCTTCAATAAAACCAACAACATCGTAAACTTCATTAAGTCGGGTAAAAATAGAAGACAAGTGCCATCCACCAACTCGCCATGGACCCGCATGGTTGATTGGCCCAGCCTCAGCCCACAAAGTGGAGGCCAGTGGTGCCTGGATAATGATGAAGTATGTTTAGACTGAGTTTAGTTTCTAGCCCAAAATCAAGGTTGAGCGAAATCTCGATGGTCGATGCTTTTACACCATTAATTATTTTATTTAAAAAAAAAATGTGAGCAAAATTGAGTGCCCCCCAAGACAAAAACAGTTTTTTTTTAATGGAACAAAGTTATTGTAACTTAATTATTTACTTGAATTCAATTATTATTTTAGGTCGGGGCAGCCCCGGGCCTCTTAAAAGGCGCCAATTTTTTTATAATATAAATTTTCACATTTAGAATTTTGGGCGCCTTTTGCTCCCTGGCGCCAAGCGACCGCACCTCTCGCTCTACCCTAGGGCTACTAGGGCTGCCGCTGGTCAGGATAAGTGTACGCAGGTCGCTGCTGGATGAGGGCACCCGACCACACAAGAAATGAGGATCGAGTTGTACAGACAGGCAAATCAACCTATCCAAAAACTGTCATATTTTCCCAATTGAGCATGGATCTTATGCTTTTGTAATAAAGTTGAAAAACTACCAAAGAAATTTCACAGATTGGGGTAGCTTGATAAGATGTAGGTACCTTTGACGAATGATTGGAGAGAACAGAAGTCTAGTAGTGAACCCAATAAGCTTACGATGTAAAACTGATCATCAAGATATCTTACTCAGATGAGAAGGTAATTAATTTCGTTTTAAGTCACACAGTCCTGAAATCTACAAGGGGTATCTATGGAAGTTCTTAGTAACGGCATAACCTCCATAAATAAGTTCTACATTAGAGATAGAAACGGCAACACCGCTGCTTTACCCTGTTAGAGGCACCGATTTATACGGCCTACACTACACTTTACCTACAGGTTCTACAATGTTCGTAATTCGTAAATATATATTAGTACGGATATACAAAGGTTATATGTGGGAGGTAGTGTGCGCTTCATTATCTAAAATAAGTTCTTCTAGCGCGACTGTAGTTCTTGCATCTTATTTAGACGCGTCTGTATCTCTGAATTAGAGTTTACAGAGATAGATATACAGTAACGATATTTTGGGGAAATGAACAAAACATAACTGATGTTTTAACAACGACATCTACTAAAAAGTGATTGAGGGATCGACTATAAATAGTTTAAAAAAAACAAGGAGTATTGATTTTTCCTTTTATGCATGCCCACTGCCCAGTCCCAGTGCGAGTACTAGTGTATTGTAAATATATGTATATCTACACTAGCGGAACGAACAGACCGTCCGCCCGTACAGCGCCACCAGCGGTCCAATTGTGAATCTAAACCATCCTAGGCGCCACCCAAACGCTAACCCAAAAAAAATGTATTCAAATCGGTCCAGCCGTTCAGGAGGAGTTTAGTGACATACACACGTTCAGTAGAAATGTAAATATAAAGATATATTTTATATAAAATTTTCATGCGCCTACCATTTATGAAGATTTTGGATAAAAAGTACATTTGAGTAGAAGTCATATTTTGAGTCTAGTTTATAAAAGATAGTATAGGTTTCTTGAGTTTCATTAGAATCCTGTGTGAGAAAGAGTGACGTGAATTCGGTTTTATACATATTTATGATATAAATAAATTTTAAAAAATCATGAGAATAGCTTGTTATACAAATTATAATAGCGTCTCGGTTACAACAGTCTTCAGAGTTTACTAGAACCATTCTATCGATATACGTAAACCCCTTGAACAGCTATTATAGAACGTTCAGGTTGTAAAGAAGTAATTTAAGCAGCTGGTGTGCTACTTGGGTAAGATATGGTTCTGGTACAGCGTTGCTAGTTTTCGTCCGCTTTTCCTAATTTCTACGTTTTTTTTAGGATTCCATACCTCAAAAGGTAAAAAAAGGAACCCATATAAGATTCTCTCTTTCGTCCGTCTGTGTGTCTATCTTACAGGCACAGGCTACAGGTACTATAGGGACGGGTGGACCTAGCAAGTTGAAATTTATACCAGATACTGAGGTCTATAGTTCCTATTAGATGTATTTAAAGGGTCCTGAATCTACACGATAAAAAGATATGGGCCAAATTATACTGTCGCGGAAACTTGTCAGTACCAAAATGTACCTTCATTTTAAACTTTTTTATTTTTCTGAATTTTCCCTTTACTTGTGCTGAAAGACCTTGCTTTTTGCCAAATTTCGTGATTCTTGGTCCACGGAATCTACCATATAGGTTTTCGAACTAAAAAAAACCTATAGGGTACTTCCGGTTGATGCAGAATTGTCATTTTGGTTAAAATAAAAATCAAGATTTTTGTTGAGAGGCGTAAAGTAGCAACTTCTTAACTTAAATAAATCCAACCGACTTAAAAAATACACCTAAAAGTGTAGAAAAACTATATTTTCGGAAGTTGGTGGCAAAAAATGAAACAAAATAACCAAATCCTGCCTGACTTCCGAAATTATAGTTATTTTACACTTTTAGGTGTATTTTTTAAGTCGGCTGGATTTTTTGTGTACATATTTTTCGCTTTTGTAGTGGGTCAGTTAATAATTTATATAAGTTACAATTGCCTATGTCAACCTTTGACAAAAAATGTTTAGGTAAAAATCAATCATGCTCTATTTTCAACACTTAGGGGTGGATTTCGTGTTTCATTTTTAGGGACCTACTTTGAGGTAAAACAAAAAAAATCGAAATCGGACAATACTGTACAATACATGGTTTAACATAAAAAAAAACAGAAATATACGTGAGGAATTAAGAATGTCCTACTTTCAACGTCAGTAAAAAATCTCATTACGTTAGAAAGAAATGATGTTTCTCCATGACTTTTTACAGTTTTAAGAATAAATACATCACAAAAATACCGTATCAAAGAGGACATAGCCGACAAAAACCTTAATCCAGAATCATGGTACTGAACTCATCGTATCAGTGTATGTGTCGATATCCCTTCCAACCTGTATAGTGTATAGATGCGTCGGTTACCAGCTGCTAAGCCCTAAAGTAGAATGTGCTTAATTCTGGGAAGTCCCTTGTCCCCAGACCCATGTCGACTTTTTTCTACATTTTTTTTTGCCCCACACTAGGAATTTCTCCTGTCCAGTGTCGTGGGTGCGTTTACAAACTCTTAGAGTCACATACACAAACAGCCAGACCCGGAACAACTACCTGTAGGCGATACAAATTTTAGAATTAAATTTGTTCCGTGCGGAAATCGAACCAACGACACGCGGCACAGCAGTCGATCGCTCAGCCACTGTGCCAACCGTGCCGTTACTTGAATTGAACGGTGATATCGATATCATCTAGGTACACCTCAATTTTTTATTTTATTTTGGTTTGCTTACCCTTCATCGAAACGCCGGGAGGTTCGCGCTAGAACATTGCTGGACAATCCACACAGCATCATCTAGCCCCAAGCTAAGCATAGCTTGTGTTATGGGTACTAGATGACTGATATACAATACATTACATATATAGATATTTTTTATTATACATAGGAAATACCCAGAACACCCGGAACAAATATTTGTAGATCGTACAAACATTTGTCCCAAGGTGGGAATCGAATCCGCAACCTCTTGCGTCGCAGACGGACCTTCGCCCGCCGCGCCACATTGGTCACCTTCACTGACCTTAGAAAAGACTTTCTTCAGAAAAGCAGTGCCTTGTCAATGCGTAGTAGGTACCTAGTCATATTGCGTGTATAACCAGATTTATGAACGTAAACGAAGCAAAAGGAGTATGTAAGGATACACACGGGTACAGCTATAGGAAAAAGGCGATAATATGTGAATTTGAAAGCTAAAGTACTTTCCAACAAATAAAATGTAAGCTTAAAAAGAGATCTGCTTATCTCATTACTTCATCCCATCTCAAATACCTACATAGTATACACTAGCTACATATAAACTGTGCAACTTAAGAACGCGGTAACTACCGTCTGTATTGCCCACTTACATCTGACCAAAGCTTCTTGGCATGGGAAGAAAAGAAGTAGAAACGAAGCTGATTTGCGGATTCCACGTCACGCCCAGCCGTGGCCCCGCCTACACTGCTGGGCGGCTGTCGCGAAACCCTGGACTGCCAGTATGCACTGGGCCACCGAAGAGAACGCACCACTAAATTGTCAGTTACCATATTTTAGTTTACGTGAGTACGTGCTACGCGGGAACTGGAAACAGGTGTGTACGAATGTTTTCTTTTTTATCTTTTGTTTTAGTTGAAAAAATGACCAGAATTTTTTGTTTATTTTTTTTTTGAAACTTTTGTAGGTAAATTTGTTAACCGGTGGGTAGGTACGTAAAATGTGTAACTTCACCGACTTTATTCTTTGGGGAAAGTAAGTCGTAATTATCCCGAAATTATTTTAATTACTATTTATAAAAAAAAAGTAGTAGGTATCCGGTAATTTTATTTGAATGTAAGTATTTAACTTTTTCCTAGAGACAAAAGTACTTATCGCTTATCAATATTTTTACTTCAGCTAAAAACACGGGAAAAAATGTAGAATATGCATATCATTTAAAGTTTTATCGTGAAATAAAAAAAGTCAGCAGAAACAGTTTTACAACGATGCCTCAATATTTGCAAAGACTGCCTGGACTGGGCATTCTTTCTTCTAGTTTTTGGTACAGAGCATTATTTATTATTGAGGCTCTTGCAACACTTAAAATTGTGATACAAGCATCAGTTCAGTTTTCCTTATTTGTAAAATCTAAATAATCTACGTAAGGGAAAATTACATACGGGTCTCACTCTCCTTTTAAGTTTCTGGAAGTTTTATTAAATCAGTAAAAAAGTCAATTGAATACTTATCTAAGTTTACCTACACATTAAAATCTTTAAGTACCAATATTAGGAGGAGCTCGTGGCTGAATATAAACAGCCGCATCGGTCGATAGAAGGTTAAGCTACGCTTGCCGAGGTCAGTCTGTGGATGGGTGACCGTTCGTAACATATCGATACTACTCCGTACCTCGGAAAGCACGTTTAGCCGTTGGTCCTGCTTGTCATTTGTAGATTGTTGACAGTCGTTACGGGTAATCAAAAGCCCAAAAGGTCTAACAACCAGTTTTACCAATGGGTATCGTGTTACCCAGTAACTGAGTTGTGGAGGTCACATAGGCAGCCGCTCCTTGTAAAATACTGAACTTCTGCTGCATCTGGTTAGACTGGAAGCCGACCTCAACATAGTTGGGAAAAGGCCTATACCTTTTCCCAACTATGTTGATGATGATGCTTAAGTACCAAGTTTTTTTGTTTTAAAGCGCTAATCTCTGTAACTACCTCTCAGAGTAGAAATAAATAATCTTCTGCACCTGGTAGTCTAATTCTTGAAGAACGTTGAATAAAAATTCTATTTAACATCAAGTTAAGGTCATTAGGAACGCGTGAAACCGCGGGTACAGCTACTTATAAAATAGAATACCAATGACCAGTTTGATCGGAGACATAAGAAGTAGATACCTATGCTTTTCAGAAATAACGCCGGAAAAGTCTCTGAAAAATCACAAAATTTATATTTTGATAGTAGCAAACTACTTACTTAATCTGATCTAACTACTTGCCTTACTAGCAGGAATGCGCAAGGTAAACGTAAAGTAAAATATAAAGATTTTTGAATAGATATATCCTTAATATCCTTAACATTTAGATTTAAATGTATGCAACAAGCATTATAAGTATTATCACCCATCGTCGTACTAATACAAAACGAAGGCAGATGATTCTACTCAGCCTTTTCCGTTCTAAGTATGTTGTCTAACCGGGTGCACCAGGATACCAGTATTTTATATGGAACGACTGCCTTTCTATCAGTCACGCATCCTCAGACTACCTCAGCGAGTGAAATACAAAATTGTTCTTAAATTCGTAGTCTATACTTAAACATTTAAAAACACGACCAAATCTGAACATAGAATAAAAATCAGTACACCGCAGCTATCAAATATTGACGCAGCAAAAAATTTTACATCTACACACAGCCACGGTAATAATAGAGTGAACATCGGCCGCCACGCGCCGTGAAAAAGGGGGGAAATGCACAATTAAATTATTAAGTGACAGCTGTGCCGAGCCCCGCGGTCCCGCGGTTACAGTGAGCGGACGGTCGTGGTTCGATTACCGGGTCGGCGAATTTAATGGTGTGGGTTTTTTGTGTGCGAAGGTATTTCTTTGATTGACGTAAATTGGTTTGGGTGTAATGTCGAAAGGTGTGGTATATTAATGTCGTTTTGTTTTGATTTTAGTTGAAATAAAATGCGTTTTTCCTGTCAAATGTCAAGTAGTTATATGCGTACCTACATGCTTAGTTTTAGTTGGAGACTTCATAAGAATAAGCCATAATCGCATCTCGAATAGTTGATAAATAAGTTCGTAGGCTTTTTCACATCACATTAACATCTGTACATAGTACGAAACAAAGTCCCCGCCGCATCTGTACGCGATAAACTCAAAAACTACTGAACGGATTTACATGCGGTTTTTACCAATAGAAAGAGTGAGAAACGAGAAAGGTTTTTGTGAAAAAATTGTCACGGACGGAAGCCGGAGCGGATCGCTAGTTATATATAAATGGGAAAGTTTGTCGGTATTTGAGTATGTTTGTTATTCATCCACGTTGAAACGGCTGAACTGTTTTGGGTGAAATATGTTATGCAGGATTTTCATATCCAAGTTCGGATGGCAGTGGTGTCTCATGTTGTCTTTTTAAACTCGGGTAACACCGCAGGTTGTAACTAGTAGGTGATATAAATGATAAAATGTTCCATTATAAGTACTAGGCATCAATATTTCCAAGTAATGATCCACGAAACTCGATATCTATTTCAAAATTCTTTTGTCGCAGACTGATGGGGGAAAAAGTGAAGTTACGTTTAAAAATGAAGCAGGACTTTTATACTTATTTTCCGAAGTCTCCGGGGAAGATTTTACATATTTTTTGTCCTCGTCGACAATGGTTCCGTCTCTGATTCTCATTTTACAATTAGGCTTTTCAATTTTGTCTGCATAAAAAGACTTTGATATGGGTAAAAAGTTGCGTTTCTACCACTTAATAATGCTGGTTTTGATTTGAATTATGTCGGTAGTCGTCATTTATAAACCTATCATATTTTGGACACAATTTTCTTTTGAAAGCCGCTGGGCTGCATGAAACATTTTTCTTTCCGCTTCTTAATACGGAGAACTTGTAGGTAAGTACTCAATCAAAAGATCGGTACCCATTAAAATACATCTGATAAAATAAAAAAAAATGAAAGTTGTAAAATATTTTTTGTTTCATTTTTGCCACCGACTTCCAAAATTAAAGTTACCACTTACACTTTTTAGGGTTCTCTTTTAATTCGGTTGATTTTTTCCATTGAAATGATATAATTTCTCGCTACTCAATGGATTGGTTGATAATTATCCAACATACAATTGCCTAATTTCAATTGATCATAACTTGAAAAATTCAGTGGATGAAAAACCAATTATCCCCATTTTATACAATTTTGTTCAAGTTTAATTGGATGTCGGCTGCTGCGCTGCTTGTCGTGGGTTCGATTTCCGTACGGGAAAAATATTTGACAGGTAGTTCCTGGTCTGGCTCTTTGTGTATGTGAAATTAAATGTTTGTGAACGCACCCACGACACAGGATAAATTTCTAGTGTGGGGGAACCTGTTTAAAAAAAACATTTTTGCTCACGGTGTTTCAATACTCCGATATCATTAATGCCAAAGACAAACCTAGAAGGAACATATGAATTAAATAAGCCTTACTGGTGCATCACCAATGAGACTTTTTAAATTCTAACCACTGAAGCATCATGATATACATAAGATACTGACGAACCTCCGATTTTCCGACGACATAGTCGTTTTAACCTCCACAGTTCTGAACTGAGTACAGCTAGCCTCAAGATGGAGTCGCGATGAATAAGTCCAAAACCAAAATAATGTCTAACAACACTACACTAAGTGTAAGGTCGAGGAAGATGGGAAGGAAATACATTACTGCCAATGAGTAAATTAACTAGGGCCAGATAATTACACAATAACTTCTACGCTATTTACCAAATATTTATTTATAAACCACATTTAACAGTAGTGTACCCTGTACTCCTCAAAGGGTTAGGCAGAGATGTACCTATGGTAGAACACAATATTGCCAGCATCCGGGTACAAGTTCAGGCTCAGGCCTGCTACTGAAAAATTACAGACGGAATAACCTAATAACACTTTCCCGACGGGGAATCGACCCCAGGACCTGATGCTCAGCAGTAGCGCTTGCGACGATTACAGCAACGAGGCAGACAAACCAAATATTAATTAACTCAAAAACTGTCAAAGTGAGAACTTAATTAGTATGCACTTCACATGCCTATTCCCTTTGGTATTAATAACAACAAAAGATAAAAATTAGATCGGACAGTATGCAAATGAAGCCCACGGGCAAAATGCTAATTTCCGTGGGAGAGCCCGTCAAACTTTTTAATCTCATGTGACGTCACTCCTCCCCCGTACCCCCTCTCTGCCTCCACACGACAATGTTGTCAGAGGGATGATTGAAAGCACCTCATTTGTGTTTTTATTACTTTTTAATTTTTCCCATTTTCTCGAGTGGTTAACCGAAGTTTGCTTTTTTTGTCTATTTTGGCTTGTCTTTGCCGTAAAATATGGCGGTAAAATATCACTGGACCAGTTACGCGTCCACGTTGGTACTAATATGGATCACCTCGTATTTAAAAGATTTGTTCTCTGCAAACCGACACGGTTGGCGCGGTGGTTGAGCCATCTGCTGCTGCGCCGCGTGTTGCGGGTTCGATTCCCGCACGGAACAAATATTTGTATGACCTACAGGTAGTTCTTCCGGGTCTGGCTGTTTGTGTATGTGAGTTTAAATGTTTGTAAACGCACCCACGATACAGGAGAAATTCCTAGTGTGGGGCAACGTTTTGTTTAAAAAAAAAAAAAAAAAACTACGCGTTTTGTATTGTAGTACTCGTAATTTGAAATACTTTCTTAGAGTTTATACAAGAGAAGCATGATAGAATTCAAGATAACCATCTCCGGAATAATATAATAGAATAATATGAATACGACAAAATAGATGTGTAGGTGACCAAACCTAAAGGATTTAACAAGAAACATTTCAGTTCAACCATATTTAATTCTCTTCGTAATTTATAGCTGAAGAGAGTTTGTTTTTACCCGACTAAACCAGAAGAAGCGTAATGTTTTGCACACACATGCATTTCTATTTTCAAACAGAAAACCAAACATGTTCTTCAATTAACAGTTTTTTTCTCATAGTTTTTTCTATAGATTATTTTATTTCAGTTTAACTTTAAATTTTAGTGCTTTCTTTAAATTAAATGTAAAGTGATGGCCTGAAACACAGGTTTGAATTAACCTAGATCGGGCGGGTCGCTATCTAACATTGTAATCTCGAACCATCATTACCGACTTGCACCTGTAATAAACATATTTTAGTTTTAGTTTAGTTTTAGTTAATTATACCATTGTTTTAGAAATAACACTACTGCACATAAATGTACATTTTTGTAATACTTTTATAAATAAATTATTATTATTATTATTATTAATTTTTGAAACTCACAGTCAGTTGTCAATTGTTTTTTTTTGCATTTGTAACCCTAATCGTGAGGAAGATTAAAGGCTATTTAAAATCACACTATGATGCTTGGAGCGTGTGAAACCACGAGATACAGCTAGTAATCTCTATTTCAATACCTGCCCACAAAAAAAACATTTAATCCCATCTCATCCACAACCCACCGGAATGAATACCCAAAATCAACGAATGCACTTTCCCCCATACGCATATCGCGACCCAGTCAATGTTGCCATTACCAAAAAATTTAATGCACAAAGGAAATTGTAAATTAAACCTTATTTATAAGTCGTTAAAGGTTGTGATGGCAGTAAATGTGTTGTATTATTAGTTGGGTGTCGCGTGTCACATTATCTGATACAAATGTCAGTGGCAGCCATTGTGTGAAGGGTATTGTCCATAGTTGTGACCTGTCTCCTCATACACAATGTGTAACACAGATTCCATTCATGTAGTGCATTATAACGTATTATCAAACTTTACACCACGTTTATCATTAATTGTGATATAATTCTGCTTATTTTTTCTGCGTATGCAGAAATGATTGAATTGGACATTTTGGAATGCACGCATGATGCGGTATCATGTTTCTTATGTCATTTGGTATCTTTTGATTCATTGTTACACGTGACCAGAGGGCTGGCCTTTTTATTGGCCAAAGAATCAGCATGGCCATCCAACGTGGCAATGCTGCCAGCCTTCTGGGCACTTTTCCCGTTGACAGTGGTGCGGATGAATTTGTCGATGCCCTGTGATTATTTACTTTATTTTATTTCTTCATGACTGTATTAATTGCTGTAAGAATAAGAAAAAGCTATGAAATGATTCGATGACAGTGAGCGGTCATGCTGATACAGTAATACAATATTATCCATATAGATTCGATTTAAAAAATATTAATTGGCATCTGAGAGAAAATGATGTTTCTTATATAACAGTTCAACGTCAATACGACGAAACCAGGTTTCCGCACGATGTTTCTGTCATCGATGTCAGCGATGTCTGATTTCTAAGATTGTAGCACCATATTACTTGAAAAAGTCACATTGGTGATTTAAATTTACTAAGTTAAGTTACTCCAAACAGACTCCCGAACAGTTTTATTTTTAATTCACGAAAAAAGGAGTTTTTAAATTAATTATTATTTAAGTACAACCACGCATAACTTTTTACAGTGCAGTCCGATTACGATGATTATTTTATTGGATAGAGTATACCTCGAAATTGGTCCCATTAAAATAAGTAATCCACCCCTAAATGTAGAAAATAGAGAATGATTGATTTCAACTACTGATTTTATTCTTCTCCATATTTCATAATCGAAACATTACGTGGCTTATTAATAGGGTGGACTGAAAATTGACATTTTGGCGCCCACACAACACACCGCGACGGATCGCGCTCGTTACGCCAATTATCACGACACTGGCATTTCTGTGGTTTGGGGACGTCTGATATTGCTGACATTACCGACCCCTTCCGACGCCCTTCGCAAATAGATGCAGAAAAATTTTACTCGTTTACTTATTATATACGGTGGAAAGGATATAGACGCAAATCCTGATATCATGAGTTTAGACATGATTCTGGGTCCCCAATGTTGAAGTTTTTTTTTTTACTTTAACCTGCAAAATATCTAGAATTCTATCTAACCCAATGGGATTTTATAGTTAAAATCTCAATTATAATATAGCCGACGGTAAATTTGAGCTCTGGGGGGTCCGGACTTATAGTATGATTATCATGCTCATGGTCTCTTGCAATCTTTCCACGAATTCTCGCAAAAATACAGTCAAGAGCATAATACCCTAAATACATTTACGTTTTTATTTAGCTCTTGGCTCAATAAAAACGGATTGATCGAAGGTTAGGCTGTGCTTGTCAGGGTCAGTCTGTGGATGGGTGACCGTTTGTAACGTATCGAGACTCCTCCATGCTTCGGAAAGCACGTTAAGCCGTTGGTACCGGCTGTCATTTGTAGCCCCTTGGCAATCGTTACGATTAGTCAGAAGCCCGAAAATCTGACATCCAGCCTTACCAAGGGGTATCGTGTTGCCCAGTAGCTGGGTTGTGGAGGTCAGATAGGCAGTCGCTCCTTGTAAAATACTGGTATTCAGCTGCATACGGTTAGACTGGAAGCCGACCTCAACATAGTTGGGAAAAGTCTAGGCAGATGATGATGACATTTATGCAAGATTCAAAACAGACTTATATTGAATTGATAAAATAATTGTGGTGAGGACATAGAAGTTTTGAAACCACAATTTTCCAAATAGGTTTTTTTTTGTCAAGGCTTTTATTCTTCAGATAGTGTTCTGACAGAAAGAATACTGTCAGCATTGCCTCCATGAACGGTAATCCTTATTCTTTGCCCAAAAAAAGAGCCAGCCTTTGCGTGACTGTAATTATCAATAGGGGAACTGTCATTAGTAAAAATACATAATACCACGCCTGTATACCCCGCAGGCTACGACAGATTCGTACCCGCAATAAAATAAATAAAATAAATAAAATAAATAAAATAAATAAAATAAATAAAATAAATAAAATAAATAAAATAAATAAAATAAATAAAATAAATAAAATAAATAAAATAAATAAAATAAATAAAATAAATAAAATAAATAAAATAAATAAAATAAATAAAATAAATAAAATAAATAAAATAAATAAAATAAATAAAATAAATAAAATAAATAAAATAAATAAAATAAATAAAATAAATAAAATAAATAAAATAAATAAAATAAATAAAATAAATAAAATAAATAAAATAAATAAAATAAATAAAATAAATAAAATAAATAAAATAAATAAAATAAATAAAATAAATAAAATAAATAAAATAAATAAAATAAATAAAATAAATAAAATACTTAATACAATACATTACATAGATAGATATTTTTATTATACATAGTAAATACCCAGAACACCCGGAACAAATATTTGTAGATCGTACAAACATTTGTCCCAAGGCGGGAATCGAACCCGCAACCTCTTGCGTCGCAGGCGGACCTTCGCCCACCGCGCCACATCGGTCGTCTAACAATACACCCACGTATCACCAGTTATGTTTAAATCCAACGTAATAAGCAGTGTATCTTTTGTCATCAACCGGGCACGAATGCAGACTCTGGGCTTCAACTAAGAAATCTCAGTTGGAAAAACCCTTTTAATACTTTGCCCAATCTAAAAATCGAACCTGATTCTCAGCAGAAGCGCTTGCTAGACTAACGAGACATCCATCGTCCTTAGTCATCAGTCATTATAGTATTTTATTTTATTTTAAAGGAATAACAAACAGCAGTATATTACATAGTAGGCACACAATATAATTAGTACCTAACTAGTGTATAATTATAGAATTGTAATGGCAAACGGGACCCTAAGTTTACGTCCTACGAGAACCCACGGACTCGATCGTTAACCACATTAAAATTGCATTACAACAGTTACAAGGCGACCACATGTCTAAAATCACACATTGTCTAGTTTCCAATAAAATTCCCGGGTTCTACCCACACTCCCCTGCACTAAGTACGGGGTTACAACTAATATCATTATTACTGTAGGGTTGAAATCATTCACCCCTCGTGTGTTAAGGCCAGTTCAGACTTAACTTACTGCTACCGATGCCACGAATCAGTTGTCAGGGTAATGTGTGAATTGAAGCTTGACGACCGTGTGGTCTTTGCATAATAATAGTAAAAACAAATGTTTGGGTCAGAATTCTGCAATAGGGAAACCTTCCTGGGTCCTTAAATAATCTGTTTGGTGCGATAGTTGGATTGTGACATGTATTTTTTCTTATGTCACGTAAACCAAAACTGACGACGATGTAATGTGTTGAAATTTCGCGTGACGTCTTGCCTTGATACCATTTTTACGTAGAAGTAACGTCACAAGCCCCTTCTACTGAATTTTGGTGTGCTATTTCTTTGTTATAAAACAAAAAAATCGTTTTCAATTTTTTTTAGTAATCCCTCAGACGGACCAAATAGACTTATTTATTTTTTACCTAGAACACATCCCTATTCTTATAGGTATTATTTGTTGTCACAGTCATAAAGGTCCTCATGTGTAGATATGACAGAAACTGGTGTCTTTGTAAAAAAGTCTGAAACGAAAAAAAATAGTAACAAAGGTGAGGACAAATGTGTTTATTTATTAATTCGATACTCATTACAATAATACAATACAATAATGCACACAAATGTACAGAGATGAACCTAATACATTTTGAAGATAGTTTTATGTTTATTAGAATATATATTTTTTAGTTTTATATTCATGTTTAGGGCATGCAACATACATATTAAACCAATAAACCGTTCATGTGTGGTAACTCCAGTATTTTCTGCAAATATTTTTTTGTTGATTCTAGCGACGCAATAATCAAGGTTTTGAGACTATTAATTTATCTATATAATGTGGTTTAAATACAATATTCCATTCATCAGTATAATAAAGTAGTACCTAGTGAATGATACTTCCAATCTTTCAACATATTTTGTGTTAAATTGTGTGTGTGTAGGCCCTTAATGGCGCCCGTCGCGGTCCTGTTCTACACCTAATAATTTCGTTCGATGAACTATGACGTTTTGACGAATGTAATAAATATAATCACGGTCGTGACAAAAATGCAAGAGTCGTGTTACTGTTAGCAGATGTTACGTCGCGTCGGTCAGTTGTTCGAAATAATGTTATAGGATTCCGAATTATGTTTTTTTCCTTTTGTTGAATGAGTTATCTTTGTGATACTATTACTGGCTTATTGTCAGGGGTGCAGAACTAATAATAACACAGATACAAAAGTTCAAATTCTTATGTTTGCACTTCACATCACTTGATTCGCTATATATAAAACACCGTCTACACATCGTTCATGAACAGCGAATATGCCGAACATTTACGAATATTTTTGCCATAGTAAGAAAGAAAAAAGTAAGTAAAGATGGACGTATTGACTGCAGCAGCGGCTTATTATTTCCATGTGGACGGCAAACGAACATATTCGCAATCCTTTGATATGTTGCAAAAAACCGGCAAGAAGGCGGATACGGGTGTTCGAGTGTTCGCGTATTCGTCTTGTACGTGACAATAGGCAAATATAGACGAATTGAGACACTACACAACGTCTTATTTGGACGAATAAGACAAATACGCGAACATGAATAGCGATGTGAAGTACCAGCATTACATTTGTAAGAATTATTTTGGTACTAATTTGATATTTTCGAAATTTAAAAATGCAGATGTTATCTTTCGCCAAGCATAAACCGGCAAAAAGCGAGTCGGGCTCGCCCACCGAGGATTTCATTCCTTGGTAGGCAAAATACATTACTATTTTCAAAGTAAAATTTATGTTTTTTGAAACCGTATCTCTGAGTAATTCGTAACCGGTTTTATCGATTTCCTGAAAACTCATAGTAATTAGGTAATAGGCAACAAAAAGGCAATTAGAATTACCTACATAGTTGGTTCAATTATTTAACTTGCTATGTAAATAGACAAACATTGCTTATAACTAACATTAGAAGTTCCCAAAAAAAAAAATATCATACCATAAGGTTACCTTTTTTGTCATTTTGGTACGGAGCCCTAGAAGCGTCAAAAACGTACTTAAAACATTTCATACACAATTTGGAAACAACCGTACCCAAATGAGAAAAACCAACGCAAACATTTGAAATTCCTCCGAATACTTTAAACAAACGGTCCAATTTCGCTGGATATCTTTTAAAAGCAATTATAATATAATGAAAGGGATCCGGATTGTTAGTCCGTCATTAATTAGCATTGAGCCGACGACGGTGACTGATATTAATTCCTCCCCTTCTTTGATTACCTCAAGCGGCTGCCGGTGTAATATTCTTTGGAATAAATAAAACTTTCCAAGTGCTCGTGTTTGATGAGAACAAGGCGTGTTGTCTGTCAAACTGTCAAATTTTCCCAATTGAACATGAACGTCATTTCTTTTGAGATATAGTTGAAAAACTATCAAAGAAATATGACACATTGGGGTAGCTTGGCCTGTGTACCTATAGAGATTATTTTTCGAAAATCCGGCCAGAAAAGCTAACCCTGCAAACGTTGTTTTGACATTTTAAGCCAAAAATATCCAAAAATAAAAATAAACAATATTTAGGGGTGGGTCAACCTTATCATTTAGGAGTATGAAAAATAGATGTTGGCTGATTCTCAGACCTACCCGATATGCATACAAATCGGTCTAGCCGATTCAGAGAAAAGGTAACATATTTCCAATATATAATTGGAAATATGTTACCTTTTAAAATTATCAAACAAAAACTCCAAAAAGGAAGGAAATTTATTAGGTTTTATATCTACTGAAACTATGAAATCAATACTGCACACTTTTTTATATCTTATGACGTACGATGCAATCATTATCACTTGCATTATTTTGCCATAAAACCTTTTCTTAAGGATTGTTTGGGGGTTTGACTTAAAAAAATGACAAGTAATGACTTCTTTCGTAAGTAGACCTTACAGACGGGACCCTATTCACCTCTGTATAAAGAAAATCAGCCATAAATAGAACTCAAAATCATTATCACAGTAAAATTCTCCTCAACCAATAAGAAAACCCTTTAAACTTAACAACCAAAACTTCTTGCAACAGGATATGTCCCAATAAAGCAGCCATATTGTCTTCCGCAAATTAATGGCGGGAACCGACGCCATCTCAACGTCTGGCGAAAAGAATACCGCTAATTAATCAAAAGTCGTCGTCCCTTGATTTCCATAGAGAGTTTTTTACCATAGACTTATTACCTCCCGCGAAGTTTATCCGCTAATGGTCTCCTTTGTAAAGCAGTTTTGGATTGAATTTTTGTTTTTGCGTCTCGACGATTCTATTGTGGGCTTTACTGGGGCTCGGTTAAAGTTTTAATCCGATGTTTATTATGTTTACTTGGTTATTGACATGGATTTTTAGGGGGGCTTAGGAGTATTTTCGTTCTTTTGTAGTAAGTAAGTAAGAATGTATTCGATTCAACATGGAGTAATAAAAAAAAAATATACAGAAAAGTTCTAACATGTTCAGCCGCATATCGAGGCGTACAAATCTGTAGGAAGAGATGGAGGATAAACGGTCATAATATTTATCAACAAATTTAACTATGGAGATTGTGTAGGTTATTAAAAAAATAGATCTTTTTCTGTTTTTTTGCTAGTGTGGTAGGTGTGCTCTGAGCTAAATGGTTAAGATTGATATTAGAACGGTTTTAACCACATGGAATTGGTGCGCCGGTTAGCCGGTAGTTACTAGCCATTACCAACAATATTTGTGTCCACATGATGTTTTCTATGGGAAATAAGTGATACTTACTGACACTCTAGGTGTGTGTAAAGTGTTTATAATGCTATCTCTGATTGATGCTATGTAGTTATAACTAAGGAGATGTTTGTGATATCGAAATTTTTGACCTATAGAAACACTTTGAGGACTATAATAAATAAGGTTGAGCACATTGCAGAGCTTTTGTTTAGAAGTGTCCAAGATTGTACATGATTTCCTACTTTTCCAATGTGTTTAGTAACATATTAATAAATACTCAAAACAAATACAAATAATATATATGTAACTCAAACTGTTTGGAAACACCTGCAACGCAGCGCATGAATTATGTAATCTTTGATTTATCACTAAGATGGCGGGAGAAAACCAAGAATATTGCCTCAGCATACGTCACCGCAAACTTACCTCTTTGCACAGCCTTTATTAATAAAACCAGAGATTTATGCGCCAACTTTTTAATATTTATGACGCAGTAATAAATTCTTGGCTACGAGTTTCGGGGGATAGGGTTGATTATTTTCTCGGTAGGGGAGGATCAACAAGTAAACTTTGTTATTTTCTTAAGATTATTGCAAGAACGTTAGTATTAGTGTACATAAAGTTATTTTTCTTGAAGTAATTACCTGGCATTTGTTTTTTTTTAATAACTTATAATTACAGCCGAATAGAAGAAAATGCTTGCAGTTGATTTTGTTTTGCTGTGAGTCTTCCAGAAAATAAACGGCTAAAAAATATTCCAATTAGAAAAATTAAATCACCTGCTTAGCCTTTTCCCAACTATGTTGAGGTCGGCTTCAGTCTAACAGGATGCAGAAGAATAGCAGTATTTTACAGGAAGCGACTGCCTATCTGACTTCTTCAACCAAGTTACTTACCAACAGGATACGTCTTGGTAAGACTAGTTGTCAGACTTTCAAGCTTCCGACTACCTACTAATGAAAGCCGTGAACCAACGGCTTAACTTGCGTTTGGCGTAAAATTAAATACCAATATAAATGTTTTAGTTACCAAAGATCAATTTCTACCTACCCAAGATCTTCCCTCAATCTTTGCATCTGTCAAACTAATAAATCAACACATTCGGAAATGGAGCGTGGTGAGTGAGGTTGGTGTGACAAGAGACAATGGTAGATAAATCAACAGTACACGTCAGTGGCCGCGGGCACTTGTCTCTGTCTTAAGAACAGACTGTGGGACCATTACATTAAATTAATATCTGAAGTATGTCGCCAGATGTTAGGTAAGGTAACTTTCAGAAGGCTAGTTTATCTTGAAAGGGGATTAATCTACGTTATTTCCTCTTCATTCTTCATGTTTAGCATTGAACGTTTTTATTTGAAATGATGATCTATGCAGAAAAGAACTAGTAGCATTTTTAAGACTTAATTTTCAGCTTGTAAACTAATAATTAATTTTAAGAAAAACCCGTGCATTATTATAATAAAAACCTAAATGCTAACTATGCAACATTTATATAACATCACCCCTGTATTAGCCGAAGGGCTGGGTGGAGGTGCACTTATAGTAACACCCACATTTAGCCTGTTATGTTTGTGTTATGTACGATTTATGTAAGGTAAAGCTAATCATATTTAAAGAAGTCAATGTGCACAACTGGCCTCAGTTTATATCTACTTACATTTGACACTAAAAATGTTCTACTTCTCAATATGTTTTTACATATCTAGGTATAATGGACTCTTGCTATCAGCAAAATTATTCCAAGCTAAGTTAAATAGCAAGATATTACAAAATATTAAGTTATCAGCCTCAATCCTACTATAACTTGCCTGCACAGTGGTTAAAATCACGTTATTAACGGTAGACAAAAGCCGGGAGGGGTGTCCAAGGGGGAAGGGTGGGGGGTGGGAACGGGTGCGGATTAAGATTTACTCCAGATATTTGCAGATGAGATTTGAAAGGTATTCAGAATTGTCGCATTCATGGCGTCCCTATTGTCTGCGAGCGAAGCTAATTTTGTACAAAGACAGATTGCTATTATATAAATTTAATGTGGAATATATAAATAAGGGAATATTAGGATAGATTTATTCGCGTATGTACCGAACAGGACGTAAAAAAAAAACACCACAAAAAAAAGTAAATATACCACCCTATTACTGTGCTTCAGCTGCAGGGCAAAGGCCTCTTCTCATACACAGAAGGCACGAGCATTAATCACCTCGCTTGCTCAAGGCGGGTTGGAGATATCAGACTTATGTCACTTAGCTGTTCAAGATTAACTTAGAAAGTACATTCGAATTTTAAAAATCGCACTGGTACTTACGCAGATTTAAACTTAACACCGCGACCGTGTGCATGAGTGACGAGGCTATTACCTACTTCTCAGCCTCAATAGACAGCATTAAGAGTTAACAACAATAATGTCGTTTTCACTTACTTTTTTAAAGGCAGAACTACAAAACCCATTACGCAATAACAATTACGTCACAAGTTTCCATTATGAACCCTTCACTGCTTGATACTTCAAGCAACAACTCTCGTAGACAAGTGCTAAGCATCGTGTAGCAATGTCGTAGCAACATCGCGGTGTTGGCGTAGCAGTCTCGTAGTCCTGCCGTAGCACTTGCGTAGCAGTAAAGATTGTAATACACGAATTAATAAAAAAAGTATTTGAAGTTTAAGACGAGGGAAAAGATGTCAAAATTATTAATTTCATAATACATCAACAACAAAACATCACGCCTTTAATCCCCGAAGGGCTAGGCAACGGTGTACCTTTAGTACACACAGATTTCGCCAGATATGATTCAAGTCCCATGCAATAGGGGGCGAGCCTATTGCCATCAACCGGGCACGGTGACCGAGATAAAAAAGGCTGGGAAATGGACCTCACGCTCAGTAGTCGCTGTTGGACCCACTATACCAACGACGCAGTCAAATTATTATTTACATTGGTAGTTAAAAAAAATTATTTACAGCAAATGATTTTGATTTAATGTGTAGCAAGGTAGAAAAAAAAAAATGATTCTGCCAGTTCGTACACTTAAATCATCCCCTTTCACCATAGGAGGTATATTGACTATGGAATTTAAAAATCCTCGCTGCCATTTTAAAGCTGCATTATGGCAATCTCTTTCATTTTTGTGTGTGTGGCGCCCCCTGGTGTGCAAAAAGCAGGCTTACCACTTGCATTATTATATTTTTCGCTGCTTGTAGAACTGAAATTTGGGGCCGATTCAAATATCAAAGTTGCCGATGTATTTTTTGTTAAACTAACAACTTTCTCTTTTCAAATACGAAACGTCCTTTCACGTTGGTCTTGTTTAAGTCATAAAGTAAGGAAGAGGATAGTTTAAACTTAGCCAAAGGTAGCTATAAAACCGTTGCATATTTCAAAGCCCGTCACGAAACAATTAAATGCAAAGCTAAAACCAGGTACACACGTAACAAATAAAGCCCGGTACTCACACGTCACCGCGCGGCAAACAATGCGTCTCCCGTTTCCCGTGACGCCGCCGCGCCGCCGCGCGTGTGTCTAGATAGTCCACCGGGATACGTGACTATATAGACTGTAGTTTGACGGATATAGAGTGAAACAGCTTTTCTAGATACCTGTAGCCTTAGCACTAATTTATTACGAGCACTTTACCATCGAAAACGTCAAAAATTTGTACGAAGTTTGAAACAGCGCCTCCTCTACCAGTCGAAAACGTCAAAAAATTGTACTAAGTTTGGAACAGCGCCTCCTCATTAGAACGTGACAAATTCGTTGGACTATGACTAGGTAATTTGACGTTTTAAGCAAGTTGCAAGTAATTCCTGCTTGGGCTACCGTAGTTGAAAATATTACGACGAAATATTGAAAGAAAGAATTGAATGCCAATGAATGTCTTTGTTGGTGCAGATGCATAAATAATTTTATAACTAACTGGATTTTTTTTCTTCTGATGAGATTTTAAATACATACACCTGTAGCGACATCTACCTCGCCACATACGAACTGAATCTGACGTCTCCTACATCGCGATTTTAAAGTTATCCACGCGACTGAGCTGATATACGAGCCCGACAACAATCGCCGGAAAGTTCGGTTGAGCAGTAAATATCCCTGAAGGATAAACTGCGAGATGCCCATTCCAAAAAAAAAAACAATCGCCGGGCAGTAGCCCACCAGACAGTCGGTCTGGTCGAAAGATCCTCCGTTTTCAATGGCGGATGAGGAACTTTGCACCCTTTCCTCATATCGCCAAACACCTAAAGGATTTTCTTCATGGAAAGTTATTAAAATAATATTGCAGAAAGAGGCTGATATATTGTACTGTAAAAAAGACACCACTATCCCTTTTAATAAATGATTCCAGAATACTGAAAAGTGAAATCATTACAGTCCCATTCTTTTCAAGTCGTTCAGAATGTGTGTCTATTTCCACATCACGTGAACAATGCGTGCTTCAGCCGTTTCCCGCGCGTCGCCGCGCCGCCGCCATTGTCGTGTGCGCGTCATCCGCAGGGGACCGTGTACCCGGGGTTTTAGGTATGCTGAGCGACGGTTTTGTGTGTGGATAGATGATGGAGATAAAATGTTTGATTTGTTTATTTATATCTGATGTGCTCGTAATTGTTCATTGCCATGATCAGATTGCATTGTTTTTCAATGTATCTCGTATTTGTAGACTTCATATTTTATTTGATTAATTTAATAGAACGATATCGGTCCAATACTTATTTAAGAGTAAATTATAATTTAAATAATTTAGTAAATTCAGTGATTCTCGAATTTATTCATTTTAGTGACGTCAGAAATTTCATGTAGTTAATAGATCTGCATAATTTCTTGAGAAAAAGGTTTTTGCTAAATAATGCATACCTACATAACATCACGCTTCACGCTTCTGTTTCCCAAATGGCTAGGTAGAGATGTACCTATAGGGCAAAAACGTTTCGACAGCTATGTTTCAGGACCATGTAATAGAGGCGAGCTTATTGCCATCATACGGGCACAATTACTGACTACGGGCTGCTATTGAGAAATTCCAAATGAGAAAACCCAATAAAACTTTTTCCGATCTGGAAATCGAACACAGGACCTCATGCTCAGCAGTAGCGTTTGCAACCACTAAACCAATGAGGCAGTCTTAAATAATTACACGTACTCAACCTAGTTAACCACACCATAACATACAGTGTGAAATTAACGACAGTACCTACTGATTAAATTACACTTTGCGGCGCTCGTACGCCGAACCTATTGATTTTAGGAACAAGTTGTGAGAAAATGAACTGTAGGAAATTTTCTCTTATTTAATTTTGTAATTAGTGTTTTAATCGTAGAATGAGTCAGAAAGGAGTTATCGTCAAACAACTGCAATTAGACGCCATTTTTCCAATATGGCGGTGCGAGTGACAAAGTTAAAATTCGAAAAGAGCACATCAAAATTGATAAAGTTAGTCATTTTCGAAACTCCCGAAAAACTTTCCAGGTAATACTCCCCAATGACAGCACTATAAAAATGGAAAAAAATCAACATAAAATGCAATATTAACCAGATGAAAATGTATGAAAAACTTGTTTTTTTTTATTTCATGCTCGGTCTCATTATAAAAGTTATTCATAATCATGAGTATTTCTGTAGCAAAAGTAGTATTTCTGGCAGATTGTATAAGAAGAGTAGCAAAAGATATATTTGGAGAATCGAAAGGGAAAGGTATAATAGATAAGGATACATGGTGGTGGAATGAGGAAGTGCAAAAGTTACTTAAAGAGAAAAAAGTTGCGTTTAAAGAATGGCAGGGTGTGGAAAATGGGAACGATGGTTTGAAAGAAGAAAAGAATACAATATACAAAGAATGGAAGAGAAAAGCAAAAAAGGCGGTAGCAGTTGCTAGGGCTAAGGCACAGGAGAAGTTGTATGACTCACTAGATAGCCCTAGAGGCCAGAAGGAGCTCTATCGGATTACGAAAGCAAGGGAAAAAAGGACAAGAGATATTACTCATATAAAATGTATGAAAGATGATGTAGGTAAGGTTCTGTGCAATGATGATGAAATAAAAGAGCGATGGAAGGTTTATTTTGATAAGCTTATTAATGAAGAGAATGAATGGAATGGTATGGTACATGAGGCACCAGTAAATGAGGGTTTGGTAAGACAAGTTAGCATGGATGAAGTAAGGCAAGCAGTAAGAAGTATGAAAAATGGAAAGGCCATGGGCCCAGATGATATACCAGTAGAAGTATGGAAGGAACTAAAAGAAGATGGATGTACGTGGCTGACTTTATTCTTCAATAAGTTGTTGCATGAGGAAGTGATCCCACAAGAGTGGTGCAATAGTTCACTAGTGCCCATCTTCAAAAATAAAGGGGATGTACAGGACTGCAACAACTATCGAGGGATAAAGCTCCTGTCGCATAGTATGAAAGTATGGGAGAAGGTGATAGAGAAAAGATTACGAGAAGAGAGTGAGATTTCCCAAAATCAGTTCGGGTTTATGCCAGGTAGAGGAACAATGGACGCCACCTTTGCACTCCGCCAGTTGTGCGAGAAGTATAGATGTGCACATAAAAACTTGCACATGGTGTTCATTGACCTAGAAAAAGCGTATGATAGGGTGCCTCGGGAAGTGTTGTGGTGGGCCTTGAAGGAGAAAGGTGTGCCTGGGAAGTATTTTGAGTTGATTCGTGCGATGTACAGCCGATCTAGTACCTATGTCCGGTCGTCTGCAGGTAACACTGACAAGTTCAGTGTGGCTGTAGGATTGCACCAAGGGTCGGCCTTAAGCCCTTACCTCTTCCTGTTAATAATGGACGCACTGACGTCGGAAATACAGGAAGAGGCACCCTGGTGCATGCTATTTGCCGACGACATTGTCCTTGTCAGTGAAGATGGACCTGAGATCCAGGGTAGATTGGAGAAATGGCAACAGAAGCTGGAGAGTGTAGGCTTGAAAATCAGCAGAACCAAGACAGAATATATGTTCTGCGATTTCGGCGGTCTCTCCAGCCCTGAAGCCATTGCGCTTGATTGCGTGCTCCTTCCGATCTGCTCCGACTTTCGGTATCTCGGTTCACTAGTGCAAAGTGACGGAGGAATAGATCGGACTGTCAAGCACAGAATAAACACAGGGTGGATGAAATGGCGGCAGGTAACGGGAACAACTTGCGATTCCCACGTTCCCCTTAAACTTAAAGGGAAGATCTATAAGTCAATGATAAGACCTGCCGTCTTGTATGGATCAGAATGTTGGGCCACAAAAGGACTGAATGAAAGGCAGTTGCATGCAGCTGAGATGAGAATGCTAAGGGGGATGTGTGGTGTTACGCGAATGGATAGAATAAGAAATGAGTATATAAGAGGAAGTCTGAAAGTGGCGCCTGTGACAGAGAAGTTGTGTGGAAATCGGCTGTCATGGTATGGGCATGTGATGCGAAGGAATGAGGATCATGTTGTGAGGAAAGTTTTGAGTATGAATGTAGAGGGTTACAAGAGTAGAGGGAGACCCAGGAAACGATGGATGGATTGTGTGAAAGTTGATATGGCTAAGAAGGAGGTGACTTCTGAGATGACGGGAAATAGAGATGTATGGAAGAAGAAGACATGCTGCGCCGACCCCAAATGAAAAATTGGGATAAGGGCAAGAGGATGATGATAATCATGAGTATTTCTGTACTGTCGCGGATATACAATCATTTAAATCTCACGCTCAACATCTGCCTAGCCTTTTCCCAACTATGTTGGAGTCGGCTTCTAGTCTAACCGGAAGCAGCTGAATACCAGAATTTAACATGGAGCGACTGCCTATCTGGCCTCCACAACCCAGTTACTGGGCAAAAACAAAATTAAATATAATAAATTTTAATTTCACGCTGTATACAATATGATCTGTAGAATACTGCAACACTCCATACTTACGGAACCATTAGCACGAATTTGAATGCGTCAGACGTGGGTATCTCTCGCAGGAATCGTTCCGCGTTAAAATAAGAGCGTTGAATAGAACGGAAACTGTGTGAGACTTTGAAGATTATTTTTTTTAGAATATACTTAGTTGGAAATACTGAATGGGTAACATAAACAAATAGGTATTTATATGAAAATAACTTTATCACTGACACATAAAGTTCTATTTGCACTACAACTTAAATAACATTGATAATTATTTTCAGTCATTGTGAAATCGACTTAATTCTCATTTACATAAAGTTAGTATTTATCTCAGTAAAAATAACATCAATTAGAAAAATAGATTCGAATACGGAGTACAAATGCATCGTATGAATGCATGATGGCTAAATCAGAGAATATATTTTTTTGAGTTTAAGGAATTTGGCAAATTACTAGTTTCTTAGACCGCCCAGTTACTGGGCAACACGATATCCCTTGGTAAGACTGGTTGACAGACTTTCAGGCTTCTGACTTCCCGTAACGAGTGTCAAATGACAGCCAGGACCAACGGCTTAGCGTGCTTTCTGAGACACCCAAGAGTCTCGATATGTAACAACCCGCGTGGTTGTTTTTATTTAGCCACGAACTCCTACTATTTTCTTAGAGGCCTGGAAAAATGAGACTCATTCCAGTAAAGATGATTGATGACGATGATTTAACCAGCTTAAAGTAAAAAAAACATCAGAAAAATAACGTAGAAATTAGGAAAAGACGATGAAAAATTTCAAGCGGACCTCCCAATCCAGAATCATAACTATACCTTAACCTTATGGTCCCAGGTTATGTGTCGATGTTCCAACCCATAATACTTTTATCTTTGCGCTCCGTGGTGATACCCGCGGCGCGCGAACTGTTAAACGCGAGAATTTAAAATATTATAGTCGTTAAGATTTCTTAAACTTTCTAATGTTCCGCGAAAATTTCTTAGTTTTTTTTTTAATAAAAACCTTCCCCTTACAATAACAATCACAACAAAAGAACTAACCGAATTGGTCCAGCCGTTCTCGAGTTTTGCGCTTAGAACTTAATACACCTTTCATTCGCGGACCGTCTTTTAATTTAGCCAGAAAACGGTACGTAGACAGGTAAGTCCCCCTAAGTAAACCAAGTCTCAATTCCGTTCCCAATGTTTGCTCATTAGATTTACCGGATTTGCGGCAGACTTCCCGTTTAACTGTATGCAGTAAAGCTATATGGAGCTTGTGTGTGACAAAGTTTTACACAGACAATCAAAGAATAACACTCGTATTCAAGAATGATTATGAAGCGCCTAAGTATTATGGAAACGCTATGATAAGAAAAATGTTTCTGATTACAGTCGTCGTGGTGAGACTTTCATCTATCTTACACCAACATATAAAAATACATCCCAGTTTCCCTTGGTCACGATATAACTTGATAACCACTTTACCGATTTGATTCATCTTGTTTTTTAAGTTTTCTAATACATTGTACAAGGTTCGTAAGATAAGGAAAATTAAGGCAGTTCCGTAGTAAGTTGGAAAAATCTAGAAGCTTGAACTACTATTTTAAGTTTGCGCGTTAGACAGTTCGAGCGTTTGAAGTTCAATGTGAATTTTAACCGTGGGTAACACCGAGGGGCGCAGCTAGTTTCATAAACAAATTAGTTTTTGCATATTTATAATAAAACAAATAAATAATACTGGACAATCCACACAGCCCAGCATCATCTAGCCCCAAGCTATGCAGAGCTTGTGTTGTGGGTACTAGATGGGTGATGATATATGTACTATATACGTGCATTACATAGATATATATTTTTTACTATACATATCAAATACCCAGAACACCCGGAACAAATCTTTGAAGATCGTACAAAACTACAAACATTTGTCCCAAGGCGGGAATCGAACCCGCAACCTCCTGCGTCGCTGGCGGACCTTCGCCCGCCGCGCCACATCGGTCGTCAAATAATGTATAATGTTTCACGGTTCCATAATTCCTATTTTCTAGGAACACATTTATTTTAATTTCACCTGATTTGGCTTTGTTGTACCTTAAATTGTATCGAATACGCATTCGATCACGTATCTCTGATATCCAATCGAGTCTGAATCGGAACACGTCTCCATATCACACAAAGAGAAATATTTAACATGACATGCGTCTACCATCGATTCGTATTTGTGACTTGCTTGACAAAAAAGACAAATGAGGAACGAAAATGTCTCAAAGGCTTTCAGGCATGTGGAAGGTACAAGACGCTAGAATGGTGAATGATGCAGTAGAAATATATGATGTCCATAAAAGTTCACTGGTGAATATCTATTTAATAGACGGTTAGTGACTATTATAAAAGAAGCATATACCTAACAATTTTAACCAACTTCTCATTTTTCATCTAAAAAAATGTACATAAAATAAGTTCATTAAAATCTTTTTTTTTTTTTTTTCTTTATTTAAAAAAAAAAACGTTGCCCCACACTAGGAATTTCTCCTGTATCGTGGGTGCGTTTACAAACATTTAAACTCACATACACAAACAGCCAGACCCGGAACAACTACCTGTAGGTCATACAAATATTTGTTCCGTGCGGGGATCGAACCCACAACACGCGGCGCAGCAGCCGATGGCTCAACCACTGCGCCAACCGTGTCGTCAACTACTTACTTACTACTACGTACTTTATAGTGTTTTTATATGAAATTATATGGTATTAGTATTTTTGGAATTTTTGTGCATGTATACTCTTAACAAACTGAACAAATGTGGTTAGAAATAAATTAATGCATAAAGAAGGACCTTGTTTTAACAAAATTATGAGTAGAGGGTTCAATAAAACTCTTTAAGAAACCTTGCGGTTTCGGAGGACTGTCTTATGTAATTTTTGACGATCTAAAAGTGCTGCTTCTCAGCTTAATATGGCTGTACTACTACAAATGCTTGGTCCCAAACTTTCTTCTACCACATACTGAATTCCGCAATCCAGCTGATTTCATATCAGTTAATGATGTCGCAAGCATGTTCCATGTTCCGATAGGCACGGTACGTGTCCCGAATCGCACGTCGAGTAATATTTAAATACGAGAGTGGGTTTGCATGTTCTATATCGGGATGCAGTGACACGCTGTCGGAACGCGATACTCCCGCAGCGGTGAGATCGCCATTTTTATTCTCGTTACGAATTTGAAAATTGTGTTTCCGTGCAGACTAGATTGGATTGGATTTAGAGAGGTTTTCGTTGTATATGTGGATATCTGGTTTTAGATTAGGTAAAACAATCGAAGGGCACGAACTTATTGGAAGTAAGAAAATAAATAAGAGACATTTATTCATTTATTAGTATTGGTATATTATTGGTATTGTTTAATACTGAGAGTTTTATTAAACAATACCAATTGTAATAAAAATTAATACGTCTGACTTTATCACCTATTTTCCCATCTTATGATGGGAAAATAGGTGATAAAGTCAGAGTCAAATCATTTATTTAATTTAGTTCATAATGTTTTATTTTTTTGAAATTATTTTAAATTTAGACCATTAAAAAGGACACTTTTGAATGTCAAATTTAAAATAAAATGTTAAAATGATTCTAGTTGCTCTTTCCTAAAAGGTAGTTTTGTGTGGAGAAGAATAGGAAAGAAACTCCATACTTACTCTTTTAAAATCACTTTTTTTAGGTAGTTCTGAAAAAAGTGGCGCAGTACTTTTCTTCAACATTATAAAACTGAGTTTGAAAGGAACTATGAAAAGCACTACTGTAAAGTAGCTCGACACATAAAAACTCATTTTTACGGACGTGACGTTTTCCACGTAAAAGAAAATTGTATAAAAAAGTTAGCATACAAACTGACGCCGGCGCGGCGTCATTCAGCAGTGTTGTCTACGCCGTAGCAGTGTAGCGTCGTAGCTGCGTAGCACGTACCTTTATTGCCTACGACACAAAGAAACCGCGCAACGCTGCTTTGAATAGAAAATTCAGAATGTAAGAAGCATGATTATAGAACATGGATGTGACAATAAACATTTTGAGTTGTAAAAGAACACATGTTCTTTTACAACTATACAAAAAGTTAAAAAAGGTACATACCTTTTTTAACTTTTTGTATAAGAACACAATGTGCAGTATCTTATAAAACCTGCTTGTTCATGGTCTTATTTTAAGTTTATACATATATTTAACGTTGAACACCACTCAGATGGGATTTTATAACCTAATTTTTTGCTCGCGATTTCGCTTGCGTTAATGTAAATTACTCTATCCTACGCACCCGTTGATAAAATTTAATGATGATCGGTTAAGTGACCTGAAGGCGTAACAAGCTCACATTAGAATTTATAATATTAGGTTAGAATATCCTGAATATTAAATCGTAATTAATTTAGTACTCAGTTTGTTTGTCATCGTATGATTGTATATGAATATTATGCAATCTTGAAAACAGCACTCACTTACAGATTCTTAACATTTATTACCCAAGCATATACCATATCAAATCTTTTCTCAGCTCCTTGTCGTGTGCTTTGACGGAATGTAAACGTCGGTGTGGCATTGTGTAGCGATACGATAACGCTTTTATTATTATTAGCCGCCGTGGGGTAGGCAGTAGTCGGCGCATCATAAAAACATCGCATAACAAGAGATTCTGAAAGATACTGCTTGAAAAGCGACTTCATAATATCATTTTGAGATAGTCTACAAATATCAGAGTTCTCTATTCTATTCGGACAATTGTCTTATTTAATTATTGACGTCTTAAAAGTGCTGGTTCTCGGCTGGTGGATGATAATTGTCATTATTAACGAATTTGACAGTCCTCGCACGCTATTGTGACTCCATACCATAGCAGTCTAACTTAGTGTCAAAGTGTTACCACAGATGGGTGTAGATCTCAATTAAATTATCAATTAATTGGCCACGTCATTTATCTTATTCTTTAGTTACTAATGAAAAGTGAGACCGATGCATTGTCCATGTAATATATTTTTACATTAATGACAGATCGTGGGTCTTGTGGTTGCTTTGGGGTTGTGTGAGAAAATGGAATAGTAGGATTCATTCAATTTATTATTAGGTAATGGTGTTAATTTGACAGAGGTGTACACCCACAATTCACCATCTATATTTAAGTCCTATATAATAAGGAGTGAGCCCATTCCCTTCAACCGTGTACAAACCCAAACTCTGGGCTGCTACTGAGAACACTTTGCCCCACCCAGGAATGGAACCCAAGACCTCATACTTAGCAGTTGTGCTTGATACTAGTATACTACAGAGGCAGAATAAAGCTACATAATTAATATTGTCATTAACTACACACATTACAATAACAAGCGACATCTTATAACAGCCTTTGATTATGAAGGGGAGACGTCGCGAACTCATTAATAATACACCATGTAAGTACACACAATTAGCGGATATCATACTCGAGTTTGGGGATGGGGAGTATGTTTATCGATGAAGCTTTTAATACTTACACCTTTCTTGATGGTGGATTTAATAATAATAATAATATTAATTTGCAAAAAACACGGTATGAACAGATGTTACAAAATAAAATGAGACCAAGTTTTGCTTAAAATTAAAGCATGCAAAATTATAATGTACCTACTCGTAAGAGATAAATATATAATATTAAATAATAATAAATAAATAATTCTGGACAATCCACACTGCATCATCTAGCCCCAAGTTAAGCAGAGCTTGTGTTATGGGTACTAGATGACTGATATACTTAATACAATACATTGCATAGATAGATATTTTTTGTTATACATAGCAAATACCCAGAACACCCAGAACAAATCTTTGTAGAACGTACAAACATTTGTACCGGGGCGGGAATCGAACCCGCAACCTGCTGCGTCGCAGGCGGATCTTCGCCCGCCACGCCACTTCAGTCGTCAAAAATAACAAGACAGTTTATGGGTGATGGAGTGATAAAAACTGCCAAAGAACGCATTGGGCTCATACACCGAGAGTGTTCCATTTTCAAATATTTTGTGACTGTGTAACTGTTTTTTGTTTTTGCTGATTTCTAAAGGTCTGTGCTAAGTGATTAGACCCCTGTAACAGTAATAGTCAACCATTTGCCATTTCCACACTATGTTGAGGTCGGCTTCCAGTTACTTGAACCCCACAACTCAGTCATTGGATAACACGATACCCAATGTTTAGGCTATTCGTCAGCCTATAACGACTGTCAGGCATCTACGAATGACAGTCGATACTGAGTGTCAGTTAACGTGCTTCCCGAAGCACGGGAGACGGTCATCACTCATCCATACACGGACAGATATTGGCAAGCTTAGCTTAACCTTTACCTATCTTTCGACCCATACGGCTGTTATTTTTGAGTCACAAGCCCGTACAAAAATAAGTTACGTAAACTAGCTCAAACATCAAGGGATCAAATAAAAAAAAAGAAACAAGTAATACATATTTACAATTCATTCACTTAGGTTTCCTCGACACATTTTTATCACACCACAAAAAAAGTTCCCAGAACGATCCACGATCGTTCATTCAAGCGTCATTACATTCATTCGTTCATTACATTCACTCGGTCATAATACAGTGGTTATCTAGAGATGGATCTGGTTAGGAAATTGGGTACATTCAGCTTTCTGGTCGACTGGGCTGCTTGATTACTGTGCCGTGGTTCCGGGTTCGATGCAAAGCGGGAAATGGACTTTTTGGCCCTTTTTTTGCCAATTTTTAAGCGGTCAGGTGATGCATTGAAATTGGAAATGGTGCGATAAATGCACATGAATAGATCTGGCAATTGAATTTGTGATGAAATTCATGTTAGGCGTATATAGCAGTGTAGGCCTGTACTTCCCGAAGGGTTAAGCAGAAGGGTACCTATAGAATACTAGGGTTTTGCCAGTTATGTTTCAGTCCCGTTTGGTGACCCAGGAATCGAACCTAAGTCCTCACACTTAGCCCTAGGGCTTTAGCAACGAGGTAGTCAATAAAGAAAGCAATTAATAGTATCTGACAGTGACACCTGGTCTCTCAACTGATTTAAAAAAACGCATAAATGTGGGATTTATCGAAATAACAACTGCTGGTCAAATACTTGTAACATGGTAAGAATTTCAATAAGCTTTCATAAACTGAGGCAGGTCTAAAAATATCACTATTTTTTATATCCCACACATCTGTTATACTCTAAAAACTTTTCTTTGTTTTGCATGCCTTTTAAATCCCGTGAACCGCACTCGACTGCGGTGCATAGTGCACACACGACTTCTAAAAGCAGCGCCAGTCTGCCAGTCATTAAACATACGCCATTTTGTTTTTATTTGTGAATGGAAACCCGTGACGGACGTCGAAAAAGAGACACGTTTGACTATCGTTTGTGAAAAAATATGGGCACGTATGTAAAAGGAAATGTATGCTATATTTTGTGTGCGTGTTAACGAGATGTGTGTAATGAAACCCACTGCGTGTATGGTCACGGGAACCGCACCTAACACTGAAAAAACGAATTAGTTTCTATTTCTTGTGTTAAGAACAGACGACTTTTTTTTAGAGCATGAATTGATTATCACTCTTCCGTCATTGTTTTTGACAGAGTGTTTGAGATAGTGAACTAGATATTTTAGTCGCTTTTTCATGAACCAACCATCAATCAATTTCCCAAAAACTCAAACACATCCAGGCAACCAATAAAATCGCCATAAAGAAATTAATCCGCGCACAATGAGGTAGCAATAAATCATACCTCTTTGAAAGCACACTTGTCGGGATAATCTGTGCGTTTTAAAGCCGTCATCGGCTTAGCACCTCCCTCGTCGCCTCCTCGCCTCACCCCCCTCGCGTCAGAGGCACTTCACGTGCGTTTTGACGCGATTATCATACCCCGCCGGTATCTGAGCGCAATATTGTTTGCGTTGCTGAGTTGAGAAGATTTGGATGTGGTTTTGTGCTCTTATAAGAAATGTTTCAATTTTCTTATATATCGCGACAAGTTTTTGTGGTAACTTGTAAAATATACATTTCTTGTCTTAGGCTGTATCTAACAGAGATACCTATATGAAGAGATCGTTATGTTAAACCAGCTAGTGAGACGATAAGTATACCTTCAAGTGATTTTTGGTGTTAGTTTTAGTAGTACCTTTAAGCAACTCTAAGTAATTTTTATTTCCGTAAAAAGGAAAACTTCCACTTAACTAAACTTTAAACTTTTTAAACTAAACTTTTGCTTTTTGATTTTTGTTTTTTGTTTTTGTGCTCACACTGTCAATTAATATTACACATCTATACGTGAGGATCTGTAATTGGCTCTCACGTGACTATTGTTTCCTTTTTTGTTTGTTTTTATTAGCTGTAAGTCCTCCATGTACTTAAATAAATAAATAAAACCTACCACAGTAACATTTTGTAATTACTTCTAAGTAACAATTTTTCGTCAAAGATTTTCTTGATCAACATTACCGCATCCATTTCCTAATTTCTATTTTCGTTCCCACATCCGCGCTCCTCATTCACCGCCCGCGGAGCGGTTTTTGAATCTGCTTCCTTTGTGACGGTTTTAATATGGAAATTAACGTTCGCTACCGTGTGACGAAACACCTCCACAATCATATTATTTACCATTGCCAACTCCGCTTCACCACCCTTATCCCCAAGAAATAAGGTCGTATTTCCTCTGAATTTTCCTCGTTCAAAATGTGGTTTTATAGCTCAACGCTGGGCGAATTTGTCGCTAAAATCCACGCGTTGCTGTGAGCCGCCTAATTGAATTTTTTATGTACTTTTACGGTGGCTTTGGTTTTTTTCCCACTGTGAATTCGTGTGTTTAATTCGTTGCTGTCCGTCGGTTACGCGATGGCTTTATATTTGTGCAACTTTTTGAGCCACTTTACACAAAAGATAATTGTAATTTTGTTGGACATATTATAGTCACTAAATAGAGGAGCTCGTGGCTAAATAAAAAACAGCCGCACGGGTTGATCGAAAGTTAGACTACGCTTGCCAAAGTCAGTCTGTGGATGGGTGATAGTTCGTAACAGATCGAGACTCCTCCGTGCCATGTTGGTCCCGGCTGTCATTTGTAGATTTTTGACAGTCGTTACGGGTAGTCAGAAGCCCGAAAGTCTAACAAGCAGTCTTACCAAGAGGTATCGTGTTGCCTCAGCTGCATCCGGTTAGACTGGAAGCCATCCCGAATAATAGTTGGGAAAAGGATAGGCAGATGATGACGATATTAAAGTAGCTACACTTGGTACAATTTGGTGTAAGTGATGAAGTAAGCTGGCAGTGAGACCCAACTTAAGTAAGACACTTGACAGCACTTGGCAGCTTTTACCCAAGTCATTTTTTTTTTACAGAATCAACCGACTGCTCCTTAAAACACTATCCACATACTATAAATAGTTTTTGTCAACAATAAAAGCGAAAAATCCTCTGAGGATGAATAAAAAATAACTCACACAACTGTTACCTATCTTCAATGACATGTTAGTACTTTTAATTTTGGGTTGCTTTGCAATTTCGAACTATTCAGAATATTTTACCCCAAACTGTCAAATTTTCCCAATTGAACATGATCCTTATTTCTATTGCAATAAATTTGAAAAACTTTCAAAGAAATTTGACACATTTGGGTAGATTGATGTGCTGGCCCCTGTACAAAGACGTACTATTTTTTTTTTTTATTCCTGCCTTCATTTGTTTCACATATCGTGTAACTGTATGCCTACGAGTTCGTTTTGAACGCAGACATTTCCAGATTTGGTATAGTTTAGTATATTTTTTATAATTATGTAGGTATGTTGTAAACTTTATTTCTAACGGTTATATTAACTAATAATTTTGAATTTATTAAACTGATCATTATGTAGGTATCTTATAATCTATAATATAATAATTTTGAATTTATTGACGACCGATGTGGCGCGGCGGGCGAAGGTCCGCCTGCGACGCAAGAGGTTGCGGGTTCGATTCCCGCCTTGGGACAAATGTTTTTACGATCTACAAATATTTGTTCCGGGTGTTCTGAGTATTTCCTATGTATAATAAAAAAATATCTATATATGTAATGTATTGTATTAAGTATATCAGTCATCTAGTACCCATAACACAAGCTCTGCTTAGCTTGGGGCTAGATGATGCTGTGTGGATTGTCCAGCAATATTTATTTATTTATTTATTAAACTGAATACTGATATCATATTATTAGTGTACCACTTTCTAATATATAGATTCTCGTAGCGTCTCGTAGCGTGTCGTAGCGTTCTCGCAGCGTTGTAGTAGCGTGTCGTATAGAACTCGTACCGGTCCCGTCCTGTAGCGTTTTTAGGGTTTCGTACCTCGATACTGTAAGAAACGGAACCCTCATAGGATCACTTTGTTGTCCGTCTGTCTGTCTGTCTGTCAAGACCCATTTTCTCAGGAACAAGTTGAAATTAATATCAAATATATACGTAAGTTTACGGTCCCCTGGAGCTCTAAAAAACACGAGCTTCTAACTCCACACAATAAAAAAAATACGGCTGTTTATGCAAAATATTTTGAAACTCGCAAGAAATCATAACCTATGGGGTACCTATACTTTCTATGGGGTAAATACTTTATATTTCTTTTTTACCTATTCCATTAGAATCTAAAATTTGGCAAGAGCCAAGGTATATATAGCACAAGTAAAAGGAAAAATCCAGAAATCGTGTATTTGTCGTTATATAACAAAAAAAAAAACACAAAAAAAGAAATACATTTGTAAAAAAAATCGAGAACTTAACGTATTTTGATGTATGAAGAACATTTTTTTAAGTACAAAGTTAAGTTTAATCCTACGTATCTTTTCGTCAAAGTAATGTTCGGTGCTTTCATAGTTCATGAACCAGTAGGTAATGTTAAATATTTTGGTACCTAACGACTGTACGGAACTCTCGTTGTACGAGTCAGACTCGTTTAGTTTTTTTTTCATTAGCATTACTTAAACAGCCACGCAAAAGTATCTCCAACATTTTGCAAACATCGAATCCTTTCACAAAAAACTTAATAAATCCCGCAATATTTAAACGCAGACTTGGGGCTGTTCCCCGTCATGTTTGCTCATCGTCGCGTACGTAAGATTCACGCTCCGTATCAACTGTTTGAATAGAGATACACCACTCTGAATTTATTGTGAGCATCTCCCCTACCTCCCTACCCCAGTATATTGTAGCAAATCCGATATATCGCTTTCGCTTCAAACTCAGTGATATGGTAATGTGACATTTAATTCATACACCACCCTTATTAGAGAAATTCTTTGTTGTTGATTCAATAGTGTGGTGCCAGGATTAAAGGATTATAAATTAATTTACCTACTGGTTGTAAGGAGGTTTTAAAGGCTTTGAGGACCTACAATTTCGCTTCAATAAACGCTCAATTGAATACAGCAAACACGAAAATCGTAAAGGCTGAATAATCGAGTTGAAATTAAAAAAAAACGATCCAACGTTTCGTTAAAATCGAGACACAAAATTATATTCCGTCGGGCGAACGGCATCGAAAAAGGAAACCAAATACAAATCCGCAGCGAGCTATGGGAATGCGGATGTATCGTCATTCGAATATTGCCAATAAAACACCGATGAGCTGAAAAATCGATGTGGACAGACGAAACTACACCGGGTATGTAGAACGTCACTATATCACTCGCAACGGTACAGGCAGTTTGAGTTTGAAATATTTTTTGTTCTATTTTGATGGTGTGTTGTGACGTCATAAGTTAGTGTGTTGTTAGGCTGATATCATGTCACTAAATTAATACGCGTGCAAATTATTCGGTGGAACGGACATCGACGGTTAATAAATCACTTATTTCATTGAAAATTTTTATTGGGTTAGATAGTAATCAAGTTATTTCACAGTTTGACAAGAATCAACTCGTAGTCTGGCACTTAAAGTGAATAAAATATTGAATAAAACCTAGAAATTAGGAAAACCCGACGGTTAATATGGGGTCCAGAATCTGTTATGGTTATCAGGTTGTGCGTCGATGTATTCCACCTTGTATGGTACTAGTCTATTGTTCAGTCAATTGTTCAGAAGCGGGTAAAATTCAAGCTTCTAACTGCCAATTTCAATTACGTGTCTCAATCTACGATCTAAACTGTTACTTCTGATTCGGCCTGTCTAGGTTGGATTGCAAACTCAGCCGTTGATTGGTTACAAACAAAGATCGATCCCTAGATTTGGATTGAGATACGTTATAAAATTTTTGAAACAGTCATCAACACATTTACCTTAAATATTTCACGATTTGCTCACTTTCAAACCCTTTGGCAAGAAGCAAGGTCTGAAAAGTGTTAGCAATTATATAAAATGAAAAAAATATATTTGCAGTTACAAACTTTCATTTTACAGTTGGAACTAATAAAACCGACGGAGATATGACAACAGTGTGATGTAGTGTAGAACGATGTATGGGACACCATTTTTTAAACAGTAAACAATGAAGTTGGTTCTTGAGAATCAGAAATTCATAGGCTTTGTCTTGAAGTATCATTTAGTCTTTATTTCATTCAAATTGGTAGGCTGCACAATCAAACAAAGGATTTGAACTACAATGTTAAGTTCGTATTTCTGTTCCGAATTGGAAATTCATAGGCTTTGAGTGAACCTTTTTAAACGAATGAGGTTATAAAATAACATCAAAACTGGCGAATTGTGGGTGTCCTATAGTTACACCAGTTAAAACTTGTATATCCGCCATTTATCTGACGATTTTTCCTGGTTATAAGACACCATTTTCCATCTACATAACTAAACCTACGCTCACAAATATAAATTCCATCTCCCATTCTTGCAAAGCAGACAAAGCATATCCTTTACTTGCAAGTACGTAGACGCAGTGGGTATCTCATCAACACAAATGCAGTACTTAGACATAATAGCGTCGGACGCATTGTTCCTGGACGAGGAGCCGCGATAATCACCGGTCGACTGTCTCGTTCACTCGTACACTCGTTCAGTCGTTCACTCTGCACTCACGCTTAGCCGAGATTGGCGCGTTTATACCGTGCGATTTTGAGAATAGGAAACTGGGAATCGTGTCGTACTGCGTTTGGAGAAATTACACTTTTTGAGGATTTAACAAATAGGTCGCCTTCGTTATCTCGTCATTAGACAGTAGGTAGGTATATCGATAGATAACTGTCGAAAAACTCTGAAGAAAACTTATATTCGGTTACAGACACAAATTAAATCGTTAATTTCTTTTTCAACATAGGTAGGGTTATAGATGTTATACAAATATAGATGTTCTCCACGCTCTGCCGTCATACGGACATGCAAAATTGTACTCTTTAATTACGATCAGAATATCTTGACGAATAACAAAATAACGAAAAAAATATTTAATAATAAACATATTTAGAAAGGTAACCTTTCAAATAATACGAGCAGTAAACATTTTAGTAATATCGTAGATACTTCTCACATCGTATCGCACTGTATAAAGTGCTTCAAACACCCCTCATTCAAGTGCATCGCATTCACAACACGATCTCCGGTAGGGCTCACTCGCTTATTTGCGAATTGATTTATATTGTAACACGCTTTTTTTTTGTTACAGAATGAGTTCCGTGCAGGAAGAAAAAGCTCCTACTGAAGGACCGAACAAGACGCATGTACGAGAACTGAGGAATACAGAGCTGGTCTCCCGCCTCCTTGCTGCCACACCACCGTACCTCTACAGCGCTTTACCGCTTCAGCCTCACGCGTTCTTCTTCAGCGAAATGCTACGGTCTTTTGTGAACGCTCGTCACGGCTGCAGACCTCCACATTACCATCGCCGCTTCAAGCGACGCACGCACAAATACTTCGCTGAAAACGAAAACGATTGGCGGCGTGAGTGGCCCAAACATGAGGAAGAGAAGAAAGAGCCTGAGACTCGACCAGAAGTACCTCTGGAACTGACAGTGGACAAGCATTCTAGGATTCGTGAGCCGTCACCAAGGAGATTATCGCCTAAGGCCGAACAGGTGAAGCCAAGTACTAGCCCTGGCCTTCTAGGTAGACAGTCTTCATATGTAGATGTTGGAACAGAAGAGCTTCCAAAACCTTCCCCCTGCGTTGGACGAGGCGCTGAGACTCCATCTGTACCGCAATCAAACTTAATTCTTCCACCCCCGCCGCCAATGTGGTATCCACCTCTCTATAACCCTGGAGGCTTCGGTGTAGATCCATTAAACTTCTTCATAGATTTGCGTGTATCTGGACACATTTATGATAGAAAACGGGCTTTAGCTGAAGGTATAGAAAATACCCAAGAGAATAGGGATGATTTTGGGTTGGATAAGAGGCTTGGCAGAGAGTTTGGACAGCGACCTCGGCATGTGTCGGCTTTCTCCGTACCTGTTCGCTCAGGCAACATGGCCACCGAATCAGAGAAGTATTTCGATCATACTGGTTCGAAACCAGCTGGTAAAACAAACGGAACTTCGTATATAATGAGGAATCTGAAACGGGTCTATGAGGATCTCCATAATTTTCAAGATGTGAAGCAAAGTGCTAAAATGAGCAAATCTGATGACACTAAAGCTGAATCGTCAGATATTGATGATGATGATATCATAGATTGAAATGATGTAATATCTACCTTTTCAAAATAAAATGTTTAGCTTTTAATTGAATTATTAAGTAGTAATAAATGTTGAAATATCCTCTCCTATGCGAGTACTTAACAAATTGATCTCAATGTCTAGTCAATATAATAATAACCTTTTACTATAAAAAATTGTAATCTTAAACATGACAATGTTGTACCTATTTATTCTATTAAAATTTATCCTTGAATTCTACCTAAAGTGTTTCAATTTATGGTTTCTGGATGGCAAATTTTAAGAGTTCCAAACCGTGGGAAAAACTGAATATTTCATAAAGTTTCCAACCATCTCCTGCATGGCAAATACTCTAACATTATATGTGGGCCAGTGGGATGCTTCTGACGAGGTTGAAATGCGTTCCTTACGAATCATGTGTGGTGTATCGTTACATGATAAATTGAGGAATGATGTTATAAAACAACTTTGTGGTTTAAAAGAAGACGTAGTGACAAAATTGCAGAGTATGCTCAGATGGTTTTGTAACGTTAAGAGGATGCATGAAATACAAATAACAAAAGGTATTTATAAGGAAAATGTAAAAAGAAACGTCGGGAGGGGACGCACTAGAAGGATATACACCTTATTGGTGATGTTATTCAAAAAGGCCAGTTGCGTAGTACCTACTCGCAACCAGCATCCATGTATGACCAGATGTATGAACGTGAGGCTGAAGCGAAAGAAGTATGTAAGGATCGTAGCAGGTGGCGTTCTGTGGTAACTGCCTACCCCATGCATAAAAGGCGAGTTAATGTATGGATGGGACCTTTCTCTTGTAAGTGATACTGGCCACTGGTATTAGCTGCTATAATCATACTGTATTTCTCGTCCTAAGCACCTACCCCGAGTATAACTTACACCTCAGAAATATATTTTAAGCTAGTCAACAAGTTCTTTTTAAAATTACCTGACAAAAATTCAAATGTCCTAGACGTCATTCTACATCCATGAGCTATCCCTCCTAAATTTAGTAGTTTTATCAACAACCATGTAAAATACTGGTATTCAGCTGCATCCGGTGAGACTGGAAGCCGACCCCAACATAGTTGGGAATTAACACCTTTTTGAACTTGTTGACTAGCCTATATAGTTCATAGCACATATATCAACTCGGAAAGGGATCGTCACCGTAACGCCTCGCCGTCATTCAGCCGTCGAGTCAACGTAAACAAAGCGGACCAGATGCTCCGGTACGTCGACTCGGCTACAGCTAGGCGACGCTGGTTGACCTGCCTGGCACCAGAATGCCACCTGAATGACAGCACGGGTGCGGTGTGACACTGGCAAGAATAGTGTGCTGCAGGCAGGCCAAGGGAGGGGTGAGAGAGGCAAGTGTGGATGAAGAGACATGAAGAGAATGGAGACGCTTGATCGTAAGTGCCACGCACCACACCGCGGTTCGTGACCTTGTCCCTTGGTGAATGGTTAAAGTTACGATTCCGATTAGAGTGCTTTTCAGGCCATAGCACATATATCAACTCGAAAAGTGATCTTCATCTTCACGCCTTTCGCCTAGAGCTTGTCCCGAGGTGAGGCAATCGCCTCGTAAACGTAACGTAATCACGTTACGTTTCCGATTAGTGTGCGTTGGAGTAGGGAGTTTCATACAAAAAATACTGCACGGCTCGAGTTGATAAGATAACGATCCCTTTTTTGTAGTTGAGATGCGTGCTATGACCTTTCACCAGGGAGTTTCATACAAAGACTACTAAACGGCTCGAGTTGTTACGATCCGAGTTGATATGTGTGCTATGGCTATTAGTTTGCTTAAGAATCTTAAATTCATTCATCAATTGACAGTCACATAAAGCCGAAGCTACTTAGACTAGAAACTTGAAACTTAGCACAAGAGTTCGTTATTTATCGAATGTGAGCACTAAGGAATGATTTATGTAAATTTAGCTCCTTAAGGGGGTACAATACCAACCTATGAGATGGAAGTTTGTCATTTTTGAAGTTAGGGACGTGGTAGCTAGTAGGTAATTAGACTTCTGCAAAAAAAAGTCAGCAACGTCAAACTACACTCATGGACTTATTTAGAGGAACGCTTCATCAATCAAAGAAAAATACTAATATATATACAAAAAGTTCTTAATACAAACTGGCCACATGTACATTAGTATTTAGTTTAAAAAAAGAATTACTTCAATAGTCTTTTGTTTCTGGCATTCATTTGTTTTTTTCGTTTATTTGTTATAATTTGAATAATTGGAATAATTTTGCTGACGTAGGCGTAGGTATTGATTTCATAAAATCTGTCTTTTTTCAAGTTTTTTTTACAAAAAACGTATTGCAATGGTGGTCCTTACACATCAACGAATACCAGCTCCAGGACGTTCGACAGGTGACAATTAGCACTAAAACCGTAAGAAGAAGACTTAAAGAAGCTGGAATAAAGCCTTACTTACCACAGATCATCGAGTAACTCGGGCTAACTTTGCTCGCTCATACCAAAATTAGAATGATGCTGACTGGGGGAAAATATTGTTCACGAACGAGTCTAGGTTTTGTCTTAAGCTAGATGATAGAAGGGTGAAAGTTTGGAGACGGCCCGGAGAAAGATACGCTCAGTGTAACATTGTCGGAAGAGAGTCATATGGTGGAGTTTTGGAGTTTATTTTGTTAGGTTCCTTTAATTATGTCCATGAGTGTATTTGGATATTACTATTGCTTAGAAATTTTGACACAACATCACTCCTGTAATCCCCGAAGGGTTAGGCTGTGGCGTACCTATAGTAAGTACTACACCCAAAAACAGAAATTTTGAGTTAGCTGATATTTTTTTTTTAGGCCAACCGTACTTTTATCTACTGCCGCGAGTGATCTTACATAAGGTTAAAAATCTCGTGCTCACGTGAGCCAAGAATAATCAATTTGGGAAGTGTGATTACTGCAATAAACTACAGAAATTAAAGAAACCGTAAGCTGCCGAGTGCTGTCGTAGCATACACAATAATTGTTACAACTACCTACAAGATTGTCGGGCAGCCGCATCTTAGATACATGTGATATTAAAGTAAGACTTGTGCCGCCATCTATTGACAGTCAGTAGATACAAATATGCGCTGGTCCACTTGCCTGCCTATCTGTTACAGAGCCAGCATAGCTAGTTTCAAATATTATTGAGAAGAAAACCCTTATTTTCTAATAACATTTTTTTTCTAACTTTTCTTTCTCATCCAAGGATTAACGAACATTTATAGGGTTTTTTTAGATTGGCAATTACTGAATGTGTCAGTCAAAGTTAGTAGCAAAGAAAAAGTACATACTTTAACAAAATACTTGATGATTAAAATAATTGTTTCTTGAATTTATTTCATAAAATAAAATAACAGTGAAAATAGTTACAAGAATGTATGGTTATTTTTATTCTTAAGATTTGTATTTTTTTATACTTTTTTATTTTGTAGGTACACAAAAAAATATGTGATCCAATTCTTTAACCTGGCAACATTTCAGTCACCACGCGATTTTCGTGAATCTCTTGAAATTCTTAGATTTTCTGGAAGAAATAATTTGATTCACAGAATTTAGTAAAATAAAAGCAGTGTCAAAATGTACGGAAACCAACCTATTTTAGTGCTCAGTAAGTATAAAGACATATTTGTTTTGTTTTTGTCGTTGTAATAGGTGATTTCATACAAGTGAATTACTATTGCAGGCCAAAACACAAAACGTGACTCCGGCCGGAAAGTTCAACTGGAGAATATAAACGCTGGAAAGGTGAATTGATGCAAAATTTACTCGTGATGGAATATTTTCACTGAAATCAATCAAATGGAATACTAACACTTGTATTTATGGGTTTATTTTAGACAATAGCCGACGTTATTCGAACATGCCTCGGGCCTCAGGCTATGTTGAAAATGTTGATGGACCCAATGGGGGGCATCGTGATGACCAACGATGGCAACGCTATCCTCCGTGAGATCACCGTGCAGCACCCGGCCGCTAAATCCATGATAGAAATCGCCAGAACACAAGATGAAGAGGTTAGAAAATGAACTGTCTAAGTACTTAAATTTAATTCTTTTGTCTTTTGAGAAATCATTTTCATCATGTTTTTGATATTTTTTTCCACTTCAATCTTTAGCCTGTGATTACAGGATAAAGAGTATTAAGATGACACTTTATAATATTCAACTTGATTTTGTGAGTCATTTTGTAATATTCTGTGTGGGTGTAAAATGTTTATTTCTTGCTGAATGTTGAATGTCAGTGTACTTTGTAAAGTGAATACAGGTCCAATCAACAATCCTCTGTAAATATTCTGCCTATTTAACCAATTAAGGCTGCACATGCTGGTTAAATTTCCATATAAACAAATAAGGGTGATTACTTCTTATTTGACATTCTATGCCCTATGTATAAAGTTGATTAGGAAATTGCAAGCCGTGAAGCATCAACTTTTAATGCCAATTATAGTAAAACTTTGGATCTTAAGAAATAATGTTATGGGTTTAAATAAAATCTCTGTCAGTCTTTTATTTTTAAATATGTATTATATTAATTGCCAAAGCAGAATGCAACATTAACAAATTATGGCCAGTTTGTGAAATATACAGAATCCCAGAAGCTTAAAGGACCAACTGGTCCATGCAGTATTTCAGCTTAACATACTTGAAAAAGAAATACTGGCCTTGATAATATTTACTGTTGCTAATCTCTCAAATGTTGTATGTACTGCATCATTAGAGTTAGGTATACTCTTATGTACTGATGCAGTACATAAAACATTTTTGTTCTCAATCAAATCTCTCAATGTATTTACTGCATCAGAACATAAGAGTATACCTTACTCTAATGAAGCAGTACATACAACATTTTTGGTACATGGTACATTGCTATTCTCAGCACTTGACAGGATAATCACACTTGGTAGTACATGACATGGTCATAACTTGCCTTTACAACATACCCACATCACCAAATATATCAATATTCTAATAACTTGAATCCCTCAGGTTGGTGATGGCACAACATCGGTTATTGTCCTGGCCGGAGAGATGTTAGCAGTGGCTGAGCAGTTCCTGACACAGAACATCCACCCAACAGTGATCATCCGGGAGTACCGGCAGGCACTGGAGGATGCTGTCAAAATGCTCCAGGATAAGATCTCCATCCCAATTGATCTGAATGATAGGGACAAGTTGAAGGAAGTTGTAAGTATTTCGTTTAGTATGGTTTTTAAATAGGAAGCTCCTATTTCTCTTAAGAAGTGACAACAAATATTCTATGTGGTACTGGATTCAGATGATTAATTCTCATTGAAGTTGATTTATGGGCATAGGAGGTATTGTTAGTCTGCATCAACTCACTGATGGAACTCACAATGGCCACCGTCACAAGTTGTTATTTTGATTCAAAACGAATTTGGACCATTTCTTGTTAGTGTCTACTATGATTTTAAAACATTTTATAAAATTAAAAAAAAAGGACTTAGGTGTAAAATAACCTTATGCTTTGGTTGGTTTGTTTCATTTTTTTCCAATGACTTCTGAAAATATATATTTTTTTAATTTAAAATAATGGTTGGGTTATAGTTATAATAATCACAGGCCTATTTATTTTCTACACTCGAGGGTGCATTTTTGTTTTCATATTCAAATGGTACCAACTTTGAGGTTTACCTTATCTATAAAAAGAATCATTGATATTGACCTTGAATGTGGACCTCCTTCAGGTTTTTTGGTCGGTTAAAAATGATGAAAGTAAGTTTTGGTGGTGTACAGTAAAGAGTAAATAAATAAATAATAAATAATGCTGGACAATCCACACAGCATCATCTAGCCCCAAGCTAAGCAGAGCTTGTGTTGTGGGTGCTAGATGACAGTTATACTTAATACAATACATTACATAGATAGATATTTTTATTATACATAGCAAATACCCAGAACACCCGGAACAAATATTTGTAGATCGTACAAACATTTGTCCCAAGGCGGGAATCGAAACCGCAATCTCCTGCGTCGCAGGCGGACCGTCGCCCGCTGCGCCACATAGGTCGCCAATTATTCTATGTATAGTGAAAGAAAAGCAATAATTTGATTTACATTAACATTAATAAGGTATTTTATTTCTGCTCAGATCCGTTCATGCGTGGGTACAAAGTACATTGGACGTTGGGCAGAGCTTGCTGTGGATATCTCTCTTGATGCTGTCAATACCGTCACAGTCAACGAAAATGGCCGAGTTGAAGTTGATATTAAAAAGTAAGTTTTTATGATTAACTATTGTAAGTTCTGTATGTAATTTGATACATGGACTAGGTTTTACTACACCTAGTTGTAGCTCGCATTAGAAACTAGATTTACATTTAATATGTATTCATATTTTGCAAAATTTTGAAATGCAAGCTAGAGGTTTTATATAAGTGGAAACTTGTAATTGGCTCTCTTCTGCATATTATTCCTTACTACTCAAATGTAAGTTGTAAGTTTTCTTAAAAGCAATAGAATAAAATAAAATAACAAATCAATGTTTATGAGTAACTCTGAGCATATCTAGAATTTATTAGTACAAAATTATGTCGCTTTTCGTGTTTGTCAGTTTCTTTCGCACAATGGATTTTGGCGCAGTTTTCATAATTTAAACAACATGTTCCAAATGACTTATGTGTATCATACTTTTATGGTAACCACTACCACAGTGGTGGGCGCGAGCCACGGCTGTGTGATGTGGTTCTATAAATGAGTGGCGATGTTTCTCTGTTATATATTTATATAACAGACAAATCTCGATGTTTCGATGAGTTGTTAGTAATGTCAATCGTCAATCAGGCGTTTTATAAGCTTTCTAGCCGTTATCAGACGTTCCTTGAATGACAGTAGATTAGGCATGAAATGTAACTAATATCTATTCAATTTCTAGCTACGCAAAAGTAGAAAAGATCCCTGGCGGTACTATCGAGGAGTCTCGCGTCCTCAATGGAGTTATGTTCAACAAGGATGTGACCCACGCCAAGATGCGTCGCTACATTGAGAACCCGCGCATCGTACTGCTCGACTGCCCTCTGGAGTACAAGAAGGGAGAGAGTCAGACCAACATCGAGATCCTGGGAGAGCAGGTATGACCAGAATCTTACGACCTTATGCTTCCTTTGCAGGCGTTCAGGTGTGGTTGTGTGACTGCACAGACAAATTCAACATTAGCATATGTTGTGATATTATCAGCAAGGTTGTTACCACTCACATTTAATATAATGGTGACAATAGACACACACATAACACACTCACATACAGACACACACACACACACTATTACATTTTTAAATTATTATTAAATTAAATTAAATGTTAAAGTGAGCGCGCAGCGTTTGCCAAACAACTAAGCATCTTCATTAGAAATCACCAAAGATCTTCATATTCCTGTCCTTATCTCAATACATCGCCGATATTTGCTGTATTCTCAATTATCACTTCCTTCCTATCCATATTATCTTTCAAACAATCCATCTATTATTTCTTTGTTCTTAGCCCTCTGCAAATCACCAGAGAACAGGCTGTATTGACAGGACAAATATTTCTTGCTTTTCATGATCTTGTAAAAGTGCTTGGCTCTTGTAAGTTGCCATGTGATAGATTTTGTTTACATTTTATGTTCTTCTTACATTTCTTTTTTCTCTGTACAGGACTTCACAAGGCTTCTCCAGTTGGAAGAGGAGCACGTTCAGCGTCAGTGCGATGACATCATCGCTCTGAAGCCCGACATCATCTTCACAGAGAAGGGAGTGTCTGATCTCGCCCAGCACTACCTTGTCAAGGCTGGCATTACGGCTATTCGCAGGTAAATATCTAACTGTCCGATTAAACCAACGATAAAGTAGTAGGAGAGCTTTGTCTTGGGAAAAGTTTGGCGTGCTTTTATTCCTGCAGTATTTTTTTGTTATTACGTCTAGCCGAAACTTCGGATCCCTTTTTAAGAATAGTGCACGCACAGGTGTGTGTGAGCTTTGGCGTAGTAAACGTATAATATGTGGAGAAGCTGTACAGAAAGGAAAAATAATCGAATTTGACTACTGAGCGACAACTAGTTCTCTTTAAATTGATATAAGATATATCAAGGGAATTTCGTAACCTTAGATAAACTTAAAAGGTTGAAATGAAAGAAGGAAGGAATGAAAAAGATGATTCTTGCCTAAAGTAATCGACAACTTTGAGTGCAGCGCCATCTCGTGTCTTTTTGAAATACTAGCTCCGAAGCAAACCCAGCTTATCAAAGTACGAACTTTTTCCCTCTTACTTACTGCATCGACATACGCCGTTGAATTATTAAGAGATGTCGCTGATAGTAAAAAGGATTCACAAGCTCATTAAATCTCTTTTCTTCCTATAGACTGCGTAAAACTGACAACAACCGTCTTGCGCGCGCTTGCGGTGCTACCATCGTGAACCGTACCGAGGAGCTGAAGGAGTCAGACGTGGGCACCGGCGCCGGCAAGTTTGAGGTCAAGAAGATCGGCGACGAGTACTTCACATTCGTTACTGAGTGCAAGAACCCTAAGGTATGTGCGTCTACGCAAAATCAAAATTAATTAATTCAAATAAAAAAAAACATAAGGAGGTTCCTTCAAAATACTCGCCCTTCGACCTAGTATTTTTGCTGGGAAGAAGAAGTGGCGCAACAATCTTCCCAGCAACGCATCTATCTGATAATACGTATAACATGGTTGGTGAAGTCATAGTAATGTACATTTAATCGTCAAACGTGGACACTAGCGCCGAAAATTTGAAGATACTAACACCTTAAGGAGAAGGTAACCGAGGATATAAAGGAATCTTACTTAGGCATATTGTACACCTACGATCTTTTGTGAAGGGAGACTTTTCTTGTGTAAATTTTGACATTCAAAATGTGCTAATTCTCAGCCTAATTTGAATAAATTCATTTTGATTGTTACGGGATCCCGACTCCCTTAACATCATAAGGTTCTGCAAGAGGTGACCAATAGCTTAATGAGATTTTCTAACCAGATAATTTGGTTTCACAGTTTGGATTCCCATGATGATGATGACACGTCAGTATCAAGACGATTACAATATCCGCTTCGTCGTGATACTACTGACTTTTTTATAGTGAATGTTGGTCCCATAATAATTAATTGTTCCATTCCATGCTTACAGGCGTGTACCATCTTACTGCGCGGCGCTTCCAAGGATATACTAAATGAGATTGAGAGGAATCTTCAGGACGCTCTTCACGTCGCCAAGAATTTGGTAAGTAACGTTACGGTTTTTGCAAACTGAAATAGTTATTATTGTGTGAATGGATGAAGGATATGCAATTATCTCCTATGGGATATATGTATTTGTAAATAGGCCACCATAGAAAAATATATTGTTGTTTATTTGAAGAAAACACCGATACGCCGATCAACTCTAAGCCGCACTTATGGGTTTGTATATTTAAATTTGGGACAAGTCTGCCACACTATTCCCGAACCACTGCAACTCCTGAAAACCAGAATCAACAGTGGTCACCATCAGAATAGCGTTGAGACGATGAAGCCCGGCGAGTCCCGGAGAAACGATCGAACTGTCTTGGATATCGCAACGAAATTAATCAGAAAAGAAGAGCATAGTTACAAAAATACATAATTGCCTTTTCTATATATAGATATATCTATAGATAGATATACGATTTCAGATAGGACAGCACAGGACCACCTGCTCTGATTGTTTTCCTGACTGTTTTCACTAATACAAGACGTCACCTAACTATTCATTTTCCTGCCCTATTCTCGATTAATTAGGGGTCGGCGCTGCATGACTTACTCCATACTTCTTTAGGGTAGTTACCTAGGTTCAGTCAACTCATAGTGCATAGTGGCAGCCCGGATTTTGCTGCTTAGTCTAATGTTTCTAAAAAAGTAATTCGCGACCTTACCAACTATGTATTTCACGAAGTATTCATGATTGAAATATTTATACGATTTATTAAGTTCAAGTTATGCAATTGAATGACTATTTCATGAAATCATGACATTTGAGCACAAGTTCTAATTTAGAGAGTTATAATGTTGTTTTTAATTATTTTATTTCTAGAAATGTATGTGCGTTATGGTCACAAATAACTTTTTCAATAACATACTACCTGCTACTGAGCTGAATATTGCAAAATACATAAGAAAATTTGATTTACGTTAGCTACCATTACGCATTAGCCATAAAGCATCCCAATAGTCACCTCCTTCCTAGCCATAATTTCTATCACACAATCCATTAGGCGTTTCTTTGGTCTTGTGCCTCTTAAGACATTTTTCTTGTTCCTTCATTAGCACATGGCCTGCTTTTTCATCCCCCTAGATACAGGCCCTGCATAGTGAGCTGTCTGTGACTCCTATGACAAAGAGATGTTTTTTAAATGACCCCTGGTTACGGCTGGTTACGGCAGCTGTGAAATACGCGCAGCTGCTGTTTAGACAGTCGGAGAGCCCGCTTTGTGAAGCGATCATCAATTAAGGGAGCGCCTCCCTGGCCTGCCTGTATTCATGACTCCATATTTAAATAGGAAAAGTAAAACATGTTTTGTATTCGCAGGTCTTGAACCCGCGCCTGGTGGCAGGCGGCGGCGCGGTGGAGATGGCCGTGTCGCAAGCGCTGGCCGCCAACGCCGCGCACAACACGCCGTACCGCGCGGTCGCACAGGCGCTAGGTACACATTTATTCATTATTTTTCTAAATTACCGTTTTTTTTTGTTCAACCTATACTGTCCCGCTGCTGGGTAAAGAAAGATCTTTGCCCAGCAGTGGGACAGTATAGGTTGAACATAGGGAAGACCCCATGTTCTTCCATTCATCTTTGTTTGCTGCATTTTCCGGATAATCAGCCAAAACTGAGTCTAGGTCGTCTCGCCTGCTTTCATAAGGCCTGCCTCGGTGAAGGCACTCGTCTTCGGCTCCCATTTCTTGACAATCCTGGCGCATCTGTCTCGATTAATGAGTCATTCACTTTTACTAAAAATGATTTTAAATTCCGCAGAGATAATTCCCCGCACACTCGCGCAGAACTGTGGTGCGAACACTATCCGCACACTGACCGCCCTGCGCGCGCGCCACGCGGCCGGCAGCAGCTCGGCCGGCATCGACGGCGAGTCCGGCGAGATCGTCGACATGGCCGTCAAGGGCATCTGGGAGCCGCTCGCGGTCAAACTGCAGGTATGCACACTTGTTCCGCACGATCACGGCGATTCCGTGTGCTTTTGAAAAATGTCTGTATTAGGCCCAGATACGAAGATGTAGTTTCATTCTCAGCGACTTAATTGAGACTCTTCCGCATGCCACATAACTATCCTAGTTTCCTATAACCCAATTCAAATCATGTTTACTTCAAATTCCAGGTATACAAAACAGCAGTAGAGACAGCGATCCTGCTACTCAGAATTGACGACATTGTCTCCGGCTCCAAGAAGAGGGAAGGCAACGAACCGGCCGCGCCCTCACAGATGATGGGTGGCATGGAGTAACGCTAGACTAGCTTATTACATTCTAATTGACCTGTTCAAGGACTTAATCTGTAGCGCACCAGAGTTTGAAGTAGATAGAATTAACTTTTATTTTGGTTATGTCACCATCACAATATTTACACACAGGATCAGTTCAGATCTCAGTCTATCCTGAAAATTATCTATCAGGAACAGTCCAGCGATTGACAATTCAAAATAAGTTGAGTTGGATTTTTATTTGGCTGATATAAAATCGTTCATCTGATTATATGAGCAAACCTCTGCATTGAGCGTCACTTTCTTCGCGTAGACGTCACCATGTTAAATGCTAAGGATACCTGAATGTCTGTTTTAAGTGATAATTTGAGACAAAAAAAGAGGTTTTTTAATTTCTACTTTGTGGGAGATTTTTCCAAAGATTGGCTCAGTTTTGTGTAGGCTTTCTGTCTAGCTAGAACACTCGCGCTTTAAGTAAAAGTATATTATTATTATACATAGGTATCGTTGGTATCATGATGTTGCTTTTAGGCCAGTTTAAGGTTGTAACGGTGCACGCATAGATCGCTAGCCCACCCGAGAGCACCTTAGCAAACCTTAGTTGACTCGAATCCATCCAAAAATGTTACTTGTAATCTATTTTCTAAGGAATTAACGACACAGGACAGGCAGGCCTAATGAGTATTTTCAAAAGTATCCACTACAGATTTAGTCCTTGAACACATCGGAACCGTATTAAAAGTAACTAGTTAATAGTTATCGTGAAACTCAAATGGTGTTTTAAAATACCAGTTCCGCGATATGGTATAGATAGCTTTCGCATAATCTAATGCTAACGATGCCTTATTTATAGCGTTCCATCACTTATTAAATAATTTCTAATGTAATAACTGCTCTACGTGTTTCTTATTATTTATCATAATATGTTACGTCTGTACACAAGAGTGCATTTAAGTTCATTATTTGCTATTTTTAAAACTGAACAATTAATAGTATTAAAGTTTTATATATCTAATGTTTTGTTTTTATTTTTTCTTCAATGTCCGTTATATATAATATAGTCAGTATCTTACATAGATATTGGCTTCGGACTTATGTATTTTAATATTTTAAAACTATCACAGGTAACCTGGTATGGTGGTAATGACGCAATGTTGATGTGTGCTATTAAATACCACTCCTAAGAAATAAGTCCATCAATATTTCTGTTTCTATATTTTATTAAAACCCATTGTAATTGAATACCAAGTAGTTTTATTTATAAAGCAATTTGAGCAATTTACTTAATCTAGACTCAAGGACTATATAATAGGTGATAAGATACTATTCTATACTATATGTGTTGGGGAGGAGTTGCAACCTAGAAAGTAATATATCAGGCGTGAACATAACGATCAACGGGTTCGATTCCCGCTTTGGGGCAAATGTTTGTACGATCTACAAAGATTTATATTGGGTGTTCTGGGTATTTGCTATGAATAATAAAAATATGTATCTATGTAGTGTATTCTATTAAGTATATCAGTCATCTAGTACCCATTACACAAGCTCTGCTTAGCTTGGCGATAGATGATGCTGTGTGTTTGTCCAGCATTATTATATTATATTTTGATGACTGAATCGTTTTTTGTTGCCATGTGACCATTACGACTACCGTTACTAGTAAAAATCCGGAATTGAATAAATAATTTAGTAAACAATGCAAAATACAGATTACAATATTAAAATATCAAAAGTGTTATGTGAATGCTTCCGCGATGCACGAGGAATGTTTTTGACAAAAATGTTAGATAATCTACGCGCCGATCGCCGATGGGGCTCGGCAGAGAGCGCGGTGGCGCGACAGGCGACACGCTTCCACGTGCACATTGTTACAAACATTTCAAATGTATCAACAGTTACTTGTATGCGTTTCCATTGATGTAATTGGTTGAAAGGTGCTTTTGTTCACATTTAATTTTAATATCGTCCATTAAAATAAAATATTTGACGTCTGTGGAAAAATACATTGGATATGAGTTTTATGAACATTAGAAGGTGATGTCCCTGGTTCAGAAGTGTAAATCAAATTAGACAATGGACAGTTTTTTCTGGCGGCAGATGAGAACTAAGTTAAGACTTATTAAAGTCTATGCCTTGAATTGGTTCGTGTTTTTGGTTGATGCGTTCTGAAATGTCAAATATGTTTAAGTATGGAAAGCTTTAGTTTAACTAAACTTGACAGCTCTTATGTTTTATATTGTCCCTTTCTTGTTTTATAAGAGAGCAAAGGATGTAAATTTGTAGAAAAAAGAAGCGACACCAATAAGTACTTCCGGTTGCAGACTCGATTGATGTTTGATCGAAAAATATGGCATGTACCGCTGCAGACAATATCTAAATCATTTATTCAGATTAGACAGAATTAGGATCCCCCAAAAAGCCCGGTCTTTACCAATTCCTAGTGTTCTTGTTGGGCTGAAGAAGTGAAAATAAAAGATTTACTTGTGTTTAGGGTGCCAGTGTCCTGGACTATGAGTTGAACATTAGTAGTAGTTGTAAAAATAGCACAGTTTATCAATTGTAAATTCTACCTAATGCAACTATGATGTAATATATTTCTGTAACTATGTACGGGTGTGTGTATGTGTGTGATGGAGAGATAAATATGATAAAAAAAATAAAAAATATATTGTTTCTCATACAATTGTTCTACAGCACAAAATTGAGGTAACCCCTTTAAGTTATAAGGATAAAACTTGAGGAGACTTGTGTTTATAGTAGCGCAACACACTCCCCAGCAACACATCTGTCTGATGAGTTAGAACTTGATTCTATTTCATGTAAATCAAAGTCATCATTATCATCTGACTAGCCTTTTCCAACTATGTTGGGGTCGGCTTCCAGTCTTATCAGATGAAGCTAAATACCAGTATTTAACATGGAGCGACTGCCTATCTGATCTCTACAACCCAGTTACTGGCCAACACGATACCCTTTGCCTTGGTAAGACTGTTTGTCAGACTTTCGGGCTCCTACGCGTAGCGACTATCAAAGATCTATAAATGGCAGCCGGGTCCAACGGCTTAACATGCTTTCCGAGGCACAGTGGAGTCTCGATACCGTTCATTACAGAACGGTTACCCATCCACAGATACAAAGGCAAGCGTAGCTTAGCTATCGATCGTCCGATGTGGCTGTTTGTTGATGTAATGCAAAGTAAGTAACATAATTATAACTAAATCAACTGTATTAATAATGGCATTAAATATTCGTATTTGTTCTGGAATAATAATTTATACCCACATCTCTGCCGACGCTCTAAGCTAGCAAGTTCAATCATACCCAAATTTTCTCATGGACCGTATCACATAGATTTTCGTTGTATACAATGGAAACGGTGTTCAATTGTGCAGACGAACAATATGGTCGTCTGCCGTGACCGCTGATCGCTCGGACCCCTTCGACATTACCCTGCCGAACTTCGACGAGGCTGGTGTCTGGTGACCGGATTATGATAAGGTAAACTTTTAATTACATTGATATAATTTTCATTGGTTAAGCAGGTATGACTAAAAAATATTTTTCTATTTTTTTTTATTAGTCTTGGTTGTAATTTTAACGAGGGTACCTACAAATGTTTGTTTTGTGTTGGAGTTGAACCTACGACCTTAGCGTAGGATCGGCGCGAACCAACCACTGCACTCTTTACGGATTTAATAGATAGGTATATGATTTTAATCAACACTAATTAGGCATTTCGTGTCAGGTTTTTTCAGTTTCTTCAACTTACATGAGTTATATTACCTACATTATAATGGTATACTATGAATTCCTCTCGTTAAAACGTCATTATTTAAATATTAGCGTATTATAAGCTGCGTTATTTCGAGATTAAATATTGATTAAAAAGCATAGGTATTCTATTCACTATTTGCATGATCACTTAAATGTAATTTCAACAACACTCACCCACACGCACCCCACTCACACACACACCGACACTCCGTTAGTCACACATACACTATTTAAATAAGTTCTGTATCACTTTTAAGATAATTTTAATTTTAAGTTATGGAAGAGCGGAGTCTCCTAATACAGGCATTATTTGCTTAAAAGGAGGCTCCAATCACAAACTAATGTTGGAAATATTTTGGTACAGAAAATAAAACATTTTGTATTTTTGTATTTTTTGTATCACACATTAAGTATCCACATTTGACCGTTACTTTTACATGTCGTTATTTCTAATGAGCTATATCTACCTACATAAAATATAATTACACCGTTTACCGTGGTTGTCTAACTTGATGTACTTAATCGAAATCAGAATTGTCGGTTTCCCCAACACCATAAACATACCTAGTCGACATTTTTTACCATCAGGAGTTAGATGGAATGAAAAGCCAAAGAAAAGATGAAGGGATTGTTTGAGGAATGATCTAGAAGAAAAGGGAATTAATTACAGCGTTAAAGTAGACAGGGGAGAAACGGAAATACAATAAAAAGTAAATTAGAAAAAACAAAAAATCTCACTGCGGAAAAATAAAAATAAAGAAACTTAAGAAAATCAAGTCCAGTAGTTTAAAATTCAGGTACATTTTACCATTAAAAATCGTGGACAGATAAAATCTTTCAAATAATGTCTACCGACTGTACAAGTCGCAGCAATTCGAGACTAGTATGCTTCCTTTGCGTCACGCAGTCCGGTTAAAAGTGTTGCGCTTGCGCTGACCCCTAGTTACATGGAGTACGGCAGGAAGATTCTGTCCTAGGAGAGGTAGTTTAGGTAAAGAAAAGTATACGTACACATGGTGAGGTATACTTCAGTAGGTATGTTAATTAACGAAGGGCGTTCCCGTTAACTCGCAATAGTATAGCGTCGGAACATGCTTAAACAATAGTACCATGCAATAAAAATGTTTCTTTTATTAAATTGATACCTGAAAGAAACGCTCTGTGCCCGGGAACTTATCTTTTAACCTGGAAGTACGGGAATGTCGCATTTTTTTATGAATGACGAGACGCGCGTGCGGTGATCTAATTGATGCGCGCGCTTCTATTTAGATATTAAGCAGGATGTTTCGAATTTATTGTAATTTAATTATTTTTTAAATTCGGTTTTTTGTAATACCTACTTATTTTTCAACGGTGTTACTTTAATCTAATAATGATACAGATTAACGATATTAAGGGAATGCCCTTTGTTATTTAACATACTGTATACTTTGGTGGTCGTTCCACGTAAAATAATGGTACAAGATGCATCTGGTTAGACTGGAAGCCGACCCTAACATGGGCAAAGGATAGGCATATAATGACGATGGTATTAGGTAGCACTTAGGTACCAATGCCCTTTTTTACTAAGACTGCGGCATATAAACGAATGAATAGATAAATAAAAGGGCGCTCTTGGATTTCAACGCCTCGGGTCAGCGCGGAGAGACAAAAATCCAACAGTGCAATTATATTTAGGTATAAAACGGGCATGAAGCACTCATGCGTTATAAAATCTCGTAGGTTTTGTTTAAATATGTTTTTACTAGGATTGAATATTTATGTTAGAAGTGTCTTTTGTCTTTGTTCGTCTATCTGGACGATCAGCGATGTCCTATTGTTTCTCATAAGTGATCTAGGTTTTGTTCCTTTGTTTAGGAAATCTATTGAGTCGTTTTGTTTATCGAAACATAACTGACACATTATTTGCACGAGAATGGTTGCCATGACACAAGACTGCAAGATGTGTGAAGACTAGTACCTACAATACTTTTTTTTTTTTTTATAAAATCAGTGTACGTTTTTGAAATCGGGTGAGTAGTTTCGGAGATTACTTCCTACGACCAAACTCACAAGCAATAACTCTTTATAAAGAGTTATACTATAGTATTAACACCTTCTTCGCCAGACAACGAGACACAATAGAAAATGTATTAAACATTTGTCGGTCACTTGGCGTTTAATGTGTTAAGTACTGTAGATAGCGTGTGTGTATTTTGGTTCATTGTGGGTTTATTTTTTGAAATGTTAGTAACATTTCAGTCGGCAGAATTCAACTTTACCGATTTTTATTTTTGTTTTAAGTAAGTACATTCCGTTGAAAGTGTTTTTTTGATTTGATCATTCGTAGATTAATTGGAAAAGAGGAGAAATAGATCATGGCAGTGTAAATATGTATTATCATATTGATAATATGTTTTATCTTCGAACTGACCAAGATAATGTCTGCACTTTAAATGGGAATCCTTTTGGGGAATCACTATTTATCTATGGTTCCCTCCAATAAATATAGGTAAACTGGCAAACCAGTATAGGGAGAGAGTGTTAAAAATCTCACGATCTCGATAAGCTCTCGGGATTATAATTTCGCTGTCTCTCAATGTGATAAAGATATGTGATCTTAAATACTTAGGTACAAACAATAATTTTCGTCACCTGAAATCTAGGCGCAACTTAACGCCCACAACCACTTACGGGTTTTCCGAAGCACAGGGAGGTGTGTATGTAATAGTTCGTCACCCATCCACGGAACGACCGCGGCGCGCTTAAGCTTCGATCGACCCATCCGGTTTATTACTCACCTCTTAGGAACTTTGAATATCATGACCTGATAACCACGATAGGTACACAGGGCTAACGACCATCCCTTAACTAGGTCAGTGCCTTCAATGGGCAGGATAACGGCATCGATACAATTGTCGGCTTTGTGGAGCGTAACATCAGTCTGTCACCAAATTGTCGTGTCGTGGGATCCACATGGGCTATTGTTGGGCCTTTCGGCTATTGTGACGATTTTCTTTAGTTATTTTCGGGGTTCGTCGACTATGTGGAATAATAGGTGCCTACACGTTTGTTTCACTTAGGTTTATTTATATGTGTTTTACTTAAAATTAGATTACAAAAGGAAATTATACACCACAAAACAAACAAGCATACGGCTTTGTCACGTTATGCGACCTCTTCGTATTGACTTTAGATTGTAATTAAAATTAGATTGAAGAGTAGACTCCACTAATGTACACTAGGTAATTGCCTTGACGAGGTTGGCATTTGTGAAAATATGAAGTCCCTAAGAAGGATAGCGAATATCGAAACACCTATCGATTTTCGATATCCTTGGTGTTGATGCTATATTAGATAGTAGATATACAGATTGGATTTAATAATTCATACAAATTTTATTATTAGACGACCGATGTGGCGCGGCGGGCGATGGTCCGCCTGCGATGCAGGAGGTTGCGGGTTCGATTCCCGCCCTGGGACAAATGTTTGTACGATCTACAAAGATTTGTTCTGGGTATTTGCTATGTATAATAAAAAATATCTATCTATGTAATGTATTGTATTAAGTATATCAGTCATCTAGTACCCATAACACAAGCTCTGCTTAGCTTGGGCCTAGATGATGCTGTGTGGATTGTCCAGCATTATTTATTTTATTTTATTTTTTTTATTTATTATTTGTCTGCCTTGAGTAGTTAATGCGGCATACTCAAATTTCATTTCTTTGACATATGGTTTGTAGAGTGGCTAAGCTCCTTAAGTTACTAGTTGAGCAATACGATTACTGACAAATGCATGCAGTGACTGGATAGCTAGGTCTACTAACTAATTTCTGTGTGGTTTTTCCCGCAAGAGACCATTTCATATACTAATCTGCATGGTCCTTGCATGATCTGACGAAAATAACTAATATAAAGTCGTACTTTGTTTTGGTGTTTTTTCATAGAGTACCTAGTCAGACAGGATACACCAACCTCATCTCGTGTAGTTTTTAAATCTAGAATAGAATAGAATATAATACTTTTATTGTACACCATGAAAACTTACAAATAATGACTTTAAGAGCTACATAGTGTGCTACAACTATTTTCTTGTTTCACGTGTGTTTGATAAAAAAAAATATCATCATTTTTGTAGGTAGGTACTATAGGTTGAGGTCTTTTGCAATAGAGGAACTTATGGCCGACACAGTATGGTTTCAATCAAAGATGTGTGAATTAAAATGACCGATGACCGATGACCGAATTACTGATATGGCGCGGCGGGCGAAGGTCCGCCTGCGACGCAGGAGGTTGCGGGTTCGATTCCCGCCTTGGGACAAATGTTTGTACGATCTACAAATATTTGTTCCGGGTGTTCTGGGTATTTGCTATGTATAACAAGAAATATCTATCTTTGTACTGTACTAAGTATACCAGTCATCTAGTACCCATAACACAAGCTCTGCTTAGCTTGGTGCTAGATGATGCTGTGTGGATTGTCCAGCATTATTTATTTATTTAAATAAAGAATTCTTAACACTTTATCTGCCCGACAACAAGACACAATAGAAAATGTATTGTTTGTCTGTCTCCTGGCGTTTAAGATGTTAAGAATATAGAACGTAACACTGGTCTGTGTATAGCACGTATCTAGTAATGAGATTATTCTTCTATGTGACGGGTTAATGTACGTAAAGACATTTTTTTTGTTTACGTTTGGGGAAAAGACCAAAAGACCAGGGAGTGTGGGAATCTTACCTCACTAACATCACCCCGGTGATCACCATCAGAAGGTAGGTTGTTGGGTACCTACTCCTTATAAAAATATGCAAGTCATGACAGCCCTATCTGCCATATTTTTGTACCAACAACCTCCTAATCGGGTGTTGTAGAAGTCCAGCTCCTACAGTCCCTAGTATCCAACCACTTTATGCAGATTAGTAACTGGGAGAGGAACATCCCATTTACCCACAAGTGTGGTGATTTAGTTTACAGTTGCGCTGAATTATCCGTCCATTAAGGTACAATAGACGTGCGAATATATTGTGATTACAGTCCAATCATTTGGGCCCACATGCATAGGTATTATGTAGTAATAATAGTAGTTTAACTATTTCTATGTCCTTGGTTCCAATGGAATGATAGTCGTCATTATTTGCTCATCACGCCATTGACATGTATCATAGCATTTTGATAAATGTAACGTGTTTGTTGCGAATTTGATTTGGAACTTTAAACAGGTAAGTACTAAAATTATTATACGAAGGTCGATTTCTCTCTAGTGAAAATCTGGTAACACTAGGTATGGTCAGGTAGTTTGGTCTTGGTGAGAGGATGAATGAAAGAATGAAAGGTAAAAGCCTACTACTGGAGACTTAAAGGTTTTTAAAAGGCAGGGGTGAGTGGAAACGCAGGTAGGGGGTAACACTGACCTTAATGGTGATGTTCTTCAGAAAAGTCAGGTGCGGAGTACTAGCTATCGGTGTGCTTGTGTGACTAGATCGTAAACGAAGTAAAAGGAGAATGTTGGTAAAGATCGTAGCATGTGGCGTTCTGTAGTTCCTGCCTATCCTTAAGGACGTGATTAGTAAATGAAATATAACAATATTTCATACATTAATGTATTATTAGTTTACCTTAGACATCACTGGCGTCGGTGAACGATAACATCGTGTACTGTCTTAAATTACTACATCTGTAGTTAAATTAATAATGGCCAACCCGCCTTGAGCAAGCGTGTTGATCAATGTTCATGCCTTCTTTGTATGAAAAGTGTCATGTGCCCTGCAGTGGGACAGTAGCATGCTGGTATTAGGTAATAATAGGTCTTTACCTATGAAATTGCCGTTTTGTATGAAAAAATTTAAATGAATTTTTTTCATGTATTTTTTATTTGTATTAATCCAAGTAATCACCCATGCAATCAATGCATCTTTGCCAACGCAGTGGCAGTTTATTGATGCCCTTCTTAAAGAAATCAGCTGGACGGGAGGCAACAAATTCTTCAAAGGCATTTTGTACTGCCTCTCGGGTATTGAATTTTTTTCCCGCCAAGAAGTTATCCAAATTCTGGAAAAAGTAGTAGTCTGTAGGCGCAAGGTCTGGTGAGTAGGGCGGATGACGCAGAGCTTCCAACCCCAGTTCTTGCAACTTGGAGACCGTCTGCTGTGCAGTATGAGGTCGCGCGTTGTCGTGCAGGAGCAGCGGAGACGAGCGATTGACCAATGCTGGTTGGAGATGTGCCAGCTTCTCCATCATTGTGTTCAATTCTTCACAGTACACATCTGCAGTAATGCTCACCCCGTTTGGTAAGAAGCTGTGTTGAATCACACCGGCGCTAGACCACCAAACAGTGACCATCACTTTTCTTGGGGTAAGTTTTCGTTTAGGGCATTGTTTAGGTGCTGAACCAGGATCCAACCAGCTTGCTGAGCGCTTGCGGTCATCAAACAGAATCCATTTTTCATCGCAGGTAACAATGCGGTTCAAAATTCCTTCATTTGTGTGTCTGTTGAGCAGTGCAAGGCACGTCTCGACGCGTACTTCGCGCTGGCGATCATTGAGTTCGTGGGGCACCCATTTGTCAAGCTTTTTTACCTTGCCAATTTGACGCAAATGGACCAATATTGTTTTGACGCTAACGTCGAAAGCTGCTGCTAATTCAGCCGTAGATTGTGTATCATCAGCTTCCACAATCGCCTTTAATTCGTCATTGTCGACCAAAGTCTTCGGACGACCGCGAGGTTTTTTTTTCAGGTCGAAATTTCCAGAACGGAAGCGAGCAAACCAATAACAGGTAGTGCGTTGGTTTGTAGTGTTAGCTCCGTAAACGTCGTTGATGTTGCGTGCCGCTTGTGCCGCGTTGCTGCCACGACGGTACTCATATTCCATAATTACTCGAATTTTTAACGTATCCATGATGACGAAAAAGATTTAAATGCGATGAAAATGTAACACTAATCAATAAACAAATGACTACTTTTGGAAAAAAAAATCCATGTTTTTAAAATAAAATAAATTTTAAATTAGAATTCTTAGCCAAACAAAAAATATTTTGATTTGAAATGGCCAGTACTGCAGAACGGCAATTTCATAGGTAAAGACCTAATATTATTTTAATGTGGAGATTTTTTTTTAGTTATTTTCGAACACCATTTTCTTGAGTACTTTTAGGTTCTAAGAACATAATGTCGACATCACATTATTTTATATTTCTGTTCGTTAAGAATTCAAGTTAAGTATTTTAATTATTCCACATTTTTAAGAGCCTCGTTGGCCTAGTGGTTGTAAGCGCTACTGTTGAGCATCAGCTCCTGGTTTCGATTCCTGTGTCGTGCAATGTATTGTGAAGGGTGGGCGTTTTGGGGGACTGTCTTATGTAAACGTCTTTGACGTTCAAAAAGTGCTGATTCTCAGCCTAATTTGAATAAATGAATTTTGATTTTGATTTTATTATTGGGTTTTTCCATCTGCTCTCAGCAGGAGACCGGAATCGGGAGTTGTGTCTGGTTCATGGCAAGAGGCTCACCCTCTATTTTGGCGAAATGTGGGTTTACTGTACTACAACTCTGCCAAATCCTTCGGGGGATACAGGCGTGTGTTATGTTGTTAAATAATCGAATGGAAAACTCAGTGAAATGCCAAAACGCGAGGTCGTCCAACCAGCTCGAATGTTTGGCTCACAACAGATAAGGGTCACGCTCTGCCGCCGCGCTTCCGACTGATTTCATCACACTTCCGACTACCCGCGGTCACTGCACCAACTGTATTTACTTTTATATTATATTTTATGTGTATTTTTTTGTTGAATGTAAAATGGTTTTCGGTTACAATGGCTGTGGGAACTGTGGATATGGTTGCAAGATCCAGACCAATATACCAACTTGTCATGGCTCTATTAAAATGTTTGTTTGTTTCAAGTCTAAATAAACATTATTAACCGACATTAATTGTTAAAATTTATTAATTAATGCCTGTTGAATGTTACTGTCCCATTGCAGGGCAAAGGCCTCATCACACACGGTAATTTCCCTCTTTTTAAATAAAGAACCCACGCGCTTTCACGTGGATTCTTTATTTAAAAAGAGGGAAATTACCGTTTTGTTTTATTCAGATACCGATTTTCTATTTTTAGAACTTCTTACTTAGATGTTTTCCCAATATTGTCAGCCTTAATTTCAGTTTAGGCTGGCGTATGTTCCAGATTCATCTTGTACAGAAGCCAGCACATCAAGCTAACCCATACTGTCAAATTTTCCCAAATGTACAGGAACCTTATTTATTTGTAACTAGCTGTGCTCGCGACTTCGTTCGCGTGGATGTCGGCAAACCAAGTCCTTAAGTTTTCTGAAATTTTCCATTTTTTTTGCGCATTTTTATTAATTTTTCTTTCCGTAAGGACCTTCTACAAAGTATTAGAAAACTTAAATAAAAAGATGAATGAAATCGGTAAAGTTGTTCTGAAGTTATGGCGTGACCAAGGGAAACAGGCATTCATTTGTAATATAGAGATAAGACCAAAAAACTATCGGAGATATTTGACAGATGAGGTAACTTTATGTGCTGGTACAAACAAAGTTTAGAAATTTTAGGGTTGTATTCCGTTCTGTTGAGCTAATCTGGCTGGTAGGTACCTACTATATTATGTATTATCGATGATAGTGGCGATTCTCTCGCTAACCTCCTGATATACTTTTCACTGTATCTGTGAATTAAATTTCAGTGAACAAGTCCAGCATCAACGATGAGGCATTCAAAGGCGATCCTGCTGTGGTGCGGGATCCTCATCCGCGTCGTCTTTCCCATGGAGGAGCAACACGAGTTCGAGAAACATACCGAAGTAAGTTATTAACACGAAAGGTGGAACTCAGTCCTCCAAAAATAATAAGAGTCGCTTTTTCTATCGACTGATAAGTTTTACCTGATGAATAAAAATGGCGGTTTGACGGTTTTTGTAAACAAAATGTGTCACACAGCCATTTAATCCCAGGTAAAACTTTTTAAACAGACCAATTGCAAATGCTTCATACCATAGTGTACTTATGTAAAGTACCTATGGTATTACTTAACACACATAGTATTTTTCAATATGTAGACTGCTAAAGAGAAAGAAAGAAAATAAAGAAGACTAGTTTATTTGCCCACAATATGATGCATAAAAATAAAGAAAGAAATAAATCGTTTAGGGGTTTGTTGGGTCTCCCATGGCGGTGTTCGTCGACCTCAGCACAGATAGTTTTAAAGCAGTTTAAGGCAATGCTTCGCAAAAACACTCCCTCGCCTCGGGTATATGCTACCGCACCAATATGCTTCTGATCGTGATGCCGGTCAGAGTGGATAGCCAAATCCTGAGGCAATGGACGCTCATACATGTCCAAAATAATGATCATTTAAAATTTTACTAACATAGTTATAAATATTTACTTAATAACATAAACATATGGGATTGTATCATTACTATGTGCTTGGTCTGAAATAAATATTTTCAATTACAATAATAAAATACAAAGGGGGAAACGGCCACCGGTCAGCATAATGCTGCAGGTCGTGCGCGAGACAGAACTATGGCGACAGCCGGCTAGGAACCGTTGCTGGCAGAACTTATAGTAATGGTTAACTTTCCACGACATCTGCAGATAAGTTCAGCACCCAAATACAGTTGGTCAGTACTTTTTTTCCAGCGTGAAAACTAAACAAACCCACAAACATTCTTCGTTACCTAATAACTCTTGTAGAAAGAGAGAATATAAAGTATTAATTGACACGAATGTAAAGCTGTTATCGAATATATTAGCGATAAATAAACTGTTTGTCCTAACATAGCGGTTCACACCTGCTCGCTTCTTGTTTCTATCAGTTGCGACCGCATAACCTAACCCGACTTTTAATAACAAACAAGATGTTTTGAAATTGGAGTTATTCTGAAACTCTCTATAAAGCTCATTTCTGTATTCGCAGTAAATCCGGTTTTGTATATAACGAAGTAGGTACTGAGCGTTATCCCTTCCGAAATTGTTGACAATTTGGAAAAATATTCTGTGAAAACTAAATGACTAAATCACTATCAATACTCAAAATAAAGATTTTTTTCTTTTCCTTTTTTGTAAACAGTGACTTGAAATCTTTTTTATAATTAATAGTTTGATGTCTTGAAACAACACAATACAATTTCGAATTCGAATATAGTTCTTTAAAAACTAAATCTTCACTTTAAACCTCTTAACCGCCGTATAGTCATATGTATTAAAAGCTTTTAAATTAAATTAAATCGTAAACAAATGCAAGTAGAGTGTAAAACAGTTTGGGATGCGCAGTACCCATGTGTACCCGCGGTACTAGAGGTACCTACTACTTGTCACTTGAGTAGGTCGAATCTACATAATTTACAATAGAACGGACTTTATGCAGAATAGAACTGAACTTTTGAGTAGTACCTAACTAGTGACTCAGTGTTTACGTGTACCCAGACCGGTCACAGAGCTCAACACCCGCGAGATTCTTCAGAACCCATCTGCTTAAATACAGCTGTTTTTAACTAACACAAAACTGAAATTTGTGTTTAGAATGCTGATTTATTTTGTCTGTATAATAAAAAGAAATACTTGTAAGTAGTGTGTTTTCGAGAATGTCGGTGTTACATGGAATAAAAATAGGCTTTGCAACGGAAAAAAAGGAATTTCGGAAAGCTAAACAGTACATAGTTACGTAGGTACTCTTTTGCAATTAAAAAAAAAGTAGCTTGTAAAAATACTGAAGCAAAGAACAAATCTCTTACCGCTACGATCAACTACCTACTTAACAATTAATAATCCAGACGATTTATTGATAGATGCACAGCGTGATAACTCTTACTTTGCAATACACCGCGAACACATACCTGCTATGTTTACAGTGACTCTATTTTTACAATTCCAGATCAACCTGGAGTCAGATTCAGTGAGAGGACGACGTGGCGTGATCGAGGAAGAGAAATACTACAATATGCAACCCCATCGCCAAGAAACTAACTTGAACATGAACCAGCCGTGGATACCAGGTCCCTTGCCACCCGAAGATCCGACGACCAAAATATCCATTACCAATGAGGTTAAGGAAGTCTTGCCTATGTATCAAACTACAGAGAGAGTGACTGATAAGCCTACTGGTCGAGGAGCAAGAGCTTCTAATGAGAACTGGATCAAACTTCCATTACCTGATCAGAGAGATCAAAGAGATTCGAGGGATCAAAGAGATCAGGTTCAAAGAGATCAAAGAGACCAAAGAGACCAACGTGACAATATTCTAACACCACCTCAACCTTCAGGCGATCTGATCAATTCTCGGATGCCAAGAGTCAACTTCGTCACTCAAAACAAAGCGTTAGAAGCTTCGGAATCTCGAAACGACAAAGAGTCTGTCCAAAGAGCGACAAGAACCGATGAATTACGAACAGAATTTGTACGACCCGATGAAGATAGAGATAGATCTAAATACAAACCAGTATTCCCACGCCAAGCTGTTTATAACCAACAGATTCCAGAAGAATCCAGAAGATACTTCTACGATGATAGGTACTACCCAGTGCCAGATGACCTATACAGACGAGATCCTTACTACGATATGATTGATCGAAGACGTTACTTCCCATACTATGGGCCAAGAGTGGACAGATTTGATGAAACCTACGATAACATGGTACCAAGGAAACCGAAACGCATAATCTATTATGCCCATTTACCCGAAGTGGTTCGTACTCCACCAAGCGTGGATCTTAGGTATAGATACTCTGTAGATCCATACAGGCGTTATGATGACGACATGTACGCTAACGCCAGGACTGGAAGGTACGACTATAGATTCAGAAACAGGTACCCCTATGCTCCACTTCGTAAAGATGAGAGAAACTACAGAGATCTGGCTGGAGCTGGTACTGTTGCCAAGGATAAGAAAATTGAAGATAAAGTAACACCTACTCCGATCTTGCCGCAGAAAGAGGATAAGTTTAAGACCTCCATGAACGCAAATAGGAATCTTATTAACAGTCACCAGTATCATGAAAGTGCGGATACTTTCCATGAACCAATTGCACACAAAAGCTTTCCTGAAATAGTTCGACCAGACGATGGATACCTTAGATTTGATGACGCTCTCTTCCATGGACCGGTTGATGAACCGTATCAAAGAAAATATTGATCCTATTACTAAATAAACTGTCGTTTCTGGATCGATTTTCAAAAACGGCGCTCCACATTTAAACTATTGTCTTTTCGAGAGCATTTAATATCGATGTAGTATTTATTCTTAGAATCAACCAGAGATCTTACAACTATTTTGTGTCGCTAATAAACGTAATAACTAATGGCCGTGTTTTAATTACGAGGGCTGTGTTCGCGACAAATTGTACAAGTAATAAATCGACCGTTTAATTTAAAACAAGACCGAGGGTGAAGATGAATTTCATTAAGAATTAATTAATGTCATTCTTAAACCGTTCTTGTTTTTCTACGGCGAATAAAAAACATCTGTCGGGGATGTTGAGCGCGACGCGTTTTCTTGAGGTAATTAAGCAATAAATTTTGTGGCTGGCAACATCGCGAGGTGGGGGCAATTACAGTAGAGAAAATGGATGTTCTCCACTCGAGAACGCGTACAAGACCGACGTGACTAATTAAAATGAGGGCTTAGGAAAAATCCTACGACGTGACAGCTTGCAATCAAGGGGATAGATTTTTTTGTATTTTTTCTTGGCGGCCAGAAGTTCGCGGATTAGTGGCGGCGATAAATTACGGGTAATTAAATGTCTTGGGGTTTAACGACGGCTTGAGGTTTTTGAAAGGCACCATTTTGTCTGTACCTATAAATCATTTTCTCTACAGATTTTCCTGTTAAAATAATGGTGGGCCCTGCAAACATAATAAGTTATTGAAGTTTAGAATAGAATTGAATATATTTATTGTAAAACATGAGTATTCACCAACTAATATGTGGTAGGTCTTAAAATAACAGGCAGAACTGTATGTTTTTTCCATTTATAGTGTACAAAACAACATGTTTTTGGTTTAGAATTAACCATAAAAGATATTGAGTCATCACAACTATGAAATTAATGACTACACATTAGGTTGTAAAGGTTTGATTACTAAAAATGAACTACGAATAGTCTATGCTCACTTTCGTTTTAGTAGGAGGTCCAGAGACCAGACAATAAGCTATAAACGTCAGCCTAGACTAGAGAAATGGGTTATTTAGTTAAATTACCAGAACGCGCACAAAGCGGATAATTGGAAATAACAAGTGAAGCTCCATACTCATCTCCATTCTTCGAGATGTACGGAAGCTAGTAATTTACTTTATTTTTCTTTTTTTTAGGAAACTCTAGGAATTTCTCCTGTATCGTGGGTGCATTTACAAACATATAAACTCATATCCGCAAACAGCCACGCCCGAAACACATACGAATATTTTTTCCATGCGGGAATTAAACCCGCGACACGCAGTGTGGCAGTCAATCACTCAGCCACTGCGCCAACCGTGCGAGGTCCTTGCGAGGAGGGTTCGATTCCTAGGTTGGACTAAGTGTTATTGGGTTTTGTACATATGGAATTGTTCAGTAGCCGCCCGGAGTATGGATTCGTGCACGGTTGATAGCAATAGACTAGCGCCGTATTATATGGAACCTTAATGTGATTGGCGCAGTGCGGATGTGCTAAAAGGGTACACCTCTGCTCACCTTGTATATTATGTTATCGTACCTATACAAAACAGCCGCACGGGTTGATCGAAGATTAAGCTACGCTTGCCGAGGTCAGTCTGTGGATGGGTGACCGTTCATTACATTTTTTATTTTTTTATTTTTTATAGTAGTTTATTTCCACAAAACGGCACGGTAGTAGCATACTCCGAAGACACAAACATTAAAGGCGTCCGTTGAGCCATTTTCGTCGGAGACACCATGGCTTGTCTTCGCGAAATGGCACAACTCGATGCCACTATCAAATCTTCGTACAACAGGTGTATATCGTGATGCAAGGGCAGCAGCATCCACCGCAGCAGCCACCGTAACAGCCTCCGCAAGGTCCGCACATTTTTACTATGATTATATATATTAAGAGTACTTTAGAAGAGCCTAAAATAGGTAAAAAGTAGGCCGAAAGTTGTAGAAAGTCGTTATTTTTTCGTAAAATTTTAGAAAAAGTAGTTTTTTTGGGACTTTATATTATATTATTATATGTGTAAATAACACGAGTAATTTGATTATCAATACTCCTCCGTGTCTCGGAAAGCACGTTAAGCCGCTGGTCCCGGCTGTCATTTATAGATCTTTGACAGTCGTTACGGGTAGTCAGAAGCCAGAAAATCTGACAACCAGTCTAACCCAGGGGGGGGGGGTTAGACTACCAGTCACAGAACATAGTTGGGAAAAAGCTAGATAACCATGCCCAGCTTTTTCCCAACCATGTTTGGGGTGGGCTTCCAGTCTAACCAGATGCAGCTGAATACCAGTATTTTACATGGAGCGACTGCCTATCTGACCTCCACAACCCAGTGACTGGGCAACACGATATCCCTTGGTAGGACAGCCAGTTTCGAAACTACACCTAATTCTTTCTACTTTTCCAATGATGTCAAAAGCCGCTTACTGTACATTTTTCATTTTGTTTGCACAACATCAAGGATTCCAAGATATGATGTGTAGTGTACACAAACTATCTGAGATCGATGGGCGACGTGTGGTCACAATCTACCCTTGATGAGTTGAATTATTTATACAGAGTCGCCGCGGTGACCATGCGATGTGCTGATTGTGGATAATAGGGTAGTTTCCTTAAAAAATCTGATTGGTCCAATAGTTGGATTACTCAAAAATACTGGACACGTATTTTTTCTTTTGTCACGTAAACCAAAAATGACAACGATATAGTGCGTTAAAATTGCGCGTGACGGCACGCCGTGCTACACTTTTCGTTAAAAGTATAGCACGGCGTGACGTCACAAGCCCCTTCTCCTGAACTTTGATGTGCTATATCATTGTCACTTTTTATTGAATTAAGTAAGCAAAAAATAAGTGTCCAATATTTTTTGGTAATCTTACTGAAGGACTAAAAAGACTTAATATATTTTTACCTAGGAAACATCCCTATTGTGCCCGATGGGGACAGATATGAGAGTATGACATGGTGTCATAAAAACATAACATCACGCCGGCATTCCTCGAAGGGTTAGGCAGAGGTGCACCTATAGTGACACTGACATTTCGCCATTTATGCTAAGTCCCACACATCCACAAACACATGGAGTCATGTCATTTGAATTAGAATTTATTGTGAACAGCATTACGTCATGTTTTGAATGCAGAACGCAGTTAGCCTTAAAATGTAGGTAAACTTATAATAAATATCAGACGCGGTAAGATACTTATTTATAATCGAACTTTTGTTTTCTTAAATGTCACAGTGAAACACAAACCACTTAAAGTTGGATCGGTACGGGTAAAAGATAAAGAAAGAAAAATAATGACAAAATGAATCAAAATAATCACAGACTTCTCGAAGGATTGGACAGAGGTGTACCTACCTATATTACCTACCCACATTTCGCCAGTTAAGTTTAAGTCCCACGTAATGCGGGGCAAGCTTATGGGCACAAATGTAGACTACGGGCTGCTACTGAACAATTCCAGTTTAAAAACCCAACAACACTATGCCCGACCCGGGAATAAAACCTAGGCCCTCATGCTCAGCAGTAGCACTTGCGACCACGAAACCACCGAGGCAGTCAAGCAACATGTTCAATAAATTTCAGGTTACTTTGTGTGTATTAGTTGGTGTTTGTTGTTGTTTGAGGTTTCTTTTTCTTTAAAAAGAAAAAAAAGAAAGAAAACATTAAAAGATGAAGACTATCCACACTACACTAAATTCATAGCCACTCTACACCAAAGGGTTGTGACAGATGGCACGTAGCACAAACACAAGTGATGTCCTCAGGCGATATTCATTATCTTCAAAATTGTCTAACATCCCGGGATCCCGGCGTTGCGGAGGAACGAAGGAGTCGGAGGAACAGAGTTGCGGGTTGCGGGTTGCGTCGCTAATTGGAAGCTTGTTACGTAAACGGATAAAGGGTTACATTATAATTTGATTTTGTATCGAAAAATATAGGTATTTGATATTGTTAATTTGTGCCGGAAACGCCACCCCGTGTAGTGTTGTACTGAAAAGCCAGGGGCTAAATATATATCTATAACAAGGTAAATACACATAGTACTATACGTTCTATTAATATTTGTACAACAAGTCAGGCTCTGAATGCAGAATGGCGAAAAGGCGAATGCAGAGCATGTAATATGATGTTGTTGTGTAGTGTGAGTCAAAAGCTCTCTCTTTTGACAGCTTTGATTTTTAGGAATATTAATATGTCCCTAAATTAAATTGTTTGTTTATGAATATTTAAAAAAATAAAATAACTTACATGAGATTAAAATAAATCAGTAAATAATGATGGACAATCCACACAGCATCATCTAGCCCTAAGCTAAGCAGAGCTTGTGTTATGGGTACTAGATGTAAGATGACTGATATACTTAATACAATACATTACATAGATAGATATTTTTTATAATACATAGCAAATACCCAGAACACTCGGAGTAAATCTTTGTAGGTAGTACAAACATTTGTCCCAAGGCAGGAATCGAATCCGCAACCTCCTGCGTCGCAAGCGGACCTTCGTCCGCCGCACCACATTTGTGGTCGTTTAGCAATTCTTAGATATTACATCTGCGGTGATCATCAGCATACTACATTGATACTACTGTAACGATCTCGAATATAGTAAGAGACCTTATTGTACACAGGCTGGTAGAACACTCGTCCTCTCTGGTTTCAACCACTCAATAAAGATTAAAAGGGTTCAAAACTAAAATTCTAGTTATTTTGTTCATTCATTGCTACAAAATGGTTTTCCTGATAGCCGTCAATAGTCCTAACCCATATAATGGCTCTGGGTAAGTATTTATTATTATTACTAGCAAAACTTTCCCACTACTGGGCAAAGTCCTCCCTCAATTACTTCCATCGGTCGCGATTCCACGCCGCCTCTTTCCAATTCCTAAGAATTGGTGCTTACCTAAGTAAGCACCTAAGAGTTGGTACACCTACAAAAGTACCTAGTTATATCTTTTATAATTTCACAACAAAATCCACACTCAAAACTCAGCATAAACAAAACACAAACTACATAACAACATCACACAATTACTCACAATTCAATTAAAATAATCACAAACAACTTAACCTTAAGTTCGCCAGTGTTGCCATATATTATTAACCCTAATGTCATAATATTTAACATCTCAACTCCGGGGCGACGGCAGCGACATCACGACATTCAAACTATTAACATGTCAATAACAATTTGCTGAATTGCTTTTATGTTGTACTTGATATGAGGCCCAAAGGGAAGGGGTGGAATAGGGTTGGTGCACTTTCAACGGTTAGCGACAAGTTAATATTTTTGTTTGAAACAAGCTGAACCCCGCGATTTTGCAGCCAGCCACTTTTAGCTATTGTTATTTAAAAGTTAAGTTAGTTGGTTATTTTTTGGCGGCATGACTGAACGATTGGCTGCTTCACAGTTCGATTTCCACACGGAACAAATATTTTTATGGCCTACACGAAGCTGTTCCGGATCTGGCTGTTTGTGTATGTGAGTTTAAATGTTTGTAAACGCAACCACGATACAAGAGAAATTACTAGTGCCCACACTAGTAATGTTTTTTAAAATAATAAAAAAGACAAAAGAAATTAATAAATATAACCTGTAACACAAACAAATCTAGGATAAGTCCCCTTCGTTCAGTTAGTATATGATAATGCTTTTCAGAGTTTGTCTCAATGAATGGTTCATAGCGTGAACAGGGCAATTGTATTTTAGACCTCTTCCCTTATCAGAAGAGGGACTATTAAATTTTCTCTGTCAAATGAAAGAAAGAAAGAAAAACAGAAATTTTTTCAGCACAGGCTCAGGCACACAATGACACACTTAACTGACTTAACATAGAAAACAGAAAATATTGCTTGAAACAGAATAAGTAACAAGAAAAACATAAAAAAAATAAATAGAAAAAAAAACAAATCTGACTGGTAGTTACAAAGATTTTTTGTGATTTTTTGCGCATTAAATAAAAAAGATAAACCGAGTCTTTACTTTATTGTGTTAGCATAGATCAGGGAGGAGTTCATAAAGTGCGCTAGACGTTTGTATCCAACATTATCAACGTGGTGATATGCTACTCTCCTGCCAACTTTTGTTTTTCCAATTTCCCAACTCGCCCATCGAAACAAATTGTTTACTCAGTGAGTGAGTATTTGGTTGACAGACGAGTCTATGGCCACCGGGTTTTACCAGCACGTATAATATTACAATGCGACGCAGGAGGTTTGTAGGTTCGATTCCCGGCTTGGGAAAACCGTTTGTACGATCTACAAAGATTTGTTCCGGGTGTTCTGGGTATTTGCTATGTATAATAAAAAATATCTATCAATGTAATGTATTGTATTAAGTATATCAGTCATCTAGTACCCATAACACAAGCTCTGCTTAGCTTGGGGCTAGATGATGCTGTGTGGATTGTCCAGCATTATTTATTATTTATCAAATGACTGTTTTTATCTTACCCTGTTACAATCCATGTAGATCCAATTAGAATTTTTGCAGCAGTAATAAAAACCAACGAAGCGATAACTTCCACAATTTATTATAATCTTTAATGTCTTCCGGCTACGACTATATATATACTCCGTTACATAACTAAGACATTATTACGCACTAGAAGGACAAACAAAGAACTTATTGGTAATGTTTTCTAAAAAGGTCAGCGTGCGTGTATAACCAAATGTATGAAGTAAACGAAGCAAATAGAGTAAAGGACCCCGTGAAAATGGCGCGAGTGCCGGTTTGAAGCAACAATTTCTCCAAAGAACATTAACATATATATACACTTATTAAAGAACAAGATAGACAATACAGAAGAAGAAACAACAATACAAACTATCTTAGAAACACATCAGGATGTAGTTTTAATCATCATCCTCCTGCCCTTATCCCAATTTATTTGGGGTCCGCGCAGAATGTTTTCTTCTTCCATACATCTCTACTTGCCGTCATCTCAATAGTCACCTCTTTTCTAGCCATATCATCTTTCACACAATCCATCCATCTTTTCTTTGGTCTCCCTCTACTCTTGTAACCCTACACATTCATACTCAAAACTTTCCTCACAACATGGTCCTCATTCCTTCGCATCACATGCCCATACCATGACAACCGATTTCCACGCAACTTCTCAGTCACAGGCACCACTTTCAGACTTCCTCTTACATACTCATTTCTTATTCTATCCATTCGCGTAACACCACACATCCCCATCAGCATTCTCATCTCAGCTGCAAGTAACTGCCTTTCATTCATCTCTTTTGCGGCCCACACATGTAGTTTTAATATTTTGTAAAAATATAAACACTCGACAGTGGCAACCCTACGAAGTCAAACAGTCCCAAAGTTAAGGGTTGTCTGTCCGGACCCCGGGCCACCGCAGGCCAGGACGGGAAATTGATAATTTTCACTACACGGTGGTCATGCAATAATTTATTCATGTCCGAGATATGATCCTGACCGATATTAATATTTAGTAGACATTGTCCCTCTTTGTCCCATCAGCAGAATTAATTCCAAAGTTGTTTGGATTGTAGAGAATATGTGAAGACTGAAGGTTGGTAGTTTTGGGGTAACGTAGTTGCGGGCTAGGCGTCTGTTTACGTAATTAGTTTTGGGAATTGACTTATGTTAAAGCTCATTTTGGCTTACGGCATTAGCGGGATATTACTAGGTTTTGACTTGTGGGGTTAAATTGTTTTGTAGTTATTAAGCTTACGGACAATTTGCTGGTGAGCTTATAAATTTATTCTAAGTACAGACGCCAGCACATCAAGTTATCTCAAACTGTAAATTTCTCCCAATTGTACATGAACACCATGGCACGGTTAGCGCAGTGGCTGAGCGATTGACTGCTGCGCCGCGTGTCGTGGGTTCGATTCTCACGATTCGAACAAATACGGGTAGTTGTTCCGGGTCTGACTGTTTGTTTATGTGACTTTGAATGTTTGTAAACGCACACACGACACAAGAGACAATCCTAGTGTGGAACAACGTTTTTTTTTTAAAAAAACCTTTGTGATAACGTTGAAAAACAATCAAAGAAATTTACAGATCAGGGTAGTTTGATGTGCTGGCCTCTGTACTTATGTAATGGCACACGGCACTAAGAAGATAGATTTTTCTTAAAATTTTAAGCTCGTTTTTCTAAGGGGAATAAAATCGTGGCACACCGGAATTCAAGCTTACACAACATTGGGATGCCCTATAAATGTCGCATTATCTGTTACAGTCTCACATGCCACTAGATATGTAGACTTGCGGCCTATCTAGAGATTGATCATCGTTTGAAACCAATCAAAGGCCAATCTTGAGAGGGCGAATCAGAAGCAGTAACTTAAGACCGCGGATTGTGATTGGAATTGACATACTTACGCTATTGAAATCGGCCGTTAAACTTCATTTGTCTTTGACGGCCGATGTGGCGCGACGGGCGAAGGTCCGCCTGCGACGCAGGAGGTTGCGGGTTCGATTTCCGCCCCAGGACAAATGTTTGTACGACCTACAATATTTGTTTCGGGTGTTCTGAGTATTTGCTATGTATAAAAAAAAAAACTATCTATGTAATGTATTGTATTAAGTATATCAGTTATCTAGTACCCATAACACCAGCTCTTCTGGGCTAGAGGATGCTGTGTGGATTGTCCAGCATTATTTATTTATTATTTACTTTTGTAGATTAAGAGTAAATCTTCCGAAAAATCTTAAAGTTTTTTTTTTCTAGTGGCCGCCCAGTGGTCGTCATTCGACTATTTTAGCTTCGTGCACTCCTACTCTACATACGAGTACAATAGAACTATTATACCTATATAATTTAAAAAGGGATCCGAAGTTTCGCTTCACGTATTAACATATAGATTTTTCTAATGACGTCACGACATACTTTGTCACCACTAAATTTCCAGGTGTGTCACCGTTGAACTAAACACAGAATAATACAAAGTATGCGTATGATAACATAAGTACACATAACTCGACGACAGAGATTCTTCTAAGAAACCGAATATTCCCTTTGTTGTAAGTCCTTAAGGTTCTAATAAAGTGTCACATAAAGTAGTATGAGTAAGTTGGCCGGTGAGAAGATGTTCCTAGGGCTGTCCACTGAGAGTTTTCTTTCGAATAAGGTATTTGGGACTGCAGTTGCTAAGTGAAAATAGAACATTCCAACTCTTCCGATATGTTTCCTTATATTTTAAATTGCACACATAACATCAAGGTTATACATAATACACATACTCCCATAACATGTATCAGAAAGTGTTCTACGTAAAAAAATTGAAACCACCTGGTCAAAGATACCTAAAGTCAGTGATTATACAGTCAAATTATTGTTTGCCGATTTACTATGTAGCCACTTAATTCGAGTGTCGAAGAATGAGAGTTGTGATTAGACAGACAAGTCAATTCGATGACGGTTAATTTTCCTGACTTTAAATTCTCAATCATTTTTTTTATCTGCATAATATGTAAGAACAAATAGATCAACTACATTTCGTAGGCAATCATTTTAGGCTAAAAGTGGGTAAAGTAAACAAAGACCTATACCTAGCCTTTTCCCAACCATTTTGGGGTCGGCTTACAGACTTATCAGATGCAACTGAATACGAACCAGTATTTTACATGAAGTGATTGCCTATCTGACCTCCACAATCCAGTTACTAGAAAACGCGGTACCCCTTGGTAAGACTGGTTGTCTGATTATCGGGCTTCTGACTACCCGTACAGACTGTCAAGGAGCTAAAACGGCTTCATTTGCTTTATGAGGCACGGAAGAGTCTCTTTACATAATGAACGGTCACCCATCCAGAGACTGACCTCGGCAAGCGTAAATCTTCGATCGATCCGTGTGGATATTTTTGTTTAGCCACGAGCTCGTCAGCCGACTTCAGAAGCAAAGTCAATGATTATTAAAATATAAGTACTTATTTGATAAAATGCTGGTAACCCTAAGCCATGGCCCGTTGGTCTCCAGTTCTTAGAACACGGCCTTACATTGTCGCGAATGTCGCACTTAATTTATTGGGTGACACCCCTGTTTATTGCTTTTTATTATTAATTTTAGTGTTTTATGACTGGCCAGGGTTAAAAAAATATTAAAATTTGATTTACAGATAAAATAAAGGGCTTTCAAATTATTGATTTAGGATTTTATTGCCCAAAGTTCTTTCATTTGAAAAGGTTTGCTAAGAAACATGTTGAATAAACAATATCGAAATATACACTTATTCCCATGTACATCTGAATGTCGCTTCGCATGAGGTCCTGGGTTCGATTCCCACGTTGAGCAAAGTGTTATTGAGTGTTCTACTAGAAATTTTCTCGATAGCTACACAGAGTGTCAATTTGTGCTTGGTTGATAGCAATAAGCTGGCCAACTATTTCATGGGATTTAAACACAACTGGTGAAATGTGGGTTTCGGTAAGTGCAACTGCTCCTCTGCCCATATCTTTGAATACAGCTTGATGTTATGTCCCTTTTACATTTGTGAGTACTTTGTATACACTTTAAAGCTACTATTTACTGGGTTGTGCTCAGTCAAATTTCTTTCCTATACTGACGTGTGGAATGAATCGGTTCTCTTCAAGATGGTTGAGCTGAATGGTGCTGGTCTATGCGTCATTTCCACGTTGACACGGCTTATTTGAATTATTTTATTTTTAATTTGTCTGTTTTTCTTTTTTTCTCTGGAATCTTTGAGGTTGACGTCTTGCTACAATTTTTTTTAAATCTTCATCATCTGCCTACCCTTTTCCCAACCATGTTGGGGTCGGCTTCCAGTCTATCCAGATGCAACTGAATAACAGTAGTTTACAAGGAGCTAGTTTACACTGGCTATCTGACATCGACCCAGTTACTGGGCAACACGATACCGCTTGGTAAGACTGGTTGTCAGACTTTCGGGCGTCGGACTACCCGTAACGACTGTCAATCATACAATCAACATGAGTATTAAGATTTTATTATTAACATTAGTTATAAGTTTTATACTAATAAATTGGATCCTTATTATCTAAAATAAACGTATATTATTATTATAAGTAGATAATCTCACGCTCTTTGAACTCATCAGCATCAACTAAATACTTGACACCTTTTATCTCTTCCAAACTCAAAAAAATCGCGCATCAAAACAAAACAACCGCCACGAATGCTGCTCTACTCGGTTTCCCGTGTCGTCCGATGTCGCGGCGATACGGCTGATGTACGGGACCGGCAGCCGGCGGCGCTACGACAAAGGCGCGCGCCATTAACTGATATGACATGACTATAAAGTAACCTCACCGTGGGACGATGACGGCAGCTGTGTGGGTAAGATGCTCTATTTGGAGTTTTGTTTTTTTTTCCGGTCGAGATTCACAAATATTAAAGGACTTGGTTCGGGGGAGATGATGATGTTGGTGTGTGTTAGTGTTACTATCGTCTGAGATGCAAAATACTGTATATTTTCACGTATAGGTATGTCTTCTTTTCCTTTAAGTACCTATTGCATTTCACCACCTTCAGGAACGTACGTAAATAAGATTATACATTTTTTGATTCAGTCTTTCAAATTCGTCATTCAGATGTCACAAGCTCATTTGGAAAACAGTTGTTTTATTGGAGAAAACTTAAAAGTTAAATATTTTCTCGTGTGAATTTTAGCCTGGGGTACACCCACAGTTCGCCAGTTATGTCTACTTCTCATGTTATAGGAGGCGAGCCTATTACCATCAACTAGCCACAATTCCAAGCTAAGAGACTAAAGAGGAATTGCTGATAAAAGAACACAATATCACATTTGCCCCGACCGGAGAATCGAACCCCGGACCTGTTCAGCAGTAAAGAGTTGACTGGTATGTAAATCACGAAGTAGAGCCCCCTCCTCTCCAATTCAGATCCACCACAATATTTTGCACCGTACACACATTACGAACGATCATTTCACATTATATTACGCTCGCGATGTGTCGGACGCGTTTTTGCGTGAACCGGGTATCGAACCCGTGTCGATGAGCGCCACTAACCATAAATATGTGTCGTGCCAACACGGCTCCACTCATAACGTATCAATTGTCTTTATGATCGCAATTTTTATTATTTATGTGCAACATTTAACGTGTGAAGATTTTATCTGTGTGTGGACTATTTTTTTTGGCTGGTTTTTGTTTTTATTTATTTATTTTGGGAAAACCAACAGTTACACACATATCTTAATTTAGTATAATAAAACTTAGAAAGTATGTTTACAAGTGTAGCTCACGACGTTATCCACATCTTAAATAAATCAATTTTTTAGGAACTATTTGCTTGGAAAGCAGCTTGCAGCTTTACTTTTTTTTGTTTTTGGAATAAAAACTTTTGTCGCGTTGAGCGATTATTGGTAGGGCAAAAGTTACGGGTCCGCGTTACCGACATGCTTATGGAACGTTTAACGTCAGACTGATAGTTATTCCGAGGTTTTAAGTATACACTTCTGTCGGCAGTCCCAATGATCTTGGTCAGATCACATGAGTACCATGCAGACCAGTGTCTGAGGTGTGCTTTTGAGAAAAGAACTACACAGATATGAATGGATCTGTCGAGTCAGTCTACGCATTTGTAAGTAATTGCTCGATGACGCAAGAGTATGTTGCAGTGTAGTCTAAAATTCAAAATAAAGAAGTACCTCGTCATAGCCTAGCCTTTTCCCAACTATGCTGGGGTCAGCTTCCAGTCTAACCAGATGCAGCTGAATACCAGTATTTTACATGAAGCGACTACCTATCTGACCTGCACAACAAAGGTACTGGGCAACACGATACCCCTTGGTAATACTGGATGTCAGCCTTCCGGGTTTCTGACTACCCGTAACGACTGTCAATTATCTACAAATGACAGCTGGGAACAACGGCTTAGTGTGCTTTCCGAGGCACGGAGGAGTCTCGATATTTTACGAATGGTCACCCATCCACAAACTGACCGATCAACCCGTGCGGCTGTCTTTATTTTGACACGAGCTCCTCAAAATGAAGAAGTAGGTACAACAAATTGAATTTTCTATACCCACTCATGTAAATGGCTTTCCCTGCCCTGTCTGTTCCATTATCCAGAGGCTCTTGTATCGTATTGACTGACTCCAAGATTGCTGGTCCATTGAATTTTCACCGATATCTTAAAGATAGCGTTTACTGTAATAATTTCTAAGATAATACTCACAGAGAGACAGCTTCTGATTCATTCATAGGTTGTGCTATATAGATAAGTTTTGATAACGAATACGTGGACTTAGGAAACTGTTGAATTGGAAAGCAAAGAAAGCAATCCGCTCATATTGGGACTAGTGATAAGGATTTTGTGATTTATTTAATGTAATTATACAACTTTCAACTAATTATTTCCTTTTTATGCGCAGGACACAGTTGGATATATGTAAAAGGTCGAACATTTTTAATAAGCCATCTAATTACATAAAATATTTAAACAAATTGTTGATTAACAAATGCTACTATACCATTGACGAATTCTTTGTTGGCGAAATTTCATGTAACCGAGCCTTTAATTCTTTGTAACGTAGTATTCGCATTTAAACACTTTTAATATTCATTTTATTTCTAAAATTGTTAGTTTATGATATATGTTTATTATATAAAACCAGTGTGCTTAGCACGAACGCTTGACGTCAACGAACCGTCAATTCGAACGAATTTAAAATTAAGAACACTCGTTTTGAATTCAATTTTAAATATTTTTTTAAACTTTATTCATATCTATGCGTGATACTAATTATGCTGGCCTCATAAAATAACACAAAGTTTTATTTTTACTTTTAAAATACAGGCAATCTGTTGTATAAAAAGTCGCATTAATAATACTATGATTTAGACTACTTGGACTTTGTTGTAATAACATACATAATTATAAATAATAATATTTATCTTGGACTTATGTTAATATGAATTTTACTACATCTAAGATCAGCGGATATCTTTATAGCACGGAAATTGGGCACGGCTCTGTAAGTAATCCGAAGTTCAAATATCATAACACTCCCAGGTATACTCACCAATAAAATCCTAGAACGCATAAATCAAAAGAACTTCCGAACAAGTTGGTGTGTCAAATACTTACCCAACTTAGACTCGGTAGCCAAAGTTTTCCAGGTGTGGGGAAGAACTTATTGATATATGCCAGCTCCCAAACGTACTGTACGTCATGTTTGGCTCCTCTATATTCTAACAGGGTGCTGTAGTTGGAGTGGTAAGTATGGTTAGGTACTTAGTTTGGTTTACATACAAAGTCAATCAAATAACACACTGGTGTTATTAAAATTTCAAGTAAAAAAAAAATGATAGTTTCTGCGATGGCCTGGATGGATGGAAACAAAATTATATCTGATTAGTAACTAAGCTAAAAAGTGTTAGATACCTACTTAGTATTTAAATGTAATTTGTACTTACCTATCTATTTAATAGTGTACACAAGTAATATGTGGAAATGTTTTTGTCAAAATCAAAGTTCTTTTATTCAAATTTGGCTGAGAATCAGCTCTTTTTGAACGTCAAATTGTACATTTACCCAATATATTTACTTTAAATTTGTTGTAGAATGTACAATTGTTTGTCTTTCCAAAATAAATAAATTGCTCTATGCTAACATGTATATTTTTTGTTAAAATGTTATTATAGATCACTAAAAAATGAAATTTTGAACTTTAAACTGACAAGGGACATCGACAAGTCGTTGGCCGACTCTTAACGTGAACTGGCTAGACGTTTTTTGGCCAACGAATCAGCATTGCCATTCAACGTATTAATTCTGCCAGCCTTTTGGGCACTTTTCTCGTTGTCAGCGATGCGGATTAATTTTTTAATGCCTTATGATAAGAATCATAACGCATACAAAAAATAACAATTTGACATTTGACACTAAGAGACACAGTAATGTGTGCTAAGTTAGCATTTAAGTAGTGAATAGTGACGATTTTGTGTACAGATTCTCAGATCAGATTTTCCCAATAGAACATGAACCTTATTTCTATTCAGATAAAGTTGAAAAACTATCGAAGAAATCTGATATATTGTGGTAGCTTGATGTGCTAGCCTCTGTTGATACATTGTTTATATTATAGTCGCTTTATAGTATTGATAGTAGTAGTAGCTATATGTAAAATTGCTTAAAAGACTTGTAGTTAAATTAGTATTCTACTTCTGTAGTCTTCCGTAGTAGTGTAGTGTTCTGTTATTGTAGTCAACTCTTAATTATTGAATGAAGAGTTGAAGTTTAAGTAGTATGACCTGATCCCTCCAGCTTGGGCTACTTCGTGATTGACATGAACGTTATAGGCTTTTAATTTTTTTTTATAACAGCCATTTTTTATCTGCCCCTGACCAGCAATTGGTTGATTCACAGAATTACGCACATTGATAAACTCAAGCCGAGTGTTAAAATAATAATCAATCACTGGTCAAACTTCAACATTTATCTCACTTTGACGATGAAAAATGACTTATTTGTCAATTACTTTTCACCAGAACCAAGGGTCACTTTCTGCAAACTAATACTACACTAGTTATCAAAGCAATAACATCCTTGCTACGGTAAAAATAAGGATAATTTTAATGCAAAAGGAGACTTGGCAAATTGTTGCAAAGTTCGTCAACTGTTGATACATGCTGAAATAGATCGTATCGACTGAAAATAAGAGCGTCGACACATGTATAACCAAGATGGTGAAGTGTAGGGTGGCAATAAATAAGGAGTCGGAATCTAGGAGTATTGGTATCGGTCGCGACTGATAAAAGTCCTCTTTCGCACGACCGACTTGTGATCTTTTCTTAGTGTAGTGCAGGCATGGTTTGTGGTTTGTCGATGATTATAAAAACAAAATCACATAGAATTGTTAATATAATTTATTAATATGATAGTTGCAATACAGATTTTAAAACACTAAAGCCTATAGACCAAGGGCTGTACTTTAACGTGTTAAAACCACAATTGTTCCGTTGCGAAAAAGGGTAATTGCAATTTTATTCATTCTGTTTTTCTCCATCTCGATTATTGGAGGTTGTGCATTACAGGATAGTGTACACTGTATAAGTTATAATTTTGTAATATTTAATTGTAATGTACATATTTTTCTCCGATGATCATTAAAATAAATAAATAAATACATATCTCTCTCACACTGGAACAGTGATGGGTGTATACAATATAAACATTCGACTCTTCGAAAAATACATTTAAATTCACAAGACAATCGATTATCGATATTCAAATACCGATTTTCCAATCGATACTCCCATCACTATTATTACTTAGTGTTCCCGGCACGTTCCAGTCAGCTGCGAGCCTTTTGTCTGTTTTCTTTTTAATTACCTCCAATAAATAGGCACTCAGCAGCCCGCCGCCACTATTTAAGATAGGGGAGACACCGCTCTCTTGGACACTGTGCCTCGATTTACAATGATACTGGATGCTGGGAAATTAAACTGTGGAGATATTTGATGAGGTATTGGTAAGTATGTAGCGCGTTCTTGCATTTTGTTGGTGTCGGGGTCGAAAGCTCTATTGCTGAGCGTGAGGTGCTGGGTTTGATTCCCGGTTCGGGTAAAGTGTTATTAGGTTTTTCCATTACGAATTTCTTAGATCTCTTTATATATTGATATAGTGGTATGTGTTAAATTTAATTAAAATTTTCAAAGAGGACTGTGTTTTATTAAAAAAAGGTTCTTTTAAAGTTACAGCAGACAGTACGAATAACATCTTAACTTTACGTCATATCGAAAAACCTTACTAAATTCAGAAACCGTTTTCACGCGCCCCACCATAATGTTATGGCAATGGTAAGTATGTAGTGTGTTCTTGCATTTTGTTGGTGTCGGGGTCGTAAGCTCTGCTGCTGAGCGTGAGGTGCTGGGTTTGATTCCCGGGTCGGGTAAAGTGTTATTAGGTTTTTCCATCTGAAATTTCTTAGATCTTCTTATATATTGATATAGTGGTATGTGTTACATTTAATTAAAATTAATATCGAAAAATCTTACTAAACTCAGTAACCACTAAATGAATTTTTCACACGACCCAAGTGATTTCCCGCTCCCCACTATAATGTTATGGCAATAAAAGGACACAGGTAAATGTAACTTCGATGCGGTTGCGATGGTCGTTGCAAAAATGAAGTGTCCCATTAGAGGACAGGGATGGACTTGAAGGGTTCATGGTTTCCGGGGGGATGTTGGTGAAAGTTACAGTCTTGAGTTTGCCAAATAAATAAATAATGCTGGACAATCCACACAGCATCATCTAGCCCCAAGCTAAGCAGAGCTTGTGTTATGGGTACTAGATGACTGATATACTTAATAAAATACATTACATAGATAGCTATTTTTTTATAATACATAGCAAATACGCAGGACACCCGGAACAAATGTTTGTAGATCGTTCATTGTCCCAGGGCGGGAATCGAACCCGCAACCTCCCGCGTCGCAGGCGGACCTTCAGTCGTCAAAATAAGATGAAACAGCAGCAGTAAATTAAGGAACCTGGGTACAAAGAAGCTTTTTGTATGAACATAGTACATTCTCGTATTTACATTACCGCTGATTTGAGTAAACTATTTTGCATTTTTTGGTGGAATTTTTAAGGGCCTCAGAAGTAAGGCACATAAAGAATCAGACATTGGGAGCTTTTAATATCTCCTTACGTGAAAATAACACTTTGTTGGTACTCCATTTTACGCATAATAAGCGCAAGGTGAAGCGTGGGATTGGCTTAGTTAAAGTTTATGTCGAGAAGGAGGGCCGTAAGTTAGAACTGCCAAAATTCAACTACGTAGTAACCAGTATTTGTATTAAATGATAAATGATATTTATTTCTATAAATAGGTTTTTACAAACACTTTTACACGTCAACAAGTTTTTTTTTTAAATAGGTTGGTGTTTCGCTATCTAACTACTCTGAGAAGAAACAACGAAAGAAAATCAAAGATCACAGTCTTTTTTGGTTAGATCATGTGAGGACCATGCAGATTAGTGTCCGAGATGGTCTTTTGAGGAAAGAATCACACAGATATGACTCATATCTGTGGTTATATCGTGCGTGAATTGAACATTGAATACATATAACAGATATATATATACACACAACAGGTCCACACCTGTTCAATGTATTAATTCACGCACCAATCTACGATTACCGTCAATGATTTTTTTAAGAAGTTTATAGCAACTCATATTACTGTTGTATCAACGACAGCAACAACAAAAATATTCCATCGAATAATCAAACCAAAAAGTTAAACCTCTCAAACCAAGCTTTTCAAGATTTCTCACACGCACAAACCGATTTTCCCTCCCCGCCAATAAAAAGAACATGAGTGAATGTAAGTCTCGTAACGCACAAACATCGCCATTACAAAAAAATAAAGTGTCCTACTAAAGGGCAGGGCCGCATTCGAACGCGTTAGTAATTCGGGAGCGAGCGAACGAGTCCCTGGCGTGGTACTTGGTGCTTGTGTTTTATTGATATTTTAGCGTTGGAATGATTTTTCGTTGCGACTACGAGTCTCTTGGGGTGGGCCTGTTAGTATTGATGGCTGGCCTCGGTGACGGACTTGGGAGAGGTAAAAAAAAAATTATTTTTATATTTTAACATTTTGTTTTAGATTCGCAGTTATATATTTACAGTTCAACGTTTGATTTTAATTTTATGAACTGATTTTTTGCAAATTTGAAGTCAAATATATTATTTTTATTAGACCATGCAGTAAAACAAAATGTAAAAATAACTTTAATTGCCCCTTCTCAAACGTGGTTTCGGATGTGGAACTATGGACAACAAACTCTTTATTTGCAACTACTAGAAGATAACTGTAACACAATTCTGACGACTTCTGACGACCGATGTGGCGCGGCGGGCGAAGGTCCGCCTGCGACGCAAGAGGTTGCGGGTTCGATTCCCGCCTTGGGACAAATGTTTGTACGATCTACAAATATTTGTTCCGGGTGTTCTGGGTATTTCCTATGTATAATAAAAAATATCTATATATGTAATATATTGTATTAAGTATATCAGTCATCTAGTACCCATAACACAAGCTCTGCTTAGCTTGGGGCTAGATGATGCTGTGTGGATTGTCCAGCAATATTTATTTTATTTATTTATTTAATTATAATATACAAAAAGCAAAGCTATTCAAAGTACAATTATGGTGATCGTGTTAGGTAGAAGGCACTAAACGTAATTTAGTCTCATGTCCGCTGTTGTTTGACCAAAATTAAATCAAATCATAGCAATAAAGGCTATATCATATTCATATGCATGTGCAGTTTCGTATTATCCAAATTTCCTGTTTGCCTGTTCAACCTTTCATACTTTCTCACTCAACCCCAAATCCGCCCCCTCTCCAATACAGGACATATCAGTATCTCTGTGTACAGCGACATGATCGACATACATCAGCCCACTGAAACATTCACGCTAACGACACGTTGCGCGTAAAACACGGTTATGATTGGACCGCCTTTTACGGTCCAACCGTTAAAGTTACGGATGGTTAGCGGTTTTTTGGAGAGTTTGAGTGATACCTCTAAAAGGGATTTGAAAAGTACTGGCAATGATACTGGAAGTTTTCTTTTTTATGTGATGTGAGCGTTCGATTTAGATTGTCATTTGTTTTTTTTGTGAAGAGGTCCAACAGTGTTATTATGAAAAATACCTTCGCGTGAAAAGTTGGGTGAAGTGAGTTGGCCCAGCTTATGTAAGATAGACTCACTACACCCACGTTTGTATTTGGATTTTAAACAGAATAGACCAGCAGAACCAATTTGAAAAATGGAATGCATCGCTGGATTTATAGATAAAAAATATTTTGCTTTTATGTATGTATGTAGTTAGTTTTATATTGTAATTCGATTAAGTAATTCTGTAAATATTGTATAGTAAAAATACAAAATATAATTAAAATTATATGAAAACTATTACCACTAACCAATGTAATCGCTAACGTATGTTTCACTAATATGCTTCATGAAATTATTTAGACGTTAAGAACATAGTTAATTTACCTTAATTGACGAATTATAGAAAACTTTAACCTAAACAGAGACCGAACGCTTTTAAAAGACATAAATATATTCTTTCTAGCGAATTACACTTGCTTTTAAGAATAAGCAAGGACTATGTTCTGTTTTGTGTAATTTCAGGAGAAACTTTAGAAAAATATCATAGCCTTGTAGAACCTCCTTTACGATATAGTTCTACATCATGTTCCAAGTATTTAACAACTTTCAGTACCGACTAGTAAAACACAAAACACAAATAAATATCCGCGTCGTGTTCCAACGAACTGAATATTAAATTATTCCTGCGTTAAACTTATACCCAGTAAACATGTCAGCTAAACATCTTAAATAAGCTTGTAACAAAACCCTGGGGTGTCCACCCGTATACCCACGACGGATATTTCACGAGACAATGTGAGAAAGATAAAAATACGCGAAGGCGACATGAGCTTCAACAGATATTGTCAACATCGTAAATCGTAATTCGATAACACCGGACTGTACCGAGAAATTCAGACAATATTGTCACCCTACCATAATTTTATGACTTTGTTTTACATCGAAGCATCCGTGTTTATTCAAGTTTGTACAGGGTATTGAAAAGGAGCAATGTATTTTCATGAAAAAAAATACATAATGTGTGATTTTTAGGCCTTTTGTAGCGACTAGATATATTATATCATTAACATAAACATATCAGTTTTAGTCTAAAAATCACCCAACAACACCTGTATTAACACCAAGATTGAAGCAGAAATAGGATGTTTCATTTAAAAAAAGAAAATACAATCGCACGATATAAAAATTATCAAAACCCTATCTTGCAACAACTCCTTGGATCGCATCTATCAGACTAATCTACGTAGCATGCGGCATTCTGCACATAAATCCGAGCGGCACAACTGCGCGGGCGCCGCGTAAAGCAACCACCTTGTCGAACAAGGATGGCCACTCAGCGGAGATAGCAACAACGGATCTTATCGCCGAGGTGACAATACTGCAAGTTGCGCATTGTTGCAGGAATTAATGTATGGGATTATAGTAGACTGTACGTGAGGTACTTTTAGCTGTTTGGTTTTGAAAGTTTTATATTTGCTTGCTTTTGGCTTTATTAGCTACAACTGACTGTTTGTGACCTGCACGCCAAGAAAAGAAAACGTTCTTTCTATCCAACTCGACTTCCACCCGAGCACGCTGCGCCCCGTCCACTGTAGAGAATTGAAAGCATCTTCTCTTCAGTTTTAACATCGCCATTTTTAGGACGGTAGAAATATTTCAACAATCTGTCATGTTGGCTATTCTTCCGTCGACAAAAACCGTTCCTATTAACTTTAATAGGAACGGTTTTTGTCGAAGCATGACTTCATGCTACGCATCCTGGGAAGCCAAAATAGGTGTAGATATACCAATTACCAATGCAATTTTCGTGAGATGGATCACCGAAGAAAAAAGTTGGTAGAAGGTACAGTTTATTAGTTATCTTATCAGTTTTTGGTTAGTGTAACTACGTGTAATATGTATTATTTGACAATAGTAGACACTATTGACTATGCTATTTTTCCATGGCGCTGGACTTACTTTTCCAAACCTCAGGAGGGAAGACGATAGGAATCGAGGTGTATGGATATTTCGCCACTGCCAATTACACTTCCACAACCCGGTTACCGGGTAACCATTGGTAAGACTGTTAGTTAGACTTTTTAGGCGTTTGACGAATCGTAACGACTGTCAAAGTACAAGAATGTTAGTCAGGTCCAGGCACTGCTTTTTTTGCTTTCCAAGACACGAGGGGGGTCTTGGTATGTAATGGATGGTCATACAACCACGATACACCTTCGATGGAATATTTTTACTTAGTCACAAGACACTCTTCAATAATAATGTTGCTTTATAATGGCGCCGTTACCTTGGTACACAAACTAAACTTAATTTAGAGAATTTACGTCTCTTGCTGACAGACAGCAAGAGTAAAGGACGGTGACAGACAAGAACTAATGCAGATATGACAAATGAGTTTGTGCCTCATATTTCACAGTGTAAACACACGGCGAAGTTTAAGAAGGTCTATTATCAAATACCATTTCACCACTGATCAGATGATTATTTGACTACTCTTACTTCAGCAAGATACTTTATAAAACGCTACCCAGTACCTAGATCTAAGTCCTTTTGCAAATCGATGTCTCCCTCGAACTCCCAAATTATCACGCAATTAAAACAAATAAACAATTTAAACTTTTATCCCAACTTGAGCAAAGTATTCACAATTCGTCAGCTGCGAGAACTTCAGTAACTAATTCCCGGTTCTCGTTCCCACCAGTGGCTTAAAACAAAGTGTCGTAATTAGTCAATAGGGGAGACAGGGCAACTCCTAACAAGTTATTTGGCACGGCCATTTCGAAGCCGTGTTTATTATACCCGGTGTCCCCAAACTAATTTATTGGACCCTTAGCGCCCTTGCCCTTAGATGGATCACCTAATTTAACATTAAGGCTACCTACAGGTGATTTCTGGTATTTTTGGCCATCATTTTTGTTTTGGGAGTTATTGTGTTGTCCATGTTAAGTACCTACTTTTACATGTACTCGTACTTGTAGGCACGTGTCGAAAAAGGGTGCCTTCCCTTTTTAGCCATTGTGATACCCAGATTCCTAAAATAGTAGTTTGTCTACCAAAATTATGATGTGTACAAAACCACTTTTTTTTTCACTCGGCCTTTTTGGTAAAATGTGGAAACTATAAATGATTGGAATACTGGCAATGTTTATTAAACAAATTGCTTTTGTTATAACCATATACAGAGGCATTTTATACCATTATTAACAAACTACGACACGGTTGGCGCGGTGGTTGAGCCATCGGCTGCTGCGCCGCGTGTTGTGGGTTCGATCCCCACACGGAACAAATATTTGTATGGCCTACAGGTAGTTGTTCCGGGTCTGGCTGTTTGTGTATGTGAGTTTAAATGTTTGTAAACGCACCCACGATACAGGAGAAATTCCTAGTGTGGGGCAACGTTTTTTTAAAAAATAGGAAATAGAAAAATAGAATAGAAAATAGAACTACGGTGAAGCCAAAAGGAAGGGTTGTATTTTGCCCAGTCTATGGAAGTGCATATGTTTCACCGTAGCACCTAAATTCCTCGTCCAAAATTGATGAATCATTTATTTATTTATTTATTTATTATTAAGGCACATCAACAACACAAACACAGACATTTACAAATAACAGAATGGCATGGACTAGTGTTTACGTCAATTACAGACGTGCACAGCATTCACAACAAAAGAGAAGAAAAAACACAGCATTCACGTTACAAAAAAAAACACACACAATAAAAGAAAACAAAAGAACAACAACTAAGCTAAAATATCGGTAGTAGAGAGAATATAATTTTGAATTATTATATTCTATTATTTAAATTACATTATGTTATACCTATTATTCTATATTATTATTTTATTTTATTTTAATCATGAGTCAATCGATTTGTTATTATAGACCGGGTGACATTTTTACGAAGTATCTTTTACTCACATTATTACGAGTATAATACTGATCTTTTTGCTGTCGCATCAAGGTTAAAACGCAAAAGTTTTCTTTTTTGGTTCAGACACTCGTTTACACTGTGGTTTTTTTCAGATTAACAACTACTTATAAACACCTAGTTCTAAAACAAATAATAAAACAAAATAATCGAACACACACAAATACCTCCTAAACCTAAACCTACCTTTGCCCAAACAAAAACAAAAAACACTCGCAAATAATTTTGTCACTGGCCCCAAATACTCGTAAATATGGCAGTTATTTATCGGTCACGCAAGACAATCGTGCTTGTAATTACTGGCAGGACAGCCGGAGACCCTGCTGAGAGGTCCCACGTACACGCATGGGGGTAGGCAGGGAGGTATGTGTAGCTATAGCGTGATCTTTTTCCGTTTAGAGAGTCATTAATTACGTAACTATTGTTTTGGGAGCTTGGCGAAATTTTTTTTTTTTTTTTTGCGAATGTCATCTCGCAGTTGACTAATGCTCGGCTGGAATTCCCTGTGGGGACATAATAAATTAAGGCCTTCAGCTAGGACATACAACTTAAAAACTAAGCGGCTACCTACATCCTAAGCGCACCCTCTGGGGGTACGGACCTCAGCTTAGGGCATCGCTGAGAGAGGATCTAAACGTAGTATTTAGGGACGTCATAAAATACAGTTTTCGTGCGGTCAGTCGGTGGCCGGGCTCAGCTCTTATGCACAAAGCTGTGAGTTCAAATCCGGCTAAATACCACTGCTACTTTTCAATTCATATGTAATTTCTCAATTTATCTTGGATTTTGGTGAAAGAACACATGCATCATGAGGAATCTTGGATTCATAATAAAATAAGATAGAAATTGCCAATCCGCCTTATATGGTGACATGTGGGTGTACTTACAGTACACCAAAATTTCACCAGTTCATGCTGCCTGCTAATCCTTCGGAGGATAGACGTGATGTTATGCATGTATACTATATACAGAATCAGTCAAAACTAGTCAAAATAAACCATGCCACTTGTAATTAGCTCTACCACAGTTAATGTTATGAACTCCTAGTACGACGCTGTGGTCAGCGTCCAGGATCTCCCAGGGGGGCTGAAGGGAGTGAAGGGCAGGGGGGGCTAGTCCACAAGACACGTAACGACGTCTTTACATTAATTATCTCGGCAAGCCGCGCTGAGATTCGGACGTTGCAATCTTGAGTTGTTTTTGTTCTTGTCGAGTATGATATTTTTGTTGTTTGAAGAAGTTGGTAGATTACACCATCGATCACAGTCTTTTACTAGAGAAAAATGTTGGACATACAATAATTATGTAATAATTTACCAATAAACATCAACATTTAAAATTTAATAAATCGTAGGCACCGAAATTTAGAGTGATTCGCTGAGGGAAAAATGAGGAAAGAAAGAAAGAAAAACCTTTGTTTAAGGTGTAATATAAACGACTAAAACTTAAACTAATGTTAAAAAATTTCAAAGTAATATTAAAGAATATAAATAAAAAAAAGACCCGAGAGAGGCCAAAAAGGCGGCATGTAAAGAAAATTTAAATATCATCATCATCTGCCTAGCCTTTTCCCAACTGTGTTGGAGTCGGCTTCCAGTCTAACCGGATGCAGCTGAATACCAGTATTTTACATGAAGTGACTGTCTATCTGACCTCCATAACCCAGTTACTGGGTAACATGAGACGCCTTTATAAGACTGGTGGTCTAATTTTGGGGCTTCCGACTACCCATATTTTTATTTTATTAAGAAAATTTAAATATGAAATCATCAATGTGTGATTAGTGACGACAAAGCCACTGAAAAGATTTTTTTCACACGCATTTTAATTGCAGGAAACCGTAAGAAATACTTAAGTGCAGGAAACTTTTCACTTAAAATATTCTGCCGTTCTTTAACTAGAAAGCCCTTAGTTAACCCTCAAATGGTATTTTTTTACTTTTTAATAGAAAGTGATAGAGGTCAAAATTCTCTATCTTTCTGTCTATGAAATAGTTTTACAGCATAAATAGTTCCAGAGATATGAACATTTTGTAGGCCGTTAAGTAACATAATTTATGATGATTCCATCACTTGAAAGCGTCTTAACCACACTTATTCGCTTAATATACATTAAAATACATCAACTTAAAAGGAAAGAAATATCAATTGATGTGTCCAACAATCATTAAGTAGTAGTTTTTAAGAAATAAGGATTAAATAAATAAATAATAATAAATAAATAAATAATGCTGGACCATCCACACAGCATCATCTAGCCCCAAGCTAAGCAGAACTTGTGTTATGGGTACTAGATGACTGATATACTTAATACAATACATTATAAAGACAGATATTTTTTATTATACATAGCAAACACCCAGAACACCTGGAACAAATTATTTTGTTTTATTCCTGCGTTTTTTGCTATTTTCCCGGAAACAACATTTTGGGCTCAACGACCTTTTAGTTAAAGGACGGCAGTATTGTTTACATAAAATGTTTATGCCATACAATCAAAGACAATATGATCATTAAGGCACACATTGGAATTTCATATTTTTCATGTAGCTACCGATTTTTAAACAAAACATTCCATGTAGTATGCTAAGGGAAATTATTTAAATTCACCCGTAACGACCCTTAAGAGCGGAAATTATAGGTATTATCAGATTATGGCGGTCACATTAACTTGCAAAACATTTATGTTGCTATTATTTTTTGAGTTTAGTAAGGCGATTTAAAAAGGGTATGGTACAGGTGAGAGGCAGAAGTCCAACACTTACGTGTTTTGAATATTCTACGACTGACGTCACTCAAGTACCTACAAAACACCATCATATGACACATCATACCGAAATATGCTATACCTTGTAGTCATCGTACTTTGTGTGCAGATCTCTCGTCTGTTTTAAAATAATAGTTATTAACAGCACCCTGCGGTGAGAAATGAGACGATTCGAAATTTCCACGGGAATACTTTAGTTTGTCGTGGTAAAAATAGCCTATGTATTCCGATGTAGATCCAGAATATAAGCAACCTCTATTACACATTTCATTGTTCTGTCTTAAGTAACATAATGTAAGCAAATAATTACTAATACTATCACAAGATTCATCTTGTAATAGGTATTACGACTAAAAATAACTATTTTTCGATGCCCTGTGATTATTTATTTTATTTTATTTCTTCATGTATTAATAGTTGTATCGTTATAGAAATAATTTATGTTTTTATTTAAGTTAATTTATGTCGTACCGCATAATGCACGTTCTCAGTGGAAAAATAAATAAATCTGTCTTATTTTTCTTCCACACACATATTCCGAAAAACTTATAATAAATGTGTGAAGATATTTATATTGTGCTCAGTTAACCTACTGCTATATGCCTCTAAGTTGACGTCAGTATGGACGGGATGCTGTGACGAGGTCCCCATCAATAATGCGCGCAGGCCCACGTTCGCGGGACACTCTCCAAATTATTCATCGACTTTGTAGGGTTGATACCGAAACATAGAAGTTGGTCGTTCAATCTAGATTGGATGTAATAAAGCTGTTTCAAGTTTTTGGGATAATTTTATTGGTCAGTTTAGTGTAAGTTTTAATGAATGTTTCTCTTCTTCTACTCCGAAGAAACGATGGAGGGATTGTGTGGAAGATGTTGTTGATGGCTAGGAAGGAGGTGATTATTGAGATGACAGCAGGTAGGAGATCTATGGAAGTGGAACCCCAAATAAGTTGGGATAAGGGCTGGTTGGGTCTCACATAAACGTAACATCACTGGAGGTGTACCTATACTCTAGATTGCTATTGAGAAATTCCAGATAAAACCCAAAAGCACTTTGTCCCAACTGGGAATCAAACCCATTAACCTCATGCTCGGATCCACTAGACTAACGAGTCTCAATAATTGTGGTGTTGAGACCTAATCCCATAGAGCAGGTATGGCGAACCTTTATTGGTGAACGTGCCATAGTTTATATAAAAAAAGTATTGTTATTGTTGTTAAATTTGCCCATGAAGTACCGTCTTGAGTTAGTAATTTAATGCACAAAAATAATAATAAATAAATAAATTTTGTTCCGTGTAACCACTGGCACGTGTGCCATTGGTTTTCCATCCCTGCCATAAAGATTAAGTTTCTAATAAATACTTAAACTTGATTTGAAAATTGATGACGGAAGATAGTAAAGTAAAAGACTTACTTACTTACTTAAAAGACGCGTTCATTTGTTTTAAAAACAATTGAATGTTCTATTGAGCAGGGTTTACATGCAATCATTTACCAATGTCTCAGATGCTAGTTATATAAATCTAAAGTTCCAATACATTTCGCTCGCTATCCATTTCCTGCTAACCCTATTTTAAAGCGGTGTCAAGAGTGACCGTACGTAAATTATTTGTTCAAATTTAGAACAGGATCGGTTAAACGTTTCGGGGTACCAATAAGTAATATAAACACCACTTGCGACTGACCTTTCCACCTCCCCTTCGGCCCTTAAAATTGTATGTTAAGAGGGTTGATTGGTATGAAATCAGGGGTCAAGAAATTCTGGCGGGTGTGTAGCTGGATCGCAATTACTCGGACAGTCCGTTCAGTGACAAATGTTTATGAGTTTGTCACTTGTTCGTTGCACCGAGGGTACCTCGTTCCCCATACCTGCCCCAGGGAGACATATGAGTTTAGGTAGAATTCAGTGTAATGATCTTTTAGATTGATGTACGAATATTTCGTTCGAGTTAATTGTTCGATGTTATTGATGGTGGGTTTTGTTTTTAATTTAATTTTGACGTGCATTTTCGCCGTAATTGTTTGGGTGGCGCATCTGACATTTTGTTCTCATGGTGTTAGTCATTTGTAGATCTTTGACAGTTGTTACGGGTAGTCAGAAGCCCGAAAGGCTGACAACCAGTCTTACCAAGGGGTATCGTGTTGCTCAGTAACTGGGTCGTGGAGTTTAGTTAGGCAGTCGCTTCATATAAAATAATCGTATCCTACATCTGGTTAGACTGGAAGCCGACCCCAACATAGTTGAGAAAAGGCTCGGCAAATGATGATGATGGTGTGTTTGTGAGTTAGTTTTGAAAGACAAATACTTACGAAGATTTTGTTTTGTTTCCCTTCCGAGGTAGTTTAAATGAGTTCGTAATTTTAACGATCTATAGAAATTAAACATAGTAGATCATGAGTGATATTTTTGTTACTAAATGAATTAAATTATGTTGAAATTCGAAGTTGTTATGAACGAAACTACGAACATTACAATTAATTTCTTTACTAGCAACTTACTTAATACTTTATAACATCACGCCTGTACCTATTCCTCGAAAGTATGGGCACAAGTGAAAAGGTATGTGTATAGTACACCACATTACGCAAGTCTTTAAGTCCCATGTAATAAGGAGCGAGCCTATTGCAATCAACCGGACAAAAATCTAAACTACGGGCCGCTACTGACACATTCAGATGGAAAAAAACCAGTAACACTTCACCCGACCCGGAATCGAGTACAGGACCTCTTCCTCTACAGTAGCGCTTGCAACCACTAGACCAACGAGACAGTCAATTGTTTCACATTTTGTAAAGTACCTACCTTTTCATATCTATCTTCTATTTAATCTTAAATATAATTATTTGAATGAACGAAGCTTTCCTCAGACTGAAATGCTCTCGCATTGTCTCGTAATCAGCTGAAAACCCATAAGACGATGATGTGTACGAGTGTACAAATATATGTGGGAACAGGGTGTGGTGTGAGATGTTGTGCTAACAACAAAATGCGTCCATAAACTAGTTGTTGTGCCGACTGCCGAATGAAATTACCGAGTACGTGCCTCCTACGTGCGGCCATTACTACTGCGGGTGACGGAAACTCTTAGAAACGGCATGAAGCGACATCTGTACTGTCATGATGAAATAAAACTGACGTGTCCTAGATAGCAATATCAAAGTAATCCACGCGAGCAACCATCGGGCAGTTGTCTACCAGACACAGTATTCGTCTGGTCGGGGGATCCTTCCTTTTCTATGGAGTAGTGTATAGTGAGGAACTTTACACCCCCAACTCATTTTAGACTGCTGTTGATACGAGTATAATAGAACATGAAATGCAGTATGGAACAGCCAATTAGAACTCGGATATATTATAAACTATCGAGTTTTGATGCGCATTATTGTTCTATTAACAATTCAACGACAGTTTATGAACTTGCGAGATTTAAGCTCAAGCAGAGTTAAGTTCAAGTGCAAGCTCAGTGCTCGAAAAATGTATGGCAATCATGAACACTTAATAGTTGCTTTATTTGTGATGATGATTTTAGATCCACGCGGATAGATTCGCAGACACAGCAAGAAAGTTTATTCATGAAGTCATAATATGTAAGATGCAGTAAAGTCAATCCAGAGCGCTCTTATCTTGTATATACTATTAATAGATAGATATAAGATCTAGATAGAAGAACCAGAAAAAAACTCTCAAAGGATCGGCTGAATCTTAATCCCGCTGTTTTCAGAGCTTCCACCGTCTTGGTCTATGCTCGGAGCGTCGTTACAGAGCGGCAATCATTCTCTCGTGAGCAGCCGCCGACTATCGCACGTAATTAACCAATGTCCGACCGTCCCCGCATTCAGGGAGGTTGGGGACTAGATGGGGTTGTCGTGTTAAAAACAACTCATCATCAATTGTCTAGCCTTTTCCCCAACTATGTTGTGGTCGGCTTCCAGTCTCACTGGATGAAGCTGAATACCAGTATTTTATATGGAGCGACTGCCTATCTCACCGCCAAAACCCAGTGACTGGGAAACACGATACCCCTAGTTAAGACTGGTTGTCAAACTTTAGGCCTTCAAACTACCCGTAGCGACAAAAAAATTGCATGTTTTGCTTTGAAGTAGTAGTTTTTAATTCTCCGAAAGTGGAAACTCTTTTATCCTAGGTTATGTCTATAATGACCAACAGCAGGTTTATTAATCAAGAACTTGTTTAAAATTCCAGTTACCGAAGTTCAATTTTCTCACAAATTCGGTTACTTGGTGAAAGAACAAAAGTCTAGAAAATTGTTTTCTCAAGGCACTATAATAAAACTTTCTTTTGGACACGTTTCCGAATGACAGCGATGCGGAAGAGTAGAGAGTAGAGTAGAGTGGCTTTTTGTGTTTATTTTACTATAAATAGTTAGTTGTAAATTGAATAACTTATTTTGTAAATTACTTTAATTAACAATCTAAAATTAAAATCTCAGTTCATTCCTTTTTTAAATATTTTTTTTCTTCTAGCCAGCCGCATCCAGCCACTCTAGATCTTGTATCCCTATTGGTCGCGCCCTGCCAATATGGCTGCTTCATTAGCCAGCCCGCCAAATGACCTCGTTGGGTCACCGGGGTCCAAAGGACAAGGAAACTACACTTATTGTATTTTTGCTCCACCGTGATGGAATGGTCTGTCATTTTGTACCAAACGAGGAAATAAAGTGGCGCGGAAGAAAGTTTCGACGAATTCCTTTTGCTTGATTAGGTGGTGTTGTCTTCAGGGCATACCTATAGATGTTGGTGTGATGGTTCGTGTGTCGCTTTTGTTTTCATGAAGATGTTTTATCTGACTTGTTATTAGTAAAGTTTCGTCAGAAGGATGTAGGAGGGAGGGGCGGAGGTTAGAGGATCGGGGAGGTTTTTAAGTAAGAAGATGTAGTTCCAAATTGAATAGAGTATAAATTCATAAATAAATAATGCCGGACGATCCACACAGCATCAGCTAGCCCCAAGCTAAGCAGAGCTTGTGTTATGGTTATGGATGACTGATATATTGAGTCCTGAGACCTGTGTAATCTTATTGAGGGTGGGGAAATTTATTTATAACATCTTTCTTTGTATTTAAACAGGATCGTCATGAATTACGGTCAACCGTTTTTTAATCTTTGTTAAACTAAATAAATTGATAATTTACGTAATTATTCAATCCAATATTAATGTCAAGATCAACAGCGTAAGTAGGTACGTAATTTAAAACATACTCAAGCTGTAAAAACATCCAAAGAAATATGCTAAACAATCGACTGTAAAACAGCCATATAGATTTTGTATGGTACGAGTATTTTATAATATGCTTTCTCGCTTAAATAGTACGTAATTATTTAAACAAAATCAGCAAATATGAAACATTAAATGGTGCCATAAAAAAAGACATTTTAAGAAATCAATACGAAATTCTACATAAGTCCTAATACAATGAGAACTCACTTGATTCTCAAAATAAAGATGACTACACGAAGCGACAGCTGCTCGCGCGAACAAAAGACAAATAAATCCCGTCGCATATTAGCTGGACGATTGATTTCACGCAAAGTGTGATACACGCTCCGTTTATTTATATCCTCCATCCTCCCTGCAACAGGAAGCGGAAATGACGCGAGCGGTCGCATCCCCGCCGGATGTCGCCACCATAGCGCCACTACGGGTTAGTTTGTGATGGTGAACTATCTGCCAGAATTGAAATGGAATTTTGGCTCTGCAACAAACCAACTACAACAGAACAAATTTCGGTGGGTTTAATCTTTTTTACCATATTTGTTCGTCATCTGCCTAGACTTTTCTAACTATATTGGGGTCGGCTTCCAGTCTAACCGGATGCAGCTGAATACCAGTATTTTACATGGAGCGACTGTCTATGTGACCTCCACAACCCAGTAACTGGGCAACACGATATCGAACTAACGAGGAATGGTGGAGGAATCGTATGCAAAATCCATTCACTGCCATCTGCCTAGCTTCTAGTAACTATGTTGGGTTACGTTCAAGTCTAAACGAATGCAGCTGGAAACCAGTAATTCATGGAGCGCTTGCATATCTGGCCTTCACAACCGAGTTACTGAGCAATACGATACCATTTGCCTGTAACGATTTTCAATGGTCTACGAATGACAGCCAGGAAAAACTCTGGGAACAAGACAAAACTTAAAGTGCTTTCCGAGGCACGGAGGGTAACGGTATATAATAACTACAATTATATTGCAAGAATACTTTATTTGCCTATACCTTTTTATCAAACTTAATCCCACGAAAAAGAACAACACCAGGTATCTCAAACATTTTAACAAAAGAATGCAAAATAACAATCAAAAGATTATGATCCCAAGTTGACAAAACATTCTTCATCAAAGAAAAAAAACAAAAACAAGATGGCTGGGACAGAGATGTAAAATTAAAATTAATTTTATGCGCACAACGCTGCCAAAGAATGCCACAAACAAAAGACTGAGGAAGTTCTGTTATTTTAATGTTATGCTGCAACTCCAGGGTATGACAGGAGAGAAGATATGTGAAAGCTATTTATTGTATGGGAAATGATTGTCCTTAGGTACAGAGGCCAGCATATCAAGCTACCCCAATGTATCAAATTTCTTTGATAACTTTTCAACTTAATCTCAAAAGAAATAAGGTTCATGTTCAATTGGGAAAGTTTTACATTTTGGAGTAGATTGATGTGCTGGCGTTTGTAACGAAAGTATTCAGAAATTAATGACCTAGTGTTAAGTAACACTTGAATTTCTTTCACTAAGAACTTGTTACTTGGGCTTCAACTAAGCATTAGCTTTTTCATGTATTTTTAAAGGTTAAAATAGCGACGAATTGAACTTATCTAAACTTAGTTTTTAACAATACTTACCTATATCTAAAAATTGAATACTCAGCTCGTGCGATATTTATGCCTTAATTGCTTATAACTGCCTCTGGTATACAAGCTTTAAGAAATATGAAATATTATCTGTTTAAAAGTTTACGTGGTTAAAATTTCGACATTTTGGAGCAAAGCCACGACATTTGCGGGATGCCAGACAAGCGTTTGACAGGGGAGGTAGAAGTCCTTTATTGTCTGGTTTCATGGTACTCTTGTTATGGTAAATGGGATCAAAGAAACATAATTTATAATTTGCCTGTAGAAACTTGTTTGAAAATCGAAGGATGTCAAATGTCCCTGGCGGATTAGAGGTGGTTGATTTGTTGGAAAAAAGAATAAAATCGTAAAGGAACTTATATTTTTATGGTCTCGAGAAAATCCTCTGCTTCGCTGTCAACTGGAAATTATCCCAAAAGACTGGCCACATTGTATGGCAATGCTTAGTAGCCTCTGCCCAAGATGGAAACTAGCTCTTGGTCCCGTGAATTGTCAACCAAAGGGGCCGTCCATTAATCACTGGTTTTTTTTTGCCTCTTGGTGGTACGTGGTGAGGTGTGAGACTACTACCCCCCCACCCAAAATTACATGTATTTTTTAGTACCAACCAAAAATCTCAAATTTTGACAAAAAAAAATACACGTGATACCTTACTACAGCCCCCTCCGCCTTGTGATATTTCGTGATTTTTGCCAAAACCCCTCCTTTCGAGCCTCATGCGATTAATGGACGACCCCAAACATGAATATAGTTTGATAATGTACCTAGTTTCAATAGTCTAGGCCACTTTAGTTCATATTTCCTTGTTGCTATAAAATGTTAGGTTGTAAAAAAAAGACTAGCCATGTCTAAGCTGCGGATGTTTCGAAAAAGTTCCTTTATGAATAAAACACACATTTAGCAATATTTTTTTTATTTTAATAACTGTCTTTAAAGCGGGTAAGCTCTGTCTAAGGTGGGTACACCCGATATTAGCTGCATGCTGCGTGGGTGGGCGCGGGAAATTCGGCCTCCTGTCGCGAAGATGAATCCTTACCCACGCGACTACAACTGGGAAACTCACCCTAAATCGTTTACAACATTTTGTTTAGGTGTTAATAAACAGAATAGTAAATAAATCGCAACTCTATCCCGTTTGCTATAAGGGTGAGAGTTACTCTTTGAAGTGTAATGTTAAAGTTGTAGAATTTTGTGTTTTTTTAATATAGGTGGCAGACACAAAGTCCTTTTTATGGCAATTTGTTTTCGTAGCGTCGCCGTCGTCGTCGTATTAATAAATTTATGGTCAATTTTTCGGGTTAGCGCGAAATTAATGAACCATTTTGGATTTTTCATTAGGTCTTGTTTTTAGAGGATGAAAATTTATTGACAGCGGTTAGTTAACACGTTGAAGGCCAAATGACCGACAAACAATACATTTTATATTGTGTCTCGTTGTTTGGCAGTTAAGGTGTTAATTTTAATGTGTATTTAATTTATCCATAATTTAATGGCTGAAGTCAAAATAAAAGAGAGATGATTTTATAACAACAATTACCACAAACTGTTTAATTACAATACTGCTGTTACATCGTTGCAAAACAATCTTATTCATATCACCAATGGCAAAAAAACCTTTAGAAATCTCGTTTCGCCGTAATTTCAACTTGCCCCCATCTTGGAAATACTTCAAGCTACTCAATTGGGAAGTTTGACCCCTGTCCCCTTTCCGCTTACACACGATTTAACGTTCACCACACAAGTGTATCGAGATCAGACCGCCACTAATCTACCGTATGTGACCTTCCTTAGAAATTCAATTGAAAATTTCCGGATTTCTCCTCGAACAGGGAATTCCTTTAAGTGATGTTTTTCGAATGGTTTCCGTTAGATTAGACACGAAGTTGAGTTGACTCAGACATGCTAGTGGACAGGACTTTTTTAACGTAGTGTTTTTAGGATTGCGTAGTATTTTAATGCACAAATCTCATATTGTAAGATGTTGTTTGTATGCCATGTTTTACGCAAATAAATATATTCTATTCTAAGTCTGGCGGTAGATTGCTGGTCCGAATTTATAATTATATTCTCTTCAAGACTGGCAACAAATTGCAGATCATCAGAAAAAAAGAAAACTTGTGCCTAAAATACGATTCATACTTTTAAGATGCTTGAATGACAAGCAAATTGATCATATTACTACTCCAAGCTAATTCAAAGTAAAATAGGTACCTGCTTTTATAAGAGATTATGCACTTATATAATTTTTCACATCGAATATTTAGAACTGACCCCAAAATGAAACAAATTTCCTGAAGATCGTATTAAAAAACTATGCAACACCAATTTTTACATATCTCAAAAGCTTCATGTGTTTTTCCAAAATTGGCAAAGCTTATGTTGGAGCCAACAGACGATCGCACTTAAAGAGCAAACTCCACTCGCTGGTCGGAGCTGACCGCACAATTTTATTTTTCTTAACTTTTTTCCTTCGAATCTAAAACTGTTCGTTGTGAGTTCCACCAATATGGTGTTCCCCCAATAAAACTATTAGAATGTATGTCACGGCGGTCGACGAGCCACATTTCTCCGACAACGAGGGGACCGACATCGAGTGGATTTTAAAGTGTTTCTCACTGATACGGGATCTTAGGAAACGAGCTCTGAATCAAATGCTATGTGAATTGAAAGTGGTACGGGGAAATGTTTGGGGTTTTCTTTACAGTGTGGTCCTTCCGTACCAAAGGACCAGTTACCAGTTTTGTTTTATCATGCGCACCGTAGCCATTATAACGCTTAATTGTAAGTAAATAATTTTTTTTAACACTATAGTCTAAGTATCTTACTTGCCTATTTACGTATAATTAATTATTATACCGTTGGAAAAGCATTATGCTATGTTTTTTAAGAGTTTATGCCACGTTGTAAAAAATATTTCCACTAAAATTGGAAAGTGTAAATCGCTTACTTCAATTTAAAAATCCAGTTCAACAAAAAACAAGCTCAATGGTTCAATCATGCATTAGCTGAAACATGTGATACATAAAACCAATATGTCTAAAGCATTGAACATGTCCGTTTCAAAATAAAAAGGTAGTATTCACAGTACAACGGTCAGAGACACTAGGACACAGGAGAGGCAATTTTGATCTCGCAAAAAGGTCGGTAACAGCCCTCTCCAATTTCACAGAGAGCCCCTACAAAAGATCACTCACGTTAACTATGAATGAACCAAAACAACCCACCAGTCCGAATGCGAAAAATTAAAAAGTAAAACATTCCCGAAACGGAAATAGGAATTGAATTTAAGTACATTTTAAACGAACCCCCGGCTTTGACTGGCCCAAATAATAGAATCCCAGTTTGAACGTGAATGGCTTTTTTGATCTTTTTAGCGTTGCATCCCCTTAACGGCGGAGGCATTTGCGCCGCGCGACTAAATGGATTATTTTCTTCGTGTGTTCCTTTTTCAAAAACAATTTGAAGCTTTTTTGAGCGTTCCTTTATTTCAACGGCCATTTTGTCATGACCTTCCCCGTTTCTCTTGAGCTAACTTAAATGCTTGGTAAAGGGGATTCTGCTTGTTTGTTTGGGGTTCTTTTCACGATGGTGGGTTATCAAAAAGAGGAAACAAAACGTTGACAAGGACGGGGTGTGATTGGATTAAGGAGGGTTGACTTTATAGTCGCGACTCGGTGCAATTTGGAAATTGACTTTCGGAATCTGTTTATGTTGGTTGCGGTTCGATTCTTTTTGTTTGTAGCATTTGGTGTCAATTTTTTACCTCTATCGAATTTGTATTGCTATTTGGCAGATTAGAATTGTGACGCTGCGTGCTCGTTTATTTGGTTTTATTTGCCAGATGCTATTTTGTGGCTACATTTTCTTTTATATTTATGCTGTGTTTGCTGTTTGTACTCATTCACTTAGGAATAGCTTTCTTGAACATCACTTCGGTCACGACGTACGTATACTAAATAGTAAGTCATCAGTCATGGCTCGTGACATAAAGAATAAGTTAGCTCTTCTTCTTGTTTTCCAAATTCAAAATATCCAAAAAACAAAACTGCATCACTTCCCAATCCTGCCAGTAGTAACGAGGCGTGAGGGAGAACATTATTTTCATCTACAATCTTTGCTACAGACCTCCCTCGCGGTGACAGATCATTTGTCATAGACAATCGTGACGCGATGACGTTGCAAGATGGCAGATTTAATTGTAATGCACCGATAGGAGTATGGTGCATTGTGTAGTGGGGTTGATTTTTGAACGGATATTTACGTAGCTGGTTACATACCTATGAATCATTTTTAGAATCTTTGGATTATTGCACAAAAAACAGAAATTATAGGACAGTATTTTTACGTGCATCGGTATTTCTATCAGTCATGATTAAATAGTAAAAAGCCGCACTGGTCAATCGGAGGTTAAGCTATGCTTACTGGGGTCGGTCCATGATCTATCAAAAAAAGTTCATGCATCGAAAAACACGTAAAGTCATTGGGTCCCAGCTTTCGTTTATAGATCTTTTACAGACGTGAGTAGTCAGAAGCCCGACAAGCTACCAACCTGTCTTACCAGCTGGTAGCTATAGTATTACCCAGTAACTGTATCGTGGAGAACAGGTAGGCAGTTACTCCATGTAAAATTAGTATTATACTGGGACCTGACCCAAAAAGGCGAGCTTGAACATGCTCTTCTTGGTTATGTGAGCAAATCAAAATAAGATTTACTCAAGACCCAAGTAATTTATCCGCACCAATCTGTTATCCCATCATAGACCTGGAACTCCCAGTGGTCCTTCGGTACAAACATAACTGATACATTAAAAACTTTTATTTCCATATATTCGGTGGGCAACATGGCAACAAGGAGGCCACATTATCACAACAAAGCGTACCGATCCGTCATACCATGACTACTGATATATTTTAATGGAGATGTACTTTTGATCAGATGGTTGACTGTTAAGGGTGGGGGATTCGATACGGGAATGCTTATATGGACTACAAAATCTTCTAACAAGAAGATCATTATTATTTTTTATTTATCCAATAGTGTTTGTAAGAAAGTGTGTCCGTGGCATCACGGCGGGCCCTATCAGAATATAAGCACTGCTGTATTTATTTGTTTGTTTTTAAATATTGTAGTATGGTGCTGAGATAGGGGCTATTTTGGCTTGCACTGATTCTTATTTTTATTTGTATTCTTTTTTAGTTTTATAGGAGCTCGTGGATAAATAAAATCAGCCGCACGGGTTGATCGAAGGTTAAGTCAGTCTGTGTATGGGTAACCGTTCGTAACATATCGTGACTTCTCTGTGCCTCTTAAAGCACGTTAAGCCGTTGCTCCTAGCTGTCATTTGTAGACCTTTGGCAGTCGTTACGGGTAGTCAGAAGCCCGAAAGTCTGACTACCAGTCTTACCAAGGGGTTACCAAGGGGGGGTTGCCCAGTAACTGTGAAGGTCAGATGTAAAATACTGGTTTTCAGCTACATCCGGTTAGACTGGAAGCCGACCCCAACATAGTTGGTAAAGGGCTAGGCAGATGATGATTCTTGTTTAGTTTTAGTAATTTTTACAAGCATTTTTTAAATTATTTTCGTTTTCTGTCTTTCTTTCTTCCTAAGAAATAAATAAAAAATGAATATTTGCCACAAGGGACTTTGATGATAAATATCTTGCCTAAAGTAATTTAAGCAAGATATTTACTTTTTATATTATATTTATTTAGTCTTCAGAAACATAAGAAGCCTAAATTAAATACAAAACTAAAGGAATAACACCGAAAATTGTCGGCTGTTGCTGTGGTGACTGTGGCAAGAAGGATACCACTCAGCATGATGCTAAGTGCACTGTCTTTTGCATCGGATTTCAAACGTGTTAGGTGCCATTGAAATTACAGGCACAGTGTCTTCGTGTGTTGTCAATCATTTTATCCCCATAAGGAAAGACTTTGGAGAGGAGCAGCAGACTTTACAAGCTACTAAAACAAGTAAGAAAATAGGTCTCCTACAACACGTATGAATTAGTATTGCATCGTGAGCTCCTGATGTTTCTGTAAACGACTTCGAATTTTCAGATTAGTTAAAATTTATCGGCACTGAATAAAGAGTCCAAGCTTATCAGCATTGAAGACTTCTATAAAAGCGAGGTTTACATTTCCTGTTGGCTCTTCCTTCTTGACTAAACATCAATTCAGTATCAAATCCACCCACCTCAACCGGAGTACAGTGAACGACGGACTCTATCAATCACTTACGGAAACCTATCAGGGCATATCCATTATGCAAGAGATAAGTTTGCACAATAACTTGTGGAAAACTTGCAGACCCTTGGAGAAAATATACTTATTGTATGACGACATTACGTAATACTGTTAGATTTCTGGATAAATGGTAAGGAATATTGGTACTCAAACCACAAGAAAATAATAAAAACGTCATTCTAACTAAACGCGAGACTTAATAGTCTCCGCCTTCTTTTCAAATCGTTGACTAAATTTAACTATTCATTCAATAAAACACAAAATAATAAATAATGCTGGACAATCCACACTGCATCATCTAGCCCCAAGCTAAGCAGAGCTTGTGTTATGGGTACTAGATGACTGATATACTTAATACAATACATTACATAGATATATATTATGATATTTTATGATACATAGCAAATAGCCCAGGACACCCGGAACAAATCTTTGTAGATCGTACAAACAGTTGTCCCAGGCCGGGAATCGAACTCGCAACCTCCTGCGTCGCAAGCGGACCTTCGCCCGCCGCGCCACATCGATCGTCAATACAACTATTATGTTTAGAGGCCATCACATCAAGCTACCCCAATGTGTCAAAATTCTTTGATAGTTGTTCAACTTTATTACAAAAGGATAAGGTTCAATTGGGAAAAAATGACAGTTTGGGATAGCTTGATGTGCTGGCGTGTGAACATGAAATAAAAAAAGAACAAAAAGAATCACAGGGCATCGAAAAATTGATCCGCAGCGCTGTCAACGGAAAATGTGACCAAAACGCCGGCAGTATTGCCACTTCGGTGGCAATACTAAGTCGTTGACTTATATTTTGTCTGACGAGTTCATAGCGACCTCGGCGGGTCTTTCGTTAGTCTAATTCATGTCACGGAGAGACCAGGTTTTCGAAGTAACTAGGTACCTACTATTCTACCGAATTAATAAATGCACAAAGATCCTGGAGACTTCCGGGATAATCATAATAAGATAATGACAACACTAGCCCTATCAAGAATTTCATGCGAGAAATTCACCAACCGATAACGTCAAAGTACCTAGTTCCTTTTCTTCTTTCTTCATTTTTCTTTTTTGTTAAACGTTGCCCCATACTAGGAATTTCTCCTGTATCGTGGGTACGTTTACAAACATTTAAACTCACATAAACAAACTGCCAGACCCGGACAACTACCTGTCAGCCATACAAACTTTTGTTCCGTGCGGGGATCGTACCCGCGACACGCAACGCAGGAGCCAATCGCTCAGCCTCTGCGCCAACCGTGTCGTCAAGACAAAAATACGTAAAGTAAGTTATTAGTAAAACGAAATTAGATTCATGTACGTAATGTAGAGGTACTGCTTCAATCATACTGATATCACTTTAAAAACCAAAAAAGCAAAAGAAAACTTTCACTTGCGAAATAAAGTATGTAACACTTCCAACCATTCTAACATCTAACCCAAATAGTTCAACCATTTCTATTCACGACATGTCCTTCAAATAGCAATCTTAAGGCCAAGCTAACTGCCAAACGGCTCAAAACATCTGTTGTACACGACTTTGCAACCCTGGCTCTAACCCCATCCAAATGGCATTACCATAACCTTTACGGTAAGGAAAAAATAATGGGCACTTGGAACAAAATGCCACTTCTGAGGGTCAATATGGATTCTGTGAGTCCCCTTCGGCGTGTGATGAAAAGCGACAATCTAAATGACGGGTGACATATACGTGGGTTTTCTGGGTGGGATTCAGTAGTGGGTGGGATGGGTAGCCTTTTTGTGATATAGGAACGTAGGTGCTGGTTTTGCTTATTCTTATACAAAATTCTTAAATTCAATATTAGCAAAACGATAGTTTAAGAAACTATTTTTGTATTTTTTTTGGAATAGACTATGTTCCTGTTTCCCGTAGGCCATTTCTATATTTTTCTCTCATATTAAAGCAAAAACGGGACGGTGTGAAATGAAAAAAGGTCCGTCCCGTGTTTGTTCGTCTATGTGTGTGTGTGTGTGCTGTAAATTTGAACCAAAGTAAAGTTTCCATACAAAGAAACTTGACATTAAAAACCAAAAAACTTGAGGATGTTTAAGGCGACCACTAATTTGACATCTGTAACTGACTCCTTATGTGTCACCATCAGTATTCGTCCTTGTCTAGAGTTGTATGCTCGTAAGAGATGTCAATTTTCTAATCTTGATTTAGGTTCAGACACTGCAATGCAGCTATTATTGTGAAGGCCAAAGATGATATGGCTAGAAAGGAGGTGACTATTGAGATGGTAGCAAATAGAAGATGGAAGATTTATAAAAGCATGGGAATGATGAAAAGTTTTGAAATGTGGAAAGCCATTCCAAAAGTAATGCTTTCGAGAACAGGTTGGGAAAGAGACAGTGACTTATGTTCGAAGACGCATTTGATTTAAGAACTATTTAAATCGTTTTTTTTTTAAATATTTTTTTAGCTATAGCAACTATTTTGTAAACGTCATAGAAAGCTTGTCAACTTACGTAGCCGTATGTGACTAACAAGAAAAAGGGTCTCAAGACCCTCTCAGAGGGATCTCGGACACGTCCGGGCGTTTTGGGAATTCTCCGGACGGAGCTAGTCAGGTTGGGGAAGATTGGGCACGGTGGGAAAAATCCTTGGTTCAACGCTTTGCAAATATGTACGTTTTCTCAAGCATGTGGATGTTGTGGTTTTGTTGTAAGTTATTTTCTTTTTTTTTCCCTACAAATACTTACAGGACTGCTGGTATGATGTGAAAGAGAAATTTTACTAAACTACATACAAATTGAATAATATATTGTGTTGAATCTTATTTCCTGTGCGCTCTTGCTCCTCTCGTACAAACTATGCTGATACTATCTAGATACTACCATAATGTAAAACGAGGTAAGATTGATTAATTTTTAAATGAAATCCCATGTATATTTTAAAGTTCTTAAAACGGTTGAGGATTCTTTAAATGATAACTAAATTACTATATTTTAATAAAACAATATTAATAGTTCGATGGAAAATCAAATTAAACTCATTAATTAAATTGATATTGCAAATGGGGCTGCTTTGAAAACATCTAATCATTTCATTGCCGTTCAAAGTCACCCCTATCTAGAATGCGTTTTCGACCAAAATTCTGTGAAAGTTTTACAATGTTTTTCGTCTACTTAGCTCTAATAGCAAACTCATTGGAAAAATATATATTGAATTGCGAATAGACGAATAAATGATTGGGAGCGTTCCCTTTTACGGGTGAATTGGAGAAAATATTTTATTTTAGGAGACAATTATTCTCAACAATTATCAAAGTCGCCCCAGTTCTCAAAGTTACCTCGTTTTACCGGTACTTAAGATATTTACATATAATTCCTATGTTACGCATTATGGTGTGCAATAAGTATGGAATAATTGAAAATCCAGAGGAATAAACAATGTTGAAACAGTGAAGGCACGGTTGGCGCAGTGGCTGAGCATTTGACTGCTGTGCTGCGTGTCGCGGGTTTTATTCCCACACGGAACAAAATATGTATATTTATACGGACTACAAGTATTTGTCCCGGGTCTGGCTGTTTGTGTATGTGAGTTTAAATATTTGTAAGTAAATGCACCCACGATACAGGAGAAATTTCAAGTGTGGGGCAACGTTTAAAACAAATGGTGAAATATTAATGCAGTAGTCGTTATAAAAAAATAATAAAATAAATATTAATACATAAGCAAATGTGACACCTAAATGAAACCGCGTTCCTGAGTTTTAATGATTGGTTCAGCGCCGAAAGTTGAAAATGCATCAGCAGTGCGTCCATTTTAAGACATTTAATTGGGTGCCGCCGTGTTAATAAAACGGTCATAATACTGTTCAGAAATTAGTGAACTACAAAACACAAAGCTGAACGAATTGAAACCTCGAATTTAATCATTACTTGGAGTATTTCCCCACATCCGATTACTCTCAAGACCTATACCTTCTAACTACTAAGATCCAAGAAGCAATACCTTAGTATCATTTGGTTATTAAGAAAAATTGCGTATCGCACATCCACCTGTGAATTAGCATACAAGATTAGTGCTCAAAACATCTAATTTCTTAATTATAGAGCAGAATCAAAGTCGAGATTTTCGAAAACCATGTTATTATTCTAATACAGAAGATTTTGGCGGTTTTTCTGTGTATTGCCATTAATGCATGATCTCTACGCATCGCGTTTTAACCGGATGTCCTATTAAAATAATCGTCGAATTTCAATAAACATCCATTTGTTAGTTGCTCGCGTTGTGTTTGTGGGGTAGTGTGAGTGTGGTTGATACTTGCGGCTTCAGGAGTGAAATAATAACACCCAATGTAATACCTTATGTAGCTAAAGTTATTATTCGTAAGTGTTTTGGTTACTGAAGAACTTAAATCTATACTATATAATGCAAAATAAATCAAATTATTATATGTATTTTTCGTGTATTGATCTTCATAACATTTAAATGCTTTGTTCGTTTTGATCTTAATAAACAATTCAATGGGGCATGAATCTGCTCATTAGCCTTAGCAAGGTTTCAATATTATAGAATAAAAATTATTCTATCAAGCTACCCTAATCTATCAAATTTCTTTGATAGTATTTTAACTTTATTACAAAAGAATAATGAAAATTGAAAAAACAGACTCTCATCCTAATTTGATTAAATAAATTTTGATTTTGATTCTCAAATGTTTAATTTTTCTTCAAAACAAAACTTACTTTGGTGCTACCTCCTACTTTTATTAAAAAATACTATAAATCGACTGAAAAAAAATCTTAAAAGAAATATCAAAAGCAATCTCTTTACATAAAATCATCTACCAAGTATCAAGATCTCTGAAACCTCGCGGGCGCGACCAAATTAAATGATTGCTGGCTACCTGTTTTACGCCCAAGGATATGTTTTATTTTGTCTGCCCGGGGATGCGTATCGCATGCTAAACCGCACTAAGCATCCCGGAGCATCCTAAAATGTACTGAACATTATATTTAAGAGTTATTAGCTATCATCTCTTGGGTTCGCCAGTGAATGGGAGTAAGTGAAAGTATTGATTTATTATTGAGTATGTTTTTCCTTAGCGTGGTCCTTCAGGCTTACAATTTTGGTCCTAAGGGTAAATTTAATTGTATAAACCACATATCAGCCGTCTGAATAAATAAAAACACCTGCACAGGTCAATTGTGGGTTAAGATTCGCATCCGTCCATTACATATCGATATATCTCTGTACCTCGGAAAACTGGTTGACATCCAGTCAACCAGTTTTCCGAGGTCTGGCTGTCATTTGTAGAACTGTGACAATCGTGGGTAGTCACAAGCCCAAAAGTCTGAAAACCATTCTTACCTTGGGGTATCGTATTGTAGTGTAACTGGGTTGTGAAGGTCAGATAGGTGGTCACTCTATGTAAAATACTGAATATAAATTCGGCTAGACTGAAAGCCGACCCTAACGTAGTTGGATATAGGCTTGGCAGATGACTATGCTCAGTCTGATGTAAAAAATACTAACTAATAAACCAAAATAGACGATTCAAAAGAAGATGCTTTTAATTATGGAGCTCCGGATTTATGTCTTCAGTTAATAACAAACACTACAATCCTTTTACCACGAGTGCCACAACCAGTGCCGACCCTTTTTTCTTTTTTTATTACAAATCAGTTCAAAGCTTTCTATTTCCCCACATCTAAAGGAATCGTCTAAAACCACAAACCCTATTTAGTTAATTGAAAAAATACTAAAGCGTTGCCATCGAACGTGTATTTTATCTCACCCCTTTCTGAGGAGGTCAGGGCCTCCCCTAGAGACGTCCCGATTGGTATTCTTTATTACGGAACTCGAACCCCATGCCTGTTCAGCACTCGCCTCGAGTAATTGGCGAAATATTACCAAATATTTGTTACTGAACATTTACCGTTCGGAAGTAAATTAGGGAGCGTTTTCCGTTATTTTTTGTTGATTTTCTTTTGTCGCAATGATGGCATTTATAAAAATATTTACGTAATATTACGAGTATAATGTCGGCACAATAATTTACTTTCAGATCGAAACCTGTTAACGAAGTTTCTATATAATATAAGTTACTAATGTAGTTTCTCTTTTTAAATGCAAAATATAGAAAAATGTTCCAAAGGGCCAAATTTTTTAATGTCCTTATTTTTTTTAGTTTTTATGGCCCAGTGAGTAAGGCTTCGCCTCGAATCCTCGAGCTTCTGGGTTCAAATCCAGTGAAGTACCATTATGATTCTAAGTTTCTCATAGAGATCACTGACATTGGTGTTGGGAAACATTGTAAGGAAACTTCGACTTAAAATTATAAGTTCTTAATCGCCAATTCGCCTTGAGCAAGCGTGGTGATCAATGCTGTAGTCTTCTTTGTATAATACTTTGCCCTGCAGTAGTACTATAACAGGCTGGCATTATAATTGCAGTAGTACTATAATAGCTCTTAGGAATAATGTAAACACTGCGCTTTGTAAATGGAAGTCCTGCAACAAAACACACGAAAAAAATAAAACAAACATTCTAAAAAAATACACCTGTTTCCATAGGTAATTTGGAAAAGGTGCGTAAAAAGTAATGGCGAGCACAGTGTAGCTACCGAGTTGTACAGTACAGTCGTACTCGTAAAAACAGCGACAAGCCCCATCGAGTCCCGAGGCGTCTCGACTTCGCTTTTCAAATATTAAAATTTAATCGCCCGGTTGTCGCGAGTCAAATTAGCCTCTCTTGAGGCAGGGACACAGATTAGAAAAAGATGTATGTCTGTCGAGAAGGGACATTTAGGTATTAAAGGTTGCATTTGGGTTATTTTTTTTCTTAGTAAGGGGTAAGTTTTCATAATCCAAAGATTTTGAGTGATTGCTGATTGAGATATCCACCAATTAGTATTAAACTTGACCAATTGCCAATAATATTATAGCGCAAATAAAAAAATGGTAATGTCGACAGAAATACTTGTCTTCAGGTTAAAATAAATCTCGCACAAGTTTAATGGTCACGTTTACTCTTTAAACCTTAACTAATTGGACAGAATAGTCTAAACAGTCACCGATATTTTCCAGCTCTACCCGTTCTTAAAAGTAACTCTTATTTTAAACCCAGATCCGAACCAACGCCAGCCCATTAGTGTGTGGGCTATGATATTTTTGGTCCTTTGATTCCGTAACAAACGTCGTCGCCTCTGACAAATTTCCCGAACTACTCTGTGCTTCAATCGCAAGCAGTGATACGGACAACAATGTAATTGCCGAAGAGACGAAGAAAACAGTTATTAATATTATTTGCGAACAAAATGAGGGCTCTGAATAATTTAGAAGCGATCCTCCTGTCGTGTATTAGGTATTCTAAGTTAATATTCTCTTTGATCCCCCTTGGTGTCGTTGGATTTTATTTTGCGGAGTGACAGCCTCTTTTGTCTATGTTTTGAATGAATTAACGCCTGTTATTTGTTTGGAGAATGTTCTTTGTCTGTCTTGCTTGTTGACTTATCTTCTTTATATTAAGACATGGGTATTTTGTTGTGATGTTTCGTTGAGTTTCTTGAAAGGTAATGCGATTGGTCCTGGGGCTCAACGATTTACTGCCTCTACGCAATTTTGGTCCTTGTATGAAACAAATGATTGTTCATTTGATTTTGTAATTTTGACCTTATTTGTGATGTTCTTCAAAAAGGTCAGTTGCGTAGTAGTTAACCGGCGTGCATGATGACCAGATGTGTGAACGCTAACGAAGCAAAAGGAGTATCTAAGAGTCATAGCAGGTGGCGTTCTGTAGTCTCTGCCTACCCCTATGAGAAAAAGGGGTGAGTTTAGTATATTATTTAACTCATTCCATGAAAATATGTAAGTGTATGTATGGATTAGATACAAGTCTACACCAGTACTTAATCTTCTAATTAAAGTTTAAAGTCAAATCTATTCTGCTATCTTGTATTTATTCCCAACGCTAACACTAATTAATACCAACCACCTCTAACCAAAAGGGGCTCGTGGCAAAATAATAACAGCCGCAAGGGTCGATCTTCAAGAACGTCGAACTGAAACAACGTTTGCAGAGCTTCAAACAAATGGCCACTGAGTCCGCAGTGACCATTTGTGCTTCGGATAGCACATTGAGCGTCTTTGATAATCACTATGGGTAATCAGAAGCCCGATATCTATAGCTCCGTATCATGTTACCCCGGAACTGGGTTGTGGAGGTCGATAAAGCGCTCACTCCATACTGGTATTTAGCTGCATCCTATAAGACTAGAAGCAGACCCCAATGTGGTTAGGAAATGGCTAGGCAGATGAAGACTTACTACTTACCAATACAATTACACAAGCCACTATAAGTTGGCTGACTGAACTGAACTCGAGAAGAAAAGAAGTTACGAGTAGCTCTTGGGAAGTAAGTATTTATCTGGTTATATGTGTGATCATTCTGTAAACTTTCATTGATGGGTGTAGGCATTCTCGTTAGCCAAAAAATTGTTAAACATTCATTTCCTGGCTCTAAATATCTGAAATTGGCGTACTGTTAATTAAATTTTTATCAATACACTAGCAATCCGCCCCGCTCCTCACTCTTTCTATTGGTGGTTGATTTTGTTTTATACTATGTAGTGATGTCTAAGCCACCTTATGAGATTTATTGGTCCTTCGGTACGCATTTCAACATAAAATATTGCAATATAAGCTTATCTACTCAATGAGTGAATTCCTATACACTCTCATCTACTCCCACTAAATCTTCCGCTTCTCGCTACCGCTTATTGCTACCCGCTCCGCTTCCCACCAAGTCACAGGACCATTGATGTGACCCGGCCATGTCGCCGGTCGCCGTCCGTGGATCGATACAGCCTCCTGCACTTGAGCTTTTTGCTACCACTCCCCGCTTGCCCCCCGCGACCGCCCGCCCTAACCACCCCGCCCGGTCTTGGGCGGTGATATTATGTTGCCGTTTTTATGTTTATTTTACTTTTATTTAGGTTGGGAGCCTGATTATGGAAGACTGTCGTGTTATATCTAGACGTACATTTTAAACGAGAAGTGTCGGTAGTTTGAACTGTGAATGAACTGGGTAGTTGCGAAGTATTCATTTGTTACGAGGATGAAGATAGAGTTTCAATTTATAGGTTAATTGTTGAAGTTTGGGATAGTTTTAGTATGCCTTAGTTCCGAGTAGGTGTGTAAGATTGTTGAACTGGCAATTAATCTATGATAGCGCTTGTTATCTATCGGATATCGTGCTATTTTATTTTGACTAATCTTACTTACGTTGTGTTCCAACTATGGTCTCATGATCAGTTGGAATAACATCTGCCTTTTACAGACCGTAAAGGCTTGGATAATCCACCCCTTAAGGCTATATCTCTCACATAAGATCCGGTACATAATCCCATGCCCACCCTACGGAGGCTTTTTAAAGTCCCCGCAGTGACAACTCGACGTTGTCTCTCTCTGCCACGCCCATTGGCGACAAAACCTTCTGCCACGCCCAAGGCGACACTTTGCACCAATCAGGAGACAGACTGAAAAGTTTTTTATGTCAACCTGACGTCAGTGGGAGGCTTTAGTGGCGATAAAAAGTTTTAAAGGCGTGGTGACTTGGCTAAGTTAATGGTAAGTTTAATATAGGTAGCTGTTTACGTGGGTACGTTGATATGGATGTAGTGAGGCACTCTAGCGGTATTGGTACTTATATAGTAGAACATGTGTACTCAGCTGTATTTGATAAGACTGGAAGCCGACTCCAACACAGTTAGGAAAAGGCTAGGCAGATGATGATAATGTGGGATATTTTCTTGGTTGTGACTGCCAGTATGGTATGACTCTAATTTTAATGCCTAGGACGGTGATCATCCATCAAATATCGAGATCCTTTCGTGTCTCGACAAGCTCACTAAGCGGTTGGTCTCCACTGGCATTTTTAGCTTCTTGACCGACATTCGTAACGGATTGTCCGAACTTCGGAAGTCTGACAACCAGTCTTTGCAAAGTATTGTTTGCTCAACTAAGGTACTGACTAGGTCGTAGAAGCCAAGTAGGCAGTCATTCTCTGTAAAATGCAGGTGTTCATGTACATTGGTTGGACTGGAAGCCGACCCTAACGTAATTGGAAAAAGGCTAGCTAGATGATGATGAGAACTTTTTCTGTAGAAGTACGCTTGATACACTGAGGATGACGATTTTTCTGGACAGCTTCCTAAGACTGTCTTTAATTCTACTATTTTGTTAAATTAAGTTATTTTTTGTCTTTTTCTGTCTCTTTTCTTTTCATTTTTAATAACCAATTGTTATCAATTTATACACACCATGTCTTGAGTAAACCTTTGGTTGGAGATCCTAAATAATGAAAATCAAATATTAATGGCTGAATCTTCTCCCTTTTTCTAAACACAAACAATAACATGAATTCGCTCAGTGGTCGAATATTATATCAACCGTTCTAGCTTTCTGCATTTTGTCTTCATATAAACTTTAACTATGCCAAACCTCACACTCCTAAAAGGGATACGAAATTTTCACTTCCCTTACCTATTAATATATAGATTAGCATTCCTACCATCTTCTACAACGCAAAAATATGGAACAGCCTCATCTACCGCTTCTCCCCAAACGTTATATAGCGATATAAAACCATAATGACGTATAAAGGACATGGCAAGGCGCATCTTGACCCCCCACTGATGGGAGGAGAAGGGGGTTGCCTTCCTTACTAACCTCGCCTTTGTTCACTTCCCTGAAAAAGTATTGAAGCTTAACTTTTCAGGTCAGACCTTTTTTGTTAAGGCGATTTTTTTTATCTATGGGGGAATAGTGGACTAGAGTAGATATCGGGAAATCGAACTACTGGGAAGCGTGTCTATCCTTTGATATTGTAAGTACGATTTGATTAAGTAAAAGAGGGGCTAATGGTTAAGTAAAAACAGCCATACGGGTCGATCGATGTTTCTACGCTTGCTGGCGTCGGTACGTAGATGGGTGGCCAGTCAATGAATACCGAGATCCCTCCTTGCCTCTGGGTGACCAGGTTGTCATGCCAAAAGCCCAGTTTTGCCTAAGAGTATGTTGCGGCCCAGTAACTGGGAGGGCAGGATAGGCAGTCGCCCCAAGTAAAATACTAGTATCAGTATCCAGCTGAGTTTGTTTAGACTGGAAGTCGACCCCACCCTTGTTGGGAAACGTATTAAATTTGAATTTAAAAAATAAAGTAATATTCTGTTATTCGGGAAATACTCTGGTCTTCTGATATACTTGACTTGGGTAAGTGCAAAATAACTCTTCACAAGGTCTAATTTAGCATAACTGTTACTTACGACCCGCTAAGTAAGTCCAAAGACTGTAATCACGAAGTCCCAAAAAATTAAAATTTAAACCCTCTTTACGGCAAGCACTTACAGTGTTATTAAGTAACATCTCAATTCAATGCGCCAATATTGTGTACTTAACCCTCCAACTGCGAGCGCTCACAACCATTCATTTATTTTCGCTCGGGGCCCATTCAACCACCTACACTTAATTTGTATATTTTTTACATTATGTTAGCAAGCTCCTTTTTTGATAAAAGGAGCTATTCACCGACGATACATTTATTAAAATGTATACGTGTTGGATCTTGAATACCGTCTGAGTGGGTCGTTTGTAGGTCTCAATTAGAGTGCGGGGTCAAAAGAGCCCTTTCACAACTTTTCGAATAGAGCTTTTTGTGTATGCGATGTCTCGGTTGTTGTGTACTTTAGAGCTTAGAGCTCAAAAAATACATGTGTATTTTCAGTAGTATCCTATGTTGGAAGTGAAAACATTTGTTTAAAAGAAACATTGGTTTATTTGGTAATTATTTTAGGTCTTACGTCGTCATCACAATTAAAATTGCAATATTTCGTTCATCATAATTATTTTCTATTATATGATATGTTTTCATTGATGATATTTTTTAACAGAAATCAGATAAAAGTCAGGTGTATTTTTGACGTGACAACGTTCGGCTGCATGCACGAAAATGGATGTCCCGTTACGCTCATTGTCCCGTTACACTCATTGTACGCTTGCGCCGCATCTATCTCTCTTCCACTCGATTGGCTTGTCGTTGTCACGTTAAACTATCGTCCGTAAATCAACTTTACAGACAACCATTTTCTTGTTGTAAACAAGTATAGTCTAGTATGTATTATGATCCTACTAACGTCCTACCTACCACTTTCAGTTCCAACCAGAGTAACTTTCATTTTCAATTCAGCGTGGAAATAAAGTACCTACTTATTCATTTTGGTTACAAGTAAGACATTATCCACGGCCATAAAACTTGGTCGTATGGCCCATGATGGCTACATACTGGTCGCAATTGGCTGTTCGTAGAAGCCATTGTGACCTGGTGGCTTGAGGCACGCGCCTACATTAAAATGATTGGGTGTGACAAATGGATCTAGACACGGTGAAAGGAGAAATATCGTTATTTTAGTCTGTTATGGAAATTAGATACTAAAAGGTACGTAGTATCATGCAGGGACAACGGGTCAGGAACCACTAAAGAACTGGATATATTTAAAATTCCGGCGTGTCATCAATAATAATGTATTGGTTTATTGAATAAAGTTATTTTTCTTCTTACCTAGTCAAATACTATAACAAAACAATTTCCACAACGAAAAAGTTAGACAAAGATGCAGATCGATAGCAAAACATCCTCTTAACATCGCTCGCTAATTGGCTAAGAAAAATTAATTCTCCAAAAGGGTTCCCTATCCCGAACGAGGCCCAAAGGACCACCATTAAGTTTCAGTACGAAAGAGTGAGCGTACACTCAAATAATTGAACATCGTACACAAAAATATGTAAATGAGTTTTCGCTCCGTGGAAATTAACTTTTTCATTATGAATAATGTCCTTGATGCTGTCTTCGAGACGTCTTTTGGGAGTTTTTCGAGATTTTACAGCTCTCTACGTGAAGGGTTAAAGGTAATTTGAGCGCGAGGGTCGAAAAAACCCCCGCAGTTTGGAAGGGTTAAGTGTTTTCGAGTTCTAAATAAATATTGAGTTTCCTTAAATGAAGTTTTGTCGTAAAGGTGATTTAGAAACAAATGAAGTGTTGTTTGTTTTGTTTAGGTTTCTTGATAGCTTTATTCCGTAGATAGAGAGATTTGAATACACGAAATGAATTTCGAATCCAAGGTTGAGATTAAAGACTTTTTGGATACTTGTGCCAATTCTAAAGTGCGAACAAATCATTATAAATTTATTAGTCTTAGTTAGTATTAGTTTTCTGTTTTAATAATTTACATATTTACTTTTAATATCATCTTAGCCTCAAAATACTTAAAAAGTAGGTCAATATCTTCTGCCCAGCCTTTTTCCAATTATATAATGGTTCAGTTTCCAGTGTAACCGAAGGCAGCTGACTACCAGTGTTTTACTTGGAGCGACTGAACATTAGACCTTCACAATCCAGTTACTGGGGAACACGAACCTTTGGTAAGTTTTTGTCAGACTTTCAGGCTTCTGACCGTCAATAATCTAGAATGACAGACAGTACCAACTGCTTAACGCGCTCTTCGGAGGATGGGGGAGTCATGGTAAGTAATGGACGGTCTCCCATCCACGTGCCAAACTAGGTAAGCGTTGCTTATTCTCCTATCAAACCGTACGACCGTTATTATTAACCCAAATAGTAGTAATACCTATCATAATTGGCTATCATGTTCTCACAGTGACTCAGCTTATAATTATTAGTCTGCACACAATAAATGCTTGCAAATTACAATACTTGTACACCACAGGTTAACTTAACGTCTCAATCTCCTGCGTGGGTGTTTTACGGATAACTGACAACGAACGTTCTATAATGGTTGCAAATTGTTTATGAAGCTTTTTGTTTTAAATAATTTATTTTTTCATTTTTTTCATTTTCAAATATTATCCGGTGGATTATTGGTGCAAATGTTAAGGATAAAACTTAGAATGGTAGCACGGTAAAGGAGGTTCCTGATATTGTTTTAGGTACTGTTATTAGCTCTTTTATTAGTTTTTTTTTATTTTAAAAATTATATTTTGAAGATTTCAAAAAAATAAATATATTACCTACTACTCACCTCTACACTACTTAGAGGTACTATAAACGGATGGAACGGTCGGAATGGCATGGCGTTTTCTGGGTTCGAATAAAAAATAACTATCTAATATATACGATGTTGTGATGCTCCACTGTATTGCTTCTTTTATTAACTAAATTTAAAAAAAGGAAGAGCTTCTCAACTTGACTCGTATGTTTTTCTATGTATCTCTGACATTACTCAACCGAATTGAACGATTCGTTTTATTAGAAATGGGGTAATTCAGTGGTGGTTCCATTTAAATAACTTAAATTTTAAAATCAAAAGAAAAGAAAAAAAGAGAAGAAAAGATTTTAGAAATCAGACCTTAATTTTCATCAAATTAGTGTGTTTTACCAAAAAGCGTTAACTCATAATATAAGTTATTTTCAAGTTACAAAACCTGTTAAAGCAAATGTAGTTTTAAGTGATCAGTAATTTTAATAGGCTTTTAGAAAATTAAGTTTGAATAATACAATTCTGTGCCCACTGTAGACGCACGTTTGCATAAATGGCCAATAATTGTAGATCAGCGACAGAAGATCGACAGACAGATAGCTCGCAAATAGTATCGTTCGTTCAATACGTTCAACATGGCGGCGAGTGAATGAATGAATGGATGATTGAGTTGTTAGCACTCGCAGATTGTTCGCTTGTTTATTTATAGTTATTTGTATTGTATGGTGAAGATGATGTGAAATTATATTTTAAAAGGTACTGATAATTTATAATAACATGGATACGAATTACAGGTCTGCGAAGGGTTATACGGAGAGGTATTGCCACTATACTAACGGTAGTGCATGGGTGACTGGTTCGTTAGTCTGGTGGTCGTAAGTGCTACTCCTAAGCATGAGGTCTTGGGTTTGATTCTTAGGTAGGACATGGGGATATTGGGTTATTGGGATTTTCCATCTGTATTTTTTTAGAAACAACCAGGAGGCTGGGGTTGTGCCTTTTCGATGGTAATAGTCTAGCTCCTTAGTAGAGGGTCAAGTTTTATGATGGTATGTTACTATCAATAGACATATCTAGTATAATGTTTTTTTTTTGTTTCTACATATTGGTAAACGTATTTCTGTGGTAAATACATATTTTTTCTTTTTATTTCTTGTAGTTTCTATCTCTAGTCGCAAGCCATGGAAAGCGGCCAATACTATTAAGGACATAGTTTTAGTTAGTAGGGCAAACTGTAGTTGTAAAACTCATAACAGCTTTAGTTAACGTGCTAGTTTTAGTTTAACGCTGCGCAGGGCACTTTCCTTCCCCCAACGCGAAAATGTATCGGAACACAACACACGCTTCAATTGTAATCCGACTACAACAACGCGCTAAGAAGCAAGATGGAGGCGTGTATTAATTTTTAATTTTTCAAGCATTTTAGTGCAGTACAACTAATTAAATACGCAGGGTTTCCTCCTAGCTTCGGGGTCTCAATGCTGAGGGTCGTGAGTCATGACCATCTCACAGCAAGAGTTTGCTCCGATCAGCCGCTTAGAGTAGAGCATCGTGGATTGTAGTGTCGAGATTGATGTGGGTCTGGTCAGTCCAACGTGTCGTCTTCTACCACGTGGTTTTTTTTCTTACACCTTGCCAGACAGTAACGGGCTATGAAGAAAGATGGAGGCGTGTTTTAATTTTTAACTTATTTAAGCATTGCAGCACAATACAACTAATTGAACACACAGGGTTTCCTGCTAGCTTCAGTTTCTCAATCCAGACGGTCGTGAGTCGCGACCATCTCCTCACAGCAAGAGTTTGTTCCGATCTGCCACCGAGCGTAGAGCATCGTGGGCTTCTACCACTTGGTATTTTTCGTTCCACTTTGCTAGTGACTATTAACTCTCCAGGTTGTTGTCAGTATACCTACACACACTCAATCACAATTAAAACACACAAGAACACAATTAAGGACATTGTTTATTCAATAAAGCAATAATTCAAAATAATAAATCTACATGAAAAGAAAAAATAATCACAGGGCACGAAAAATTCATCCGCATCACTGTTAAATTTATGACTAATTAATATCAGAATTAATTTTAATCAGTGGTGCTAGGCAACTGGGCTCAACCCAGTTGTAAACGTCCTTTTGTGCCTATTGGTCTAGCTCTGTTCTGTCTCCTGCTTGATATGGAGGGAAGTGGAAATTACCTATATTTCTAACTCCTCCATGCTTTGCTGATTAATTTCGTTGCAAGATCCATGACAGTTGAATCGTTTCTCTGGGAGTCACCAAGCATCATGGACTGAAAGTTTTTCTGGTGGTTGCCGCTGTTGACTCTGCCGTTCTGGAGTTGATTCCTGGATGCAATTCCCGGGTAGGTCTAAGTGTTGTTTGATGACGACCGATGTGGCGTGGCGGGCGAAGGTCCGCCTGCGACGCAGGAGGTTGCGGGTTCGATTCCCGACTTGGAACAAATGTTTGTACGATCTAAAAATATTTGTTCCGGGTGTTCTGGGTATTTGCTATGTATAATAAAAATATCTATCTATGTAATGTATTGTATTAAGTATATCAGTCATCTAGTACCCATAACACAAGCTCTGCTTAGCTTGGAGCTAGATGATGGTGTGTGGATTGTCCAGCATTATTTTTTTTTTTTTTTTTCCATCTGAATTTCTTAATAGCATCCGAGAGTCTTGGATTTGTACCCGTTTAATAGCAATAGGCTCGCCCCCTAATACACGTGACTTAAATATAACGAGCAACATGTGAGTGTACTATAAGTACGTCTATGCCAAACCCATCGAGAGTTGCAGCCGTAATGATGATATAAGGTTAAGTAACTATAAAACCGAGCTTTGCGCGGATAAAGCGACGTTTTGAAAGAAAGAAAAAACATTTATTCAGCACAGGCTCAGGCACACAAAGACACAATACTAAACATAGAAAACAAAAAAATAAAAAACAATAAACAAAAAATGAGTAACAAGAAATACATTAACAATATATATACGAGTAAGTATACATGCCGTATACATGTACTCGAATTATTAAGTATGTGCCTTACGGCTGCGCTAAAAGGGTTTTCTAAAAATGAAACCTAGCTAGATCGATTTATCGCCCCTGAAACCCCCTGCATACTAAATTACTTGAAAATCTTTGAAGCTGTTTCCGAGATTCAGTTATATATGTTAGGCAGAACGAGGGACATACTTTAAGGGAAGCTAGTAGTCATCAAAACGAACCAATTTTACTAAAATAGCTAGTTCTCCCAATTTGTAAAGTTATGCCAACATAAATGCATGGAGCAGCTGATTGTTTTTTCGCTATTTTAGGGATTGTTCCATCGTTAAAGTTGTTCATTTTCATGAGTACTACACGCCTTTAAAGTATGTCCCTCGTTCTACCTAATACCCTGTGTATATATGTACATGAATTGCTTGTTTAAAGTTGTGTAAGTTATTGCCGAAATCATTGTCAAAAAAGCACAATTCGTAGCTCCGTTCGTTCGCCGTCAATATGGTAGTTGGTTCAACCGAGTATTATGCCCGCTCACCGGAAATAATTACAAACATGTTGTTACGGGGTTAAAAGTGTTCCCGTGTTGTTCACAACTTTGACGTCGGCACTACTGTGGGGTAATAGAGGACTCGGGCTTGTGTGGGTACCGGGAAAACGAGGTGACTTTGAAAACCTGGGCGACTTTGTTAATAGAACATATTTGTTTGTATTAACATTATTTAAAATCAGCCACACGGGTTGAGTTGCGCTTGACGAGGATAGTTGGATGGGTGACCGTGCGTTATACCTATATATATCCAGACCCCTCAGTTTCGTGTTTTTTAGATCTTTGACAGTCAGTTTATTTGGGATCAGCGCAGCATGACTTCTTCTTCCATAAATTTCTATTTGCCGTCATCTCAGAAGTCACCTCCTTCCTAGCCATCATCTTTCACACAATCCATCCATCGTTTCCTAGGTCTCTCTCTACTCTTGTAACCCTATACAGTCATACTCAAAAATTTCCTCACAACATGATCCTTATTCCTTCGCATCACGTGTCCATACCATGACAACCGATTTCCACACAACTTCTCCGTCACAGGCACCACTTTCAGACTTCCTCTAATATACTCATTGCAGTCAAGTATCTTCTCAATTATCTTAAATTTAAACAATTCTCACATGAAAATACACAAAAACACGTTTTCATTGATCGTCCACCACTAAACTACAACTGACGCCCATTCATCAACTCTATAACCATTTCCTTAGAACTTAGTTGGAACATTCAATATTGTTTTAGTATTCCAGTGAAATCTAGTTCAGTTAAGGTTGTGACCTTAACTATGTGAACTTCCAGGGTGAAGGCTGAGGTGTCTGAATAAGACATGTGGTTCATTCCCACGTAGTGGACTGAAGTCTTAATAGGCTTACTAACTTTTCCTATTAGGTATGCTCTTGACGCTCTTGTTTGTATTAAATATTGATAGCGAGTATCATGAACAGTTACCGTGTGTTGTGACTTTGAAGTTGTGTAGGTAAGTAACTTTTACAGGCCTATAAAAAGAACTTTATACATACATAGTTATACTTATTATAAGGAGGACAGATTTCATTGTATGTGTGGTTGTTTGAAGTGGATAAACTCTAAAACTTTAATTCAACAGATATAAAAAAATCCGTCACCGACAGAAAGCTAGATTATCAGGGAGTAACATAAGCTATATTGTATTATTAATACTAAGCTTTGAAGGGAGTGGAGGGGATGTTAAATTTCGATGGGATAAGTACGAATCAGCGCGGAAAAAGTCGCAAGCGAAGTTCTAGTAATTAATTTAAATCTGAAATCGTCAAATCGTCTTGAGAGTGCGTGGTGATAAATAAATAAATAAATAAATAAACAATGCTGGACAATCCACACAGCATCATCTAGCCCCAAGCTAAGCAGAGCTTGTGGTATGAGTACTAGATGACTGATATACTTAATACAATACATTACTTAGATAGATATTTTTTATTATACATAGCAAATACCCAGAACACCCGGAACAAATGTTTGTAGATCGTACAAATATTTGTCCAAAGGCGGGAATCGAACCCGCAACCTCCTGCGTCGCAGGCGGACCTTCGCCCGCCGCGCCACATCGGTCGTCAAAATACTGTGCCTTCTCTGTATGAGAAGAGGTCTTTACCCAGCAGTGAACGGACTAATACGATAGATTTAAAGAGTATTAAGTATATTATCAGAAAAAAAGGATTAAAGGCTACTTAGTGGCCTAGCGTCGCATTTATTGCAGTTGATAGTTCAATTGACGACCGATGTGGAGCGGCGGGCGAAGGTCCGCCTGCGACGCAGGAGGTTGCGGGGTCGATTCCCGCCTTGGGACAAATGTTTGTACGGTCTACAAATATTTGTTCCGGGTGTTCTGGGTATTTGCTATGTATAATAAAAAATATCTATCTATGTAATGTATTGTATTAAGTATATCAGTCATCTAGTACCCATAACACAAGCTCTGCTTAGCTTGGGGCTAGATGATGCTGTGTGGTTTGTCCAGCATTATTTATTTATTTATTTATTTAATTCCTTTCCACTTTTTAAATGTCGCAACCTTGCCTTCCATTGTAATTATTTTTATGTTCCTCCATGCCTTCATTTTACATTTTCTTAACAGTACAGAGGCCAGCATATCAAGCTACACCAATGTTTCAAATTTCTTTGATAGATTTACAACTTTGTTCCAAAAGGATAAGGTTCATGTTCAATTGGGGAAATTAGACAGTTTGTGGTAGCTTGATGTGCTGGAGTCTGTACGCAGTGCCATTAAAATACCTCGGTATTAAAATCGTTCCGCTGCTTTCATCCTCATTGTCATCACTCTCCTCCTAATCTTACCTCAATTTCTTTGAATTCAACAGTATGTCTTCAATACATCTCTATTTACCGCCATTTCAATAGTCACTTCTTTTCTACCCATATCATCTTTCACACAATCCATTAATGATTTCTTTTTTTTTACTCTCATAATCTCATGAAACCTCTTCCGCAAATTCTTCTCCATCATTGAAACGTCACTAATTAAACAGTCCATTCAACTTTGTCCATCACCGTCCACTGTGTACACGGCCACGGAAACCTTTAACAACTCAACTATAATGAGTATTTGTCGCTCGGCCATTAGAAACTCATTCCTTCTCGTGCCCCATGGGAATGGCTCACATGGTTTATTCAGAACTCGCCAGGGTCCCCTCTGCCAGTCTTTACTGCTAATTTAGTAGCACGTACTTAAGAAGTGTTGTTTATTTTGTGTTTTATGGTGGGCCAAGATGAGGCTTTTGTTTTGTCCTTAAGATGTTGAGCATGTTGGGGTGTTTGTGAAAAATTGGTTAATTTATTGATTCATTTAACTGCTAGCGAGCCGCCCCGGCTTCGCCCGTGACAAAATATACACAAAAACCTTTCTCGTTTCTCACTTTTTCTATTGGTAAAAACCGCATGTAAATCCGTTCAGTTGTTCTTGAATCTATTTTCTACAGACTATTGAGAGGGATTATCCTGTTACGATTTAGGCCCGCCTCTTCTGCACGTTATGGGTTCAAATCTGGGCAAGTACTAATGTGGCTTTTTCAATTTGTATGTAGACACTTTGTAAGATTATCTTGGACATCACTGGTATTGGTGAAGGAAAACATCGTGACGAAACTTGGACTTACTTAAGAAAAGTCTGAAATCGTGAACCTGTCTTTAGCAAGTGTGACTTAGACTGAATGAAAAGGCTAAGCAGATGATATATTATGAGAACGTATTCTTATCATATAAGTATCATACTGAACCGAAATGAAATACAATGGTCTACAGTTTTCGTGATAATCGTAGACCAGTTTTAGTTAAAAGAATTTCGTGACTTGTTGAGAAACTTGCGTCTTCCTTTTTACTATCTTAGTCATCTTTTACCCTACCCTGGGGAAGGAGTGTGATGTGAAAATCACATCACAAATCGTATGTAATTTAATTACATATAAATGAATAAATGATAAAGAAGACTGTGTGGATTCCATTTGGTATACAAATGGAATCCACACAGTCTTCTTTATCATTTATCTCATAAGTCAATTGAGTCATCTCAGCGTATATACATCTCATAGTATCAACATTTTGGTCTGTCGCGTCAAATGTCATGCCAAAAACGATTCTGATATCATCTACCTCTGAATTAGACAAAAAATCAAACTCCATGATTTCCATTAGCCAGTGTAAATTACATTTGTGTTTACTCTATCCTTGTCAAAGGCTCAGGCCGGTCCATGTTTGCGACCGCTTGATCACTGCCTCGCCTCGGGCGCAGCCAATCAGGATCAATCGTTGATATACACAATTATTATTTTGCCTTGTAGGTCAAACAGTTTAGTGGCTACGTACTTTCGTAGCTAGATAATACCAGCCCCATGGTTGGTCAATGATTAAGCATCGCTTGCCACATCTATTCTACTTAGGACTTAAATATTAATCAATTTAAGAGACCAATTAATTTGACCAGAGGGCTGGCCTTTTTTTTGGCCAAAGAATCAGCCTTCTGGGCACTTTTCCCGTTGTCAACGATGCGGATGAATTTTTTGATGCCCTATGATTATTTATTTTATTTAAGAGTAAATTAATACATCTATTATTGGAGAAATGTTATTATAATGTTAAAGAATTCCTTTATGACAAATTGTCAACTATTTGACATTGATTTTATTTAATTTTGACATTGTATTATTATTTTTTGTATAGGTAGTAAGTTACTTGACTTGAAAGATCTACAAAAGATAGCCGGGACCAACGGCTTTAAATGCTGCTCAAAGCACGAAAGGGTGCACTGTTTGTCTCTGCATCACCCAAAGGTTGACTAATAGAAAAGGCCCATGGCATTAAGTCCGCCTCTGTTCATTGGTGTGCTTAAAGTATTAAATAAATGAACAGTCAACCATCCACAGACCGACCTCGGCAACCGTAGGTTATGCTACAATTGACACGTGTGGCTGTTATAATTAAGCCACGTGCTCCTCAAATGCTTCAAAGTTGGTACTTTTACCAAACACCTACCCACATAATTGAACACACTTTTACAAAAGTGTGTTAAATAAAAAGAAAATTGCCTCCATATTTCTCTGTGTTGTCACACGGTAGATAAGCCATGACACCTTGACAAGAATGATGTATGTCGCGAATTATAATGAACAGGAAAATCCACGTGAAAATGTACAGGGTTGTACGAATAGAGCTGTAACTTTTTTTGTGGGTTATTTTTTCCTGAAAACTGTAAGTGTATTTTAAACTATAACAAAGGGATCGTTTGAGATATTCAAACTTATATAGTAAGAATGCATATGTATTTAAATTTGACTAAGGATTTTATATATTTTATATATATTAAAATAAAAATAAATATTCCCAGCACCTACCTCGGTAATCTTTTTATGCATAAAACTTAACCTTTTTAATCTTTGTCAGACAGAAACCTCTCGCAATCAACCATGGCGAAAGTAGATGGTGATGTGTTTTTTTTCTTCTTACAGTATTAATTTCAGTCAATATGTCTTTGAAAAATAAAAATAACATCTAGATACACAAGAAAAAAAACGAGCTACAACCCTTTTCTAACCCTCCGCCAAAAATATTCACAAATTCAGATATGCGTGGCATAAGTAACTGCCCCCCAGAGTGGCATATACCTCGCATGCATAATACTGCCTCTGCTTGCCCACCAGACCGCGCACCGTGAATATATTCCGCTTCTTACCTCAGCCAAATCGTTCGTGAAATTTGTTTCTAACATATAAATTATATGACTTTGTACGATGTGTTATGAATATTGTATGAGAAGCAAATTGATATTATGCCCTCGTATGTTACACATTGGCTTTTTATGCCTTTTTTCGCCCAAAATTGGTTTTTTACGCCCCCAATATGAATTGTGACCGAATTGTGTAAATTGGGAGCGTAATGAGTTGGTATAGGTGTCTGATGTAAGCTTTGGGTGTGTGCGAATCATCTTGGTGGATTAGTTTGATGGGGTGTAATTATATGGGCGATAATATTTGGTGAGTTGGGCTGTTGTGTTTTTAACGTGTAATATGTATTTAAATTAAATTTGTATAGTTCTTTCTTTGATTTTTACTATCCGTCTCTTTCTTTTTTTGTTATTTTAATATTTTATTTTATTTTGTGTATTCTTTTTTTTTACAATTTGATTTTAGTTTTTTGTTAATTATTTATACTACATATAAATAAATAAATAAATAATGCTGGACAATCCACACAGCATCATCTAGCCTCAACGTAAGCAGAGCTTGTGTTACGGGTACTAGATGACTGATATACTTAATACAATACATTACATAGATAGATATTTTTATTATAATAGGTCTTTACCTATGAAATTGCCGTTTTGTATGAAAAAATTTAAATGAATTTTTTTCATGTATTTTTTATTTGTATTAATCGAAGTAATCACCCATGCAATCAATGCATCTTTGCCAACGCAGTGGCAGTTTATTGATGCCCTTCTTAAAGAAATCAGCTGGACGGGAGGCAACAAATTCTTCAAAGGCATTTTGTACTGCCTCTCGGGTATTGAATTTTTTTCCCGCCAAGAAGTTATCCAAATTCTGGAAAAAGTAGTAGTCTGTAGGCGTAAGGTCTGGTGAGTAGGGTGGATGACGGAGAGCTTCCAACCCCAGTTCTTGCAACTTGGAGACCGTCTGCTGTGCAGTATGAGGTCGCGCGTTGTCGTGCAGGAGCAGCGGAGACGAGCGATTGACCAATGCTGGTTGGAGATGTGCCAGCTTCTCCATCATTGTGTTCAATTCTTCACAGTACACATCTGCAGTAATGCTCACCCCGTTTGGTAAGAAGCTGTGTTGAATCACACCGGCGCTAGACCACCAAACAGTGACCATCACTTTTCTTGGGGTAAGTTTTCGTTTAGGGCATTGTTTAGGTGCTGAACCAGGATCCAACCAACTTGCTGAGCGCTTGCGGTTATCAAACAGAATCCATTTTTCATCGCAGGTAACAATGCGGTTCAAAATTCCTTCATTTGTGTGTCTGTTGAGCAGTGCAAGGCACGTCTCGACGCGTACTTCGCGCTGGCGATCATTGAGTTCGTGGGGCACCCATTTGTCAAGCTTTTTTACCTTGCCAATTTGACGCAAATGGACCAATATTGTTTTGACGCTAACGTCGAAAGCTGCTGCTAATTCAGCCGTAGATTGTGTATCATCAGCTTCCACAATCGCCTTTAATTCGTCATTGTCGACCAAAGTCTTCGGACGACCGCGAGGTTCATTTTTCAGGTCGAAATTTCCAGAACGGAAGCGAGCAAACCAATAACAGGTAGTGCGTTGGTTTGTAGTGTTAGCTCCGTAAACGTCGTTGATGTTGCGTGCCGCTTGTGCCGCGTTGCTGCCACGACGGTACTCATATTCCATAATTACTCGAATTTTTAACGTATCCATGATGACGAAAAAGATTTAAATGCGATGAAAATGTAACACTAATCAATAAACAAATGACTACTTTTGGAAAAAAAAAACCATGTTTTTAAAATAAAATTAATTTGAAATTAGAATTCTTAGCCAAACAAAAAATATTTTGATTTGAAATGGCCAGTACTGCAGAACGGCAATTTCATAGGTAAAGACCTAATACATAACAAATACCCAGAACACCCGGAACTAATATTTGTAGATCGTACAAACATTAGTCCCAAGGCGGGAATCGAACCCGCAACCTCCTGCGTCGCAGGCGGACCTTCGCCCGCTGCGCCACGTAGGTCGTCGAAATATATATTCTAGATAATATTTTTGTTTCCTTGCAATGTTCAACGCCTAAGGTTTTTTAAATCTGTTCTTGTGCGTGTAAATTTGAAAAAAAATAATATGCAAGTATACAAACGTGGTTAAAGGAATTTCAGCGTATTATATTGTACGAGTATGTTGTTGTAGTTTTTAAATACAAATTAATTTTATTAATCAAATTATAGAAAATAATTAATTTTATTTATTTGTACCCATTGGACTACTTTACTGTCTCGTTATTCTAGTAGTCGTAAGCGCTACTACTGGGCGTGAAGGCCTGGGTTCAATGCCCGGGTTGGGCAGAGTGTTATTTGGCTTTTCAATCTGATATTATTCAGTGGCCGCCTTGAGTCTGGATTAGTGCCCGGTTTATGGGAATAGACGTCCCCTATATCATGTGACTGGCGAAATGTGGGCGTGATGTGGATGATGTTAGGATTAGATGTGACCGAAACCGTGAAGACATTGAATTTCTAATAGCAAATTATTTTTAAGGTACTAGCTACAGAAATTATAAAGACCAATTTCTTTTTAATTATTCAAAAAGCAAGTTGGTGAATACATGACAGCCATATACAGAATTTCAATTCCTATTCTTTATTTAAATTACACAAAATAAAACTACTTTTATACAGAAAGACGTCTTAGCTTTTCCAAACACGAAATAGAGCGGTACCATCCCTTGAGAGCGTCCGCTAATTCGGCTCCGCGTCGGCCAACGCCGAGGCCGAACATAAATAAAGGCCGAATCGCCACAGTGACCACAAAACCGATAGTTTAAGAATATTCCCGCGTATAAATTAAACAGTACTCGCTGCCGCGCAGATTTCCCTAATGGTTGACTGTGGTATAGAAGGGTGTGGGGATCTTGATACTTTATAGTTTGGTATTAATTAGAATAAGCCAAAATCATACTGAAAAGACTGATAAATACAATAACGTGAAAATATTTTATTTTATCTCAGAATATTAAATGTCACTTTGTATCATTCAATATATGTATTCGAATAATTTGGTTAATAAAGTCATAACATGCATTGAAGACTTGATCAAAACAGCGTATGGAAATTGAGAACTGCTTTTTTGCTGGCAATTACTTAGCCTCAAAAACCTGCACCATCCAAATTGCACTATTCAACTTCCACCGTATAACTTTTCAAGGAAATTTTTAATCCATTGCTTCCCATGATTATAATATCCGTCAGATCGACAACGTAAATAGCGCAATGTACATTGTTGAATTATCAAAATGAACGGCAACGGGATAATAAGTATTTAAAACAGTACCATAAGCTGAAGTTACCCTCAATAAGATACTATCAACCGATTAATCTATTCCATTATTTAATCTACCATCCCTTCCCCCACCACATTTCTTTACAAGTATCAAAACGATGAGCTCCGGTGTACACGACACGATACATCCGGGGAGCGGTCGGGCCGGCAACGACAAGACGCATGGCCGGCATCAGACAGCGGCCTTACACCAGGGATACACAGCCACAACTAGACATCAGCTGTTTTATGTACGAGTATATCTAGATTTCTTTAAAGGTTTATGTTTTAATAAGCTTAGTTTCGAAAGGTATTGCCATGATTATTGATTGGTATTTTTCTAGTTAACAAGATATGTGTGGTGGATTTAAGTGGGCTTTGTAAATCAGCAAGTTTAACAGAAAAAATGCAGAACAAAAGGTAGTTACATTTTTAGAAAATGATAGCGGTGTTTATCGCCTACTTGAAGCAAGTATCAAGACTATAAGCACCGGTATACACGACACGATACATCCGGGGAGCGGTCGGGCGGGTAAAGACAAGACGCATGGCCGGCACCAGACAGCGGCCTTACACCAGGGATACATAGCTACAACTAGACATCAGCTCTGTTACGTGTACCTAGATTTCTTCGTTTATGCGAGGATCGGTTTGTGAGGAGCTCGTGGCTAAATAAAAACAGCCGCATGGGTTGATCGAAGGTTAATCAACGCTCGCCGAAGTGAGTCTGTGGTTGGATGACCGTTCGTAACATATTGAGACTCCTCCGTGCCTCGGAAAGCACGCTAAGCTGTTGGTCCCGGTTTTCATTTGTAGATCTTTGACAGCCGTTACGGGTAGTCAGAAAATCGTAAGACTGACAATCAGTCTTACCAAGGGGTATCGTGTTGCCCAGTAACTGGGTTGTGGAGGTCAAATAGGCAGTCGCTCCATGCAAAACACAACTGGATCCGGTTAGACTGGAAGCCGACTCCAACATAGTTGGGAAAAGGCTAGTCAGATGATGATGCGAGGATCGGTTTGTGATTATTGAGGGTACGCAGTGGGAGGTGTGTAGGTACATAATTTTTATGGGTATTGATTTCTTACACAAAGAGTGTTGAAATAAATAAATAATAACAGATATTTTATTTACCTATATAACAAGATCTCACACCTTTTCCCCTGGGAGGGTAGGCAGACAATTCGAAACGCCACCTGCTATGATTCTTATGTACTCCTTTTGCGTCGTGTATATATCTGGTCCTACATGTACACCGATTGCAAGTACTTACTACGCACCTGACCTTTCTGAAGATCGTCACTAATAAGGTCAGTATAGTGGTCTTTGTAGGGCGTCCCCTCCAAGCGTTATAACTCACGTCTGGACACTGTATAGTCTCCATTAATTTTGAAAGACGCCGCAATTTCTTTGTCGTGAGCGTTATCAATTTCCCCTTTGACTTCATCACAAACAACACACAAACTATAAAAATTAACGACGCCATAAACGTCATAATTTCTAATTAATAAATGCATTTTAATATCCGAAGGAAATATTAAAAAAAAAACAACTAAACAACCCCCTAATAGCTGGGTGGCTAACACACCACCTTCCATTTACCAAATTGAGTGAAATATGCATCCCCAAACACCGCGAGAGACATTAAAAAAACGCCTACGAAACTTTTAATATTGTAATAAGACTTTGATTTAATTTCCTTTTATCATTATTTATGTACGGATCCGCAGTGTAAAGGCGATAAGTCTGTGTTATTATATTATTTTTCGCCGAAGATTTTTTCGTCGCTCCCCTCTAGTTTGACCCTACGCGTTCGGAGGGTTGAGTTTGTCACAGAGTAGAAAAAATATCACAATGTTACTGTCACACTGCGACTTTTCTATCTTATTGATCCGAAATTATTTCAGTCTGTGACTTTAGATGTTACGTAAGCTTAACTGAATTTCAATCTTATAGCTCAATACAATAAGGTTTATTTCCGTATAAAGTGACATTTGTCAGTGTTACGTGGTGACAAGCATAACAAGGGTTTAAACAACTTGTTGATCGGTTTTGTTGCGACATGTCCAGCCATTGTGAACACGTCACCATACAATGGCAGTGAATTGGAAGTTTTAGTCAATGCTTTTGTAAGGAAATGTGAGGGAAAAAAAGGGGCGCTGCTCCTTTCAGGAAATGCTTAATAAAAAGGTTGAAAGTTACATTTGTATTTTCCTTGCTTGTTAAAGGAAAACCTTTTGATATAAAAACAGGGAAAAGGTCTTTTATATCCAAGTTCTAGCCAGGGTTGCTTTGTCTAAATATAGAACGGTTATACGGCTAATAGAGAGTGGACGATGGAACTCGGAATTTCTGTGTATTACTGGTTTCTGGCCGCGGTTTCATCAGCGTGGAGGAAAGTAACAGGAATAAATAGTATGCTTTTTCCCCACGGTCCAGGACCCAGGACCCAGGTCATGGTATATCCGTATGCCAAATTTAATGTAAATCTGTTTTCCCGTGAATAAATGAAAGTGTGAACTAACAAACAAACTAAAATTACTATTCATAATATTAGTAACAATGGTTTTACAGTCAAAAACCAGTCTTACCAAGTTGTATCCTGTTGCCCAGTTACTGGGTTATGGAGGGCACTCCATGTGAAAAACAGGTATTCAGTTTCATCTGTTTAGACTGGAAGCCTATCCCAACATAGTTGAGAAAAGGATAGGCTATGATGATGTACTTATTTATTTTGCGAATCCTCCACCATTCCATATACCTTCATCCATTTTGTCGTTAGTCTGATATCGTGTTGCCCAGTTACTGGGTTGTGGAGATCAGAAAGGCAGTCACTCCATGTGAAAAACAGGTATTCACTTTCATTTTTGCCGATCCCAACTTAGTTGGGAAAAGGCTAAAGACTAAAAGGCTAAAGATTAGACTAGAGATTATTTAGATTCTGTATAAGGTAAGTTTCTAACTCCAAGGTTGCTGGGATTTTCTCATACTTAAACTGGAATGTTACACAATAAGTTTGATTGCCTGAACTTGTCAATAGTAAATTTTATATCGTGCCCAGAACTGTAATAAGTCGAGAGGCGCGCGCTTACCCACTTTTTGCTACAACCACTAGTCGTACAAATGCGGGTGAACGGGCGCATCTCCACCGATTAGTCAAAATCTACATCCAACATTTTGTTAAACTGGACATTTATTTGCTTTGTCTCACAATGTATTTAAAAAAAAACTGGTTACTGCACTCAAAACCAATTAATAATTATGTATAATGTTATGATTAGCCACACCTTTCATCCGTACTGTTTGTAAGTTCATTATACTAGTAATATGTGGAAACGTTTTTGATTGTACGTTTACCTACTACATTGTACGTAAGTACGTAAGAAAAAATGTACAATTGTTTATTTTCCGTAATATAATAAAATCAAATAAGAAAAACAATGCAAAAGTAATTTACGAAACGTAGCCATTTCCATTTTTCCGTAATCAATTAGCCGTTTTAATTTAAACGTCCCTAGGTGCCCCTAATCCGGCTTAGTCACGGTATTACGACGTTTTCGAAGACATTACGTCATAACCGCTGTGCTCTGAACGCATTAGTGGGCAAGATGGCAAGTAAAAATATTTAAGAGGACAAGTCATAGGAGATTAGCGGGTCAATAAGCGAAGCGGGTAGCGAGTTAGTCTAGAATATGTTATGGTTTTGTGTAGACATGGTTTTATTATTATTCACGTATACATTTTAGGACGCGTTATCTAATCTGGCGAAATGTAAAATAGTAGGGACATCTCGTAGATATACGGCCAAATTAAATTACATATCTGAATTCCTATTTATAGACCGATCTTTGTAACCAATCAATGGCTGAGCTTGCAATCTGTAAACTTGAGAGGGCGAATCAGAAAAGCAGTTTAAGATTAAATTGGCAGATAGGGAATGAGTTTAAAGTGATAAAGAATTCAAATATTTAAAATCATTAAAATACCTAGGTACTTATTCTATGACAACAGCTTTTTGTTTCAAATCTCTGACCCAACTGCCTCCGGTTTGGTATCAGTACGACTAAGCACAAACTTTTAAGACAGTACAAAAAAAGTAAGTAATCACTAATTTAAATAGTCATAAATAATTATCATCTGCGTAGCTTTTTTCCAACTATGTAAGGGTCGGCTTCCAGTCTAACCAGATGCAACTGAAGACCAGTATTTTACATGGAGCTACTGCCTATCTGACCTCCACAACCCAGTTACTGAGCAACACATTACGAGAGTTAACATATAAAAAATATCTCGCTCCCCAATTTCTCAATTCTCCCTCTCTCTCTTCTCAATTGGACCACTTTCAAATCCGATAGTCAACGAGGGTGATATCCTAAATGTGTTTGCATAATGTTCGTCATTAAAACATTTATTTCGAGTCAGTGGATAGCACCCTTAAACGACGTTTCGTTTTTTTTGCCTTTTGTTTTTAGTGAAATCAATGTAGGTACCTATAGAATTGTCGTGATTCTGAAATCATCATAAAATATGAAAAATTATGAATTGCTAAGATGTTATGTTTGATTGTCTTACAGTTATTAATTAATAATAAATTTAGAAGAGGCCTTTGCCCTACAGTAGGACAGTAACAGGCTGGTATTATTTATTATTTGGTATGAGCAAATACGAAGCTTACACTTAAACCATAATCTTCCAAAGAATTCCAACAGCTTTCCCATTTAACTAAAAGCCGTTCATATTCACATAATATCCAATGATTGAGGACTTCAGCGAAATGTTTAAAGTTTCACAAATAAAATTAGTTAACGACACAGTTAATGAATGTGTCGAGACGAAATGAGAAGTCGAAATATCGCGGGTAAGTGCGACAAAATAAATGATGACAGTGACTTGGGCTTTCGCTAAACGACAACCTTTTAATGAACTTGGGGCCTGTTGTATATAGCGGAAGATGTGCTATGGTTTCTAAAGCAAATGCTACGAGTATTTCTGGCAATAGGGTAGTGTCCTTAAAAATTCTGATTGGTCCGAAAGTTGGATTACTCAAAAATACTGTACACGTATTTTTTCTTTTGTCATGCAAACCAAAAATGACGACGGTATAGTGCATTGAAATTGCGCGTGATGTCACGCCGTGCTACACTTTTAACGTAAAAGTGACGTCGCTTGTGACGTCACTTTTACGAACCCTTCTCCTGAACTTTGATGTGCTATAAAATTGTCACTTTGTATTGATTTCAGTAGGCAAAAAATGCGTGTCCAATATTTTTTGGTAATCTAACTGACGGACCAAATACATAGACTTAATATATTTTTAACTAGGACACATACCTATTGTAACATAAAGTTGCTGTTACTATAGGTATTTTAATTACTTTTCCCTATTATCTAAGTTAAATCCTTTGATAATCTATAAATATAAAAAATAATCTGTATTTCCGTTGGTCACGCGTGATGTGAACTGCTGGACCAATTTCGCGAATGTGCAAAAGCACATAAACAAATCAAAAACTATGCTTTTTAGTTGTGTTTGTTATTGTAAGGAGATCTTATGAAAAAAAAACTAAAAAAGTTACGCAGAACATTACACAATTTAAGAAAACTTAACGACCATTTTAACTTCGCGCTAGTTTAAGTTTTAAATAAAACAACCTAGTTCAGCGGAATATTACATTTTATTGTCATTTAGAACGTCACCAAGTTCTAGTGCGTGCACCTTTAGCTGGCTCGGCTTGTCGCAGACATCGGTGAGGAATAACTCGTGAGGATATCTTGTAATATTATTAAAATCGCATAGCTCCCACTGGATCCCTTCTCATTATCGCGTCTCCAACATTTACGGCATGCAACCTCTTAAAAGGCATGAGCAGAAACCATAAATTTTCACGCCGTCGGCACATCGAACACAGTCATTGTGTAGGGCGGTAATTTGTTGCATTGCAGATGGATTATATGCTAAACTTGCTCTAGCAAGATTGTTTGAAAATGTTAGAAAATACAGAGAAATAGAGAGGCGTAAATAGAGAATGCTGGGGATATTATAAAATGGTTAAAAGGGAACAAATATTTTTGCATGTAACTGCTTTTCGAGTGGTCTTAAAACGAGAGTATCGACAAATATAACTTGTCTTAAGCTCGGTTTTTGAATCGATGTTATCGACTCGTCGAAAGCAAAACACAAGTGATGATTTGATGAGATTCAATTGGCTGGTGATAATTCAAACAAACAATTACTGCACTTGATGCGCGCTTGTTTTCCAACTTTAACTTTGCGATACATAATGGTTACGTTCTAAAAATTGGGCTTAAGTATTGCAGAGAACTTAGTTTTAAATCATCTGCGTAGCCTTTTCCTAACTATGTTGGGGTCGGCTTTCAGTCTAAGCGGATGCAGCTGAATACTAGTAATTATTTACGTCTTGGTTAGACGGGTATTCAGACTTTCGGGCTACTGACTACCTGTAAGAACTGACAAAAATCTATAAATGACAGCCGGGAACAAAGACCAGCCAGCTTAACCTGCTTAACGTGTTTTCCGAGGCACGGAGGGCTCTTGATATGTAATGTGTATCACGGCAAGCATAGCTTAACCTTCGATCGAACCCATGGTGCTGTTTTTATTTAGGCAAGAGTAGCAACAGTCTCTCTAGCGACAACGAGACCAATGGGCCAGTTAATTTTTCGCTGAGTTATTTTTCGTGTTAAAACTTATGTCCTAGAAAAACTATTACATCATAGTCAAAACGCAGAGCCACACCTAACTCTACATTCCCACAAGTCCACAAGACAAGTGGACATACTGTGTGGATCGCGTGCGCGGGAGTGCGCTCGCGGGTTATTGCGCAAGCGGCGCACTGCTTCGCTGAACAAGCAGGCCTCGCCTGAATCACTTCCTCTGTGTGTACATACGTCCTCGCCTTGCCGACGGTTTACTCCACTTGGGGCGGATTGGTTAGATCTGATGTGATATAATAAAAACATAATGAAGTGTTTGTCAAGCGCCTGTACCATATCGTTTAACTAGTTTTAGCTCTGAGGTTGTGACTTGGCAGAACGTTTTGATTATAATCGCTTTGCACTTCACACGAGTACACAACACCCGTTTTTTTTGTTTCTTTTTTTTTCTAAACACAAAAGAAGAAAGTCCTCAGTAGCTCACTCATCACTTTCTCATTTGACAGCACTACAGAGCACGACGTCTTAGCAGCCGCTGGTAGAGACAGTATTGTAAACATTTTCCATAGGTACAACTCATAGAAACACAATAGTGCTTGTCACAATTTTGGCCATGCCTGTGACGTTTGAAACTTGGGCTCAGCACATCTTGCACGGAAACGTATTCTGTGTAAAGTATTCTGTGGATAGTTGGTATTACCTAATGTCTTATCTATAGACATAGGGAAATGGAATGGGCGTTCCCTAAACAGCTGTGAAATATATACGGACAAGAAACTGTGAGAAGGACAAAGCAAGCGTGTGGCCAATAGTTGACTTTATTCAATCAGATGAGATAGGTTGCTGCGAACTCCTGCTCCATAAACCCACATCAAGGTCCTATAGCGACCTCTCGAGGCAAGAAACAATACCAAACGCTACGTCATAACTATCACTCGACCGTCATTGGTTTCATTTAAAATATTGTTCCCACACTCGTCTCCTTGAATGCTGTAAGAAAAATGGCGACTACATGATTTGTTCGTATCGCATCATTTGTTCATTATAACAAATCCTCAACAAAATCTATATAACACCTATGTTTTCACCGATTCTCACCGCTGCTGTATCACAGGTCTAAGCCGCACGGTTCCTTTGTCTCTTTCACAGAGTCCTTAATTTTTCGAGGGTATTGCTCAGTCCATAACTCTATGTCTATGGTCCCATCTAACAGCCCCAAGCAGAACCCAACAACAACGCGACGAAATCCGCGATGTATCATTGCTTTTACTTGAAGCATCCGCAGAGGCGTTACACGACTCAACACACACCGCATTACTTAATAAATTATCGTACTTCTAACTAACATCTATACTACCACTTCAATAACAACCTTAAGGCAATCCAAATAAGGTTAATTTTGTTTGCAGTTTTTGAATAAGTTGGGCGGTTTGTCCTGTCATTATATTTGGAGGTCAGCTAAGGATACGATTTCTTTTGGCATCGTTTCTCCACTGATAACTTCGTAATACTAGCTGATACTTGGGTGATATATTATTTCCTGCGGCTGTGTATGTCAGGCTTTGTAGGTACTTAGTGGCGAATCCTGTGAATGACGACGTTGAACTCATTAAGTATCGTTGGTAATTATGTAGATGTTCTGCAGTTGAAAATATAATTATGACCTTCTAAGTTGCCTGCCTTGTTGGTTTAGAGGTCGCTTGCGCTACTGCTGAGCATGAGGTTCTAAGTCCGATTCCCGGGTTGGGCAAAGTGTTATTGTGTCTGCGATTTCTCAGGAGCAGCTTGGAGTCTGGATTTGTGGTCAGTTGGTAGCAACAGATTCGCTCCCTAATACATGGGACTTGAACATACTGGCCGAACGTGGGAACACCTCTGTCAATCTGTTTGGGACAAGCAGGCGTGATGTTGTGTTACTGCACGCAAAACCACATTACCATAAATTAACTCTTAAAAAATCTCAACGAACGTCAATTAAAAAAACAAGCATTACGCTAACAGCTTCATAAATTCATAATTCTAATGTTAAACATGAGTTTTCAAGATGGCCGCTGCCGAAATCCGTACCACTTGACAATCAGAGCGTTGTTATCGTGTGAGACAGCACGCGAGGATATATCCTTGACTTGGTTGTTTGAACAAAGAATATGAGTAACCGGTATCATTGGTACCTGCACGATATCGGTTTGTTGAAGGTGTACCTAGAACAGTAATGAGACGAGAGACGACGTGTACAAATGCAGGAGAGAGAGAGCTGCTCCAGAGATTGGTTTAAGCTTACAATTTTAACGATATCGATGTATTTGCCCCATCAAAACATCATCATCTGTCTAGCCTTTTCCCAACTATGTTGGGGTCGGCTTCCAGTCTAACCGGATGCAGGTGAATACCAGTGTTTTACTTGGAGTGACTGACTATCTGACTTCCATAACCCTTTTGCTCGGCAACACGATACCCCTTGGTAAGACTGCTTGTAAGACTTTCAGGCTTCTTACTACCCGTAACGACTGTCACACATCTAAAGATGACAGGCGGGACCAACGGCTTAGCGTGCTTTCCGAGGCACAGAGGAGTCTCGATATGATACGAACGGTCACCCATCCCACCCATTCCATTGGAAGCGTCAGCATTGTACTTAAACCTTTATGAAATAATGACAGTTCCAGTTCCATGGGAAATGACTACCGTCAGATTTTCTTTGTGGCCTCTGTTCTTATAACAAGAGCTGTGACTGACATATTAAAATAAAAAAAACTAAACAAAATGAAAATAATAATATGCCGATCGTTTCAATCCATCAATCAACTCATACGATGCTTACATAAGAGTGAAACTTAGCCTCGAACTGGCTGATATATACCTAAGTAATAAGAATGGTAAATAACCAACAATACCACGAAAATACCAGATTGCCGCACAAAAAGGACTAAATAGTGTTTTACAATGGCTCAAAAGACACATTCTCACAATCAACACCGACAAAACTAAAATTCTTACATACAGTTTAAGAAATTCGAGTCAACCACCAAATTCGTACGCTTTGGTAGCGCACTCTTGTGTACTGCCTGGCACTGCGACATGTACATGTCCCGAACTGGAACGCTGTAGAACCATTAAATATCTCGGTGTTAATCTCGACGCTTGCCTGAGTTTTGCACCACATATAGAGTTACTGACGAAAAGAATTAGAAAGCTAATCTTTGTCTTTAGTACTCTTCGCCACATCGCAGGACCCCAAATTATTAGGTGTACATATTTTGCTCTTTGTCAGTGTCTCTTAACGTACTGTATAAGCGCTTGGGGTGGTGGACCAAAAACTATTCTTTTGAAACTAGAACGAGCTCAGAGAGCCGTGCTAAAAACTAGCACCTTTAGGTCCATCCTTTTTCCAACTGAGGAACTATATAGGAACTGTAAAGTCCTTACAGTGAGGCAATTATTTGTCTTACACACAGTACTATATCAGCACCAAAGAACCTCCTATGAAGTAATCACCACAAGACGCAAAGACAAAGTATGTCAACCCTTCCCCTGTAAATTCTCTTTTACAAGAAGATTTCCTTGTTCCCAAGGTCCTCATCTCTATAATAGCCTTAACAAAGTACTAGACTTCTACTCGCTACCTAAAATGTCACTCAAAAAGAAACTAAGTGATTGGCTACTAACACTAAACTACAATAATACAGAAAAAATATTGTTGACTCAATATAGTTCCCGTTAAACTATCCTACGCTCATACACATGCACACTCACATACAAACACAAACAGACACACACACACACACACACACACGTACACACTCACACACTACACTACTCAACTCATACCATATATTACTTTTGTTTTAATTTTATTTCTTTTAAATAGTTTATTTGCCCGTTTACTTTTGCTGCATAATGGACTAGTCATATATTTTGTAAAATGGCATGTATGTAACTAATTACATTTAAGAAACATCCACTAAAGGGTCGGGCCCAGCATCTTTAACACAAGTTGTCTTGACAACTTAGCAAGGGTGTTGGTGTCGCCACACTATTGTTTAATTTTTCTTAAATTGTATGTATTAACATGTATTTAATGTAAAATGTTAAACTTGATGCAAATAAATTATTATTATTATTGTTCTTTTTATACGTTTACGTATCTCGGCGTTGCGCCGGAGTTATGGGGTAGTACGGGCCGAAGCCAAGTGCTACCCCTGGGAATTGGTTATATTATGATGAGATGATGGTGTGTTCGGGTTTTGTGATGGTGATTGTGTCAGCTCATGAGACTGTGTTCGTGCGTTGGCTGCTGCACGCGTGTGTGAGGAGACGATTGATGTGTCGTTGTCATTTTGCAGGAATTTTCTGACAATCCTGCAGGTATTCAAGATTGCAGCTTTCTGAAGAGTCTGATATGTGTAGGGTGGTAAATCAAGTGTTTTTAAAGACTGATGAAGCTGTTTAGGTATTACACCAGTTGTTGACAACACTATAGGAACTATGGTGACATTGCTAAGCCGCCACATTCGGCTGATTTCTATTTTGAGGTCTATATATTTTGAGAGCTTTTCTGCTATAGTATTCTGTAGATTGTGTGTATTAGGAACAGCTATGTCTATGATTTGTGCAGTTTTGTTAATTTTGTCTAATAACGTGATATCTGGTCTATTGTAGTGTGTTGTTTTGTCGGTAAGGATAGCTCGGTCAAAGTACAGCTTGTGGGTGGAGTTTTCAAGAACAGTTTCGGGTTGATATTTATAATAAGCTACAGGTGGTGTGGGAATTAATTTATATTTTATTGCTAATTTTTGGTGGATTATATTCGCTAACTGGTCATGTCTGTGTTTGTAATCAGTCTGGACTATTGCTTTACACGCACCCGTGATGTGTTGAATGGTTTCGGAGGAACTATTGCATCGCCTACATCTGTCTATGGTTTGAGGAACTCGCATTATGTGTTTTTGGTAATTGCGAGTTTCTATTACCTGGTCCTGAATTGCTATCATGAACCCTTCAGTCTCAGGGAACAGTTCTCCACGTCTTAACCATTCGTTCGACGCTAACTTGTCGACGTTAGGTTGATTAAGATCATGTCGATGTCTCCCATGCAGTGACTTTTTGGTCCATTCTGCGATTTTAGTCTGTCGGTCAGTCTGTTGTTCGTTACTCTGGGTTGTCTTCTCAAACATGTTTAATGGAGTAAGTTTTTTATCATTAAACGCTATAGCTTTATGTAGAGTTGAAATAGGGCTTTTAGTGTAAAAGTATGTTCTTAAAATAGTTATTTGTTTGTTATGTAGGTTAGTGATATCTATTATTCCTCTGCCACCTTCGTTCCTTGGCAGTGTGAGCCTCTGTACACATGACCTGGGATGGTGCCTTCTGTGTTTAGTCAGAGTGGTATTTATCACCCGTTGCAAATGTTTGAGTTCAGTCTTGTTCCAATTTATGATAGCAAAAGAATAGGTAAGAACAGGGATGGCATAAGTGTTTATGGCTTTAATAGTATTTCGAGCGTTTATTTGTGAATGACATATTGTTTTTAACCTATGTTTAAATTGTTTAGTGAGTGTAGCTTTAATTTCCTTATGAAGAATCTGTTTAGCCTGTATATAACCTAAATATTTGTAGGTCCCGTTCTCGTCTAATGACTCTATCGTATCTCCTGTCTGCATGTAGTATGAATGTGAATAAGTTTTGCCCGCTCTGATTGAATTAATTTTACATTTGTCAATTCCAAACTCCATAGCGATATCATTCGAAAATTGTTCAGTAGCATTAGCTAGTTCATATAAGTCGTCTGGTGATGATGCGTACAATTTGATATCGTCCATATAGAGCAGGTGGTTTAATTTACAAGTTTGCTGGTCAGTCAGTATGTCAGTCGTTGTATCAATATACTGTAGTTGATATCCGGGTTTTAAAGCATTAAGTTTATTTGAAAGCGGATTTAATGCAAGACAGAACCATAGTGGGCTGAGTGAGTCTCCTTGGAATATTCCTCGCTGGATCTTAATGTGTTCTGTCTCAACTATTCCTATGGATGTGTTCAGATGTAGTCGCGTCTGCCATTTGTCTAATATATTTCCTAAAAAGTTGATGAGTTGTGAATGTATCTTGTATAAACTCAAAACTTTAAGTAACCACGAGTGAGGTACTGAATCGTATGCTTTCCTATAATCAATATACATAGAGCATAAATCTTTCTTAGTACGTTGGACATGTTTAAGTATTACTGCATCTATTGTTAACTGTTCTTTACAACCTTGACTGAACTTCCTACACCCTTTCTGTTCTTCTGTCAATATATGTTGTGTTTCAAGGTGTTTGTATATGATTTGAGTAATGCACGATGTCAATATCTTATATATGGTTTGCAGACAGGTAATTGGCCTATATTTTGCTGGATTAGCTGTGTCATTAGGGTCTTTCGGAAGCATGTAAGTTTTACCTTCTGTAATGTATGACGGAATAATGTTTGGGTCTTTTATAAAATTGTTAATACAGTTATAGAGGTATGGGTGTATGTGTGTAAACTTTTTATACCAATAGTTGTGTATGTGATCAGAGCCTGGTGCTTTCCAATTGTGTATCTTTTGAAGGACATCGTGGAAAGTTTCTACATCAACCTGATCAAAATCCATCGCTTCAACGTTTGTCTGATAGGCCTCCTCTTCTTTGATCCATTCTGCTTCAGTATTATGAGAGACAGGATTTTCCCAAATTCCAGCCCAGAATTGCTGCAACTCGTCTGTGGCTGGCCACACTGTATTTGTGTTATTGCTCGGTGTGGTGTGGTTTGTTGTTGATGCCTTTAGTTTTCGGTAAAATAATTTTTCGTTATTCCTAAATTGGTTATTTTGTGTTTTACGGAGAGTGCATTTAGTGTATCTATCTAGTCTGCTTTTAACAACTGTTAGTTTCTGTTTAAGGGTGTCTAAAAAGTGAGTAAGGTGTGTGTTAGGTTCTTCATGTGATGTATGCGTTTTATAGTCTCTTAAAATTGTGTTTACTTCTTTAGTTAGTTTTTTGCTCCTATGACCTTGCATGTAATGTGTTAATCTTCCGATTTTGGCTCTGATAACTTCTATTTTGTGGTCTAACCTTTTTTGCCATTTAGGCTTGCGATCTTGTTGTAGTCTATTTCTATATTCAGGAGGTGATAGTGAAATTTTACTACCGTTGGCCTTGGCAGCTGTCCACGCAGCGCAGTATATTATGGTCTGAAGATGATTAAATTCAGTATCTTGGGTAACTTGTTCTGGCAAAATAACTTTGTTAATATAACTAACTATATTCGCTAATCTTTTTGATGATTTTTGTACGGGTATGTAACTCCTCTCTGTAGGATAATTGTCTCTGTAGTACTGTAGTGTTTCTGAGAATATTTCATCTATTTGAAGATTTCTTTCTTGGCTTGTTTGTGTATTAGAGTGTACGGGGTGTTCTAACTCAATGGCATTGAGATTATCACCTTCCGTTTCTACTCCTATTTGTTGAGTTTGTGACATCTCTATATTTTCTATATCTATATTTAGTGTGTTTTGGGGAGGTTGTGAGTGAACATTTTCTGTAGTTCGTCTTATACTATCAGATTGCCAATTAAAAGAGGCCGTCTCCAATAATTCATTCTCTACTATTGATTTTAGTATCTGGAGCCGTGTTTCTGAAATCATACTATTATTAACTATTACTCTTTTTTGGTCCGATATGCGCTGTTCTGATAAATGTGACAAATGAGGGTAACATTCTATAAATTTTTCTTTTAAATTTTTCCGCCATATTGTCATATCTGTCTCCAATTTTGTTGCCCTAAAATAACATTTCATAAGTGTTTCATTGAGTTCGTTGGACCATTTCATCCTGCGTTTAGGTTCTGATTGTGAGTACGGTTGTGTGTTTGTTTGAAATGTAAGAATTTCCTGTGGTGTTTGGGGCTGTAGTTGTAAGTCATTATTTGGTGTTTGTAAATTATGTATTACTTCTAGCCTAATTGAATCAAGTGTAATGGAAGGTAACAACTTTTTGGACACTATTGCTCTCCTTTGATCTCCAATTCTTTGCTTAGAGACTTTCATGTTTGGGAATTTTTCTATGAATTGTTGATGTAGTGATGTCAAGTATGCATTTTTGTCAGATTCTAAGTTTGTGATGATTAGGTAGGTACGCCAAATGAATTCGTTCATTTCAATACTCCATTTTTTGCGCGTATTTTTTATGTCAGCAGTGGGTGAAGGTTTATTGGCTAAAATAGCCTCCGACACAACATCTACTGACGTTGGTGATGATGTTGATGATGATCTTGATGAACGTGATAGATATGAAGGTGGTGATGATGCGATTGATGAAAATATGGACCTCGGAGAGGCTGATGATGAAGTTGTTGATGTTTCATCATCTACAGAAGGCATATTTGCCTGAATATCTTTTTTTGTTTTCGATCTTGTTATCATAATTAGTCCCACGAGTAGCTAGGGACTAACAAAGTCGACCACAGCAGAGCCCTGCGTTCACTGTGGTAAGGGTAAGTAAAACTGGAGGTCCCCTATTATCCAGAGTTGGCACACTAGCGACTAGCGCATTCCCCTAGCCATGCAGCCCTCGGCGTGTACGACCTTGGCTTGGGTTGTATCTCTCTTGGTCTGACCCCTCACTATAGATCTATCTCGGCAGAGTAAACTCTACCGGCACAGACCTAGAGTTAATTGGGGTGCACAAGCCCCACCACGACGTCAACGTAAAGATACGGCGGTGGGGTTATTATTATTATTATTATTATTATTATTATTATAAGACCATCAATTTACACGAACAATAGATTAATATCAATACACAAAATCGCCAAAATCATTTAAACCTGCATGTTAGGTAGTTATGATGGCGGAAACTGAAAATAGTTTCATGCAGTTCCACCATTTTTGAAGTAACCTTCACAGTTTCCACGAGATTAATAGGTATACACATTGAAGGAAACATCTATTTAATGACAATAAACACGATACTAGTAATACCTCAAGATGGAAAAAACACACATACTTATTATAACTTCCGGTGGCCGTTTGTTCAGCCGGATGTATGGATGAAACACGCGATCCGTGCCCACGAGCCGTGCTTAACGAAAGTGGTGTTACTTATATGTATGCTGAAGACACTTCCATGCTAGAACAGTTGAGGAAAGGAAATGTTAATCTGTGTCGCTAATGTTTTCACATTAGTTGATCTTATTGTTTTAGCGTATTCGTGATTTTTTTTGGCCAAAGAACAGCATTGCCATTCAACCTGGCAATGCTGCTGGCCTTTTGGGCTCTTCACCCGATGAAGGCGATGCTGATGAATTTTTCAATTATCTATGACTTTTTTTTCTTTTTAATATATGTACGTAATAGATTTTTCTTACTTTAGAAAATAAATACTTCCAAGTATCGAATAGCTTTAAACGAGTAATTTTTGTACGTGAACAAATACCTATATATATATAATTTGAATCTCGGAAACGGATCCAATGATTTTCATGAAATTTAGTGCGCAGGGTTATTTTACCACTGTAACTGTTAGTCTCTGCATCACCCAAAGGTTGACTGGTAGAAAATGCCTATGGCATTAAGTCCACCTTGGGCGAGGAGAAACTAAGCTAAATATTGGCAATAGTTGTAGGTGCTTTGCTAGCAGTCTGCCGGATCATATTGTGACCAAGGTATAAACATGAATGTGGAGGGTTATATGTCATAAAGTAGAGGAATACCAAAGAAACGAGCGATGGATTGCGTGAAAGTGAGGTCACGGAAAATAGAGATGTGTGGAGGAAGAAAACATGCTGCGACGACCCTAAATAAATTGAGATAAGGACAGAAGGATGATGATGATGATGATGTGACGCAAGCATTGAACGTAGGTTAAGCTACGCTTGCCGAGGTCAGCCAATGGATGTCCCTTCGTAACAAATCGAGACTTCTCCGTGCATCGGAAAGCAATCGTTCCATATAAAATACTGGTAGGTATTCAGCCGCATCCGGTTAGACTGGAAGCCGAACTCGACGTAGTTGGGAAAAGGCTAGGCAGATGATGATGACACTGAGTTGCGTTGAAGAAATTCAAGTTTATGACTTGATAAGGAGGTAAGCCTGTCGTAAAAGTTTAAAACTGGGTTTACAAACCCAAGATACGCTGGACGTATTTGAGTATTCTTAATCGCTGGGATTTATTTCCTTCACTACCAGTGCCCTTGGAAGTGACTGAATACGTCATCAGTAGACAAGTACATTATTCACAAGTCGGCCAAAATAAACAGCACACGGGGCATGTCAATCTAAACGCCAAACATAATTATGCCATTCAAATTGTACATACTTTTCAATCCAAAACCACTGAAATCTCAACCTTCAAGCTGTTCTTCATGACATACAGAATAATCGTCTCAAGAATCCAATCCACTCGACCCATGTGCGTCACAGGCCACAAAAAAGTATACAGTATGTCGGCACGTGTCTATAATTTTGTTTGCCCGTTTTGTACAGGGCGATACTTCGTACAGTGTCGTGTGCAAGTGTAGCCAGAAATATTTTTAATCCAAACAAAATACGGCGCTCTTCAAAATAAATATGTCGGTTGGATCGAGTTAGGAGGGTTGTACATTATTCTGGTCGATCGTGTAATCTGCTTACTTGTTTGGTATTGCAGTGAAATTGATTGGGAGAAACAAATAATTACGAACCATTGACATACATACAAATAAACCATAGAAATGTATTTAGACTGCATGTATGTATTCATAAATAAAAAAGTAGATTCTAATATCATCAGTTTTATTATTTACATTAGTCTGAAACAGATCTTTCAACATTAGGATTCGAATTAGTTTCACTTTTGCACTAAGTATAGCTATTACATCAGAACTTAGTCAAAACTTGCCCTAAAATATACAAGTCAAAACATTTTTTTCAATAAAACCATTGAAATACACTTTTATATTTGATATTCAAAGGGTTTTTTTTAATGTTCTAATAAAATTAAATTTACTAGACCAAATAATCGATCTTAGTTACTCCTAAAAAGTACTTTCTTATGTAGAGGAATAGGCAATAAACTCCATACTTAAATAAAAACGTATTTACAATATTTTGATAACATTAACTAGATTATCCATACTCAATATTTTATTGAAATAATTTTATACGCGTTACAAAGCACATCATAGTTTAGTTACAAAAATATATAAGAGATGGCGCTACGTGTACCTTACTACGCTGTGGATGTATGAATCATTATGCAGATTCACTTTTATTTCGATGTTCAGCTCAAAAACAAATTACAAGCTTGTATAATTGTGGCAGTCGTTTAGCATTTTAATGGGTATGTGTCTAATTAGAATTTACTGTAGGTGCCTATGGGGTAGGCAGGTACTTTATAATAATTGAGTTTTTATTCATAGCGTGAGTAGTACAATACAGAAGATGTAGTGGGTGTACTTGAGATGTAAAATAAAATATGGACATATTTATACTACGAACGATCAAGTTATATAGATCAAAACAGCCGCAACGGGTCGAATGAAGGTTAAGCTACGCTTGCCGAGGTCAGTCTGTAGATGGGTGACCATCCATTACATATTGAAACTCCTCCGTGCCTCAGAAAGCAGGTTAAGCCGTTGGTCCCGGCTGTCATTTGTTTCTTTGGGAGTTCGTTAGTTAGAAGTCTGATTACCCATAATGACTCGACTGACCTTTTAGACTGGAAGCTGATCCAAACATAGTTGGGAAAAGGCTAGGCATATTATGATGATGATGAGAGGTCAATTTATATAGATATTGAACATATACATATATATATGTAAATTGAAATGTCCTCATCACCATCATCTGCCTTTTGCCGTCCTCGTTGGTTTAGTAGCTCGTCGTCATTCGGAGTCTGGATCTGTGCCCGTTGGATGGTAATAGGCTCGCCTTTTATTACATGGAACATAAACATAACTGGCGAAAAGTGAGTGCGACCTAAACTGACCCCTTCGGGGTAGTAGCATCATAGAGTAAGAGTATAAAAGTAAAGAACACCCGCAATGCTTTAAAGCACAAACCTTTAATGCCTTTGTAGATAATATATGAAAAAAAAATGCATATTTGTCTAGTCCTGCATGATAAAAATGAAACATATAAATATAAAAAAAAGTATACAAAATAGACAAACTCACATATATCTTAAGTTAGTTGAGTAGCGTATAAGAAAAAGTGTCCGACGTAGGAGCACTTCACTGGCACTTCACTTCACAAAAATCGCGGACGACCATGTCTGCGGTACAATAATCATTTATATAAAAAAAAACCCTTATGTGTGTGTATATTATGGTTTACATTTCTTATTGGATAAATAACAATCGAACAAGATAATGATATTAAGAGAAATAATCATTTTGAAAGGTTTTTGTGTCTTCTTGCGAGTAACCTTTAAAACTAAAACTGGCGACACTCAAACCAAGTGTGAAGTCCTCTCAAGCCGATATAAAAATCAACGTTGACCAGAGGCGGATCACTTAGGACAAAAAGATATCTTGTTTATGTTACGTACCGCGAAACTGAGAGTATAATATGGGTGACTATACTCCGGTGTAAGTTGTGAAAGATGAGCGGCCTGTAGATAGCGGCGACGTACAGGCGCTAGGCGTAAGTGACAGCGATTTGTTCATGTCTCTATGGGTCTGATCCAGCAAGCAGTATTATTGGTTTGGACACTTATAGACATTGTGTACTTAATTAAGGTAACGCAATTGTACTGTGTGTGTGTAGATTTGTTTATTTTTATTTAGCGTACATCTTTATATAAGAGCTTCCAAAACGAATCTTCTAAAGACGCTTGAATATTCGTATTCAGCCAGAAATAATATGGCATGCTATAAGGTTCCATTTGGCATGCACATGTCACAGCATTTATTTCCAAAAAAGAGACAGTCAGATTCACAAAGGTACGTAAGTGATAAATACCTAAGTGGTCAGCTGATTGGTATTTGATACCTCCGGAAAATTATGAGAAAAAATAGGTACCTAATTGTTTTCTTCAAAGATCAAGTAGGATGTCTGTAGTAACGCAAGTTGTAAGCGACAAGAGGTAATTAAAACAATAACAGATTTTTGTAAATCCTTTTTCGTAGATGACCACTTTGTGGATAACTTTTATTTCTAATATATAACTAGGAATTATTGGTTTAAAACCAATAGGCGTTTCAGTCTTATTGGTCGGTGACTCTCAGTTAAACCAATTTAAGATTTTCGCTATATTAATGCTGAGTGCTGATAGCTTGCATTAATGTTTTAAAATTACAATATAAGTTGAATTTTATTAAATACAAAAAAGAAGGACAATTTTGTTGTTGCGGCCAAAACCTAGACACTCTCCCGTATTAATAAACTAGGACCTCGTGTAACAGATAGTTGATCTGAAGGTTGTTACTTTACTCAACATTTATAAGTAAAGGGGATGAAGTTATTCTACAAATAATGGTTAAAAAGTTACCTAATTTCTAAATTAGCTGTAATTTTCACTTGTAAACCCATACATTCGCACGCCTTGCAAGGCATGCCATAGTGATACTTTTTAATTATATGCCTCCATGCACATATACATTTTACCTGTCTCTCAAAAATAAATTAATTTGAATTCGAAGCTTGTGCCTTGCACCATACAATAAAAGAATTCTGTTTACGCGTGAACCGCGGAACGATACTCGATTGTAACTGTTTCCGAGATGGAGAATAATCGAGCAAGCGCGATACGATTGCGAACAGACGAAGGAACACATCTGACTGTTATATCTCGTGAATGAGAGGGATTGGACCGAGTCTCGTTTCACATACGATTGGGGGAGCGTAAGTTTATTTTAAAAGAATGTTCGAATTAGAAATCGAGAGGACATTGGGAGAAGTGGATCAAGGCGTGGCGAACTAAATGGTTTTCAGTTCTGTTAAAACCTTCTTTTAACACATAATCACGCCTGTTTTTCCTAAACAGTTGGGCAGAGGCATATGTAGGGTACACCCATATTTCGCCACTTAAGTCCCATTGTCACAGAGAGCCTATTTCTCACAATCCAGACTGCGGGTTGCTAGATACTTACTAAGAAATTCTTCTTAAAACCTAATAAGTATTCATTAATTTGGCTGACTTGATAATTTAACCTAATTCGTCGTACTCAGCAGTAGAGCATGCGACTATTAGACCAACGAAAAATAAATCTAGTAAGCACTTAGATAAGTAAGTAACGCAAAATTCGAACTCGTGTATAGATAAACAAGTCGGATTAGAATTTGATTGTGGCTAGAATTTCAGTAACTCACCTAATCAATAGAGCTATTAAAATTTAAATACACTACGGAAATCCGAAATAACTCAAGGTGTTGATAATCAAACTAAAAACAATAAGTACCTACCTACGTTTGTTCAAAACCTCCTTGAACATCAAACAAAAAATCTTAAAGAAAATCCGTTATTTTATAACAACCGCCAACCGCGCTTTGTTTTTTTTTAACACGTTTCAAAACGTTTTTAAATATAGAACAATGATTTATTTGACATGCGTGATCCGAAGTTAAGGATTTTCATTGATGTGGCGTTTAGTTCGTTATTGAAGATATAGATGGCGTTAGTAGCATGAAATTATGAGGTGAGTTTTTTTTTAATGTAGTATTTGCAGTATTTCTTAAAGAACTGTGTTTTTGATAGTAAACTAAAATATATTAGGGTATTATCTTTATAGTTAGGGTATTATATCTTTATCTTTTTTTTATCTGTTCCTTTTTCTTGCGAGAAATTGCACCTACCACTGTTTGTCTCTGCATCACCCAAAAGTTGACTGGTAAAAAAATGCCTATAACATTAAGTCTGCCTCTGTAAATTTGTGTGCTTAAAGTATTAAATAAATAATTATAGGTATAATTATTTATTTAATACTTAGGGTAGGTAGGTACCTAGCTATCCTAAGAGTAGGTACTCGAAATCTGTACTGAAAACCTTTTGGTACATAATTGTTTAGTGTGGCGTTCCATTTTATAGTAGTTAGTGTAAAGGTTGTATGCAATAACAGTCCTTATTGTATACAGGCTGGAAGACATAAGTTCTATATGGTTTCAACCACTCAATAAAGATGAGAATAGTTTAGAGGCAGATATATGTCACTGGTGGAAGAGATTCTTGATTGTAATATAGTTATAAGTTTAAGTAAGGTTCTTTATTCAATAAACACCATACAATAGAAGGAACCCTATTATTTGCATCAGTGATATAACCTGGTGTACAATATCCACCTACTTGTCGCCTAAAATAGTATTGGTTTACAAAATGTTCCCGGTATAGGTATGCCAATGGGTACCTACCTAAGTTCGGTTTCTTGAATTAGATAAAAGTTATATTCGAATCATATGAGTAGATAGTAAATATATAAAATAATAAATACCTATAATGCTGGACAATCCACACAGCATCATCTAGCCCCAAGCTAAGCAGAGCTTGTGTTATGGGTACTAGATGACTGATATACTTAATACAATATATTACATAGATAGTTTTTATTATACATAGATATTCAGAGCACTTCCGATAAGGGAACAGGCGCGACGTTATTTGTGGGTTCATCTACAAACCTGGTGGCATTAGCACCTGGCATAGGTACCCACCTACTTAATCAGAATGTAAGTAAGTGCCAGCCTATTACTGTCCCACTACAGGGCAAAGGCCTCTTCTCATACGATCGATACGGCGATTTCAGACAGATATATTAATGATAAAAGTCCAGGTTTCCTCACGATGTAAGTACATACGAATTGAAAAAGTCACATTGGCACTGGCCCAGGTTTGAACCCACAACCTCGTGCACAAGAGGCGAGGCCTAAACCACTGGGCCATCATGACTAATCAGAATGTAGTAGGTACATAGTAATTTCACTAACTTCAGAGAACTCTATGCTATAGGTAGGTAGGTAAGTATTATGCTATTTGTATAAATCTGATTGCCACTGTTGTAAATGCTTATTGACCATGATTTTATACGTCAAGAGACTGACCAGAGATATAAAGCGAAGTTTTTAAAATAGCTTGCTAAAACTAGTCGAAATGTCGAAAAATCTAAAGTTATTGTTTCAAGATGGTAACAAAATCAGCGCTTTTCGAACATCAAAATAGAGGAGTTGTGAATAGTACATAAAATACCTACTTAAAATATTTCTAACGTTTCATTTGGTTCAATGTTTCTGTTTGTAAATATTTTTTTTTTTTTTTTTTTTTTTTAAAAAACGTTGCCCCACACTAGGAATTTCTCCTGTATCGTGGGTGCGTTTACAAACATTTAAACTCACATACACAAACAGCCAGACCCGGAACAACTACCTGTAGGTCATACAAATATTTGTTCCGTGCGGGGATCGAACCCACAACACGCGGCGCAGCAGCCGATGGCTCAACCACTGCGCCAATCGTGTCGTCACCGCACCGTCGTCACATATTACCGTATAAATGAGTACATTACAATAATACTTACATAACTTTAATACTATTATAGAAGTTTCAGTTCTGTTCAGGTTACTCCATTCAAGAGCTCGCACCGGAGCTTCACAGAATCGCTTGCCGGTATAACTATGCCGTATTCTATTTCACCGAAACAGGTGGTGCGTTGAGTTTGTTTTTGTGAATTAAAAGTTCGTTGATAACAAGAAAATTGTTCCTATTTTTTTGCTGTATTTATCATCAAAATTCCGTGAGGCGCGGGCGCGTTCTGTTATGGTTTTTTGACTTGTTTATGAATGTCAGGGAATAAAATGAAAATGAAGTGAGATTTCTTGTTCGTTCCTTTATGAAGAGCAAAGCGGTCGACATCTCTATAATTAAACACGGAACTGAGTGGGTATGCAATCGTTCGTGTATGGTTATGTGCAATCGTGGCGTATGTGCCTAGTTACGTAACGGCATGCGATGCTTTAGTTCTCCAGTGTTTACAGTGGCGGAGTGCGCGAGTGTCGCGTGTCCCCACCGCATCGATCCGCTCCGCCCAGCACTCGCTCCTCCCACCTGCGGCCGCGGCCCCCGCGCTCCCCGCGGCCCCTAGCCCCGCGCACGCCCGCCGCGCCGCCCTCACACCCCCGCACCGCTGGCCTTTGTCGCTTGCCGCCCGCGCTCGGTCACCTGTGTCGCACGTCCTCAGTCGCAAAGCGGCCGCGACGCGCGCCACCCGCTTCGCAATACGCGCGCATATTATGACAGTGACGTGATGGAACCCAAAGAGTACGGTGCGGTTCCCGGCCTGCCGGCCGGTCTGGACTATTTTATGATGCCTCGAGTGACTCAACCTGCGCCTCAGTTCGATTTCCGCAAGCTCGGCGCCAGCTTCAGCGGCCGAGATGATGACAAGAGCGACGAACGTCGGTCACCCGAGTACCCGCCCGACAGGCGCGACCCGCCGCCGGCCCCGTGGCCTCTTGGCCTCGGTGTCCAGTTCGTCAACCCCGCGACTGGCAAGAAGAGAGTTCAGTGCAACGTCTGCTTCAAGACTTTCTGCGATAAAGGCGCGTTAAAAATACATTTCTCGGCGGTTCACCTGCGAGAGATGCACAAGTGTACAGTGGAAGGATGCACCATGATGTTTAGTTCGCGACGTTCGAGAAACCGTCACAGTGCTAACCCGAACCCGAAGTTGCATTCGCCGCACGTGAGACGCAAGATATCGGCACACGACGGTCGGTCAGCACAGCCGTTCTCGCTGCTGCCTTCTCTGGCGCGGCTTCCCATACCTCCTCCTGGTCTGCTGCCACCCGAGCTGGCAGCCCGCCTGCCACCTTCACTCAGCGGGCCTCCGGGACCTACTTCACTTCCTCCGCGTGTGCCCCTCGATGACCTCCGGAACTTCAGTGAAATTGAGAAGATGTATAGAAAGCTTCCACATTCGCATGAACATCATCACCGCAGTGCACTAGATCTTGCCAAACCTCATATCATGCACGAAGAGGAATCTAATAATTATAGTGAAATTAATGATGATGTCTCCGATGATGATCATAAAGATAAGTCTGATGAAAGGACTAGTTCTCCGGTCGTGCAAAGATTAAACTACGAGGACGAACCTGAAGATTTAAGTGTAAATAAAAACAGAGACGATACCAAACCCGTTGTTGTGAAATCTGATAGTGTAAACAGCCGCGCTGACCCCACCGCCTTGGACGATAAGACGTCGTCCCACGTTCCTAACAAACGTAAGAGGAAGAGCGGCAACCCCACCCGGTGTTCACAAAACAATGAATACAACGTGTCCGATGAAGAATATCATGCGGATTTATTTAGAAACTTGTCAACTCCCAGCTCGAGTCGCGCCGAAGAGGAACCCTTATCACTCAAGAAACCAAAACCTGAAAGTATTGAGTCATTTCAGAACGGTGAGGAAGTTACTGTGGACTCGGAATCGGTGACGCGTGTTAAAGCTGAGAGTGAGTCGGACGATGAGTCGAGTGCCCCCAGCGTTGTCCGCGAAGGACTGAGATTACGTTCCGATCTGTATACCCCGAGCGACAGCGGGAGTGACTTGCATACGTTGGAAGAGCGCTTAGCGAGAGCACGGTCTCCGTCAGCCAGCAGCGATAGGACAGATGACAGGTCAGATATCAACGACATAGAAATCCCTATAGACGACGAGAACCCCGACCGATGCACCGCTTGTGGGAAAGTATTTCAGAACCACTTCATGCTACGTATGCATTACAGAAACGACCATTTGAAATTGCTTCATCCGTGCGAGGTGAATGGTTGTGATGCCGCCTTCCCTTCTCGGCGGAGTCGAGATCGACACAGCTCGAACGTTGACTTGCATCGGCGGTTGTTGTCCACCGGCTCGCCAGAACAGAAACCAGCGTTCGAAGTCAACGCTGAACTCCTAAATAAATTATATGCAGATATAAAAGGGCTCGCCTCTACACTAGAGAGCCTGCGATACGGTGGCAACGAAGAAGCATCTCAGCTTCCCAGCTACGTGGCTGAAACTATGAAATTCTACAGTCGGAACTTGACTGCTTTGCAAGCGGGGCTGTTTCCACAGTTCGGTGAGCGGGGGTTTTTTCCGTCCCCTTTTCTGATGGGCAACGGAGTGCCTCAGGCAGGTGGCGGGCCGTACGGGGCGCCCGCGGGCGCACATTCGGTGCGGGAGTCACTGTCACCGCTGTCGGCGTCGTCTCCGCCGGTGATCTCGCCCGGGAGGCTGGACGCGGCGCACGGGCGGCCCCGGGATGATGCGAACCTGCTTTTTCGCGAGACCTCCGAGTCGTTCAAGAAGATGACCTCGCTGTGCGAGCGTCAGGAGCAACTGTACCAGCACCACGTGCCGGTGTCATGACGCTCCCGCCACCCGCGCTCGCCCTGGTGATACCTCACGTCTTGAAGCGACACAGACTCTGTATATTTAATTGTTAATAATTTTAATTGTGTTAATTCTATTTCGTATTTCGTTTTTGTATTTTCTTGTGATATTTAGACAAATATATCGTAATTATCGATCCCACGAACTGTAAGTTAATAGGGACAGCAGCTTGGGTGTTGAGTTGGCGTTTGTGAAGCGAAGTGCAATACGGACTCGAATATTATAAATATTAATAGACTCGGTGTACGACTTGATATCGTGTAGAGTATTCGTAATTGATGTTGAAAGTAAACGTTATATGATCAGCTTCATTTATTGTTCTGCCGCAATAAACTCATTGAGGAAAAAAATATACAATTGTTTTTATTTGTGTGGTGAGTGTGCCGAATTATTGACGGCGAGATAATCTGGTTACGCTTGTCAATGACGTCGGCTGTGGGGAGCTACTCGACTGGAAACATAATAAGCATCTGCCTATACAGTTTTTGTACCCCTTATTCACGATAACAATGCTCGGGTATCGAGTAAAAGTAGCTTTTGAAGTTCAATTGGATAATTGGTTAACCGAGGTTTTTACTAATTCTTGAGCTTTTACTTCATTTTATGGTTATTTGAAAACCCGTTAATTCGAATACAATAACAATATGATAATGTTGGCATTCAATTTGTAGCTATGAATAAATCAATAAACTAGTTTTTATAATGGCGTACAACTAAATTCACAGTAGCCATATGAATAAATTAATGCTTTAAATATTATTTTATTTTATTATTAATTATAGAGAAAGTAATTATGTTTCGTTAGGTGACTATTTGAAATATTTGAAATAATTATTCAAATGATGTTACTGACTTCATAATAAATATTCGAAAGATTTTATGATCTGTCTGGTTTATTAGGCAGTAAAATAATGCTATCTCACTTTTTAAACTACGAGTGACAAGGAACAAAAAATAAAAGTCAAAATTTTACGTTAAATATTTTTGAAAAGCTCTAGGTATAGTTTTTTCTGATTTTGTAACCAATTAAAATTAACATAAATCAGAACTTGATCTTGTACTTAATTCAAATAAAGCTGAACCAACTAATCTGGCTTATCAGTAAGGATAATTACAAGTTAACCTTATTGTTTTACCTGAAATGTACCTACGAGATTCTATCAAAATAACTGACAAATTTAATAATCATAACACTTGATTCTTTCTCATAGTGCTTTCCAAAAGTTAGTTGAAATTAAGGAAATTAATTTATTAGCTTTTGTATTTAACAACAAAACACAATAATATATCAGTTTTTTTTAATTCCCATTCTAAGTCATAAACAATAGGATAGTCAATAAAGAATTCTTAATTCAAATATTTAAAACCAGGGTTTTATATAATATCTGCCATCGGAACTGAAGAGGCTGATCTTCAAATTACTTTATGAGACAGATACTACTGAATTGTTCCTCCACCTATAAGAACATACATACGCCATCAACAGCTAACCAGCAGAGGCTGCTAACGGAAAGGGTGCTACGCTATGCTACGCTGTGCTACGGAGACTACGCGACATTATGGTAGGTATCATATATACGAATCGTACTTAAATCTTATCGCTAAAACTTGGTAAGGTATATAGAAACTCATAACAACTCATATGATCTGTGGATCTAACTCACAAGCGCGGCGTTAACGTACCTAGGGTAAATTTTAATATTGACAATACTAAATCTAAATGATTAAGCACATAGTATTTATTTAGTTTTAAACTTTATTTATATATGTGGGTAATATTAATCGTCCTTGTCGAATACATTCAAATCAGTAGTTCCCAACCTTCTTTAGACCAGGGACCTATTTATTTCTTACCTGAACCAGAAGTATCAAGAAACGTAAAATGTGTCAATCAAAACATAAATATGTTTGGAATATTTGTTTAATTCGACAGTAACATGCATTAACATTACTTTTGTAACAGAGAACACGTCATTACTTAGATACAGAAAATTAAAAATGTTGTACTTTTATCCTTTGGTCTGCAAGAGCTTAAATTGGACCATATTTAAGATATTGCTGATCAATGGTAGTCCGTGACACCAAATGAACACGTAATATGTTTGTATAGCCTAACAAATTACGAATATTAGAAACATACACTTCTGCACCGCCCACCGGCCACAGAGACATATTTTCAAAAGTAGGCAAATAAATGATATTCTATTCTATTGGCAGTCCGTGGACCACGAGTTTTGAACCAATGATTTCAATAAAATATGATAAGTTTATACGATATGTAACGCTTTTTCTCTCTACTTATTATCTCGACTATCATATTACTGCTTAGTAGTCTATCGGATCAGTAACATCCACATCTTCTTCATTCAGCTTTTTCAAATCTGACCTCACAGCATTTACCAAGATATTACCTTAACGTTTTTTTTTTTAATAATCACCCAGCCATCGCTGTGAGAACATCACTAATTGTTACACGTTCCTCCTTGATTTAATAACAGGGCCACGAGGACGCACCAAATATTAATTATTTAGGGTTCCCTAACAAGGGTTCGTGATTTGGATAGCTTGCGTGCACGATTATATGATATGGATGCAACGGAAATTAGGCAATAAGTGTTATTAATAATAATTATGGAAGCTTCGTTATGGTTTAAAATGGTGGATGATACAGATTGTAAATTAAATTTAGTCTGATCTGAAAGGGGTATAAACCTAGGTACTAACTACAATAAAAAATAAACTTATTAAATTATGGACATAATATTTCGCCTGCTTTCTCTGAGGGCTAGGCAGACAATCACCATAACACACTCACACTTCACCAGTCATGACTAACTCCCTGGTGTCTATTGACATCAACCGATTATCCGGGCTCCAAAATGCTATTGAGAAATTCTTGATAAAGAAATCCAATCACACTTTGCTTGACCTGGGAATGGAATCCAAAACCTAATACTCGACAGTAGCGCTTGCGTAAAAAAATATTATTGGTATATACACGGTTATATACATATATACATATATGGTTGGTATTATACACGTATCACGTTTTAGTACCATACCTAATTACCCCAAATTACGTTAATAAAATACCATATTTTCAACAGAGGTCATGTCATATCGTGTAATCATGACTTTATGACCCGCCGTATTGCCATGCAAAACTGTCCATCGGGAAAAAAGATACAGATGTTTTTTAAATTATTGCATACTCTTGACTCTCACGGATCAGACAGGGTATTTTTACATATTGTTCCATAATTATGTTCTGAAAAGTGTTTTGGAACTATGAAACTATTAATATTTGGCTGCAGATCTCACATCTATTTTGTTTGACAATAGATTCCTCTTAATCTGAGCTAACAAGACTCGTACTTGTAAGTGGGTAGGTATAGTTAGCAGAAAACTAATAATACAAAACAAATTGTCTATACGGGACCTTAACAGTATTCATTTGTTTCGTAACTATTGACTCCAAAAAAAAATTGTGGTGGTTTTGGTGGGGTCACGCACATTTTATGAATACGTAATATTCATAGAAAGTACAAGACCCTACTAAAATTGTCAACATAACCATTTTTAATCCTTAACAGAGACATCTTTATGGTTTGACAATTCCTTCATATTCATTTAATAAACTTTGTGGAGGCTCAGTGGCGTTGGCCCAATGTTGATAGCCTTGCCTATCATGAGAGAATTAGAAAATTCACATTAGTGCCTACCCGAATTTAAATGGCTAACCCATTTGAATCCGGGCACCCATGTAAATTTTTCAATTCATATGTGCTTTATAAATAAATACATCAATACAAACTAAGTTTATCTTGAATATCACTGACATCTGTGAAGGAAAAGATCGTAAGGAAACTTGGGGGTTTCAATTTTCAAAGAGGCTGCATATCAAATAAAAGGTATTTTTTTGTATATTACAAATGATGTTGTTACCTACTTTCATTTATAACATATAATTTCTGACTCACAAATACCTACTATTTTCCCCATAATCTCCATAGTCTCACTCCTTGCCAGTTTATTCATGCAACGATTACCTATAACATTGACGTCTACTTTTCTCTTATCAGAAACAGAAGAAAAATAGACCGTATTATTGTAAGTTGGATGCTTCATAATACAAGGAGTCATAAAGATGGTAGATACTTATCTGCGTCAGTTACGGTAGCAACTCTGTTCAGAGACCGCCGATAGATAGCGCCACTGGGCATGTTAGACATGAAACGTCGAACATTGAAAATGTTAGTTAAAGGCACACGCAGTAAGGCACTGTTTTGTTTATTTATTTATTTAATTTTTTAATAGAACTTGGAAGACTTACAGTTATAAAACAAAATAGAAAGGTAGACATAGTCGACAGAAAGCCAATTATTACAAGTCCTCACGTGTAGAAATAGACTGGATATTCTATAGTGAGCACACAAAGTAAAATAAAATGTGAAAGACAACTATTAAAACTATTTTGGTTTACAATTTTTGATTCGAACGAGTTTACGGTGGACGTGTTGAAAAAATTGGGTCTTAACAACCTCCTAGCCGACGTCACACTAGTCGTAAAGGGATCCAAGTCATGATGCTTACATATTTCATTAAAATGATATTGTTCTACGTATATACTTAAATGAATTGTGTCTCATTGTGGTGCTGAGGTGGCTTCGGCAGCTTTAATACGTTCATCTATATTTATATTGACGGCACGTTTGGCGCAGTGGCTGAGCGATCGACTGCTGCGCCGCGTGTCGTGGGTTCGATTCCCGCACGGAACAAATATTTGTATGACCTACAGGTAGTTATTCCGGGTCTGGCTGTTTGTGTATGTGAGTTTGTATGTTTGTAAACGCACCCACGACACAGGAGAAATTCCTAGTGTGGGGCAATGTTTTTCAAAAAAAAAAAACTTTTCCCAACTGTATTGGTGTCAGCTTCCAGTATAACCAGATGCAGCTGAATACCAGTATTTTACATGGAGCGACCGCCTATCTCCCCTCCACAACCCAGTTACTGGGCAACACGACTTGGTAAGACTGGTTGTAATACTTTCGGTCTTCTGACTTCCCGTAACGACTGTCAAAGATCTACATAGTGACAGCCGAGACCAACGGCTTGACGTGCTTTCCGAGGCACGGAGAAATCTCGATATTTTACAAACAGTCACCCATCCACAGACTGACCTTGGCAAGCATAGCTTAACCTACAATCAACCCATGCGGCTGTTTTTATTTAGCCACAAGCTCGTCAACACCGATCATACTATATTTATTTATTTACTTTGAAAGACTTACAGCCATACAAAACAGAATGAAAATGGGAGTTGAAACAGACATTTAATTACGAGACTTCACTGATATTGGCTGATAAAGTTCTTTTACGCAATACGGTATTAAATAGAATAATTTTATGCACAGGTACGTCATAAAAGAGGGGGAGAGCACATTGGGCATCAAATAAAATGCGTCATCCCATGGGATGATGCATTTTACATGTCAAAGGGACGTATTTGACCTTCATATCTATATGTCTAAAAAGGGCTTTATAGACATATAGACAAACAGACGGACAACGAAATGATCCTATAAGGGTTTCGTTTTCCTATTGAGGTACGGAACTCAAAAAAGAAACTGTCAGTTTCTTTGTAACATTAAAGAAACATAATACCTACAAAACTAGAAATCTTTTGCTACAAATTGAAACTGACAAGAAATCAAGACATTTAAACCTCATTCCCTAACCGAATCTTTCATAATTGTCATTCCACGCGAACCGTATTAAATTCCCTAGCTCATAACTAAACAATGGTTAGACGGAGGGTTGAACCGCACAGTTTGTCAAACCCTAATTAATAAACTACTGTTAACTGTGCACAAACAAACTAACTCTGCCCGCGGCGGTGTCTGTCTATTGCTTATAACTCTAACTGGTGTATTAAGATCAAGAGTTGTTAGTATTAGACATGGTATGTTTGTGTGATTGTGGTTTAGATTGAAGGTAGGCAAGTTTTAGTCACAATAAATTATTATTCTGTATCTTCTATCGAAACGACTGGAAGTCATGGGGAAACCTTGCCATGGTGCTTGTAGCCTTTGCCCAGCAGTGGGATGAAACAGGCTAACAATTTCAATATCTATGTATCTTCTAGCAGCTCTGTTTTTTTTAGACGAGCCCGCCACTCTGTTCCCAACCATTACATATGTATCTTCAAGGCCAGAAACAAACGCGGCGACTACCAGAAAACCGCCGAGTCAAAGAAGCTTGATTCAATCAATTCCCGAGCTGATGGATCCTATAGCGAGTAATTAATCAGAAAATAATAATAGAAAAAACCATAATTTTCAGTTTATTTGTAATTTACTATTTATTGTATTATTTTAATAAATTTTAACACATCTGGCGAAATTTAGGTTCAAATAGGTACGCCTCTGTCTAACCCTTCGGCGATTACATGCGTGATGTGATGTTATGATTTATTGTAATTTTCACTTCCCATCATATCAAACAGATCTAGGCCAAAAGGCACAAAGGGACGTTTACAACAAGAAACATCCCAGCTGCATAGCACCACGAATTCAACGACTCGGTTGGCGCAGTGACTTAGCGATCGACTGCTGCGCCGCGTGTCGTGGGTTCGATTTCCGCGCGGAACAAATATTTGTATGGCCTACGGCTAGTTGTTCCGGGTCTGGGTGTTTGTGTATGTGAGTCTAAATGTTTGTGAACGCACCCACGACACAGGAGAAATTCATAGTGTGGGGCAAAGTTTAAAAAAAAAAATAGTATTAAATTTTAGCAGCACTAACTGTCTTTACACTACAAATATGCATAACAAAAGCTCCTTTATATCAGCTTTGAGTAAGATTTTGATCAATCAGCCTATTTAATTAAATCAACAGGTGACAATCAAAAATTGGTCATGATCTCTTGTAAATTCTAAACATCATACTAAGATAATGTGAGTCAGTCTACGAAAGCAGAGTAGTGTCTGGAAAAGTTTTCTGAAGCCTTTTGCCTTTTAAGCCTTTTTGATCTGCTCTGATAGTGTGCATCAGTCGTCGTGCAGCTCATCCGTTTATTGAAAGAGTTCAATGATACATTGCAGGGCGCTACCAGATCTGCTGGACATCTTCCTACGCCACATAAAAAGTACCAAAAGCCAGAAAGTTTAAGACTCACGTATTCTGAAAAGCTTACAGCTTGCTTGCTTGCATTTATTGAAAATTTGACCATGTCATGTTATGTAAGTACTTGACTATAATATGATTAATTGACATCACTATAATTTCTGTTTTGTTTTGTTGACATTCTTCTTTCTTTTTTTTTAAATACCACCCCACACTAGGGATCTCTCCTGTATCGTGGGTACGTTTACAAACATTTGAACTCACATACACAAACAGCCAGACCCGGAATAACTACCTGTAGGCTATACAAATAATTGTTCCGTGTGGGAATCGAACCCACGACACGCGGCGCAGCCGTCGATCGCTCAGCCACTGCGCCAACCGTGCCGTCAAACATTATTTTATTTGTATTAATTATAAATGCCTTTGCCCAGCGGTGGGACAATAAAGGATAACGAAAAAAAATTGTAATAATCTGCACGCCGTAAGGTAGACTGTAGCCGATCTCATTAATGTATATACTACATCTTATACCTGTGCCTAAATTCATAGCAAATAAAGCTCAGATTCTGATTCTAATTTTGAACTCATTCTCTCTCTTTCACTTGTTAGTGTAGCCGCTGAAAAAACACGATTAACGTACCTTTTGGAGATAACAGACGATACGCTTACATTATTAATAACCAAAATCTCAAAGTATAAGACACAATATAAGTACAACTTCAAAGATAATCTCTCATTCGCAGATTACAGCACAAGGCACACAGTTTCTTAATTAACATTTTGACAAAATGTACAAAGACGCTGTGCCCCGGGGTAGGTAGAGATCTTAAGGATTTACGCGAGGGGTAAAAATTAGTAGCGGGGTAATTGTGCAGGGTAATTTTAAGTGGTGGAGGAATGTGCTTTTAGGATATTAAGGTAAATATTATGGAGCAAGTATTTATGAAGATTTGGTTGAAGAGATATTTCCAACTTATAGAGAGATCGGAAATCCATTTTCCGTGGAATTACTTTTATAAAGGTTTAATCCAGTAGTTTTAATATCGAGCAGTTAGTATCTGAAAAGTTTATTAATAGCGGCAATGAAAAAAATACGTACTATTAGTGTAGTTCCTGGTACATGCTTGCCAAAAAGTCAGCGTCTTTAAATCTTTGGGTTTGTGACAGACAATGTATAAAAACTTCTTTTAAAATTTTGGAACTTCTGATTTCTTCCCTTCATTTGTTTCACATGTTATTTTGTTTTTTGAGCGCTTGGGAAGTACCGTAATAATGATGATCAGGCTAAAAACAAAGATGCCATAATAATATCAAATATCCACGTTAGCTGTTTAGCTTGTCTAGTAGCCACAAAAGCTACTGTTGAGCCCGCGATCGTGGGTTTGATGCCCAGGGTGGGCGTTAAGTGGTAATGGGATTTTCCGTCTCTCAGCCCGGGATCTGGAATAGGGATGTTTCCTAGGTAAAAATATAATAAGTCTATTTAGTCCGTCAGTAAGATCACCAAAAAATATTGGACACGTATTTTTTGCTTACTTAATTCAATAAAAAGTGACAATGATATAGCACATCAAAGTTCAGGAGAAGGGGCTTGTGACGTCACTAACACGTACTTTTAACGAAAAGTGTAGCACGGCGTGACGTCACGCGCAATTTCAACGCACTATATCGTCGTCATTTTTGGTTTACGTGACAAAAGAAAAAATACGTGTCCAGTATTTTTGAGTAATCCAACTTTCGGACCAATCAGAATTTTTAAGGAAACTACCCTATTGTGCACGGTTGTTAATAGTCTCCCTATACGTGAGTTAAACATAACTGTCGAAATGTGTGTGCTAAAGGTACTCTGCCTGACTCTTTGGGGAATACAGGCGGGTTATTATGTTACGTTCACTGAGTCCAACTAAACCATTTCTAAGAAGACTAAAAATCTGAGATTCTAGTTCATTTATCCCGGAATAAGATACAAAACGGTAAATATTCTGATGAAACCAAATGCCTGGAGCGTTGCTTTAATCTGGCCTGTCTCTTTCAAATGGCTCGTCCTTCAAGTGAGAATATATAATGATTCTTTTAATCTCTTTAGGGATTCTTAAAGGAGATCAAACGAATAATAATTATTAGCTCAGTAACGCCCGGGGCCTGTTACTTACTTGTATATTTTTAAATGGAGAATTTTGTATTCTTGTAATTATTCTTTGTGGCTTAGGAGAAGTTTAGATGTTAATTTTAGTTATTGTATATTTTTCGGGTTTCTGAGTATCTGAGTCGGAAGCCCAAAAGTCTGACAACTAGTTTTATTATGGGATGGGTATCGTATTACCCAGTTACTGGGGTGTCAAGGTCGACTGCCTCGCTCACCAAGGTTTCCGTACAAACGTTAGGTTAGGTGTGAGATGGAACACCGGGGTCGTTTTTAGTCAGTAAGAGTCCGACAGACCCCGCCTTCCACCCCAGGGCCGAATATATCCGGGATGATATTGCACCCCGGGAAAAAAAAGGCCAGGTTTAGCTGAACGATCATTCAGGTACTTTTACTAAAATATTAATTCCATAAAAATTTACGATTTTCAGACTTTTTCCATGACTTGTACTGTGAGACATTGCCTCTTGCGAAATTTCCTGACTGTCAGTCCACGGGAAGTATTTACCCTATGGTTTTGAATCGTTAGCGATTCACGAAATATGTCGTAAATGGCCGGGTTTTTTTCTTTGCTTTGACTCAGAAGCATGATTTTTTTAGAGCCTCAACAGATCATAGTATGCATTTAGTATTAATGACAACTTGATTGATACCTTCTCGCGTTCCTGAGAAAAGTCGTATTGACGGACAGACAAACAGACAACAAAGTGATCCTATACTAAATAAATAAATTAATAAATAATGATGGACAATCCACACAGCATCATCTAGCCCCAAACTAAGCAGAGCTTGTGTTATGGGTACTAGATGACTGATATACCATTACATAGATATATTTTTTTACTATACATAGCAAATACCCAGAACACCCGGATCAAATATTTGTAGATCGTACAAACATTTATCCCAGGGCGGGATTCGCCCGCTGCGCTACATCGGTCGTCAATAATGATTCCATTTTTTGAGTTAGGGAACCCTAAAAACAAACATACTCTCCAACTTTATAATATTAGTATAACATAGAAAATCCAGATTTCAGGATTCTAATAACAATTCTCTAAAGAAAAAACCTATTCACAGGTTCTTCGCTTCATACCTAGTTTCCTATACTATGAAAAGTGATCGCCCTTTTCACTTACCCAAGTCGTTAGAAATGACGGGTCATGCAATTTCAACATTAAAATGGTGCCTACGAGTTTCACTTGTCGCCCTTACGATGGGAATTCGATTTCACCGTGATCCCCATGACGAGAGCAGTGACTGGTAAATGTTAGACAGAAGCGATAGCTTTTGTTTCTTTAATACTAATGTGACTTTTTCAATTCATAATTATATTAATAGTAACCACTGTTTTTAATTGTTTAAATGATTTTGTATTTTTTTAAATTGAAATATTTAATTATTTTTTTTCGTAAATAAATTATGTACATGCAACGAATGAAGAAAATAATAATAATCTATTCCTGTCAATAAGCCTGTCATAGTGGTGATAGATCGATCAGAGCGTCGCACAATGATTGTTGATATTACGGTTCCACATGACGAGAACCTCGTGAAGGCTGAGAAAGAGAAACAGATGAAGTATCTTGATCTGGTCCGCGAGGTTGTCGACATGTGGGATGTGAATGCAGCAGTCAACGTGCCGATGGCATAATAGCCAAGAGCCTAGATCAACTCCTAAAGAGGCTCTTGTTGGGCAACTGCCCAACAAGAGCCTCTCTTCTTGATTTGTTGGATCAAGGTTTTGATCCAGAAAGCAGTACTCTTGGACACGGCGCGCATAGATAGGAGGTTCCTCTCTCAACAGCCCTGACCACCGGTAGCTTGGACCCAGTTCCCTATGCTGGTGGGCTACTATTTTTTATATTATTTAAAGATTTTTTTTAAAATTTCATGTCTATAAAAAATGTATAAAATGAGGAACAAATTAAATAAAGGAAATAATCTACGGTACGCTGCGTCCTAAAAGATAAAATTATGTACCTACCGTCTTAATTAATCTTAGAAATTACTCATATCGGTGGAGATAAGCGTCGTGAAGAAACCTGGACCCAAATTATAAGAAGTACCTAGTATTCGTACCTCGTAAATTTTATTAAGTTTCGTATTCTGTAGTATTTTTATAAGATGACCAAAACAATAATTATAATTTAGTTTCTGGTTAGTTTAACATATGTAGGTTTTCGATGAAGCCTAGATTTAGTGACAGATTTTGATGTGATGATAGTATGTGTCCTACATTAACAATAACAATTTATGTGTAGAAAATCATTGATTAAATTAAATCCTACTAACCCTTTCTTCTAATTTGGACGCTCAGCGTATGAGCCCGAATTTCTTAAACATAGTTCCTTATGATTCGGATAACTATCTGCAATTTTCAGTTAAGTAAGTTGAATGGAACTTCTAAGTCTACCATACTTTCAGAACAAGACAATACCAAAATAAATACACTACCAGCCATTCTTTCCACGTACCTGATCTATGAACTCTCATAGGGAGGGGGACTGTTGAATAATGCACGTATTTGTGATCAAAGACAATTGAGCCGTCAAGTGTTGGGATCGGGACTGCCAACCGTCACACATCTCGTCATGCTTTTTATGTTGGCAGCCCTTTCAGCTGCGGATTTACATATTCCACGTATGAGGTCACGGTTACATTTTTCTACGGAAATTATTGACGTTGTGTTTTGTTTTTTGGAAGCTATGTTATTGATTGTTATACCATATCACTAGTGAGCTATGATTGCCAATGTCGCTTCGTGGATGGGTGACCATGCGTTATTATATGTATATCCAGACCCTTCCGTTTCTAGTCTTGGAAAGCGTATGTCTCGGCTGTCATTTGTAGATCTTTGAGTGTCATTACGGGTCCCGAAAGTCTGATGACAAGTCTTACCAAGGAGTACCGACGACACGGTTGGCGCAGTGGTTGAGCCATCGGCTGCTGCGCCGCGTGTTGTGGGTTCGATCCCCGCACGGAACAAATATTTGTATGACCTACAGGTAGTTGTTCCGGGTCTGGCTGTTTGTGTATGTGAGTTTAAATGTTTGTAAACGCACCCACGATACAGGAGAAAAAAAAAAAAAAAAAAAAAAAAAAAAGTATCGTGTTACCCAGTAACAGGGCTGAGGAGGTCACATAGAGAGTTGCCTCATGTAAAGGACTGGTAGTCAGCAAGATACGATTAAACTTAACCCCAACATAGTTGGGGTTAAGTTTAATCGTAAAATGATGAATTTAATCGTGAACAAATGTGAAATTTAATCGTAAATGATTAAGTTTAATCGTGAAATGAAAATGATTAGTAGATGATAGCTAGATATATATTATCTTGAATCATCTTGTAAGCTACTGGATAAAAAAATAGTACCAAAAAAAATGCAATTTTTAAGGAAAAAACAGAAACACAAAGATCCTAATATTTCACCAACTATAGGTAAAGTGTACAGTGATCAATCATACATATTTGTATGATTACCTGACAGTTCTTATTAGTACATATTAATTACCGTGGTCGTGTCAAATTAAATGTCGAGGTGAGTTACTCATCTAGTGTGTGTTTAGTTCTGGTACGGACATCTGATCAACAGTAGGGATGTGACTATGATAAAACTTTAAATGTAAAAAAAAAACCGGAACTAAGTACCTATAAGACTTATAAGAACACCTTTTGCCCCACACTACGAATTTCTCCTGTATCGTGAGTGCGTTTACAAACAGACAGATCCGAAACAACTACCTGTAGGCCATGCAAATATTTGTTCCGTGTGGGAATCGAATCCACGACAGGCAGCGCAGCAGTCAATCACTAAGCCACTGCGCCAACCGTGTCTTTTTAACACGTTGAACGCCAAATGACCGACGAACAATACATTTTCTATGGTGTCTCGTTGTTTGGCAGTTAAGGTGTTACAAGTATAAAACAAAAATGTTTTGCTCTTCTGGACTTCACAGTTAAATCGACTCAAAAGCTGAAGAAGACTTCAATCGAATACACGTTTCAGTTTTGAGGAGCTTTTTTATAGCAACTGGAATTAGTATCTGCATATAACTAAATAACTATTTGGGCTTCGGCAGTTATAATACTGGCTTAATTACTTACTTATAATCTATTTATGTGACAATTTTGCCAAAATGTTATTTGTAAAATACCCTTCGTAAAATGTACTTAATAATTAATTGTAAACCGAATACCGAAAGCCAAAGCCAAAGCTCAGCCCATCTCTAGTCACACGAGATTTTAACTATCAAAAAGGATAGATTTGGCTTCGGTGTCTGTTTGTTACGCCGCGCCGCGTTTCCTTATATTCGCAATTAGAAGTGGTTCTTCAAGGTGAAATGATAAAAATGATGTAACATGTGCATTGCGCAAAAATCATTGACTATATACTTAATTCCCGTTTAGTTAAGAATATTAAAAGGCTAGACAAAGATGGCGTTTTGTGTGAGTTTTGGCTTTTGGAGTAGGTAGGTAATAAATTTGTTTGTTGCTTAGTGAATAGTCACCAACCGACATTGTTTTATTTAGGACCTTAGATGTCCTATAACTTATATGCCCCGATAAATGATAAATTAAAGTTATTAACGTAAATTGGTTTTTACAAACGCTTTGAGCCTTTGTCCAGACATTATTTTGGTTACATCATGTGAGGACCATGTAGATTAGTGTCTGAGCTGGTCTTTTGAGGAAAGAACCACATAGATATGAGTGTATGTGTATTAAGATAAATACTAAAATCATCGGCCTAGCCAATTCTCAACTTTGCTGGGGTCGGCTTCCAGTGTAACCGGATGCAGCTGAATGCTAGTATTTTACATGGAGCGACTCCCTCTCTCACCTGAACAACCCGTTCACTGAGTAATATAGCACTGGTTGTCAGACTTTCTGGCTTCTGACTTCCCATAATGGCTGTCAAAGATAAGGGGATGACATAACGGCGTAACGTAGCTTAAAAAACAAAAGCTTCCTATTTTACGCGGGTTAATCTAATGTTAGTGAAAGAAAACATCGAGAGGAAACTCATTCTTAGAAATTATACAAGTCTGGAACCGTCAGCCCGCGCAGCTCTTGTTTTTTTGCGCCGCAGCAAGGCTTCCTCTATCTCTTTCTTTGAGGGTACTGCAATGTGTGACGTCACTATTAGCCGGACTGGTTCGCCGTCTTCTTCTTCTTCTTCTATTCGCTTGTCATCGGGCTAGAAAAAGAGTAATTTTTAAGCTAGTTATTTAATTACGCGCAGAGTCGTGGAGTTGCGGTAATCGGCCCGTCTAACAATACAAGAAGCTAGTTATTGAGACTTTACGTAGAGTAGGTTTTAAGTCAAACCGTAGAAAGCAAAGACCAGAGAGATTTTCAGTGTCAGAACAATATCGCCATAGCACATGATGATCGTCAACAATAGACCCAGCTCATAACTGAGTGAGAGCCCTTTGCGTTATTTAGTGACAACAGCGCTGCTCTGGCCTATATTCAATAGATTTCACATTCAGTAAGATGATTACTAGAACACAAAAAGATCAAGAAACACCTCATTTTGGCACAACTTTTAACGATACCCAAAAAACAATTGAAAGTTTTGCACACCGTGAGAATCCCTTACTATCAGTTCTCGCAAATCGACAGATATTGGTCTTTATCTGAACGCGGCCCGTCAATTATCTGTTATCAGGCGGGTAGGTTGCGACTCGACTCGCGCTTTCCACTGGCGCGGCGTCATCGTGAGAACCGTGGTATGGGTATTACGCATACCAGTCGTATTGTTTCTACAGGTGTGGTAGTTTGAAATGCACGTAGCTCATTTTAATGCTAAGTAAAGTGGACTGCCTTAATTGTAGCGTGGTCATAAATGTGACTGCTGAGCGTGAGGTCCTTGACTCTATTCCCGGATTGGGCATTGTTATTGAGGTTTTTAAATATAAATTTTCTCAGTAGCAACCCGGAACCTGGATTTGTGTTGGCAATAGGCTCGCCTCCTAGACATGAGATATCCACGCGTTTTGGACCGCTCTGCTTTCAATTTTTTGATTTATACAGTTTTTCCACCTGTATTTATGAAATATTAACTATTGGACCACCCAGGTCCAATAGGCTCACCTCCGCCTTTACCTCTATTATGATACAAAATGAAGTTTAGCAGATTAATAACATTGTAACTTCTCGTTATCTCGTATGTTGAAAGTTAACTAGTGTTAAAGTAATGGTCAATATTCTTAAGACAAGATTCCGCTTTAATTAGCTGATCCACTGCTTAACACGTTTAAAGACCCACCGTACATATAAATAATTTATTGAAACAAAAAGCTTTCAACTAAACTTCAAGAAGACGGAAGTCTTCAGGAGCTTTTCCCGGACCTCAACGAACGCTTTTTCTACAAATAAAAACAATTATCTACTGCCTCGTCGGAATTTCTCAGTAGCAGCCCGGAGTCTGGTTGATGGAGTAAGGCTCGCCCCCTATCATATGGGACTTAAAAAACATAACTGTGCGTAATACGGGTGTACTATAGGTAAAACTCTGCCTAACCCTTCGGGGATTACGAGTGTGATTTTTTGTTATATTATGTAAAAACAATAGGGATGTTGAGGTCGGCATTTAGCCCTAACCAAATGAAGAATCAATAACCGTATAAGTTACAGGTAATAATTAGTGACAACAGCTGTAATTAATAAGACCGGATCCATCAGTCAAAATTAGCACTTACATCCTTCAATTAGAACTGAATTTGTTTTAAAAATTTACCATTACTTGTTACACTATATTTACATCCAATCATACGTATACGAAACCAAATATATCATTAGGGATTGCTGAAGAGTTTCTCTCTTTTAAGAATTAAAGACGGAAGGATAATTGTGGAACAATAGAACGTCAAATCCTGTTGAAGCCATAATTTGAGGATATCATACATTTTCTAACTAATATTTAGCTGTTAACATAAATTAATTAATGCTTCACAGGTATTTAGAAGCAGGAAATATAGAAATCAAAGGGATTGTATAATAACAGCAGTACATTACCAATCTTAGTCAATAATGTATGTGTAATTATTATTTTTTCTTTTTAATTTTAGCTTAACGAACATATGTATAATTGGTGGGTGTGTACACAATTTGTAGTAGGGACGTCGTAAGCCTCGAATAGTATCGATATACATTGTATTGATGTATACTAAAAACATTATTACCGCTACCGATACATACCGCGACTTTGTTCGCGTGGATGTCGGTAAACGAAGTCGTATTCGTAGGTTTTTTTTCATTAGATCCTTCTACTTAAAATAACGAACACAACAAAAAAAAGCGAAATTGGTCCAGTAGTTCAAGCGTGATACCGTTACCAAGGGCAATAGGGATTCATTTATATATATACAGATAGATTAAATGAAAAATATTGACACATCATTACTTTTACGACGAACCCAATTTATAGTACGTTTTCTCGGAATGACTTTTGTACGTCAAAAAATAAGAAAAAAAATTAAATCTATGTCAATAGTTTGGTAAAATGACTGTTTACGTTTCGAAGCTTGTGTCCTACTGCGAATGAGTGTCTTTCGCAAGCGAATAAGGTTAATATGTAAAACATAATCCAACAGGACGAATGTTTCCTATATTCGTCCTGTAGGGCTTATCTATTCGCATAATTAGGAGATAAATAAATAAATAAATAAATATTGCTGGACAATCCACACAGCATCATCTAGCCCCAAGCTAAACAGAGCTTGTGTTATGGGTACTAGATGACTGATATACTTAATACAATACATTAAATAGATAGATATTTTTTATTATACATAGTAAACACCCAGAACACCTGGAACAAATCTTTATAGATCGTACAAATATTTGTTCCGGGTGTTCTGGGTATTTAGTATGTATAATAAAAATATCTATCTATGTAATGTATTGTATTAAGTATATCAGTCATCTAGTACCCATAACACAAGCTCTGCTTACCTTGGGGCTAGATGATGCTGTGTGGATTGTCCAGCATTATTTATTTATCACTATTTTTTTTTGGGATTTGTAGTTGGAGAATTTACCGTGACGTATATCGATGAGACGGAGAACATGTTTTCAACTTCAAAGTTAAAAAGTTTTTGATTAACAGAACCCTAATTGCGATAGTGCATTAACAGGTGTAGTGGTATTGCTTCGTTGGAAAACTTCACAGGGTAGACACTACTACTAAGTATCAGATCTAGATTAGGTTAAAAAATAACAAAGAGATAATGAAATATGATTATTGATTTGATCTGTGTTATCTATGGTGTAACCAGTGCTACATAAAATTGTCTGAATGTTACTTACTTTAGTGTTTCTTCCCTGACATAGGTTATAATTAAAAAAAAAAAAATGTTATAAAATTGCATAGATATTTTTATGCAATTTTAAAAATCCAGCTTTTAATACTAGGCTTAAGTTCTAATCTCTAATATGTGTTACTTATCTGTGCAGAATACACATTTTGTTTTTACCTTTTTTTTCTTCAGTCCAAATAGATTCACCATCTCCAAAAAAAGGGTAACCGCTAAAATCAGCCAAAAAATCACCATAAAATGCAGATAACCATAAAACCACGCCATAGAGTAAGGGGTGAACGCGATAAATCCCATAAACGTAGCGTCAGTAAGAATAGGGTTGCAGCACGAGGGTGGGGATATTATTATTATGGTGTTTTCATGGGACTAGTGGTGTGGTGATTTATTTCAGGTACTTACAGTACTTAAGGAAATGTAGATTTAAACTGTGACTTTTGAATGACCGAAATAAATTGTTCTTTTATAAAATCTTTTTTTCTTTTTTTAAAACGTTGTCCCACAATACGAATTTTTCCTGTATGGTGGGTTCCTTAAGAAACACTCAAAGTCACATACACAAACAGCCAGTACCGGAACAACGGTTCTCATATTTTACCTTCTTCATAGAAATTCTACCCTTTTTCATGTGAGCACCTACGTTAGAGTAAAACAGATACTTCCAATTTTATCGTTAATCAAACAACATATTTTTAAACAACATACTTCAATACTAATAATAGTATATATATAAAAAGAGAAATAAGGAATCATAGGGCATCAAAAACTCGTATGCGTCGCTGTCAACGGGAAAAGTGCCCAAAAGCCTGGCAACATGGCACTGCTTATTCTTTGGCCATCGAAAGGCCAGCCCTCTAGTCACGTGAAGAGTCGACCAACCGCATAGCGAGGTCCCGAAAAACACCTGAATATCTATATTACTTCCTTAAACGGAGATAAACCTGCAACCTCATCCAATACGAGATAATGAGGCGTCAGCTGGACAGAGAACATTACACGTATTTCCTGTAACACATCCTGTTTAACAATACGAAACAAAACAGACAGAGGGACCTACATTCTATGCACAAACAGGGTTGTCGCTTGTCACATTACCGCCCCGCCTGAAGGGTATTCACATGCAAAATTCAGTGAACATTAGAGGCAGCCCTGACACGCGGAAGTGATATTTTTGACATGTGCACCACAGAGTATAAATTTCTATGCTTTTTACCGAATTGGTGTCGTCACATTATTTTGAAGGTTTGAAAGACACGTGAGGGTGACGGAGGGGAGATTCTATTGAGTGTATTGTTCGTTGAATGAGGTAAAGCATTCGATCAGTGTCATACGTACAGTGTGGCAGCTTGATATATGTACATACATACGTAAGACTGACTGACTTTTCTTTAACGATATTTTTGATAGGTTTGTAGGGGTTATGTCTGTTTTTAATAATACTACGGGACAAATAACTGTAATACCATTTAGTTTTGAGACATAGCGACACGTTTGGTCGACTCTTCACGTGACCAGAGGGCTGGACTTTTTTTTGGTCAAAGATCCACCATTGCCATTCAACGTGGCAATGCTGACAGCCTTTTGGGCACTTTTCCCGTTGACAGAGATGCGGATGAATTTTTCGATGCCCTGTGATTATTTATTTTATTGCATAATGCTTTTTTACAAACACTAGGCCACACCTTAATACCTAAGTTAAATGTAAAAGTTAGGTAGGTTTAAGTTATATTGATGTACTTGTTGCGCAGTGCAAAAACGTTGCGATTTTATTTAGACAGTCCATTCTGCTGTCACCTAGTGTAAGTAAAATTGGACAGTAGTAAGACAGGCTTAGTACTTAAGTTCACTCACAGATTTGTATAGCAATGTAGTATTAACAATATTTGTAACAATGAGGGTGGCATAATCTATCAAGATTAAACCCTCTTTAAATAAATAAAGAAAACTAATTATGTTAACAAAATAAAAATAATGAGATTTCACTAAAAATTAAAAAACGTATGCTTAGATGGTTAGGTAATATTGAGAGGATGAATGAAAGGAGACTTACGAGGCGTTTGGAGGTGACCCCCTAGAAGGACACACACTGACCTTACTGATAATAGGGTCAGTGATTAATTCTTATTGAAGATGTTCAGTAAGGACCGAAAACATCAACAATTTGTACTAAGATTGGAACATCGCCTCCTCATTACGTACCTACGTGAAACTAATTTCGTTTGACTTATAACTAGGTAATTTGACGTTTTCAGTTGGTGAAATTCCAGCAAGAAATTGGTGCTAGGGCTAGATGTTTGAACTTAAACTTGGTTATCGTTGCAGGTAGTGTGTAGTTTTGGCTAGGCAGATAAAATAAATAAATAATGCTGGACAATCCACACATCATCATCTAGACCCAAGCTAAGCAGAGCTTGTGTTATGGGTACTAGATGACTGATATACTTAATACAATACATTACATAGATAGATATTTTTTATTATACATAGCAAATACCCAGAACACCCGGAACAAATATTTGTAGATCGTACTAACATTTGTCCCAAGGCGGGAATCGGACTCGCAACCTCCTGCGTCGCAGGTGGACCTTCGCCCACTGCGCCACATAGGTCGTCATAATGAGATGATGATGAGGTCATTTATCTTCCTGATATAAAGTCCTCTATGCGAGTACAATGTATATGTTGTTGGCATAACATATAGACAGAATCTTTAGTCCGATGTCTATCGCACGATATTGTCTGTCTGTATATCAATAAGTCTAAAATTACACGACATTGTCAAACAATGACAGAGTTCTATTGGCACGTAAATGCACCGCTGAATATTTTTGTGCGATTGCCTACGTGATGGTGGGGCTGTAGCCAAAAATAACACTAATATGCTATACGCAGGTATATGATATTCTAGAATCTGGGCTTCTTAGATCGTCAGGAGACGATAGTGTCAAATCAAATCAAATCAAATCATTTATTATTTGTGTAACATAGGTAGTGAATACAGATCTTAAATAAGTACATAGGTCGCTATGTTATGCCTAGTGGCGTACAAATATGGTGGCATGCAAAGAGGAAAAGTGCAATACCAATCATGCGAGAAGGAAATTCAAATTATTTGAGAAGTAAGTATGTCAAAATTAAATTGAATAATGAAAAATAAATACAATAAAAAAATTACAAATGTCACAATAAGAAGTAATGTCTATTAACAGTCAATGCGTATATAAATAATCATAATTAAAATTGTTTGTATATTCCAATAAATAAGTAAAGTCAAAGTCATGATCACACACCCACGCCACAGCGACTGTATTCGATGGCTGTTCTGGGATGGTTGTTGAGAGTTTGATGTGCTGCTCTTTCACGTGCTCTCATGTGGCTACCATATCCAAGTGGCTACCATATCCAACTTTGACCGAATAACTCCGAGCACAAAGCGGACATGTCAGAACACCATTGACGATATTACAGGTTATATACCTAGCTGTAGGTGGCCTGCCTAGCTTTAAGGTCATCACTCTTATTAGCTAAGTGCGACCTTCTTTTCTGTTCAAAAGCCTGTCGAAGGTAAGGTAAGAACGGTTAGATTTTGGGGATAAAAACTTGTCTTTAATTTAGCAATATAATGACAATAAGATCATTAAACCTACCCAATCATTAACTTCATTTTCAACTAGCAACATTCTCGTTACGGCACATAAAATTGAATATAAAGCCACCATATCACGGTATCAATCAATTTCGAATTTCGAAGCAACTAGGTCCTTTGTCGCGGCACCACCTATCTGTCGCGATCTGTCACGGTTGCGCATGCGACTCGAAGCATCGTGATCGTAACATAGATAAACATCTCTATTTTTCTGTCTCGTGACTCTGGGTCTTTATATTTTTTTTTTTATATATTTTTCTTGTTTCTTTTTTTCGGCGCGTGCGTGTCGCTTGTTTGAGTAATCAAATATCTGTTAAGTGACTTTCTTTTGAAAGTAAGATGGCTTGTAGGATGCGATAGTGTTGGCATAGTAGATGATAGCAGGTGTATTTTATTTGTGAAGTTATTCAATTTTTTTTTCAGTTTCGTGGCAGTGTCAGAAGCATCGGTTTGCTTGGGTATTTTGTTTAATATGACAATTTAACGTCACTCCTGTATTTCCTAAAGGGAACTGAACTCTATGTTAAAGGGGGCCAGCCTATTGCCATCGGTAACTGCTCACTGCTACTAGTAAATTTCAACTCGAAAAAACCTAATAACACTGCCCGATTCGGGAGTCCAACCTAGGACCGCATTAGTGCTTAAAGTCACTAAAACAACGAGACAGTAACTTGTTTTAAAGTTCTGTAATATTTAGTACTACAAATTTAAGTCGCCATTTATAAAAGTCGTAAAGCCAAATTACAAGACTCATCATTCATCATCTGTCTAGCCGTTTCCCTATTATGTTGGTGTCGACGTCCAGTCTTACTGGATGCTGCTGAATACCAGTATTTTACATGGAGCGACTGCCTATTTGACTTCGACAACCCAGTTACTGGGCAACACGATATCCCTTGGTAAGACTGTCGCAGACTTTCGGGCTTCTGACTTCTCGTAACGACTGTCAAAGATCTTCAAATGACAGTTGTGACCAACGGCTTAACGTGATTTCCGAGGCACGGACGAGTCTCGATATGTTCCGTACGGTCCCCATCCATAGACTGACCTCAGCAAGCGTAGCATTACCTCACACCCTTTTTTTTTACGAGTTGGAAAATCCTCATGGAAGACCCCTTTGCCCCCCCAGGACGGAGGACTCCTGGCAAAGGTGTCTGTCAGACTCTTACTGACTAAAAACCAACCCGGTGTTCCATCTCACACCTACGCTGGGGGTCGCGGGAACGTACGATCCTTCCGCAACCCCCGGCTTGTAACCTCACACCCTCGATCAACCCATGCGACTGTGTTTGTTTAGCCAAAAAAACACTTATTACCAGTTAATCACAGCAAGCCACTAATTCCTTACTCCATTAAAACCAACATCACACTTAGTCAGTTATTAATAACTGGACAAATCTCTATACAATGCCCACTGCGTGTCTTAACCCAAATCTAAAATAGTTTTTCAAAAATCCATACAAAAACACACATTGCGCACTTGTTTACGGGACAAACTCTATGGCGATAGAGGGGGAGGGGAGCGGTTCAAGGGGGGGTGGTATCGGGCACACCACAGTCGCAACAGAAATAGAGTTTGACGTTTGTATCCGCGGTGGCGCCTGTTCATTGTCAACATTTACAGAGTAGTGTGAAGTTCAGAGAGAGGTGTTGAGTTTGGTTGTCTGTGGACTTATAGTTTTTTTTTTTTAAATACGGTATTGTTCTGATTTTTGTTAGTTTTTTTAAGTAATGAGGTCAAGTAGTTCTTCTGTCCTAACGTAGTCTTGATCCCGAAGCCAATTTGTACCTAAAATTTGTACTTCATGTTGACTTAGCTAATTAATATTATTGGAAATGTTTCTGAAAGCTCACAATGTAGAAATGTCCCCTGGTGGTGAGTTAGTTCTTCAAGTCTGCCACGTTGGTCTAGTGATCACAAGCGATTCTGCTGAGCATGAGGTCCCGGGTTCAGTTTCCGGGTCGGGAAAAGTGTAATTAGGGGTTTTCCATCTGAAATATTTAGTTTGGTGACAATAGTCTCGCCCCAGACATCGAATTTGAATATAGGTAACTGGCGAAATATGGCTGTGGACGTGATGCTTTTAGTTCTTCAATTCCTGTTGCAATTTTCCATGTCATGTCCATGACAGCTATCTCAACATAAATACAATCCTCAGTTAATTAAACAAACCAATGACGTAGTCGTCTGTATATAAATCATCAGTTGTTTTGTTTAAACACAATTTATAATGGTTTTAAAAACGAATGGAGATTTTTTTTTTTAACAATTGCGATTACTACTATGTTGTGTAAATACACAAATATTATTACATATTATAAATGCGAAAGTTTTCGGTATGTGTGTATGTTTTTACTCCGTCACACTGGACCAGCTGAATGGATTTGGATGAAATTTATCATGTAGGTACTTAGTCATTTTTATCCCATACGTATTCTCGTGGTATGGCAATAGCGTCTCAAGGTGACTGTTTAACCGCGGAGCAGCTAGTTAATAATACATTAAATATTTCTACAAAATAGTCTTGTACAAACTTATCATTAAGAAACGAATATCTCAATATTCACAGCCTCTATCCGCATCCTCTACTCTGCACACCTAAGGAGGGCGCGTTAAAATTGAAAATAAATTCAATATCAATTTGAGCACGAGCCAAGTGCTGTATCGCGTTTGTGTCGATACGTGACGTTTATGTGCCCACTCGACACCGACCGGCTAGGGCTACCTATCTTATTATATAAAATATATATTGCTGTGTGTCGCGAATAAAATATTTGTATGGCCTGCAGGTAGTTGTTCCGGGTCTGGCCGTTTGTGCATGTGAGTTTAGATGTCTGTGAACGCACCTACGATACAGGAGAAATTCGTAGTGTGGAGCAACGTTTTTTAAAATTGATGGTAAACTATATAGGGAGCTCGTGGCTTAATAAAAACTGCAGCACGGGTCGATCGAAGTTTAAGCCCAGCTTGCCGAGGTGACCTTGACCTATGGGTGACCGTTCATTACATATCGAGACCCCTCCGTGTCTCGGAAAGCACGTTAAGCCGTTGCTCCCGGCTGTCATTTGCAGATGTTTGACAGTCTTTACGGGAAGTCAGAAACTCCTTAATCTGACAAACAGTCTTACCAAGGGGTATCGTGTTGCCCAGTAATTGGGTTGTGGAGGTCAGATAGGCAGTTGTTGCATGTGAACATACTGGTATTCAGTTAGCAGATGATTGATATAAGCTGAAAATGTCGTGATGGTCCAGTGAATGGGCAAATCCGGGCAAGTATCATTATCATCAAAATCCTCTTGCACTTATCTTAATTTATCATTTCATACAACTCTATTTGCCGATATCTCAATAGTCATCATCCACCATCTTTTTCACACAATCCTTTCACTGTTTATTTCGTCTTCCTTTACTCTTGTAGCCATACACCCATTCATACTCAATACTTTCATCATAACATGATAATCATTCCTTTGCATCATACCCATACCATGACAACCGACATCCACTATACTTATTGGTCACCGTCACCTTTTTGAGACATCCTCTTACAAACTAATTTCTTATTCTTTCCATTTGTATAACAACACACATGCTCCACAGCATTCTTGTTTCAGCTGCATGCGACTGCTTTTCATTCATCCCTTTCAAGGCCAAATATTCTTCTCTATACCAGACAGCAGTTTGTCTATATCTTAAGGTAATCTGCCTATGCTTTAACGGTGAAGTAAGCGTGATGTTACTCTATGGGATGGCCGCTCACTTAGCCATCTCTTCACCCTTTTACGGCGACGTTTATAAGGATAGCACTGCTGGACTTTATGATTAGTGTCCAAAAATAAATGTCAACAGAAATATTGTTTTTTTTTGTGCTGCCAACCCTGTCATCTATGTATAGATTTATTTCTTATAGGAATTCATCGTTTATCTATCGTCGTTCATTCTTTAACTAAAACGGAGATTAAAATTTATTGAAATTCATTTGGCTTTAGACACCAACTGTCAAAATAATGTAATCCACTATAAGATGATAATCATGGTTTTATATCTTTTTATTCTGTGGTGCAATAATTGGAACACCATTGTAGTACCTATGTATATTAATAGGGCCGATGTTTGGGGTACCTAACGGGGACAACCTAAAATCAGTTTTTTTTTAATACAAGGAGACTTATGAAACGTATATCTTGGCATACTACAGATTAGTAAGATGGATTTTCGTCTCATCAATGATATAACTGGCATTAAACTTTTATTACCAACTGAACGTTTGTTGTTTTAAATAAATTCTGTGTACATAATATACGGAACCAAACTGATGTTTCCCTTTATAAATAAATAGTAACTATAATTCGGCCGATATTATTGACTTTTTTTGACGAGGAAATTGCCGCAGATTTGTTTTAGGATAACATGATGTGATCGAGTCATAGTCCAGAATCAACAGCAAATAAACAACATTGAAACATTAAAATAATTTAATTATCTTGACGTATAATAAAATGCAGAACTAAACGAAAATCTATACAACCCTAAAACCACGGCTTTAGCTGAAGATCGATGTGTATTGGAAGATGTAGGAGCAGATTTTATTTATAAGAATGTATCAGAGTCGTTCGTCCGGATTGACACGGCGTGAGACTAACTTCATGTCTCAATTTAGACGTATGGAAATAAATATATGCGAATGAATGTTTGCCTTGCACTAAATTCTATATTCATTTTTTTTTTTTTGGAATGGGCATCTCGCAGTTTATCCTTAAGGGATATTTACTGCCCAACCGAACTTTCCTGTGGGGGGCTTAGTTAAAATTAAGGCCTCCAGCCAGGCATAAAAACTTATAAGCTAAGCGACTATCGCTAAGGGCACCCCCTGCGGGGTACGAACCTCGGCTTAGGACGTCGCTGAAGAGGACAGCAAGGGACAGGCTGGATCTGATTGTTCCATTATTTAGGGACATTTTAAACATTAATCGGCTCAGCTTTGCGGGCTGGCTCTAGCAGCTTTTCTTTTCATGAACATAATAGTTGCTGGGGAGTTTATTGCGCCACTTATTCTTCCCAGCAAAAACACTAGGAAGTGGTGAAGGGTGAGCATTTTGGGGGACTGTCTTTTGTAAACGTTTCGACGTTCAAAAAGTGCTGATTCTCAGCCTAATTTGAATAAATGAATTTTGATTTTGTTTTTTTTTTTATTTAATAGTATTATTTTTTCTTTACAGAATAACACTCCTGGATACACAAACTTTGAGCAAACCACAGATAATCTTTAACACACAATACTTAAACAATTTAAAATCTCATGAAACACTTTGTTCCCGGAATAATGTAGCCACGGATTTTATGTCCTGAACTGTTGTTTTAACATGGTTAACGGTAATTGTTCGATGTTTGCATCAAGGATGCTGTGTTGAATTAAGATTGTCAGTGTACAATTCAGATTCTGTTTAATATTATTTTGATGATTTTAGAATAAGAAATATGATTGTGATGATGGCACATCTATCATCACAATCATATTTCTTACCGACTTCTTATGAAATTAAAAAAAACAGCCGGCCAAGTGCGAGTCGGACCACGCACAGTAGAGTTCTATAGTATTATTAGTAGTTATAAGTAGTTTCTTAGCAACCATCATCTGCCTAGCCTTTTTCCCAACTTTGTTGGGGTTGGCCTTTGGTCTAACCGGATGCAGCTGAAAACCAGTATTTTACATGGAGCGATCGCAAAATTAATTTTGAATATAATAGTATTTCTCAAAAAAAAAGTAATTTTTGCGGTGGTCTCACTATTGACATGAATAAATAAGTCTCTTTAAACAATCTAATCTATCCACTTTATAATATTAATTTATATAAAAGATAGAATCAGTAACTTCATTTAAAATAAAACATCTTAACCACAGCTAACACTAAACACAGTGGAGATGAACCACTAAATTTACTCATAACAGCACGTGTTGCAACAGGATAGTAGATCACTGAACATTGTTGACATAGAACACAAGAGGATGTTGCTGTCCATTTCCTATACATGTAAGACGGTGTTAAATAATGTCAGACATCTCACTAGCTAACAAGAGAGTCTGTTAACGTAGTAGTCAGCCTGTAACGTTGATACACACATGTTATTGTTACAATTTTGAATTATAGCTGTTAGAACGTAAATCAAGGGTTAAAATAACAGATGAGTTTAGTTGTGGAAGCTCAGGTATTGTTACTGAACTAAACTGACACACTTTCTAAGAGACATAAATCTTAGCTATGAATATATACAGGCTCTAGGCAAGTGGAGTTAGATGTTCCCTATTGAGATGTGGGCATTTTGTGTATCGAGTATGTACCTGTATTTGGACTTTTAATAATATTCAGTAACTAACTGTGCCTACCTGCGACATTGTACCCTTGAAATTTAACAAAACATGGGTTTTATTGTTTTGCGCGGAACACTTATTCTTTTTCACATCAGCTATCTGACAGTGAAATTCACGTCAAAATCTTTCCAGCTGGTTTGGAGATTACCTGAAACAAACAGACTGACAGATAGACAGAGACAGTCAGATAGACAAAATTTAAAAATTGGTGTTTGGCATAGCTACCGTATAAACCTTCATGCATTTAAAATAAAGCTGTTATTTTGACGTTACAAACAGAAACTTTAATTTTGTTTATTTGTGTGGATTAAACAAAACAGTTCAAATCAAAATAATGTTACCGTATATAACATCACGCTTGTTACAGTCGCCGAAGGGTAAGGCAGGGGCGTTACCTACAGTATACCCACATTTTGCCAGTTAAGTTTAAGTCCTATTTAATAGGAGGCAAGCCTATTGCCAAGGCACAACTCCAGACTCCGGGCTAATACTGAAAAAATCTAGATTAAAAAACCCAACGACATTTTTGACTGGGTGTTATGTAAATCTTAGCAGAAGCCTATGTCTAGCTGTGGTCGTGTTTTGTTTGAAATTATTATTATATTAGAATTGAAAAGGTAATATGGGGCCACGATTTTGCACCTCTTCCAATACGCTCTACGATAGGGTTACCAGCCCTGAGTAGGTGCTATCAAAATCTAATAAGGAAATTGTCTCCTTCTGCCAATTTCCCTAAAACCCTAGCTGTATGGTGTGATATACGCGGCGGGGTCCGTCGCCATACATAAATAATGAGCTTGTCCGTCTGATGGTAATCGCGACCTCCGAAGATTTAACACTTTTTGTTGCGACTGTCCGGTGAGATACAGGGTGTTGCATTACTGGTACCTTTGCATACCTTTTTCTTAGTCTTTATGTTTATGAATCATATTAATGAATCAAGCTGCCAGCCTTTTGGGCACTTTTCCCGTTGACAGCGACGAGGGTGATTTTTTTAATAATAAATGTTTTTTTTTCTTTTCATGTACAGCATACTTTTAAGAAAATGTATATAATTTAGTCAAAATCAAAATTCATTTATTCAAATTAGGCGTTTTGACCGTCGAAAAGAGCTGATTTTCACTTTTTTCTTTTCGACGGTCAAAACGTTTACAAAAGACAATCCTCCAAAACGCCCACCCTTCACCAGTTAGTGTTAAACTTAATTAAATAAAATATTATATTACCCACTTATATTCAAGTTCTAGTTTAAGCTCTCTCCACTTTAAAATGGGAATCGACTGCATTGGCGATAGTCATCATCTACCAATCCAAATCCCAAATGTGTTGGTGTCGCTGTAATCTAACCGAATACAAAAGAAGCAGATTACTAGAATTTCACATGCAGCGACTGCCTATCTGACAACCCGCTTACTGGTCAACACTATACCCTTCGGTGAGACCAGTTTCCAGATTTTCGGACTTCTGACTACCCGTAAGGACTGTCAAAGATCTACAAATGACAGCCGGGACCAACGGCTTAATGTGCTTTCCAAGACTCGAAGGAGTCTCGATATGTAATGAACGGTCCTCCATAGACTGACCTCGGCAAGCGTGGCTTAAACTTCGATCGACCCGTGCGGTTGTTTTTATTTAGCCACGAGCTCTCTGTGAGAGAAATGACATACGGGACGGCTTAATGTTCTTTCCGGGGTACGGAGGAGCCTCGACTGAATTGGTGATAGTAGTTATTGTTATTCTGATAACAACAACTTGGGCTAAGTAAGCTAAGGACTTTGATAACGGTCCTGTTATATCTATAAGAAGCTTTTAGTCTAAATATGGTCACTTGCTTCGGCAAAAGATAAACAACCGGATTCTATAGAGGAACATTTTATTTTAAACTTTTTGACGACCGATGTGGCGCAGCGGGCGAAGGTCCGCCTGCGACGCAGGAGGTTGCGGGTTCGATTCCCGCCTTGGGACAAATGTTTGTACGATCTACAAAGATTTGTTCCAGGTATTCTGGGTGTTTGCTATGTATGATAAAAAACATCTATCTATGTAATGTATTGTATTAAGTATATCAGTCATCTAGTACCCATAACACAAGCTCTGCTTAGCTTGGGGCTAGATGATGCTGTGTGGATTGTCCAGCAATATTTATTTATTTTTTATTTTTATTTATTCATCCTTACAATAATATTTATTCACCAGAATGTGCTTATGACCAAATGTTTGAATGGAGCATAATTATTATGTAAGCTCGTGACACCTACGTTCTGTAGATCCTGCTCACCCCATGGAAAACGGTACCTATGTATTGTGAATGGATAAAACCTATCATCTCATCTGCCTAGCCTTTTCCCAACTATGTTTGAGTCGGCTTCCAGTCTAACCGGATGCAGCTGAATGCCAGTGTTTTACATGGAACGACAGCCTATCTGACCTCCACACACGATACCATTATCGTATCGGTATCGTATGTGGAGGCTTATCTGTAATAAAATGTTTTGTAATCTTCAAACAAATTTCAAAGCGTTTAGTTATGTTAGGAATAGAGGATCCAGAAGTTGTATGTTCGTTTGCAAATATCAAACAATGAGTCAAGCTATTGAAACAGTAGGTGTGTCAGCGAAGCTCTCAGCTACGTGAAGTAGGAACGTGCTGGGCTAAAGTTCATCAGTAAATAAGAAGTAATGACAGCCATTATCTCATGCGAATATGTACCTATTTATTATTATTACATAACAATACTTATATGATGTCTTCGACATACACATTGATCCCCTGCACATAAGGTGAGCGATTATTCTTAGAATAAATCCTCCTACTTAAAGAAAAGAAAGCATTTATATGGCACAGGATTAGAAAAAGACTTAATAAACAGAAAAATATAAAGGGTGACAAAAATGATGCTAATCAGCTAGCCAGTTTTTCAGCCCAAAAGCCAGCGTCAAGAACTAGCCTACGCTGGTTTTCGGCTGAGCTCTGTTTGGTTTGTTCTGTATTGTTCTTCAGACCAAACTATGAGTAATTACCTCCTTCTGGTAGTATACTACATTTATGCATATTTATGTAGCATTACTTACTATCTAAAACCAAAAAAATAAGCATTTGGCTGAAAAAATAGACTCAATTTTCTTTCCAAAACAATAATATGTACATCCAAAGGCATACTATTTTATCAGTTTCTACCCATCCATCTTCATACCACTCTAAAAATAAAAATTCAAGACCATTCAGGTATTCATACAGCCGTCAAAACTGACAGTTCAGTTTGACATCACCCTGTAGACTTTGTAGGGTTGCCGCAATGTATCGCGATAATATGGGTATATTTCAAAGACACCTATTTTATTCAGTAGCCAGGATATGTGTTCGACATTGATTTATTTATTGTTATCTGCTTCACCCCTTAGTGATAGGGTTTGAAGACAGATACTTTTGCAAGTATCGAGCTCTTTTAGGGTTGGTTACGACGAGAAAAAACTTCCACCAAATTTTGAATCGATATCTCATTTAAACAATGAAGGTAGTGTATTGGATATGCTTTTATACAAATTGCAGTATTCATTTGTTTTAGACCAATTCTCAGATACGACTGCAAATGTATAGGACTGCAACAACCACCCGGTAGTAACAGTCGTACGTGTGCCGTCTGCTTTCTGCTGCGTCCTGCGCAATCGCACCTTTGATCTTGGATGTTCTAACTGTTCCTCCAGGAAGTGCTTTGAAACGATATAGTAATGAGAATGACATAGGTATGTCAAAGCGAAGGAAGCTGGTTCACCATGTGCTTAGTTATAGGAACACAGAAGGTATCAGCAAAGTAATATGAAGCGTGGATATAGTACCTAGCTCTCCCATCCTTGCAGGAAAACACGGAAACGAAACATCGAAACGTAGATTTAATATTGTCATATAAAAACTTTGATCACCAGTGACATGCAAACTGCAACAATGACTGACCTTTCATGAACTAATATTCTTCCAAAAATCTAACTGAATTTAATGATTCCACAAGACTAAAGAATACAAAAACACCTAACACACAAACTACTTATTAGCTAACATAAAAATTGATTACGAATCTACGTCTAAACATAATAAATAACAGACAAGTAGATATCAATCAGTGAATAGAATGTGTTAAGGAAGCTTAGTCGCCGACGGACGGTAGTTAGTAATAAAAATGTTAGCGAATCGATCATTTTAATGGAAACGTGAGTTTTATCACGAGATCCTAACTATTATGTGCTATTATAATTTTGTACAACAGTAGATTGTGTGATGGTCACCAGTTGTGTACGGTTTTGTCCTCCAAGTGCATTCGTGAGATGATGGATTGCTTGTATATTTTAATAATAATAATAATCTTTATTTATATAAAAACAGCTTGCAGTACATGTAACAGTTTTTACAAAATAGATGGTATAGAATCTCTGGCAATCAAGTGGGTGGCCTGCTGATCTCCTTGCTAGGCTATGATATAGCCTATATTAGGGAGTAACAGTTCCGATCCCCTCTAATTAGAATTCAATTCTAATTAAAATTGTAGTAACAATTTTAATTCTAGACACTTGTTGTTCATCTTGTCATTTTTGAAAGATTCAATGGCTGTAAACTGATCTAAAATGTTATTAAAATAAGGCTTTATGTTGACGATTAATGTAGCATCTACACTAAAATCTAGGTCATCTTGCAAGTTATTATCACTAGTCTAGTTTTTCCCACTGCAGGGAATAGGCCTACCTACTTTCTTCCCACTTCCCTATCTAGGATTGGGTCCAGTCTTTATCGAAGATGTTCAGCTCATTCTGCCATTTTTTAAATTGCGGCAGAGCTATGCCGCAATTTCACTTGCCGGATAAGGCCCATGAGCCCATTGATCATATGACATATAGCAGATGCGTCCAGCGCAATTCCACATCAGCGTTGCAGTAGTCTGCATCATGCAAGTACATTCTTTCAATTCTAAAGCTAAAATTTCATTTGAGTATTTCTAAGAACCAAGTTTCATTGATTAGTCAAACTTTGTTCCTGGACGCAATTGCGCAAGAATCTTAACACCTGACACAACAATACTTGTTCCTAGATCAGCTGCGATTACATCAACTTCAGACGATTTATTACCATTCATGGCGTTATAATTGATTCCATTCTTGTTAACAATACGGTCCACGCATATCATTTCGTGCCATTCATTCAGTGAGATCACTTTATCACTAACATTTTGTTTTACTGGAACATTTTAACTTATTTATATTCATTGATTGTAATATGGGAATATAGTTAGTCAGTACTTCGTGGTTTAGTCATGATTTGATGACGTATTCGAGTCCCGATCGTTGTATAATTGCTGAGAAGTCGTGAACTCTTTGAGTGTTACTTTTGCGTAAATGGCTGATTGTGTTGTGACTAATCGGGAGTTTGTTTCCATTGTAACGTTTTGTTTGGGGCCGTCGTTTTCAGTATCAGTGTGTAGATAATTATGTACAAAGCTGACAGATAATGACAAAAATTTGACAGATTGGGGTGGCTTGATGTACTGGCACATCAAGCCACCCCAATCCGTCAAATTTCTTTGACAGTTTTTCAAATTTATTTCGAAAGAATGAGGTTTATGATCAATTGGGAAAATATGACAGTTTGGGATGTACTGGTCCGTACGTCAAACTTTAATGTACGACTTTTCGAATATGCAATTAGTAAAATAACATTTTGTCTTTTACATTAGAGTTGGTATTATGAGGCGATTGTAAGTAGCTTATGAGGTATCTGCAAGGAAATATTTCAAACATCTTATTTATTTGTTTGGTTGATAGATAACTTCTGACAAAAGACAACAGATGGTTGGAGCTTTTCCTGAAATCGATCTAAAAACTGACGAAATCGCTCAAAATAATAAAACAAAGTCGAATAAAAATATTGTATCGTGAAACATTGGACTCAAACTGCATCTCAGCGCACGTCCTTTACGCCAAACGAGGACATTCGCACGTCTCACATTATACACAGTATTGCTATTAGCATAGCGAATGCATTATTACATGTCATGTGCAATTCTAACTCGTTGATAAATATCTCTAAACATTTGATAGCAATAGCGATTTGTTTCTTACTAATTGCTGGGTGATTCGTAATTCGTGCTTGATATTATAAACTGTGGTTGTTGCTTTTGGTATGAGATGTAGATAATGTGGCAGTGTTTGGAGCACGACTGGCATTAATCCCAAGAATACGTAGTGCTTGTTTTGCGTCAGATCGAACCTTGTTGTCCATTGATTTGACATGTCCTTGCCCATCTTTAAGGGCACTGAAAGGTTTATAGGTCACGTCTAGCAGTCACCTCTCGATGCATTCGCCCCTCACCATGATGACACCATGACATGATGACTTTTTTTTTAAATATTTATTTACTTTATCTCATGCATTGTGGATTCAATCCGGGCAAGTACAAATGTGGCTTTTTGGTTTCATAACATGTGCGAAGTCTCTAAATAAGCTTTCGCTTATATATGACAATAAGCAAAATTATGACATTTAAGTGTCATTATTTTGCTTATTGTCAAAATAGACATAACACCACGCCTCTAGTCCCTGGAGGATTAGGCAGAGGTGTACCTAGTTCACGGGAGTACTAGGTACACCTTTGCGTTACTCTTATTGCCCATTTCACCAGTTATAAAATAGGGAGCGAGGTTATTAACATCAACTGGAAACAAATTCCTGATGAAATTAATAAACTAATTTGTAGTTTTTTTTTTGTATTGTACGTACCACCTGGCTCTCTGCTCTACGACCTCATACTAAGCAGTCACATCGCCTTCATATTAATGAGATAAGTATTTTTTCCTACATATTGTATACCTGCCCACATACTTACAATAATTGATGACTTTGTCTGTCTGAGCGTTGATTAACACTAGACGAATCACACCATCGCACCCTTTGACCCAATGCTTGACAAATGGCTTTAAAATTGTATTATAATTTCAATAAAGGCCACCGTGTATGCTAAAAGAAACTGTAAGCCTTTGAAATAGAGTTGAATTTGGTTTGTTGAGTGTTAATTTGAAGTGTTTTTCTTTTAATTTGAGAAGTTTTTTGGTTGATAGGTTCTGGTTTGTTAACTCTCTTGATTATGTTCGGTTAAAGTCTTGTTATTATTGTTAGAAATAACTTATAAGAAGTTTATCTGTACCAGTATTAAGGAATAAATCATCGCTCTGACGTAAAAAAGTGCCATCACACACATAGCTAATACCTCTTTCCATTTTTGGAAGATTTTAAATGGTAACGTACAACATAACATCACGCCTGTTTAACCAGTAGGTTTCGGCAGAGCTGGACCTATAGTAACACCCACATTTTGGTAGTTATGTTTAAGTCCCACGTAATAAGGGGTGAGCATTTCCACCAATCAGGTGCATTAATACTACGGGACATCATCATCATCATCAGGCTATACTAGTCCACTGCTGGACATAGCCCTCTCCTAATGAGCGCCATAGCGCCCTGTCTTCAGCTTGCCGCATCCAGCATCTGCCTGCAGTCTTTCGCAGATCGTCATCCCACCTGGTCAGAGTGGACGGGACGCTATTAAGAAATTGTAGACTGAAAAACCCAATAACACTTTGCACGACTCAAGAATCGGACCCAGGACTTTTTACATAGACGAAATGCAGAATAGAAAGCGCAATGGATGCCATTTGAAAAGTAAAATAAAATACCTTCAATAACTCGAAGACTTCTTTCCACAATGCACCAATCAAACCTCAACAAACCACAAAAGATAAAAATCCAATTTATATAAGAAGACAATTCTCACTTAAAAGGTCCCATGATAAAAAAACTTAGTCATCCAACGCGGGACGATAAACCGACTTTCGTATCATCTATCAATCGTACATGGTGGTGCCAGCAGGGGACCAACTATTAAATTCGTCATTTCCCATCAACGAACACACTGAACACAGCAAAACACAGAGCAGCACTCTCCTTACACACAATTGAAGGTTGGGACGACACGGTGTCTTGAGATGGAACAGTGTCCATCAACAAATAAAAAGAGACGCCTACGACATCTTAAATAGAAAAAACAATTACATTCATGACATCTCACAGCGGTTTTTTTGGACGTCATCTCGATCTGGTGTTTCGACATTGAATGACAGTATTAATTTCATTTTGTATTACCGCATGCAGAGCGCCTTATAGACTATATGTCTTATGTGCGTAGGATTCTCCCAACTACAAATAGATCTATAAGACAAAGTAATCATTCTGATGGTACGAGTCCGCGATCAAAAAATAACTACATACTTCTCAAAATAATGGCTCATTGCTGAGTAATATCTCAATCTTCAAATTTAAAAAACACTTGTCGAAGTTGATTCATACATGCACCCATCTATGAATCAACTAAGAATAAACGAAAAAAAGAAGAATAAACTAACTAACTAGTTAAGGTATCGGTATGTAAGGGATGGTCACCACCATCCCTTACATACCGATACCATTACATACCTTGCGGTGGTCCGGTCAGAGGCCTGAACGTGTGACCACCAGTCTCATCAAAGGAAACCTAATCAAACCTAATAACTAGGTAACATCATATGTTACTTAGTAATTAGGTTTTGGGGGACAGATAGACCATCGCTCCATGTAATATATTTGTTTAGACCGAAAACCAGCCCCAACACAGTTGGTAAAAGGCTAGACAGATGATGAACTGAAATTAAATAAATCTACTATTTACAAGATACTCGTCCTAAGGATAGGAAAAGCCATGAACAGATTTAAAACTTCTATGATTTAGGATCTTTTAAGCCGTAGAATGTCTGGCGCCGGGAATATCTGGCGGAGGCTACTGTCTGTACAATCAAATTGAAGAAACTTTAAATCAACATCAACCAGGTTGAACATCAGCATGTCAGGAGAAAGCTCAGGAAACTTAAAAAAAGATTCAGCACAAGCTTTTGTAAGTATTTCAGCACCAAACAAAAACCGGTCAGACTAAGATACTTGTTAGAAAAACAGCATAGGCAATATCCGAATCAATCACTTCACAGTCACATCTATCCATGGGAACCCATCAGGCCATCACTACAAGTCAACACACCTGGTATCAATTGTCTCCACCACACTTAAAGCGAGTCATTTAACAATTCCGAGAGAGAGATGAAGTCACGTAACGAATTCGGATTGGTGCTTCTTTCTAATGAACTATTTAATGTCAAACGTCTCGATAGAAGACTCAAGGTACAAGCGACAGCGATCAAGGATTTCATTAAAGCTGCGAAAGGCTTATTTATGATAAAAAACAGCATCAAAACTTGTTTCAAATTAATGATTCAGGTGTCCTATAACTATATCGATTACATTTTTTTTTAAGAGTTATGTTGATGTAGTTCTTCTTTGTAGCAAGCATATACTCCAAGACCTCTGACTAAGTAGAAGTCCTGCACTGACAAAAACCGCAAAATACTGCTAAGGTTCAAGATATTTTATTTTATTTATTTATTTTTTACATAAATTATTTATTTTATTTAATTTCTTCATAGGTTAAAGTATAACTTTCATGTCCAAGATGCCATTGGACGTTTGACTGATATCTCTCTCTACACTTGCACCACACACGTTTGTCGTCGACCGGCGCCTGCGCCACCGTGTCACAACAAAATAAAGCCTGTCCCGACCTAGTTCCCACAGTAGCCGATACTAAGTCATGTCACCAAATATTGACGAACAGAAGGCAAAGTCTCGTGTCATCTGACATTGACTACTGGACGAAGAAGCTTTTAGGGTTCAATTAGAAACTCCAATTATTTTATGGCTATAACTTTTAGATACAGTATCTGTAAATCTAAGAATGTCAGACCACCTGTCCTGCTGTGGATGGCCGAAAAAAATGGTTACACCCATAGTCAAGTGCCGACGCTGTCTAATATTATTATAAAGGGTAAAACCAGATTGTTTCTCATACACGCAAGTCACAAACATAAATTTATATTTAGATTTTAGACTTATACTAATTATAAGTCATAAAAAAAATGTCCGTTGGCAACACGCCTGTGTGACTGTGTGAATGACAACGTTACTGTCGTCAGCTTTACAGACGATTAAAATGGGATTTCTGTACTCGTCTCCAATGTGGATGTATCGTCCGAAATTGTAAACTGGTTAAGATTTTTTTTCTCAACACGCTATCGAAATAACTCATGTTTTAAATAAGTTATCGAGGAACGTGTCGGTATTAATACTTGCTTCTAAAAACTGTTTTTCGTAATGAAGATTGATTTTGAGAAGTTCTTGGCCTATGACTGTGTGATTGGAACTTTTGGCTGGTCGATGTGAATTTCGTGTGAGAATTTATGATGAACGGGAAAATTATTTTGTCCGAATATTTTTTATAGAGAGAGCAATAGAGTCTTCTTTTTATCACAGGTTTCTGGTCTATTAGAATATAAGTCTATCATTTTATTTCAGAAAACCCATAAACTAGTATACTTAAGGAGTTTACACAAAAAATGATAATTGGGAAAACAAAAAATCCGGGAATTACATTCAGAAAACTGATCGAGCTGCCCCGGTCCCTCTGCAGCAACGAAGTGGCACGCACGAACAGACTCCAGTACATCAAACTATCTTAAACTGTCATATTTTCCCAATTGAACATGAACCTTATCCTTTTATTATAAAGTTGAAAAACTATTAAATTACAGATTGGGGTAGCTTGATGTGCGAGCCTCTGTACATACGTGTGATGGCTTATAGCAAATATTCCCGACACGTATCAGCCCCAGCAGCATCTTAAATTCACTGATGTATTGAGCCCGAAGAGAATTGTCAGCTTTCTGCGTAGAGCTTTTCAATAGGGTGCACGTGCAAAATGTCTGACAAACAAATCAAGGACAAAACAATAGACGCATCAGTTCACATGATATCAACTAGTCTAGTCTAGAAAGAAAGAAAGTAGGAAAAAACATTTATTCAGCACAGGCTCATTCACACAACGACACAATACTAGACATAGAAAACATAAGAAAACGAGTAAAAAGAAATACATTAAAAATATATAAGTTTACATATATTATTAAGTATGTGCCTTACGGCTGCGCTAAAAGGGTCCAGTTCAGCAAAAATGCTAGACAACTAGTGCCTGACGCTGGTTTTCAACTGGACCTGTCTCGTATCCATCGTATAAGCATTGATTACAGTATTGTGTTTCAAGAGGTGCACTTCTGCCTCTGGAGTTACTATAGACTAACACACAGATTTTGACAGTTATGTTAAAGTCCCATGTTATTGGGTGTTAGCCTATTGCCATCAACTTGGAACAAGGAACAACTCCGGGCTGCTATTGACCACCGGACCTGGGAATCGGACCCAGGGCCTCACGCTCAGCAGTCGCGTTTGGGACCATTAGACCAACGAGGCAGTTTAAGTAGTTTTTGTTACATCCACATGCAAAAAAGGCGTGTCGTAACGTGTCTTCTTCTTTTCAATGAAAGTTCGTATTCCTAGTGTGGGGCAAACGTTTTTTTTTTTAAAGAAAAAAAAAAGTATTTCAAAAACCTGTTCGAATCTCAAAACTAGAAATATTCCATGACACACGATAAGTTGTGTGATCATACTTTCAAATTGTCTCCGATACGGCATCGTAAGCAATTGTTGTGAAACTCGTCTTACCACCAATTAGAAGATATTAGGCATAAAATGTTTTACACGCAAAAAATGGCGTTGACTCCATGTGAATGAATGAGAAAATTATAATTTTGTCACGGGTCCGAAGTTAGGCATGTCGCTGACAAGGATGGGACACACTGACACATGAGAAGATAGCCAACAGAGACTTACACAATGTCTACCAGTGTAGGTAAATAGGGTAGTGTCCTTAAAAATCTGATTGGTCCAAAAGTTGGATTACTCAAAAGTACTGGACACGTATTTTTTCTTTTGTCACGTAAACCTAAAATGACGATGATATAGTGCGTTGAAATTTCGCGTGACGTCACGCCGTGCTACACTTTTAACGTAACAGTGACATCACAAGCCCCTTCTCCTGAACTTTGTTGTGCTATATCATTGTCACTTTTTATTGATTTGAGTTAGCAAAAAATACGTGTCTAATATTTTTTGGTAATCTTACTGATGGACTAAATAGACTTAATATATTTTTACCTAGGACACATACCGATTGTGTATGTATGATATATTGTTTGAAGATACAATGGTGTTGGCGTATTTGTGTGGATAAAAACCCCCAAAATTAATAAAGAGAAAATAATACAAATGAATATTCACCAAGTTTCTTGTACGTTATAATCTGCCAGGTAAGTTGAATGGAAAATGGTATTAGAGGTGGTTAAGCTAGACGGGACGTTGATCCACGTTTGAAGAATGTCATTTTTTTATATTTCAAATACTTATCACATGACACAATATTTAAATTACGTTATATATCCAACAACAATTAATTATATGCACAAAAAATGTCAATATACATCTCGTTAAATTCTAAAATAGAATCATTAACAATATTAACATCAGTTGTCGGTTGCGGTACATCTAAAAGCAACTAATTAGCTAAAAATTGTGATTTATATGTTCCTTTAGTCTCAACAGTATCTAATAATCACTTAATTAACATACCGATCCATACTAATATTATAAATGTGAAGTTATGTCTGTCTCTCTGTTACCTTTTCACGTCTAAACACGATATTTTTTTAAACATTAAAATTCATAAAAAAGTGCATTCCCAGTGTCCCGAACTATCTCCAACTCTCTTCCTATCTCTCTCTTATCTCTAGTCGTGGATTATTATTTGTGTCAATATTTAAAATATTTTTTGATCTGCGACTTTGTCCGCATCTGTGATAAACGACATTCAAGCGGACGAATACGCGGGCAAAAGCTAATAGTAAATAAAATATGAACTTACAATACGATTTAATAACGGGATGCAAACTAGTCACGAAGGCGCTAGGTTTAGTTTTTATAGCAAATGTCCCGCGCTTTTTCTAAATCACGATTGGTGACAAAACTGTAATTATATTTAAACGTTAAACATTATATATTGTAACTTATAAAATATAAATATAAACATATACAAAATAAAACTTTTATAATATTCAAATAACTTATACTATAAAACCGTATGTGAGTTTGTTTGTTAAACTACAAAGCCGTAATCATTCAACCGACCATCATGAAATTTTGCATACACGTTCTCAGAGGTATAGAGAAGAAGATAGGGTACATTCAATCCAGTGAAAAGCGCAGAAGGATTGACAAAATCTACATTAATGTCAGCAAAACCGCAGGTTAAAGCTAGTGTTTGTTATAATTATCTAATAGCTAGTAAAAAATCTGAAGTGAATTTAAATTGACCTTTGTAAAAAAACAAATAAATATGGCGGACGAACGACCATATTTCTATTTTTTTTTATTTTGAGTCGTGACTGTCAACAGCGAATCGCAATTACGATTACAACTATCCATTGTATGGAACAAAAAATTAAAGATTTGCCAGCGAGACGAATGTCAAATTATATTAATTGCAATGACACCATGCAAGCGTGTGAATCCCCAATTTGCAGGAAAAGGACGTGACGTAACGGTCCGCGATTTTTGTGCGCACACGCACGTCGATGTATCACGGAATTTTCATATGGATTTTTTGAAGTTTTCTATTTTTCGTGCATAAAAATCTACAATCTATATAAGGTTGACTGGTAGAAAATGCCTATGGCATTAAGACCGCCTCTGTACATTTGTGTGCTTAAAGTATTAAATAAATTAATAAAAATAGTATTGCTTGCCTGCTGTTTTATGCAGGCATCAGAGAAAAACATAAGCTTAAAAAAACATAAAAATCGTTATTTCTATCCAACCCACGGAGATTATTAGAAAAAAAGAAATAAATCGTTTCTAAATAAATATAATAAATCGTAAATATAATAAATCGTTTCTTGAATTAAAAATCATGTTTAAAGTATAGATATAATCAGAAACAATCGTAGAAATTAGGAACAGCCGACAAAAAATTGCTTTAATGTTTGGTCTAGAATAATGTACTGAATAAATGGTTTCAGGAATCCACTATGTACACCAAAAACATATAATTTAGGCCCGGCATTACATCACACCTATGTGACAATCAATCAATCAATCAATCATTTATTATTTGTAAACAAAAAAAATAAAGGTATAATAAACATAGGTAACAAAAAAAATAAAGATCTTATAGATAAATGCAGTGCGCTATGTTTCATCTATGGTAAGACATACAAATATGTGTAGTTTAAAAATAAAATTTTAAAATTAAAAAAAGAAACATCAAAGAATTGGTACATGAAATTAGAAAATGTCGAAGTTAGTACCAATTAATCGTTCAAGAACTCGTCAACCGTATAATAATATTTATCAATTATTATTTTTTGCAAAGACGAAATTTTTTGTGACGTAAGTATTTTCTAATATTATCATTACAATGTATAATTTTAAGTTAATTTGGCCAATGACGTCACCCAATCTAAAAACAGACTTGTCACTTGGTTTTCCAACTATTCTCAAGTCTTGTCACACCACTTCATTTTGCATAATTTAACTTTTATTCGTTGATAATTATTACAGTGACGCAGACAACGATGAAATTTGTGAGAATACCCGTTTTAGAAACTGTCAAATTATAAATCATAATACGAAATCATTTAATGAAAGGTATTTAAATTCACAACAACACCTACGAGTACATACAATAAAAAAAATACTCGTGTAAATTAATTTTGTCACTGTATGTGGACTCGTTGGTCTTGTGGTCGCAAGCGCTACTACTGAGAGTGAGGTCCTGGGTTCGATTTCCGGGTCGGATAAAGTAATATTGGATATTAAATGAAAAATCTGTCAGTAGCACCCCAGAGTCTGATGGCAATAGGGTCGCCCCTTATTACATGGGACTTAACATAACTGGCGTAACGTGGGTGTATTAGAGGTACTGTAGACCGGGTTATTTTATGATTGTAAATGATAGGGTTTCGCTGATTTAAATGTATTTATTACCTTTATCCAATTACTTTACAATCAAGAATCTTCTCTTAGACGGGCGATATATTTCATCTTCTTAACGATTTTAATCTTTCTTGGGTGGTTGAAACCATAGAGAACGAATGTCCTACCAGCCTGTATGAAATAAGGTCTGTTATTGATAAAACCTCTACAGTACCTACATCTTGACGACCTATATGGCGAATATGGCGAAGGTCCGCCTGCGACGCAGGATGTTGCGGGTTCGATTCCCGCCCTGGGACAAATATTTGTACGATCTACAAAGAATTGTTCCGGGTGTTCTGGGTATTTTCTATGTACAGTAAAAGAATAGATATCTATGTAATGTATTGTATTATGTATTATCAGTCATCTAATACCTACACATAACACAAGCTCTGCTTAGCTAGGGGCTTGACGATGCTGTGTGGATTGTCCAGCACTATTATTATTATTTCCTTTATTCACTATAAACCTTAAATTTTATTTTTAAATATTTTAATAATAATATATTTTTTTTATAATATAAAAACAAAAAAATATCATTTCAAAATATGAAATATAGTTGCCCACCGGTATCGGGAACAGGGTCCAAGCTACCGGCGGTAAAGGCTCCAGAGAGAGGAATCGCCTTATTTTTATTTATTTTGTTTATTTATCTCTGTCTAATCCTTCGGAGCATACAGTCCTGATGTTATGAGTTTAACTCCTTTAGAGTTGCCATGTCAACTTGCAGGTAGGTAAGTGAGTAGAAGGTACTTGCTAAGTAATTAGCTTTGCTAAATTGACTTCGGCTAAATAAATAATTACCTACTTACAATTCTGTGAAGGTACATTTTTTTTCTGCAACTCGCAATCATAAAATTTAATCATCCTTTGATTATGAAAACAAAATAACAGCGACAAAAGTTAGCTTCACTATTTTATTAATGTCAAACTATTAAGGCCAGTATCAACAATAATAAAACGCGCAAAGAGCGGTTCCGTATCTCAGTAGGAAATAATTCAATTTTTCTTTTTCGCAGTTTTAAATTGTTTGCGACCACATATAACTTAGTTCAAATTTCAACATACAAATTGGGCCCGTGTTGTATTAAAGCATTTTTTTCAGTAGTAATATAACTTACCAAGCATTATTTCAAATTTCAAGTCCTAGCGCTAGTAGATCCCGAAATGTTTTTATTTAGTTTTATTCTGCTAAATAATTTTGTTTGAAGTATAGTTGCGTTATTTTTTAAACAAGTTTGTGGAAAGAAATGATAAAGTCCATGCTTATTTGAACATGAAAATATCATCCTTTCCGATAAAAACGTCCATCATAAGAAATGATAATATGTAGTAAGAAAAAAACAATGAATGTCATTGGTATTCATTATCATCATACCTTTGCGAGCTTTTATTATTTTTCTGGATTTAGTAGTTCATTATTTGTGTATTATTTTGTTAAAGCTGTGGATGTAGTTAACTAAAAAAATAAAAAAGGCAAACTTTGTACTACAATACGTGTTGAAATGTCAGTCTTGATTTTTCTCTTGTAGTTTTCATTTTTTGCCAATCTAGTACGGAACCCCAAAAACGAAAACAGCAGTCTTATGTGACTGCATTGCCTAATCTTTGCACGGATTAATCGTAATAATATGACCTCTTCACACATAATTCGATCTCTACACTCAACATCTGTCCTCGATGCGAATTAGTTGCTTTACGACATTATAAATAAAAAAGTCTTGAAACAATATTGCGTTACTCCATCGTGTACATACTCAAAGGCCATCCCAATTAAAGTAATCGACATTTGCATAGAAAATGCGCGTATCAATACGAATTTACGGACGAGATAGTGTTTTGGTGTGGTGCAAGTGGAAAGCTTTTCGATATATTAGATATACAACGCACTCCTGCGTCTTCGACGTACAGCCGAACTAAATTTAATATTCACCTTTGCACTATACTGCCAATATTACTTTTTGTTGTGTGTTTATTTATTTATTTAGGTTAACTTAAGCTATTTTGAAAAACCTAAAAACACCACAGTATTGTTTACAACAAAAGGCACATGTTCATGTAATTGGAAACTAATTTGGGTACCAAAAATGTTATCGTCATATTTGTAATAAAGAGGAAAATCTGAAAATTCAGCAAATCACACTGCAATGTGTTTTCTGATATAAATGTTGGTTTCTCAACTGCGATGGTTTACGAGCAAAACATATCGGCAAATGGCAATTTGGGGTATCCATGGTAGTTCCATCTTTAAGCCGTCTCTCACTTCCAAGCCAAACACCTGTCGTCTCCCCAAGCTCAGTTTATACCAGCCTATTAACCATTTCCATTTATCTCCTTCTAAATATTTAAAATGTTTTCCGCTACATCTCTTGCCTCAATACCTTACGATGTAACTACTCGTCACCTGATTAGCTCGCCGCTCACGGCGGCAGTCGGTTTTCCTCTAAAATTAAACAAATCCACAAACGACGATGTTTTGTCAACTCGTGACTATTGTCAAGGCCGCGGTGATCATCAACGGGCTAGGGTTGACAGTATTATGGAAGACTAAATACTAAATTACTCCAAGTACTAAATTATTCTGGTTTCCACTCTTTGAATATAGTATAGTAGTATAGTATAGTACCAGCCTATTACTGTCCCACTGCAGGGCAAAGGCCTCTTCTCATACAGAGAAGGCATGAGCATTAATCAACACGCTTGCTCAAAACGGGTTGGCGATTTCAGACTTATATTAATTATATAAGTCCAGATTTCGTCACGATGTTTTCCTTCACCGATGTCAGTGATATCCAAGATAAACTTACATTGGTACTTGCCCAGGTTTGAACCCACAACCTCGTGCACAAGAGGCAAGGCTTAAACCACAGGGCCACCATGACCTACCTCTTTGAATAATGATGTATTATAAGCAGAATTATTTCTTCCGAAAAGTTAGGTGCGCAGTACTCGCAACCGACGTGCGTAGGTACTTGACTGGATGTATGATCGTAAACGAAGCTAAAAGAGTATGTAAAGACCCGACTAGTGCGCCCTTAGTGTTCTGCCAGCTGCTGGGAGACCACAATGAAGATGGCTGGATGGATTTGACTCCGAACTTAAAAACTGGCCTACAATAGCAGAGGACCCATGCGGCTGTTTTTATTTGGCCACAAGCTCTGCTATAAAGAAAACAGATACAAAATAGAATATTGACTGAATGTAGGAGACGAATAATATTCAGTCTATTATTTTACTGACTTGAATTTACCAGTTAGTTATACCAATAAATCTTCTCACGCGAAATCAATTAATATTGTGAAGTGCAAGTTTTGACTGCATATTTTGCAGTAACGGTGAAAGTACTTTTTATGAATGGGATATTATAATTACCGATAGAAATATTTAATTCTTCATTCATGAATGACATCATTGTATTTTTTATTCACTCTTGTCTGATTACTTTCATAGAAGAAAGATGTTTTGACAGACTATTCGAAGCTGACCTAATATTAGTTTGTATATATTTTTTGTCCGTCTGAAACTTTGGTTTGCATTGTAGTGTTGCAAATATTTTGACAATATTACAATACCTATCGATGGTCGTAAGTCGTTTCATTGAACCTTAATTTTACATTGTGATAATAATTTTTGATTTGTGAGTCTTTTTCTTGTAACAAATTAATTAATAGGTAGGTACTAGTTGTCGCCAAGTGGTCGAGCTTCAACTGTTTTAGCTTTCTGTTTTCTTTTTATCCTTCTATATATAAACTTCAAATATACTACAAGTATTATAATAGAATAGGGTGGTTTTCTTAAAAGATCTGTCCGAAAGTTGGATTACTCAAAAATACTGGACACGTATTTTTTCTTTTGTCACGTAAACCAAAAATGTTCGCGATATAGTGCGTTGAACCACTTAAAAAATACTCTTGTATAAATCCTCAACCCCACCCTATATCCCAAGATTGCATTCAATATTCACTTGCACGTCATAAAATGTCAAGCTTTATTTTTGCTTTATGCCCTGTTTGACTCTCTGATAATGGTCAGTTTCTACCTTAGGAGAGCTTCAGTTTACTGGGGGTTTTATCTAAAGTAGTGTAGCAATCACTAGGTTAACTCCACATTACTAGTACAGCAGTATTTTTTTAAGTTGCCTCACACAAGGAATTTCTCCAGTATGGCGGGTGGGTTTACAAACATTTAAACTCATATACACAAACAGCCGAACAACTACTTGTAGGCCATATAAATATTTATTCCGTGCGGGAATCGAACCCACGACAGGCAACGCAGCAGCCGAACTCTCAGCCACTGCGTCATACGTGATTTCTAAGTAGCCGTGCTGTTCTGTAAAAATAGCTGAGTGAAAATATTGATGAAGTATAGGGGGTAGTGAGCTATCATCCCATACTCACGTAGATGACTGTTCACATCACATTCGCTTCACCCAACTTTTCGCGTGAAGATTTATATATTATAGATTGCGCAATAGACTGGCTGTTCTCTTAAATTACTTTAGTTACAAATTATCTCTTCTTACCATCATTCCCTTTTATAAAAACAACAATAAAGGCCAGTCACTACTCCAGACAGCCCTACATAGCTGATGACAATTGCGGGTAATCATTGCTGATGACGTCACGCGGCGTGCAGCTCTGCAACCTTCACGCCTGTCAACTGATTGCGAGACATTCGATTCGAGTTAGGTACTGCACACACTAGATGAGCGTCTGTCGTGCGATGCGTAAGTCTGTCGTGCGATGCGTAACGCTTAGGTACAAAAAATCACGATTTACCTGACATTTCTTGGATATAGTTAACAAGGCAGGTGTTCTTTGTTGGTATCGATGTTTGCTCCCCTGTAGGTACTGTTAAATACGAGTACATAATAGACTTCTTGCCAAATAAATTGACAACAGAGTTCCTTAAAAAAATTGACTGCTGAATTATTGAAACTCAGCAGACAATTTTTTTGAGTTGACGTAAATGAATTGTCTGCTGAATTCCTTAAAAAATTGAACGCCGAGTTTCGTAACACCTTAACTGCCAAACAACGAGACACAATAGAAAATGTATTGTTGGTCGGTCATATGGCGTTCAACGTTTAAAAAATTGACTGCCGAGTTCCTTAAAAATTGTTTGCTGAGTTCCTTAAGATTTGACTGCTGAGTTTAAATAAATCAGCAGTCAATTTTGAAGAAACTTATAACTTTGCTGCTTAAACCTATTCGGTGTGTGTTATGCTTTACATAAGTTGACAATGTTCGTGGTCACATTAGTTGAATTAAATCATAATTTGGAACAAAAAAAGACATTACAAAAACACTATTAGGCGTAATGTGGAATATAGAGTACCTAATGCTATTTTATAATGGTGATTCATAAGTTAGGCTTAATGGCGACCTCCGTATTAGTGAATTTTGACATTCTATGGCATTGTATGTAATGTAGACTTAAGTAGGTAGGTAGTACTTGACATTTTCCACACGACTGCCTGGGTCAAAGGTTAATTTATTTTTAACCACCAATTACTCCGCGCGCGTGATACGGTCTTTAAAATTGGATTCCTTCCTGGATTTTGGATGGGTTATGTTTTTCCTGTGTGTCTATGTCTGTTTGCAATGTTATTACCTAGTGCACAAATTTGTCCAGCCTTTTCAATGATAAATCAAAATCAAAATTTATTTATTCAAATTAGGCTGAAAATCAGCACTTTTTGAACGTCAAAACGTTTACAAAAGACAGTCCCCCAAAACGCCCACCCTTCACCGATACTTAAAGGGCTGGAAGAAGCTTGTGCAAGTGTCCTAGTATAGGAGACGTCAAAAAAACAAAATGGCGGATTTTAGGTGATATAATGTGTGCTTAAATAAAGTTTTAGCAAATAAAACAAAATTGAACGACAACCAACTGCATGATGAGACGTTTTTAAATGTTTAGTGTTCTATTGCAGCCGGGATTTTTGTTACCTTATTTTTTTATACATACAGGGTGGAAAGGAAATTGATGCGCAAACTAATACTGTTCAGTTCATGGTTTTGAATTTATTCGTTGTTTTTTTTACTAAATCTGAGATTCAATGAGATTAAATGATTAACTTGTTAATTTTAAATAACATGGGGTTAAATATAAATGATGATTTTATTAAGGCTTTTTACTGTTTTTGGTTAAAAAAAATACATCAGAAAATAACGTAAAATTTTGTAAAAAGCCGACAAACAATTTCAACGCTTGAGGGTCCAGAATCATGTATTGAACTCATGGTATCAGTTCGTGCGTTGATGTCCCTTCCACCCTGTAAGCGATTGTACAGACGACGCCAGCACATCAAGCTACCCCAAAATGTCAAATTTTACCAATTGAAAATGAACCTTATAGTTTTGCAATAAAGTTGAAAACATATAAAAGTTATTTGACATATTGGGGTAACTTAATGTACTGTATGATATAATATTTTTCATATTTAAAAAATCTGTATCTTTTTATTGTAATTCTTAGTTAATAAAGATGTTATATAGGTATGAATTGATTTAATAATAACAAAAAAAAACACATATCAATGGTGTCTGCAGAACATTATGCAGTAATGTAGAACATTACGCTAATCGTGCACAAGCGTCCGTCTTTTGTTTGAAGGTAACCATTGTTTTCCTATTGTTTAATACTTTGATTGCTATCAGATATTGATCATAATCATGATGAAATCTGTTCGTCTGTGATGCGTGTAGTCGTGTGGGCTCCATCACATGATAGTGAAAGTAAAACATTGCACTAATCAGTAACATTTTGTTTGTATGTACCAATACGACTAGCTGCCTCGTTGGTGTAGTGGTCACAAGTGCTACTGATTAATATGAGGCGATCGGAGATCTTGCGTTCGGTTCCCAGGTCGGCAAAAATATTTGGGGCAAGCCCGCCACACTGTTCCCAAACCACTGCAACTCCTGAAAACCAGAATCAACAGTGGCGACCACCAAAAAAGTGTTGAGACAAGTCGCCGCCGAGTCCCAGAGAAACGATTTAACTGTCTTGGATCCCGCAACGAAATTAATCAGAAAAGAACAGCGGAAGAGTTAAAAAATACATCATTTCCACTTCCCTCCATATCAAGCAGGAGAAAGAACAGAGCAAGGCCAATAGGCACAAAGGGACGTTTACAACTGGGTGATGCCCAGATCGGGAAAAGTGTTATTGAGTTTTTCAATCTGGAATTTCTCAGTAGCAGCCCGGAGTCTGGATTTGTGTCCTGTTGATGGCTATAAGCTCGCCCTCCATATTCCAGAGATTTAAAAAAAAACTGGCCAAATGTGGGTTTTACTATAGGAATACCTCTGCCCAACCCTTCGTCGAATACAAGCGTTATGTTGTTATGAAACTAATTACATTTCGAAAGTTCCCACAGTTTCCCATAACGAACTTAAGTTCATTATTTTTTTTTTTTATTTTTTTTTTTTTATTCTTTATTTTATTTAGGGACTTTTATATAAAATACATGTCAGTCCCATCGTACCTTTTCACAAACATTCTTACACACACAAAAAAAAAACGAAACAAACTTAAACTACGTACTCATAAATCGAAGGCAAACAAATCTAAACAAACTTTTAGCACCGTCGGATATTGGTGTAGACAAAATTTCATGAAACAATCCAATATTATGTTTATTTAACTGTAAGCTATTCATTAATACTACTCTCTCAGCTCGAAACCGGTCGCATTCAGTCAACAAATGCACAACATCTTCCACTGTACCACATACCTCGCAGTTTTGGGAACTACACTTTTTCATAAGAAAACCAAAATTGTTGAGTGGCATGTGACCAGATCTCAACCTGAGAGCCATTACCAATAATTGTCTACTCATCTTAGCATTAACTTAAGTTCATTATTTTTACAGAACTTATTCACATAACGTTACAGTGAACTATTTTTCTTCAATCAACACATGCGCATTAAAACTTACGGCAAACACTAGGTTGGTGTTACGAAAAAATAATGTGAAGTGAGATTTTTGGGTTACGTGTGAGAGTTCCGTAGGTGTATTCCGTTTACTAATGAAAAGGGAGTAAAAAAGAAAGAAAGAGAAAAGGAGAGAATACACTCCAAGTTATATACGAATATACAACTACAATGGACAATGGTAAGCAGAAGAACAGTAGTAAAAAGTAGTAGTTAAAAGTTTATCTGAAGGTGTAAGTGCGTAATGGAATAAAGATGTGGAGGAATTTTCTGTTAGAGCAATCTTTGCAGACAAGGTACAATTCAAGGTACGATTACATTATTTTTAATAAGAGCCAGCACTGACTACACAATTTTTTTTTTATTTTTTTTTTAAACTTTGCCCCACACTAGGAATTTCTCCTGTGTCGTTGGTGCGTTTACAAACATACAAACTCACATACACAAACAGCCAGACCCGGAACAACTACCTGTAGGTCATACAAATATTTGTTCCGTGCGGGAATCGAACCCGCGACACGCGGCGCAGCAGTCGATCGCTCAGCCACTGCGCCAACCGTGCCGTCTAATTGATGTTCCATTAGTTTTTGACTCGAAATTAACTAGGTACTTAAAATGTTTTTATCTATTTATTATTAACATTTTGTAGACTTAACAGGTCAACCCAAGGCGTCTACAAACAAGTTACATTTAGTAATATACGTGTACAGTTATTTGTTACTTTACTAACTTATAGTGAATATAGCTTAGCATAGTTACGCTAAACATATTTCAAAAGATGAATAATTGAGTAATATTTGAGTAATATTTTAAAATATTTTATTAAAATTATTTACATTTTATTTTACACATATACTCATCATCATCTGCCTAGCCTATTCCCAACTGTGTTGGGGTCGGCTACCAGTCTAACCGGATGCAGCTGAATACCAGTATTTTACATGGAGCGACTGCCTATCTGACTTCCACAACCCAGTTACTGGGCAACACGATACCCCTTGGTAAGACTGGTTGTCAGACTTTGATTTCACACATACTATCCTACTAAATATTACCACATAAATATTTTATTTTACACATATATCCTACTTATAAAGTCCATCGCTGTGTACCGAGTGCTTGTAGCGCTGGATTTATGCTACTTCCACAATTTTATATTTCATATTGAATTGTAGTTCATCACGAGGCAGAAAACCTAAGCACTCACACATTTCATCAGTAATGTTTAGGGCCCATTGTCATTAACCTGGCACAAATCCAGAATTCAGATTGCTATTGTGAAATTTCAGGTAAAAAAACTCAATAAGTACTTTATATAGCAAACGGTTCTTAATTAAAGCCACTAAAATTTCAAACGGAACCCCAAAAATCTAACAAAATAAACAAACAAACCAGAGACAATGAGCGTAACATCATGAATCATAGAGTTTGGCAACACACGCTAATGGTACCCGTACCATAGACTTTTAGTTATGAAATTGTACTAAAATATGTTTCTTAACTATAGACAATCGATCAAATGTGGTGCGGCTAGATTTTTACGAGGTCAGTTTTGATTTTGAGTCTAGATTTTAAGTGATAAGCTCATTATTGGTAGACTCTTGTTATTTCATTGTTATGCAAAAGATGTTACTGAAGTAATAGAGTACTTGCAAAGTAACCGGTTACTGAGGTTTATATAGCTCAGATTTTTGTGTTTTACTCTGTGGGAAGATTTTCAATACTGTTGTTGTCTTAGCTTCTGTAGGTACACAATATACGGTTACTTTAATTAACAAATGAAGCCTTGGACTTATGCATTCCCCAATTATAGTTTAACCATAATTCTCAAAGATAGGTGATTTAAATAAAAACTTTAAAAATTGGGGCAAGAGACTACTTACTTAAACTTTGAATAAAGAATTTAACACGTTGAACGCCAAATGACCGACAAACATTATACATTTTCTATTGTGTCTTGTTGTTTGGAAGTTAAGGTGTTAAGGATATTATAAAAACATGTTATGTTAAAAAAGTAACAATTAAGATTTACTAGTAAAAGACCCACTACTGCATACTGCCCTAATACGCCCTGGAATAGTTTAAAAAAACTAAAACCTGAAAACCACGGAAACACAAATTACTGTAGATATCGCGCCAAAGCGGCGGTTCAAACATTATCAAGTTTATCAATTGTTTATGAATTGGAACTAACAAACAGTTACACATTACATCTTGTAAATTAACATGGACAGCAAATCATACAAATACAGCTCACACCGTTATCCATAGTTTTGAGTAAAACGAGAAAAAAAATGTACTGGAGTACTTTGACGCCTGAGTGTCTTGGTCGGATTTTTTATTTTATTTTGTTTTTGTAAATATGTATACAACGTGTCCCAGAAATCAACGTCAAGCCGAAAACGGGCAATAGGCCAAGTCGTGACAGCTATTAGAAAAATATAAAAAAAAATCTTGGTCATGTACTTTTCGAATTATAAGCATTCAAAAATAAATCTCAAAAAGTGACACCCTGTGATGATTTTTCAAGTCCTGTGACTACATTATTAACATTTCGGTAGTTTTTTTCTCTGTGATGTAACCATGAATAACCCTTCTGTAAATTACAGTTAAAAGTTAAAACGTAACTGCCTCAGTTCTAAATTAAATGTTAGATTTTTGCCCAATATTGAATTCAAAATAATGACATCACCCAACTTTAACCGACTGTACTGAAAAAAAAATCTACTACACTATTTTGGCAAGTAACTTTAAAAGATGGCGCGTTTAGTCAGGATTCCAAAATGGTATAACACATACTAATTGCTACTTCTTAATTGAGGAAAAAAAGTACATTGTTGGTTTTAGGTGCGTTTGAAATAAAATTCAGTCGTTGGATTTCTTTTATTATAATTTTTATTAAATCAGATTTACGAAGTTTTATAACAAATGTTCAAACTGTTTTCCTTCAGCTGCAATGCAAGTTCTACATCTCTTTAAAAATGATCGCGTAATAAGACGGGCGTATCTTCTTGAGTTGATGTATTCAGCGGCTTCTGCAATTCTTTGGCGCAGCTCGTCGTTCTTACAGAACCAATTACCAGAATTATTGGAAGAAGTGCCACTGAACATTTACGGCAGCATGTGGTATCAACAAGATGGCTGCCCAGCGCATTATGCTCTCACTGTACGAGAGTTTCTCAATCGAGAATACCCCGATAGGTGGATTGGGCGGGGTGGTACAATTTCGTGGCCTGCCCGTTCACCCGATTTAAACCCCATAGATTTTTTTTACTGGGGTACGATAAAGGATAAAGTGTACTCTAAACCAATTCAAGATTTAGACGAGCTGCGCCAAAGAATTGCAGAAGCCGCTGAATACATCAACTCAAGAAGATACGCCCGTCTTATTACGCGATCATTTTTAAAGAGATGTAGAACTTGCATTGCAGCTGAAGGAAAACAGTTTGAACATTTGTTATAAAACTTCGTAAATCTGATTTAATAAAAATTATAATAAAAGAAATCCAACGACTGAATTTTATTTCAAACGCACCTAAAACCAACAATGTACTTTTTTTCCTCAATTAAGAAGTAGCAATTAGTATGTGTTATACCATTTTGGAATCCTGACTAAACGCGCCATCTTTTAAAGTTACTTGCCAAAATAGTGTAGTAGATTTTTTTTTCAGTACAGTCGGTTAAAGTTGGGTGATGTCATTATTTTGAATTCAATATTGGGCAAAAATCTAACATTTAATTTAGAACTGAGGCAGTTACGTTTTAACTTTTAACTGTAATTTACAGAAGGGTTATTCATGGTTACATCACAGAGAAAAAAACTACCGAAATGTTAATAATGTAGTCACAGGACTTGAAAAATCATCACAGGGTGTCACTTTTTGAGATTTATTTTTGAATGCTTATAATTCGAAAAATACATGACCAAGATTTTTTTTTATATTTTTCTAATAGCTGTCACGACTTGGCCTATTGCCCGTTTTCGGCTTGACGTTGATTTCTGGGACACGTTGTATAGTTAGTTTTATGTAATTAGTAATTAGTATAGTTAGTTTTAATTATTTGTATACAATTATGCCATAAAACTTATACATATAGTATTTACATATACATATATGTAAATACTAAACGTATCTATAAGCTCTTGATAGTGTTGATGAGACAGAATCATATTAGCCGGCAATGCAAATATATCTAATTCTGCAGACAGTTTATTATAATTAAGAACTACCTATATTACGAGTATATAATTAAATGTTATCAACTAAAATTCTCAGTTAATCCAACGATTTTTATGATGACCGGTTACAGCGTGACATCAAGACTTGCAATAACTTACTTAATGCGTTAGTCCGTAATAATTGTAAGTGAGCAGGTTTCATTCGTACCATTTGCAAAGGTATTCAATATTGTGAAAGCTGTACGATTTGTTCACTATGTAAGTACTTGTCAATACGGAGTTGAATACATTAGCATCTTCAACGAGGTGTGGTGTATAACCATGAACAACTACGAAAAGCTTTAGAGAAAACGCAAACTTCACAGCTGATAGAACGACTCGTCGTAATTTTAAATAGATCAGCGGTTAAGTAGAAAAGTCCACTGGCAGGACGAGCACCACCAAAAGACCTAAGAGCGGTGGCAAGGTTTGACGAAAGACCTGAAGCTGAGCTGGTTTATGATATGCATCGCACAACGACACCCTCGCTCGTGTCGCGAAGGTTCAACAGCCACAATAGCTAAATTGAGTGTGGCCTCTCACTCACTGGCGAATGGTTTAAAATCAAACATCATTAATTAAAATTAGGCTGAGAATCAGCAGTACAAATTTACTTAAGATAGTCCCCCAAAACGCTCGCCCTTCTCCATTTCCCGATGGTTATGCTGGGAAGAAGAAGCAGCGGAACAAAGACCCAAGCAACGCATCTGCCTGCTAAGTTTGAAGAACTTGAAGAAAAACTGAAACTGTGGCGAGGTAGTGCTTTCCACCGATTCCTTCCATCTGCCGAAAATAACCCACCTGCCCTTGTCTGAACTAGTCTCTTAGTAGACTCCAGACAAAGGCTGGCATCTGCAATAATAAACATAGACTTCTACATCTTAAATTATCATCGCCATCATACATTTACCACTTAACTATATTCTCAAACATAGTGACGATAATTTTGCGTCTCTCAAATTAGCATAAGTGGCCTTTTAGAGTAACAGAGGCGAACAGAGGTCAAACTACTGACTTGGGCTATAAATCACATAAAAAATTTGTCACCTAACATATAAAGACATTCTGTGGGCTTTGATTTATGTGTTTAAGGATTATCTTTGAGCTTACTGCGATGTTAAGCCAAAAGGTTAAAAGGTGGCGATGTATAATGAAAATAATGTGAGACGGTAATAGGTATGTGCCTACTTATTGGAAATCTTATAGAGGTAGTCGAAAATATTGCCTTGTTCTATATGATTAACACGTCAATAGAAGGTATATGACTGTCAGAGTCTGTCTGACTATAATTTGTAGATATTTGTCAGTCTTTACGGGTAGAGTGGTTGTCAGATGTTCGGGTTACTTTCCGAAAGTTGGACAACCAGCCTCACCAAGGGATATCGTGTAACCCAGTGTACCCAAGTTGTGGAGGACATTTACAGGCAGTCTGTTCATGTTATGTACTGGCGTAGTCAGCTGCATGCAGTTAGACTGGAAGTAGTTTCCTATATAGTTGGGAAAAGGTAAGGCAGACGGTGGGAGTGTATCCGATTGGCTAGTCTTAGAATTAGCACCTGTTTCTACACATCTACAATCGGCAGCAGTGTTCCCAGGTTCGGGAATTAGGCCTCGTCGACTTGGGACCGATTCGTTACTTCACCACTAGATCAGTGCAGGTCTATACTTGCTCTAATTTTTTTAAGGGTTCCGCACAAAAACTTGAACCAAGGAACTTTGAGCGACTTTCTTGGTCTGTCCGTCAGTCTGCCTGACACAACTACTTATTTCAGGAGTCACTAACGCTATCGATCTGGCATTAAAACAGTTTAAATAATGTTTTTCAAATTAAATGATGGTAAAATGTTTTTTATATTGAATGTAACAGGGGCCAAATTGGTATGTGGAAATTTTTAAGTGGGATTACTACGATTATGTCAAGTGGGGTATTATAATATGGAAGGGTATTATTCGCTACTTCAATATGAATCTTTAAAAGAAAGTAATGCGATTAAAAATTAAAAAAAAAAATTGAAAATTTGCGCAAGACCAAGAAAGTAAATATGACATAATCTTGGGTAAAACATTTTTTATTTTTTATATTTAAATTTTGTCCCACATTAGGAATTTCTTCAGCGTTTAAGTCACATACACGAACAGCCAGACGCGGAAACACTACCTGTAGGCCATACAAATATTTGTTCCAGGCGGGAATCGAACCCACGACACATGGCACCGCAGTCACTGCGCCAACCGGAGGTGTTGAAGGTGAAACCTTACTGGATACGTTACTTACTTACAAAGTAAGTAAATCCGATCCATTCGCTGTCAAAGCCAACCTTACATATAATCTACCGCATTCATTATACAATCTAGATTAATTAACATCCTCATAAGATGCAAGGACTTTCAAGTAATGTTTGCAACCTAAATCATAAATTATTGCCTACATTTGTCCATTAATATGATTGTCTGATCATCAATAAATATGTATGTTTACGATAAGTTTTGTATTGTTACATAACAAATACAGTAAAAGAAGGTTCATTCCAGCCGACTAGGAGGGAACCTAAAAGTGGATGGATCACAAAGCATGAGATCGATGTGCCAGCAGAGACATCACACGTCATAGTGCAAGTGTCAGCTGTGACATACTCCTGTCCTTATCCCAACATATTTGTATTCGATGCAGCATATCTTCTTCTGCCATTCATCTCTATTTGCCATCATCGCATTAGTCACCTCCTTTCCAACCAAATCATCTTTCTCACAATCCATCGTTCCTATGGTCTTCTCATCCCCCACATTCACACCTACTTAAAATTAGTCTCGTGAGAAAAGTTTTCTCATTCCTTCGAATTCGCAAAAGCTCTATCAATATACTCAAACAGTGAACCTTTTGTATCTGTCCCTATAATGGTAATATTCAAATGTATGCTATCGGCGGCAAGTTGTGTCACTTGAAACGATATTAATATTCATAGTGATGACCGAAGAGATATGATATCCTTGTTCATCTCGCATTTGTGTGGAAAATATGGTAATGGACTACTGTATTTGTGCCTATAATCATATAGGCACTTAAGTTGTATGTATACAGTGTAAGGAGTGCGTGTGCGTTTCCATCATCCTTCTCTCCCTTTCCCAAGATACTGGTCTCTTACTTTTATCTCTGTTCTGTCTCCTGCTTGACATGATTTAAATTATATATTTTACTAACTCCTCCGCTGCTCTTTTCTGACTAATTTCCTTGCGGGATCCAAGACAGTTGAATCCTTTCTCCGGGACTCTTCGCCATTGTTGATTCTGGTTTTCATTAGTTGTAGTGGTTTGGTATTAGTGTGGCGGGCACGTCTACACTTTGTCTTTTTCTGCAATCATCGCTACACTTAGGGCAAACTACTTCAGTGACCCAATGACTCTCTCGGTATGAGCGTCAGTTACACCTACATGTTGCTGACCTTTTTTGAGTACTGGTGGATCGATTTGCGAATTTTTTAGTTTTGGTCACCAACCCAATATACAATTCAATACCATTCAGCCATCATGTAACTGTGCTTTGCCTTTCAATTGTTTCATACTAAACAATATTATGTTCGATCCAGCGATTATCTCTCCATCTGGAAATTAAATACTTAAGCTCAATTTGATTCCTAACAGCATACTCATAAACGATAAGGTTGCAATTTTTATTCATACCACTATTTAATTATATAATCATTGCCTCAACATTACAAATATTTGTATGGCCTACAGGTAATTGCTCCGGGTCTGGCTGTTCGTGTATGTCACTTTAAATGTTTGTAAACTCACCCACGACACAGGAGAAATTCCTAGTGTGGGGCAACGTTTTTCTTTATAAAAATCCAGCTGTGACACAAAATCCCAGCTAGACATCACACGGAAATGAACCCGCAACCCACTAACCAGACATTCTTTCACGGTGCTATTACAGCGCGCCCACGATTAATGAAAGTGTCACCGTTTTCATCATTCCTAATAGTATTAAGTTTAAATACCGGTAGCTTACAATGATTCAAAACTTAACGGTTTTTATAATAAAAACATTGTGATGGTTCGAGGTCAAAAGTCAACGTACTTTCTGAAGGATGTACCAGTTTTAAATGATTTATGGATTGATTCGTGGACATGGGGCTTAATTTTTTTATTGAGAATTGCATTGGGAGCTGTTTTGATTAGTGAGATGCTAATTTGATTAGGAAGATTATTTTTTATGTTGTCAAATGTATAGAATCGAATTCAGGTTTGTGTATCGAGAGCAAAGTTTGAAATAAACATATGTACATACACATATAAACTCACGACTTTTTCCCATGGGGGTAGGCAGAAAATACAGGTGCTACGATTCTTTCATACTCCTTTTGCTACGTTCACGTTCAACATCATCATCTGCCTAGCCTTTTCCCAACTGTTGGGGTCGGCTTCCAGTCTAACCGGATGCAGCTGAATACCAGTATTTTACATGGAGCGACTGCCTATCTGACCTCCACAACCCAGTTTATTGAGCAGCATGATACCCCTTGGTAAGACTGGTTGTCAAACTTGCAGGCTTCTGACTACCCGTAACGACTGTCAAAAATCTACAAATCACAGCTAGGACCATCGGCTTAGCGTGCTCTCCGAGGCACGGAGGAGTCTCGATATGTTACAAAAGGTCACCCATCCACAGACTGACCTCGGCTAGCGTAGCTTAACCTTCGATCAAACCGTGCGGCTGTTTTTGTTTAGCCACGAACTCCTCTTGCTTCGTTTACGTTAATATAACTATATGCTATACATGCGCGCCGGTTGCAATTAGTACGCACCTGAGCTTTCTGAAGAGCACCACCAATAAGGCCAGAGACTTTATTTATAGGGCTTCCACTCCCGGCGTTTCCTTAGTTTAATGATTTAGCTATAAGTTTCCAGGAAAAGCTCCTCAGAAGATTTTCGTGTCTTTAATAATGAATCCAGAGATTTCCATAATAAAAACATTTTGGCGTCATACTCATTGGGAAAGCAAGATAATTAAAGTTTTTTGTTTTTTGTATCATTAATATCATTTAGTATCATTTTCTTCTGAAATAATTTCAAGTCTGAATACTGTTTTCTAGATCTAGTGTTTGGGTTAGGTGCTTGTGGCTGGGAGAGCATCCCCCACCCTAACTAGTTCGTGCTGGGTTGTGGTCGATAGCTAAGCAATGTTAAACGATTAAGACATAGGATACCTTGTATCCTGATAATACGTTCCCAGGAGGTAATTTTCGACGTACACGCAGGCGAAGCCACTAGCAAAAGCTAGTATTTCATAATGATCAACTTGTGACTAAAACATTAAGTGAACCGTTGAGCAACACAGAATAAGACGTAATAATATAATTTAAAACATTGCTTTATTGCGCAATTCGCGACAAAATTAATATGTTCGTCTCTTGCCTTGAAACTCTCCAGCGAAAGGTCAGACTGTTGGTACAGTTCTGTACCACAGTGGCCTAATAGGATGGCAGCTAATAACGGTTTTGCGTGACTGTACCGTAAGTCAGCTGTTTGGTAATCCAAAGTTTTTTTCATTCGTTTTTTTTATTTGTATGAATGAATGAATTGTATTTGTTGTACGCAAAACAAGAATACATTAAGATAAGCTTCAAGAATAGACAATAATAATTAAAAAAAACGACTGGTAATTTAGTGTCGCTAACAGGATAATTATGACTATTTTTTAATTGTCGCTTATAAGATAATAGTCATATAATGAATATTATTTTATTGTCGCTAATAAAAACACATTAATAATATTATGCTATACGTTTGTAACAAATCGAACTATTGTTCTGTAGTTCTGTGTCAAGAATTATGTTAGTAAATTAAGTCAAGTTTCGCATACCAGTAATGGTAAGGATACTTATTTTATAAATTCATGTTCCACCTATCTATAAATGTTATGCTTATCAACTATATGAATAATTTGATTTGATTTATTCCTCATTTAGTCCATAACCCGTATTTAATAAATAGTAAAAAAAAATACAAGTAAATATTCCACACCTTTTGAACTACTGACAAGTTATGAGCAGCAGAACTTTTCACTTGTTTGTCAAAATAGATGACAGTCATCCTCGGCAATCATTTAAGTCATAAAAGCGTAAGTGTTGTATTGGCAAGGCTGAAGCAACTTCCTAAAAGCTTTTTTTGTCTAGTACCTAAATACTTCGATTGGATCGAAAACTATGAAAAAAAATAGATCACTTATTTTACATTCTGTCGATATAATTACAAGTAAAAACCCATAACATAATTAACTAAACAAACCTACAAACATTCTACAAACAAAACACAAATCACGTCCAACAATTATGGTGATTGGTCAGTTGATATAAAAATTTATCACCACGCTCCGTGAAGGTCTACCACGGTCACGACTTGCGACCACATACGTTGGTAATACAGCTATTAGCCGCGATGCTTTTCCGCATGCATTTTTCCTTAATTTTCAGTTGAATTGCTTAGTGATTGGATTTTATGGATACGGTAGTGAAGGGAAAACGTGGGTGGCAATTAAAATTATGTGAATATGAAGGTAATATCTAATCAATTAGCAAAATTGTAATGTTTTGATTTTTCTTGTTTGTTTGGGTTTTTAAATTTTGTACGGTTGGTTTGGCGGCTGCAAGCACTACTGTTGATCACGAGTTCCTGGGTTCGATTTCTGGGTCAAGCAAAGTGTTATTGGGTTTTCCATATGGATTATCACTGTGGCAGCTTACAGACAAGATTTGTGCCCGGTTGATGGCAATAGGCTCGCCCCGACGAATTGCATAAGTGGCCTTTTAGAGTAACAGAGGCGAACAGAGGTCAAACTACTGACTTGGGCTATAAATCACATAAAAAATTTGTCACCTAACATATAAAGACATTCTGTGGGCTTTGATTTATGTGTTTAAGGATTATCTTTGAGCTTACTGCGATGTTAAGCCAAAAGGTTAAAAGGTGGCGATGTATAATGAAAATAATGTGAGACGGTAATAGGTATGTGCCTACTTATTGGAAATCTTATAGAGGTAGTCGAAAATATTGCCTTGTTCTATATGATTAACACGTCAATAGAAGGTATATGACTGTCAGAGTCTGTCTGACTATAATTTGTAGATATTTGTCAGTCTTTACGGGTAGAGTGGTTGTCAGATGTTCGGGTTACTTTCCGAAAGTTGGACAACCAGCCTCACCAAGGGATATCGTGTAACCCAGTGTACCCAAGTTGTGGAGGACATTTACAGGCAGTCTGTTCATGTTATGTACTGGCGTAGTCAGCTGCATGCAGTTAGACTGGAAGTAGTTTCCTATATAGTTGGGAAAAGGTAAGGCAGACGGTGGGAGTGTATCCGATTGGCTAGTCTTAGAATTAGCACCTGTTTCTACACATCTACAATCGGCAGCAGTGTTCCCAGGTTCGGGAATTAGGCCTCGTCGACTTGGGACCGATTCGTTACTTCACCACTAGATCAGTGCAGGTCTATACTTGCTCTAATTTTTTTAAGGGTTCCGCACAAAAACTTGAACCAAGGAACTTTGAGCGACTTTCTTGGTCTGTCCGTCAGTCTGCCTGACACAACTACTTATTTCAGGAGTCACTAACGCTATCGATCTGGCATTAAAACAGTTTAAATAATGTTTTTCAAATTAAATGATGGTAAAATGTTTTTTATATTGAATGTAACAGGGGCCAAATTGGTATGTGGAAATTTTTAAGTGGGATTACTACGATTATGTCAAGTGGGGTATTATAATATGGAAGGGTATTATTCGCTACTTCAATATGAATCTTTAAAAGAAAGTAATGCGATTAAAAATTAAAAAAAAAAATTGAAAATTTGCGCAAGACCAAGAAAGTAAATATGACATAATCTTGGGTAAAACATTTTTTATTTTTTATATTTAAATTTTGTCCCACATTAGGAATTTCTTCAGCGTTTAAGTCACATACACGAACAGCCAGACGCGGAAACACTACCTGTAGGCCATACAAATATTTGTTCCAGGCGGGAATCGAACCCACGACACATGGCACCGCAGTCACTGCGCCAACCGGAGGTGTTGAAGGTGAAACCTTACTGGATACGTTACTTACTTACAAAGTAAGTAAATCCGATCCATTCGCTGTCAAAGCCAACCTTACATATAATCTACCGCATTCATTATACAATCTAGATTAATTAACATCCTCATAAGATGCAAGGACTTTCAAGTAATGTTTGCAACCTAAATCATAAATTATTGCCTACATTTGTCCATTAATATGATTGTCTGATCATCAATAAATATGTATGTTTACGATAAGTTTTGTATTGTTACATAACAAATACAGTAAAAGAAGGTTCATTCCAGCCGACTAGGAGGGAACCTAAAAGTGGATGGATCACAAAGCATGAGATCGATGTGCCAGCAGAGACATCACACGTCATAGTGCAAGTGTCAGCTGTGACATACTCCTGTCCTTATCCCAACATATTTGTATTCGATGCAGCATATCTTCTTCTGCCATTCATCTCTATTTGCCATCATCGCATTAGTCACCTCCTTTCCAACCAAATCATCTTTCTCACAATCCATCGTTCCTATGGTCTTCTCATCCCCCACATTCACACCTACTTAAAATTAGTCTCGTGAGAAAAGTTTTCTCATTCCTTCGAATTCGCAAAAGCTCTATCAATATACTCAAACAGTGAACCTTTTGTATCTGTCCCTATAATGGTAATATTCAAATGTATGCTATCGGCGGCAAGTTGTGTCACTTGAAACGATATTAATATTCATAGTGATGACCGAAGAGATATGATATCCTTGTTCATCTCGCATTTGTGTGGAAAATATGGTAATGGACTACTGTATTTGTGCCTATAATCATATAGGCACTTAAGTTGTATGTATACAGTGTAAGGAGTGCGTGTGCGTTTCCATCATCCTTCTCTCCCTTTCCCAAGATACTGGTCTCTTACTTTTATCTCTGTTCTGTCTCCTGCTTGACATGATTTAAATTATATATTTTACTAACTCCTCCGCTGCTCTTTTCTGACTAATTTCCTTGCGGGATCCAAGACAGTTGAATCCTTTCTCCGGGACTCTTCGCCATTGTTGATTCTGGTTTTCATTAGTTGTAGTGGTTTGGTATTAGTGTGGCGGGCACGTCTACACTTTGTCTTTTTCTGCAATCATCGCTACACTTAGGGCAAACTACTTCAGTGACCCAATGACTCTCTCGGTATGAGCGTCAGTTACACCTACATGTTGCTGACCTTTTTTGAGTACTGGTGGATCGATTTGCGAATTTTTTAGTTTTGGTCACCAACCCAATATACAATTCAATACCATTCAGCCATCATGTAACTGTGCTTTGCCTTTCAATTGTTTCATACTAAACAATATTATGTTCGATCCAGCGATTATCTCTCCATCTGGAAATTAAATACTTAAGCTCAATTTGATTCCTAACAGCATACTCATAAACGATAAGGTTGCAATTTTTATTCATACCACTATTTAATTATATAATCATTGCCTCAACATTACAAATATTTGTATGGCCTACAGGTAATTGCTCCGGGTCTGGCTGTTCGTGTATGTCACTTTAAATGTTTGTAAACTCACCCACGACACAGGAGAAATTCCTAGTGTGGGGCAACGTTTTTCTTTATAAAAATCCAGCTGTGACACAAAATCCCAGCTAGACATCACACGGAAATGAACCCGCAACCCACTAACCAGACATTCTTTCACGGTGCTATTACAGCGCGCCCACGATTAATGAAAGTGTCACCGTTTTCATCATTCCTAATAGTATTAAGTTTAAATACCGGTAGCTTACAATGATTCAAAACTTAACGGTTTTTATAATAAAAACATTGTGATGGTTCGAGGTCAAAAGTCAACGTACTTTCTGAAGGATGTACCAGTTTTAAATGATTTATGGATTGATTCGTGGACATGGGGCTTAATTTTTTTATTGAGAATTGCATTGGGAGCTGTTTTGATTAGTGAGATGCTAATTTGATTAGGAAGATTATTTTTTATGTTGTCAAATGTATAGAATCGAATTCAGGTTTGTGTATCGAGAGCAAAGTTTGAAATAAACATATGTACATACACATATAAACTCACGACTTTTTCCCATGGGGGTAGGCAGAAAATACAGGTGCTACGATTCTTTCATACTCCTTTTGCTACGTTCACGTTCAACATCATCATCTGCCTAGCCTTTTCCCAACTGTTGGGGTCGGCTTCCAGTCTAACCGGATGCAGCTGAATACCAGTATTTTACATGGAGCGACTGCCTATCTGACCTCCACAACCCAGTTTATTGAGCAGCATGATACCCCTTGGTAAGACTGGTTGTCAAACTTGCAGGCTTCTGACTACCCGTAACGACTGTCAAAAATCTACAAATCACAGCTAGGACCATCGGCTTAGCGTGCTCTCCGAGGCACGGAGGAGTCTCGATATGTTACAAAAGGTCACCCATCCACAGACTGACCTCGGCTAGCGTAGCTTAACCTTCGATCAAACCGTGCGGCTGTTTTTGTTTAGCCACGAACTCCTCTTGCTTCGTTTACGTTAATATAACTATATGCTATACATGCGCGCCGGTTGCAATTAGTACGCACCTGAGCTTTCTGAAGAGCACCACCAATAAGGCCAGAGACTTTATTTATAGGGCTTCCACTCCCGGCGTTTCCTTAGTTTAATGATTTAGCTATAAGTTTCCAGGAAAAGCTCCTCAGAAGATTTTCGTGTCTTTAATAATGAATCCAGAGATTTCCATAATAAAAACATTTTGGCGTCATACTCATTGGGAAAGCAAGATAATTAAAGTTTTTTGTTTTTTGTATCATTAATATCATTTAGTATCATTTTCTTCTGAAATAATTTCAAGTCTGAATACTGTTTTCTAGATCTAGTGTTTGGGTTAGGTGCTTGTGGCTGGGAGAGCATCCCCCACCCTAACTAGTTCGTGCTGGGTTGTGGTCGATAGCTAAGCAATGTTAAACGATTAAGACATAGGATACCTTGTATCCTGATAATACGTTCCCAGGAGGTAATTTTCGACGTACACGCAGGCGAAGCCACTAGCAAAAGCTAGTATTTCATAATGATCAACTTGTGACTAAAACATTAAGTGAACCGTTGAGCAACACAGAATAAGACGTAATAATATAATTTAAAACATTGCTTTATTGCGCAATTCGCGACAAAATTAATATGTTCGTCTCTTGCCTTGAAACTCTCCAGCGAAAGGTCAGACTGTTGGTACAGTTCTGTACCACAGTGGCCTAATAGGATGGCAGCTAATAACGGTTTTGCGTGACTGTACCGTAAGTCAGCTGTTTGGTAATCCAAAGTTTTTTTCATTCGTTTTTTTTATTTGTATGAATGAATGAATTGTATTTGTTGTACGCAAAACAAGAATACATTAAGATAAGCTTCAAGAATAGACAATAATAATTAAAAAAAACGACTGGTAATTTAGTGTCGCTAACAGGATAATTATGACTATTTTTTAATTGTCGCTTATAAGATAATAGTCATATAATGAATATTATTTTATTGTCGCTAATAAAAACACATTAATAATATTATGCTATACGTTTGTAACAAATCGAACTATTGTTCTGTAGTTCTGTGTCAAGAATTATGTTAGTAAATTAAGTCAAGTTTCGCATACCAGTAATGGTAAGGATACTTATTTTATAAATTCATGTTCCACCTATCTATAAATGTTATGCTTATCAACTATATGAATAATTTGATTTGATTTATTCCTCATTTAGTCCATAACCCGTATTTAATAAATAGTAAAAAAAAATACAAGTAAATATTCCACACCTTTTGAACTACTGACAAGTTATGAGCAGCAGAACTTTTCACTTGTTTGTCAAAATAGATGACAGTCATCCTCGGCAATCATTTAAGTCATAAAAGCGTAAGTGTTGTATTGGCAAGGCTGAAGCAACTTCCTAAAAGCTTTTTTTGTCTAGTACCTAAATACTTCGATTGGATCGAAAACTATGAAAAAAAATAGATCACTTATTTTACATTCTGTCGATATAATTACAAGTAAAAACCCATAACATAATTAACTAAACAAACCTACAAACATTCTACAAACAAAACACAAATCACGTCCAACAATTATGGTGATTGGTCAGTTGATATAAAAATTTATCACCACGCTCCGTGAAGGTCTACCACGGTCACGACTTGCGACCACATACGTTGGTAATACAGCTATTAGCCGCGATGCTTTTCCGCATGCATTTTTCCTTAATTTTCAGTTGAATTGCTTAGTGATTGGATTTTATGGATACGGTAGTGAAGGGAAAACGTGTGTGGCAATTAAAATTATGTGAATACGAAGGTAATATCTAATCAATTAGCAAAATTGTAATGTTTTGATTTTTCTTGTTTGTTTGGGTTTTTAAATTTTGTACGGTTGGTTTGGCGGCCGCAAGCACTACTGTTGATCACGAGTTCCTGGGTTCGATTTCTGGGTCAAGCAAAGTGTTATTGGGTTGTCCATATGGATTATCACTGTGGCAGCTTACAGACAAGATTTGTGCCCGGTTGATGGCAATAGGCTCGCCCCGACGAATTGTGACTGTTAACTAAACCCCTGTCTTACCGTTCAAGGAATACAGGCGTGATTTTATGTTATGATTAACAATATTTTAGTGAAGCATCAATTACTGGTTAATTTATGAGTAATTCCAACAATGGCGCAGATTCCCTAATTGACAAGCTAAATTTAATTGTAAGTTGGATAAATAAATAAATAAAATAAATCCAGCCATTTCCATCTCTTCCTATTTTATAAAAAAAGGATAGATATGTTAAAAATCTTAGTGAATATTTAGTTGAATTTAATTTAGACCAAACACGGAGATGTCAGATGTCAAAGTAGTTTACTACTTGAATTTCGAGTAGTAAACTACTTTGACATCTCAAACTTAGTTAACCTTAGAGTCAGAAGATTTAAGTGTGACATATGAATAAAGGGAATTTTAAACCTAAAGTAATTAATACCAGACTTATTGTTCAACTGTAGGGCAAAAGCTTCTTCTTAAACAGAGAAGGTACGAGCATCAATCACCACGCTTGCCCAAGCCGGGTTGGCGATTTGAGACTTATATTAATTTTAAGGTAAGCAAAACGTGTATGTAAGGATCGTAGCAGGGGGCGCTCTGTAGTTTTGCCTACACCCATGGGAAAGGGCGTGAGTTTATGATAGTATGTGTTCATTTTCATTCCAGGTTTCCTCAAGATGTTTTCCTTCACCGATGTCACGTAGAAGATAAACATCGGAAAAAAATTATGTACTGAAAAACTCACATAACTACCTACAATTTCATGCCTGAGAGGCTAGGCTCTAACTAGGTAATCACGACATAAAATAAATAAACTATTTGAAATTTCTGTCTGCCTGATTCAGCTTTTGGTTATAGCAATCACATAAATCTATCACAACATCCTAATACCTTTACAAATTGAAATCAGCCATTCACCATTCTCCCACCATGATCAAAACGACAGTCCTACATTCAATTCATTATACACGCACTATAAATTAAAATGACTCACCCATTCACATTTTAACTATTCACCTTAAGACCAGCATATAAAGGTGCTCCCTCACCAGGATCATTTGTTTGTAATGTTACAAAGTTGAGCATTATATCAGTGATGGAAAAGAACCGAGCATTAGAGTAAAGTGGGTACAGAGGTTAGGTTATGTCATGATGGCCCAGTTGTTTAGGCCTCGTCTCTTGTGCACGAGGTTGTGGGTTCAAACCTGGGCAAGTACCAATGTGAGTTTTTCAATTAATATGTACTTTCTAAGTTTATTTTGGACATCACTGATATCGGTGAAGGAAAACATCGTGAGGAAACCTGGACTTATATAGCTATTAATATAAGTCTGAAATCGCCAACACGTCTTGAGCAAGCGTGGTGATTAATGCTCGTGCCTGAATCCAGACAGTGTACCGATGATTTAGTTATCGCGTACATAGCTCAACCGAAATCTTAAGAACAGTACTAAAGTAAGGAAATTGGAGCAGTCTATTGAAAGTCCAGTCGGGCAAGTTACAGTAACTTAAGTTAATCTCTACACATTAAGCCAATTCCAAGTAATCACAATATTAAGCAAACATTATTAAGTTTAATACTAAATGCTTATCGAAAACGTAATGAAACGTGGGTCGTTATTATAGGTCGTAATATTATTATATTGACAATTTCATAATAACAGTTAGATCAATGAATATTTAGAGTTTATTAGACATTTTAGCCGTTCTGTTAGTATCTAATAAGTAGTGGATTCTCCTTAAGGTACTCACTTACCGAGGTTGTGGGTTCAAACGTGGGCAAGTACCAATGTGAGTTTTTCAATTCATATGTACTTTCTAAGTTCATCTTGGACATCACTGATATCGGTGAAGGAAAACATCGTGAGGAAACCTGGACTAATATAGCTATTAATATAAGTCTGAAATCGCCAACACGTCTTGAGCAAGCGTGGTGATTAATGCTCGTGCCTTCTCTGTATGAGAAGAGGCCTTTGCCCGGCAGTGGGACAGTAATATGCGGGTACTTTACTTTACATTTTTTAGGTACAGAGGCCAGCACATCAAGCTACTCCAATGTGTCAAATTTCTTTGACAGGTTTTCATCTTTATTACAAAACTGTAAGGTTCATATTCAATTGGGAAAATCTAAAAGTTTGGGGTAGCTTGATGTACTGGCGTCTATTTGAACAAACAACGCACTACGCAACCTGTTTAAACACAGTCTATAACATATTTATTTAAATTAATTAGAGGCAAGAAACATGACGCCAACACGGCATGGTTGGCGCAGTAGGTGAGAGATTGACTGCTGTGCCGAAGGAAAGAAAAAACATTTATTCATCACAGGCTCAGGCACACAAGACACAATGCTTAGCATAGAAAACATAAAAAGAAATAAACAAACGAAACAAAGGTAATAAAAAATAAAAATATCATCAAGTACATATGTATGTGTATTACAGGCGAAAGCTCCGGTAAGTGAGTAGTAGTACCAGCCTATTACTGTCCCACTGCAGGGCAAAGGCCTCTTCTCATACAGAGAAGGCATGAGCACTAATCACCACGCTTGCTCAAGACGGGTTGGCGATTTCAGACTTATATTAATTATATAAGTCCAGGTTTCCTCACGATGTTTTCCTTCACCGATGTCAGTGATGTCCAAGATGAACTTAGAAAGTACATATGAATTGAAAAACTCACATTGGTACTTGCCCACGTTTGAACCCACAACCTCGGTAAGTGAGTACCTTAAGGAGAATCCACTACTTATTAGATACTAACAGAACGGCTAAAATGTCTAATAAACTCTAAATATTCATTGATCTAACTGTTATTATGAAATTGTCAATATAATAATATTACGACCTATAATAACGACCCACGTTTCATTACGTTTTCGATAAGCATTTAGTATTAAACTTAATAATGTTTGCTTAATATTGTGATTACTTGGAATTGGCTTAATGTGTAGAGATTAACTTAAGTTACTGTAACTTGCCCGACTGGACTTTCAATAGACTGCTCCAATTTCCTTACTTTAGTACTGTTCTTAAGATTTCGGTTGAGCTATGTACGCGATAACTAAATCATCGGTACACTGTCTGGATAGGGGTCGTGGGGTTTTTGGGACTGGGATCCGCGGTCCTGGATTCCACCTATAAGTACAATAATTATTTTTCTTTTTTTGTGTAGTCCCAAAATAATAATAATAAAAGTTTTATTTAACCAAGTGATACACACAGACAGTTCAAAACAAGGTAGCAGAAATAAAATAAGCATAATGTAGTATAGATTTTGTGCACTAAGTTTTTTTTTTTTATAATAACTTTGCCCCACACTAGGAATTTCTCCTGTATCGTGGGTGCTTTTATAAACTCAAATACACAAACAACCAGACCCGGAACAACTACCTGTAGGCCATACAAATATTTGTTCCGTGCGGGAATCGAACCCACGGCACGCAGCGCAGCAGCTAATCGCTCAGCCAATGCGCCAACCGTGCCATCAAAAAATCTACAAATTTAAATGTACAAAAAGTCTATGCATCCAAAAATAATAATGAACCCTGTCTCTTAAACTAGGAGACCTGTATCTTAAGAGACAGTGATCGTTCAAAATACTACTCAAAAATAATTCTCTTATTTCTAGGTGGAATCTGTTCAGGACTCTTGAATAGGTTCAGTCAATCTGGGTGGTGCTTTTCTCAAGAGACCTCCTAAGACATTAACCTACATGGTTCCATTATGATTTGACCATTACAATGTCATTGATTGGACTTTGACCTCTGAGCTTTTTTCAGTGTTTCTACTTAAAGAAGGTAGTCGATTAGGAAACGCCGATTTCAACGAGTTGAAGTTGATGTGTAAAGAGATTATTGACATAGTGTAGGTACAATTAAAAAAAAAAATCATATCATGTAACATACCCAAGGAATGAGGAAGTATATGGTAGACCTAACGTCACAGATACAGCTATTAAAATAATTTAGAAGTGGTAATAAGCACGCCTTTTAAAGTGTGCCGTTGAAATTAATTTCGCCTCTATCGTGATAAAATAATGACTTAATTATAATCATTTAGAATATCAGTTTATAAAAGTTCTGTGTGGTCACGGACTAAGAATATGACCACCCCATTTCATCCCATGGGTGTCGTATGAGGCGACTAAGGGAGTTTTTTCAGACCTGGTGCAAAATATTAAGCACTCTAGGTCACCCGCACGGTGGCGGGTATACCACCAACGATAGCATTCCCAAGGAGGGTTGGTGTCAGGCAGGCGGCCGACTATAAAAACTATGCCAAAACAACAGCAGCATGAATAGTACGAAAGATATGTTGCACGATAGGGCTAGGGCGTACCCCACAGGCGACGCGCAGGGGCAGCACCCGGCCCCTGCGGGAAATGGACAAGGGTTGTCGCACCAAAACGGGCGGGTGCGACGTAAGATGCAAGCTCGGAGAGAAAGAGAAGTAAGGCTGAGGTATGCAAGTTGGAATATAGGTACGATGACTGGAAGAGGAAGAGAGTTAGCAGATGTTCTTAAAAGGCGACGGATAAATATAGCGTGTCTGCAAGAAACAAAGTGGAAGGGGGCGAAAGCTAGAGAGATAGGAGAAGGATATAAGTTTTACTACTGTGGAAGCGATGGCAAGCGAAATGGTGTGGGTATAGTTCTGGATAGCGAGCTAAAAGAATGTGTGGTAGATGTAAATAGAATGAGTGATAGAGTAATTGCTGTCAAAGTGATTGTGAAGGGTCTGGTATTAAAGGTAGTGAGCGTGTATGCACCCCAATCAGGATGTGAGGATAGTATAAAAGATAAATTTTGGGAGGACTTTGATTGTGTGATGAGAGATGTGCAAGAGAGTGAAGAAGTGTATGTAGGGGGTGATTTTAACGGGCATGTTGGAAAGCTGAACTTTGGGTATGAGAGAGTGCATGGTGGTTGGGGGTACGGAAACCGTAACAATGACGGTGAGGCACTACTGCAAGCTGCTACTGCATTCGACCTGGCAATAACAAACACGTGGTTTGAGAAGAAAGACGAGCACCTGATCACATATAAAAGTGGCCACCACGCGACACAAATCGACTACTTCCTGGTAAAAAGGAGTAGTCTGATTTGTGTCAAAAACTGTAAAGTGCTGCCAGGCGAAGCATTAGTCTCACAACACAGGTTGGTAGTTATGCAGGTTAAAGTAAGTGTGTCCGCCAGAAATAACAAAGAACGGCCCCCACCAAAAACTAGATGGTGTATGTTAGAAAATGAGGAGTGTTCAGGTTTATTTAAAAATCAAGTTGTGGATAAAATGATTGATATGAAGGATATGGAGGGAAAATCTGTGAATGATTGTTGGAATGAGATGGCAGATTGTATAAGAAGAGTAGCAAAAGACGTATTCGGAGAATCAAAAGGGAAAGGTGTAATAGATAAGGATACATGGTGGTGGAATGAAGAAGTGCAAAAGTTACTTAAACAGAAAAAAGTTGCGTTTAAAGAATGGCAGGGTGTAGAAAACGGGAACGATAGTTTGAAAGAAGAAAAGAATATAATATACAAAGAATGGAAGAGGAAAGCAAAACAGGCGGTAGCAGTCGCTAGGGCTAAGGCACAGGAGAAGTTGTATAACTCACTGGATAGCCCTAGGGGCCAGAAGGAACTCTATCGGATTACGAAAGCAAGGGAAAAAAGGACAAAAGATATAACGCATATTAAATGTATTAAAGATGATGCTGGTAAGGTTCTGTGTGAAGATGATGAAATAAAACTGCGATGGAAGGTCTACTTTGATAGGTTAATGAACGAGGAGAATGAATGGAATGGTATGCTTCAAGAGACACAGGTAAATATGGGTTTGGTGAGAGAAATTAGCATGGATGAAGTTAGGAATGCAGTTAGAAGTATGAAAAATGGAAAAGCTATGGGCCCAGATGATATACCAGCAGAAGTATGGAAGGTATTAAAAGAAGATGGATGTATGTGGCTGACTTTATTCTTCAATAAGTTGTTGCATGAGGAAGTGATCCCACAAGAGTGGTGCAATAGTTCACTAGTGCCCATCTTCAAAAATAAAGGGGATGTCCAGGACTGCAACAACTATCGAGGGATAAAGCTCCTGTCACATAGTATGAAAGTATGGGAGAAGGTGATAGAGAAAAGATTGCGAGAGGAGAGTGAAATTACCCCAAGTCAATTTGGGTTTATGCCAGGTCGAGGAACAATGGACGCCACCTTTGCACTCCGCCAGCTGTGTGAGAAATACAGACGTGCACATAAGAACTTGCACATGGTGTTCATTGATCTGGAGAAAGCGTATGATAGGGTGCCCCGGGAGGTGTTGTGGTGGGCCGTGAAAGAGAAAGGTGTGCCTGGGAAGTATATGGAGTTGATTCGTGCAATGTACAGCCGGTCTAGGACGTATGTCCGATCGGCTGCTGGCAACACCGACAAGTTCAGTGTGGCTGTAGGACTACACCAAGGGTCGGCATTAAGCCCTTACCTCTTCTTGTTGATAATGGACGCTCTGACGTCGGACATACAGGAAGAGGCACCCTGGTGCATGTTATTTGCCGACGACATTGTTCTTGTCGGTGAAGATGGACCTGAGATCCAGAGCAGACTGGAGAAATGGCAACAGAGGCTGGAGAGTGTGGGCTTGAAAATCAGCAGAACCAAAACTGAATATATGTTCTGCGATTTCGGCGGTCTCTCCAGTCCTGAAGCAATGTCGCTTAACAGCGTGCTTCTCCCGGTCTGTTCCGACTTTCGGTATCTCGGTTCACTCGTGCAAAGTGACGGAGAAATAGATCGGGCTGTCAAGCACCGAATTAACATAGGGTGGATGAAATGGCGGCAGGTAACGGGAACAACCTGTGACCCCCATATTCCCCTTAAACTTAAGGGGAAGATTTACAAAACAATGGTTAGACCTGCTGTCTTGTATGGAGCAGAATGTTGGGCCGCAAAAGGCATGAATGAAAGGCAGTTACATGCAGCTGAGATGAGAATGCTGAGGGGGATGTGTGGTGTTACGCGAATGGATAGAATAAGAAATGAGTATGTAAGAGGAAGTCTTAAAGTTGCGCCTGTGACCGAGAAGTTGTGTGGAAATCGGTTGTCATGGTATGGGCATGTGATGCGAAGGAATGAGGACCATGTTGTGAGGAAAGTTTTGAGTATGAATGTGCAGGGTTACATGAGTAGAGGAAGACCAAAGAAAAGATGGATGGATTGTGTGAAAGAGGATATGGCAAGCAAAGAGGTGACCCATGAGATGACGGCAAATAGAGATGTATGGAAGAAGAAAACATGCTGCGCCGACCCCAAATAAATTGGGATAAGGGCAGGAGGATGATGATGATTAGAATATCAGTTTATAAAAAAAAGGTTAAAATGATTTTTTTTTATGTAAGTAATAAGTTACGAAATAGTCTTACCAGTAGTACCTATATTTAGTTATAATGTAATCAAAATAACCGCAAAATAACGTTTAATCAAGATAAGGGGTAAAAATTCATTAATTACTTAGGTTACAACTGCTGAGACCTGACGCCCTAGAAGGAAATTGACCGAAGTTATTGGTGATGTTCTTCAGAAAGATCAGGTGCGTAGTACTCGCTACCGGCGTGCGTGTATCGTGTATGACCAGGTGTCTGAACGTAAAGGAAGCAGATCAGAAGGAGTCGGTATCTAAGGATCGTAGCAGATGGAATTCTGTGATTGATGCCTACCCCCATCATCATCATCATCATCCTCCTGCCCTTATCCTAATTTATTTGGGGTCGGCGCAGCATGTTTTCTTCTTCCATACATCTCTATTTGCCGTCATCTCATGGGTCACCTCTTTTCTTGCCATATCCTCTTTCACACAATCCATCCATCTTTTCTTTGGTCTTCCTCTACTCATGTAACCCTGCACATTCATACTCAAAACTTTCCTCACAACATGGTCCTCATCCCTTCGCATCTCATGCCCATACCATGACAACCGATTTCCACACAATTTCTCGGTCACAGGCGCCACTTTCAGACTTCCTCGTACATACTCATTTCTTATTCTATCCATTCGCGTAACACCACACATCCCCCTCAGCATTCTCATCTCAGCTGCATGTAACTTGCCTTTCATTCATGCCTTTTGCGGCCCAACATTCTGATCCATACAAGACAGCAGGTCTAACCATTGTAGATGCCTACCCCCAATGGAATGAAAAGGCGTGAGTTTATGTACGTGTATCTGTCATAACTACTCATAAATTTCAAAGACATTAAATATTGCTTAATCCAGCATACAGGTCCCATCAAGCAGAAAAGGGGCCATAACCCTAATTCACCTTCTAATTGATGAAGCAAAAAGTCCAAGGTACCACACATTCAATACGTTATTCAATTTTAAACAATTACTTAATCAAAGACAAGTACTCAATAGTAATTAAATAGTATGTCTTCATACAAAATGTCTGGCGGAAGGCAGCGTGTCAAAATGAGTCATCGGCCAACAAGGTGGTAAAGTGTAAATAAGCTTTAGAATCGCTGCACTAAGACGAACGTTTTATCATTGTAATGAAATATCAGATAGTTCAGGATTTAGTTTGGATTGTAGTTATGCATCCATTGGGACGATAAGCTCGTGCTAAATGTTGATTTTATCGAATCTGGGATCATTATCTCTGAGAGCTTTTATTATGTTTATTGGTAGTTCGTTCATACGTCCAAGCTGGACAGTCTGTGTCAAATGCTGGTTAATACCAATAATTTACACGGAGCAAAATACCTATATAAAACAGTTACTGGGTAACACGATATCCTTTGTAAAGACAGGCTGTCACACTTTCGGGCTTCTGACTACCGTAACGACTGTCAAAGATCTAAGAATGATAACGTACTGTTTGACGTGCTTTCTGAGGAACGAAAGCCTCTCGCAATTATAATGGATGGTCACCCATCCAATGAAAAACCTCGGCAAGCGTAGTAACCTGCGATCAACCTGTGCGGCTGTTAGTACGGAGCCACATTCCCGTCTCCTAAACTAACATATAGTTAATCGAGCTTAGCATTGAATTTCACATACTAAAATGGGCTAAAGGTATCACAAATATGCTTGCTTGCTGGCTTGGTATGTGAATAAAATAAACGACTAGATGAAATTATAAAAATAAAAAATAAAAACTATTTCCTTCAATAATTGTAGAAGAAACACTTATCTAAACACTATGCAGCGTTACAACTAGAGGAGAAAAGAGTGTTTTTGATGAGCTCTGGCACCCAATGTAAGAATTAACTTGTATTTAGGGTGCCAGCGTCCTCGCCTATGAGTTGAACATGAGCAGTATTTATAAAACAACATAAGTACATACTTGAAGAAAACGACAACATGACCATCACATCGAAGTACCAATTGACATGCGTCTAAGTACTCTCATTACTATTAAACAGAGCTTATTATATGTATGATTTAACTTAATGCTACTTAAGTGTCCCCATGGGCTAAGTAAGGTGTGGTAAGTACTGGACACCGTTAAGTTATATGGTCAACTGATTTTGTATGGTGCGAATACCTATGTTAGACTTTCTTTTTGTTCTTTGTAAGGTCACGTCTGACTAATTATGGCTATCCATAGTAAAAAGTGGAGTATTGACTTTTTTCTGTTAAAAGAACTCTCAAACAACATTACTGATAACTTGAATGAAATCACTTCGTCTATTTTGGCAATTTTTCACTGTTTTTGATTCAGGATGATGGGACATTTTTTTTATAGCTGAGGGTCGAACCCTTTATGCTCGATTCCGCTTGTGGCATACTGCAACCTGTCATAATACTTCAGTCAATATAAAAATGTGCATTAGAAATCTATATAAAAATAATAAATAAAGCATCATACCAGATGTATGAACATGAGTGAAGCGAAACGATCGTAGCGTGGTGGTGTTCTGTGGTTTCTGCCTACCCCACATGGGAAAAAGGCGTTTATATATGTACATATATGTAGAAATTGTTTTTATTATACACATTTTTTTAAAGTAGGTATTTAATTTGCTTAACTTGTCCCAGTGTCTGTTTGTAATCAAATCTTGCAAGTTAAATTTGACCCTCCTCCCTGTTTCCGATTGAGATGAAATTTGACGTGTTGGTTCAGTTCTAAGGACAGTGAATTTTTATGGTAAACATGACCTGATTCAGCAGCTGGAATTGGCGACTGAAGAATGAACTTCTCGGATACGCATTTAATTATGATATCCCGTTTTAACAATAACAGTTTGTTTTGAATTTTATTTTTCAACTTAAGACTATTGTTGTCAAATTGATACCAATGACCAAATGTTCCTTACATGGAAAAAGAAAATCAAAAGCCAGTAAGTTGAATTTAATTTGAAAGTTACTAGGTAAATGATCCTTATCGCTGGGTGATCTAAGAGACGGATCGGATGTCAAACTCCGTAGGCGTGTTGACACAAGCGAGTCAAGTGACGGTTAGCACTATCTTACAACACTAGCTTCTAGTGCCCACGTCATTGACTCACACAAGTGCTAATATGGTGTGAAACATAATGGATAGTGACAATTTAGGTTTAATTAAGTTAAATTGTTGTCATTTAAATCGGTTTGTGGGCTTCGCTGCCAGAGGAAGTCGATTATAATCCTTATTCAATACAACATTTGGTAAGATTGAATCATTATAATATGCTGTAATTGTATGTAACCTCTATTGCCTGTTTGTCGTGCTAATGCATAATAAAGTAATTATATTCAGGTATTTATTTTTAAGCTTGACTGAATACGGTAGGGTCGACTTTTAGTAATATGTGACTTCATATAAAAAGCATCTTATACAATTTATCTCTTGGTATGGGGTTGTAGCTTAATAATGACAGACTCACGGGTCCACGAAAGGTTGACCTTCACTTATCAAAGTCTGTCCGTGGATGATTGTCCATACATTGTACATACTTACCACCCCACCTCGGGAATTAAGTAGTTGGTGCCGATCTGGCTGTCGTTTGTTGATCTTTGATGTCCGTAACCTGTTCGAAGTCAGAAAGTCCAACTTACCCAGTAACTGAGTTCTGAAGCTCAGTTTTTTATCTGGATTAGTCTGTTGCTTTTTCTAAAGATTTTCTTGTAAAGTCTAATGTCAAGATAACGATGTTATCAGTAGGTGTAACTTTAGTGGATTTCAGCCCACGTTTCAAAATAAGTTAAGTACACAATTATTGTGATTGAAAACAGCTTCAATTGACTTGCACACCGGGCAAAACAGCGTCTTTTGCTCATCAGTTCGAAGCCAGAAATAAAGACTAGCTCTTAAAGCTTTTAAGTCATCTCATCCGCTTGCAACATTTGTCGCCTAAAGCCCACGTCTCCTGACTCAGCGTACCCAAATAAGCTATCGATGCACATTGACAATGAGTACTATCGTTCATTAGTGTATACAATTAATTAGGTACACAAACACCCACGCACTACTCGTTCATTCACTGGCGTGGACTAGCGAGCGAGTGACTAACACTGTGCGGCCTTGACCCTTATTTTGAACGAAGCTTTTGTGATCTATTTATAGAATCGTGGTTATAAAGTTTCTAATTTCGAGTTTCAAATAAATATTGACCAAACGTCTTACTATACCGATATTTGCTAAGTGCCCACCTAACTGGTTTTTCTTTTATTTTGTGGGGATTCACTTTTTACTAGATTTGACACCTACTTTGGTTTTTGTCAAAAAATAAAGTGACTTTACGGAATTTCCCACCGAATCTTTATAGCAATTTGAGCGCAAAGTTCAACGCTGTTATTGCTATCATCATAATAATACTAATACATGTGAAGATGTCCTCTAGCCTCCAGCAACATGGGATTCGACAGAAACTAACAAAAATATTCTACAATATTATCACTAGCCCATACTTTCATACATTCCAAAAGGTTCTTCGACACGCGAATACAATTTATGGCATAAATCACATAAAAGACACAGCCTAAAAAACACAGTCACACAATCTGTACGTCTGGTCTGCAATCAGTTGTAATTGTCTCAATCTGTGGTCAAAGCGCCTCAGGACACTATTAACATCGCAACGAAGGTAAATAAGTGAGTGCACACACTTGCCTTACTGATCGCCGGATGTAAATGGACGCGCTAAGTTATGTCAAGCAATTTGCGCGCTGATGACGTGTCTCGAAGCAAAAGGGAATGCTCTGTATTTTTGTTGATGAGTCTGTTACTGGTTAGCTTAACATGTAAAGGAGCTGGCCAATAATAAACAGTCATCATGAGACTTTTCCCAAGTATATTAGGGTCGCTTGACATTCCTTCCGAGGCACGGTTATGTAACGGATGGTCTCCAATCTACAGACTGACCTCAGTCAGCGTAGCTTAACTTTCGACCTACCCATGCAGCAGTTATTATTTAGCTAAAAGCACTAAGCACTAAGTACGAAGTACAAACAGAGTTTATAAATTGTATATTGTAATATATTGCACAGTAGTGACAAGCTCTACCGCACTATCGTAAATACAGATAATTTCCAAGTTAGTCAAAGCATAAACTTGCAGTCTCCATCTATTAACGAAAAGCAAAGCAATAACTATCCCAAAATGTCACTAAAACGATAACAATCTAGCCCATTAATATACTCGAACGTTTGCGACGGTTTCGATTCTATTGTGAACGCCACTTTACAACCTTGAACTATGACAGGTCCCGCCAAATAGCTATAGTCACGCTATTATCACTAATGTGGGCAAAGCATGACACACTCAGACCCATTGTTGCCCAAAAAATATCAGATTGTACATCCTAGGAAGCTTTTTTGCTTATAGACCGTAATTAGGCGAAGCAAGGACACGATGTCGAATACTAACGAAGATGCCCGAAGTGTGATTTTCGTTACGTAATAAAAAATAATAGTGATTGTAGATAATGGTTTAAACAATAGACGATTTGACGGTAAGTTATTATAGTTCAGTAAAAGGAGCTTGCTTTCTGTTATCATCATCCTAATCCTTATCCTCTTGACCTTATCCCATTTTATTTGGGGTCGGTGCAGCATGTTTTCTTTTTCCATACATCTCTATTTACCGTCATCTCAAGAGTTTACCTATTTTCTAGCCTTAATAAAAAATTCTCTTAATTAAGAGGTGTTTAGCTTATTTTCAGGGATCCCTAGTTATTGGTAAAAGCCTTTGCCAACTTATGTCTCGTCCGCTTATCTGTCCGTTTGCTCACTATAAGTCTAGTCTAATGTAGAAAAAATGGTTAGGAAAAAAGGATTTATATTTAATATTTGCTTAGAATCGTCAACCCGTTTGGAGCAAGTGTGTGATTCTCGTTGTATGAGAAAATGCTTTTGATCTGCAGTAACAGGCTGGTATTCTATATTTTATCTATTCATTTATTTTTACGGAACCATTTGTATTTAAGGTGCAAATGATCAGTATAGTAACGGATCTTTTTATTTATTAGGTAGTCTTTCTCATATTTCTACATCCGCTTTTGCTTTTTAATTATTAATTGGTATTCTCAAGTTAAGTGATACTTAATACTGTTACGGAAATTGACAAGTGATCGACATAATTAATTGATTTTGCAAATAAATACTTAAACTTCTTCCAATAGAGAACGCCACCTGCCACGATCTGACATACTTACTTTGCACACGTATGCAAATAAATATTTTGAGGTAAATAAATAGTTTCTATTCGTAGTGTCTTTCTAAATACGAATTGTTGTCTCAAACTAATAATATATAATAATAAAATAATAAAATTTATTCGTACATTTGAAAAACATACATAAGTACACAGGATTAAAAATATATAGTACAATAGAGACACATTAAAGGGCGAACTGATGCCTCCTAAACTAGGCAAAAGCCGCTAATAAAATAATGATCTATATATTCATTAATTTTGCACCCAACACCACACCACCATACCATACCACCACCACACCAAACCATACCTATGTATCCATTGTGTTTATTGAAGTTAAGAGAATTGATTGTAAAAAGCTTTACAGTTCTAGTAGTGTACTTTTGTTATTCAGCAGGACACACGATTTACGGGGATAACTCTCATCCAATTCAGTGAAGTATGAAGAAGGCCAGTGAATTAAATGAAGATACTCACTAAGTTACTTATGCATTTGCACGACAGAGGGACAATTAACGTATTTTTAAGAACGTTCGGATTCTTATCTCATTCTCAATGTGTCAAAAATACGTCAAACTTACCTACATTTTTGACATTGATTTTGAATGTATTTATTTACGGAAATTGGCACTTTGATTTAGTCCAAGTTTACTGCAATTTCAACCTCCAAATTATTCAAACTCACCTCTAAATTAAATCTCAAAAACGATTACCGGAGCAATTAATAATAAACACATCTATATTATAACAAATGTTGTAACTCACAAACTAAATCGTGGGATTGGTTCCGCGACAATCTCCCATGGAACATTGCATCAGGTTGAATTTGCTCATAAAATTTTAGCACTCCGCCCACGAAACGTCCGAGTGTATTAATAATAAATGATATTTAATTTATTGCTAGGCTTCAGAGATAATGTGGCTGTCTCATGGAGACTGATGATGAAAGGAAATCGGTGCAAAGCGTGGACGCTTTGACTGCAGGATATTTTGCAGCTACGTAGCTATGTAGAAATAGACACATGCTAGAGCAGTCAAGAGTTATAGGTATTGACTCAAGTAGTTGATTACAATGGGCCTCACCAGAAAGCTGAAAGTTACGAGAAGGGCTATTCTTTTTTCTTTTTTTCTTTTTTTTAAAAATAAACGTTGCCCCACACTAGGAATTTCTCCTGTATCGTGGGTGCGTTTACAAACATTTAAACTCACATACACAAACAGCCAGACCCGAAACAACTACCTGTAGGCCATACAAATTTTTGTTCCGTGTGGGGATCGAACCCACAACACGCGGCGCAGCAGCCGATGGCTCAACCACCGCGCCAACCGTGTCGTCAAAATTTGTATTATATTTTGAATTTTTTTTTATTGTTACGATTATGAATGGAGTTTCCCTACGTACAACTAGGGTTCGGGTACCCTAGTTGTACGTAGTGAAACTCCATTCCATAAAGTAACCAGACGGGCTATTGACACGGCTATGCATGGAGTTTCCCTACGTACTACTGAGGTACCCAACATAAGCCTGAAAAATGGCCAAATTTAAAAGACAGTGGGCAGGCCACATTGCTCGCGCAACGGATGGCCGAAAGTGTCGTCTGATGAACCGATGACAAGCTGAGGGCCACGGCAGTCCATTGGATGTGAGAGCATAGGGCCTGTCGATGTCCAACGCTTGGAAGAGACTTATGACCAGCAGTGGTTGTCTTTCGGTTGAGATGATGATGCTGATATGACAAAGTTCAACACAATGAAAACCAGGATATTTGAAGAAATATCCTGGTTTTCATTGTGTTGAACTTTGTTTTTGCACAGTCAGAACAAAATTATTATCTAGATTATAAAAAAAAAAGAAAATAAAGGAAAGGCATAATTTGTCAATTAATCAGTTATAATCATGATTATAACTGATTAATTAACAATTATACTTTTTTGGTTAGTTATGTGCGCTTAGAATTAATGCTGGACGTAAACGTAACGTCAATTGGAACGATTTGAAAATTTCAAAAAACGTGGTTCGAATAAAAAGTGTTTTTTTAATACTATCCATATCTATGGGTATAATTCTTATTGTTCTTACCTAATAAATTGAAACCTTAATACTACAGTATAGTGGTATAAATGTGGTGTTCTGTTGGCGCCTAGATTAAGAGCTTACCAATCCAATCCGACATAGCCTCGTCATTTGACTTCTCTCATTTACCGTTAATTTTACCAGTCCATCTAAAATAAGTACACATAAAATTAAATAATAAGTCTGTAAGATGGATTACACCATTAAATCTAGAACTTAATTACCAGAGCCATAATGTTTAATTAAAAGCAACTGTAAAACATTGTAAAAGTCGTAATTAATTTGAAGTCCAATCTTTCCCAACTTGCTTGCATGCCAATAAATAATCTATTTTTTCCTTTCAACGACCACAGATTTGACAGAATCCTTCTATACTTTTCCGAATGAGTCAATTAAAAGTTATTGATTAGATTGATACGTATCGTTGCACGAAAGAGCGTAGTATTCTCTTATTAATTAGAATGGGACTTCGTGAGTTTACGTAGGTAATCGTATAGTTCCGGCTGCGAATGACGTCACGTCTTTTTCCACGGATGACGTCAGAGGTGACGGGTCGGGAGTTCGTGCCTGTACGATGACCGGTAGCAGATGTGAATGGTGTCTGTAGTCATGTTTCTTAAGATCGTAGGAAAAGATGTGGTCATCTGCATCTGTGCTAGTATTATGACATGTGACGACAACGGGTAGGTAGTTGTTCCGGGTCTGGCTGTTTGTGTATGTGACTTTAAATGTTTGTAAACACACCCACGAAACATGAAAAATTCTTCGTGTGGGGCATAGTTATTTTTTAGAAAAAAAAAATACAGAGTATATATTTATATATACAGAGTATTTTGAACGAGGTTTTTTTTTTCTAAAAAAAAAACTACGGTCAAAATACTGCGTCTGTTGGTAGAGCACTATAACTAAACATGGGGCTGAGCTGAGCTGAGCACAAAAAAAAACAAAACAAAATATCTTTATTGTGGGAATATATTGGTTACAGCCGTTACAGGTTTTAACAAACAATTAAGTTCCAATGTGTCCTGCCTAATAGGCATAAAATGATAAACAATCAAGTCAATAACTCAATAATTCATTAATCAATCATTTGAGATATCTTTATCTGAACAGCATCACGCCTGTGTTCCGCGAGGGTTATGTAAATATGTACACTAGTCCCTAAACACACCTTTTGCTATATTTTTATTTATATATCTTTAGTTATATTTAAGTCCCATGAAACAGAAAGCCAGCCTATTGCCATCAACGGTGCAGTGAGAAAATCCAGATTCGCGACCCGGGAATTGAATCCATTATTATATGCTCAGCAGTAGGACTTGTAACCACTAGACCAGCGAGGCAGACCAAGAGCAGCGTTGCATTTTAAAGTAAATGATGGGTGTAGATAGACGGTCGAGTTCAATTGACTGTTGGTATACACACATTACATGATTACCTACTTATACGAGTATAACGCCAATTATATTGTAAGCATTCGTCAAAATAACACTAGCGATTAAACTCAGTGATTCCCAATGACTCACTCTGGGTTCAAATCGTAAAGCTAAGATGAAATGCCAACAAATCTGTTTGTAAACAACAGTGAGTAAATTTATTCTTTGAATATTTTATTATCCTCTAGTAGCAAATAATAGAATAAACGTGCTAGTGTCGCGAACATTCGTCTTTGTCGCAGCAACCAGTCGCATAAACAGTGATGTGCCAATCACTTATCGATATATTAATGCACAAAATTCTAGACGATTATTTATTGACTCTTAATTGTTTAGCGGTGATTGCTTGTGTCAAAATTTATGATCATTGATTAGCGGTAGTGTTATTTTATTTTTGTTGTAAATAACTGGGCAATAAGTTTTGTTGTGAATAAGTTATTATTTTTTATTTAATTATTTATTTCGAGCAACAAGACTCCTAGAGTTATTGAGTTAATACCGAAAATAGGTGAGCAAGTTTTTCGTGCATCTTAACATGATTGTTTAGCATTTTTTCTAGAGATTAAAGAGCAATATATGAACGTTAATATACATTAAAAGGCAAGTCATCATCTGCCCAAACTTTTCCCAACTATCTTAGAATCGGCCTTCAATTTGAAATTTCCGATTAGCTGTAATAACTGTTTATGAATAACAAATGGCAGCCGAGACTACATTCTTTCAAAAGACAGACTTCTGCAAGAGTAACTAAACTTTCGATGGATCACCAACTCGACCATAGACGTAAGATTCACATACTAATTAATATCCTAAGACTGACTAGCAACTAGTAATTCGAACTCATTATTATTCGTCCAAATTAGTCTTAATTTCTATGCCGAAACCACCTCTCAAAACCTGTCCCATCCCTACCTTCACCTTACGTCGTGTCCTCCGCTCGCCAATCGACTTAAAATGACAAATTCGTAATGCACCGTATAGATTGGGTGCGGCCGTGAGAATTTCGGCTTTCGGCCTTACTTTGGCCTCTAACGGTGATTGCAAACATTAATTTCTTAGCTTTTGACACGAACGTTGACTGAACGAACGATTATCACTTGTTATTATAGATTGTTCGCTGTTAGGCTTAAGTCATTGGGGCCGGTTTGTGTGGGAAATGGACTGTTTAGTCCATGGATGCCTTGGGTGTCGGCGGCCGCTCCACGAGGCAGCCTTGTCAACAATTTTCATACAAATCAAGAGTGTCACCGTTTACTTGCTCTCTGACATATTTTGAAGGTGGTCCGTGATAGAATTTCCGCAATTGACGCCACATATTTTGAAAGTACTGCCATCCCTAGATGGGGCGGCGATGACTTGATGTAGTGAAGTCAGTGCTATGCAGATTTGTCATTTGGTTATCATGTTATCATTGTAGGTATGTGATAACGCTTGCATGTATGTGTTTGGTGGATCGTCTCACCACTGCCTGTTGGACAACACGTAGGAGGAACCTTAACAATCAAGTGTCAAACCATTTCAAAATAACCGCTTTGATAACCAAAGAAGATTGTATAGAATCTACCTATTAAATACTTTGAATGGACGGCATGGTTGGCGCAGTGGCTGAGCGTTTGACTGCTGTACAGCGTGTCTTGAGTTCGATTCCCGCACGGAAATTCCTATAAAAAAATTGAATAGAATATTTTTATTTTAGCATAGTTATTGTTTGGTTTTTAGGTAGGTACAATCTACCTTAGGTTAGGCTTACAAAACAGTTATATGCTATTTTAAATCATATCAAAATAAAATAAAATTTCGGTCTCTAAATCAATTAAAAACTAAAAATATGATGTTAATATGTTGACACTATGAAAAATTTCAATTCAAGTTATAACAAGATGTCAATATTCTAGTTTAAAAAAACTTATAGATATTAATAAGATTGTATGAATGAAAAGCGACTTAGAAATGTCGACGCCCTAGAAGGAAATGCGTACACTGAAATTATTGGTGATGTTCATCAAAAAGGTCAGATGCGTAGTACTCGCAACCGGCGTACGTGTAACCAGGTGGACGTAAGCGAAGCAAAGGAGTATGTAAAGATCTTAGCAGGTTGTGTTCTATAGTTTCTACTCCATGAGAAAAAAGCGTGCGTTCTTGTAGGTAGTTCGTGACACGATGACGCCGTCACAACAATACAATAGGTATATCCAACACATTCATCAATGTTTCAAATAAAAAATGTTCAATATATACAAGCAATAAAATTAGTAAACACGACATACTGAAGTCAAAGTCAAAAGTCACGCAGTATTACCTTCTTGGGGCACAGAGTAAAAAAATCCGTCTCCCACGGTCGTAACAAGTGCTTTATCTCAGTGCTAATTGCACAGATTAACTTTTTGTCTAATTTGCGACGTTACGTTCAACACATTGAGGAAATCAATTTGCCATAATGGGATCCAATTGTTCAATTGATTTATTAAAAGTAAAAAAAAAACTTAAAAATTCGATTGTAGGAACTGAAATTCTCTTAAGGTCAGGTACATCATGATTTGCTTGCGAAGTGTTACTGTATAATATCTATAATCGTGGTGTTGCCAAATGTCAAATATTATAAGATTAGTGATGGTCATCGGTGAGCGGGAATCGATCGTAGTTTGTTTTTAATCGATTATGTAATGCGTGCTGGAGACCACGTGAGTTCGTGTGAGGTAATTGTTGAGTTATGATATCATAATAAATCTGAATCTTCTTTTGGGACGGTGTGAATTGGATTTTATGAAACGAAAAAGTGTAACATAAAAGAGATAAGTTTAAATATGTATTTCTCTCTCTCTCTCACTCACTCTCTCTCTGAACAGAGGTTCACCACCTCCATAGTGTATTCATCTTACTCTCTTATAAATTAACCAAAATACCACCAAACCAAAGTTCCACTTCTACTGCGTGTCTCGATATTTATTTTGAATTGACAAAACAGATGTGACTGAATTAACCAAGCTCAAGCTTCTTTCACGGAGACTTTCATCGCAAATTTAAAGATAAGAAAACCATTTTTACTTTAGATTAAAATTAAAACTAAATTTATCAATATCTCGTAGATAGAAACGTAACACAAAACAACGACGACAAAAACCACACCAAAAATAACAACAATGCAAATCAGAATTGAAAATTTAATTTAATCAAAACATCACGGGACTTTTCCTTAAACAAAAAGTTCAAACATTCGGGTCCCGTTCAAATATTTCGTCAAAAGATATTCGAGGCTCTGTGTCAAAGCATACTTGATCCGCTTCGGTAGATAAATGTTAACGTTAGTTCGTACAAAAGGGGAAACATGAACAAATCCATGGGAAAGTCCTGGCAAATATTTGAAAAGTTCGCGAGATCCAAACGCCACCTGCGGTCAGGCTTATTGTCCACTTCACTGTATGTATATGGAGTGGTTGTAACCGCTGCAGGAAAGAAATAATAACATATACACGATAGAATTGAAATCGCATCGGATTCTTTTAAATGTAAGCTAAGCTTCTGTCTGTGTTGTGTTGTTTGTTGAATTTATAAAAACAGAAAATAAGAAAAACTTACAGCCTAGGATATTTTATCTGCAAAAGTTTGTTTATGTATTAAGTGGGTTTTCTATTTCTATAATATAGTTTTTGTATATGTGTTAAATAATATAAGGCTGAGAGGATGGGGATGATGTTATTAAGAAAGGTCAGGGGCGTAGTACTCCCAACTGGCGTGAGTGTTTGACCAGACGTACCTACATCTAACGTTCATAGAAAAAAGGATCAGCAAATCACATTTTGTACGTTCTGCCCTATTGTAAAAAGGCGTGAAATGAAATGATACATATTTTTGTACATATATTTTTTAAAACACATTACACGTCCATGTATTAGAACAAGATTAGGTCGATTGTTTCCCTATCAGACTACTCTAAGAAGAAGCACAGAAACAAACTCAAAGGTCACAATCTCTTAAAGTCCAGATCATGTGAAAACCATATATGCGTGAGTTTATATACAACAAAATCAAAAGGTAATATCAGCTCTATAGACATACACAGTCCAAGGATTTCCACACACCCTTATTTTATTTCGCGACTCAATACGCTCTCTATTTTGGGTCCTTCGCCTAAAGTGTTTGCTTTTTTCCCTTCGTGGCTCGTGGCTCCTAAGGGTTGGTGGTAAGAATACCGAATAGCCCTTTAGCCTCGAGTGTCGAATGGCCCTTTTCTTTTGGCTATTTTATTACATGTCGTGGCCGAATTGTAATTGTGTTAGCTGTACGTGGACATGTTAAGGGGTGAGGATATTTATTCGGGTTATTGTTTTGGTTAGGATTATTTTCGTGATGTTGGTAAGGTTTTTGTTTGTTGGGGAAACATTGCTTTTATGCAAAAGTGTCAAAATATCTCAATCGTCACCCTTCTGCCCTTATATCAATTTATTTTGAGTTGCCACCGTAGATCTTCTTATTCCATATATGTACATACCTCTGTCTCTATCAATAGTCACCTCCTTTCTAGCCATATCATCTTTCACACAATCTATCCACGAAACATTACACATATTCCCATACACAAAACTATCCTCACAAAATGATACTCAATCCTGCGCTTCATATGCCCATACCGTAACAACTGATTTCCACACAACTTCTCGGTCACTGGCGCCACTTCAAGACTTCCTCTTACAGACCTACTCATTAAAAATATCTCAATATACGACACTTCAATGGTCCTAATGTTTTCATTTTGACGATTAACTTTCTAGACAGATTATTAGATTTTTTGTCTCAATCTATGTATTACTTAGTCATACATCATCATCATCATATGCCTAGCCTTTTCCCAAATATGTTGGGGTCGGCTTCCAGTCTAACCGGATGCAGCTGAATACCAGTGTTTTACATGGAGAGATTACCTGTCTGACCTCCACAACCCAGTTACTGGGCAACACGATACGGTAAGACTGGTTGTCAGACTTTTGGGTTTCTGGCTACCCGTAACGACTGTCAAAGATCTACAAATGACATCTGGAACCAACGGCTTAGCGTGCTTTCCGAGGCACGGACTAGTCTCGATATGTTACGAACGGTCACCCATCCACAGCCTGACCTCGGCAAGTGTAGCTTAACCTTCGATCAACCCGTGCGGCTGTTTTTATTTAACCATAAGCTCCTTTACTTAGTCATTCGTTTATGGAAATTAATTAAACAGAAGAGAATGTGTGATGATGTTGTTTAGTTTTAAAATCCTTTGACTTTCCCAAAAAACCGAAAAACGCAGCGTGGGTAAGCTGATTGCTGTGGTAATCTTTGGGGGAAGCCTATGTCCAGCAGTGAACGTCTTTTGGCTGAAATGATCCAAAAAAGCAGCAAATAAAATAAAATAAATAAATAATGCTGGACAATCCACACAGCAACATCTAGCCCCAAGCTAAGCAGAACTTGTGTTACGGGTACTAGATGACTGATATAATTAATACAATACATTACAAATATAGATATTTTTTTTTTATACATAGCAAATACCCAGAACACCCTGAACATATCTTTGTAGATCGTACAAACATTTATCCCAGGGCGGGAATCGAACCCGCAACCTCCAGCGTCGCAAGCGGACCTTTGCCCACCACGCCACATCGGTCGTCGAGAAATCTATCAGTGAAACTACTAGGGCGACAATATTTTAGTGTCACTGACTAAACATTTACATTACACAAATATTGTGACCACTCCGTAAAAGATTACACCCAAAAACATTAATTGATTATTAATTATTAAATAACTTGACATACTTTTGCAACATACACATCTGTTATAACGCCGCCATTTTGTATAAGCAAGGTGTGAAAACAAGTTTCTCAATAAAAAATTGACACATTAGAAATATTAATATTTAAATGTTTATGATAAATGTTTCTATTATGATGTTAATCTAGTATTCTTTTGAGTATTTGTATGGAAACTGGTTTTATGACAAAACTATATTGAATGCTTGACACTGTCATTTGTTTGGGGTATTTCGATATTTTTTATTAGATAGTCTTTTGCCGAATAGGTCTTTATAACTTTCGCTTTTTGTGACATATTGATAATTTTATAATCTCATATAATTTATACTTTTAACATTTGCCCCAAAACGTATTATATCACTAAATAAATATATCTGAAAAAAGTTCTTTTGATTTATTTGTTTTGTATTTCTTACAGATATGATCTTATGTTGGTTGAAAGCACTCATTGTCAGTAAGTACAAAAGCTCACACATCAAGCTCCCAAACTGTCAAATTTCCCCAATTGAACATGAACCTTCTTAAAATCTATGAAAGAAAGTTGACAGATTGGGGTAGGTTGAAGTGGTGGCTTCTGTACCTACAATTACATCACGGCTGTGTATTTTATTTCTCGAACGGTTATCTTATCTTATGTTATGTAGCTTCTATGAACCTGTTTGTAGATTTAAGCGTTTTTTTTGTTTGTTTAAAGCTACATATAATACACACATTCACAAACTCATGCCTTTTTCCATGAGGCTAGGCAGATACTACAGAACGCAACCTGCTACGATCCTTACATACTCCGTTTGCTTCGTTTACGTTCATAGCTACATCTGGTCAGTTGCGAGTACTACGCCCCTGATCTTTCTGAAGAACATCACCAAAAAGGTCAGTGTATGTGCTTCTAGGGCAACCCTTCCTGGCATGTCTACTTACATCAGCCTTACAAACTTTTTGTTAGTCGCTTATCATGTTTTGAAACTAATACAATCTTATATCATATCACTGTTGGTACAAAGCTTTCATTACAAAATAGACTTCGGTCTTTTAGTTCAATTTCTCCGTCATAATATTCACATATTACCGCGTATAGTTACAGTTAATTACGCTGAGACTATCAGCACAAAGTGATCTCTCTTGGAGACCATTTTGACCCGCCTTGGGCGTCGTTTCCTTGTCTATGACTAAGCTTATGGCCATAGATTATTACGTAGACTGTACGTGTTGTTTTGTGACATTTATTGGTGGCAATGTGAATCCGATTATTAAAAGAAATGGCCATAGAAATAAAAATTCTAAAATAAAGTACTTAGATATGTTTGGTTGTACAGTCAAAGTATGAGAAGGTCGTGCATCTTACCAGCTCAGTTATTACAAAGTATACAGTGGTAACATACGAATGATTTCTGAGTGAGTGAACAATACACACACAAATCAAAACATTTAAGGTGCAATATTGATCGTAGTTTAAATAGACATAAAAATTACTTTTCCTTTTATTTTGAGCTTATGTTAATAGTTTTAAATATGTTGCCACGATGAAGGAATCGAATATGTTTAATAATTGCTGGACCTATCAATACCATAACTGTACGATGCAAAGTTAAAGTTAAATATTAAAAGTGATTAACTACTTTTGATGACGATTCAATGTGAAAAAAGGTCAGCTTTTATGAACGTTATAGCCTTCTTTGAAGTTGATAGATAAGAAGACTTTTAAGAAACCTTAACGTTATATTTAGCGATACGAGAAGGTACCTATTATACAATTAAACACCAATCGAATTTACCTCACGTTTACGTTAGCGCCTTTGTTCATGAACTTAAATGTATTATTCAATGAAATTAAAATATCAAAACTATCAGGTAAGTATAACAGTCAATCACTTAATTCCTTTACCCCATTTCACAAACCGTTATCCTTATACTCAGCATTTCCGACATGCAACCCTTAGGCACAAAATGTGGTAAAACTATTAATCTATGCAACTCCTACGCAGCTCTTCAAGCTAAGGGCTTTAGCTTCGCAGCCCGTGTCTAATTCCAAAGACAATGCCAGCATTTAGATATTGTTAAATATCATAACGTGGAGCAATTTGGCTAAATAATGTGCCACGGTTGAGTTTGTTCGGTTTGATACAAGTAGGCGTCAGATGTAAGTTGAGGTATAATATGATATTACTAGCTGTTATACGAGACGTTTTTTTTTTGCGAGGTACCCTTATTATTTTTCTCAAGGAATAGTAAGTTACTTCTTAAAACATCAACTGTCAGTGAAAGTACCGTTTAAATAGGTCCCGCCGTTTCGGAGATTAGTTGGAAAAAACAGTATGACAATTTTTTTTATGTATCTTTGGTAAATTAGTGTAAAGCTGTTATTATGACATTATAACAGACACTTCAATTTTATATATTTTAATAGTTGTTATATCAAAACACTATCACAACACAAGCTCTTACTTAATTCCGCTTTTTTGTAACACAGACGATTCATTTTTTTTTAGCTTGGGGCTAGATGATGCTGTGTGGATTGTCCAGCATTATTTATTTATTATCTATTATTATTGTAATTCATAAATTTTATTGTAAGACTCAGATGTTCTCCGGACTCCGAGACCCTGGTGACCTAGGTTGTATAAAGTATTTAACCTTTTTGAGTAGCTCTGTGTAACGCCGTTGAAATTGACGACGACACACCTTGACGGCACTTTTGTTGCATCAGCTGGGCGATTTGCTGCCGCGCCGCGTGTCGCGGGTTCGATTCTCGCACGGAACAAATATTTGTATGGCCTACAGGTATTTGTTCTGGGCGTGGCTATTTGTGTATGTGAGTTTGAATGTTTGTAAACGCACCTACGACACTGGAGAAATTCTTAGTGGGGGAAACATAAAAAACAAGAGTAATTTTGACGTTTTTAAACGTATAAAATATTAGCTCCGGTGCACTTTGTTCGTCTGGATTTCGTACTTTTTTTCGTAACTTCGAAGGTTAGCAAGGGTCCTTTAAAGCATAGTTTTGCTAATAAAGTATCGCCTATGATACTCGCTGATGAAGCTTCTTTAATATTTGAGTTTATCCATTACCAATAAACATACATACAATCAAATATTTCTTCTCAATTCCGATCATATTTACACGTTCACTTCTAGGAAAGGAGAAAGAATGTTTTACCCGTTAAAATACCACACTTTAAACTTTAACTTTATCAAAATTTTAATACTTTTTTGGTTCTGAAACTCAGCTGCCTCTGCTGTGTACGATGAAGATAAACAAATAAAATGCAATGGGTATTATTATGAAAATTTTGTCTGAGAAAAATGTTATTTAAATATTTCAGTCTGTATAAATATTTCTCTCATTTTCAGCTTTTCGGTGAATCCTTCGAATCACCCTTAAAACATGTTACTGTCTCTACAGTATAAATATAGGGTATTGTGATGTACATATAAAATATAACTGTTTTAAAAGATACCTCTGGAAGTTCTGAAGGATATTAAAATACTTGGTAAAAGTAGTATTTCTAGATTTATTATAATTTATTCATCATCTTTCTCCTGCCCTTATCCTAATTTATATGGGGTCGGGGCAGTCCATCACTATTTAGGTACTTTCGTCTCAATAGGCACCACTACCTTCATAAATAATTTAATATCCTTAATCAATACAGCAATATTCCTTATTCCGTCACACACCACACAATCAATAATTCTGCTTATCCAATCTATTCTTAGAACACTCTGTAGACCGGAAAAATATTATCTAACAATAAGAAAAAATCTTAATTGCTTTCTTTCGTGTCAGATGGACGTGCGAAATCGAATCGTGCGCAGTGCTCGCGAATGCGCGGCGCACACGCGATCGTCACGGCGATGTGACAAAATGGCGTAGCCTACATGTGTTGACAGCTTCATGTTGTTCCGGTTCGTGTTTCCGCGAAATGGACTTTTAAAATGTGTTACAACTGTAATTGAATGGGCTCCATACATAAATCCATTGACAGTTTTAATTGGAATAGTGGGTATAAGAATTTCTTTTCGATAGGTATATGTCATCTTCAGTTGAATTCAACGGCACGGTTGGCGCAGTAGCTGAGCGATCGACTGCTGCGCTGCGCGCCATGGGTTCGATTTACTGCACGTAACAAATATTTGTGTGGCCTACGGGTAGTTGTTCCGGGTTTGGCTGTATGTGTATGTGAGTTTAAATGTTTGTCAACGCACGGTCTACGATACAGGAGAAATTCCTAGTGTGAAAGAAAGAAGAATGTCAACAAAACCAAACAGAAATTATATTGAAGTTAATATTATAACAAATATTATAGACGTCTATAATATTTTTTTTTTCATTTTTTTTTTAAAGAGACTTAAAAAAAAGTGTTTATGAAATGAAGACGATAGATTAAGGTCGAGTTCCAATAAAGAAACTAGATGCGATCGGAAATGCTTTTCAGTAAGTGTCACCCAGCTTAAGTGAGACACTGACAGCTCACTGCAGAGCTGATCTCACCTTAGTTTTCATGGGGAGATATTTACAGAATCTTCTGACAGAACGTCTGAACCGATTTGATTCAGTGTCAATCTTCCTCAACTTCGATGACAATGTGTTATTATATTAAGATATGATGTGTATTAGGATTATTTTATTTGGTGCTATTTTAATATTTTCTAATATGGGTTAGAATGTTGTGTCTACTCTAGATCGTTCGATCGGAGCTTAAGTTACGCTTGCTAAGGTCGATCGTAGGATGGGTGACCAATGTGACCATGCAACGCATATCAATAATCCTCTGTAACCTGGAAAGCTCGTTAAGCCATTGATATTCGGTGGCATTTGTAGATCTTTGCCAGTCGTTACGGCAGTAGTCAGTATTCCGAAAGTTTGATAACCAGCCTTGCCTGGGGATTGTATTACCCAGTATTTGGGTTATACAAATATAAACTACTGGTATTCAGCTTCATCCAGTTAGACTGGAAGCCAACACCAAGTTACTTTGGAACGGGCCGTCAATTGCATGGAGAGCCTCCCTGGACTGCCTGCAGTCAGTTTGGTCCGACCATGTTTGGTCGGATCCCTAGTGCGTTTCCTTACCAAAGTTCGTATGTACCCAAAGGGGAGTGGTACAATGGGATCCGGTCCCATTACTGCCATACTAGATCCCCTTCTTGCAAGTTTGTCTGCTGCATCATTGCCGCAGCTGTGTCCTTATTTTTAGTTCCGTAAGTAAAAACAATCTCATTGACACGTTTTTGCACAAATTCCAGATTTAAATCTTTAGACGCTCTAAGAAAACCGTGTTTGCGACCGACCTTTCTAAACAAGCCATAAAATTAGGTCGTTTTTATAATGTCAGGCTAAGCGTTGTGTCACGACGTTTAATTATTCATAGCGCAGCAAGCAGTGGCAAATTGGTCTTATTACCGTTTTGAAGGGAAGACATTTTGTATAGACGTGATAGAGCATTAGAAGTTTGTCACGTGCCTAGGAATTGGTAACGTTGGCCCTATAGTCTGTAAGTCGTGGATCGGTTTATTTTTATTGCAATACCGTATTGCTGGGTGACTTTATATGGTTCTTAGTAATCATAAAATCACAAGGACATTTCTCGACGACAGATCGACATGTCGCGGCTAGAGGGCTGGCTCATTCTTTGCCCAACATTGTATTGCCATCCATCGTGGCAATGCTGCCAGTCTTTTGGGCACGTGTCCAGACGACAGCGATACGGAGGAGTACTTTGACGCCCGAGTGTCTTGGTCCAATTTTAAGTTTATTTTGTTTTTGTATATAATATGTATAATTGTATATACAAAAAATAAATTACTCACCTCCTTATTGGTGCAGTAATCATTATCATTTATATTATATACTTCTGTACTCTGTTGACACAAAAAGTATAATACGATTTGGAACAATGTGCAAATTAAGATGGTTTTAGTTAATAAGATAATTTTTAAGTTATATCAGGTACCTCCATAACTTAAAAGCTAATAATCATGCATATCTTATAGAGATAAAATTTTCTCATTATTTCAGAACTTCGAATGTTAGTTATTACTATTTCCTTTGTTTATTTTTTTCCTTACTTTTTACATTTTTAAATATTTAACACGTTGAACGCCAAATGACCGACGAACGTCTCGTTGTTTGGCAGTTAAAGTGTTAAATATAAAAAAAAAAACACTTAAAATATAAAAAAAAACAGTAGCCCATCGGTATCGGTAACAGGATCCAAGCAGGGTCCAGTCGGGGCCGGGGCTCCAGAAAGAGGAATCGCCTAACAATGCGTGCCGTGTCCAGAAGTACTGCTATCTGAATCAAGCTCTTGATCCAGCTGCCTAACGAGAGCCTCCTTGGGTGTTGGTCTAGGGTCTTGGCTATTAAGCCGTTGGCCGACACTACTATCGGTACATTGATTGCTGTATTGCTATTGTACAACTTATAATTATTAACAATATTTAAACAATAATTATTTATAAATTTAATTATGAAACAGTAATAACTTTATCTAATAATTAATCAATACAGATACGACTCTCAATTTTTGCTGCAAATGGATTGATTGAATTGATAGACTGCGAATTTTCACGATATATTCTTACTTATTTCCAGGCAATATAATTTCGAGAGGTATATTGATGCTTCAAATGTTCATGAAACTTTTATTAAAATTCCCAACAGATGAATGTTGATTAAATAACTGCGTACTCATAGAACTGCGTTGAAATTAACAAAATCCGTAGTAAATGTTGAATTTGATTGTCTGCATTGATTCCTTATTTGGTACCCATAACCATTGTGCTGGTTGAACACCATGGTAGATTATCCTATTGCATAGAACCGACCTCTCACCTTCTTTCTTTATGCCTTCGACCGTATATACCACCACTGCCTACCTTCCACTGCTATATACTGTAGCGTAATGAATAAGAGAATTTTCTTCATCACAGCACTATTTATATTATAAGGTTTATAAAAAAATATTAAAAAGTATTAAAGACAATTCATAAAAAGGAATAAGAATATGCCTGTAAATAAACTGGATATTCAGGTGTGTAATTGTGTAGTAGTGAATGTCATCGAGATGAACGGTCAAGCCACTTATCGACGAAAATAACAAAACACTATCCCATTCAGTCATTGAAAAATTCAATAGAATGCTTTCAAAATTTAAATTCAAATTCTGAATTTTTTGACAGCCGATAGTTGCCAGTTACGAAATATATTACAAAATAGGTTGAATATCTCAAAGCAGAGTATACAACGCTGCAATAGGTTCATTGCCTACTCTTTCAGGAATAACGGTATCGTACCACACTGAATGGAAAGCCACTACGTCAGTCGAAATGGCCGGTTTTAATCTGCACTTAAGAATCTAAGTACACCATTATTGTAATACAAAACAATAATTCCCTTCAGAGCGCATGACATTAAGAAATTATTAGGTTGCGCCGCATCCGCGTAAGGGTCTCAGCTCGCGGCTTTTAGGCTGGTCACACTACAGCTTTTCATCAAGTAGAGTTTATGTATTTACTTGATAATACTTTGAAAGTTTTAATTATAGATTCTTCAAAATTGGATTCCGGTCAATTTTGATGCGTCTCACTATCTCACCAGTACGAGTGTATGGGTTCAAATCTGGGCAAGTAGCAATGTGACTTTTCAATTTATACGTACTTCCTAAGTAAATCTTGGACATAACTGACATCGGTGAACGAAAAACTGTGAGGAATTTTGACTTATAGTTATACAGTCCGCTGGACAATCTACACAGCATCATCTAGCCCCAAGCTAAACGAGCTTGTGTTATGGGTACCAGATGACTGATTTCTTTAATAGAATACATTTCATAGATATATATTTTTTATTAAACATAGCAAATACCCAGAAATCTTTGTAGATCGTACAAACATTTGTCCCAAGGCGGGAATCGAAGCCGCAACCTCCTGCGTCGTAGGCGGACCTTCGCCCGCGCCACATCAGTCGTCAAAATTAATACTAAGCAATCGTGGTGATTAACGCGTGCCATTTCTTTAAGGGAAGAGGCTTTTGCCCTGCAGTGTGGCAGCAACAGGCTGGTACTACTATCGCACCATGAACAGAACAGCAAAAACGGCACGTTTTTTTCTTAAAAAACGCTACCTATGCAGCCAGCCTAATCTCACAGTTCCCAGCAAGACAGGAGACGTATAAGCCCATCTGCACGTGGGCGCGGGCCGCAGGCAAACCGTTCTAGCATTTCACTTGCCTTCAAATGCATACGAGGCCTTTTTAGTGGATCGCCGAAGGTAATTAATACGTTGGAAATAGGCTGTAAATTATTATGCTGGATTTTCTGATGAAGTGAGAGCCGTAGGTGATGTAAAAAGTAGTAAAGTTATTATTTCACACTACTACTACTACTATTAGATACTTAGATCTAAAATGAATAAGTATTTGGGGAATAAATCTAGGAAAATACCAGCGAGAGTTTTCCAATTCATATGTACTTTCTTAGTTTATCTTGGACATCACTGACATCGGGGAAGGGAAACGTCGTGGGGAAACCTGGAAATCGGCAGTCCGCCTTGACCAAGCAACACGCTTTTTCAAGTGCTCGGGCCTTCTCTGTATGAGAAGAGGCGCATACCCTGCAGTGGGACATTAAATGGGTGGTATGTTTATTTGATTGGCTAAGAGCATATATCAGTGGTGTCTTTAGACTTGAAAGTTCATTCAATTCATTTGTTACCGCATAGCTGTCATCTGGAAACGTGTCGTAAAGAATGTCAGCATTGCCACGTGGCCATGTTGCCAGTTTTCGTCAGGAGTATTCGTAGTCTGAGCACTTTGACGTCTGAGTGAGTGGTTGACTTTTTATTTAATATTTGTATACATAGTTAGTTTTATATTATAATTAAATATGTATATGTAAATAAACTAAATATATATCTTTTGTTACCGGGTCTTTTGCTACTTGGTATGCCCATGGCAAGCATTGGACTACTGAGTTGAGTGATTGATTTGTTTCACACTCATTGTTGTAATGTTGAGTTTTTTACCCGCAACCTTTGCCTACTTACTTGAAGGGTGTATAAGCCTCCAGGCTACCACGATTCAAACCTGTACTTACCTTTATTACGAACAACCAAACATTCCCCAACTAGATGAGCTAAAGAATCGAATACCATCCAAAACCATTGTGTGAAGGCCTTGAAAGGACTCCTGTAGTATACAATATGATCCCTGAGAAAGATCGCGTCGATTACAAATACATTAATAGCTGTGGGCGTGGCCATATTGTTATTTAAAAGATGGTGAGCCATTAAGTACTTGTACCTATCGGTCGTAATCGTCACGACGCGTTTGTTCTAGCGCCATTGTTAGGTTACGCCACGTGGTGGGGTAGTTGCGAAATATTTAGGAGTATGTACTATGTAATTTAGATACTCAGCAGTTGGTGAATCAACGCTGAATAATAGGAGTATTTTTATATTTAATTTTAAGTCTTAGTAAATGATTAAATAACAAAAAGCAGCCCGAGTTTTGTCCAACTAAAAGGATATAGGCATACATGTATGTCATTTTATTTTGTCTGGCTTTTACTAAAAGTATAAAGCCATTTCCTATCTTTATTCAACTCCTTGAAGGTACTTACGAATAGTCAGAATCCTGAATATCTGACAATCAGTCCTTTCTATGATTCTTGTATTAATTAGTAACTGGGTCGCGGAGGACAGATAAGCAGTAGCTCCATGCTAAATACTGATGCTGCTTCCGCTGAATCCAGTTTCACTGGAAGCCAACCCCAACTTGGAACAGCAGATAATGAAAATAAATGAGTAGGTATTAAAAATAAAGTCTTAATATTGTTATGGTTAAGGAACAGGAGTGGGTTTTTAGTCAGTAAAAGTCTGACACTATCTCCCGCCCCGCCCAAGAGCGGGGGATGTCATAAGATGATTTTACAAAAGGAAAAAAAAATCGTTATGGTTAATGCAACACAATGAGGGACAAGTATTTTAAGTATTCATCTTCCTTCAAAAGATTTACCTTCGTGTTATAATTCCCGCTGCTCAATGACACTGGACCATACTACAAAACACCGTACCATAACCTTCAATCACGATTCTCTTTCGTGACGTCACACCATAACGTAACCTAAATTTGTTTATTATATTACAGCGTAACAACAATCGTTTTCTGTGTATAAAGTAGCTTTTAATGTTTTATTCATAGCCACTATTAACTAATTGTTCGAGGTCGTTCATTGGGTGATGGATTATTTTTGTCTTTTCTCTGACTTTGCAGTTTCGAAATTTGAATTAACAATAGACATAATGTGCCTATGTAATAGAATTTTACATTAAGATATTTATCTCAATCGATTACATACTCTATTTGACTGCCTCTTTTGTTGAGTGGTCGCAAGTTCTACTACTGAGTATGAGGGTTTGATTCCTGGTAAGCCAGAGCTATTGGGGTTTTCTCTGTATCTGTGCCCAGTTGATGGCTATAGGCTCGCCCCCTATTACAAGACTTAAACATAACTGTGTAGGGTGAAATGTGGCTTTTCTATACTATTCGCTTCAGCTTAGCTCAATGAGAAATGCAGGCGTGATGTTATGTGTGTTTATTTATATGTATTTTTATATTACTTTATCATCCATCAATTTCATGTCTATTTTTTTTTGTTAGATATATTGATAGCCTGCTCAAACTTCTTGATTTCTCGAACGGAGAATAAAATACGCATTCACTATAAAGACTTTTCAAGAATTTATTTTTCTTTTTTCTTTGTTAGGAATGGCTTGGACTGTCATATGTCAGTATACTCACTTTAGGAGCGGAAATTGTCAATCATGATAATATCAATCTGATTTGGTATCATTCGAGGCCTTTTAAAACACTTGTAGATAAGTTACTTTTAACTAAGTACGATATCGTTAAAATTCTCTAATTATCATCTCTTTAGCCTTTTCCGAACTATGTTGGGGTTGGCTTCCAGTCTAACCGGATGCAGCTGAATACCAGTAGTTTATGTCGGATCTGAACAACCCAGATACTAGGTTATACAATCCCCAGGCAAGGCTGGTTGTCAAACTTTCGGAATACTGACTACTGCCGTAAAAAGTATAAATACATGGAGCCTGACCTCCACAACCCAGTTACTGGGCCACACGATACCCCTTGGTAAAAATTCACTAATATAAAATAATAATAATATCAGCCTATTACGGTCTGTTGATATGACGGCAAGTAGAGATGTATGGAAGAAGAAAACATGCTGCGTCGACCCCTAATAAATTGGGATAAGAGCAGGAGGATGATGATGTCATCATCATCATCCTCCTGCTCTTATCCCAATTTGACCTGTTACAGTCTCACTGCAGGGCAAATGGCTCTTCTCATACAGAGACGGCATGAGCATTAATCAACACACTTGCTAAAGGCGCGTTGCAATTTCAGAATTAGTTACATATTAATCATCCTCTGTTTCCTAACAATATTTTCCGTCACTCTCCGTTGTTTAAGACAAACTTAAGGAGTTGAAATTGTTGAATTTGAACCCAGAAGCTTGTGAATGAGAAGCAACGGCTTAGCCACTAGGCCATTAGGATAATTCCCCAAGAACATAACAGCAAACCTGTATTTCTCGAAGGGTTAGGCAGAGGTGTAGACAACTATAGTACACCCTTTTTATTCCCACACTAGAAATTTCTCTTGTGTCTCGGGTGCGTTTACAAACATTGAAAGTCACATTTACAAACAGCCAGACCCGGAACAACTACGTGTAGGCCATACAAATATTTGTTCCGTGCGGGAATCGAACGCACGACACGCGGCGCGGCAGTCGATCACTCAGCCACTGCACCAACCATGCCGTCAAATTTTCTACTTAGGTATGTTTAAATCCCATCCACCGGGCAGACTCCGGGCTGCTACTGGCAATTCCAGGCGGAAAAAACCCAATAACACTTTGCCCGACATGGGAGTCGAATCCAAGACCACATGCTCAGCAGTAGACAATTCGCCAATACCACGCTCAATTTCACATACAAAGTATGTGAGCCCATTGACATTAATACGTACTATTAAGTAAACTCTATTTTCCCACCATTTGTAAAGAAACTCGATGCACAAGTAAGTGTCTTGCCGAGTAGATTGAGTATAAATGAAAGGGTCGGGCTGTCTATCAAGCACTTGTAATTACCTTTCTTGGGCGTACGGCGAATTCTCGATGTCATGCCATATGTCCTTCAAGGGGACGGACTTGGGATAATTGGTTTAGTCATTAATTGAAAGAAAAGGTGTTAGCATTCTAACCTCCTTGGATATTTATAAGTTTATGGTTAAAGAGATAAACACTTATTTGTAAATGAAGAAAATATTGTACACCCGTTGAACGGACCAGATGTATGAACGTAAAAAGGAGTATGTCATTAAAGGTAAGAATGTACTTCTCAAGATCAGACTGGTAAAAGCGTCTTTTACTGGTGATAACAACGAACATAATTTTGCCTAATGTAGACTGCCAAGCTTAAAAAGGTCAATATGTTCCGAAAAACCGACAGCTAACATAAAAAGATTTATAAAATAGTATGCTTTATACGTACCACCGTAAGAGTAACATAGCCTTCTAACAAAAACCATGAATAATAAAAAATGGAATTTTGTACAAATGATAATTTTACACAAATTAAAACACTTGTCTCTTCTTCACATAACCTAACCTAACCAAAATTAAATTGCTCTGTAAAAACCTAAAAGCAATTTGGCAAACTAAATGCAAACACAAATAATCATGACTCGATTTCACTTCAACCTAATTTCATTCAAAACAATCTAGATTCGAAAGCAGACATAAATATTTTGACAAACACCTACCTACACAATAACAACGCGATTTAATAATTCCCACGAAACGAATTCGACATGAATCCGCCATTTTCCGAGAATGGCACGAGAAAAGATCTTACAAATTCTTCCATATAACACCTGAGGAGAACACGGAAGTGATTTGAAGGAAAACAGTTGCTTCGTCACGTAGGAAAGAAAGATGGCGTCATTTATTTAGTAATATGTCATCGGAATCCGGCCCTGGCTTGTCGCCCCATCACTTAGTGAAGGACATGCTCGCGTTTCTTTGTAGGGAAAGGTTGGGTTCTAGGTATTGGCGATTTGTGAAGGAATTGAAGAATAATTGGATAAATATTGTTGGGGATACGTTAATTTGATTGAATATTTTATTTGGAAAAGACATACCGTTAGGCGCATCGTCTGTTGTGACGTCACTAGTGGCGCGATGTACCCGCAAGACTAATACAACAGTATACGTAACATACATTCTTAATTTTGTCTTACTGAGGAATGACTTGCATCATCATTTGAAGATCAGGTGCGTAGTACTCGCAACCGCCATGGAACGCCATGACTAGATGCATGAGCGTAAGCAAAGCAAAAGAAGTATGTAAGTATCATAGCAGGTGACGTTCTGTAGTTCCTTCCTACCCTCAGAGGAAAATGGCGTGAGTTCATGTATCATTTACAAAATATACATATCTTATGTACAGATTTACCCGTTAGTACTGCTAACCTATGGAAGTCAAGTGAGAGGCGTTCGGTGTTCCTGAATTCTTGTGACTTCGAGTCACAGCTCTTTGGATACAATCCAGTATTACACATGTAAGAGGGAACGCCCATTATACCTGGAGGCTTTTACTTATACAAGTTTTCCCAGCCTAATTCGAAGAAATGATTTTTGTTTTTTTGATTCTGTGGTCTCTGTCTACCCCCATGGAAAATCCTATCAACGTTTTATCCAGGCACGCTGAACGCGAAGCCCCAAAAACAACGATAAATTCTTATTCTCCCCGCTATCTCGCTCACCCCACCCAACTAAGTACTTGGTACCTGAGTACCAGCACGGACGACATCAAACGCGCCAGCTTTTCCTCGTGTTTCCCTGGACGTATCGCCGCTTGTGCCAAATTGTGCGGAAGTACCGTCCGACAGGTTAATTTGCCGGAGATCCTTCAGGGATTTCGGTTGAGTGTCCACCGTTTATACCTTTTTGTAATGCATGAGGTTTTAAGGTTATAAAAGATGGCGCCGATTCTCTTGTATACACATTTAACTAATATTATAGATTTGAAATCTCTTTCTGCCAGTCAACACGAGAAAAGGACGGTGATAGATGAAAACTAGGTTTGAGACGTCAAATTATATTATGCCTTGAACATTGCTGTGTTTTTAGTATAATATGATAACTGAAAGACTTTATACGCATTACTGAACTTTTTATGTATTCAGTTGGCCCTATTAAGATTATGTCTGACTTGTAGCACGGAGAGAACAAGATTACTAAGGTATCACGACTTTACAATCAAAGTAACATTTTGACGGAAACGGGTGTTGATTTAAAATGATTTTTATATACAACCAGAAGTTGAATCCAGTCTCGAAATGTCACCCATCCACAGACTGGTCACAGTCGTCACCCATCCACAGACTGGCCTCGGCAACCATAGCTTAGCCTTCGATCAAACCATGCGGCAGATTTTACTAAGCCACGAGCTCCTCACACGAAATTATCACCACTAACAAAATAAAAATAAAATGTGTGTGTTGTTTACGTAACCTAGATATTGAAATAGAATTATTTAAAATTATTATAGTTTCGTTTAATGTTCACTCCTGTAATAAAACCTAGTTATCACTAACGATGTTTATTTTAAATTGACACAGACACGGTTGTAAAAGAAATATCATAATTATAGGTACCTACGAAAAAAACCGTGTGAATACCCGATGAGATTTTTAATCAAAGAAAATAATTGTTTGCTTTTTTTATTATAAGTGTCATTAAATTAGTTGGAAATAATTAAATCATGATTTTTTTAAGTGAAAAAATCATAAGATAAAAACGTTATAATTAGGCAAAAGCCGACGAAATATTTCAAAACTGGGGGTCCAAAGTCATGTACTGGCCCATAGGCAAGTTGTTTGTCAATGTATTTTCCACCCTGTATATATCGCACACCTAGATCAAAACTGAGACAATGAAAAAATAAAGATTTTCAATGCTCTGGTGAAAAACCACGTATTTCTCATTTTTTTTTGTCAGTAAAGTTATGAAACAGGACCTTAAATGAGGTCATAAACATGTTGTAGAATGTGAGTGTATTTTAACTGGACCGGGAATCAATACTTTTTATTGATCCCACATTATTTTTTTAGTTGTTATCGAACGTTATTGTATTTTGAGTTGTCATAGTTTTGATCTAGCAGTGCGATATGTTGTGTATATCTTTTTTATTGCGAACCCACTACCTTAGCTTAGGTTCTTATAATACCTATCCTGGAATCACCTCTTTTTCTGCAAATCCTAAGATAAGTACATACCTGACGACATATGTGGCGCGGCGGGCGAAGGTCCGCCTGCGATGCAGGAGGTTGCGGGTTCGATTCAAGCTTTGGGACAAATGTTTGTACGATCTACAAAGATATGTTCCGGGTGTTCTGGGTATTTTCTACGTATAATAAAAAGTATATATTTATTTATTTATTTATTTATTAAAATCTCCCTTACAACTATCATTACAGGAATGTTCCTAATGCGATAGCTCGGTCTCAAAATTAAATTTACTTATTTACAATATAAAAACATTATATGATAAACCTAAAAAAAATAAAATAAACAAAAACAAAACACTAGGTACAAATTTTAACATCTACGTAATAATATAATAATCATGGCTTCTGTACATCACTCCCTAACTATAAAAACACAATATTTAAATAATAAAACAACAACATTTAGCCTACTCTAATCTACATTATAACATAAAATAAACAACAATATTTTTGCGAATTCACTCAAATAACATGTAAATACATCGATCTTGATGTGAAGATCGTTAATAACCCGAATTGCTCGGGTCAATGGTGTTTTAGCGAGGAGGTTGGTCCTGGCAACCGGCACGGCCAGCAGCGGCGGGCGGCGCCGTCTCCACACATAGCGGTCCGGTACACATAAACTCAGTCGCTGCAGCACTCCTGGGTTATTCTCAATGCCACGAAGTAACCTAACTAAATACGAAACAAGCGTGAATTCCCGTCGCACCCTCAGTTTGTTGTACCCGACCATACCGAGCACAAACAGAGTGGGATACATCAACGGGTAAAACGGATATACCCCATAAAGCTTCCTGTATAAGTGGCGTGTGAACTTGTTCTGTACGCGTTCCAGCATTACCACGTACTTGGCCTCATGAGGACTCATTATGTAATTAATTGTATTAAGTGTATCAGTCATGTAGTACCCATAACACAAGCTCTGCTTAGCTTGGGTCTAGATGATGCTGTGTGGATTGTCCAGCATTATTTATTTATTTATACCTTGTTCCTGCCTCGCGAAAATCAAATCCCGTATTTCCCTCACGTGACACCAAAACATTCGTCCCAACTCCACACGTCGTGTTCTTAACGAACTTAAGTCACAATTACAGACAGCTATTTATACTTAGCCGGGCATACCTTCAGTCCAGGGTAGGGGAGGCCACGATGTGACAGGAATGCATTCCGGGCATGCCTTGGGTGGCTGGGATGTCTCGAGACACTCCGCTTTATTGCTTTGCTTGAAGACATTCTGAAGTTTGAGTGGTTTAGTGAGGTTTGGAGGAGCTGTGATTTAATTTTGTTAGTTTCTGTTTACTGCTTATGTTAATGCTGTCATGAATAAAGACTTGATGATTAGTTGTGGCCAAAAACATAAGCAATATACTGTCATCAAGTAGATATAGTTATCTATTGAATGTAGGTGTCCAAAATATAGTGAATAAACTTAAAAAAGTGACTAACTAAAACCTAACAACTGAACTAACGAAACTATAGAAAAAAGAGTAACTACGTGTAAAGTTTCTTGCTTCTTCCTCCCGATTTTAAACTACCTTTAAAAAGAGGCAACTAGAATCATTATTTTATTTAATTTTACCTGTAAATCTGAAGTTCAAAAATGCCTTTTTTAATGGTCTAAGTAATTCAAACAAATTAATTCACTTTGACATAAATATCTAAGGAAAGTTTTTCAAATCATTATACCGTTTTGTTATAATCCAAGTGATCGCAAATAAAACAAAGAAATAATCTCCGATCTATTACCACACACAACACACAAAAACGAACAAAAACAATTCACACCGAACCACAATAAAAATAACAAAAGACAATCGAAAACAATATCCAATCAAAACAAAACAAGTGAACGAACAGTTGACCCACAACTTCGCAATCGATACCCCACTGTTATCTGAAGAGACCGAATTCCTGTTGTCCAGGGGACCCCATAAGGAAGCCAGGCCAAACTGGGGTGGCAGGGGAGGGTATTAGTGGCGCTTCATTGGATCGCAATTAAAAGAGGAAAGTCCACGGATGTGATATGGAGTTTGGGAGTGCGGGTGAAGGAACTTGGACTAATTTTTGATGACGCCAATCAATTGCGAGGGAAAGTTTTTGTTGCGTCACCGGTCACCCTGATGTTGTTTATTACTCTTAGGAACATACGGAAAATGAAACGGGATTGTGATGGCCTATTGTTTAGGCCTTTGGGATATTTCGCAATAAGTCAAGAACAATACTATTTAAATTGAAACAAAAAAACGAACTAAGATTTGGGCTAGTATTCCAATGAAAATCAATATTATTTGGAAAGAAAAGATACTAAACATATAAAACGTAAACAAAAACTAAAAAATAATTAAATGATAACAGAAGTAATATAAAAATATATGACTAAGTATGTGCCTTACGGCTACGTTAAATGGGTCCAGTTCAGCAAAAATGCCAGATAATTAGAGTCTAACTCTGGTTTTCAACTGGACCTGAGGTTGTGAAATGTCACGGAAATCAGTTCACTTTTTCAAGTCTTTCGTATGCTATGGAAAACCATTGATTTTAATCATTCAAAAATTAAAATTAAATATTATAATTAGTATTTCCTGAAATATCAAGCTGTGGCAGACACGAAATCACAGCATGGGGGTTCCATCCATTTTGCCGTCTTGGCGCGGAACCCAAAAATAAATTAATAACCCGCACACAACGTCACCAAACACAGCAATTACTATCTCACATTAGCGGCACCAATTACGTATCGTACTTCTAGAAAAAATAACAGCAATAAAACTGAAGCCACCAACGTGTAAGGTCCTAATAACGTATTCAAACAACATAATCCAGAGCCGAGTAATGATAGCAATCTGTTGGCTATAAATCCTTAATGGGCTATCGCTTGTCCACCGCACTTGTGGGTGATGCAGCACTAGGCGAAGCTTTCGAGGTGGGACGATGGCGAAACGGTATATTTGCGATACTTTGATGAACAATTTGGCTAATTTTTTGTCGACGATTTTTTATTTCGTGTAAAATAATAATTGTTTCTTTCATTTTAAATTAGTAGACAACTCAAATAATTGGTTGAAGTCACTTCTCTCAGAGAGACTTCTCTCACCATAAGACGGTAGTAGGTACCATAAATTCTTATGATGAGTATGAGGTGAAGTCGGTTTGGTGAACCTTTACCTAATTATTTGGGTAATACAGGAAAAAGATATAAGAGTACAAAATATAACCACCACAGGTTATATGTTGTACTAAGAGTACAACATATAACTTGTGGTGGTTATTTCTTATTGAAAAGGCTAGCATCATTTTAAAGATAAATCCGTATATAAAATTTTAAGCCGAGATTCCTTAAGCAAATGTTAAATTTCTTGCTAGTCATCAATAATAATATATTCTAGGTTGAGTCGACTTTAAATAATCGTCATCAAAGTCATTGACGTCAGGTTATGCGTATCGAATTGCAAAATGATGATCATTATCGTTGAATTGTTAAATTATATATTGCTTACTTATTTGGACTGTATTTTTTGTTTTTTATTCATATGAACGATTTCAATTATACGTAATATAGATTATCATGATTCCATGACATACATAGTATGTTATATCTATCTATAACGTGGTACCTTTAAGTACCTAGAATGGGAGTTTTTTTTTTTAAACTTTGCCCCACACTACGAATTTCTCCTGTGTCGTGGGTGCGTTTACAAACATTTAAAGTCACGGAACAACTATCTGTAGGCTATAATAATATTTTTCCGTGCGGGAGTCGAACCCACGACACGCGGCGCAGCAGTCGATCGCTCAGCCACTGCTCCAACCGTGCCGTCAATTAGTCTACTTCTTCTTCCCAGTGAATACACTAGGAAGCGGTGGAAGGACCCCTTTTGGCGGAAGATTTTTATACTTTACTTGACAGTAAAAAAGTGCTAATTCTCAGCCAATCTGAACAAATGATTTTCAATTTCGATTTGGAATTTTAAAGAATATCTCTACGACAAAATTACTCAATGTTTTTCGTCGCGCTTTATCGTGTAACTATCGTTCCTCGCCATCGCCCCTCGCGTAGGCCGTAGCCTGCAGGTATCGCCGTCGATACGCGACTGAACTTTCACCACCCGTCCGCGCCTCCAGATATCTGCAGATTTATACCTCAAATACTTCTAAGGTAAAGGAGGTTGGCATGATAAGAATGTCTCTTGGTGTTTTCGGCTAGAATTAAAACTGATTACAGTTCTTTTTAGTCTTGAAAAAGTTGAAAAGATTTTTTTTCCTTGTTGACGATAATCTCAGCTAATCATAGCAAATCGGGTGAATAGTCTTGTAAGTTGCAAGTTCGTTTATTGTACGTCCAACCTCTATAGTTTTATATAGGTTTTCAAATCGATTTCCTTAATTTCCCCTGTGGTAATAAAGTCCATTTTCTAGTTATATTTTATTCTGAAAACTGACATCACAGAAAGTAATATGGAGTAAAAATAAATAAATAAATAATGCCGGACAATTCACACAGCATCATCTAGCCCCAAGCTAAGCAGAGCTTGTGTTATGGGTACTAGATGACTGACATACTTAATACAATACATTACATGGATATATATTTTTTATTATACACAGAAAATACCCAGAACACCCGGAACAAATCTTTGTAGATCGTACAAACATTTGTCCTAAGGCGGGAATCGAACCCGCAACCTCTTGCGTCGCAGGCGGACCTTCGCCCGCTGCGCCACCGTCGCCAAAAATTACACAGAGTATCATAAGATCAGACTATCATAGAGTGTCATAATACTGACTAAATTTCAGTAGACATCACGACAATGCAACCTCTGAATCACACCGTACCACACACAATACACCAGTTATTCCGTTAGTATCGCACTAACCAACTTAACCCCCACATAAAACGAAATTATAATGTCGTACTCCCAACATAATCGTGCATTACATCACATGCACGACCCGGCACCGAACTGCACCCACCCAGTGACAAGCCGCGCCGCCGGCAGCCGCGTACAATGGCGATTGTTCTCGCATTGATCATTAGATAGTGGTTGCACTCCTCCTGCTAAATCGTATGTTATTATTTATGCTGCTTCAAGCCTAACGACCTGCGCTTGCTCTTGCGCATTCAATGGAGGGGGTATCGCTTGTTAAGTATATAATTTTGTTGTGCGTTTTATGGGTTTATGTGGTTGTTGCTATGTGTTGTAACTTTGTACATTAGTGTGGTGGAGTTCATGATAATATGTTGCTGATGCATTTTGGGTTGAAATAGAATACCTCCTTTCTACGGTTGGTGCAGTGACTAAGAGTCAGGCTGCTGCACTGCGTGTCGCGGGTTCGATTCCCGCACGGAACACGTATTTGTATGGACTACAGATAGTTGTTCCAGGTCTTGTTATTGGTTTATGTGGGTTTAAATGTTTGTAAATGCTCCCACGGTACAAGAGAAATTCCTAGTGTAAGGAATGGTTTTTTTAAACAAAAAAAACGGGTAATTTTTAATGATGTAAGGTTATATCAATAACATACCATAAAAAAAATATCGCTAGACGACAAGACAGTACAGATTATAAGAATATATGAAGAAGAGTTTACAATCTAGTGTCCTTCTAGATTAATATTGATTTAATAAGTTTTATGTAGCTACCAAATGTACAGTTTAATCTCAGACAAAAATCCTGAAAAGGTCGTAACGAATAATACCATTGTCTATGTCTAGATCCATCAAAATTTTGCTGTCATCCATTCTAATCTGTTCTCGTAGAGACGAGCTGAACAGGATGTGAGCGCAGACGGATAGTTACTTACGTTGTATTTATACTGACCACACATAATCACATATAATTTGTTGTCAATCGAACGAGCGACGATCTTTGACATTGAATCAAAAACCTATCTGTAAAAAGAATAAAGAAAAAAAGGCTAACAAAAATAATTTGACAAAAAATAAGTCACGACGAAAAATCATTCGTTGTTCTGTGATTACGCCTGATTACTAGTCTCCGATAATGGTATCGAGCAGCCATTCTATCTAGGACTATATCGTCCCTCTGAATCGCAGCGCACTAAGGTTATAAAGGGAGGTAGTGTAGTTTGATTGGGGCTCTTTGATAACTGGTGTCTGAAAAGGTTACCAGGCAAAACATGCGTCTGACAAGCATTGACGGTGGTACAAAAGACTACCTTGTAAGTCAGAGGCGTCACGAGGAATCACGTTCAATGATGATTGTGTGTAATTAGAGACGCAAATTAAATAAATTTAAAGATAGATTTTTTGGTAGCGTCTTGTGTGGAAGAATGTCAATGTTGCAACCGAGTTCTTTAGATTCGTTGATTGATCCGTGTTTGTTTGAGTACTTTTTCATTTATTAGTTTTTAATTGATTATTTAATAGCAATTTGCAGTTTGGTGATATCGATCTTTTTGAAGGCTCAGGTTTTATCGTGGAAACTATCTAAACCAAGTTTAAAATACGCTTTCAAATCATAACATTTGATACAATTCGAATAGACAAAACACCTTTTTATCCTCCACCAATTTTTGATCAAAGCGTCACCATTAAAGTTTCCTTAATAAACCTCGACGGAGGTGTACAATTAAAAACATCGAATGAAACACCGCTAATTACCAAAAAAACAATAAAGTTCGGAAGACATTAGACGATTGGCTTCGATATAGAGAAATTGACATAATGCCGATCAAAGGCGGCATTCGTTTTCAATAAGGCAGATTGACTAATAATGAACGTGGCTCGTAATCGGGATCGATCTGTCGTGAGAACTTCAAACCGTTAACTAAGACTTTTACAACTATAGAATCGGGCTTTGAAGTCGGCGAGAATACGGGAGACGACGAAAGTAAATTAGAATCCCACTTTGAACTAGATAATAAAGACAAAGAAACTCTTTCTGAGAAATATATTGAAGAAAGACGCTGTAAAATGCCTGATGACCCACATACATAATTATGTATATTCCAGAATTAGATACAGAAAGAAATATTTGAAAGCTCTGCCAGTAGTACTAGGCTAGGATAAAAAAGAAAGAAAGAAAAAATATTGATTTGCCACAGAGGACGTGCATATTATAAGTAACTAGCTGCGCCCCGCAGTGTTGCCAACTTTAAAATAGTACATAAGTTTTCTGAAATTTTCTTGTGTTCCGCGCCACTTTCTTAGTTAATTCTTTCATTACAAACACAAAATAAAAAAAGAATTAGCAAAATTGGTCCAGCCGATTACGCGTGATGCCATGAAAAATAAAAATAGGGACGCGTTTATATATACATATAGATAATGCAAAAACAAACTTGAAAAAAAAAAAAGTGCGGGTGCCTTTTTTATCTAGCCTAAGTGCAGTATGTGTTTTCGACCTAAAATAACAAGATACGGATCGGAATCGAGCGTTAATTCGAGCGATGGAGTCACACTTCGACTACGTTATCGGATATTTGATCGCAATTTTTTCATCTCAGTACTTATTGGCCAAGAATTTCTTGACAATTCCGTACACGATGACATCATCTTACTAAAGTAATATCTATATTTATACAATTATTTTTATATAGGTTTCAAAATTAGGTATGACTATCTATTTTTATTATTCTGAATACCAGTTCCTTTAATGATACCGGTAGTCTTTGAGTTGTTGATGATAAACTGGTAGGTTAAATAGGTTTGACTGGACTTGAGTTTCCTAATGACTTGCCTAGAGAAAGCATTGCTACCAAATGATCTTCCTCTTCATAGTCATCATGTAGCAATAGCTAAGGATAGCTGTCACCGTGATGTGTGTTCGACTTTTTATCATACTCACTCACTCAAAATGTTCTATCATTTAGGCAGTACACGTAAATCAGTCCTCAAAAAACTCGCTCCCGCTCGCTCACCATCCCGTTCACCGGCCCAACATCTAACAGCGACTTTTATAACAGATACACTCAAAAGAAATCCACCTATTTTGAATTCGTCACGCAATTTGTCAATCAATTTGCCGTCACCGCTCCATAGATCGTCCAAACTCCATTATATGTCAATTTATATACATAAAAAATAACTCTTTGCGCTCGCCGCTCGCATATTAATTCCTATAAAATTAATTGCGATGACAAATCCATTAATTTAAATTGCCCACAACTGGTTCCGTCATCACATAAGTTGGTTCGTTTACAATTTTTATAGTGTAGCTTTTAACTTTTGATCTTTAAGTGTCGAGATGATGTGCATGGATGCAGTTTTTGTCATTGTGTCTTCGTTGTTAAATTGATTTTATCTTAATGTGGGAGTTTTAGCTTTGGTAGCGTTAATATTATTATTGTTTATTTCGTTGTTGGTGTCATTCACAGGCTGCCTTATAGAAGATACATTTAGCAGCATAATAGCAAACAAATGAAAATCAATGTGGAGGGTTACAAGACTAGAGGGAGACCAAAGAAACGACGGATGGATTGTGTGAAAGATGATATGGCTAGGAAGCAGGTGCCTTCTCAGATGACGGCAAATAGAAATAGATGGAAGAAGAAGACATGCTGCGCTGACTCCAAATAAATTTTGATAAGGGCAGGAGGACGATAGCAAACAAATGATCGTTTATTATGTTTCTGTTGCAGTATTCGTACCAACCAGCGATCAAAAAAACGTTTATCAAATAATAATCTCCATGAACCAATCTATACAAATTATAATTTTATGACATGTTCAATTTGGTTTTCCTAGAAGGTAATTTTAGACTAGATATTTTGATTTGATAACTGAAACTTATACCCATTAGCAATTTATTATCACTATGCCAATTTAAAATTAATAACTTTATCCATTTCAAAGTAATTAACTGTTAGAAATAGATCATCATCATCTGCCTAGCCTTTTCTCAACTATGTTGCGGTCGGCTTCCAATGTCGCAATGTCGCTTAACAGCGTGCTTCTCCCGGTCTGTTCCGACTTTCGGTATCTCGGTTCACTCGTGCAAAGTGACGGAGAAATAGATCGGGCTGTCAAGCACCGAATTAACATAGGGTGGATGAAATGGCGGCAGGTAACGGGAACAACCTGTGACCCCCATATTCCCCTTAAACTTAAGGGGAAGATTTACAAAACAATGGTCAGACCTGCTGTCTTGTATGGATCAGAATGTTGGGCCGCAAAAGGCATGAATGAAAGGCAGTTACATGCAGCTGAGATGAGAATGCTGAGGGGGATGTGTGGTGTTACGCGAATGGATAGAATAAGAAATGAGTATGTAAGAGGAAGTCTTAAAGTTGCGCCTGTGACCGAGAAGTTGTGTGGAAATCGGTTGTCATGGTATGGGCATGTGATGCGAAGGAATGAGGACCATGTTGTGAGGAAAGTTTTGAGTATGAATGTGCAGGGTTACATGAGTAGAGGAAGACCAAAGAAAAGATGGATGGATTGTGTGAAAGAGGATATGGCAAGAAAAGAGGTGACCCATGAGATGACGGCAAATAGAGATGTATGGAAGAAGAAAACATGCTGCGCCGACCCCAAATAAAATTGGGATAAGGGCAGGAGGATGATGATGATGATGTTGCGGTCGGCTTCCAGTTTAACCGGATGCAGCTGAATACAAATATTTTACATGGAGCAACTGCCTATCTGACCTCCACAACCCAGTTACTGGGCAACACGATACCCCTTGGTAAGACTGGTTGTCAGCCTTGCAGGCTTCTGACTACCCGTAATGACTGTCAAAGATCTACAAATGACAGCCGGGACCAACGGCTTAATGTGCTTTCCGAGGCATGGAGGAGTCCCGATATGTTACGAATGGTCACCCATCCAAAGACTGACCTCGGCAAGCGTAGCTTAACCTTCGATCAACCCGTGTGGCTGTTTTTATTTAGCCACGAGCTCCTCTTCTGTTACAAATAGATGTGTTAACGAATTTTATTTTTAAGTTACATATATACATACATGAACTCACGCCTTTTTGCCCACGGGGGTAGGCAGAAACTACAGAACGCCACCTGCTACGATCCTTACATACTCCTTTTGCTTCGTTTACGTTCATACATCTGGTCGTACACGCATGCCGGTTGGGAGTGCTACGCACCTTACTTTTTTGAGGTATATTTTTGTCTGAAAACTCTTAAAAGCGAAGTAAAAGTAGAAAGAGCTATTGTTTGTTCGAAGTTTATTTAATATCCTATTGTATTTATGTTCATGATACAATAAATAAATAACCAAATAGTTTTCCGTTAGTAAGTATCTATAGCTGTTAAAAGCTTGCTATTTTCTCTTCGATTCCATATATACCAATAACAATGACATTATATTCCAAATACTATATTTTTACGAGCACAACGTGACAAGATCCTCAGCTGTTATGACTATTGTGATAGATATCCAGTGTTTTACTGTTATTTCATCCATCGACCTCAATAGAAATACCGTCACCTTCACATCAATAATTATTTTCTAATAAAATATTTATATATCCATCGATATATCTCCTAACTACTCGATATGTCCCTATAACGATGATCCGAAACGAAACGCTTGCAATTAAGTAGCATTGACTCGATATCTATCGAGTTTAACTATCGATAAAATTGTGCGTGGATAAAGGTTTTATTGGTAGGCATCATTACTATACATAGCCATTACCATTTTAGTTTCAAACGTCCGAGTTATTTTTTTGAATATTATTTTAGAAAGTGCCAACACAACTTTTTTTAATTTTTTTTTATACGCAAACTGTGCAGTTTTCCATAATAGGTGGGTAATGAAGCGTTATGGATTCATAAAAATCAGAGATCGATTAAATAGAAGGATAAATACTAAGATGTCTTTTTCTGTGGCAAAGTTATTATTTTTTATGATTTTCCCATCTACGACTGTCGTGATATTTTAAAAGTTTATTTTGGGAAATTACTGTGTTTATGTCAGTTTGTTTATATTTATTTCCTTTTAACTGTATTCTGCTGTTCCAGTGTTTACATTGGATAGACGAAGAGATTTTTTAGGAAATTTCATCTTTCGGTCTACAGGGTGACTTTTAACTAATTGATAATCGTTCAGTCACATTTTGGCGAGTCATCGTCAACTTTTATGTACTGAACAGAGCTATTTTTTTTATATTTTAGAGGTGTTCCAATAGCAACAGTTTCTATAAAACTATATATCCAAATGTTAAATCTTATATATAAAATTCTCGTGTCAGAATGTTTGTTCCCATACTCCTCCGAAACGGCTTGACCGATTCTCATGAAATTTTGTGAGCATATTGTACTCAATATGCTCACAAAATTTCATGAGAATCGGTCTATTTATTCAACATCTATTTATTTATTTTTTTTTCAAATAAAAAAATAAAAAATTAGGCGGTACGAAGTTCGCGGGCACAGCTAGTATTTTATAAAGGTTAATTATGTATTTTTACCAAAAGTTTAGTTTAGTTTCATGAGTACTTTAACCGCTTTCAAAGTTGCCAAAGATTTTAAAGTCATTTTGCATACTTTCATTAAATTATACATTAAACTGGACCAAAGGAACGCCAGTAGGTACTCAATTCTGTATTGCATTTCACAATCTAGGCTTAGGTGGTAAACATTTTTTGGAAACAATCGTGGACTCAGTTGGGCACAGCAAAAGTAAGATATGTGGAGAGGTATGGGTGTAGCAGATCCTACTAATATTATATATGTGACAGTTTATGAGCATGTATAGATATTTGTTAATTTTTCATACAAAAATAATTGAACGGTATTTGATGAAACTTCACGGCATTATAGCTTATACCTACATCAGAGTAGCATATAGACTGAAATTCATAAAATAAATACGATAGCATAGTCGCGGGAGGCTGGACTTACGAAACTTATTAAAATTTTAATTCATGCTTCTTAAACTACACATACGAGTAACATGCCTAGCAGTAGGCACGCTTCAATCGACAATCTATCGAAACACGTTATCTTGCAAAGAAATCCGGATTCAAAGAGTAAAATGCGGATAATTTTTGATTTCTTTTGTTATCAAGCATAGCTAAGAACACTCCCGACTAATTCACCTTTCAAACAAAATAACAGAATCAAAATCGGTTCATCCATTCGAGAGCTACGATGCCACAGACACACACACACACAGACACGTCAAACTTATAACACCCCGTCGTTTTTGCGTCGGGGGTTAAAATGACTAGCTTTCAATAGGTTTAGTCAGTCTTTCAAACTTGACTCAATCTAGACGGTCAGATTCAGATCAGATTTAGCTAAAATTCTTCACAACTTTTAGTATCGCGATGGGCCGCGTAATTGCCATTGACAGCTAGTGTAGAAGATGAGTAAAACCATATGAGGTCATCGTGCCATCAAAACATGTTTTTCTAATAAATTTTAATAATTAGAAATCGTGTTGTGCAATCTACATACATGTCATGCGTCAATTAACGTTGGTGTTTATAAAACCAATTTGTAGAAAGTTCTTCTGCTTGACAAACAAGTCAATAATAATTGAAGTTATCTATTTAATTCATAATTTTTGATGGACGTAAACACGTGAGTATTAATTGAAAGATAAACAAGATGAAAAATATACAAGTTAACTGGGAAATGTTACAAAATATTTGTTATCTTTTGATTAAATTTTAAATCTAATCTAAAAGTTTTCTGAGGAAAATTGAATAGCACCTGAGTATTTAAGTTTAAAGAAAATCCTTACTAAGTTATTTCAAATAAATATTTTAAAAAGAGCTTCGAGCAGCACCGGAAGAGGCTCTCGTTAGGCAGCTGGATCAAGCACTTGATTCAGAAGGATGTACTTCTGGACAAAGTTCGTATAGTTAGGAGGTTGGAGGGTCTCTGAAACCCTGACCGCCGAGTAGCTTGGACACTGTTCCCTATAGAGGTGGGATACTTGTATTTTTTTGTAAATCAAATATTTAATAATAATATTGTATTTAATTTATTTAAATAATAAAGAAAAAACAAATTACCATTGTAAACATTTCAAAAACCTCTCACAGACACACTTGAAAAATGTTACTATTCAGTGCAGTATTTTCTTAACTGATAAGTTAGTGTAAGTTTCCATTTTAAACCAATTGTTTAAAAATTTTGCATGCTTATAATGGAAACGCTAACAAGGTGTATCCTGACTTTTGTACCTACATTCATAGGAAATAAATACATCTATTATATTTACCCAATTGTCAAAAAAGCCGGATACTGGAATGCAATTCTGGCTACCATCACAATTTGTGGAATGTTAAATCGATATTTCAATGCACTATTGTTACTTTAAATGATCAGTTATCATGGTGGTTATTATAATTATCCTTGGCTGCAAGTGATATTATGGTATTTCGATTGTAAATGCTCGGAATTTTGTTCCTTTTCATTGAAATCGTAAAGAGATATCTACATACTACTATGGTATTTTCTGTAGCCACTCCGGTAATGCAAAAGCGTCAGTAGTGACATGCATACTTTTAACAGACTCATTTACACAAGCCCTTCTTGTAAATGTTGTTGTAAGTAATATTTTTCCATCTCAATCCTCTCAGTAGTATATCGGAGACTGGGAAGGTGCCCGGTTGGTGGCAATAGGCTTGCCTCTTGTAGCATAAAACTTATACATAACTAGCGAAATGTGAGTGTACTATACTACACCTCTGCTTGAACCTTCGGGGTAAGCAGTCTCTTGCCGTCCAGCTATTCAGAAAATCGAGATGGTAAAATCTAATTACACATTGTCTCATCCGTGAATCAAGCTCAAAACTTCATGCTCTGCAATAGCGGTTGCAAGCACGAGGCAGTCAATTTTGTTAATTCTATTAATTTCCGTTTAGAATGGCCACACCATTACTTTCTTTGAGACGTCATCCATCAGCTTCACTTGAAACATTCCGAATTTAGGACGCAATCTACTCTTTTGTCTTATAAATTATTTAAATAGAGAACAATGTGTAGTCAGATGCGCCTTTTGTTTACTTGTAGGAGCTATTGTCGGAAGCACTTACCGTAAAATTACCCATCTAACCACCACGTACACTATGTAGTATATAATGCTCCAAGCCTATTGTCTCTTGCAACGAGTCCGCATTGCGCATATTCCATTGGACGACTCCGTTCTGTCAATTACCTGAAGCGACAAATTCATATACCGTAACATCCGCGGCTTATGTGCCACAGCATACATCATATTCTAATATGAATATGTAGTGCTTCAATTTTTGTGATTGGCTTTTGTTCTTTTGTAATTACTCTGTGGTAAGGCTGGGTGTTCCGTCAAAGTTTCAATTGCGCGTTCTAGAATCAATTTCGCAATTGTGCAATCTTTATTCTGTTGTTCTTTAGTTCTATTTTTGTCTTTGCTGTTGTTTTGTGAACGGTAAATGTATGTTGGTGAGTTAGTAAGTGTCAGTAGTCACGGTTAGGTGGTTGCATGTTGCTTCACCGAGGTTGCTAAAGCTGTCGTAGATAATGTGCTGTGTTGATGATTACACTGATATGTGTAACGGACTATCTTTACGTGCACCGAGTTCGTATTGAGCGATATTTCTTTTATTCTGTTGGCTGTATCATCTATTATGTTGGTAGTGCGTAAATTGCAATTAAGGAGATTTGTTGAATCATAATTCTGTTGATTGGGATTGTAATGTGTATCTAACTGGGGTTTATAGTTATGGTGTGTGTGTTATTAGAGTTTATAAACCAACATTGTTGAGAAATTATTATTTTCCACCATTTTTTCTCGTGTGATTTTGGATATTATGTTTGGTATGCTCTTTTTTATTTTGAATATCTGTACATACACATATGAGACTATTTAGATACGTCATCATCCTCCTGCCCTTATCCCAATTTTATTTGGGGTCGGCGCAGCATGTTTTCTTCTTCCATACATCTCTATTTGCCGTCATCTCATGGGTCACCTCTTTTCTTGCCATATCCTCTTTCACACAATCCATCCATCTTTTCTTTGGTCTTCCTCTACTCATGTAACCCTGCACATTCATACTCAAAACTTTCCTCACAACATGGTCCTCATTCCTTCGCATCACATGCCCATACCATGACAACCGATTTCCACACAACTTCTCGGTCACAGGCGCAACTTTAAGACTTCCTCTTACATACTCATTTCTTATTCTATCCATTCGCGTAACACCACACATCCCCCTCAGCATTCTCATCTCAGCTGCATGTAACTGCCTTTCATTCATGCCTTTTGCGGCCCAACATTCTGATCCATACAAGACAGCAGGTCTGACCATTGTTTTGTAAATCTTCCCCTTAAGTTTAAGGGGAATATGGGGGTCACAGGTTGTTCCCGTTACCTGCCGCCATTTCATCCACCCTATGTTAATTCGGTGCTTGACAGCCCGATCTATTTCTCCGTCACTTTGCACGAGTGAACCGAGATACCGAAAGTCGGAACAGACCGGGGGAAGCACGCTGTTAAGCGACATTGCTTCAGGACTGGAGAGACCGCCGAAATCGCAGAACATATATTCAGTTTTGGTTCTGCTGATTTTCAAGCCCACACTCTCCAGCCTCTGTTGCCATTTCTCCAGTCTGCTCTGGATCTCAGGTCCATCTTCACCGACAAGAACAATGTCGTCGGCAAATAACATGCACCAGGGTGCCTCTTCCTGTATGTCCGACGTCAGGGCGTCCATTATCAACAAGAAGAGGTAAGGGCTTAATGCCGACCCTTGGTGCAGTCCTACAGCCACACTGAACTTGTCGGTGTTGCCAGCAGCCGATCGGACATACGTCCTAGACCGGCTGTACATTGCACACATACGTCCTAGACCGGCTGTACATTGTACTATTTAGATACGTATTCGGTATAAATCTACTTCATTCTCCTGCTTTTATCTTACTATATTTGGCGTAGCTTGTCTTCTTTTAAAGCTACATATGTACAAATATTTCTGACTTATTCTAATTCTAGTCTAAACATGAAAACAAAATAGCCGTAACGTGAAAAAATGTTACTTATTCCAAACATATCATACAACAAGTCAAGGAGCAAGGAGACGATGAATCATTTTCAAAATCATAAAATTCACAACTTTTTCCCCACAAATCAATCACATTCCTCACTCCAACAAAATGGAAGACATGCAGTAATAATCTCAATAAAACAAAGGAAAGTATTTTGTCAAAAAAGCGGAGTTGTCTCGCTTTAGGGCGCTTGAAGCGTATTATTATGCAGATCCGACACCGTCGCCCGTGGGGACCGCCGACTTAGAGTACCAGGCTTACATGGGGCACAAGGACGATGTGAAGAATATGACTAAAGACTTACTATTACACTTTTTAGGAAAGAGGAAGGTGAAAAGACATGAACAAAATTGAGGAAAGAGAAGCAACGTTTAGATAATAATTTGGTTTAAAAACTAATCTAAACAAACTTAAAGGACTTTGAAGGAAAAGTTATAATTTATCGATGATAAATGGAAATATAATTCAGTTATTAAATAATAAAATGTTTGTGAACCCATTACTGCAATAAACCTATACAATTCCCATGGCAATACAACAATCATGAATGTCCAGGAACTATAAATTATCAAACGGTACTTAAATATGTTAATAATGCAAGAAACACTTGTTAAAAGGGTGCAAAAACATCGACAGTACTTTAATAGAACGTCGTACAATAATGTTGAATCCATTAAGAACCAAGTAACGCCACCTGTCAACTTAGACATAAACTATCCTGGCAACTAGCGAATGTTGCTAGCCTTTGAAATAATTTATAACCGACATTCTGATCGCCTGCCTTGACAAGACATCCAGTCAACTCCAGTACTCCATACAATGGACAAGAACTTAAATATTTTAGCTTAATTGACGTGTCTACTTTACTACTTAAATAAACTAGCTTGCCTAGTTAAGATAAAGAATCAATAAGCATTTTATAATACCACTCGTGCATTATGGAATCATTTAACAAATTTTACCAAGGGTATGGAGCAACACTGTAACTGGGTTATAAAGATCAGCTAGGCAGTCAGTCCTTGCAATTGGTCGGGCTGGAAGCCAACCTCAACATAACTGGGAAAAAGATAGGAAGATGACAATTGAATACTTGTCAATAGGTTTTGATTTGCTGATATTTAATACTTATGTTAGATTCGAAATCAAATATAATCTGACCAGATATAAATCTTCTGAAATTCATATTTCGTATCGCTTTAATGAATACAAAACAGCGCCATGTAACCCATCTCGAAATGTCATCCGAGGGCGGTGACGGAATGTCAAAAATTCTGCTCAAAATGTGACCACGGCCGATGTTATTGGAGTCTGATGGACGCCCGGGGACATCAAGCCTTAGCGTTTTAGTTCGCAGAAATATTTTTTGCATACATTATTACGTAGGTGATTCATCAGTCTCTAAGATAGTTTCAAGCCATTATTTTTGCTGATTGTCGGACATTTTCGAAGATTGATTCAATTTCTGTGAATGAGTAGTGAAGGAATGGTTTATCTGAGGCGTAGTACCGATTCTACGGAATGTGTTTTGTTTTATATGCATTAGTTTCCTGTATGCTTACTGATTGCGTTGACACTTTTTCATGATGCTGGATGTGTTTATATACACGAGTGGTCTCTTTTCTTGACAAGCCCAACACACTGTTCTCAACCGCTACAACTCTTGAAAGTCTCGATCAACCGTGGCGATCACTAAAAAAGCCGTGGGTCAATGAAGCTCGACGAGTCCCGGAGAAACGATTAAACTGGATCCTGCAACGAAATTTACCAGAAAATAACAGCGGAGGAGGTAGAAAAATACATCATTTCCACGAGAGCTCTCTTGTATAATGGGTGGTGTGGTAAGTGGCTGGCAGGGAGCACCGTTAATGCTACAGATAAGATCATACAGCTATCACTAATCCGCCACCCAACGGTCATAACGAAAGCCAGCACAGTGGACATTTACAGCCCATAATTACGGAAAAAACAGTACAAGTAACGTCAAAATTTATTCACAGAGACGTCGGAAAACTTTTCAACTCTAATCTGTCTATCAATCTTAGTTGTTAAGCAACGTATAATAAAAGTGGTCATCGTAATTCGAAATCTTACAGCGGATCGAGTTGACCGCTACCACCACTGTGTGTGACCGTTCCACACTGCGCACATCTGAATAATTCATACGCTACGTAATTAAATGTCTTGCCAGGTAAAAAATAACGACACCTTCCTGTGGGATTTCTTAATATATGATTTACTATTACGTGATAGTTGAAAGAGTGGTTAGGAGCTTAAGGTAGGAGAAAAAAGGTGCATGCTTGCAGTAAAAAATTGCTTAAAAAGGCTGTTTTAGTTACTAGTGCTGTATTTCCGCGAAAAGCTTGGTTTGCATGAAACAATACAGCTGTTACTTGGTGCATTGCAATGGGTGTTCCATATTTATTATTATTGTATATGGAAAGTCAGTTTTTCTGTCGTATACGGTGGTCGTTGTGTATAATGTAGTAGAGTTCCTGACAAAACATACAAGTAGTATTTATTCTATTCGTCTTCGCATAAAATTACCTGATTAATATACGAAATATTGTTCAACTAATTGTAAACCATTAAGTAAGTAAGGAGTTTCTTGCCCATTCTTCTATATACGTAACTTCTTTTTGGTAGGGGCAATTTGCACATTTTTTTTTTACTTTTCTTGTACTTACTTGGACTAAAGTAGCTGCTGCATCAAAGGAGTTTGGATATACATACCTTTAATACTTATTATATTGCTATCAACGAAATTGCACGTGGATAAAATATACATAAATTGGAATGCATAAATAAACGAATATAATATATTCGTTTATTTATGCATTCCAATGTACCCAGTTGCATAATAATTATTTGCACGTGTACCCAAATGTAATTCATGAAAACGAAATTAAGGAGTTGACTCACTGCATCAATAAAAAAGTAAGACCTATCATTACGATTTCAATTGCGTTGAAAATACTGATTTTATAATAATTATGATGAAAAAACACTATAATTGCATTAAGTGCATTTGAAACACACTGCGTTCAGTTAAATATCAAGTGCCAATAAAGAATTTCCTCTATTATTATTCATTATTTTGCTTGCAAGGTTTTTTGTAGTTTGAGTATGGATTTTTAGTTTTAATAGTGGCGTGAAAAGATTTGACATCTCCGGAAGTTTATTGATGAATATATCTAAACATGATTTATAAACATACATACCAATTCATCCAGAAATGACGATGATGCCATCTAGCCGATTTCGGTCACAGCGACTGTATTCGATGGCTTCCTAGGGTGGTTGTTGAGAGCTTTGTGGTGTGCTGCTCTTTGATGTGCTCTCATATCCAACTTTGGTCGAAAATCTCCGAGCACAGAGCGGACATTTCAGAACACCATTGACTATATTAATAAATAAATAAATAATGCTGGACAATCCACACAGCATCATCTAGCCCCAAGCTAAGCAGAGCTTGTGTTATGGGTACAAGATGACTGATATACTTAATACAATACATTACATACATAGATATTTTTTATTATACATAGCAAATACCCAGAACACCCAGAACAAATCTTTTTAGATTGTACAAACATTTGTCCCAGGGCGGGAATCGAACCCGCAACCTCCTGTGTCGCAGACGGACCATCGCCCGCCGCGCCACATCGGTCGTCATATTGTAAGTTATACTTTTAAGTGGCCTTGATTTAAGGTCTCTTATTATCTAAGAGCGAACTTCTTCCCTCTTCAAAGGCGTTGACCTGTTGAAAAAAATAAATAATAATATAGCTTTATTTATTTCATGCATGCCTAAATTACAGAAAATATAAAAAAAAAAAATTGAGGAACTGGTAAATTCACAACTATTGATAACAATCAAATAGTTGCAGTACATAAATTAGACATTTGATTCACTTAAATTTCTTATTCAATGAATTAAAAAAGTGTCCTCTATCCATTAGTAGAATTTCTATGTGATTTTAAATCTTACAGCTTTTAATGTAATTTGGTATGTGATTTAACTATATGAGACGTACCTGTCTATCTTAAGGGCTTAAAAAGGCTTGCTGTACGTATATTTACCGTCACAGATCATTTTACCGTCGTCAGTAAATGCAAAGAAAGGAACTTTTTTGCGAGCACACTCGACTGTGACGTCACGTTTTTGCTCTAATCTACGACGTTACTCCTCAGTGGGTAACAACCTTAGGAACAAGCGCAAGCGCATAAAAAGCTGTTACATATTTATTTCAGTTTACTGGAACGTCGTATAATGTTTTTAGATTTGTTTAACAAGTAGTATTGTTTTTGTAATAGTCAATAAGATTTGACATTACTCATGGGGTTGCCAGGATAATGTACACTAATTATATAATATACCTAATAATATATTATAATAGAATATTATTCTGTACTTTTATCTGGTTTCCTTACCTGTGTTTGCTGCTTGTGATCCTAAGATCTCTATTAGATTATTTTATGTATTTTTGCTTTATGTAAGTTACTTGTTCTTTTTGTTCACTTTTGTATAGCTTTTATTTTTGTAAGTTTAAATGTAAGAAGCAATCTCCGAAACTTGTATTCTTATTTGAAAAATTCTATCACTAATGGAAAGCTACATTATTGATAGGCATATATCATTATTTATAAAAATATATAAGTACACCAAGTCGTGGGTGGTCACTAGTATGTGAATTAACTGTGTACCCACTAAATAGTTTTGCTTGCAGTGTTTATATTTTAAAGAAAAAATATGGTAAACAGAACAAATAAAATGCAGACAGCGTCTAAAACAAGCAGATAAACAAAAGTCAAAATAACATACCTTTAAAAACAATTAAATTCCAGTAATCGCTAAAAATAAGTTTGATAGATTAACCAAAACTACCTTAATGTTAGATATTGTTCAAAATAGCCCCCTTAAATCACTGATGCTCTAATTAATGTTCGAAATTTAAAAGAATACTTATAATTACAGCAGATTCCTGGATTACGGTTGGCTCTGTAATCTTTTGCAATTTTCTCTTAATCGCTCGGGTTTAAAGTGACCAGTTTCCAATGGCCCCGCGTCACTTTACCATTCCTTCGCGAAACTGGTCAAAGTGTTCAGGGTAGTGTGGTTTATGAGGGTCATCTGCAACTGGTTGTTTTAAATGGTACCTCGAGACATTTGGACTTATGTGATAATGCTAGGGCAAGATGGTAGAAATTTGATAATTCGCGGTTAGGGAAACGATCGTTTTAATAATAAGTTGGGACGAATTGTTAGTGAATTATCCTGTGGAACAGATAATATGTGGAGCGGCACAGAAATGTTCGCTTCAAAAATATTTATTTCCAAGTAGTTTTCGCGGGTATTTCTATTTTTGGATTACCTTAGACTAAATAGGTACCTCTAAAGTAGTAAAGATACTTTGTAAATATTTTTCAACATAGCATCTTGACCTTGCCATATGTAAATAAATTGGTATAATAAAATTACAATAGCATGTACTAATTGTAAGAAATAATTGCGAACGATGAGGACACTTCAAGTTAACGACTTACTGCAAAATTGGTCGTAATTACACACAATTAAAATGCTAATTCAGTTACATCAAAGTCATTCACACTGATGATTTGTCTGACTTCTTACCTAGATATTTGTTCAGAATAAGACTTTATAACTTGCAATTATTCTTCTAATTTACTTAGGAGAAATAATCAAATATGTATCAAAATAAGTAAACAAATGAAAGTCTATGATTTGAATGGCTGACACAATGATTGCCCGCCAAGTCTATAGTTAAGCGATTGTACTACTTATTTTAAATTCAGAACACGTCAAACAAGAAAAACAAGTGCAAATACGAGTATAAGGATTAATTTTTACATTTCACCAAAAATGCTTTTCAAAGTGACCTCGGCGCGTCTCCTCAGTTTTTATGGGTTAAAAGCACCCAAGACAACCATTTATCATGGACCCGTCAAAATCTAATTGTGCCGCCTGGCTAACCACCGCGTTGTGACCATAATTACGCCCTTTATTTTTTTACACAAAGAACTAAATCGACTTTAAGGTTTTTTGTTCCACGATCACCGAAAGACGCAATTTGGTCGATATTCCAAATATTTCACTGTGATATTTCATAAAAGTGATCGTCATTTTTATGATGATCCGCCAAATTCGATAATTGGATACTTTTTTTTGGTGATCAATGAAAAAATGTGGATCGTCCGAGATGAAACGACGGCGAGATGGTTTTTTTTTCTACAGATCCTTGCAATGAGGACACTTTCATTGATCGTACTGCACATTCTACTAAAACCACTGGGGATATCATTTTAACATCATCTTCGGAACATGTCGTGGAAATTTAGGTTACTTATTTAAGGCGACTCTAGATTACGATATAACATTCAAGGTTACACGGATTTTATACTCTCGTAGTTCCAAAAAGTTGCTTTATTTTTTTCTACTTAAAAAACAATAGTGCAGTGTCCCTAAAAATTCTGATTGGTCCCAAAGTAGGATTACTCAAAAATACTGGACATGTATTTTTTCTTTTGTCTCGTAAACCAAAAATGACGACGATATAGTGCGTTGAAATTGCGCGTGACATCACGCCGTGCTACACTTTTAACGTAACAGTGACGTCACAAGCCCCTTCTCCTGAACTTTGATGTGTTATATCTTTGTCACTTTTTATTGATTTGAGTAAGCAAAAAAATACGTGTCTAATATTTTTTGGTAATCTTACTGACGGACTAAATAGACTTCATATATTTTTACCTACGACATCCCTATTCTACAAGCCATAATTTTGACGACAGCAGACCTATACTGGACATTTTACCAAATTGAAAAAAGTTTTAAGTGGAAATACTTATAAGTTATAAAAGTCTTATATGCACATATCATATCAGACTTATATATAAAAAAAAAGTATTTTGGAATTCCTCGGTAACATATTTTAAGCCATATAATTAAACTATTATTAAGGCTTAAAAAAAAATGCCACGAGCAAAATATCGGACAAAAGTCTAAATACATTAAACATTATTAACTTTGAAGATGATGAGAATGAAAAAAAAAACAGTTTTGGGGTTGGACTGTAAAAAATCGACTCCCGCGCACGATTCGGTTACAAAGCATTATCGTTCACGATTTCGTAGATAAATTGGTAGCTATTTTATAAAATTACATGGTTTTAATAAAAGTAAGCAAAATAGGCGTTTCTAATATAGTATTTTTAGTAAGGGGGTGTGCTTGCAACTGAGGGAGGCGTCAAAGGTAGCTATTAGTGTACTTTACCGAAATTGGTATAAAGAAACTTATACCACAAAGAATAGCTATTCAGGGGTAGTTTTTGCTGTGGGAAAAAAACTAATTTACAATCAAGATATTTTAAAAAATTACGTCATCTTTTTTCAGCCAGATATAAATATGTACTTCTTTAAAAAACATTTTTAGTACCAAACATAGAACAATACTTATGATTCGAATTCCAGTAGTGTATTCGAAATATATTATTCTCACTGCACCGTTGAACATGTTCTCATCTTCAGACCAAATCAAATAGTTTCTCACCCAACTAAATACGTCTTAGATTGTCCAGCCCCTAAGTCCAGTACCCTATAAAAACTGATTAGAATCCCATTCCTGCACCGTGTTCCTCAGACTACAGCTATCAATCACTCTGTGTGGGATGACTCTAATTATAGGGATTAAGGGCACTACGAAGTACCAGGTAATGGTACCAAGCCGCCCCATAATAGAACCGAAACGCGGGACAAAAATTAAACTTTAATCAAACTTGTTATTCGTCGTGTTATTAATAGTTTTTTAGAAAACAAAGAAGTAACATAAAACAGAAATAAATAACTACAACTGGTTGTTCATGAATATGTTTATTAGGATTTTTTTGCTATCCAACTCTAATTGTATTATAAGTCGTCGTAATATTTTGGTCTTAATTATTTTGCCCTAATTAATCAGTATTAAACTCTGGTCTCGCTCCATTGTGTGTAGATACTTACTACTTTACTGCACGTGGTGTCAAAAAACTTCAATAAAATAAGCATCTACCTATACTACTTCTGTTTATGATTTGATTTGCTCTCACAATTTACCGCCTACCGATGACCGACAACAACTTACACTGCACTGTGGGGTACCGTGTTGCCCAGTAACTGGGTTCTGGATAAGAAGTCGCTTCTCTTAAAATACTAGTATTCTTGGTACATCTAAATGTTGACCGACAACAACTTACAATGTATCGTGGGGTACCGTGTTAACCCAGTAACTGGGTTGCGGAAAACAGATAAGAAGTCGCTTCACGTCCAATACTGGTATTCAGCTGCATTCCTTTAACCTGTAATACACTTGTACATAGTTGGGAATGATGGCAGATGATGATTTCTGTGTCCCTATCGTAAATCACAATCTCGACAAATCGGGCTGAAGTTAGGCTAGCACTCAATAACACCTTTCCATATTTTAAATTGTTCAGAATAAGGTTAGTTTTAAGTCTTTGTGTGTACATAAGTACACAAACTGTCACTTATGTGACATACAAAAATATTGTGGTATCTTATGGTTAAAGTGATACTTTTGACCCTAGTAAGAAAACTACGTGGAATTAGAGCAAATATCTCCGATGGACCAAAACGCAATTGGCACATTTAAGCCACGTTCAAGAACTATCCACTTCATAATAGGGTAGTGTCCTTAAAAGTTCTGATTGGTCCGAAAGTTGGATTATTATTAATTATTTATTCTTTTGTCACTTAAACCAAAAATGATGACGATATAGTGCGTTGACACGTGACGTCACGCCGTGCTACACTTTTCACGTAAAAGTGACACAGTCCAGTCAAGTCACAAGCCTCTTTTCCTAAACTTTGATGTGCTATATCTTTGTCACTTTTTATTGATCTGAGTAAGCAAAAAATACGTATTCATTATTTTTTAGTAATCTAGCTGACGTACCAAATAGACTTTTTATATTTTAACTTAGGACACATCCCTATTGTTCAGATCATCGGTGAGATTTGTCCTAACTTGGCTTTTTGTATTTATTCAGCTAACAACTTAAATTAAATAAATTTCAGTAGTATAAAAAAAGTTTTAAAACTGACCACAATATATCACACAGTAAAACCTAATCGATCTCAATCTACTAAAGTACGAAAAATTAAATCCCTAAAGAAATTGGAACAAAAAACGTATTACATGCATTTAACGGTAAGAAAAAAGGCACAAAATCGGAGGCACACGAGGGCTGTTATTTTTCGGTCACTATATTTAGGGAACGCACCTTGAAGGGGGTTAGTTAATTAAACATGATGCGCCTGCGCCACGGATCTAAATCTTAGGCAGCCATTACACCAGTGGCTCTCAACATTAGGACGTGGGTACCTACTCTATGATGATATAAAACTAGAGCAAAAGATACTTGTTTTTATTCTTGCTATCCCATTTTCTGGAACATGCATATCGTGAACAATTCATGAAAATTGTACTGAAATATTTATCAAAACCCTGAAACCACACTAACTTTTTAAAAGGTCAACATTGACAATTGGCAATACATAAATTCGTAAAAATTACCAATTCAAATGAGGCTACTAAATGGTATTAAAAAATGTCCATTCCGTACAAACTCTAACTTCGATGTATCATTTTATAACAGAGAGATACGTCGAACTTTGAACACCCCAGAGCCACGATTATTAATTGGGCGTAAACCCCACGAGATTGGGCTCGCCTCCTGATACAGATTCGACTTTAATTCTGTTGATTACTCGTTCTCAATGGGTACGCTTTTGTTTCGGCCAAAGAAACAGTCAAGGAGAAAGCTTATTGAGAGCAACGAATCTTTTGTTTCTTTCAAGTATCAAGGATGGACGTGAAACATTATTAATAACATATTCTTAATTATTTTACTCTACAGAACCTGCTGAGAACTACAGGGACATTAAAATGCAACCCTAATATATTGTTCAAACCATCATCAACATCCTCCTGCCCTTATCCCAATTTATTTGGGGTCAGCGCAGCATGTTTTCTTCTTCCATACATCTCTACATGCCGTCATCTCAATAGTCACCTCTTTTCTAGCCATTTCGTCTTTCACACTATCCATCCATTTTTTCTTTGGTCTCCCTCTACTCTTGTAACTCTACTCTACTCTTGTAATTAATACTCAAAACGTTCCTCACAACATGGTCCTCATTCCTTCGCATTACATGCCCGTACCATGACAACCGATTTCCACACAATTTCTCAGTCACAGGCACCACTTTCAGACTTCCTCTTACATACTCATTTATTATTCTATCCATTTGTATAATTCAAAACAATGTCATAAATAAGGGCTAAAATTATACAACAAACTAAAAAGGCATGCCATCTATCGCGTCCACAATCCTGTCAATAATCATTAAGAGGAGCCAAAAATAATGATGACAGAACACCGCCGACGACACGCGTAGTTAAACGAAAGCTTTCATATTCCCCAACAAAAATAGAAGGCAAATTGACAGATGACAAATAAGACTGTTAACACTACGGTCACGGAACCATAAACCAATGACACATGACCCATAGATCGACATAAAAATTCCCTTTCAAACTCCATGGAAATAAGAACCAAAAGAGATGGGGAAGACCATGGTATACTGGTTGACGATAGTAAATATTTCTACCGGGGCTAAATGTGATAAAATACATCAAGACATTGTCGTTATAACAAGATAGATGGCCACACAAAGTCGGTAACACATTCCTTTGAACAACAAGATTAGAACAGATATACACAAAGTGTTGTTGGAATTAAGGTCTGTTGTTCAATTGAATAGGACAGCAAATGAATGAAATCAAAGAGATATAAAATATAAACAAACATGATATAGCCCTGAGGCCATCAGAAGCAATGTCATAGCACAGACGTTTAAAAAGAGGTTGTGCAATTTGAGACAGTCACAAATGAGATGAGATTAATGAATCTTCAATGCTGATTGACTTTTGAATGTGGAAGGTTTTTCATTGTTTCTATTAATTTAGTCTTTAAGCTCTCGCAGACTCGAACTATGAATACCAGATTAGTCTATGAAAATATGAATATACACTAATGAACATAATTTCAAAAGGTACATCAAGAATGTTTGTAAGAACAATACGTGGGGAAAAGCAGTCAACAATAACGACACAGAACCAAGCCAACTACCGAACACTTTTATTTAATCCTGTACAGAGTACAATTGGAATGGACTCTCGGAATGTAAAAGCAACAACGATTGAGACAAAGGGCGTAAAGGTCGACCCTTCAGAGTGCATGGGTGTGGCGAACTTAAATTTTCGCATTGACAGCCGAAACGGCCCTCAGGGACTCGAGACGTGCTTTTAGTGCCTTTATTCGTTATGGTTAATGCGGCAACTAGTTTACGAGCTGTACTGTTATTTGTGACCTCTAAGGGTACGGTAGCTGCCTCCACTAACGGCTTTTTTGCTATGAAGAAAGGTATTTCGAGATTTTCTGCAGGTATTATTTAATTGATTGTGTTTGTAGCTAGGAAATAGGTATATTTATTTTGGACTCTTTTTATTTGTAGTTAGATGAAAGGACTTTTCAAAGACCAGCATATTTATAACTTTTATATAGCTTATGGCATGACGTAAGCATGATAATATTTCTGGAATTTTTTATAACATTTCATTTCAAATATTTTTGTTATGAGTCCGACCTTCTTATTGTGTTCTTAACATATTTATTTGTTTGTAGATTGACTCATTACACCTCATCATTCTTGAATATCAGTTTACAAAATATTGACCAACCCAAATTAATCTTAGTCTCAAGAAACCAAATCTATCTCAACACCCATTTAGTTGATATTAATATCACCTATTGTCATGTCCCAAACTTTATTCAAAGCATCAACGTTTGTCACGTCAACGAAGGAATGGGATTGGCCATCAATCAATGCTGTACGAAAATTAGGCTTATTGTTCCATTGCCGCTCCCTTACAAAATGAGATCCCTTTGAGTCGTCAACCGTTCGATGGATGATGTTTTGACAGATATTTTCGGTTCACGGGTGATTTAGTCATTGTTCGTCGCCGTTTGAAGTTGTGTTGTAATGTGTTATCTGATTTTTAAATGTCCGTCTCGTCTTGAAAGAATGGCGGAGATTATGTGGCTATTATGTTTTATGTACGTGGCGATTCTGATAAGGTAAATGGCAACAGAACTGTTGGCTTATGGCTAAAGGTCACTGCCTTGCCTAACTTGACTATCTATTCTTTATGAACGGTTAAGCCCATTCTTTCAGGTGTTTTTATAGCTTCAGACTAGAATTATATTATCTATAAGTAACACTTGATCTTCTCTAGTTCTACCTATATAAATAGGCTAATTATAATTTCCAAATAATCGGAGAGAGAGCATCATTTTGTCTCTAACTTGCAAATAATAATATGAATGTTAAGCCAACTCTCAGAAACAAATATCCATCTACTATGAGAACTAATAACATATACATATAGGAGTACATCTAACCATAACATAATATACGACACGTCACCTGCCATTACTCGCGTCGAGCTAAGCAATATTGACGGGTTCATTACGACTATTGTCTTACGGAGGGTGGCAGCGATGTCCTTTTGGGGTTATCGAGACACCAATATACCTAGTGATTATGTTAGTGGTGTGGTGGTTTGGATTTTATATTGGTAATATTATTTGAGACAATATTGTTATCCGCCAGGTTAATGACATTCTGTACGGATATTAGAACAGTCAGTGAAAAGGCCTCTGAAGTAACAAAATAGACTGTTTTTATAGATCATGAATCATATGTTGATGTAGTAAAGGTCATGTTATCAAAAGGCAGTTTCTAAACGTAAAAAACATAATAAGTGTAAGTAAACTATTCAAGCCTGTTACTGTCCCACAGCAGAGCCAATGTCTCTTCTCTTACAGAGAAGGCACGAGCATTAATCAAGCGCTTGCTCAAGGCGAGTATGCAATTTCAGATTTATAATAAATATAAGTAAAGGTTTCCTCACGATGTTTTCCTTCATCGATAGCAGTGATGTCTAAGATAAACTTATGAAAGTACTTATATATGAATTGAATAAAGTCATACAAGTCAAGTGGTACTTACCCGGATTTGAACTCACAACCTCGCGGATCATGACATACCTAAGGAGCAATGAAACTAATCCATCTGAGGAACTGACAGAAAATAATGCAAATAAAAATAATAGAATACGAGTTCAAGCCAACACAAAGATTGTCCCTTAGGCAGACAAGACAACACAGCTCCCTCAAAGAAAACTCGACAAACATGGCCCAACACTTATAATTACAACAGCTCAAGATTAACAAAAAGCCACATATCAAAAGTCTTCATATCAGTCTTTTCCTATGATTTACTGAACCAATTTGGGCCCCAGAGCATTGGTGGACCCGTGGACATCAAGTTATCAGATCAAAGAGGCCGTAAATATTGCGTGGACTGTATTTATCGTGGCACCGCCAAATATAAGTAATAGAACGATTTATTACCACGAAAATGATAGTGCCTGGAGGTATTTTCGTTGATAGAGGCTTTGTTTGGTTAATTTTCTATGGTAAAACGACAGTTTTTTTGTTTGTCTGAAGATCGATAAATAAATAAATAAATAATAAATAAATCGATGTCTATTATAAGCATGCAATTATTCTCAGAAGGTTTTAAAACAAACGAATATGTTATGTCTTTCTACCTAAAATTAATTCATGCATATGAATTACTTTTATCGAATCACATCTAACCAAGATAATGTCTGGACTTTAAAAAAGACTGTTATCTCCGAGTTTCTTTCGGTGTAGTCGCTTTCCAGAGTAGTTGGATAGCGAAACACAAACCTAGTTTAAAAATAATACGATTTACTTCCTAACGTGTAAAAATGTTTGTAAAAACCTATTTACAGATATAAATATAATTTGGCATTTAGGGTAATTCGGTTTATTACTAATACGGTAATGAATTGGTATGAATAAAACTATCCGTTGAACCACTTTAAGAAGACATGAGCCTAAGCTCATATCGTCGTAAAGGGTCACCCTTAAAGATTAATTAACCGAAAATACAAAAAGCATTAATAATTAATTAAGACTGAATCTAAATAGTGCAAATACCTAAAATTGAATAGGTACAGAGATTCGTTGCAAATTTTAGAAATATTATAGTAGAATCACTCGCAATTTCAAATTAACAAGAAATGCTTTTTGCTTCTAAAAGGTCTCTTCTCTGTACGAAAATGCCTTCTAAAAGGTATTTTTTTATAGAGGAGAATGGGCAAAAAAACTCCACTTTCCCTCTAAATTAAGTGATTTACACTATTTTGTTTATACTAATCAGATTAAATAAATAAATAAATAAGTAAATAAATATTGCTGGACAATCCACACAGCATCATCTAGCCCCAAGCTAAGCAGAGCTTGTGTCATGGGTACTAGATGACTGATATACTTAATACAATACATTACATAGATAGATATTTTTATTATACATAGCAAATACCCAGAACACCCGGAACAAATATTTGTAGATCGTACAAACATTTGTCCCAAGGCGGGAATTGTACCCGCAACCTCTTGCGTCGCAGGCAGACCTTCGCCCACCGCGCCACATCGGTCGTCAAAGATTAACTTATACTTATGTGAGGACGATAGACGACGAGCTAAAATAAAAACCAATACCCTAAAATAGGTACATAGCAATAAAAACTAAGCAATAGAATAGAATAGAATAGAATTTCTTTATTAAAGTAACCATGACTCAATAAAATTGTTAGTAAAACTTACGACTATGTTAGTAAGCACAACAAAAAACAAGAAAAACAACACTAGAAATAACGGTTGGTCACCGTTGCGACATCCCATGAGAGACGGCACAACAGTGACCCACGTACATACAGTCCAGGCGACTCGCAACCAAGCTTAAGACACTGTTGGAGCTGCTCCACACCCTGCGCACCAGGGAAGCGCACCTTTTACGCATTGTTGCGTAAAAGCAATCTACATGCGCATCTGCGAACATCCCTGACGCACTACAGAAACGGGGCAGCCCCACCAGTATCCTAAAAGCATTGTTATATTGAACGCGGAGAGCGTTGTACGATCTTTGCGTATATCTAGCCCACAGGCTGCACGTGTAAAAAGCAGTACAGTAGGCTCGAAAGAGTGTGATTTTGACGCAATTACTCATTGGTTCTTACATTATTAAGTTGATAGAAACATGATTGAAACCTTAATAAATAATAAAAAAAATATTCATAAAATGATTGCTTAATTTAAATAAAAAAATGAGTAGTTATGGGGACTGAAGCCAGACGTGAAAACTCAAAATGCAACATGTCACATGTTAGTGACGGGGTCACATTAGCAGTTTGCCTCTAAGAAATATCGCTCAACGTGGCTAAAGAAATTTTCACTTCATCATCTGCCTAGCCTTTTCCCAACTATATTGGGGTCGGCTTCCATTCTAACTGGACGCAGCTGAATACCAGTATTTTACCGCCTATCTGACCTGCACAACCTAGTTACTACGGCAACACGATACTCGTTGGGCTTCGGGCTTCTGACTACCCGTAACGACTGTCATAGATCTAAAAATGACAGCCGGGGCAAGATTTCACTTCAAAAATCATTACCATACAATTGGTGACAATCAATCCTAACTAACAGCAGCAACCGACCAATGTAACCAAAATAATTGATTAACACAAACTCGCCACAAACTATTATAAGATGAAAAATAGCCCGTCTTTGTAAAACAAATTGCTCAGCCAGCAAAATGGAAACAAAATTAATGATAATCGTTTAGCGATTACAACGTAACATGAGCATATAATGCTCACGACCTTTCACACGGGAGCTGGCTTGTGACCCCAGTCTCTACGCTTAGTATTGAAAGACAAATTACGTCAGGCCAAAAAAGATGATAAATAAATAAATAAATAATGCTGGACTATCCACACAGCATCACCTAGCCCCAAGCTAAGCAGAGCTTTTGTTATGGGTACTAGATGACTGATATACGTAATATAATACATAACATAAGTAGATATTTTTTATTATACATAGCAAATACCCAGAACACCTGAAACAAATCTTTGTAGATCAAACAAACATTTGTCACAAGGCGGGAATCGAACCCGCAACCTCCTGCGTCGCAGAAGGACCTTCGCCCGCCGCGCCACATCGGTCGTACAACATCGAAAATGATGGCCCATGACAGAATATATAAGGTGTAAATAAAGCGTTGTTGACCTCAGCACTTACATACAGCCCTGATCCCCAATGGTTAAGGCCTCGAAGCGTCTGATGTACGAGGTTGTGGGTTCAAATCCGGGCAAGAACTAATGTGACTTTTTCAATTCATATGTGCTTTCTGAGTTTGTCTTGGACATCTTAGATTCTCAGATTTTCGGGCTTTTAAGTAAGTACCCGTAACGACTGTCAAAGATCTATAAATGACAGCCAGGAACAACGACTTAAGGAGCTTTATTATTTGAGGCATGGAGAAGTCTTGATATGAACTGAACTGTCAGCCATCCACAGACTGACCTCGGCAAGTGTAGCTTAAGCTTCAATAGACGCGTGCGGCCGTTTCTGTTTGGCCACGAAGTATTCCACAGTAACAACTCCACATTCAAAATTATTATTATTATAATTGTACGAACAAGTAAACGAACGAACGAAGCTGAAACAATTCAGGGTCTGATCCGCTAAGTGACTAGAATATAATGTTAGATTTTTTGTTATATTATTAAGAAACGAATAAAACTGTAGATAACAAAATAACAATTAAAATTATAGATGACTCTCGAATAATTTTAAAAACCTGCAATTGTTTCCTTGCGTCATAACATTTGTCGCAGACATAACTTCAGGCACATATACTTAATTTTAAGTTATTCAACTTTGAATTAATGTATGCTATTTCATATTCACCACAAGTCACCATGGTTACTCAAGCAGGTTGGCGAGCTCCATTAAATAAGGTGCGGATTTACTCACGATATTTTTCTTCACCGATGTCACTAACTAATATCTAAATTAAACCTAATAAATAGATTAAAAAAAAAACACTTTGGACAGGTACTTTTATGGATTTGAACCTACTTCGTGTATGAGAGGCGAGTCCTTAGCCACTCATGAACTCTCATACAATCGATCGAAAAACTATCAAAAAGTTACTTACTCAGCCCCGATGATTACAAATTCTTCAACGTTTAACAAAAATTCGCAGGACATTTCTCACCATCTCATAAGGAATTTAACATAGTAAACAATTTACGACGCAAATATGACTACACGAAACCACTAAAAGGTCGTTCCCACCATGTGACAAAGAAAAACTTAACCGGAGTTAAAAATGACCTGCGACAGGAAAGACGATCGAGCGATTACATTAGCATTAAAACGGTCACACAATTACATCGTGATTAGTGTGTCGCCGACAACTGAATTCATTAGTTCAGCTCACCTGATTTTATTTAATTAAAACGTAAGAACTGTGGGTGGTTTAACCGTAGGTTAAGTTAAGGTTAAATGGGGTTCTGTGGTTTAGAAGTGAAGAGTGGTTTTTTGCTCTTTGTGTTTTGATAATATTTGATGTTAAGTTATACATCATACTTAGTCAACAATAAAGTTATGGTTAAACTATTACCTAGTGGGATTTTCGAATAATTAAAGTTACTATCACCGGATACGTATGTACACGTCAAGCAGATGCCTGAACATACTGTCGACACCAAACTTACACATCAACGATTGTTCTTTTATCTTACATAACAATACACAAACGGAATCTTCAAGAAACCTCACCATTTCACCACCAGAACAGCATACCTAACGCTTAATTAACATTAACTACTCGGTGCAACCCACCGCAGCGATAAGAAGTAAAAACGCACAAGTGAAATGTCTCGACGCGGGGGCATCGGAGCGTTGTGAGAACCCTGTCGCCGGTCACTATATGTTAATGTTTATAATTGGACCCTGCTAACTGGCCAACAAGTGCATTTCTAATTTAAAAAAAAAAATACCTGTCTGTCACAGTCTCAGTGCAGGGCAACGGCCTGTTCTCATACAGAGAATGCGCAAGCATTAATCACCACGCTTGCTCAAGGCGGGTTGGCAAATACAGACGTACTTAAATTCAACTAGCTTCCGCCCGCGGCTTCGCCCGCGTGTTTTGTTGATAAATAAGTAGCCTATGTCCTTTCCCGAGGTACCATCTATCTCTTTGCCAAATTTTATCGAAATCCGTTCAGTGGTTTAGGCGTGAAACGGTAACATAATTACTTTCGCATTAATAATATTATGAGTCAAGGTTTCCTCTCGATGTTTTCTGATGATTAATCTGGAAATAATATATGAATTGAGAAAGAGACGATATTACATGGTTGGACTCACAACCTCGTTCGTGAGGGGTAAAGCCATAACATAAAAAAGCCAGCTGCTAAGACAACTAAAAAGTCTATTGACAACGATCGGTGGCAGTTGTTTTTTCAGTCTCAGATTTTATACCACCATAAGCCATGGAGACGTTTTAGGGTCTCTGCCGTGGGTCACTGCCTTGCTCTACAGATGACACCATCTACAACAGACGGATTGAAAAGGGATGTTGTTTTTGTTAAACTTTTAGTTGTGATTGAATTCCGGATTTTTAGATATTTTCCTTTTTTATTTTCTACCAGTACCAGCCTATTACTGTCCCACTGCAGGGCAAAGGCCTCTTCTCGTACAGAGAAGGCACGAGCATTAATCACCACGCTTGCTCAAGACGGGTTGGCGATTTCAGACTTACCTATATGAATTTTATAAGTCCAGGTTTCCTCACGATGTTTTCCTTCACCGATGTCAGTGATGTCCAAGATAAACTTAGAAAGTACATATGAATTGAAAAACTCACATTGGTACTGCCCAGGTATGAACCCACAACCTCGTGCACAAGAGGCGAGGCCTAAACCACTGGGCCATCATGACATACTGTGTACATAATATGTACTTATTTTCTACATTCCAGTGAAATGCAATTTTGAAATCATCTGCTCGAGCCTAAGGAGGCTATGTCACAAAAAGTACGAGTAGGCATTTAATGGACGAGGCCATCTTGGTTTTTATCAAAATCCATGTCGTCTATATCACTCACCGCGTCAAAACAAATCTAATGATAGTTTAGTATTATTATTATCAGCATTGCTATTCAACATAGCATGGGGCAGGTGGCAGCCTTTTGGGCACTTTTCCCGTTGAAAGCGATGCTGATGATTTTTTTGATGGCCTTAAGGTTTTTTTTATGTCTTTTTTCATGTAAGTTCAAAAAACTTACATTCATCCATTCATCCAATCTCACCGTATGGGGCACAGGGCGTGCCTAAGAGATAGACATACATACATAGACACCTTCACCTCCAAAAAAAAGTGTAAAAGAACAAGACTGACAATGATGATGATGATGAAGGAGACTTAAGCACCAAGTCGGTTAGCTATCTTAAAAGCTACATAGTAATGATGCTTCTCAATATTGATCGAACATTTAAGGCGGCACATAAACAAACTACAATCGTACAATGTATGGTAACATTACAGATTTACGATGTAAGAGGGGTACACACTGCTGTAAAAATTGAAAGATGAACCAAGTAAATTGTGCAGTATTTATTTTATTTTGAAATATACTTTAGGAATGGATATACATGTCTTTGCAGACATTTCCAATTGTAAAGAATATTTTCCATTTTAGGAACGAAAGAAGATTAAGCGACGATGAATTTTTAAACCCTGTTTATTTTGGAATGTCCGAATTCAAATATAACGTATTATCCAGTAAAGGGGATGAGGTATTCAGATAGGCAGTCGCTTCATGTAAAATACTGGTACACAGTAGGTAAATCTGGTTGGACTGGAAGCTGACCTCAACATAGTTCGAAGAAGATTACACAGACGATGATGATGACGAATAAAAATACCACACTTTTTAAGTGAAATAAAAATGTATTCTGATTTGTAAATGATGTAGCCCCAGTATAAGAAAAGGCATGTTCAGCTGATGCAAGCTTCGATACTCCAAGTTGTGCACCAAGCTTAACAACAGGCACTTGCAATTTTTTACATATTTCAGTAATAATAGTGACTGTCGTCAGTTATATGACCGTGTCTGCTAATTATGATTCAGTCGCTTGTTTTACGATGTAACTAGTTGAAACCGGTGGTTTTGCTTAAAGGTATTAAAGGTTAAAATGTGGGGGTGGAATAAAATATGGTCTGGTTTACGAAGAACACTTTATCGGTGGATGTATAGTTAAAACACTGTTCTGTTTTAGTTGTAGTTGTTTTCTAAATAAAAGTGAAAATGATCTTTGAAGTCTTTGTAAATATTACCAAATTTTTGTATTGTAAATATGATACTTATAGTGGTTGACATTTTACTGTAGGTTTATTAATAAGGAGGTAGAGGTTTAAGGTTTAGTTTTATGGAGCAGAACATACATTAAATAAAGAAGTGAAAGCACCCATCTACCAGAACAATCTTGGCTTGAGAAATAACCAAAACTCAGTCAATGTTATCAGTTAATTTTTTTCCCTTTCCCTTTGATTCCCTAGCCCGCGAAATTAAAAACAAATAAAAAAATATGCAAATTGAATTTGTGTAAAAATTCTTAATATTCGAAACCACAATTATATTTGCTACGTACGAGTATTTCGTCCAAAGATTCTGGACCCAGGTCACCCAAAACGACACGACCCTCGTACTAAAATAGAGTACTTAAATATAATATAATCATCTTAAAGAACATTTTCTAGTAATAAATCACCCATTGGTGCAGGCTAGTTATGCAAGTCTTGTTCTAAAAGTTAAGTTTCTAGAAAAAACATATTTAGAGTACGTTACATGACATGAGTACATATAGATATACTCGTAATGTCAGTTTTATCGATAAACTGGTGACCATTAGATTAAAAATTAATCCCAAATAAATGTAGTCATGGATCATCATCATCCTTATTCCAATTTATTTAGTGTCGGTTCAGCATTTCTTTTTCCTATATACATCTCTATTTGCCGTCATCTCAATAGTCGGTTGCCTTATCATGCTTCTAGCCTTATCATCTTTTACTAAATTAATCCATCGTTTTTTTGGTCCTCGTCTAATCATACAACCATCCACATTAATTCTCAAAACTTTCCTCATGACTTGTTTCTTATTCCTCCACATAACTTGCTTATACAATGACAAGTGATATCCACACATTGATGCACTTATGGTCACCAATCTATGTTCCTATGACCAATGACGTTATTTCAAAACATTTTCTTTTTAAAATGTCCTGTAAAAAATTCAAATCATTCGGGGGTTTTCTTAAGGTTGGAAGGAATCATTATGAAAAATATGACGTTAGCACTTATGATGAAAACCGCATGTTTAATTGCGTTTACGTAGTAACTGCAAATACCCCGTGTTAATACATTTGTATACCAATTCATATTTGTCTTATATCTTACCTAATTTTAATCCGTGGCGACAGACATGCGCGCCTGTCCTAGTTGTAAACGTCAATCGTTTGTCCAAAAAAAAAACAATTGAAATTTGGATGAGAAATACATAGTATGTACATTTTGACGCTATATGTGATGACACAATGATGTCGTCAGGTAATGTAACATAACCTACAAATGTTTCCAAGTCAATAATCAATCATCATCAAACATGTTAATTTTATAGATAATTATCGAATGTTGTCGGCATTTATATCCGGTAAAGGGAAAATAAATTAATAATGTTACTGATGAAGTTATTATTAAAACTGGTTTGGTCTGAAATAAGGTTGTGATCGGGTGATATTCCGCCATCATTGTCGGTATCATAAAACAGTTTATTAGACGTAATCTGAGGTGTTTAACAAGATGCGAAGATGTAAGAGAAGGATAGAAGAGGCTTTGTTAATGGGAAAACAACCCTTCAATGAATCCACGATCAATTATATAAGACAATGCCTTCGGTAACAAGCTGTTTATTCAGCTAAGAGGCGTACGCGTATGACACGCAGTCCACACATCTATAACTATAGCTATAAACTGACTCACCTAACATCCCTTTATGCCTATTGGCTTAGCTCTGTTCTGTCTCCTGCTTGATATGGAGGTGGAAATTATGTACTTTTCTAACTCCTCCGCTGTTCTTTTCTGATTCATTTCGTTGCGGGATCGAAGACAGTTGAATCGTTTCTCCGGGACTTGTCAGGTTTTATTGTCTCGGCGCTTTTTGCTAGTCGCCACTGTTGATTCTGGTTTTCAGGAGTTGCAGTGGTTTGGGAATAGTATGGCGGGCTAACTTAACATCCCTCCACCATATATTCTAAACTAAAATGTTACATAACTAGAAGAATTTCCGTTAGCTGCTAGCAATATTCCTTAATCTTGGACGAACTTCCGTATCCATTCGGCTTCGGATCAGTTGCCACAGATCCTAGCTCAGCTGTTTAATCAATATTTCTAGCCCAGAATGTACGTTGTTTTCATGAAATACTCGTATTATTTCTTGGAAAAACACTATTAAATACACTCATGGACATAATTAGAGGAACGGAACAAAATAAACTCCAAAACTCCACCACATTACTCTCTTCCGACAATGTTACACTGAGCGTATCTTTCTCCAGGTCGTCTCTAAACTTTCACCCTTATATCATCTGGCTTAAGACAAAACCTAGACTCGTCAGTGAACAATATTTTCCCCCAGTCAGCATCATTCCAATTTTGGTATGAGCGAGCAAAGTTAGCCCGAGGGTCCTCTAGCAGGCAAGTATGGCTTTATTCCAGCATCTTTAAGTCTTCTTCTTACGGTTTTAGTGCTAATTGTCACCTGTCGAACGTCCTGGAGCGTAGATCTGACTTCAGAAGAAGTCAAAGTGCGATTTCTCAGAACAGTACTCGCCATAAATCGATCGTCTCTCGCTGATGTGACTCTCTTGCGACCTTGCCCTGCACGTCTCGTGTATTCTCCAGTCTGCCGGTAACGTTTAACAATTCGGAAGATGACGGATTTCGAAACTCGCAATGTTTGAGCCACGTCTTTATAATTACGACCATTTTCAATTAAAGTAACAGCTTTGGAAACCTGAGCTACGCTAAGATCCAGCATTGTGCCTTCAGGTATTCATTGATGTGTAAGGACCACCATTGCGATACTTTTTTGTAAAAAAACTTGAAAAAAAGACAGATTTTATGATATCAATACGCCTACGTCAGCAAAATTATTCCAATAGACTAGTGAAAATAACAAATAAACGAAAAAAAACAAATGAAAGCCAGAAACAAAAGACTATTGAAGTAATTCTTTTTTCAAACTAAATATTAATGCATATGTGGCCAGTTTGTATTAAGAAATTTTTGTACTTATATTAGTATTTTTCTTTGATTGATGAAGCGGTCCTCTAAATAAGTCCATGGTTGTATATTATATACGGAACATCATAACAAACCATCGTCCGTTACACACACAATAAAACTAACATAATACGTGCATCGCACATTTAACCCTAAAATGGCGTAGCGTGACCAATGTTAGGTAAGATACCAAGTTTCCTTCCGCGCCACCGGTGTTACGGACCGAGCCCGTCCTTCCTTGTTGCGAAAATGCATGACCCTATTTATGGATAGTTATCGCGAGTTGTTCATATTTTTTCTTTATTTCGTGTTTATGGAATCTTTAGTTCAACACCTCAACTGCCAGACAACGAGACACAATAGAAAGTAATAATAATAATAATCTTTATTTATATAAAAAGCAATTTATATAAAAGCATAGAATTTCTGGCAATCAAGTGGGTGACGTACTGATCTCCTTGCTAGGCTATGAAATAGCATACATTATTGAGTAACAGTTCCGATCCCTTCTAATTGAATATATAGGTACTGTAGAATCTGGACTTCTAAGAGTCTGGGTTTGATCTCTGTAGTAAGTAATAGGGCTCCGTTGATTAAATTGCGTTTATTAGGAGGAGAAATTTATACAGTTACTTCACATTGGAACATTCTTCTGTTAGACCAGTGGCACATTCTATATTCTAAGCAATTCTGATATATCTTGAGTGATTGAAACCAGCTTGTACGCAATAAATTCCGCTATTGCATACAACCTCTTCAGTACCTACCTGTATTAGCATATTTCTGTTGCTCCTAAGCCAATGTATTTGGGATGTCTTCTTCCATACTTCTTTCTTTATTAGACATATTTTCAGTAGTCATCCCGTTTCTAGCCATCTTTCATTTCGCTTAGCATTCGAAGAAAGTGCGAATTTAGTGCCTCGGAAAGCACGATACGCTGTTGGTCCCAGACGTCATTTGAAGATCTTTTACAGTCATTACGGATAGTAAGAAGCCTGAAAGTCTGAAAACCAGTCTTAACAAAAGGTATCGTATTTCCCAGTAACTGGGTTGCGGTGGTAAACTGATTTTTTTTTACAAAGAATCTCCTGTTTTCTTATGGCCCATCTTTTGGTACCTAGATTACACTATAAATCCATTATACTTAATATGACTTTTAAAAGGATGATAAATAGATTTTATTTACCTGATTGTTCAAAATGATTGTGTCGTTAATGAGTTTAATCACCTTAAAAGTCGTCACAAATGTCATGATACGACAAAAATATTCAACATTTTAATAATTACCAAAAACAATCAAGTTGACATTAATTAAACTAGCAGACGTACACTGTCACAGTGAGTGACTCTGTAATTTAAATTAATAATATTTTTAAGGTGATTCCTACAATGTACCTACACTCTCAAAATTTCATTTATTTTTTGAAAATTGATAAATATTTTTGACGACGCGGTTGGCGCAGTGGCTGAGCGATTGACTGCTGCGCTGCGTGCCGCGGATTCGATCCCCGCACGGAACAAATATTTGTATGGCCTACAGGTAGTTGTTCCGGGTCTGGCTGTTTGTGTATGTGAGTTTAAATGTTTGTAAACGCACCCACGATACAGGAGAAATTCCTAGTGTGGGGCAACGTTTTTTTTTAAATAAATAATGAATAAGTAATAAAATAAAATATATTGATTAATATTAATATGCGCCAAATCCTCACAATTTTTCACAAAATCGTTTTATTAGGAGAAAATATGATCTAGAGACTCAAATTAATGCTTTCAATCAAAACAACTAGTGGGTAAATAAAAACAGTCATATGGGTTGATCGAAGGTTAAACTACACTTGCCGAGGTCCGTCTGTGGATGGGTGACCGTTCGACATATTGACATTCCTCTGTGCCGGAAAGCACGTTAAGCTGTTGGTCTCGGTTGTTATTTGTAGATATTTGACAGTCGTTACTGTTAGTCAGAAGCCCGTGTTGCCCAGTTCCACGTAAAATAATCGTATTGAGCTGCACCCGGTGAGACTGGAAGTCGACCAAATACTTGAGAAAAGGCTAGGCATTGTTTGGATTGTCCAGCATTATTATTATTATTTATAATGGCTGTATGTTGAATACGATCAACACAACGCACAACGTGAGAAGTTAAGGATAACTCCGGGCCAACTTGAAGGTTCCCCCTTAAGTACGGGTACCTAGTCTATAATCATTATCTGGGGGAATTCCCTGGCATTAAAACAATCCTTTTCCAGTAGTTGACATTAATAGTGACTTGCGTGGGAAGATCTGTTGGCGATACTAAATATTACGCATGCGTATTTCTTTTATTACTTTACTTACAATGAAGTAGTCAGGTAATTGTCTGAAAGGATTACTAAATGTCAGACAAAGTCATAAGTATAATGATACTATAGGAAAATGATGTCTACTGATGGATTTAGGCCTCAAATCAAATCAAATCAAATCAAATCAAATCAAATCACTTTTATTTGTTAACACAGGTAGAAATACAGATCTTGAGTTTGGTGAACAGAACGCTATGTTATGCCAGGAGGCATACAAATATGGTGTGCATCTATCTAATTATTATGAATTTAAATAAAAATAAAAAAGGATGTTTGAAATTCATGCATAATTAAAATTTCAAAATAAATCATAACAATTATATAATATTATTTTAAAAATTGTACGATGTCAGATTTAAATGAGGAATTATTTAGTTATAAATGTCAAAAAATAAAAAAACAAGTCAGAGCAATTAAAAATGTCAAAAATTATTACATGTCAATATTACAACCTCAAATTAATTCGTCATTTAAGTTTTTTCATTTAACATAGATGCAAAACACTATATTGAGTCATCATTTAAAAATTCATCCAGTGTGTAGTAACATTTGTCACTAAGTAAGCTATTAAGTGCCTTTTTGAATTTTATTAATGGCATATTTTTAATGGCATCCGGTATTTTATTATAAATTTTTGGTGCGTTGCCGAAAAGGCTTTTACGCATTAAGGCTGTTTTACATTTGACATTACATAGTTTGTTACAGTATTGAGTACGCAATGGCTTTCTTCTGACCGCCGATAAGCTGACAAATAAATGCGGGTTTTTTTTTACAAACAATGCAGTTTCCATTATATACATTGCTGGCAGTGTCAATATCTTTAGTTTTCTGAAATACGGAAAGCAGCTATCAGTTGTTTTTAGACCACACATGGACCTCACACAACGTTTCTGCATCCTAAATACAACCTCCCTATTAGCTGACTGCCCCCAGAAAATAATACCGTATCGTAAAACAGAAGCTGCAAGTCCATGGTATGCTGCTAACAATGTCTCAATATTAACCTTTTTTGAAAGTTGGAATAGTGCATACGCAGATTTACTTAGTCTTTTACATATTATGTCAGTATGAATGTTCCAAGTCAATTTATTATCAATAGTCATTCCTAAGAATTTAGCACTATCAACTTCCTGAATTTTATGGTCTTTATAGTTGATATTAATGTTATTATTTTCACGACGCTGATGGTATTGCATGATATTGGTCTTACTTAGGTTAATTTTCAAATTATTATCTTCAAGCCAGTTTATTATTTTAGTCAAAGATTCATTAATATCATTTTCATAATTATTTATGTCATTGCATTCTATTATTGCTGTGCTGTCATCCGCAAAAAGAACCATCTTATGCTGAATGATTTTTGGGAGATCATTGATGTAAATCAGAAATAGAGGTGGTGCCAATACGCCACCTTGGGGTACGCCATATTTTATGGGTCTTTGCTTTGAGAAGTATACAGTTTCTAATTTAGTTTTGGGACATAATCGAGTGACTTCAGTGCATTGAACTCTATCAGTTAAATATGATTCTATCAATTTTAGGATATTTCCCCTTACGCCGTAGCCATACAGCTTTTGTAGCAATATCCCATGGTCAACATAGTCGAAAGCTTTCGTCATATCAGTAAAAATAGTACAAATTGGATTATTTTTATCAACTGATGTCATAATACTATTAATTAAATCAAACAGTGCCAAGTTAATATTTATGTTTTTGCGAAAACCTTTCTGTTCATTGCAGAATAGGTTATATTTTTCAAAATATGTGTACATGGAGTTGTATATAACGTTCTCAAAAATTTTGGACAAGACGGAAATTTTTGCAATTGGTCTATAGTTTTTCATATTTGTTTTGTCATCTTTTTTAAGTAAAGGTTTAATAATAACTTTTTTTAAGCTGTTTGGAAATTTGCCATCAGCAATACAAAGGTTAATAATGTGAGCTAATGGCTGTGCTATATTTTCCTTTACGTACTTTAGGACTTTAGTACAGACGCCATCCCAACCAACAGTATTTGTATTTTTTAGATTAGAGATAATTTTTATAATGTCATGCCTCTCCGTGAAATGGCAACAAACTTTAGCTGTCTGCATCGATCGGTCATATTTTAATCTATACTAAATAAAAATAGCCGAACGGGTTGATCGAAGGTTAAGTTACGCTTGCCGAGGTCAGTCTGTGGATGGGTGACCACCCTTAACATATTGAGACTCCTCCGTGCCTCGAAAAGCACGTTAAGACGTTGGTCCCAGCTATCATTTGTAGATCTTTGACAGTTGTTACAGGTAGTCAGAAGCCCTAAAGTCTGACAACCAGTCTTACCAAGGGGTATTATGTTGCCCAGTAACTGGGTTGTGGGGTCAGATAGGCAGTCGCTCCATGTAAAATATTGGTATTCAGCTGCATCCGGTGAGACTGGAAGCTGACCCCAACATAGCTGGGAAAAGGCTAGGCAGATGATGACTAATATAATATACTTGAAGAGTTTGTTCGTTTACTAGTTAGCCTTAGTTTGATCGCCGATTCTTAATTAAGGTTATTACTCGTAGATAGGGGTCGTTTGTTAATGCCTTTATAATCACGCTGTGGATTTTAGTAGTGAGTGAAACGCGAGGCATAGATACAAAATGATAAAAATACTACATACAATGTTACCAGACATCAAACGGTTTGACAGCATGGCTGGCGCTGTGGCTGAGCGATCGACTGCTGCTCCGCGTGTCGTGCGTTCTATTCCCGCACGGAACAAATATTCGTATGGCCTACAGATACTTGTTCCAGGTCTAACTGTTCGTGTTTGTGACTTTAAATGTTTGTAAACGCACCCATGACACAGGAGAAATTTCAAGCGTGGGGCAACGTTTAAAAAAAAATAAAAATATCGATGTAATTTTCTGCAGAATCCTGAACTTTACCCATAAAGATGAGTAAAGTAGTGTAATCTAGAAACACTTTTAAAACAAAGAAGAAACAATAACTCACGCAGTCCATTTCGTAAAAAACTCATTGAAATGTGCATAAAAACCAGTGCACCAGAGACATTGCTTTATACTTGCCGTCAAACAAACGGTGATAGGATCCGCGGTGTACCACCTATCACTTTTTCTATTACCCTGGTAAGCCAGTGTGATGGACATGGAAAGGGGTAGAAAAGCCCTGGTGACAATTTTGTTAGTCCGTACGTATGTGTCTCTGCATAATCTAAAGGTAGAAAATGCCTAGGGCATGAAGATTGTTTATGTATAGTCGTGTATGTATATTTATTTGAGTATATATTCTATGTAGGTATTATATTTACAGTTTATAATCTTTATATATATATAAATATATTTCTTTCCCCTTTTCTTTTCTTTTAAGAAATTGCACCTGCCACTGTTTGTCTCTGCATCACCCAAAGGTTGAGTGGTAGAAAATGCCTATGGCATTAAGTCCGCCTCTGTCCATCTGTGTGCTTAAACTATTAACTAAATAAATAAATAAGTCCGCCTCTGTACATGTGAGTGTTTAATGTATTCAATAAATAAATACGTGAATTCACAGAGTTTGGTTAAAGTAGAAAAGTTCATGTAGCAGTGAAAGGGTTATAAGATTCCAAGATTTCCAACTGCTATAAAAAGTTTGAATTTACTCCAGTGTTGGTGACGATACTGGTAGTAGGAAGGTGTTTGCCTGACACTTATAATGACTGACGAACTTCAGGGACAGTTTTGTCCAAGAATATATTTCCACTTATATTATAAAAAAAAAAAAAAAAATTGATTATTACTATTGTATTCGATATTTTATTTACAGAAGCTGTTGGTGTGCCTTTATTAATAAATATAAATAAATAGAATTTGATTGACCAAAGATTGCTAAAATAACAAGAGAAAATACTCGTAGAAGGAAGCTATTGTGTAAAGCAAAGCCCCAAGGGGAGCTGAAATTCCGGGTGAATAAGTGGTTTTCATTCCGTAGGAATTTCTGATTCGAATGCGTAGAGTACCTAAACAGTATTGACCGCTGAGGTTTTCAAAATATTTCCGAAATCTACCATAAGTCAAAACTAAAAATATTAGTCTTAATACGATTCCTACGTTTTCCTTGTCCACAGCCATCAACAGCGCACGCAGTACAGTTGCGCAAGAGTCGCGGTGACCACAGACCGAAACATATACATATTTATGAGGTGACTTTAATACACAATTTCTATGTATTATCTTTTAGTAATGCAGGAAGTAGGAGTGAAGATGTTAACGGTAGGTGACTAGCTGCTTCTGATTTGGTGATAGCGTTTAATTGGACTGATTATTATCTGGGTGTGTGTGGAGACGAAAGAAACGTTGGATGGATTGTGTGAAAGATGATATGGCTAGGAAGGAGGTGACTTTTGAGATGACAGCAAATAGAGATGTTTGGAAGAAGGGATTAGAAGAAATTGGGATATGGCTGGAGGGTGATGATATTATCTGGGTCGTACGGTGTAATTCTGGGGTAAAGGCATAACTTAACATTACACCTGCATTTCCTGATGGGTCGGATAGAGGTACAGTATAGTACACCCACATTTCACCAGTTATGTTTTTAAGTCCCATGGATTAGGGGGTGAGCCTTTGGCCAACAGGACACATATCCAGACTCCGGGAAACTACTAAGAAATGAAAAATTCCAATAACAATAGCAGAATACACGACCCAGAATCGAACGCAGGACCTCATGCTTAACAGTCGCATTTTAGCATTTTGAGGATAATTAAAGGGACAACAAGTAATTAAAAAGTAAAACATGATGAGGTCTTCGTAGTACAATGATGAAAACAAAATTGATATAACAATTCTTTATTTATTTAATTAATTTAAAAAAATGAGTATGATTGCATTTCAAATTAATGTGATTCCTTAAGAATCTAATATAGCGACTGTTTATCTATGTTACAACTGGACTAGATAAACCAATATCTGTAACCCAGACAGGAGCGCTCTTCTTTATTCAAATTAAAATCTAATACGTGCTAATGTGGCTAAAACGTTATGCTAATAAGAAACAAAAGACAAAAACACAAAATTGAAATAGAGTAAGTTAATGTCAGGTGCTTTGAAAGATTTTGTTCAGTTTTAATATAAAAACTACGTATAAAAACGTTTGTGTATTTAAAAAAACTCCACTATCAGGAAATAATGGAAACTCTTACGTAATTTTACATGTAGAATTAACATTTTAACTGCCAGACAAAGAGACACAATTGAAAACTATATTGTTTGTCGGTCACTTGGCGTTTAAGGTGTTAAGAATACCATCGTCGACTATTGCAACCATAATTTTATTTATTTGACAAAATAACGAATTATATACCACTACTTATGTACAGTCACGACCATCAATAACTTACACTTAATTTAAAAACGATTTTCTCTTTAACTATCGTTTTAATGTATCTTTGACAATTAATGATCTATTTAAAAAAATATTGTATACTTTTTAATAAAAACGATGTCCCACTCTAGGATTTTCTCCTGTGTCGTGGGTGCGTTTCCAAACATTTATACTTACCTGTAGGCCATGCAACTATTTAATTCGTGCTGGAATCGAACCTGCAACACACAGCGCAGCAGCCAATCGTGCCACGAAAAGTAGTTAACGTGGTTTTGAAACTACTAAGATCGTAACACAATAAAATTTCTACTAAAATTTAAAGAGGAAATGCCTTATATGTGTATGTCTTGTGGTCCTGATTGTACTGCTAAATTAACTTATGATTAAAATCTACGTTTAGAAATCAAATGTCAAATTCAAAACTTGTCTGCTAGAAATAAGGATGACTTAACTAATAATTAAGAGGTATTCCATTACGCATGCTCACTCAAATTTTGACATAACATTAAGTATTGACTACGTCACTATTTCAAAGAATCATCGTCTATTAGTTAAGAGATCGAATGGTACCGACAAAGTGTTTGATTTGACAGCTCAAGATGTACCCTCCAAAGGTAATTAATAAGCAGATACAACCACTTAAGATAAGTAAAAATATTTTCATCCCGAAACTGCACCGGATATAGATCGTATCGGCATGACAAAGCGTGGCGCCAACAAACTTTTACCTCCATCTCTACAAAAACCAACTATATCTCTTGGTCCATTGAGTTCAATTTCGTCTGCACCTTATAAAATTTTACCAATATCATCACCTGTCAGACAAAAATCAACCGCAAGCCGAGCATCATTAAGTACAATTTCACTCATTACACGTTCCATTTCATTAACTTCGAGAGATTTGTCAGCAACATTGTCGTCTACTTCAATATTAGACTTTATTGTGTCAGCTTCAGGTTCATTTTCAGTTGTTGTATAATCTGAAGTGGCACAATCAGAATCTATTGATGCTTCTCTAAAAGCTTCAGCCATCTCAAGTGCAGGTGGTATGACTCCTGTGTCTCCGAAAATAAATGAAATGGTCATTGTGAGATAAGATTTCTCGGTACTTTATAATGACTGATATGGTTATGCTTTGAGCGAAGGAAATTCCATTCAAGAGTGCGTATTATTAGACTGTATTAATATTGACGAAGAATTTCAAGAGCAACACCAGACAGTAGTATCTTGTAAGTCTGAGATTTGCTCTTGAAAATTTCGCATATTTTAATATAAATATACTAGAAAATACGTCATCATCCTCTACGTAGCCTTTTCTCAACTATATTGGGGTAAGTTTCCAGTCTAACTGTACAATGAAACAATAATAGTGGGAGTTCCCACTATTATTGTTTATCATTGAAGCTATGAAATTTTGAAAAAAAAAACAAATTTGGATTTATCTTAATATGTATATATTTATCAATACTTACTAACTAACTAATAAATGCATATGAACGTATGGTATGTATAATGGTGGTAATACCAATAAATAAAATGTTTTTAAAATTAATAGCTAATGTTTCATGGAGTAACTTTGACTATTTTAGAGAAATAAAAATAAAAAAATTCCACGCAGCTTAATACGTAGGTACAGCTAGACAAGTATAAATTTGCAGTACTCGACGGTTTTTTTCTTTAAGTCTAATCATTCGTGTCCAACGTATTACAATTACACCAACACCGGTATGGGCAAAATTGGTCACACAACGAAGATTCTCCCGGTCAATCCCGCCTGTAATCTGGGCTTATGCGGGCAGACCGATCTTACGCGTGTTGTACCCGATAATGGGCAATGCCAATCATTGGTATTAATGCCACACCGTCCTTTGTTTTTCTTAAGGGTCTGTCAATTGTGAAGGTGTCATTAGTGGTTGATAGGGGATATTTTTATGGTGTGTTTGAATTATTTTGTATTTGGTAGTAGTTATTAAGGTGTTTTATGGAAATGCATGTCTTTTGTGTTTGGTCACGTTAGAGTGAACAATTCGGGAAAGCAGTTTTGTAATTTTTTTTTTTTTTTTTTTAAACAAACTACCCGACGGACGAAAAACATGTTTAGCAGCGATCCCTATTTTTTACAGTTCAAAGTATAATACAAAAACGATCAGAAAATAAACGTAAAAATTTGGAAAAGACCATACTCATGTCCTGATGTCTCGTTCACCCACAAAACACAAATCACATATTTACGCATTAAAAGTGCATTATTACACCCAATTTTGTATGACGCAAGTAGGTATAATTTCTTACACCACGTCGTCAACAAAAACCCCGCTAACTTGACTTACCCCACTTTGTGTCCCTCCCTGGTCTTTTGGACCGCAATCAATGTCCACTTGAGTGGCACGTGACACGAGCCCTTATATCCAACTAATTAGATATACACTTACTGTGACAGACAGACACACATCATGTGTACTTGTTGGCGAAATTATAACTTATTGTGTCTGGATAATTAATTGTGCTGAAGAAATTACTTAAATCTGCTGGAACAGAGGACCTTTATTACGACCTGTTACTTTAAAATTATATATACGTTCGTGAATAAGAAGTGTCTTTTAAGCTATATACATGTTATAAAGAAAAATAAAGAATCACAGGGCATAAAAAAATCATACGCATCGCTGTCAACGGTAAATGTGGCCTGGCACCATTGCCATGTTGAATGGCAATGCTGATAATAACAATAACAACTTATCATTTGATTTGTTATAACGCCTTGAGTTTAAGACACAGTTTGTTAGATTCTCTTATATTTTGATTTTACTGTACGGCCAAAATCACGTTAGTGGTAACAAAACCAGAATAAACTGGCCTCGCATTCCATTGAAACTGTACTTTAGGCTAGGCCAAATCAAGGTCAACGTGTCACTTCTGACGTACGGCCTACATGGATACATAGGTTATATGAGACTATAACGATCTATTTTGAAAAAAAAGTTATCGACGCGTCGCAAATTAAACGCTAGTCAAGTAGTGCAATTGGCTGTTGCTGAAAACTTATTCAACCAATCAGAAACCAGGCGTAAGTCTTCATAACCCTAATTTATGCAGATTTTTTAAGACAGCGGTGATATTCTGTAAAAATCTCGAGTGAAGTGAACTAGCAGTGTCGCCCATCTTAAGTGAATCAACTTTTCCTGGTGATACAGGTTTTGTGAAATACCTAGTTTAGGCACCAGTCTTCCACAAATTGACTATAAAATTGTCTCTTTAGATTAATTTATTATTTCATCTGTAATTTGTTAAAAGCACACTTCACCGCTCATGTTTTCACCCGGTGATTTTCACAGAATCGAGCGGCTGCGTCTTTGGTCTCGTGGTTGCAAACGCGACTGCTAAGCATATCCTGAGAGCGATTCGCGGTTCGAGAAATGTGTTATTGGGATTTTTCAGTTGAAGGCCTATTACAACTTCCTTTTAATTTCTTTTTTAATCTTTTGCCACAATAGGAATTTGTGCTATATCGTGTGTGCGTTTACAAACATTCAAACTCACATAGAACCACCCAGACCCGAACAACTACCCGTTGGCCATACAAATATTTGTTCCGTTTGGAAATCGAACCCACGACACGCAGCACAGCAGTCAATCCGTCAGCCACTACGCCAACCATGGTGACATCTGAGTGTACTGCGGTAGGGATCTACAGTACACTAACAAAGGTGTCCCACCTTTGCTCAACCATTCGGTGAATACAAGCGTAATATTCTGGTATGTTTTGCGACCGCTATACGGAAAATTACAATCACCCGTTTGCTGATACTCTGCCACTTCAGAGCCGCTACACAAATAAATGTCTCATGTTTATAATTTCACCACTCAACATAAGCTTTCATCAGCCATGTCAGTCGGAATACTTCACACAATAATTTTGCAATAAGTTTTGTCACAGATAGCGTTATCACGCCATTGCCCTTATCAGTGGAGGGTCCATCGATTTATTGTCATTTATTATTGTCTAGTTATCATTACATCAGTGTAATCACAGCACACTGGACTTGAGAACACTCTGCTGGTTCTCACGGGGACTGGACGTGATTTTTGGATTGTCATTTTACGTAACTATTATTATTTGAATGAAATGGAACATAATAAACGCTTCTAGTCTATAGTTTTACAGCTAACTGATCGTAATACGAGTACAAATGCACAACTAGAATTCTGGAAACTAAAGGTTCAAGCATCAGCATTATACTCAGGTTCCTCGAGGATCGGCAGGCGCTGGCTTTTAACTTAATCCGATTGACTAACAGTCAATGGTTTTTGCATTGGTATTTGTCATTGTATTTGTTTTGCGTTGTCGCAAGGTTATAGGGTATTTAATATCACGCTAAGTCCTTCAGAACTTGGTTTAGAACGGGTAAAGCCGCGGAGCACAACTAGTAATTAAAATTAGCCTGAAAGCGCCAACTCGTATTTGCTCAAGAGAGCAAGCGTGAACTCAGTTGGTATTATTAAGTATAAACAACATACATAGAAGACAAACAATTCTCTCTACAATACTTTCAGAGCTTACTTTCGGTAATATCTTAAGGACGTATGATTGATCAGCTGTTCGCAGAGCTAGACGACAGTTAATAATCGCTCCCCTACTCTAATCTCTGTTATTTTGCTCAAGGTATAAGAGATAGCGGGGAATGTGACACAAACTCGAGGAAATTCTCATTTAAATATTACGATTTACACAGTTATACTAATGTGTAACTGTGTAAATCATAAAATTTACATTTCAATAATCTACCAAATAAAGTTAGGGATAGCAAGGCAACTGCAGTGTTTAAAACAAGTTTAAAACAATACATTTTATAATAATAATAATTCAATTATTTATTCAAGTAACAAAACTCATGATATTAGTAACAATTTTACTTAAAGCCTATGTTAGTAAAATATTTAGTATTTACTAGAATTGCTCGATTGCTATATTATTATGTAACATTAGAAAATTATACATTGTGAACTATGAATTGTTCTTTATGAGTTATGAACTCGTTCGTTAAACCTACATGAATATGTATGGTAATTTATTTCACAGATCATAAAAATCCATTTTTGTTAGTGTATAGAGATATAAATAATTTACATATTGGTTACTCGTCCTATTTCTTGAGGAAGGTTTAGTTCTTGACCGGGAGACGCTACAAGGTACTAATCATAATGCTTACATAGAAAAATGTCAAAACAAAGAGACAAGAGAAACAATAAGGACAGCGAACTACAATTTTACCTCGTTGGTATACTGGTTGTAAGCGCTACTGCTGAGGATGAGCTTTTGGGTTCGATTCCCGGATTGGACAAAGTGTTGTTGGGTTTTTCCATCTGGAGTTTCTCAGTGGCAGTCAGGAGTATGGTTTCGTACCCTACCAGTAACCATAGGCTTCCTCCCTATTAAATGGGACTTAAACATAACTGGCAAAATCTTGGTGTACTAGTTACGACTCTGTCTAACCCTACGGGATATAAAGGCACGATGTTGTTGACATAATGTCACCATCACTTAATTTCTGAGTACCTCTGACTAACTTAAATTCTCACAACTTGTACCAAACACAATTCCTATCTTGAAAATGTTTACCGTTGACATCCGAGATTAATATTGTAAAGATGGAAAAGCTGAGGGGAATCGGAAAGGTGACTTGAACTTTGCTGACAATTTTGGTACAGAATTGTTTTCCGAAATCTTTCCTAGCAACCGTTTTGCCTTGAGAAAATAGAAAGAGACAAAACTATGATTATTTTTACTATGAATTTTTTGATTCAATGATATATTATAAATTATATTTGTTTCTGTTGGTACATGGGCTTTTACAACGATTTTACACATCAACAAGTTAAAATATTTAACATGTTGTTTTTAGGCTAGGTCGGTACTCATCGCCTTTTTATGTAATTCACTGCTAACAGTTACATTTTTATCACTGTACTATGCTACTTTAAAATCCCTCTGGTTTGAGAATATTGCTATTAACCTTATATGAGCTCGAAATGAAGATAATCTGTTCCATTCTATATTTACACTAATTAAAATATATACCAAAATCAAAATTAAAATTCATTTATTCAAATCAGGCTGAGATTCAGCACTTTTAGAACTTACAGTTTTGGCTCGAAAATATTGTAATACGGTATGATATTTTATCATTTTTATGACTCCGTGGTTAAACATTTAACCCTTCCCATCAAATAACTGATACAAACGTAATTTATAATAAAATTGCTGAGCATTTTTACCCAGACCATTGAAACCTATATTGGCAACTAAAAGGACCACAATCCATGGCTCCCAAGACCAAAATGTACTCCGTAATAGAATTACGAAGTAATTGTACTAATCTAACCTCAACGATCCATCCTGCAAGGAAGTTAAGAAATAATCATCTATGGACATGAAAAACGAATTTCTAAATCAATGCTGCTAAATGAAACAGTCATGATGTCGGTCAGACACTTGTGCTGCGCGGTGTGTTTCAATTTTGTCGGATTCTGTGGCTAGTGGGAAGATTATGAGATGTAAAGTTATTTGATACGGTATGGAATTATTTTGTATGTTTATACTGAGCCTTACTGACAAATTCACCTGAAAATAGCCAGAGTATTTTATGTTAAATGAAAAATGATATTTATGGCTGCAAATAGGTTTTTACAAATACTTTAACACGTCAACAAGTTTTTTTTTAAACTAGGTTGGTGTTTTGCTATCTGATAACTCTGAGAAGAAACACCGATAGAATCTCAGAGATGAGTATTTTTTAACGGGTCGATGACCCAAATAAAGAACATTTGGGAAGTCCACATTAAGTACTCAAACAGCCAGACTACAATTCAGTAATACAATCATTCTTAACATAAAAATGAGTAGGTACAGTAGACCTCATGTATATGGTAACACTTAGGCCTTGAGGTGACACAATTACATAAGTGGCAAGCCAACTGATTTTACTATCGCTTATATGCGTTTCACCTTACCAGTAATTATGAAGAACTTTATCATCCCTGAAATTGAAAAAAAGTGTAGAGCAGAAGATTTTGTTGTAAATTTATTTTGATACCGCATCCAGCACTAGTAGTTCCAAGATAAAATCCTTCAGAAAACGGTCGTCGGTCTGACTTAGAAAATTACTTACATGCAAACCAATTCCCATAAACCGCAGGTTGGGTATGGGCGGCAAATAAACAGTGGAGTCTTTTGTCCAACCGCCACCGCAAGCTGAGACAATGTCTTATGCTACGGACATTGAAACTGTGGTAGATGTGGCCGTAACTATAGAACGGTCACGAGTATGATCCTGTAGGAATCGAAGAGGAATTCAGTTAGATATAAACTTGGGTGGGCTGGGAAGTTGGGAATCACTAGAGGAGATCTTTGGAGTTTGTGGCTGACTATTTTTGGTGACAATACAGTTTGAGGAGCTAATGATTAAAAAACCGCCGCACGGGTTGAATGAAGGTTAAGCTACGCTTGCCGAGGTCAGTCTGTGGATGGGTGACCGTTCGTAACTTATCAAGACTCCTCCGTGCCTTGGAAAGACGCTAAGCCGTTGGTCCCGACTGCCATTTGTAGATATTTGCCAGTCGTTACGGCTAGTCAGAAGCCTGAAAGTCTGACAACCAGGGGTATCGGGTTGCCCAGTAACTGGTTTGTGGAGTCAGATAGGCAGTCACTCTATGTAAAATACTGATATTCAGCTGCATCCGGTTAGGCTGGAAGCCGAGCCCAACGTAGTTGGGAAAAAGGCTAGGCAGATGATGAATACAGTTTGAGGCAAAAATGGTCCTTGTGGTCAATGATCTTTTCTCCTTCTTCATCAAGTCCGTCTAAAGTAGGAAATCGCTTTTAGCGAATAAGCCGCTCATCGTAACGCTGTAAACATATCTCCTAAAGATATTCTTTGTAAGTTTCTATGGTGGTAGTTTAAGTTTAAGTATTCTGTTCTAATGATTTTGATTTGGAAGTTTAAGAAAAGTTACAAATGGTAGCAATTTTGATGGCACTTTAAAGGAACTTTGCTTCTTAAACCACCTTCCCTACATCTCTGTATGTATAACTTTGCATTCTTTTACTTGTTCCAGTAAAAGGTTTGATGTCATTTTGTTTTTCAATGTGGCTTAGCTTTGAGTGTTCAGGATTATCGAAGTATTCATGTTTAGAATTACGGTATCATAAAACTATCTTCACATAGGCGGGAACATTGAACCTTACTTCGTGATATGAAGGATACTTAGGTAGTATAATAAACCAGTAAAATCATACGATGCTAAAAAAAAATACTTATTTCCCCATCAGTCCAAAGATCATTGATCAAAATCTTCATGTCGGTGACGACGATAAATTGTTTGGAGAACACCTGCTTCAATTTGGTATATGATCTCCTTCGTGTTCTACACGTCATGTGTCCTAAAAACAATTGACAGCCATCCTTAATTCTAAGCTACATAAAAATGAACTCTATGTCAAACGAAATAAGAGCAAATGACACAAATTTTGTCAAAACAAAGATGGCTCAGTGCATTAGAAAGGTTTATTTATTTTATTTATTTATTTATTTATTTATTTGGCTCACCAACAATTGAGTACACTCAAACAATTATGGGTTACATTAAATCAAATCGGGTCAGGTGTATCAATCTCTTACAGGTAAGCACATCATGCACTACATATTGATTAAATGTATAATTTGATACACACAGAGCAAGGTTGCGTGCGTAATGAACATAGAGTAAAAAATAGTGATGTGACCAACTTATGCAATGAGTTTCTTAACTCCAATTATATTGCCTAAAGCTAGACAATTTTTGGAATGACCGATGTGTCTCATCGTACCACCAAAGTGAAATATTGGCCTGTATTTTTTTCTTAAGCAAGAGTCCGTTTCACACGCTCTTTTGTCTTGCGACATTTCAACATTTCGTGGATGTCGGGTAAGATAAGAAAGGGTTTTGTATTTTTAAATGCTGTATTGTTTTAAGTTGAGAATATTTTATATGCGTATTGAGTAAGAGCTATTTGTCATAGTATTTGCATAATGTGTTGTTACTTTGCTACATTTTTATGAACCGTTTTTATGTGGTGAAAGTCGTGGGTTTAAAATAGTCACATAATTAATTTCGGTGTGCAAAAGTATGTAAATGTAATTAATTGTTGCTCTTACGACTTTATTACGACGACCGATGTGGCGCGGCGGGCGATGGTCCGCCTGCGACGCAGGAGGTTGCGGGTTCGATTCCCGCCCTGGGCCAAATGTTTGTACGATCTACAAAGATTTGTTCCGGGTGTTCTGGGTATTTGCTATGTATAATAAAAAATATCTATCTATGAAATGTATTGTATTAAGTATATCAATCATCTAGTACCCATAACACAAGCTCTGCTTAGTTTGGGGCTAGATGATGCTGTATGGATTGTCCAGCATTATCTTAGTCATTTTTAGAGTTCCTTAATCTAAAAAGGTTAAAACAAAACCCTTGTAAGATTACTTCGTTGTTGATCTGTCTGTCTATCAAGATCGTTTTTTTTTCAGGAACGCATGGAGGTACGCAAAAAATAAAATACCTTTCTGACGTGACGTAGTCGATCACTACCACGAAAAGCAGTTAATTTGTGACATTGTTGTGAAAATTCTATAAAAAAAAACTAGATAAAAAGCTACGATATTTCAACAAGGTAGCAAAAACGCGCAGATTTTATTTACTTATTCAAACCTGAATAATTCATGGATAGATACCATTATGAAAACATATCTGGGAACGTTCGTTTTTTATATAAATATTATTAATTTACGTCCAAGTTGGCCACCCCATATAGAGGACCTAATTTTAGAGCAACTAATAAATATTTCCATTTGAGCATTAATAATAAAATAATAAATAATGCTGGACAATCCACACAGCATCATCTAGCCCCAAGCTAAGCAGAGCTTGTGTTATGGGTACTAGATGACTGATATACTTAATACATTATTACATAGATAGATATTCTTTATTACACATAGCAAATACTCAAAACACCTGGAACAAATCTTTGTAGATCGTACAAACTTTTATCCCAAGGCTGGAATCGAACCCTCAACCTCCTGCGTCGCAGGCGGACCTTCGCCCGCTGCGCCACATAGGTCGTCAAATTAATCAATCAATAGTTAAGATAGAATCAATAGTTAGAAGATTATTCAATAGTTAAGTTTGCAAGCAAGTAAAAAAATAATATTTTGCGTAGTAGTGTAGTTAGTGAGGAAAACCTCAGTGGATGCAGGTTTCCATCAAAAGCTTTATGCAAAAAGAAGCATTCCTGGAAAAGACGATATTAAATTTTTATTTTTTAAAGAGATATACTATCTACTATAGATATATATCATACCTATTAGCAATTCAAATCCTTGTTCCCAGTTGAAGTTGTTATAACTAAGAAAAATATCAACGTAACGCTATTGTAAATTAAGTTGTTTTTTTTTAATCGCTATTACTTTTGAAATAGTCATGAAATTTATTAAACTTGTAACGCAACCTGAATCTTATATGAAGGTCTTAAAGTTATTTGTGCAAATTCCTATGTATAATAAAAAATATCTATATATGTAATGTATTGTATTAAGTATATCAGTCATCTAGTACCCATAACACAAGCTCTGCTTAGCTTGGGGCTAGATGATGCTGTGTGGATTGTCCAGCAATATTTATTTATTTATTTTTTTATTTATTTATTAATTAATTTATTTATTTATTTATTAATTAATTAATTTATTTATTTTTTTATTTATTTATTTATTTATTAATTAATTAATTTATTTATTAATTAATTAATTAATTTATTTATTTATTTATTAATTAATTAATTAATTAATTTATTTATTTATTTATTTATTTATTTATTTATTTATTTATTTATTTATTTATTTATTTGTCCAAATACACATCTTTGTTTACATTTTAGAAACTAAAATGTGAACGTAGATTAAGTACTTACATGTAACCACAGCAATTTAAGTTTTTTCCTCTGTCGTACCTTGTACCATTGTAGGGTAATATCACAAACAAACACGACTAAATTATTGATCTGTAAAGTCCCAGTACAATTTGTGATATTGTTCGAGTAATCATAAAAAACCCAATGGCGTTCTTACGAATTAGGTATGATAGCTACAAGAAATAAAATACTAAAATTATCACACTACACAGCCAAACAGAACACACGAAGACACCATATATGCTTCTGTTTAGCTTTTGGTAGATGATGCTGTGTGGATTGTCCAGCAATATTTATTATTTATTATTATATATTTTTAAAGGATATGGTAGATTTTAATTATAATTGTTTTTTTTTTGAAAACTTAAGTTAAGTCATGTAAATATTAATGATTACTTTATTAACAACGAGCAAATATGGCCCATTATAAGTTTTCACAAATAGTTAAGCAAGTTGGCTCAGTGGCTGAGCGATTGGCTGCTGTGCTGAATGACGCGGGTCCGACTCCTCATATTTGTATGGCCTACAGTTAGTTGTACCAAGTCCTGCTGTTTGTATCTGTTGTTTAAATACAGCAGAAGTTTCTAGAGTGAGGCAACGTTATATTAAAAAAAAAAACAATTATCAATAGTATAGTAAATTACAAAAAAAAAAAAACTTAAATATTCCATTTCAATATTAAGAATTCGTTCAATTTTAAGAAATTTATCATCATTGCGTAGCCTTTTCCCAACTATGTTGGGGTTGACTTCCAGTCTAACCGGATGCAGCTGAATACTAGTGTTTTACATGTAGCGTCTGCCTATCTGACCTCACTACCCAGTTACTGGGCAACACGATTCCCCTTGGTAAGACTGTTTGTCAAACTTTCTGGCTTCCGACTACCCGTTACGACTGTCAAAGGTCTACAAATGACAGCCGGACCAACGCGTCGGCTTAACGTGCTTTCCGAGACACGGAGGAGTCTAGATATGTTACGAACGGTCACCCATGCACAGACTGACCTCGGCAAGCGTAGTTTATCCTTCGATCGACCCGTTTGCCATTTTTTTATTTAGCCCCGAGCGCCTCAAAAATAAAGAAATTAAGATAAGTATTATAATAGTAATACATTAAAGACAGTCTAAAATAAACAAATTAATAAGAAGTATTAACTTGAATTGGACTAAAACATAGGTATGATACGACTTGAACGGATGCAAAAAAATAGAAGAAAATCGGTAAACATAACACAAGGAAAAACCTCAAAACAATGATCATAAATCACGTGTACAAACAAAAACTCGACTCAATGACAAACAGTGTTTAATAAGAAATCAATTTCGGTGTTCTCACGACTCCGGCGCAAGGAGACGCCTACTTGATAGATTTGATTATGTTTAGACGTGACTAATCATTATTTAACCATGTTCACGATTATGTACTTCTGGGACATGCGTATGCGCATACCTACTGTTTTTGTTGTGATGACATAGGCCGTATTTACTCATGATATTCTTGCTCAAATAGTATCTGCTTCATCTTTCTAAGAAGTCTTCAAAAGAACTAATAGAAATTTGTAACTAACACTTTGGGCAGGATACGTGTAACGCAATTATAGTTGGAATTCCACAGGGCAATATTATAATGATATTCACTGAGTCGTATTAAAACAAGCATAAACACACTAGCTGTAAGAATAACGATAGTATAAACTGAATCATTGAAAATAACTTCAAGTAACGTAACCTCTAAATAAAACACCACATCACGCCTGTGTCCCGTAGGGTTGGACACAGAGTGCCTATAACACATTTCATCAGTTATATTTAAGTCTCATGTTACAGAGTCGAGGTGAGCCACTTGCTATCAGTTGATAGCAAGTGGTTTTTCCGTTTGGATTTTTTCAGTAGATGTAGTTACATCTACTAAGAAAATCCAAACAGAAACACCCAATAACACTATGTCCAACCTGGGCCACCGAACCCAGCTTCTGAAAAACGTCAGATGGAAAAACCCAATAACAATTTGACTGACCAAGAAATTGAACTAATAGCAGTTGTAGATACCGCTTGGAACCCCAAGACCAACAAGGTAGCCAAATAAAATTCAAGAAATTCTATTAAGTCAATGAAAAGACGATGAGAAGACAACAATCAAATAGTTGATATTTAGTTACGAAAACATTAGACACAAAAAACCGATACACAAATTCATACGTAAGTACACCATCAGTATTTTTATTTTTTTTATTTAATTGCACAAGCCCGCCACACAATTCCCAAATCACTGCAACTCCTGAAAACCAGAATCAACAGTGGCAACCACCAGAAAATCATCGAGACAATGAAGCCCGGAGAAACGTTTCAACCCATACGACCATCAGTATTTGTCTATTTCGGTTCTTCGTTGTTAGTATAAAAATCATAGCCAACGAAACTAATGAATCTTTAAATTCATCACTGAATAGTCCATACCTTCCCACATCTGCACCGTGACACTAAGGTCACAAAATCTGACTGATGAATTGTATCCGTGATGTCACAATTAGACGGGTCTACGTCGATGCTATCGGGGACCTCGATGACCTTAGGGTCATACATCTACATACACGAGAGCCTGTCATTTTATGTATGTATTGAATTTCGTATGGGAATTAGATTGATGAGGATAAGATGTATCATGTATGATATGCACGGAGGTATATGATTATGTCCTGTTGGTTTGATTAAGCAATTTAAATCGTCGTAAAAAAAATATTAACAATTTGTTCAGGTATAACTTAACGAAGGCAAGTAATTCATCTCGCAATATCTATAACATTAGTCTTTATAATAGCAATGGAGAACTTGTTAAGAAAATCAAAGTACTAATACTAATCATCTATGAAGATGCTGTTGAAAAAGCTGTGATTTTTATTGATCAAGTACTTTAAGGTCCTAAATATTTTTCACTTGCCATAAGTAACTGTGCTCGTAATGTTTCATTTATCATCTATTTTCTCAAGCCTCCAGGACTTTGTAGCCTTTATCTTAATACAGTTTAAGACAAAGCAAAGATAAATGATAAGACCTTAAGCATCTAGCTTGAAGCAAGTTCAAATACGGAGTTCACACAAAATGTCAACGGAGTCGCCCACATGTTGCCCCAGGCGAAGCTTGAGCACCATATCAAAATCTATGTCAAGTACAATATTAACACTTCAAACACTCTCAGAAACCATTGCCAGTCAAAATTAACCTTTACTGATAAAGCCAAAAGGATGACGGTTCTCTTAATTGGCGGTAAATAACATGAAGAAGTAAATGATTAACAGTAAGTTTTGGAGCCATCACCTATTATGGAATTGTCACGAAATATTAATATTGCTTCGCTCCCAATGTCACTGATGAGTTAATGAAGTGCTGGTTTTGATTTAACATCGATATCTTAATTATTAATTGATGCTTGGTTAGTCTCAATAATATTCATGATGGCCCAGTGGTTTAGGCCTCGCCTCTTGTGCACGAGGTTGTAGGTTCAAACCTGGGCAAGTACCAATGTGAGTTTTTCAATTCATATGTACTTTCTAAGTTTATCTTGGACATTACTGACATCGGTGAAGGAAAACATCGTGAGGAAACCTGGACTTATATAATTAATATTAGTCTGAAATCGCCAACACGTCTTGAGCAAGCGTGGTGATTAATGCTCGTGCCTTCTCTGTAGGAGAAGAGGCCTTTGCCCTGCAGTGGGACAGTAATAAGCTGGTACTACTAGTCTCAATATAATAGTCACGCCGCCCGTGAAACCCTGGAGGTGTAAGTAAGTTGGTAAGGCATTTTATGGGTTTAAAAGTGGCTTTTAGTAACCCAATTGACATTTGCAGGAAACAATCTATATCAATCAAACTAGATTTAAATAGAGATAGTGGCCCAATGAAAAAGGACTTAGATAATACTGATTCCGAAGCACCTGTTATATTTACCACGCATACTGCAAGGAACAACCAAAGCTTACTCACAGCTATGCAATTGTACTTTGTACAAATTACTCGTTGACTGACTCCAAGAGGTGCTGACGCATTAAGCTTGACTGCTTAGACTTCACAGAATCGTTTATCTTCAAATCTTTATCGTACTTATGATCTCGAAATTTTAACACGGGCATTTGAAGGCTGAATATATACAGCTTCGAATTTTAAACTGCCTGTTTCAGCCGGCACTCTTGCGCAATCTACATTACCTGTCACAATTCGCCATGTCAAAACATTTCGAAATCGGCAGACTAATCAGAGAGATGATCTAAATACACAAACAAACGTACATTACCATGGACTCAACTATGTCAAATGTAATTGAAGAACATGGCCGCACCAAATTTGACCCCGTCAAAACGAAATTTTCGTCAAGATTTTATCAGAAAACATGACATCTCGAATCAAACGACAAGTATTGTCTAAAAGACCTTACCGCTTATTGGAGCCCACCACACGTGGGGATTGTACGATCGAAATGGAACTTTAATGAGCAATGAATAGGGTTTAAAATGTTATTACTATGTGATAAAGGTCTTTGTGATTTTGCCGTCAGAATAGTAGCCATTATCTGAGAGAACACACGTTCGGAAATGGTAAAAAAAGGTCGAAATATGATTAATAGGGCGGCGTTGCGGGACTCGGTTCGTTCGTGTGTGATTCTTTCCATTTGACAGATTGTCTCGACTCTCTGACCCGAGCGCCCCGTTGAGACAATAATGATGGTGTCCCATCACTTCAATCATCGATATCGATAAATATGTTAGACTGAATTAAAGTTTACATTGCCTTCATTAAGATAGCAAAGCTTTAAGTATGATTATTTTCTCCTGCCGCGTTAAGCGTAAGTGCTAGCGCTAATGCTGAGCATGAGATCCTGAGTTCGATTCCTGGGTCGTACAAAGTGTTCTTGAGGTTTTCCATCTGGAATTTCTCAGTAGGAGCCTGAAGCCATATTCTGCGTCCTGTTGATGGAAAATTTTAACCCAACAGTAATTCAGGTATACCCATTCAGCGTCCACAAAGATAAATTTACTACATCAAACAATTTACCTGTCCTCGCGATCCCGATATCGATGCTTTCTCTGCAATCGCACACCCCTAGCCGCGAGGTCGACTGAGATTACTCTCAGCACGAGACTGTCCTGCGTCGGCGCTCGTTCGCGACGCTTTGACATCCCGACGTACACCACAAACATACATCATTCACACGAGAAAATTCATATGAAACCTTATTGACAACACAATAGAGTTCAATTTGGTAAAAGTTTTGTAGCTTTGTGGCGCAAAAGAAGGTTCTCAGTACGTCATACGTTGATAGACGGCCCAAACAGGTCGACGTGAGAGTACAACTTTTTTTTTACATCAATTTTAAATATGCAATATGAAGATATTGAAGGATTATTAGTCATGTTTTCGGAGATATTTATTTTTATGTGTTCGTTTGGTTCGGGTTACAGGAAAGTGTTATAACGAACTGTCATGAGATAAATGAAGTATCAATAAAAATTTAGATGCGCAGGAGTTGGTATGTTATGAGTAACGGCTTGGAGCATGAACATTACCAATCAACTGGGATTTGAATAACTACCTGTATTCGGGTCTTAGGCAGGTAAAATGATTTGCCAAATTAACATCTAGATTAAAAGAAAGTTGATACGAATTACAAGTCTCATTTATTTAACGTGTAAAGAAATAATGAAAATATTTTTAATACTGTTGCTTGTCAGGCCATAATTATTTTGCTTGTCGTGACGATTGCAAGCCAAGTAAGATAAAAGATCAAACGTTAAATAATGTACTAGGTGATTATTTACTTTTTAAAGCTCATAAGCATAAAACTAATGTATAAATACTATTTGGCTGGATTAAACAAAATCTCATGGCAACGATGATCAAAATATCTGCAATACTAAAGCAGAATGTGATCTTATATTTCACAATCCACATCAAAAGCGAAAGCCGTGTGGTATAATATAAAAGACGGATTTGACAAAATCCATAAAAAAATAAAAATAAAAAATCACTGTATTTTTATTATAAACGATTTAAAAACATATTAAACCCAATACGAAATTAATCTCTAAAGAGAGAAACATCCGTCATATGACATCAAAACAAGAAATGATTTGAAAATGGTTTTACTATGCAATGAAAAAAGTCATAAAATGTAAATGTGTCTGTGAGTAAACTTCCCAAGGCAGATTTGGAACTGACGCAAGCAAATGACAAACTTTATTTCTGTAACCTGATGCTGAAATGTTTTATCATGCGTAAAAATAATCTATTGCTTCTGGATAAATCTAACCATTCAGCAACATTTTGATGTATACATATGTATATGCAATACTTACTTACTGAATTTTATTCGCACGTATTTGCAAGGGACTATACTAGGTCCTCTAGATTTCTGTTACTTACTAACCTATTTTATTATGTGTGGCTGATCATCATCATCTTATCATCTGCCTAGCTTTTACCATCTACTTAGTAAACTTCGTAATCCAGTAACTGGGTAAAATGATACCTATTGGTCAGACTTTCGTGCTTTTGACTCCCGTTACGATTCTTATAAATGTACATTGACAACCAGGCCGAATTGCATTCCGTGCTTTAGCATTAATTACTTCAAAAGCAACACTTCCATATACCCTTTTAATTTCATAAACCTTAAATTATCTCATTAATCTTAACATATCATGTCCTATCCGCAGCAATAAGAATAAAAATCACCGGGCTTAATTCCCACCATTATACATCAATCTCCTATCCACTTAAGCATTGCGAAATCCATCTGGAATGTGTCTCACGTACTTTGAAGAGTGGCTAATGAAGTGCTTGGTTGATGTGTGACCCACCATCGGGGTTCCTTAATGATACGATTGACAGTACAGTGGAGCGGTCGCCGTCGGCTTGGTCGATTGTTTCTTGACTGAAGACTTGGGGCTGGGAAGTCAGCGGACGAAGGTGGGAAAAAAAAGAAATCAAAAGAGGTTTCTTTTTTAAAAGCGAGTACTTTAAATTAACAAACTCTAAAGTATCTTAAAATAACTATTTTAACATGTTAATAATTAGGCAATATTATTGGCGGGTTTAAAAAAAAAACTAAATACATTTAAGTAATTCAAAAATGCTTGCAACAGACGGCCAGATTTAAAAAGATTTAAAATCATACTATGATAGCATACAATCTCGTTCCAGAATCACCTTCCATTTCTTCCCTTTCACACTTAAGGGCCCCAAAATCGTGGGATACATAAGAGAGACGTATTTAAATCCCATTGACGTCTTGTTCGTGGAACTTTGAATATAATGGCGCTTATCTGAAGGGTGTCTTTGGCATATTAAGTTTTATATTCAGCTGCCTCTATTTTCAAGGAGAATGATTCTTCCATGACTTGTGATCGACGGGTATCGTTCGGATATGTTTATTCACTGAGTTTTATGGTGATTATGCTATGAGAATGTACTACTTTTGTAGCTAAGGGACTGAGGATCGATGGCCACCCGGTAAGGCAATAAGAGTTAAAAAGATTGTACGATAAATGCATTGTTGAACTGAAAGAGAAGAATAACAAGTCTGTAAATAGATCATTACCGGACTATTATGTGGTACTCTATAAAGCAAATTTCGCTTGCCAGTTTAGTTTTCAACGATTTGAAATCTATTAACATGGTCTGTAACAACTGTAGTCTTTCTTCTCTTTCAGTTAACTATCTCTGCTTCCGTCACAACCCACCAATCTTCTCTTATTCTGTTCCAATTCCCAACCTCTGCTAAAATTATCAAACCCAGTTTCGCAATATTCATTTTATTTAGCAATAGAAACGCGACTAAGACAATAAATCACTTTGCGCAATCTCTAAACTTAATGGAACTCAATCTTATCTCCACAAAATCCGGTAGACATAATTTGTCACTCGAAGATTGTATTACTTAAGTAAATGAGCAAATCATTCTACGTAATACTTGAGACGGTAGATTAGACGAGTTTGCAGTGCAAGGTGCTGTTTATGATGTCATAGGGGCTACTGCGCCAAATACAGATCTTTACTTTACTGTAAAAGGTGAATTAATTAATGACTAAAGAGATTATCTTGATGTTAGATTAGAAAGTGAAGTGTAATTTTGGTGTCAAATATTAAATGACTATCCAACACATAAAATCCTTTATAGTGAAACACGTTTGTCTCTTGTAAAAGATTACTTTAACGACTGATAAAACTTTAATAACATCTAGGTAATCCTTAAGTTAAGAGTGTCACCTGCATTGGCTGACTTTTACAAACCAAGAAACCCATTATTAAATAGTAGGTATAACGGGATCAAGCAAAAAAAGTCACGTTAAGCTTGACGTTTAAATTAAGATGACAAGAACATTATTTAGTGAGTCACACATAAACGCTATTTGAATCCCAAACAAAACATTAAACCGCAAATCTATGATCATACGTGTATGAAAATCAGCAAAAGAATTTTGATAGCAAGAAAAACAGTAATGACTAACGACCAAGTAAATTGATCGGCGGTCCACAGTAATTTGTCAAATCCAATCATGAAAAATTCCAAATAAAAATTTCGTTAGAACATAATAACGGGGACTTCTCTGGTTTTTTGCTCGGCATCCAATTTAAAAACTAATTATGGGTCGCGATGACTAGGCTCCCATGATCAAGGAGCACCCTACAATGCCGTCACAAAGAACATAATTTCGTCATGTTAGCGAACAGGTGACAAAAAAGTATGATTAATGGTCATACGTCGTGGTCATCACAAAAGATATGTCAGTCAAATTATACTCGTCTTTATTCACATCAGACAGCCATAGCCTAACGAATCAACACCCGAAAACATTATCGCACCCAAGAACAGCTTATCTTCGGAACGAAATTTAATTACTCTGTGCAATTCATAAATTCTTGTTTGCGTCCCGTGGACACTACCAAAAAGTATTCAACGCTATTATGTGTTAGCCATGACCTTTATCGATCGTGATTTAAATCGAGAATCGGTCGTGACATCTAAATAACTGATGTTGAGGTCGGCTGCAATCAATGACGGAAGTGTACGTACACATGTATGACGGAAGGCAACCGACTAAACGTTCTCAACGATACGCAGGCACGACTTTTGATCGTTTAGGTGTCGAAGGCTGGGCAAGCTTTTCAGAAATTAGTCAGAAGGTCTTGGCTATAATGGGCATAATAGTTGGTTATTTGTGGTTGCTGGTCAGATTTAATGACACGGTTTCGTGCACTGTGATTTGGTGCTTTTAGTTTAAAGTGGGTGCTGACCTGCCGGGTGCAACGCCATTGTATTATATGAACTTTTCTGCTCGAAGTTTGCAAATTTATTGCCAAGACTTGACTCACATTTATGAAATCTTACTTTGTAGGTTTCATTCCATCTTTTTGGTTGATCTTAGAATTAATTTTAGTACCTACAAATAAGACAGTAAAGTCGTGAAGCGTCAAACGTATTCCCCCGTATAAATTATCAGAAGCAATTAAGGAAAATGTTGACTTTATTATATCAACAGTGAGTTAATCGGTAATAGCTCTGAGTAATCTTACACTTCTACTAGTCGTGATCAATCTATGTTATTTTTATGATCAGTATTTTGTCTAAAGGTTAACGCTTTTTAATATTTTACAGATACTGAACCATTGCTTTTCTTGTCATCCTTAACAAAGGTGACATCGAATTTCTGGGGATCCTTCACCATTCTCCTTCTTAGGTATAGTTATATCCGAACGCTACTTTTTGTACGCTTTAGTTACCAAACACACTGTCTGCGTTTGTGGTTGATTTGTTACTTCTCTTTCAAATAAACGACTTTTCAAGTCCGATGCAACAATGTTTGATCAACAAAAAATTGGAAAACAGTTACATACAGACAGTATTTATACTTTTTTCCTATCGATACAATAGATTATTCTAAAATGACGTTCGTGATTTATAGTTGTTTTTTAGTGTATGAGTTCCAACGTTACGTTCGTCTGTTTTTCGTCTCATTATAAAAGTCTTGGATATTTGCCGATATCTTAGTGTTCCAATATCTACTAGTGTCAAAATCGACTAGACTGAGCTGAAAATTGTAATTATTCTTATCAACCAAGTTCTATTTTCAATTTGGCTGCCTCGGTGGTCTAATGGTTCTGGGTGTTTTCTATGTATAGTAAAAAAAACTATCTATGTAATGTATTGTATTAATTATATCAGTCATCTAGTACCCAAAACACAAGCTCTGCCTAGCTTGGGGCTAGATGATGCTGTGTGGATTGTCCAGCATTATTTATTTATTTTATTTAATGGTCGAACGCACTACTGTTGAGAACGAGGTCCTATGGGCTTTGTCATCTGGAATTTATCAATAGTCCCGGAGTCCGGATTTGTGGCCGGTTGATGGCATTAGTCTCGTCCCCTTATATATGGGACTTAAACATAACTGGCGGAATGCTTCACCATGATTGCATGCGTAATGATGTTTTATATTTTCAATTGTTGTAGTCAACAGGCACGTGATGCAGGGGAATGAGGAGGAGGAAGAGGAGGAAAGTTCTGAGTATGAATGTGGTATGTTACAATAGTGAAGGAAGACCAAAGAAAAAATGGATGAACTTTGTGGAAGATGATGTAGCTAGAAAAAAAAGTGACAATTGGAGATGACAGCAAAGAGTGATGTATGGAAGAAGAAGACCTGCTGCAAATGAAATTGGGACAAGGGCAGCAGGATGATGAGTCAAAATTAGACTCGAATTTGAAAGACTTCGAAAGAAACGACTTGTGAAAAAGATCCCTGAAAGTTAGACAAGCTTTGGAAATTTGATCTTTTATTTGGTATACAACAATGATTGTCTCTTCAGCCGCCTACAGCTTCTCCCACTCATACCTACTGTTTCCTCGTACGTGCTACATCTACCAATAAATGGACCTTGTAATTCAACTCGGACCATAAAATAACGAGACGTGATCCAACAGGTACCTACTAATCCACTAATCTTAGAAGAATTCAATCAAATCGCACGTAAACGTGATGGGAGACGGGAGACAAGTGTGGTTGGGGCCTTGACTTTATCGAGTCATGGTTTGTCAATTACAGAGCTATTGTGAGCCGATCGCTCCGTCGGCGATCTTATCGGCGCTGTGACAAAAAATATGCCGCCTGCACTATAGGATATGCAAGGTTTTGGATGAAGATGGGGTATACCATTTTAACATACTGGGTTTCTCTTGCGTAGTTAGGAAAAGGCTGGTCAGACAGCAACATATTATATGCTGTGTATTAATTACCCAATTTTTTTTTGTAAATCAATTGCTCTTTGGCAAAGTATGTCACTTTCTATCAATCAAATCAGTTTTGGGTGATGCGGTTTATAGTTGCTAGATAAAATTTCAATCAAGATTGATTATCAAGTTTGATTAGTTTGTTTTACCTGCTGAACATCTCCCCCTGGTCACGAGTTGCCTTGGCCAACCTGATAGTCCCTTAGCAGACTCCGGATACATCTCCAACCTGGTGTGAAAGTGTGGCACTGCTCCACAAACGATGGGACACCTGATAACTTGTCCTGCTTGCCCTGACTCCTGCACGCTGCAGGATTTAATGAAGGCTACTGACTCTATATAGATTAACACCGACGCGCTAAGAAGAAGAAGAGTTTGATTATGTTATAAATGAAGTATATGAATATTTCCAAGACTACTGTACCGTTGCATGCACCCTTATGCGCAACGTTTTGAGTGTCACAACGGCACTTACTTGTATATGTACAGAATACGCAAATAACGAAGGGTGTGTGATGGGATTTTTTCACCCAGTATAATTTAAATGAATTTTATCGCTAATTTGAAGAAAACTTTATCCAATAGCATCTTCCAGCATAGGTATTTAGTATTTTTTCGTTTGGTGTTATATTGTAGTCTTATTTTTTTTGTCTTATTATTAATAATACTACATGTGAAAACATGTAATCAGCCATATTTTGTTTAAAATTTTATTCACTGTCTGTTTAGCCGCAAGTTTTCCTAAAAATGTAATAAATAAATAATAAACAAAATAAATAAGTATATTCCTGAGCAACTTTTAAGATATTTTTATCTACATTTTGCATATACTATATTCTGTCGTTGTCAAACAGATGAAAGCGTACCTACGCAATGATGAAGCGAAGATCGTCGCAGTAGATTGGCAATAATTATTATAAGCGTTTGTCCATCCGTCCACCTTCTCATTCGGACGTGTCTATCGCCATGAGGTCAATAATTAGTAATTAATGAACTACAAAAACGAATGTGTCAGGGACCGAAGTTTTAAGACGCAGTTTTCAAGTAGCAGGAGGTGCTTGTAATGGTTTTTATCTGATTAAAAGTTAGTATACTTAATAACTTTGTCAGATGAAGAGCTTAATCACACATCCATAAACTTATGCCTTTTTCACATGGGGGTAGATCAAACTACAGTACGCCTTCTATTAAGATCCTGACATACTCCTTTAGCTTCGTTTACTTTTATACAATTGGTCCTACACACACTCTGGTGGTAGGCGAAACTAAAGAACGCCTCTTGAGACGATCCTTACCTACCATTTTGCTTCGTTCATACAACTAGTCCTGCACACACTCTGGTTGCGAAAATTACGCATCTGACCTTTCTGAAGAACATAACCAACAAGAAGAGAAGACAATGAGTTTTTATGTTAATTATGTCTGTATGTTTCGATGGTCTATTGGCCGCTAGTACTACTACTCATCATTAGGTCTTGGGTCCGATTTCTGGGATCTGGCGAAGTGTTATTGAGTTTTCCCATCTAACTTTCTCAGCAAAAGCCTGGTGTCTGGATTTGAGAACGATAAGTGGCAATCAAGGCAGGCCTCCGACACGGTGGACCGACGACCTGGTGAAGGTCGCGGGAAGGGCATGGATGCGGAAGGCGCAGGACCGGTCATTGTGGAAATCCATGGGGGAGGCCTTTGTCCAGCAGTGGACGTCTTTCGGCTGAAATGATGATGATGATGATTGATTGAAGTGGCAATAGGCCCGGCCTCTAATGATCATCATCATCATCAGGCTATATTAGTCCACTGCTGGGCATAGCCCTCTCCTAATGAGCGCCATTGCGCCCTGTCTTCAGCTTGAAGACATTATTTATAAACCCGGCCTCTATTATATGGGACTTAAACATATCTGGCAAAATGTGACTATATCTTTTGGGAATACAAGCGTGTCGTCATACTATCTTTGTACACAAAAAACCCAAGAAGATTTTTCCCACTCAAGGTATAACATCAACAAAATTATTTCCCTATCACCAAACAATTCCATATAAAGAGTACCTCAATAACATTGATAAAAACAAATACAATGATTTTTAATGATTATGCATTCAAACATTATTATTACAAGGAGCCTTGATCTTAGGTCGCGATGATATCACCGGTGTCCGGGAAATTGTCATCGTTACATTGATATTCTAAAAGATAACAAGAGGAAAAAATCTCAAAACAACTTGTGGAAAATTAGGTACTCGCGCATTGAGCTGCTCAAGTTCTACGTTGAACTACTAGCACCTCTGTCTAGCCTTTTCCCAACTATATTGGGTCGGCTTCCAGTCTAACCGGATGCAGCTGAATACCAATACTTTACATGGAGGGACTGCTTATGCCCCATTACCCAGTTGATGCCCCTCGTTACTTAATACACTGGGTAAAACACTGGGTTTTACATGGAGCGACTGTCTGCCTGGCCTCCACAACCCAGTTACTGGGCAACACGATACCCTTGGTAAGACTGGTTGTCAGACTTGCGGGATTCTGACTACCCGTAACGACTGTCAAAGATCTACAAACGACAGCCGGTACCAACGGTTTAACGTACTTTCCGAGGCACGGAGAAGTCTCAATATGTTACGAGCTTTCACCCATCCACAGACGGATCTTGGCAAGCGTAGCTTAACCCTCGATCAACGCGTGCGGCGGTTTTTGTTTAGCCACGAGCTCCTTGAACTACTACCAGTATTAACAAATGCGGACTCTTGACTGTTTATTTAAAAAAAAAATCCCTACACAAAAAGTACGTTGAAGTGATCGTACAATGAATTATCAATTCTTGGCATTAGTATGGGATGACGGCTCAATTCATTTTCAATTCAAAAAGTTAATGTATTGTATGTATGATTTGTGTTGATGATTGTATCTCGGTCAGACCATTCAGTAATCTGCACGGTCCACACATGATCTAACCAAGATAAATTGGATACCTAGGGGGTGTCAAGATAGTCTATTTTAGTCAGAATGACTTGACGTTTCGTTCAAAAAGTGTTGATTCTCAGCCTAATTTTAATGTATTTTTTATTTTTTTTTATTTTAGAACAATTGTATTTTATTTTTATGCAAAAACCACTTTACGTGTTGCAATTTTTGACTCTTGAGAAAACGAGCCCACTTACGTTTGCTTCCTGCAATACAGCGACCTCTTAATGGTAATAAGAGAAAGATGACGGCCATAAAGTTTGTCTCATCATATCCTAGTTGTGACTAAACCTAGCTTAATGAGAAAACCATTGTTAACATAATATCAGTAGGGATTGAAAAATGTACATATCAGAAGGTTTAAATCGAAATCAAGTGGCATGATCGTAAAACTATAAATATGTTAATTAACTCCACGTGAAACTGAAGTATTCCGTTGCTATCTACCAGTTTCAAGGCTGACTGATACAACTCTAAGTAAGTACCATTTTTTATCAAACATTTCGATTCAATATATTTTACTTAAACCGGAAAAACGGGATAAGTACGAGTCCGACTCGCGCCCCAAGGATTTCGTACAAACGTTAGGCAGCTACTTTCACCAAGATAATAAAAAAAAACAATATTTTTATGCGAATAAACCACTAATTTACAATTTTCGGTGTTTTTCCATTATTTGTGCTGTGAGACCTTGGTTCTTGCCGAATTACATGATTTTGGGTCAACGGCAAGAGCCGGGTTCGGTTTGATTTATTTGCGAGAATCAAAATATGTGTGTGAATATAGACTTACGTATTAAATATTAATTTCATATTTATACCTCCACGCATTCTAGAGAGAAAGGGTCTTGACGGAGATACGGACAAAGAAGTGATTCTATTAGGGTTCCGTTTTTCTTTTTGAGATATAGAACCCAAAAAAACAAAAAAATCGCTCCCCCTTAAAATTTACTACAACCCAGTTACTAGTTTTCAATCCTTAGGCCCAGTGCATACCTCTGCTATATCTGAATGCAATGTAACTTCTGTTTTATTAATCGTTGGTCGGTGTCACGATAAGCCATAATTCAGTGTAACTGTCACTGTGCTCAGGTCTGATTAAATTGCTTCGCGCTAAGATCGTGACCTGACGTCATTTGATACAAGATGTTACTAGTATCAGTAGTAATATTGTTTCCTTAAGTGACACTTTGTGCCTTTATATGGGTCATTGTGAAGTATTTAAGAGGAGCTTATGGCTAAATAAAAACAGTCGCACGGGTTGATCGATGGTTCAGCTTCGCTTGCCGAGGTCTGTCTGCGAATGGGTGACCGTTGGTAACATATCGAGATTCCGCCGTGCATGTTAAGCCGTTGGTTCCGGCTGTCATTTGTAGATCTTTGAAAGTCGTTACGGGTAGTCAGAAATCCGAAAGTACTACCAAGGGGTATCGTATTGCCCAGTAAAGGCTAGGCAAATGATTTTGAGGTAAGGTATTTCATCATCTGCCTAGCTTTTTCCCAACTATGTTGAGGTCAACTTCCAGTGTAACCGGTTGCAGAAGACAAGTACTTCGCATGGAGCAACTGCCCATATAACCTCTGCCTCCCAGTTACTGAGAACACGATACTTTTCTGTTGTCTGTGGTGTCTGAAAAAATGTTGGTTAAATGGATAACGGTACGTAATTGTCATAAAATAGTGCCTATACTTGGTGGTGGTTTCGAAGATCGGTTCAAGGCTCGCATTAAATGGCCGGCCACCACATATATATTTGTCTCTAACCTAAAATCGTTAGGCAGAAATCACATACATGCCCAAAAGAAAATCCTGTTGACAGCAATCCCAAAGTATCTTCCAAAATCAACAAAAAAATCCTTCAAAGGAGGGAAACCCAAATTGCATAGCAGTATCCTAAACGCGAATGTTCAGGAAGTTGGTTCCATCATTGTGTCGAGTGTCGACTAAGGTCATTCATTTCAGACTACACAGGAGGCGGGTATTACGGCACTCGGACGTGTTGTCGATTACCTTCCCGGCGTATTGACTCAGCCGAAACGGCGCTCTCATCATTTACATAATAACACCTTGTACGGTGGACGTGGAGGTACAAGTTATAAGCGGTGGCGAGGAGTGGCGGATGGCAATGTTGGAGTATATTTCGCGAGCTTATTTTCGAGGATAATTATCTCATTGCCCTCTCCCAAGGATTTCTACAACGATCGGTCGGCATCGGCTTTCTGCGATCATCACCAGGTCATGGGCCGTCGACGATAAAGGATGTATTAATTTTCAATTTTATATTCATAATCTTTTTGCTCTTCTTAATTTGTTATCCCTCGACCTACAATTACGGACGCATACGGGCACAGAATAAAGTATAAACTTAATAAACAACTTTAAAACATGTCCCTAATATTAACTAACTAAATCTTCATTAAGTTATTTTTATTGAGATCAGTCATAATATACTTATTTTTTGATATGATTAAATTAAAACACATTATATAATTATTATAATAAAATATTTATCGATGTAAGTATGAATGTCCATTTTACAACGTATGGAGCCTGTCATATTTGTTTGTCTAGTATGTATTCGTTTATTGTGTAATATAAACTACTTTCTTAACTATAAAACGCATAATATATCTGTGCTAAATTGTTGCGAAAAAAATCATTAATGCGTTCATCATTGTCATCAAAATTATGCACAACCCAAGTCATGAATATTATTTGCGCTGTCGTCTAGTTGTACTTATTTTACATTTATTCTTCTTAATACCAATATTTATACCCCTAATTAGTTAGGATTAGGAGAACAGATTACAATGTTGTTTTTTAAATACTTATCTGTCAGTTTAAAAACTAGTTCTAAATGTTAACAAGTTTCCGAGTGGATAATTTGTCACTGTTTGTGCACCTTTCTAAAAGATTTGAAATATCAAGAAGACGTTTCAATTAATCAAAATCTTGAGATACCTACTAAGATAAAAGTGCGACTGCAGTTTTTATAAGGCTGTGCATGCCATTATATTATTATAATTATTCACAGACTTCGTTAACAGGAAGAGGTTTGGCATTCGGTGGGTGTGAGATTTTTTTTGTGTTTCCTAGTAAGTTGTGTCGATAAGTTGTAGTTATCTTCGTAATTGATTTTTTAATTCACTTCATCTACGCTGATGGTAGAAAACCGACTATAAAAATCTGAAATTTAGTTTAGGTAAAGGAATGAAAAAAGAATCAAGCTACTATTACACAATTATTACCCTGCTAATATTAAATTAATATAAAACTTGAATTCTCTAATTTACTGAGATAAAATGTACATGTGATTAATGTATAGAAGCCAGCACTTCAAGCTATCCCAAATTGTCAAATTTTCCCAATAGAACATGAACGTTATTCTATTGCAATTAAGTTGAAAAACCATCAAAGTAATTTGACAGATCGGGGTAGCTTAATGTGCTGGCCTCTGTACATTAATCTATGTACATTTTATGTAATAATCGTGTAATTCACGTATTTTTCAGATCGTTCGCATTCCAATCACAGTCTTTGTCAACAATACGTCTGATTTCCCTAAATTATTGACAAGATTTTGACATTGATTCTCGCTGGTCCCGGAAAACTGTCCAAAAATCGCTAGTTCCTGTCCCTTCAACCACACCCACAAAATTCTAATTTCGACCAGAGTTTCCCTTTAAAACGTGCATCCAAAATATTCTCCGTCAGAGACATAGATTTGTTCAAAGATATGAGGTCAAACGGCATTGTTCTGGCTTCCTGTATTATTACGAACAGATGTTCCGATATGGAACGGCCAGTATATTGTAACTGTTACTTCGATACCTAATAATTACTTGCAAGACACTTTTCATTGCGGGGTCCGTCGTAAAAATGCTAATGGATGTTGGGCAAGTTTGCGTAAAATTGGATGCAATGGATGTACTTGCAATGTTTGGTGATGATACTTGTACTTAGTTAATTAGTCCTTCGTTGATATGAATCAATCTGTTTATTTTTTCATTGCTGTCTTATCAATATGATGGGGTCTAGAACAGGTTTTCTGTGGCACTGATGAGACTGCCTCCTTGGTCTCTAAGTGTTCGCATGATATTGCTGTGTATGGGGTTTGATCCTCAGGTCAGGCAGTGGTTTTGGATTTTTACACCTGGAATTTTCTGTTGTTGGCAATTGGCTTGCCTCCTAACAAAACTGGCGAAATGTGGGTGTACTATTGGAACACCTCTGTCTTACCTTTCGAAAAATACAAGCGTGATGTTAAGATGATGAGATATAAAATCAGTATCTTTTATTGATCCTCATCTGCAATTATTCTGGCAAAAATATAAGAGTTTTCTATCGGGCAAGAGACACAATTATGCACATTCTAACCGATTCACTTTTATTGCTCTTTTATTGAGCCGCCATATTTATTTATTAGTTTAATACTTCAAGCAAAATATTGTACAGACGCGGATTTAATGCAAGATGCATTTTCTACCAGTTACTTTGGGTAACTCGATAAGATTGAACTCACCTTGGCTAACCCTTTAGGGAATCCAGGCGTGATGTTAGTTAGAAAATGGAAAAAAACTGTAGTCAGACGACCTTCCGGATTCATACCCACAAAAAACATCATCATCATTATCCTCCTGCCCCTATCCCAATTTATTTTGGGTTGGTAGGAGGTGGCAGTTCCAACAGCTACCTTCAGCTGTATGCATGGAGGATGGATTTGGATCTGGATTGCCCAATAATGCGGTACTGGACCATTCTGCATATTGAGCACTCTGGATCCAAACCCAAATTTAGACTTAGTTAATGTATAATTTAACAATGTATGGACTAGGTCTGAAAAAAATATACATATATCATCTTTCACATTTTCACACAATCCATCGTTTCCTTGGTATTCCTCCATTGTTACAACCCTCCGCATTCATGTTCAATTTTTCCTCTCACCATGTTCTTCATTCTTCAAATTCACATGGCTGTAACACGATTGGTGATTCCACACATGGGTATGGTGGCTCATGGTTACCACCCTATATTCCTATGTTGAAGGTAGTTCTCCAATAAAAACTTTCAGGTCTATAATGTCCAATGTTCAAAATGGAGAGAATGATAATTGTGGAGGGCCACAATTATCATTCTCTGCCTAGCTTTTTCCCAATTATGTTGCAATCGGCTTCGAGTCTAACCGCATGCAGTTTAAAACCAGTATTTTACATCGAGTGACTGCCTATCTGACTTCCAAAACCCAGTTACTGGGCAACACGATACCCCTTGGTAAGACTGGTTGTCAGGCTTTCGGGCTTCTACCTACTCGTCACGACTGTCATTTGCTGCTTGTAAAGCACGCCTTTAGGCTTGACGTGCTTTCTGAGACACGGAGAAGTCTCGATATGTAATAAACGGTCACCTATCCGCAGAATGATATCGGAAAGTGTACCTTAGATAAACTGTTTTTATTAAGCCACGCAAATTTTTGCACAACAGGATTCCTCATTCGTCACCCAGACAAAACAAAAACAATTAACTAACCAAATTGCGTCACAAAAATATTGCATCAACATAAAATAGCATCAAAAACGCAATTCCGTTCCTGTACATAACGCGAAGTGTCGAAACGATACATACCACCTGAGTAACTGGACATACGCGGTCATTAAATGTTGCCGCTCTGTTACTCTGTGACCAGCGATCTACGTATTGTGTAGCGGCATCTATAACTGGACTGTGAATGGAGTACATTCGTATCTGTCTCTATGCTGTGGTGTTTAGTGGTTGCGATTGGTCGGAGTCGGAACGTCGTCGCTGACTCCAACATTCTTATTTAAGATAGGTTTTTACCTATCTTAAATAAGTACCTAGTACGATGCAATGATATAATCCACCTAATCACCAATCTAGTACCATAAATAGGTTCAGTTTCACAACCTGGAACATGCCTACTTGGATAGTTATTGTCTTTATCTACCTTTTCCCCAACTAGGTTGGAGTCGACTTACAGTCTAACTAGATGCAGCTGAGTAACAGTATTTTATATGGAGGGACTGCCTATCTGACGTCCAGATTCTTTACAGTTAGAAGTGTTATTTTAATCAATGTGTGACTAAAGCGAAACACACACTGCCCGGCGCTACGCTGCTGGGTGCGTGGCGACGAACGACGAGCACTGCGCGTGAATGCGTTTTCTGTGTGTTGGACTACGCGTATTTTCTATAAAAAACAACGTAAGAACACGCACTCGAACGCTACGCTGCGTGATGGTGTCCAGTGTGCGAATCGCCTTATACACACATACAGTACTTGATAAGTTTTATGTACCTGTAGTAAAAGTTTCATTCGATAATGACGCGACAGTCTCATTAAAAAGTATTGACAGAGCATTTTGTTATTAAGACTAACTATAAAAATCTCAAGTACTTTCATTGCCACCTTTTAAGTTTTCTTAAGATATTATTGACTCATACTATGTGGACACACATGAGTGATCATCAAACGTTATAAGTATTTGGCGATTGAGATGTCATTGTACTAATACCTACTTTATATTTTCATAGCAAATTGCTGTTGGGTTTTTTCCAACAGAAATTTATAAGTAGTGAATAATATTTTTGATGAACTTAATAGGTACTTGTTTCTTCTTCTTCTATGTCTTCGGGGTAATCGAGCACTATGCTGGATTTTAATATTCAGAATTTAGTACTAGATAAGTTAAAAAGATTATAAAATATATCTTGTATTTATGAAATATGAATAAACTGAAACAAAAGTGTCCGCCTCTCCTTTTAATAAATTGAAATAACACGGTTTATTAAATAAATACTTGATTATATTTTTATGGACACAATATTCGAAGCAATTAAGGGTGATTTGTAATATTTCGGAAATCTTTTATTGAGTAAAATAAACTTAAAAAAATTGGGCAGGCATCCCCCCAAAGATTTCAACAACGATAGATCCAACGCTGCCGTCATCTATCAGCGTCCTGCAACTTTCACCCCAAAGGCCATCAGTTATGGAAGCAATTTTTTTCTAAACATTGCTCCACGCTTTTAATTATTCCGGTATCAAAGGCCCTTAACAAACATTCATACTCACATACACAAACAGCGGAACAACTACCTTTAGGCTATACAAATATTCGTTTCGTGCGGGAATCGAACCCGCGACGCGCAACACAGCAGCCAATCGCTCAGCCATTGCACCAACCGTGCCGTTGTCTATTATATAATTCTTCGGGCCATGTCTGTTGCTTTGGTTCTCTTCCAAATCCTAAATACCTTTACCACCTCTGAACACCAAGTCGTATCATCTTCAAAGATCGCATCGTATAAACGTCTCGGCGTAATTAAAGGTGCTACAGATAAGTTCGTCCCCTCACGAGGTAGCAATCTCGACCACCATCAATAACAAATTACTTTTGTTGCTATTGCCATCACATTACACTAATATAATGCTTGCTATATACAATACACATCTGTAGGAGCTTTAATTTTCTTTTCATGTTGTCATTAAGAGATATTGTGCTCCCGATTCGCTTCTGTAGCGTGTTTTTTTTTTAATTTTGTATGATACGGTGAAACTCTTAACGATAATATCGTCTAGAACTTATCATCATCTGCCAAGTGTCTCCTAACTATCTTGGGGTTGGCTTCCAGTCTTACCGGATGCAGCTGAAAACCAGGAATTCACTTAGAGCGACTGCCTACCTGACCTCCACAACCTTATGACTGGGTAACACAATACCCCATGGTAAGACTGGTTTATATACTTTCGGAATTCTGATTACTCGTACAACTGTCAATGGTCTTTGGTCAGCAGGACCAACAAGTTACGTGCTTTCCAAGGCACGTAGGAGTCTCGATTAGTAATGGATGGTCACCCATCCGCGGACCAGTCTCGGTATTGTGGCTTAAGCTTTTATGGGCCGGTGCGTCTGTGTGTATTATTATACTTCTGTTTAGGTTAAGCACATTTTAATTTTTATGCTCGGTTGATGTCAATTGGCCCACAATTACATGAGGTGGAAATGTGGGTATACCATATGGATAATTAGGTATACCTTTGCCGAACCCTTTACAATCCTCAAAGGCATGAAGTTATGTTATAGACACAATATTTTGTTGAGATGTATTGCAATATCAGTACTAGTGACAAAATGGTTTTCAAACTTTCTGATTTATTTATACAACAATCGCGACAATCGCGAATCCTCTCGACGATCGCTTTCAAATCGTACAAGGCCTGATTCTTAGTTTTCCTTCAACAAAACCAAACTCTCTAACACTCAAGAATATCAACGACATCCTCAATAATTTTATCTAGAACACTTGCTCCCTAGTTTCTCAATGTTACCTTCGTACACAGTCGACCGCTTCGGTTTCAAAACTAATAAAATGAATAGTTCTGTTAGTCTGTACACATCTCAGCCATGTGTACGTCGGTAACAATTTGTTATGGACATTACTTAGTTCATCGTAGTCCGATTGGGCCTAGTTTCCACAACGCATAGTTGAATGTTGTGAGTGGTGTGTGTGAGGGGCGTGGGCGTTCTTCTGTGTTAAGATTCCAGTGACTTTTCATTAACAAAACATCACACCCACACCTGTACCCCAAAGACATAGGCAGAGGTGTACCTATTTCAGTAGGTACACTCGCATTACGGCTTAAGTTTTATTCAAGTCTCATGTAATAGAGGCGAGCCTATTGCCATCAATCGGACACCAATTCAAACTCCCGGTTGCTCCTGATAAATTCCAGGTTGTAAAACACTGAAGCTTTTACATTAAGTCCGCCTCTGAACATTTGAGCGCTTAAAGTAAAAAATAAACAAATTAATATTTTGTCCGAACTTAGAATCGAACCCAGGACGTCGCGTTCAGAAGTAGTACTGGCGAACACTAGACATTATATATTTTGACTACTCATAAACTTATTTTACAATAATCAAACTGAGTATTTTTGATGCCACTTTGACATTATGTACTTAAATTAAAATGAATAGAGTATTATTTTTTATTATTTATAGAGTATGTAATATAGTTCCCTTTTGTCTCACTATCACCAATGTTATTATTTAATGCGATTATAGAATATTCCCTCCGATATGGGAACATTAATTTATTGAACGCTGAATTTGGACCACCCCACAAACTGTCCCCTGTAATAATAAGGTCATTATCACGGTAGGAGGATATAAAAATGAAGCTAATTAAAGCCCAGGTACCGGCAACTTATAATTATGTGTCATATAACGCAAATGCCAATATTGTTATCCAGTAATTACAGCTCACTAATGCGATGTAACGGCTCGAATTCAATTACGCTAGTCAACTATCACTTAGACCATACAAAAAATCGAATAGGCTACGGCAATACGAGCTTCGCTATTCCGATATCAATAACACATTAACATTGGATAACCGTTAATTGATCGAGCGCGGTGACATTTCACCGCGGGAGCCTCACACGCGCGGCCTCTTTGATCTACAGCGGCCATCTTGCGTCCGCCACGTCACAAAGCGTACCGCCGCGATTAAATTCGTACGTACAGCAATGCGACACTCGTCTATTAGGTGACCGTTGCTAGTTTTTGAGCGGCACTTTTTAGGATCCTTATAAGGTCTAATTAGGGAATTTAATAATTGTTGAATTTCGATGAAACGTGTGACGGCACTGTTTGCGTATGGTATATGACAAAGCATGTGAGGTATGTCGGACGTCTTTGTGGTAATTCCGCTTGCACCTTCCGTTTTGTGACTTAATTTATGTTACGTTGTATTGTTTTTTGATATCATTAGCGACATGACAGTATCTTAAAACGTCTCGTTTGTATTTGTATTGCAAGGTTTGTAGAGAAAAAAGTGTAACATTCTTATATTTTTTTCAGACTATAAAGGGTTCCGCTTTATTAAGTTTCATCACTGGAGGCTACGAGGTGCTCTGTCACTTAACATGTGTTTAATAAGAGTCACCTGGTCAGCTTAATTGTATCTATAATTGAAATTATGTGTTTTTGAAGAGCTCATTAATGTCTATGATGTGACCATTCCAGTTATCTTATGCGCACCTGAGCCAGTCATAGTGAATAGGGCACTCGGCTAATATGCCTAGGTTAATAATGATCCTGTAGCCACCTGCTCAACTTGAATCTACCTCCTGCGACACAGAAGTAATACTATACCAACAACAAGAACTTTCCACAACGCAAATGTACTGCAGATCTGTTTGGGTCGTTAAGTTTCCAAAAGGGTTGATCTACACGATGCATACGTGCTGTGTATTGAGGCAGGTCAACTCAAAGGTGCACGAGATGTACAAAAATCAAAATCAGAATCAAAATTCATTTATTCAAATTGGGCTGAGAATCAGCAGTTTTAGTACGTCAAAAACGTTTACAAAAGACAGTCCCCCAAAACGCCTACCCTTCACCACTTCCTAGTGTTTTTGATGCGAAGAAGAAGTGGCGGAACAAACTACCTACCCAGCATCACGTTCATTCAACAAAAAGCCTTTCCAGACTTTACCTTGCGTTATAAGATTCAAATGATATCTTGATATAATGACTGGACTTAAATAGGGACCATCATATCATTCAAACATACTAATTGCCTTTTTGGTCTAGTGGTGGTCATGTGGTCCTGGGCTAGATTCCCGGATCGATGTTATTGGGATTTTTCACTAGGAAATTCTCAGTAGCAGCCCGGAGTCTGGATGTGTGCCGGGTTGATGGCAAAAGCCTCACCCCCTATTACATGGGACTTATACATATGTGGGTACACCTCTGCCTAATCCTTCATGGAATATGGGCGTGATGTTATGTATACAAACATCATCATCATTGATACACATACACGTCACACGCACACACACATACACACTTCCACAATTTATTTTACTATTGTTAATATTTTTTAATGTTTATAATTTAAGATTTATACGTTGTTTAATTCGATTTAAGTTTGAACTTTGATCACTTTAACTTAGGTTTAAAATAATTGATTGCAATGAATAAGCTGTTATAAACTGCACTTTTAACTTGTTTCCACATCAACTTCAGTGGTAAAAGTTTTCATGTTCACTACGGTCCCTAAGATACAGGCGCTACCTAGTTTGGGAACTACAGTATAGACCGAATAAACTTCACTTTCAGTTACAGATCGATATTAAGTTAACGTATTATAAGGCAACAATGGTTCAATAAAGATTTAATATTTATCAAAATGTTTAATATTTAATTTTGTTTCAACCAACAACAAGAAAAATGCACCTCAAAACTGCAAGAATACTGTTTCAGATATAAGACTTCAAATATAAATTCGCTTTTTAAGTCATTTACTAATGTTAATGGCTATGACACAATTGCAATTTCGTTAATAGTTAAACCACTCCCTAGCCCACAACAAAAGCCGACAGTGCATAATAATAATGATTTGGCCATACAATATTCGTGACAGCTCAGTTAGCTTAATTAGTGACGTAAGACTTACATAACAAGCTTCTAGTTTCGTTAAATGTCTATTAAGAAAAAAAGATAAGTTCAAGATTGCAATCTTTGGGGCAAAAACACTAATGAAGCACTTATAGACATTTTGTTATGTTTAAAGTTTTAGTATACCGTATACAATAATCAAGCTTTTGAAACAACATCTTGCAATAGAAGTCCCACAGCAGTTAGCTGGCGACATTGTTACCCTTTTTTCAAAACCAAGTATGATTCCGAACTAAATCTATAACATGCATTCGATGGCTAAAATATTTCAAATATAACTGACTCGTTGGTATAGTGGTCGAAAGAACTACTGCTGCGTATGAGTTGCTGCGTTCGATTCCCAGGTCAAACAAAGTCTGGGTTTGAGCTCGGTTGGAATTTCTCAGTCTAGAGTCTGGATTCGTACCCGGTTGATGGCGATAGTTTCGTCTCCAATTACATGGGACTTATACATAACTGGTAAAATATGGGTGCACTAAAGGTACACAAACGCATGATGCTATTTTTAAACGTTTATTAGAAATAAAATATGAGAACTCCAGAACCCAGCCTCAAAATTCCGAGTCGTGTTTGCTATTTTTTAGAGTTCCGTATTTCAAAAGGGAAAAACGGAACCCTTATTTGATGACTTTGTTGTCCGTCTGTCTGTTAAGATCCGGTTTTTTCTCAGGAAAGTGTAGGTATAATGTTGAAATTAATATCGAATACGTAGATATAACGGTGCCTTGGAGCTTTAAAAAAATCAAGCTGCCAAGTCCGTTTGTACGGAACCCACTCGAGAGACTCGCACTTGTCCAGTTTTTTGCAACAATGACATTAGTATTTTCTTAATACTGGAAGCCAAACTTAACCTCCCTTATCATTCCTTACGCAATCTTCATGTTAATATTTAGGCTAATAATTGATCTAAATAAACCCCTATGGGTTTAATTAGATCAATTCTTATTAATAAATAACTCTATAGTTACAAAAACAAAAAAAAACAAAAAAAAAAGCCGACAAGGACACTCAGGCGTCAAAGTATTCCTCCGCATCGCTGTCATCTGGAAACGTGCCCAAAAGACTGGCAGCATTGCCACGTTGGATGGCAATACTAATTCTTTGGGCAAAGAATGAGCCAGCCCTCTGGTCATATATATCTATAGTTATATATATCCACATAAAAAATTGACTTGCAGCTGGAACAATGTTATTCTATATTTCATCTGAAAATTTTAAGTAGCAACCTGGAGCCTGGATAAGTCTAAATCAAAATCCGTTTATTCAAATAAGGCTCAGGAATCAGCACATTTTGAACGTCAAAAAATTTACATTAGGCAGTCCCCAAAATGCTCGACCTTCTCCGCTTCCTAGTGTTTTTGTGGAGAAGAAGAAGTGGCACAGCAAACTTCCCAGTAACACATATGTCTAATAAGTTAGTAGAACTTAAATCTGGACTGAAACATAACTTGTGACGCTATATATTTAATTTAAATATAAGTGCAGTTAGCAGATTATTTATGAATGCATTAGGATTTCCCCGGTCACTCCGATCACAAAGCGTGAAGAGGGGAAAGATCCAGAAACTGTGACATCGTAAAAAGTAATTTAGTACATAGAGAATTAAATGATAAACTTTATTATTGTAGATAACTGCCACTTATGTGTAATTCTTTATTACGTTGAGCTTTCTTCAAGTGGAACAGGAAATCTAGAATGCAAATTCAATGGCAGATATAGACAAGTAAATTAATTAAAAATAATACCAACCTATTTGTTGATCCCGACTGTCATTTTTAGATTTGACATAACTTTGACAGTCGTTGCAATAAGTCAGAAGCCTGATAATAGGACAGCCAGTCTTACCAAGGGGTATCGTGTTGCCCAGTAACTGGGTTGTGGAAGTCAGATAGGCAGTCGCTACATGTAAAACACATTAAAAAAAAAGCTGCATCTGGATAGACCGGAAGCCGACCCCAACATGGTTGAGAAAAAGCCAGGCAGATGATGATCAGCCTATTTTGGTCTCACTGCAGGGTAAATGCCTCTTCAGGCACGAGCATTAATCGCCACGCTTGATCAAGGCGGGTTGGCGATTTCAGAAATATAAGTATTAATTATTAAGTCCTGGTCCTCACAATTTACCTATTCCTTCACCAATGTCAGAAATTTACAAAGTAAACTAAGAAAGTAGTAACATGTATTGAAAAGTCACATAGGTAGGTACTTACTAGCCTAGATTTTAATCCACAATCTCGTGCATAAGAGGCAAAGCCTAAACCACTGGGCCATCAAGACAATTGATACGAGATATATTATGGCCAAGTAGTGTAAAATACATTCTTTATCCACACTATTACTATCCACGTATCTATAATACAAGTCTCCATTTTTCTCCGAACACAAAAACAATATTCACCATAGTATCATTTCTGTTACGATCGTCTGATCCTTGCCACATCCGTCATTGCGAGGTTGGTACGTATTGAGAAAACCCGGCCAATTACAGAGATACATATCAAATTATACGAGCATGTAGAAACAGAGACATCCCCACCGTGACCGGGTTTTAATTGAAAAAAAAAACTCAATTACGGTAATTATGGCAGGTGGACGTGTGACCAGGCAGTTTTGAATCGGGTTTGTGGGGTTCCGTGTACAGATTTGATTTGAGAAACCATGTCGTTAAACAGATGTAGAAGGACATACACTGACCTTATTGGCGATGTTCTTCAAAAAGGTCAGGTGCGTAGTACTCGCAACCAGCGTGCGTGTACCTATGACCAGATGTATGAACATCAACGAAGCAAAAGGAGTATGTGAGGATCGAATCAGGTGGCGTTTTGTAGTTTCTGCCTACCCCCATGGAAAAAAGGCGTGAGTTTATGTGTTTAATGCAAAAAAAACTAACTATCAGCACTTTTTGAATTAGCCCAAACCCACTTCCTATTGTATTTACTAGGAAAAAGATGTGTCGGAACAAAAACCCCAGCAACGCAACTGTCTGATAGATTAGAAGTAGGTACTTACTCGATTCTATACTCGAATCACTTCTGTTAATTGACTGATTTAGAAAAGAAACGCAAAAACTACCAACAAGTTGGATGGTAGATAATTTTCTGTATGTCCCCGAATACTGCTCAAACTTTCAAAGTTTTTTTTTGAGTTTCTATTCATGATCTCTTTTGTTTAGGATTGGAAATCATACAATGATTTTTCCCGTTCCGGGTCGAACGGAAGGTCGTCTCTAGTCAATGTCTAGTCGTTGTCATAGTCTAGTTCTTAGCTGCAAATCCTCTCGACGAAATTACTCGTAAGTTCTTTAGGCAACAACTGTTATTTTATTTAGGAATCCTTATCTCAGATTTAAGAATAATCTTGTGCTTTCAAATGTTGCCTGTAATTTTTTTTTTTGGAGAAGTAGCTGTTACTATAGGCTACCTACCTACACCAGATTGTGCTTTCATTGTAGCAATCAATATGAAGCTCAATATTCATTGTAACCTGAGATTATGATGACAACATGGAACACAGAAATAAGTTAATAAAGCCGTCTTAGTAGTGATTTCAATAACTTAATTATAAACAACTTTAATTCACACTTGGCAGTATTTTTATGCGACAGTGATTTCTGTTTTTCGGCTTGATTATTGTTTTTGTGGTAAAATTGAAACTAGTTAAACTTAAAACTTTGCTGCTGATACCAGCTTTCTTATTACAGACTCGCGGTCTATTGTACGTAGTGTTATCTCCCAATTATACTAGGGAAGTACTACATTTCAATTACCTACGACTTTGAATATGGTTCAATTTGTGACTTGTAAAGTATTTCAGTTATTCATGATAAAGAACATGGGGTTTAGAGCACGGAACTTTATCTGGGAACCTTCTGTTATAGATATTTTGAAGGACAAAGTTCCAACTTTTCTGACGTTTTTTACAGAAGATAGTTTGAAATATTAATATTAATATTAATCTATCGGATTACGAAAGCAAGGGAAAAAAGGACAAGAGATATTACTCATATCAAATGTATGAAAGATGATGTAGGTAAGGTTCTGTGCAATGATGATGAAATAAAAGAGCGATGGAAGGTTTATTTTGATAAGCTTATGAATGAGGAGAATGAATGGAATGGTATGGTACGTGAGGCACCAGTAAATGAGGGTTTGGTAAGACAAGTTAGCATGGATGAAGTGAGGCAAGCAGTAAGAAATATGAAAAATGGAAAGGCCATGGGCCCAGATGATATACCAGTAGAAGTATGGAAGGAACTAAAAGAAGATGGATTTACGTGGCTGACTTTATTCTTCAATAAGTTGTTGCATGAGGAAGTGATCCCACAAGAGTGGTGCAATAGTTCACTAGTGCCCATCTTCAAAAATAAAGGGGATGTACAGGACTGCAACAACTATCGAGGGATAAAGCTCCTGTCGCATAGTATGAAAGTATGGGAGAAGGTGATAGAGAAAAGATTACGAGAAGAGAGTGAGATTTCCCAAAATCAGTTCGGGTTTATGCCAGGTAGAGGAACAATGGACGCCACCTTTGCACTCCGCCAGTTGTGCGAGAAGTATAGATGTGCACATAAAAACTTGCATATGGTGTTCATTGACCTAGAAAAAGCGTATGATAGGGTGCCTCGGGAAGTGTTGTGGTGGGCCTTGAAGGAGAAAGGTGTGCCTGGGAAGTATGTTGAGTTGATTCGTGCGATGTACAGCCGATTTAGTACCTATATCCGGTCGTCTGCTGGAAACACTGACAAGTTCAGTGTGGCTGTAGGATTGCACCAAGGGTCGGCCTTAAGCCCTTACCTCTTCCTGTTAATAATGGACGCACTGACGTCGGAAATACAGGAAGAGGTACCCTGGTGCATGCTATTTGCCGACGACATTGTCCTTGTCAGTGAAGATGGACCTGAGATCCAGGGTAGATTGGAGAAATGGCAACAGAAGCTGGAGAGTGTAGGCTTGAAAATCAGCAGAACCAAGACAGAATATATGTTCTGCGATTTCGGCGGTCTCTCCAGCCCTGAAGCCATTGCGCTTGATGGCGTGCTCCTTCCGATCTGCTCCGACTTTCGGTATCTCGGTTCACTAGTGCAAAGTGACGAAGGAATAGATCGGACTGTCAAGCACAGAATAAACACAGGGTGGATGAAGTGGCGGCAGGTAACGGGAACAACCTGCGATTCCCACGTTCCCCTTAAACTTAAAGGGAAGATTTATAAGACAATGATTAGACCTGCTGTCTTGTATGGATCAGAGTTTTGGGCCACAAAAGGAATGAATGAAAGGCAGTTGCATGCAGCTGAGATGAGAATGCTAAGGGGGATGTGTGGTGTTACGCGAATGGATAGAATAAGAAATGAGTATATAAGAGGAAGTCTGAAAGTTGCGCCTGTGACAGAGAAGTTGTGTGGAAATCGGCTATCATGGTATGGACACGTGATGCGAAGGAATGAGGATCATGTTGTGAGGAAAGTGTTGAGTATGAATGTAGAGGGTTACAAGAGTAGAGGGAGACCCAGGAAACGATGGATGGATTGTGTGAAGGTTGATATGGCTAAGAAGGAGGTGACTTCTGAGATGACGGGAAATAGAGATGTATGGAAGAAGAAGACATGCTGCGCCTACCCCAAATGAAATTGGGAGAAGGGCAAGAGGATGATGATGATGAGTTTGAAATATTAAAACTTAACATTAAGTACACCCACGACCCTTGTAACGTTGCATGCACCCATGAGCATATTTTTTTGCGGACACTATATTGCGTGCCACCATGAACAGCGATTTTTCACAACAAAAATAAAAGTTGTTTGACAGAAATGATTCTTGTGTAATGTTACTTACTTTGATATACAGAGGCCAGCACATCAAGCTCCCCTAATTTGTTAAATTTATTTGATAGTTTTAGAATTTTATTACAAAAAAATATGGTTCATATTCAACTGAAAACGTTTGACAGTTTGGGATAGCTTGATGTCCTGTACATAATGCGTAGAACATTTGGCTTTGGAAGGGTACTTCTTAATGTTCTGTATTTGGCATCACGGTGAGCTCTATCAGAATATATCTCAGCGCTGCAGTATTAATTTGTTTTGAAATATCGCAGCATTTTGGTCTCGTAGAGATCCAAGATTTTATATATTTTTTTGTTTTATTTGTTCGTTTAGCTTTTCTGCGCGTGTCCCAAATACATGATTTTCTTTCTGAATAAATTCTCCGAAAATATCAGCCTCCGTCGTAAACTTCATCGATACTATAATTTCATTTGAATCATTGCGAATAACGTCCCATTCATTAACAATGTCCCATTCATACGCATCCGGTGACCACACGCGGCCGTCCATTTTACGGACACTTGTCCCGTCTTTATTGGGAATTCGTGTAATTCAGTAGAACGACGCCACGCCTTTGCCGGTCCACTTGTCCCAGAATGCGTTTACTCGGAATATTGTCACTTTGTTGATACAAGGATGGTGAGTTGTCGCTGACGAGAAACTTCTTTTTGATACAAAGATAGATAAATCGTATTTTTGATGCACACGAAACACGTGGCACATTATACAAAACCGATTGAAAAAACTAATAGAAAATCACATTAAAAAATAAAACAAAAGAAACAAGTAATTTTTTTGAAACAACTTTACATAAATTCACAATTATTCCATTGCTTACTAGTATTATGTGCATGTATAAAAGAAAAGGATAGAGCCATAGGTCTACGAAAATTCATCCCATCGCTGTCAACGGGAAAAGTGCCCAAAAGTTCTTTTCACTACTACCTATACATAAAATTCGCGAATGAGAGCTAGATTGAAAAAAGTGTAAGACTTGGACTTGAACGACACTTTTGCTATAGTACGTTATTGCCATAGTGCAGTGCAGTTATATTATTTCAATGTGTGTTTATAAGTGTATTTTCTCACTTTTTATTTGTCAAATATAATCGTAATCGGAAAAGTGGGTCAGAAAATTTGGAAGCCAGAAGACGAATCACAATTTGGTCAGGACAACGTCTGTCCCGTTAGCTAGTATTTATATAATATTAACATATGAGTAAAAAACATTTTTTCATATCTTAAAAGAAATATAATTTACAATTTTCTATCCATTCCTTCAATTTAGTTAACTCATCTCAGACATTATAAATTTATTTTATTGTGCCTGTTTTTCATAACATAATAAGAAGCGAAAGGAACTTTGTTCCAATCGGTTGTCCCACGACACCTCGATTTTCATATTAGTTTTGTGAACGCGAAAACAGAGTAACATCTAACCATAAAGAAAGAACTTATGCTGTAATGCATTTCGTAGTAACCGGTGATAAAAGTACCAACTGATATTGAGAAAATGGAATAGCCACCCATTTAGTACAATATGCAAGCAATCAACATTTCCAAGCGGTTTTTTGACATTGCTGTGCATCACCCTAGCCATGGCTGCACACCAGGTATTCTTAAATGCAAACATAAAATGGAACTTTACCAGTAAACAACCGGGATTCCAAACATCACCGTTTGGATCCAGTGATAAATTCAAACTGCATGGATGGCTGGGAAAACACATTGGTTACGCCTGAGTTCGAACTAACGACCATCACGTAGCGAGCCAGACAAATGGGCTACTACCGTTCTTGTTGAAATTACCAAACGATAAAAAGTGAGAAGGTAATTATGTTGACAGGTATTCTATTAATGTTATTCAATGCCGTTGGATGCAACGGGTTTTTTTCTCTAAATTACCTTTTATGGTATGTCAATCGTTGTTCTACTATGATAGAGAGCTCTACAAAAAATATTACTCATAATCACAGAACAGGACGGTTGCTACCAATAATGCTATGTCTTTTAACCGTCATCATGTGCGTAGCCTTTTCTCTTGGGTTGGCTTCCAGTCTAAGCAAATGCACCTGAATATCGGTATTTTAATCGCGGACATAGGGCTCCCCCAAATTTTTCCACTACCATCGGTCCTGGGTTGCCCTAACCTAAAAAAAGAAAGGAGAACCATGAAGATTAGTGCGTCTTAAGGATTGGTCTTCTATTCCCAGCAGTGGAAAGCATCAGAAATTGATTAATAGCTACCTAACGAAGATCATTATTATGTCATGTTAGCCCAGTGGTTAAGGCCCTCGCCTCCTAAGCACGAGGTTGTGGGTTCAAATGTGGGGGAGAACCAATGTGACTTTATCAATTTATACTTTCTAAGATTATGATAGACAACACTAACATCGATAAAGAAAAATATCGTTAGGTAATTGCCAATCCGCCTTGAGTACGCATGGCGATTAATACTTCTGCCTTCTCTGTAGGAGAAGAGGCCTTTGCCCTGCAGTGGGACAGCAAAAGACTTGGTATTATTGCAATTTATTAAAGATCCTTATATACAAAACTGCCGGTGTCCATACCCTACACCTTCTATAACTCATAACTAAGTAAGTTAGTACACATCTTGCTTCTCTTACTTTGTATATTTACTCAGAAATAAATCAATGCGAACCGTTTAGCTTGACAGGTTTATTTCACGCTGTGCAAATACAAAATGAATTGAGATGGGTTTAGAACTTAAGATTATTAACTCTGTTGAATTAATTTTCGGTTTTAATGCTATCGGATATTTAATCATTTGTTGGGAAGGAAGCTGAATCAGATACGCTTATTTGGGGGTGCATGTTCTTTGGGTGCTGCTGTAAATCTGACCTGTTGACAATCTGTGAGTCTTATCATGGCAAGAAAATATATTCATTTTTTTACTAAAGTAGGTGTATTTCCAAATAAGTAGTACCTTCTTAGTCATAATTACTCCTGTTAAGTATTTCGTACCTTAAAAGGAGAAAAGGAATCCTTATAGGATCACTTAGTTGTCCGTCTTTCTGTCGGTCTGACAATACTCTTTTGAGTACCTACATTAAAATTAATATCACATACGTAGAGCCATGGTCCCTTGGAGGTCTAAGTTTCTAAGTTCACGCATTAAAAATATGCGGCTGTTTATGCGCCCTCCTTTATACTATACTCCCAAATAAATCAAGAGCCAGGGTAGGTAATTCCCGTTGGACAAATAAAGGAAAAAGTACGTAAATAGGTAATTTGTAGTTTAATTATCTACATCAAAAAATATTTTTTGGGAAAATAAACTTTTGCAGTTGTGGGGGTATAGACCGTGACATATGTATTTCGATGTACGGGCGAACATTTTCTCAGATACAAAATTAATTCTGTACTTTAATTCTACAAAACTTTGGATCAAATAGTTTGATTTCTTAAATCTATTTTTTTTACAAATCAAATATTTGAGAAAAACTTGCTGAGAAATATATTTTTCGATGTAGGATCTTTCTTTATGTATGAACGTAGAATAAGCAAAATGAGCATGTAAGAATCGTAGCAGGTGGCGTCCTATAGTTTCGAGTAGTATGTGTGTTTGTATCTTTCTTTACTAAACAGGAAAGTTGGCCTGGATCATCATCTGCCTGGTCTTTTTCCAACTAGTAATTTGGGGTCGGCTTCCTGTCCAACCGGATGCATCTGAGTACCAGTACTTTACATAGAGCGACTGCCTATCTGACCTCCACAACCCAGGTACTGAGCAACACGATACCCCTTGGTAAGACTGGTAGGTTGGAAAGTTATTCTGGATAGTAACAATTATTATTGGCTCTGAAAAACTCTTCGACTTCTATAACATTTTACAGTGCGAGGGCACGTCAACGACCCCACGTGGTAAGCTTAAAACACATCTATAATTAGCCGATCCTCTCGCTCTGGTTTCTGTCGCGGCCGCTGTAAAAATTAATGTAAACAAATACAATCTCTCACGCCCGGGTGGGCTGACAACCGTACAAATTCGGATGGTCATCGCGCCCAATGATTTCTGAAGCATCCTGACGTGTATACAATTCGGTCAGGATGTATGAGTCATTGCTTATTTTTTCGGGGTACCGTTTGTCATTTTGTGCTTTTGTTTGGATTACTGTTGGAGTCAATGTACATGTAGTATCGACGTGTGGTGCTTCTTTTGGTTATTTCAAACTCGAATGAGTAAGATTTGAGTTTTTCCTTGCAAGACGACAATTTGAGTACGAGACAAGTAGAGCTGAGCATCCTTAGTGTTTTAAATAAGAATATGAATACATTTATTAGTTCATAAAATGTTAATAATAAATTTTGCGATCTTACAACTATGACATAGTCAAATTATCCGTAAAAAATTAAAAATTGGTTTATTAGGACAGTGGTCCCCAAACTAAGTACTTACCTGTAACTTGGGGACCTTAAATAATATTTAAGGTCCCCAAGTTACAGGTAAAAATTTGTGAATTGTTCCCGGTTAATCAAAATCTCGATTTCCTCAAGATGTGTTCTGTCAGTGGTGATGGCAAAGATAAAATAATAAAGTATAAACCAATTGTAAAAGTCACATTGGTTTTAAGAAGATCAATAAACATGATACACGCTTTAAGGTCTTATTTGTCTTTAGAACTTTTAACTCCATCATGTCTTCAAATAGATACTACTGATACAACAGCCTCGCATTCATCACAGTCTATAATCTCGACATTACTCAAATCACCAAGTTTTTTGATCTGAACTCGTGTTACAAATCGACATATGTTTAATTTTAAACAATCTGAATTAAATGTCGGCTCATGTCTTTATGCACTGCTCTTATTTATTACTAGTTACTAAATTTCTTTGATCTCTCTAAGTGTTTTGTTGATGGGTGTACATGACGTTCGATGCTTACCTTGTTTTTCTTTTAATAAGAATTTCGTAGCGGTTTTTTCTCTTTGAAGATTATTGTAGATGCGGATACCTCCAACATTTAGGTGCTTTGTTTACAAAACCTTCGATAGTTCATGGAAGTGTTGTTAAATTATGATTTATGGTACTTTGTAACCTAGGAGGAGCTCGTGGCTAAATAAAAACAGCTACGCTTGTCAGTCTTTAGATGGGTGACCATTCGTAACGTGACGAGACTCCTCCTTGCCTCGGAAAGCACGTTAAGCTGTTGATTCCAGCTGTCATTTGTATATTTTTGACAGTCGTTACGGGTCAGAAGCCTGAAAGTCTGACAACCAGTCTTACTAAGGTGGATCGTGTTGTCTAATAACTGGGTTGTGGATGTCAGATAGGCAGTTACTCCGTGTAAAATACTGGTATTCAGCTGCATCTGGTTAGACCGGAAGCCTTTGTTAAAAGGCTAGGCAGATGATGATGGTATTTAGTAATCTTAGGCCCCATTCGCTTTGATGAAAATTTCTAATCAGTAATTGCTACAAAACTTTGCTAAAATCCTCAGTTCCACTTTCAAAAGAAGCACAGCACACTTAATAGTGGTCATAAAAGTCGAGAATAAGGAGATTCTCAAGTAGAAGCGTACCTATATATTTTTTTAATGTTTGACCACGCATAACTTCTTACAGTGTAATACGATTTCGATGATTATTTTTTATTGGGTAGGGTATATCTCAAATTTGGTCCCGTTAGAAATTAAAGGTGACAAGCTGTTTACTTAAGGCTATTGTATCTTAGATACATTATAAACCGACCCACTGAAAAGCGAGAAATAGAACGTTTTTCAACGGCAAAAAATGAATTAAACAAAAAAACCAAAGCCACAGACTTCCGAAGTAGAAGTTACTTTACAACTTTTAGTGTTTTTTTTAAGTCGGTTGAATTTTTTTGTAAAACGTTTTTTTAATATCCGTCTCCTTGTTAACAAATTGATCAACGCATCGTTATAATTGTTAAGAAAAGTTATTTAAATAACAGGTGACAAAGGGTTTTTCTCATATACAGAAGGCACGAGAATTTCAATGGCATTTATTTAATATTTCCATAAGTATTTTGCGCATATATAGGCTCACTCAGGTTTTGAAGCCTTCTTGATACAGATGTTCACTTGTTTCTTACAAGCCTTTACAAAAAGTAGCGGACACTACAAAGACCCATCCAAGAAAAAAGTCGCTTTAATGAGTGCGTTAATTGTCCTCATAAGAACCGCATTAGTGTTAATGGAAAGCTAAATAACGTCTTACGTCTCATTGACATTTCACATTACCCTCATTTTGAAGTCGGCGTGTCACACAATGCATTTGATTGGCCAATCAGCTGTCACATCAAAGGGAAGCATATGTAACACTAATTATACAGGCTTGTTATATATCAGGTGTATTGACAAATGGCTAACAATAGTCAATGCAGCACAATCGCTAAACATATTACCCATTACTGTCCTTACCTTCACGCAACAATGTAAAAACTTAACAAAACCAGCAATGTACACGGAACAAATTCAAGACATCCACTCTTGTACTGTCGAGCAAAAGTCTCATATTAGATCCGCAGTACACGACACAAAACGGAAGTTTTTGCGCAATACACTGGCAGGCAGAAACAATTAATGCACCCAAGTGTATATGAGTCCGTTCACGCGTCATGCCCACAGAAGAAAGTGAGCTCGTTACGACACGCGTGTTATTTATTTTGCACTGATGTGTACTGTATTGTTCTAATTAAGTTAAAGGTGAATAGTATTTTAATTTGAAGGCACGTCTAGAATGAAATGCACAGTGGTGCAAAATTAATGAGACAGTTTCGGAATTACAGTGTAGTAAGAATCTCGATTTGTTTTGATGAAGTTTACACTCAACATGATTGTTTTTTAGAAGAATTCAGTAAGTATTATTATAGCCCAATGCAAGGCCAGAAATAGACTTACTGCAAAAGTGGAATGAAGTATTTTCAAGGATTTTGCTTGCATTTACCTACAAAGTGTACAAACATCGTATCCATTTAGGTACATCAGCGACTGCTTATCTGACCTCCACAATATACCATTTGGTAAGACTGATTGTCACACTTTCAGGATACTGACAACACGTAACGACTCTCTCTCTATCTCTCTCTCTTCAGAGAAGAATTATCTATTACCATAGTAATATTTTTACAAACGTAGGTGCAGGATAAGAAAGTTGTATATTATCACTAATTATAAAAAAAAACACAAGGTTTAAACATGAAATGTTCATCCAAACCAAACGTGTATGCAAAATTTCAGCTCAATAAGCTCGGGTTAACTGGTTTAAAATTCAGTTGCAAGATTTGACTTACACATACTTACTAATAAGGCAAGTTAAATAAAAGCAATTACGAGATGTTCAAAAACCTTACCGTGACCCTGGAACGTAAAAGGCAAAGACGAAACACGCATGGGTTTTAGTTAGTTCTTGTCTGACAGGCCCTCTCGGTACACCCAGAACGGGAGAAACCATTTGATGATTTCGTATCCTAAAAAAAATGTTAAGTAAATAAAAGTTTGCTAAAATGTGACTACACAAAAAAATGAACACGAGAGCAAGCGAGTTGTCAAACAAAATGTCATCTGTCACCGTCTTGGTCCGTCATTATGGTCACCGACATTATCTGTCAAGCTAGTGTTACTAGCCAGTAATATAGAAGACTCGAGCTTTAGAGCGCTTTAGCGTAAAAAGCACCTGTTTTGCACGTACTAACTAACATCTGAGTTTATCATTATTTTTGTATTCGACCAAATATGGCGCCGTCAGACAAGATCAAGATTAAAATCGTATTACCACTCTTTAAAATGTTGTGTACAAACGCTATCAAGGTACCTCAATCTGTCAATTTTCTTAATAATGTTCTTGTTTAAATGGGAAAATTTGATTCGTGAAAATAATTTTTCACGTTTTATTTTTATGGTTTTAATAGACGCAGTTTCGGATTATAATTAAAAAACTCTTCTAGACAAACTGAATTAAGGGTAGGTATTAGAAAAGTTTAGAATAATAAATACCTACGTGAAAATACTTATCATAAAATAATAATAATATTTTACATTTTCTTTTTTTTTAACTAAATATATTTTTGAAAATCTAGAAATGGATGTCAAAATATTAAATAAAAGACTGTTCCTTTGCAGAAAAGATTATATGATATCTCTACACAAATAACAGAACTGTGTCGCAGGTAGCTGTTGGTTCATAGTTCACTTTCACTAAATCTCCTCCATAAGAAACTACTAAGTGCGTCGGTAGTCTTCAAAGCTACAGTAGTAAGTGCTGGGACAAAGTTTAGTAGCTCAAGATAAGATTAAGAGTTCAGGTCTATTCTCAAGTGGCTTACTGTTTGACATCTGTTTTTCTGGCGATTCCAGAATGATAATTCATAACGTGATTTGGATCTCAGCTTCCTTTTCTTTTTTTTTATTCTTCTTTATTTATAGAGGGTTTAATCACAAAATGATTATGCCATCCTCATCGGTAAAAACAAATATTTCTTACGATCTGAAACCAATCTTGGCTAATTTATACAAGGTTCTTGCATCCTTTGACAAAGGTGACACAAGAATACTGTTGCATTCACCAACATCCATTGAAATGGGTAAAATTAGAGGTCTATCGGCCTCGTTCCGGATACATTCCATCAAAATATGATAAGTGTCTTCCACTGTACTACACTCCGGATAATTTGGAGAAGTGACTATCTTATATTACAACAGTGTAGTGTCAAAAACGAAAGGGACCATTTAGAGTCTAAATGGTCCTTTCGGCAAGTATTTACTATCTAGGCAAGTGTATAATATCTACTGAGTCGTAAGAGGACCGCCAATAACTTACCTGCGAAAAAAGTTTACTAATATATTATTAAAAAACTGTTGTGTAGTAAAAATCAATGGAGTATTTTATACTTATTTATATTGAAAATGATGTGATTTTTATATTCAAATTACTCCCACAATAACTCAAATCAAACACGAATTAAACGACAAAACAAGATTTCCTATACTAAACCTCCATATATCTCTAGGTGCCCATTTCTCTCAAGTCTCAAAGGTTACCAAGCTAATTAACACCCTATTTCATAGCTGGTAAAATTTAAATTGAATTGACAAGTTCCTAATGGGAAATGTCCCGCATTTATCACTTCTCCAGCCTGTACTAATGTTTGTCACAACTGATTTAAGTCAATTAGTGCTTTTTTATTCGTGTTTGGCGTTAAAAGTCACATTATAAATGTCAGCAACGAATTATGGCTAATAAATTAAATCTATTTAGTTTAATTAGATGCTTGTTTATTTACTTTTCGTGTATGATATGTGGCGTATTTAGTGTTTAAGTGTCAGGTTCTTGGTATGTCGGTGTGACAAGGTGTTGAGCGATTAGCTTCTGCGCTGCGTGTCGCGGGTTCGATTCCAGCACGGTACAAACATGTTTATAGGTTCCGGGTCCAGTGTTTGTATATGTGAGTTTATGAATTTGTAAACGCACCCACGATACAGGAGAAATTAACAGTGTGGGGAAAAGTTTGCTTTTGTTAAACAAAAAAGCTGTGTGGGTCTACATTTCATCAAAAGCCGATAACAAACCAGCACTGCCCAATCTGGTAATCAAACTCAGGACCTCATATTCTGCAGTAGTGCTTACGGCCGCTAGACCAACGAGGCAAAAAAATAGAACAAAACTGAACAGGGTAATGTCTGGACCTTGCAAGAAACTGTGACCTCTGTTCTTTTCGGTGTTTCTTTTCAGACTAATCAGATAGAGAAACAGCAACCGAGATCAAAAAAAATGCACGACGGAAAAGCGTTCGTAATACCTAAACATTGTTTCATTCATTCCTTATCACCGCCTTCTCCATCAATAAACAATCTCCAACTACCTCGTTACCTGAATACATCATCCAAAAATATAACTTAATCACCAAACCTTCAGACAACGACATTTCAGTCTCCAGGCAATCAAAAAAAAAACCGGTTTAAAAAAATAAATCAACGTTAATTCGGTGTAAAATGGGCGATTGTCTTCTGTTGTTCGTCATTAATCTAAAATAGCTGCAGTGAATGGCTGAGGATTTATCGTGGTGTTTTTACAGTGGGACATGTGTTGGTGCTGTCACCACACGGGCGTTCGTTAAGGGGGAGACTGTAGTCTATTTTGTGCGCCATTCTGTTGGTTAAGAGAGAAATTATTTAAATTTGCTGGGTTTACTGAAGAGCATATTTTATTTAAAGAACATTCTATGTGAATACAGGTAAAATTAAAAGGTACATAATAAAATAAAGCAAAGCAAATTACAATTATGGGACTTCCAAAATTAAAACTTTTTTGTGCGTTTTCGAAAAACACACACATAAAGTTCACATTAAAAAAAAAACTGTTTTTCAAGTCATTGTGAAAACGACTTTATCGATACTTGTGTAAGTGAATATAATAGAAATTTAAAATATGAATTCAAATATGGAATACAAGCACAAATGTTTGTGTTAAATTTAATAACACATCTTCGTATTCTTCATCATGCACAGAACTGCAACAAGTATCACCAAAGCTTTGCAAAATTACGCGCAGAATGTAGGTAACAAGGTACAGTTTAAATCGATACGAAATTTAGTATCCCTGCATGATACTTTCTCATTAATAATATTTTTCTATCAAGGGTGTTCTTAAACCTTAATTTACCGGCTGCTTGTTTTGGCCAAAAAAGCAGCCCTCATGTCACATGAAGAGTCGACCAAACGCTTCGCGATGTCCCGAAAAACTAAATGTACACACGTACCCCATAGCCCTAGTGTTTTAACCCGAACGGCTCAAAAATATAACTCCCAATCAGGTTCTTATATTTTCGCCATGTATCGATGCCCTGTGATTCTTTATTAACTTTTTCTTTTCATGTATTAATAGTTTTATTGAATAAATTTGTCAGTGACCCTAAAAAATTTAAAAAAAAAATCATCTTGCAAATTTTCATCCATTATAAATTTCCCTTAACCCTGCCGCTGCCGTAAGCACAGTTTGTCACGTTGCCAACACTGTCAACAATGCTGATCTGACATTCAGCTCATTTGTAAACTGATTGCTGAGACCACCGTGAAACTAATGGATGGTTAATGGCGCCACCAACTTCATTAAGTCGCCAGAATTGTTTTGATTTCAATGATTATGAAATTTTCCGCTAGTTTCCGGTTGGAAATTGGCAAGTTTCAAGGCGTTTTTTTTTCATTGTGTACTAAATTGTTTAACTGATTGACCAAAGAGACGATGGACGGATTGTGTGAAAGATGATATGGCAAGAAAGGAGGTGACTATGGAAATGAGGGCAATTACAGATGTTTGTTACAAGAAGATATGCTGGGTGCGGCGGGCGAAGGTCCGCCTGAAACGCAGGAGGTTACGGGTTCGATTCCCGCCCTGGGACAAATGTTTGTACGATCTACAAATATTTGTTCCGGGTGTTCTGGGTATTTGCTATGTATAATAAAAAAAAATATATCTATGTAATGTATTGTATTAAGTATATCAGTCATCTAGTACCCATAACACAAGCTCTGCTTAGTTTGGGGCTAGATGATGCTGTGTGGATTGTCCAGCGTTATTTATTTATTTATTTTATTTATTTATAACTAAGTATACTTATAATTGATAAACGGATGTCACAAACTGGGTTTTTTAATGTAAATTTCTAGGAATCATCCCAGAAAGCGTGGTGATCAACGGTTGTTACTTCTTCTAGTGAGCAAAGGCCTTGGGCCTGCAGTTGGCAAGGAGAAAGAATTAAAAAATTTGTTAGTCATGTCACTTAAATCGAAATATAACTTAAATATTCAATTTTACAATATCTCGAGTTTGTGCAATGACGATTAGATTTTCACAAAAATTATATCTCTTCACCAGCCGACCACGTCTGTCGTCGCCTATGCTCTCGTCACAGTTTGTCACAGTGCCAAATCTGTCAACAATTCAAATCTTTTTTTTTTTTCATTAATTCCATCGTACAGGAAGTTCCTTTGTTTACTTATCACCAAGACCACCATGAATTAATGGATTAGGACGGCGCCACTAACTTCATTAATAATTACAAAATCTCATATTATTGTCCGTATTTTCTACAGTAATTTTAATTGTTATCTTTACAAATTAACTTTCATCATCATGAGCGGTGCGGGTGTCGTACTGCGAACGCACGATATATTTTGTCTTTCTTCGCCTGAATCCATGACTGCATCACCAAGCAGGCAGGCTGCAGGACCTAGGAATGCGGAGTTTTTCCATTCGCAATTTCTCTGTAGAAGCTTGGTGTCTGGATTGGTGCCCGGTTGATAGCAATAGACTCGCCCTCTTTTATATGGGACTTAAACATAACTGATTGCGATATGTGGGTGTACGGTAAGGGTTTACCTCTGCCAATTTGCCAATTATCTAAGCCATTCTAACGTCATCAAATCCAAATGTTTCGATGAAAATACTCCATTATATTGTTCCATTTTCATGCTTCATTCACCTTAACCGTTCCGTCGCCGCCGTGGCAAAACTTGTCACTGTGCCAACATCGTCAACAAGCCCGATCTGTCATTCGGCTCATTTGTTTACTAATTGCCGAGATACCGGCTCGACATTAATGGATTTTGTCATTCAATGGTTCCATGTCGCTAACAAATTGAACGTTTGATGTGGTTTGTCTGTCATTTGTTCATTTAAAATTGGGGGAGGGGTGGCTTTGTCAGGGTTAGGGTTTAAAGTAAATAAAAATTAAGTGATTTTGTTCCAGGATAGGTTTAGTATGGCCTTTCATGTTACTTAACTAATTGTTGTTATTACTTAGTATTATTTTTTAATCGGTTGCTAACTTTATGTCTTAGAATAGGATAATTCGTCTTTCAGATTTCTGTACCTGAATTAGCCTTAGGATTAACCTTAAGGGATTTTGTTGAATTTTTTTTTGGAGATCCTTAAACAGGTCAGTTGTGTTATTTTCTCACTTTCCCCAACCCATAGGATAATTTCTTGTTGAGTAAGCAGTATACAATTTAGGACGTAGTGAATTCACCAGTCCACCTTCATCAGTGATGATGACGATAGCACTTTAAAAATATGTTGATATTTTCTATAAAAAAGATTTCCATTTGGATTTGCTACATACATATTTCATTTTGTATGTGAACTGATAACAAATATTTGATGTTGACTCGTTGTGTTTCCGAGAAACAAGTTGTAACCTTAATCTATACATGTATATAGTATTGCACATACATATATAGTATTGCACATACATATATACTATTGCATTTAATACCGACTGAGTTCGGTATGTACGAATTGGATGTATATAAAAGAGTTTTTTTTTTGTATTTTTAAGTTTCAATATAACTATACCTTTAACCTATCAGGGGTTTACAGTGCTCTTGGTTATAACAAACTATACTACGGGACCATCCCCTAAATATAAAAACAAAATCTGCTGTCTGATACAAAATGTAATATTTAAGTACGCGATTAATATGTATGAAATAGTGGACATTATTTTTGATTTATCGGGGTTAATCTTATCTCTGAGTACTTTCATCCCCTAAAGGATTATTTTATTTCACGAATAAACACAAATTTATTTCATCATACATAAAAATATGTATGTATGATGAAATAAATGTGGTAATATTTCCACCTACGAAAGACTTTTTAAATAAATTTTGCCTACATATTCAAATAACTTTTGGTTTTTGGTATCTTGTCTCCCATCATCATCATCTGCCTAGCCTTTTCCCAACTATGTTGGGATCGGCTTCCAGTCTAACCGGATGCAGCTGAATATCAGTGATTTACATGAAGCGACTGCCGATCTGACCTCCACAACCCAGTTACTGGGCAAACCCCTGGGTAAGACTGGTTGTCATATTTTTTGGCTTGTGACTACCCGTAACGATTGTCAAAGAGCTACAAATGACAGCCGGGACCAACGGCTTAATGTGCTTCCCGAGGCACTGAGGAATCTCGATATGTAATGAACGGTCACCCATCCATAGAATGGCCTCGGCAAGCGTAGCTTAACCTTCGATCAACCCTTGCGGCTGTATTATTTACCCACGAACTTCTTGTCATCCGTCTGCCCATTTAATAAAAATAATGTGCTTGTTTAATCAATGTTAATAAAAAAAAAACTCACTCAAAACGAATAACTGAAATATTCAGTCATAAACCTTCACAAAATCATTCATGGGAACGTGCCGCTTAATTTATATAAAAGTATTAATTTTTGTTCCTGAAATGAATATTTTTCCTGACGTTGTTTATCTTTATTTAAATCATGTTTAAGTTATGCGTAGACCGTATGTATTAAAAGCTGTACTTTGTAAGAGTTTGAATGGTTAAAGGTGGACTTAAATTAAAACTAAACAAGAACGCATAAATAATATCCTCAAGCCATTTTTCACAAAATTTTATTATAAATAAATAAACAAATGCTGGACAATCCACACAGCATCATCTAGCCCCAAGCTAAGCAGAGCTTGTGTTATGGGTACTAGATGACTGATATACTTAATACAATACATTACATAGATAGATGTTTTTTTATTATATATAGCAAATACCCAGAACGCCCGGAACAAATCTTTGTAGATCGTACTAACATTTGTGGGACAAATGTCGGGAATCGCACCCGCAACCTCCTGCGTCGCAGGCGGACCTTGGCCATCGTGAAATTATAGAAAGAGCTTTTCACTCACATTCCAGTTTTTCATGAAAAACAATTCCACTAAAGCAACAAAACAAATCCCAATGACTTCGCAAAAACATCTGGCCATAATAATTTATACTCACCTGTCCCAAATCTAAAATTTTATTACCAACACATCTATTTCGACGGCTATCATTCTGAAGGAAGTTCGTCATCTCGTCATCCGAATGACATACGTCTGTTTCTCTCAACATAAACAGACCTGCCCTCAATCGGGTTCCGAGAAACTTTTACATCGTTTTAAAAACATTTTTCCAGGAGACACTTGTCAGGCGCTCTGTGATCGTCTCGTGGTTACACTTTTATGTACGAGTAGGTATCTATTTTTGGTCGAATGTGTATCAAGCATGACTGTTTAGTTTACAGGACTTTGAATTGTGAAGAAACGGGAAGTATGCGACGATTAGCAATGATTTTAAATGGAGGAAGATCGTTTTGCTCTTCGTGTTCATGATAATATATTAGATCGTAAACAAGATCATCTGTTTCCACCGACTTGAAATTTAAAGCATTCGAACTTTGAGACTAGAAAGACGTGTTTGTTTCCACAACGCGTTCCATGGATATAATTAGAGGTGCAAGTGTTAAGCATCCTTCCTCGATACGCTTCGACGGTTGTTTGTATGAGCAGTGGCGTCCCGACGTCGTCGCCGGCGCCGCCTGCACGATTTACATCACACACCTTCGACAGGGTTCCATTTATCACATCGGAAACACACGACTTTCAATTCAGTACCACAAACAATAAGAACGATATTGCGGGCCGAGAATGTACCTTGTGGGACGCTGTAATAGAAATAGTACAGCAAATACATGTCCAGGAAATTAGACTTTGTTTACTTTACGTCAGAAGACATACTCCTTTGTTCGTCGGCGTTTCGTCACAGATGGAAGACGGCAAATGGCTCGGAGGCGCCTCTGTCGCCTACGCTGCACGCTTCAAATGTTGTTTATACTAGACGTTGACATGAGCAAATTCGTCAGCGGAAGAAACCACGGGACGGACGAGGCATAAATCCCGTGTGAGTGACAAGTAAAACTTTATTGCACTATAAATTAGTAGATGTATAACTGGACAAAAATAGGACGGACGTTATTGGCGTTGATACCTAGTTGTAAAGTGTGAGCTGTCGCACGCGGTGTGACTTTACGATTGTCTTCTTCCATTATTGTTGGGAAATTATGTTCTCTTCTGTACGCCTACACGTTTCAGTGTATTGTTACTATGTTGCGACGAACTCTTTGCTGCTGCAGATCTTATTGTTAATTCGTAAATATTTCATCATCTCTTCATTCTATAGTATCATTTCTTCGAACTACTACTCAAATAGCAGTCTCTTCCTTACAAGAAATTGGCACACCACCTACACATGTACTTAATTCCTTCCAAGTCTTAACCTTAACTGTAAGATTTTCTTCATTATGAAGATATATACCCAGATGGGTTAATGGAAAGCCCGGAGCGTTCACTAACGTAACTGTCACCTCATTTCATTACCTTGATGCTAATGCATCGGTTTGGTGGATTGCCAGTTTAATTTATATGCTGTTTATGCCTCAGGATGATAAATGATTCGAGTTATGTTTTCGTGTCATTGAGAAGTGATGGTTTTTTTTGAAGCGATCGTTGATTGTTCGAGGGTTATATTGCGTGTTGTTGAGTGACAGTGTGTTCGGTTTGATTTTGAAGAATGCAAGTACAGTTATGTCCTTTGTAAATTTTAGCTGTATTGTCATTAGGAACATTTTATTTTTTGATGATAAATTTAATCTATGTTACAGTTACTAGTTCATCTAGATTTTTTGCGTTATTAAGATTAGTTGCCACATGATCTGATCTTAAACACTACTGTTATTAATTAAGCGCTGTACCAGACTCTTAACTTTTATACAGTTTCAGTTTATTTTCTATTACACCTAAATATTTCATATTGTGTAGATATTGAATACTTGTTCAACAAAGTCCTTCTCGAATTACCAAACCATGGCCAAAAGTCTTCACCTTTGCTATACTTGAATCAAAAGTTTATTTTAGAAATGTTCGACATTTGAAAGTCCCTTGACGTCATTGCGATTTAAAAACCTAAATAATGCACAAAACTGTGGAGGTTACGACTAAACACCGGGACGTTTTATATTGTTTAGTTTGACTGTGACACGAAGCTCGTAATACATGTTTTATTGCCTAATTAACTTTTTGTCAAAGCATAACTTTTTGTTTGACGTACTACAGCTTCTGACAAACGTCCAAAAAGTTTTTAAACCCCCTGTTTTCATATTAAAAAATGATACTAGTCGTCTCATATAATGTCATAACATGTTTAAAACGCAGTAACACATGTGAGCTATGTCGAAACGTGTGAAAAACGTATAAAATTCTCATAAAAGAATTAGTCTGTCCACTAAAGTCACAGTTAATGAAAACAAAGTTGCTTCGAATATCTCAGATGTTACTGTTATTTCGTGTTAATTTATTATTTGGATCGTTTGTGATGTCTCGGCTGGTATTTATTGTAAGATTGATAGTCAGTCGTCAGATGTCTTTTGGTCGTAATGTATACGAGCGACGGACATACGGACGCACGGCCTGAAATATCTCAAACAGTGTTTGTTGACACAGTGACTGTGTTCGGGACATTACACTAGTGACAAATTTAGACATTTTTGTTACTTCACACGTGTTTTCTTGTAGACATTTTGTTTATATGTTAGTTCCGTAAACTTGAATGCTTCGTTGTCACATGTCTTCGTTTTTGATCAACTTTGTTTTTAAAATGTCAACCTTTCAGTGAAATATTCTTTCACCGTCATGATCAATGGAGTTTTTATTTGTAATGAAATGAGGTTCGTCTGAGCTATGGTTAGGAACATTTGAAATGTTGAAAACCACGAAAATGAACAACACTTAAATTGTAATAGTAACAACTAACGGTAGCAACTTACCACAGTACAGTAGACCGCAATACCATACCATGCTGTCCATAAAAGAGTTCTAAGACAGTGTGTGAACTGTCGGCCTTTCTTTCAATGTACCTACCTAGGACGCGCGACGCACCGATATAATTATGCGGATTCTCTTATTTTAAGCTGACGGCACGGTTGGCGCAGTGGCTGAGCGATCGACTGCTGCGCCGCGTGTCGTGGGTTCGATTCCCGCACGGAACAAATAATTTTATGGCCTGCTGGGAGTTGTTCCGGGTCTGGCTGTTTGTGTATGTGATATTCAATGACTTTAAATGTTTGTAAACTCACCCACTACACAGAAAAAATCGTAATGTGGGGCAAAGTTCTTTTTTTTAGAAAACATAATTTACCTTCGTAGATAGACGTTGCTCCACACTTTCAACCTCATAACTGTTCTATAATCCTCTGAGTGAATTCACAAAGAATGCCATGTTTGTAATAAGTTACAAATTTCAAGAATAGGTTAGTATAAGCATTTCACACTATCGTATTAAGTTGTTATCCTGTAATGATAGTTGTCAGTTGGATTGAATATATAATAAAAATATTCTGAGGTCTTGGGTTCAATCCCCAGAACGGGCAAAGAGTCATTGAGTTTTACCAATAGGATTTTTTTCATTAGCAGCCCGGAGTCTGGATTTTTGCCCGGTTGATGGCTATTGGCTCGCCTCCTACCCTTATCCCAATTTATTTAGGTTACGCGCAGCATGTCTTCTTCTCCTTCTCTCTCTGTATTTGTCGTCATCTCAATCGTTTCTTTGGTCTTTCTCTACTCTTGTAGCTCTCCACATTCATACTCAAAACTTTCCTCACAACATGATTCTCATTCCATCGCATCACTATCGACATGCTCATACCATGACAACCAATTCACATCATACACATCATCATCATCCGCCTAGCCTTTTCCCAACTATGTTGGGGACGGCTTCCAGTCTAACCGGATGCAGCTGAATACCAGTGTTTTACATGGAGCGACTGCCTATCTGATCTCCACATCCTAGTTACTGGGCAACACGATACTCCTCGGTAGTACTGGTTGTCAGACTTTCGGGTTTCTGACTACCCGTAACGACTGTCAAAGATCTACAAATGACAACCCGGACCAACGGCTTAGCGTGCTTTTCGAGGCACGGAGGAGTCTCGATATGTTACGAATGGTCACCCATCCACAGACTGACCTCGGCAAGCGTAGCTTAACCTTCGATCAACCCGAGCGGCTGTTTTTATTTAGCCACGAGCTTCTCACATTATACACATATAAAGCTAAATTTACACTGCCGTATGTTTCGGTCTTGACTTACTTCGCCTTTATGACTAGACCACCCATACTTCAATTGGTGCGATCGTTAAGAAACTATAACAAGTAGCCGGCCAGCGGTTTTGGGTAATATTTTACTAACACGAACAAACAAGCCTCGTTTGGGTGTATTAACGATGCTTTGTTTTTAATTTTCTTTTATTAGACGGAATCTGGAGTGAGAGAATGTGAAGTATTCTTGTTTCAAGATTAAGGATCTGAACTCTGCTTGCCTGTAAATTTGTTAGTCGAATATTTATAATTTTAAATTAATTACGTGGTGATGTTCTTCAAGAAGTTCAGGTCCATAGTACTCACAACCAGCGTGACAACATAAGCGAAGCGAAAGGAATATGTGAGGATCGTAGCGGGTGACGTTCTGTGGTTTCTGCCTATCCCCATTTGAAAAAGGTGTGAGTTTATGAATAGTATATTTTTATCTTGTACTTTCTAAGTTTATCTATTTTTTTTATTGGACATCACTGACATCGGTGAAGGAAAACATCGTGAGGAAACCTGGACTTATATAATTAATATGAGTCTGAAATCGCCAACCAGTCTTGAGCAAGCTTGGTGATTAATGCTCGTGCCTTCTCTGTATGAGAAGAGGCCTTTGCCCTGCAGTGGGACAGTAATAGGCTGGTACTGCTTTAATATTTTTATCGTGAAATAATTTCATTGTCACTGAGCATATCGTCTTGGGTTCTTCGGGTTGGGAAAAGTGTTATTCGGTTTTGCTAACTGGAATTAATAGGCACTTTTAAATTTTCTTGTATTAATTATGTACGTACCAGTTTTTGAGCTTATTTTGATAGTGAAAAGTTTTCAGTATCGCTGAGAACGAGGGCCTGGGTCTAATTTCTGGGACGGGCAAACTGTTATTCGATGTTTCCATCTGGAATTTGTTAATAGCGTAACGGAGTATTTTCCAGTTGATGGCAATGGGCTCGTCCTCTATTAATAGAAGGTGCACCTCTATCTATGTAAAAAATTGACAGCGGCCGTTTCTGTAATGTCAAAAAAAATGATACGTAAGTAAACTCTCGTCAATTAGTGAACACCAATCAATAAGGGAGTGACGCCATAGTTGAATGTCAACGAATAGCCCGGAGCAATACACATTATTTTAATTTATTTGTACACTAGCTGTGCCCGCAATTTCGCTCGTTGTCTTGACGATGACAGATTTTTTTTTAATTAGAAGATTACAGAAACGGCCGCCGTCAAGACTTTGTCAAAATTTCATGGGTTTTAATATTCTTGCGCTGAACCCTAATAGTTTTGCTAAAATCAACAAGTTACTTCTAAACACATCAGTTATTTGCCAGGGAAAGTCCTGTCGCAATCGGTTCAGCCGTTTCGGAGATTACCTCAAACTTTTTTGGTACAATTACCGTATATACTTTCACTAACGTTTGTACATTGAATAAAACGCTGTTCTTTTGATATTACAAACAGACACTTCAATTTATTTTTATATACGACATTCCCTTAGTATCATGAATGGTAATGTCAACATAACTCCCAAGTTTATGAATTAATAAGTTTTTATTTACACCTATTCACTATTAAAAGAAGCATATTTTTAATTTTAGTTAATTTTAGCTATCAGCTGTTTTGGACTTAGTAGTGTATGCGGACTGGAACTCGTGGCTAAATAAAAATAGCCGCAAAGGTCGATCGAAGATCAAGATACACTTGCCGAGGACATTCTGTGGGTAAGAGATCGTTCATCACATATTGAGACTCCTCCGTGCTTCAAAAAGCACGTTAAGCCGTTGGTCCCGGTTGTCATTTGTAGATCTTTGACAGTCGTTACGGGTAGTCAGAAGCTCGGAAGTCTGACAACCCAGCTAAGGGCTATCGTGTTGTCCAGTAACTGGGTTTTGGAGGACAGATAGGCAGTTGTACCACGCGAAATACTGGTTTTCAGCTGCATCCGGTTAGACTGGAAGCCGACCCCAACATAGTTGGGAAAAGGCTAGACAGATGATGAGTGTATGGGGACTGTTTAGTATGACTTTAGTAATACCAGTCTGTTACTGTGTCACTGCAGGGCTGATGTCGTTCTCACACGTAGAAAGCACGAGTATTAATCAGCAAGCTTACTCAACGTTGGCGATTTCAGTTTTACGTATATTGATATAACTCTGCTCAGATTATCTCAAGATGTTTTCCTTCACCGATGTCAATCCATACTTCCATACTAATATTATAAATGGGAAAGTGTGTGTGTGCCTGTTTTTCCGTCTTTCACTGCAAAATGGAGTGACGAATTGACGTAATGTTTAAAGTGGAGATAGCTGAAAGGATGGAGTGTGACATAGGCTACTTTTTGTATCTTGCCGCGTGCAAAAGCTAGTACTGTATAAGATAAACTTAGAAAGTAAGTAGGTATTAGTAGTATATGAATTGAAAAAATCATTAGTGCTTGTCCGTATTCAAATCAACAACCTCATGTATGAGAGACTAGGAAGCTAGGCCCTTACCACTACGACAAGACGACAGTTTGAATTTATGCGTTTTTTTGCGAGTTTTTTTAACAGTTTATGATTTTAATGTCATGTTATTTCCCGAGGTAAGTGGGTATTGTTGGGTTCTTTTTTGGCAATTCTTTATGAAAAGGTATAAATGAACATATAAGATGTCTAGTAGATGATGTCTCACGAAGGCTGATTGCTTTTGAGTGTGTGTGTAAGAGTTTAAATGTGTGTGTGTGACCAATACTGAGCAGTCCCGAGCTTACGCACGTAGAAACATTGTGTGTGTTCATCAGACACACACACCTAAAGGCAACCTGCCTTCGTGAGATGAAACATCTATAAGAAGTTGACAACCAAATTAGAAAGTAATTATTTACACTGAAAATTCAAGAACAGTATAGATACGAAACTTATGTACTTAACTGTATTGTTTTGAATTGTCTTACTGCCTCTTTGGTCTAGTATTTGGAAGAGCTACTGCTGAGCATGAGCTTCAGGCAACAAAGAGCATGGTAAGAAGTTAGCCTTCTTATTACGTGGGACTTAAACATAACTGGGTAAATGTCTGTTGAGGTATACCTCTGCTTCACCTTTTGGGGAATATAGGCGTGATGTTACGTGCTATGTTCTTGTTCAGTGACACGTGTTCGTTCAGTAACACTTCTTGTTTCATGCTACCGTGACCAACTACAACAAAATGGCCGACGTTCCATCTAATTTCAAAATACTGTCACATAATTCGTTCCTTCGATCATCACGATCACTCAGGGCACTCACGATACGTACCCACCTACCTCGTAATTAAAAATAAACCGAATACCTTTAACATTACTCTAAGGAAGTGTACTAATTTAGCTTCGGACGTTGACCCCGTTACTTATACAGAATACACGTGTTAACCATTTCGTTTTTTGTCGTGCGTATGATGATTTTGACGGTGACTGTACTTAATACTTGTATGATTTAACTGCTTAATAATAGAGCTCTTGAGTTATTGTAATTATCGTGGTATTTTTGTCGTTGAAATAATATGGCTGCGTTTTACGATGAGTTGTGGATTATGTTTGGGTATGGATAAGCACGTGTCATATGCAGATTCAGACCTGGCTGAATGTTTTGAGGATGAAAAAACCTGTTTAATAACAGAAAGAAGTTCTTATTTTATTTAAAGTCTTTCATTACTGTGCCTACATCTGCCTTCGTAAAGACACAAACTTTAATTAAGTAGGAAATTAAAAAAATCTTGCACAGTCTTTGAAATAACATAGCTGCTTTATCAGTTTACCAGTTAAGGATTGCGAAATTTAGAGGTATAGATTTATCTTGATTCATATGTAATAGCGAATGTTTTAGAAATGTGAAACAATACAAAAGTCTATATAGAAATAGAATTAAGTCATAATGGCCCAGTGGTTTAGGCCTCGCCTCTTGTGCACGAGGTTGTGGGTTCAAACCTGGGCATGTACCAATGTGAGCTTTTCAATTCATATGTACTTTCTAAGTTTATCTTGGACATCACTGACATCGGTGAAGGAAAACATCGTGAGGAAACCTGGACTTAAATAATTAATATAAGTCTGAAATCGCCAACCCGTCTTGAGCAAGAGTGGTGATTAATGCTCTTGCCTTCTCTGTATGAGAAGAGGCCTTTGCCCTGCAGTGGGACAGTAATATTACTATTACTTAGGTTTTCAGTTAATAAAAAAAATGTGCACTACACAATGATACTCAAAGCGTGGGTAGATCCCCAAAAGGTCAACAGACTATCTTGTTAAGATCACAGGAAATCGATGGATGAGGGCAGATCAGCACCGTTCGTTGTGGAAATCTTTGGCGGAGGCCAGTTTGTCCAGCAGTGGGCGTCTTTTGGCTTAAATGATGATGATGATGATTAATGTTACTCTTTCTACCAAATAAAAGACAAACCCGTACTGCTGGCCATATTACTATACCTACCTCACATGATGTAACTAAGATAATGGCTGGACTTTAAAAGTAATCTCTGAGTTTCTTTCGCTTTTTCTTCTAAGAGTAGTCAGATAGTGAAACGCCAACTTAGTTTAAAAAAATATTTTACTTGTTGTCTTGTAAAAGTGTTTGTAAAACCCTATTGACAGAAATAAAAATAATTTATCATGAACTGCAAAATGATTGTGTAACTTTTGACATCTCAATAATCTATTTAACCAGAAAAATCGATTTAATAATTCACAGTACACACACGCACACAATCAAACACGAAAATCTGCATGTGTGCCTTCTCTTGCACACACGTCATACACATCTCCCTACAGCGATTTAATCTCGCCCTACAAACAAACTTAGGAGCATCAAATTAAAAAACTCCCCCTGTTTACATTTAGTATCAAAGAGAGGATCAATTAACATTCTTAACTTTGTCCCTATCATGTCATACTTTCTCATAAACACTGCGCTGACTGTACCTTTGATGTGCGCAATATAGTTGCTTTAAAGAATGCTACGATAAAAGTTCTAAAAATGTTGGCCTGTACTTGTGTGCTTGGCACAAATGTTTTACGTGAACGTAGCGTCAATTCGAACGATTTAAAAATTCAAATAGTCGTTTCGAATATAATATTTATTAATTTTTAATTTTATTTCATTAATATCAGTGAGTGATATTAATTTTATTGTGCTTACATTTAATTATACAGGATATTTGACGTTACGTCAAGCATTCGTGCTAAGCACACTGGAGTCGTTGGTGAAGAATGTTCGGTTTCGTTTGACAAATATTTTAGCTACACAGCTTCTAATATCAATGTAAATATAATAAAAACTAATTATGTCATTTTATCCAACAAGAAGCTATTAAACCTCATTTTTCATTTGTATTTTTATTGTTCCATATTTTAAATATGACACCTTTTGTTTCTTTGCAAAATCGTCATCTTGTGTAGGTATACAGAGGAAAAATAAATGCAATAGAAATTCGTAAAATTGGTGCTGATATCTAAAGTTCCCGGAAACAATTTTGTTAAACTTAATTAAGCAAACAAATTCCATCCTTTTGACAGATCTTTTCAACCCCCAATATATATAAATGGAAATGGAATACTAAAGTAAGTAAAAGCATGTATGCATGCCTTTAAAAATCATGCATCTTCTTGACTTCAGATTCAGCTTGCGAATTGGATAAATCAAATTATTTCTCGAACGTCTCACTATCGGAAACCTAACAATAACATATTTAATCAATTCGATTTTTATAATGATGTAAATTATTGATTTGGTAATGACCAAAACCACAGTTGGACCACAGACAAAATTGTCCAAGCTTGTGTTTTACCCACAGTATCACGTTTCACTCTGATGAACGCATAATTAAAATCTGTCCTGTGTTAATCTTTATCCTTGAAAATCAGTAGACAGTAAACAAGCGTCTAATAAGGTCCACAAAAAACGACGAGAGCCCCAAACGGAGGCGACCACAGAAGTTGACATTTGACAAAAACGATTTATTATAATATATCGGGTCGTCATCAAAATCGTCCAATCTACCGTTTTGCCGACCTTACCGCGAACTGTCCAAGGCGTTTAACGGAAAACCACGTCATTTAATACAGCTACAAAAATATTATTCGGACAATATTGAACCTTATTCAACCAACACAAGAGCTTGTGGAAGATCATCTGATTGCATTTATTATTTTGTTAATTTATATATCACCAAGTTCGAGTTTACTGAGTTATAAAATATTTTCTGGCTTTTTTATTTGTGTACCGTACTGTCCTTTATCGTTGGTTGGATTTCGCTGAATATTATTAATTTGTGAAATTCCATGGGTGTTATGGCGGTAATTAATAAAGTTATGTCAATACACCATTGACTTTGACGATTCATGATCAGACCAGATGCGTCGTGGTACATCGTACATAGGGTATTGTTTAAGTTTTCTTAAACCTAAAAAAAATCAACTTGCTAGGTCCACCCATTCCTGAGAAAATCGGTACCTAGTGACTCACGGACAGACAGACGGATTGACGGACAAGAGAGTGATCTTATAAGATTTTCTCTTTTTCCCTTTTGAGGTACGGAACCCTTAAAATATTACAGAACAATAATTACAAAAAATAACCTGTTTTATTAATACTCTGATCGTATTTACGAGTTCCCATGATTAATTAAAAGTAGAAAAGTGACAAATGTCTATGTTGTACCTTTTGTTTTTGCTTGGTCCTCATTAACAAAATTAAGCTTCTAATTCTAATTAATATGGACAATCCTAGTTTTTTTACATGTACCCATAATATGTCTAATGTGACAAATAAACATACTTATTTGCTTTCTTTCTATCTTTCGTTGCTCCGCACTCTTGTTAAAACTACATAAATGTCTACAAAAGCGAAACAATATATTTTTTGTTCAAGAGCTTAGCAACATATTATAGATAGATTGGCCACCAAGGTGTAATTAGTCCGTCAACCCATAGTGCACGAAGCGTAAAAGAAAAACAATTCCACGTAAAGTCAACAAACAATTGCATGATAGACCCCAATCGACTGAAGATGGTGCGGTATTTTTTCAACGCAGGCGCAATGGTTCCGTTCTTACGGACGCGGTGTGACCGACGCGGCCGACCGACCGCATGAATAATGCAATATGCACTTGTGACGAACCGGTGCGGCTGTGGTATGACGAACTTTGACGTAGAAAACAAGATCAAAATATGTAATTTGAAGTTAATGTTTAATTTCGATATGTTCAAGACTATTACATTATTTCTCCGAGACTTGTCGAAGTCGTACTTTATTGCTTCATAGCTTTGATTGCTTAGAGTGGTCCCCAATATTTGCAGTTGTTAGGAATACCTAGACCTATGGCGGGCTCTTAGTATTATTTTATGACAAATCTATCTTTGGGAGACTTATTTAGATGATTATACACTATGGGAGATAGGCAGAAAACATAACCAAAAATTTTCATATCACAACGCAAGCAAGCAAGTTTTTGTTGCTCTTTTTATTAAGGTTTCTGAAAGTCGAGCCTTGTTCGCGAAAAGATTTGGGTTAATTTTGCCAACATCATGTTAAAATTATTATCAGATTAAGACACAGAACTTAGTATAATTGTCACGACTATGAGAGTATGTATGCTTGGGGACTATGATTGATATCTACTACGAAAAAAAAAAAACTTTTTATACTTACCAATTCTAACATTATGATTACTTACATTACAAATATTGACAAAAACTCAAGTCGTCATTTGTCAATGTCACCTTGCTCGCACTAGAACTTTTTACTTGATTAACTAATAAGTTACTACATATTTTTTATTTAAACTGGTAATGGTAATGTTTGAACTGTGCCAATTTAAATAAAACGATTGCCAAAATAAAATACAGTCTTTTTCCACATTAATTATAAAGTATATTAAGTCTTAGTAGTTCTCTTTATGCCTATAATAGTTTACTTAAATATAATTTTAAGCAATTTAAAAACAATGTTCGTAAAATATATTTAAGAGTGAACATTGTTGAAATATTGCTTCCTGACAGTTCGTCGTAGGTAGCCCGCACTCGTTGCAGTGAGCGAAGAATGGTATTTATTAACAGATCGCGATTACTTATACGGCGAGTGAATCCGTCCACTGCACGCCACGTAACAGGTCCATACGATTAGGGTTGACACCTGAAAAAAAAAAGAAATACTTTTATGGGATTCAACCGTGTTAATAATGAAAATTTTATAAAACTATCTTTACAAGTTAGTTTGTGATTTAGGCTGGACCATGGGCTTACTGTCGCTTAGGATTTGTTTTTTTTATGTGACAATTTACTGTGATACGAAGGAAACAGTAATGCTTGTCAGCCTTTAACAAAAATATTTACAGTATAATATTTTATAGTTTTGTTTATTCTTTCCTTATCATAACAATTTACACGACTTAAGAAATAAAGTATGCGGCGGAATAAATATAATAAAGACTTTTAAATCAGCAAGCAATGCTATGGTAGATATTTATTAATCACCTAAAATTAAATTGCATCACAAAAATAAAAATATTATTTTCCTCAATAATATTCTTAGCAGACATCCCTAACTGTAGGTGTGCTCAGTGGATTTTTTCCACCAATTGTCGTGGAGCGTGACAAACCCGGCCGAGCGCACGCGCCGCCGCGCACCCTCACCTTGCGCACGTCTTATACGACATTATACACGGATATGTTATTAGAAAATAATTTAGCGTTTGTACAAACAGAGGGAGAAAGTGGTTGACGCCAGTGTCTCAAATATAATTGAGCTTTTGTAGACTGAAAATAAATGCTTTCAGCCAGTTACTGACTCTAAGTCATAATACAAGACCAACGTCCGTTATTTGGTGAAGATACCTTTTATTTTTTTAGACATTTTTACTGCATATATATGTCGGCGCCATCATCGCCGGCGTTTATCGGAGTCAGACGTCATATTGGTGTTTTTCACCAATATAAAATTATCACACAAATACACAGCACAAGGCAATATCAGAATAATGTTTAAGAAGAGTATAAAGAAAATACCTTACTTCAACTCAAGGTGTTTATTCTACGAGCGGCGAACCAAGAAGGGGTCTCCATTTATATAATACGGTAACGGTTAAAATCTCCCTCAGATAGGGGCAATGCAGCAGCATGAGCACGTGGCACGTAGGGCCACGCTCAATTTCACAGAGATTATTCTACGGATGTTCTACAGATCAAGATATATCACAGAATTCAGTCGCATTGTCGTGACGCAGTTGTCTGCGAGAGTCTAGGTTTATTCTGTCATCAAGACATCTGATAACCCCAAATATTGATTGAGAAATAAATTTTTCGACGACACGGTTGGTCGGTCGGTTGTGGGTTCGATCCCCGCACGGAACAAATATTTGTATGACCTACAGGTAGTTGTTCCGGGTCTGGCTGTTTGTGTATGTGAGTTTAAATGTTTGTAAACGCACCCACGATACAGGAGAAATTCCTAGTGTGGGCAACGTTTTTTTTAAAAACAAACAAAAACAAATTTATTTCTCGGGACCCTCAGGACTTTTAGAAAGCTAGTGAGGGTCCGAAGCAGATTCGAAGACGTTCATTTGACATTTTTATTTACATGAGACACCAACAGACCTCTTTGCCTGCATGCAATACGCTACTGCTCCCAACGACAACCCTCGGTTGGAGCAGGAATACTTACAGGCTATGAAAACAAAGCTTTTGTACTACGTTACTGGTATGTGAATTGGTTACCTAGTACAATGGAGGGACTATATATATGACCCCTACCTCACCAATGCAATTTACTTTAAACTTATAATTATGTTAATTATGATGTTAAAGACACTTTAATATGCGTAGAGCATGACATGTGCTGTCATCGTGCTCGCATCACCGCGCACCCTTATTTCGTTAACGTATCGTAGTCTGCATCAAATGCGATGATTCTTTTAATATCAACAACGGAGTAGAGCCCTCTTCTCATACAGAGAAGATATGAGCGTATATCACCACCCTTACTCGAGGCGGGATGGTGATTGCAGACGTTTAATAAATATAATGTTATCTTATATATAAAATTCTCGTGTCACAATGTTAGTTACCAAACTCCTCCGAAACGGCTCGACCGATTTGTATGAAATTTTGTGTGAATATCGGGTAGGTCTGAGAATCGGCCAACATCTATTTTTCATCCCCCTAACTTTTAAGGGTGGTCCACCCCAACATTTTATATGGCAAAACAACGTTTGCTGGGTCAGCTAGTTATAATATAATGATTAGCCCAGATTTACTTACGAAGGCAATAGGCTCGCCCCCTATTACATGGGACTTAAATATAAATAGCGAAATGTGGGTGTAACTGTAGGTGCATCTCTGACCAACCCTTCAGGGAATACAGGCGTGTTGTTATTTTCTTACGATGTTCTCCTGAACCACTGGGCCAGTTTCTATTCTTTTAAATGTAGCGGACATCAAAAATACTCACTGAACTACTAAATTAAACAGTAAAATTACTTAAGCTAGTTGCCTCAAACAAACAATCTTCCACATAATTTTAACTACACATTTATTGTAACGAATGAGATCATATTTTCAAATTGGTCTTAACGAAAGGAATCATTACAGTGCTTCATAAAATTGCTAAATTCCGCAAATGACGAATGCCTACCTACTTAAAATACATGATTCCCATGGTTTTATGACAAGACTCGATTACTGACCCGACTGTGAATCATATCGAATGAGTAAGTCATCAGCTTTAATGTACCTACGTCATTATAATCAACATCATCTACCTGCCTTTATCACAATTTATTTGGGGTCGGCACAGCTTGTCTGTTTCTTCCATACATATATCCTTATTTGCTGTTATCACAATAGTCACCTACTTTCTTGTCATATCATCTTCCACACAATCCATTCATCGTTTCTTTGGTCTTCCGATACTCTTTTAAATTGATACTCAAAACTATCCTCACAACATTCCTCATTCCTTCGCATCACATTGCCCTTACCAAGACCACCGAATTCCACACAATTTTCTAACATCATCTGTACTAAATAGGTGTACAGGTGGATGTATAGGTGTACTTAATAGGCACTTAAAATTATCATGAAACCTTAACTAGGAAAATTAATGAAATACTCAATTGTTTTTCATTTATTTGTTTTATTTAAATAGAAAAGCCGTAGCCAATTACCATTCTATTCATACGCAAACATATCAAAATCTGTGTTTGAGTTCAGGAGAGCGTTAATAGTAGATAGTACGGCAAGTTGAGTAGCTAGTAAGTGGTGTTTCCTGTTACGACAATAATTATCTGGTACAAATAGCTTGCAGATTTCATTATGCAGATCAGGAGCATCAATAGTTATCCTGAGAATTTTTAATATTACCATCATCTGATCGCGCGACCGTCTTACTTCTAGAGAATTGAAACCTTATTTTTAATTCAAAATTAATTCATAATTTTTAAAACATATTACAGACCTCCTTAATAATAAATGCGGAGTAAAGTCGTGTCAAGCTTAATCCTCAATAAATGTACGAGTAATCTGAAGGTTAAAATGGTTATAACTTTACCCCACGTTTATTTATTAGGGGTATACGTATTTGGACATAGTAATAAAAGCCCGGTGCAGCTATTACCTATTTATATCCAGGCAACATTTAAATTATTCCTCACATTTCAAGGCAAATAATTTATATTGGTTGAACAACACAAAAAATGTTACTCTATAAAATATAAAATTTGCGATTCATAAAAAGAAGCTCACGTCACCGAACAAGATAGTTATTATTATGCAAATAACTAAAACAATAGAGTTTCCCAAGATGAGACATACATTTTAACACAAATTCCTCTACAAAATCATTATAGTCCGCCCAGTTTAACTTGACACATCATGACGGCGCCACTTCCCTTACACAAACGTCAACGAGGTGTCAAAGTTCTATAGATTTTAGTTAGTTCCGAATTCCGCCGCGTGTCAAAATATAAAGGTTGTTGAAAAAAAAATACATCACAAAAATTACAGTGGCGAGTTTTTTGTTAAAAATGTTCACATAACTGGTATCTTCTAATTACGCTGACATTAATTATTATACTGTTCTTAGATAAGGACATTGGGTTTTTAATTGTTTACAACGCAGAGACCTTCAAACTTAATGTTTAGAGTACCATAATAACATTAGTTTAATTGTTTGCAGTTAAGTTACTTGAGTGTAATGACTTTATTAAATTAATTGACAGATGTATCTAATCATTTCTATCTTTTTTTTGGCACTCAGTTTTTGTCTGTGAGGTGTCAAGGGTAACCCATTACTGCGCTTTGTAATAAGTAGGTATGTATTACTTACCTCACCAGATTACAATTGTTCAAATCTCGACCGTAAAACCACTGAGTTAGAGCTGCTAGTGGTCTGATTTTTATTTTGGTCTTCTAACATTGTTTTGGCAATTCCACCACACTTCTTCACATCAACAACTCTAACACACAATTCCCTTATAATCAACACTGAATGAAAACTGCAACTCCTGAAAGCCAGAATCAACACATCATTGTTGATTCTGACGTTGCAATTTTTACCACCAAAAAAATACCAAGGACACTTCCGAAGAAACGATTCAACTGTTTTGGATCCTGCAACGAAATCAACAAGAACAGTACTAGTACTAGCCCAAGCACGAATTTCTTTTGAGAAGTTTACCAATCGTAAACGTCAACAATTTGTACTATAATTGGAACAGCGCCTCTACAATACGTACGTAAAACTTATTTTGTTTGACTACTCGTATTATCTAGGTGACCTGGCAAAAGTAGTTTTGCTTTTTAAGCCAAAAAAAACAAAAAAAAATGTTTGGGGTGGACCACCGTTATCATTTAGGGGTATAAAAATAGATGTTGGCCGATTCTCAGATCCAACCGATATGCACACGAAATTTCACGAAAATCGACCCGTTTCAGAGTACTTTAATAACAAACACCGTGACACGAGAATTTTATAGATAAGAAGATATTAGATTTGACGTTTTCGTTTGGTAAACTTCTCGCAAGAAAGTTCTAGGATACAGAACAGCTAGTGATTCCTTAATTAGTAAACTTAAGGTAGGTGGTGCTTTTTATATCAAGTCTATTTTACATAAACAAAACATAATATAAGATCACGTCTGTATTCCCCGTATTCAACCCACACCAGTTAAGCTTGAGTCCCATGTAATAGGGGGCTAGCCTATTGCCATCAACCGGACACAGATCCAGACTCCGGGCTCCTGCTTATGAGAAAATTCCTAATAATAAAACACAATAACACTGTGCCCGACCTAGGAATAGAACCCAAGACCAGCAGCAGCTCAGAAGTTGCGCTTACAGCCACTAGACCAACGAGGCAAACTAAAACTTGTTAAAAACTAAATAGAAGTACAGGGAATGTCGTTGTCATTACTAACTGCATAACGGACTCAACAAAAAATGCAGTCAATAAATATCAGTCAGTAGGTAAGAAATTGCGTGACAGTGTACCGTGTGTGTTGCCACGATAAAATTTCAATAATTAGTGTTGCACTCCTTCCTAATATTATCGGTAAATGTGTTACTGTTACGAGTGTGCGGAAGAATTGAGGAAATTCCTTTTTTTTATTGGCAACTCAGTGGAGTGTGACAAGCATTGGTTGTTGTCATGTTAATGTCTTCGTTTGTTACGTGAAGTATATGTTGGTGATGTGACTGGGACTGTTTTGTTGGTGTAGTGCAAGCGCTACTGAGCGTGAGGTCCTGGGTTCGATGGTTGGGTAAAATGTTATCGGGTAAAGTGTCATCATATCATGCTAACAAAAACATAAGACATACTCAACTGACTCGTTGGTACAAAGATATTATACTGCTAAGCATGAGGTCCTGGGTTCGATTCCCGGATCGGGCGAAGTGTTATTGGGTTTTTCCATTTGGAATTTCTCAGTAGAAGCTCGGAGCATGGATGCATGCCAGGTTTCATGATACTTAAATATGTCTGGCGAAATGAGGGGTACCTAAAATAGGTGCACTTCTACCTAATCCTATGTTTAATACAGGCGTGATGCTATGTTAGATATGTCCTTGGTATTAGGGCAAGTTATATGTGTAGTAATAATCATCATAACTGTCTAGCCTTTTCTCAATTACGTTGGGGTGGGTTTCCAGTCCAACCGGATGCAGCTGAATACTAGTATTTAACATAGAGCGACTGCCTATCCTTTCTCCACAACCCAGTTACTGGGTAGCATGATACCCTTTGGTAAGACTGGTTGTCAGACTTCTGGGGGTTCCATTGCAGGACAAAGGCGTCTTCTCATACAGAGAAGGCACGAGCATTAATCACCACGCTTGCTCAAGACGGATTGGCTTATATAAATTATTTTAAGTTCAGTGTTTCCTACGATGTTTTTCTTTATCAATATTGGAGCTGTCTAAGATCAACTTATAAAGTATAATAATAATTAGTTCTCATTGGTACTTGCCAGGATGTGTACCCACAATCTCGTGCATCACAGTTGATACTTTAATTCCTGAGCCATCAGAACCCTGTATTGACATAAAGTCAAAGAACCATAAAATATAAAATACAAAAGCGACTGATGTCAAAATAAAACCAGCTAAAAATATCAAGACCTTTGATCCTTGAGCAATTTTAAATCGACCACGCCCATCTTTTTAGTAGATGGTATGCAAAAGAAACCAACCTCAAAAGACCTCTTTGTTTTACTAAGGCAATACCGAAGAGTACTGCAAGTGTTTGTTGAAAGAGAGGAAGGGGAGGTCTTTCTAACTAGTCAAAGGGGCATTGGCGAGTCTTCATTTTTTATAATAAGCCAACAAAGTTTTATGAGTATTTCATGAAAACGTTTCTTTGTTAATCAGCCAATCATGCTTTTAATTGTTTTGAACATTTTTTTAGCCACACTTTTAATGTAGTTTCACAAAAACTTAAGACGTCGTAAAATTTCTATGTAAAATAATTTTGTCTCGTAAAATGTTCAGTTTATTTTATAAATAATTATTTTAATGTCGGCCTGTTAATGTCCCGCTGCAGAGCAAAAGCCTCTTCTCATACAGAGAAGGCACGAGGTTTTATCATCACCCTTGCTTAAGGCGGGTTGAAGATATCAGACTTATAATACTTATAAGTCCGGGTTTCCTCACGATGTTTTCCTTCACCAATATCGGTGATTTCTAATATTTAGTACATGGTATGAAAAAGTAACTCACACGCCGGGTTTGAATCCACAACTTGATACATGAGGGGCGAGGCCTTAATCACTGAGTCGTCACGGCGTTTTCAGTTTATTATTTGTACTTAAATTAAAATTCACATAAAAAGCATAAGACGAAGTGGACTGATATATTAGGTCTTTACCTATGAAATTGCCGTTCTGCAGTACTGACCACTTCAAATCAAAATATTTTTTGTTTGGCTAAGAATTCTAATTTCAAATTAATTTTATTTTAAAAACATGGATTTTTTTTTCCAAAAGTAGTCATTTGTTTATTGATTAGTGTTACATTTTCATCGCATTTAAATCTTTTTCGTCATCATGGATACGTTAAAAATTCGAGTAATTATGGAATATGAGTACCGTCGTGGCAGCAACGCGGCACAAGCGGCACGCAACATCAACGACGTTTACGGAGCTAACACTACAAACCAACGCACTACCTGTTATTGGTTTGCTCGCTTCCGTTCTGGAAATTTCGACCTGAAAAATGAACCTCGCGGTCGTCCGAAGACTTTGGTCGACAATGACGAATTAAAGGCGATTGTGGAAGCTGATGATACACAATCTACGGCTGAATTAGCAGCAGCTTTCGACGTTAGCGTCAAAACAATATTGGTCCATTTGCGTCAAATTGGCAAGGTAAAAAAGCTTGACAAATGGGTGCCCCACGAACTCAATGATCGCCAGCGCGAAGTACGCGTCGAGACGTGCCTTGCACTGCTCAACAGACACACAAATGAAGGAATTTTGAACCGAATTGTTACCTGCGATGAAAAATGGATTCTGTTTGATAACCGCAACCGCTCAGCAAGTTGGTTGGATCCTGGTTCAGCACCTAAACAATGCCCTAAACGAAAACTTACCCCAAGAAAAGTGATGGTCACTGTTTGGTGGTCTAGCGCCGGTGTGATTCAACACAGCTTCTTACCAAACGGGGTGAGCATTACTGCAGATGTGTACTGTGAAGAATTGAACACAATGATGGAGAAGCTGGCACATCTCCAACCAGCATTGGTCAATCGCTCGTCTCCGCTGCTCCTGCACGACAACGCGCGACCTCATACTGCACAGCAGACGGTCTCCAAGTTACAAGAACTGGGGTTGGAAGCTCTCCGTCATCCGCCCTACTCACCAGACCTTGCGCCTACAGACTACTACTTTTTCCAGAATTTGGATAACTTCTTGGCGGGAAAAAAATTCAATACCCGAGAGGCAGTACAAAATGCCTTTGAAGAATTTGTTTTCTCCCGTCCAGCTGATTTCTTTAAGAAGGGCATCAATAAACTGCCACTGCGTTGGCAAAGATGCATTGATTGCATGGGTGATTACTTCGATTAATACAAATAAAAAATACATGAAAAAAAATCATTTAAATTTTTTCATACAAAACGGCAATTTCATAGGTAAAGACCTATTATTAATCACATCATTGAGTTTAGTAGTAAAAAATAATAATTATGATTTCATTTTCAGCTTAAGATGAATGTCAAACACAATCCTATAGTTTATGGGTCTTTGTAAGGACACTAACTTCAAATAATACAGTAAGCAATTACTCACATAGGGCACCACTGTTTAAATTATTATGTTTATAAGTATTTTCGCGTCGGTAACAAATCAGTTACACTCTAAGCAAACAACACGTTCTAAAATTTGAAACTAAAAAAAAAACCGCTGGAGCGTTCGAATCCAGCCAGGACTAATATTCTACCAGCCTGTAAGGATCCCACATAAAAACCTCACAGTACCATAAACAATCCATTACAAAATCACCTTCTCATATCATTCACTAGTCATATAAAATAACGAGCTAATTCTCCATACAAAAAAGTAAAACCATTTCATTATCCAATCTTTTTAGAACATCCATTTTGGTATGAAAAGCGAATGACATGAAAGGACCAATCCGATAAGTAGCCTGGGTAAAGGATCAAAGGGTCAATCGTCCGAAGGGATATGCTTTTCAATCAATTTATCATCTTTGATCTTCATATTTGAAAATTACAGGGCAGTTTTTCTGAATATTTGTAGGTAAGTAAACGTATGTAGAGTTTTTATCAAAGACTTTTGTAGATAGGAATTAAAATAATAAGCCTAATGGTTTTTTGAGATTTTTAGTAAATAATTTCGCTACAAAAAACTATTCGTTTAGTCGTTTTATCATACACGGTCATATGTCATACACGGTTGGCGCGGTGGTTGAGCCATCGGCTGCTGCGCCGCGTGTTGTGGGTTCGATCCCCGCACGGAACAATTATTTGTATGACCTACAGGTATTTGTTCCGGGTCTGGCTGTTTGTGTATGTGAGTTTAAATATTTGTAAATGCACCCACGATACAGGAGAAATTCCTAGTGTGGGGCAACGTTTTTATAAAAAAAAAAAAAAAAAATCACCTTCATAACCATTTTTACGTTAAGTTGTAGAGTGGTAAACAAACTGCCCATTGTGGTCACCGCCTCCTCGCAGATATTAAGCCATCCCCCAGGCGAAAGTTTAAATGTCATATGCCCGTGATTACCATGGTCTGCAGACTGGAACGAGAACACAGTAAAGCTGCTTGGGAACACATTAAGGTATGGTGATACTTAGCCAGTCTGATGGATTTCTCTCAAGGAGTAGAACATTTTGGCTTGACCACTTTATCTCTTTTCTGCGAAGTATAAAAATGGGTTTGTCCTTCTACTTATATGTTTCTTCAAACGACATTGACCATTTTGACATTGTGCCGTAGAATTATTTTTAAAATCTCTCAGTTTTGTCTTTTAGTTCTTCCGTTTTTATGCGAGTCATACTACGCGTAATGGAGATGCATCTTACATACTTTTGCACTACCTGAGCGCAATAAAACTATTTCAACTTTATTAATTACTTATTGACAGACATTTTACAACATTTTACAACATTCACACAACGGTTAAGATAGAAATCACGATTTTTTTCAGTTAAAAGTTAAAAAAAAAACGTTATAATGAAGCTACGATAGAATAATAGATTAGGATTAGCCAAAATCATGTTGTGAGCTCATGGTACCTTAAAGATTGTGCGTCAATATACCTTCCTCCCTGTTAAAAAAAACTGAGCACCAAGAATGGATTTTTGAATTTCCTTAAACGGTTAAGATGGTAGTGGATGGTGATGGTTATCATACCATAGTATGATTTGTACGGGTTATTGCCGCCCGTTGTATGTCCAGTAGTGTATAATATCTTTTTATAATGCATTTTCTAGTGTATCCTCTTCCTCAATTACCCCTTTTATAATAGAGAGCTAGATATAAAACTTATCACCGCAGTGTAGCGGCACAGCTATTAGTGTTGCGGTGTCGCGTGTTCGCCGACACATCACAGACTGCAAGCAATTTCCGGCAATGTCACAGCGCTGACACTTGGACTTGCACTGCACGTATAACATAGGAATGTGCCTAGCTTACCTACTTACATTTCTAATAGGTGTTTTTGTTACATATATAAAATAAATAAATAGTGCTGGACAATCCACACAGCATCATCTAGCCCCAAGTTAAGCAGAGCTTGTGTTATGGGTACTAGATGACTGATATACCTAATACAATAAATTATATAGATAGATGTTTTTTTATTATACATAGCAAATACCCAGAGTTGAATAACTATCAAAGAGATTTGACAGTTATTCAACTTTACATTGGGGTAGCTTGATGTGCTGGCCTCTGTACCTGCTACAATCCTCACATATTCCTTTAGCTTCATTTACGTTCAGGCTCGCCGTTTGGGAGTGAAAAGATAAGTGGGTAGTAACGCACCTGACTTTTCTGATGACCATCACCACTAACGTCTGTTTTCATTGACTACACTAGCATGAATAAATCAGAAGCCCGGAAACCAGTCTTAAGTACCAAAGGGTATCATGTTGTCCACAGTAGCTGTGCAACTGGGTAATGGGGGTCAGATAGGCAGTACCTCCATGTAAAGTATTGATACTCAGCAGCATCTGGTTAGACTGGAAGACGACCCCAATATAGGTAGAAATGGCTAGGCAGATGATATTAAAAATATCGTGTGCCTTACAGTCATAAAACAACTTGGAGTTGATTCTCACTTCATAGTGAATCAATCCTATCTGATAAAATGAGAAACTCGAACAAGTTACAACATTAACCTGTTGGCAGGTAAAACATAATTAATAAACGCTCCCTTGATATAAAACCGAAACTACCAAAAATTCATAACAAAAAACGAACCCTTTGACAAATTAAAACGTTGCTCATAAAGGTCTTTTACACCCCTTCCCAATTTAAATATTCTCGTTCACAAAAAGTAGCGCGAAACCCTATCCCATACAAATAGCTACGATTTATAAAGGAGTGACCATAAAATATAAGAAATAACCGCCCTTAGATGGCACAGGGCCGCTTGGTATTCATAAAATAAGGATATTTATGCGATATCGTCAAAATATTTATTATTGTCCGGTAGCGCTATAGCCCTTTGTGACGGTACGGGGAAAAAAATCGGGGGTGTGAACGAAAATAAGGGATGGGATGGTAACGTTGCGACTGCACTGTCGATGAAGTAAGCTTTTATTAGAAATATTTTTTTGGAAGTGTATATTTAACGCCTTCTAACCGTCACTTCAAGAACGTTGTCGTATTTCAAGTCGCTGTTCGGGATAAGGTACTGGGAGTAGGATGGTGTCTGGTAGCATGGCTCACAACGCTGTCCAAACATACAAAAGATAATGATGTTTATCGCATCACTTGCAGTATTTAGGCCGTTGTCCGCTGCTGAAAATAGAGCCTTCCCAAGCGACATCACATCGCCGGAGATCCTGTACTAAATGCATCCAACCGATACCTTCAAATAAATGAGGCATGTCCTCTTCTAAACCTTCAACCCTGAATTCATCGACATCATCCCAACCCTTACACCAGTGCCGTTATGAAATATGTGATTCCTTATACAAGAGAGGTCCTTTATGCATCCTCTGGGAGCGGATGGTCAAGGAGGTTATCACAAGTGGCCGGCGGCGTATGAAAAATTTATGTCTCAATATACTACAATGTTCGGTTAGGATCGTGTGCTGCATTATACGCTATCTCCAGGGATAGCCTACAGAATATACTAGAAATATATTGCAGTGGAATTAACGCGGTATTGGTGATTTAAAAATTTTGGAGACTGGAATACATACTATGGTGAGACAGTAGGTACCGTAAAACGGGGTGAATAGAAACGCAGGGGTGAGTAGAAACAAAACTTTGAAGGGAATTTTCGCGTTAGTTTGACATTGTTTGTTACTACAAGGACTCTTAGTGACGACCTATGTAGCGCAGCGGGCGAACGTCCACCTGCGACGCAGGAGGTTGCGGGTTCGATTCTCGCCTTGGGACAAATGTTTGTACGATCTACAAAGGTTTGTTCTGGGTGTTCTGGGTATGTGCTATGTATAATAAAAAAATTATATCTATGTAATGTATTGTATTAAGTATATTAGTCATCTAGTACCCATAACACAAGCTCTGCTTAGCTTGGGGCTAGATGATGCAGTGTGGATTGTCCAACATTTTTTTTTTAATGAATTGAAATGATTAATTTCAACACCTTGTCAGTAATTAATAATGTTCAGTAACTATTAAATCTCATTTAAGGTTTTTTTTCGATTCACCCCGTTTTGCTGTTTTGTTTTGTCGTATCCGGAGATAGTCTTGATTGGGCAATAAATAAACGAAGTCATCATCTGCTTATCCTTTTGCCAATTATGTTGTGGTCGACAGTTTAATCGGATGCAACTGAATACAAGTATTTTACATCGAACGACTCGTTATCTGACCTCCACAACTCAGTTATTGGGTAGATTTGATGAAACTAGCTGTCCGACTTTCTGGCTTCTTACTACCAGTTACTCCTGCCAGAGGTCATGTGTGATACGGTCTACGGTTTAACGTGCTTTCAGATGCACGGAGGGATCCAAACCCACTGAGGGTGATACACATATGGACGTACATACCTATACACTAAAATATATGCTCATCAAATAACGCAATAAAAATAACTTCAAGTAATACTAAACTAAAAATTTAATAACATGTTGTCCATACTACCAATTGTAATGAATCGCATCTCTCATATCTTATGCACTCTCCTTCCTCTCTCAAACGAACTATATTGTTTTCCACAAGGTCTATTATCTTCTTTTTTTTTATGTAATACATAAATAACACATTATACAGAGTGGAGTATTGAGTATTTATTAGTTACAAAAGATGGGGAATTTTATATATCTTGGATTCAAACAGCAAGCTGGTGTACCGAACACCTGTTTGGCTCCTCATCTTAAGCCCACTATGATAGCAGCGAATGGGTTCACATCTAGTACCGTTGGTAAAGATCTGAAGATTTATAGCTAGCCTCTGTGCAGCTTAAAACCTTTTTAAAAATTGTGTTTTAAATAATATGATCTCATTATTATCAGCTTCATCTGCCTAGCCTTTCCCCAACTAAGTTAGAGACAATTCCCAGTCATATATATTACAGTAATCTATACGGAGCAACTGCCTTTCTGATATCCACAACCCTTTTTCCAGGTAACACGATAACCCTTGGCAAGACTGGTTGTCAGACTTTCATGCTTCTTACTACCGGAAACGAATATCGACAAATAAAATCTGAAATAAAAATATCTACCACCATTTATATAATTTAAAGATTTTTTAATCTACTTCGCTGAAGGAGAACATCGTGAGGAAACCTGGACTTATAATTAATATAAGTCTGAAATCGCCAACCCGTCATGAGCAAGCGCGGTGATAAATGCTCGTGCCTTCTCGGTATGAGAAGAAGCCGTTACAGGTTGGTATTATTATTATTATTTTAAATCTGGTTCAAATACTTACGCAGAGACCAACAATATGACAAGGCAGAAAACAAAACAAATCACTCTTGCCTTAAAATCACTTCGCGAATCAAAATCAAAGTGAAATAGTCTTTCATTAAAACATCGTAGGGATTGCTTTCAGAGATAGCATTAATATTATCATTAGGAGTAAGTGGGTAGGCGACAGAAGAATCGCAAGTCATCGCCAACCATTTTATAAGACCCCTCAAATCTTCCCGTCTACCATAAAAGTGTATGAGAAAAATTAAAGTCATGGCTTCTTAAAGGTCCAGCAAGAGTGGTTTTAACAAGAATATAAGATGGCAAGGGACTCAGTTGACATGTGACGTTGATTTACTATTGTCCCTTGAGATATGCCGACGTCATCGCAGTTGACGATATCGATATTATTACTGCTTAATTATTAATATGGAGCCGGCTATGTGGTTTAATTATAGAGGTATGGCTTTTGAGCCGGTGCGCTCGGATGGTGATGATCTGGCCTGTGTAGTGAATTTAATGATGTAGGTGTAACTTTAAAATAATCGATATTTTTATTTTGTCCTGTGATATAACTGGCTCTGCTATTTACTTGACAGCCGCTGAAGCAGGGAATTTTTCCGTATTAAAGTTTGGTGACTCGCCCTGATACCTAAACAAATAAGGTATCATAAAATGCTTACATACTGTCCGTATGTAAGCATTTTATATTAGTTCTATAGACAATTTATTTAAATTCTGTGACACTATAAACCTTGGGGCTACTGATTCATCAATTCTGATTAATTTGATATTTTTTCATCATGTTTTATGGCAGTATTCGTAAAATTTTAATGTGTTTTTTAGTTGTAATTCATGCAAAACCCATATCACACGGGTTTTGCATGAATTAAAAAAATATGTATATTTCTTTACAAGATTTGTTTGACTCCTTGAGTGTCCTTCTTTTGTCTCCTGGCTGTATGGATTTGAACAAGGGGGACCCCGCCATTAGGTAAGAATAATCGTATTTTTTGTGACATGGTCATTTGGGGTTTCCCTTGTTTTACCGAAAAGATTTTGCCAAATTTTCATTACCCAAACAAATTTTCGCATAATTTAATTTGCCAAATTATCACTTACCAAAAAATCTCTTTACAAATAATTGTTACGAAAACCTATGTTTGGCAAGTGAACGTTTGAACAATAACTTGTTCACCAACTAGTACTTTTATTGTTAAATTTGATGTCATTTGCGTATTTCTTTGTAAGCTTGTGTACTTGAATTTGTCTGAAACAAGTCAAATTTATGGTTACTAGACATAAGGTTATTTATGGAACTTAGGTTAGGTTAAAACTGTGACCACCTACGCACGAGCCGAGCGAGCGAAGCGAGCGGTGCCGTGGCAGCGGCCGGCGAGTGCCAGAAACGACTAGATTATATAGAAAAAAATATCTAAAAAAGAGATTATTTTTAGGAGGCTATCGAGAGAAAAAATAAAATTATAATAACATTATTATTACCTTAACCTTATTATTATTACTATTAACCTACTGTAACTAGTTCCATAAATAACCTTATGTCTAGTAACCATAAATTTGACTTGTTTCAGATAAATTCAAGCACATAAGCTTACAAAGAAATACGCAAATGACATCAAATTTAACAATAAAAGTACTAGTTGGTAAACAAGTTATTGTTCAAACGTTCACTTGCCAAACATAAGTTTTCGTAACAATTATTTGTAAAGAGATTTTTTGGTAAGTAATAATTTGGCAAATGAAATTATGCAAAAATTTGTTTGGGTAATGAAAATTTGTCAAAATCTTTTCGGCAAAACGGCAGGATCCCGGTCATTTGTCATAGGTATCAGAATAAAGGGCTCGAAGGGACATTCCGAAAATGTACCTAACTCATGGAAATGTAGAATACAAAAGAAACAATAACCCAGCTATAACCAATAGCACAGGAAACTACAAATAAAATAAAAACAATAAATTTTTCCAACAGTCTGTTGCAGATAATAGTGACATCAAATCTAAGATTCAAGTAAAATAATTACCAACATCTGCAACAAACTGCTTAAAAACTGACCTTGGGTGAGGTGGTACTGTTAATTTTAAATTTAAGGCTTATGATTTATTGGCCCAAGATTTTTCACATGATCAGAATAAAAAGCAGTTAAGATGCAGTAAAATTGTCGTGGTTACCTGACTGAAAGTACGACTTTAATTTAGCTGCAGTGACTTGACAGGTCCTGATGTCACCAAAGTTACGAAAACATGATAATTATTAAAAACTGGTATGTTATAAATAAAATAACCTACAAAATAGATTTTAGTGCAATTTAGCACTTACAGTAGGTACTTTACTGGTTATATTATTTATGTACCACACTTTCAGTGTTTTATGTGACGATACTAAATGCATAATAAGCAAATTAGATCAAAAAAATCCAGAGTTAAAAACTCTTTGTCATTTGCCTGCTTGGATATCATGGCAGCTGACACATAATTTTTTAAATATTTTTGTTTTCTTTCCGATTCTTATTTCTGTCACCTGTCACCATCTACCGAGGCCTTTGATAACAGCTTAATATCTTTAATGAGGCCATTCAAGCCAACATTGGGTGGTCCCAGTCCAATATCAAGCATATTGGAATATCAATGACCAAACTTTACTTTGCTGGTCAAAAAAATTTTGAATAGGCTTTATGTTATTGTGATAGGGTTAAAATTAGATTGGCGTTTGGGTGAGTTAGGTGAAGATAGGTTGTTATGTAACTGTTGACAAAAGAATCGATGTGTCATCTTATGATATCTTTTAATTTTGTCTCCATATAAATATATGAATATTGTTGATTGAAATGTGAGGATTTTTGTGTGTAATGCCTTTTTATTGGAATATTACTGTGGTTTTTTTTGTTGTAAAAAAGCACAATAGAAATACATTAGTAATTTTTGCCACTATATTTTTGAAGAATTTATTCTATTACCCAGCAACTGGGTCGAGAGTAGAGAGTAGACGTCAGATATGCAGTCGCTCCATGTCAAATATTGATATATATTCAGCTGCATCTAGTTAGAATGGAGCCTGACTCCAACATATTGGTGAAAAGGCTAGACAGATTATGAGATGAAGATGAGTCATGTCTTCCTGACGCTAGAAGATTCTGTTGAATGAAATATATATACTAACTCAACCCTGACTCCACTTATTACATACATTTGGCAGTCTCTGGATTTATAGGTTTTAGACGGATTTTTCAATCATTCACAATGTGTTAAAATCGCATAGTGGAGAGACCACGACACGTTTGTAAATTAACCAAATCAGGCTCTGGTGAAATACATATCTCTTAATAAAAGACTGAAGTAAAATAACTGCCACTAAATGCAATATCATCATCATCTGCCTAGCCTTTTCCCACCTAAGTTGGGGTCGGATTCTACTCTTCCAGTCTGAATACCAGAGTTTTAGATGGAGCTACTGCCTATCTGACGTCCACGACCCAGTTACTAGGCAACACGATACCCCTTAGTAAGACTGGTTGTCAGACTTACGGTTTTCAAATGATAACAAATAAAATAAAATAGAAAAACCATTTAAAATACTATGCAAATAAACCTTCACCACTTTCACCCTCAAAACGTTCAAAAAATTATCTCACTCCACTCCATACATCACAAACTTAATAAATCACATTTCTGAAGTTGCAGGCGATGAAGTTAGCAAGGGTTGTTGATACGTAGCAGGTGCAACCATCGATCAACGTCGACGAGCCGTGACAATTTGACGTATGAGACAATCCGGACCAATGCAAAATGGCGGCGACGCGTAAACTGTTTTAGTGGCAGTTTACATGGAGATTGTAATACTTGTAAGGGCATAAATCATCATCTTCCTTTTTCCGACTATGTTGGGGTCGGTTTCCAGTTTTACCGGATAAATAAATAACGCTGGACAATCCACACAGCATCATCTAGCCCCAAGCTAAGCAGAGCTTGAGTTTATTCTTGTGTGATACATTACATAGATAGATATTTTTTATTATACATAGCAAATACCCAGAAGACCCGAGACAAATCTTTGTAGATCGTACAAACATTTGTCCCAAGGCGGGAATCGAATTCGCAACCTCCTGCGTCGCAGGTGGACCTTCGCCTGCCGCGCCATATCGGTCGTCAGGATGGAACTGAATACAAGTATTTATGATAGAGCGACTGCTTATCTGACCACCACAACCCAGCTACTGGGTAACACGATCGGGCTAGTCTGACTACCCGTAAAGACTCGTCAAAAAACGACCATAACTATGTTGGAAAAAGACTAGGTAGATGGTGCGGTGTTTAGTTCAAATAGTTTATTGTCAGTGTAAATAATGCGATTCGAAGATGAAATTGACGTAAAGCATGGAAGTTATAACAGTTACGTAGGAGATAAAAAATAAAAATAGTATCTAATAGTTATAAGAAGTAAGAAAAAACAAATGAAAGTGAAAGAAGAATAACTTATTATTCAAAACAAAAAATCGATGTAATATATACGTATATCATTTTTAATTATATTTGGTGACGAATTTAGCATTGATACAAACAAAAACTATACTCATATGAAAATAAAGAACGGATTAAAGCACATAATAACTGTCAAAAAAATAACTCTCGTCTACGTTATATAATTAACTTCTATTACATAAAAGGAAATGTTTACCTCGAAATAAATATCTGTCCATATAAGGAAAGTCGTCAATAATATCTTGTCTATTATATAATAATTAAGAGGTGTGTCAGTATATTTATGTAGCTAATCCTTTTGATGAACATTACCTTGAAAACATTATAAAAGTTAATGTAAAAAATGTAGAAAAATCATAAAACTACATCACGGTCATAAGATTCTTATGTTTACCGATCGGGATATAGTTATATATTGTAATTTAACAAAGTGAATCTTGTAACCTTCTGGTAACTACAGATTAAAGCCGTTTGGAGTCCAAAAGTTGGGGTCGTGGAGTCCGAGTGCGCGCCTCTATTTTAAATACATTTCTCGCCGATTTCGCGTGACCTGGGCTGGCGCCTGGCTTATTCTTTTCCCAAAGAAATATCGTTATCGATCTAGCGTGACAATGCTTCCAGTCTTCACGTTTCCAGGTGACAGCTATGCCGAAGAGTTCTTTGACGCCTGTTCTATTCCTCCCTTTTTTATTTTACTTTGTTTTAGTATAACAAAGAATTTAACAAAAGTATCGTAGGTCAACAAACCCTTCAGATATTATTCTACTAAAATCAATTCAAAATAACTGGCATTAATATTAATTTTACCAGCAATTTTTTGTACTTCACAGGACTTCCACACTCATCTCATTTGATTAAAAGTCACATTACGTCATTAAACCCTATTTGTAATAGTAGTTCGTAATGTAACTCTTAAAGTTATTATTTGTAAGTTTTTATGGTGTATAATAAAGAGTATTCTATTATACAAGGTATTGAAAAACTCTTCAGGAATCATTTTAAACCAATTAACCTTTACATTAAGACAAAACAGAAATCGCGAAAAAAAAAGCGGTTTAGTTGAAACATTTTGTCGTAATATTCATAAAAAATGTAAGAAGCAGCTTTTTCAATAGTACATAATATTTATCTGTGTATGTATCTAGAAATACTCCTTAAGAGCTATTCAGTTATTTCAATTACAATTTGTTCAAACCCCCATTTATCGTGTCAGCTACGCCGTCCACAAAAAGACACAATAATAAAATCCATCAACTCATTTTGTAAATTCGCCACATGTAAGCCCAATCCAATTTAACTTTGACAATTTACATCCCAAATAGATGCGAGGTGTCATGTCGACCCCGACGATCAAAATTTAAAATAGACCCCCTAAGTGGATTTTTAGGGGTTGAGTACCAGTGGTGTAACTGCGGAGGAAATTGATGCTGTCAAAGAAGGCTCACTCAATTTGAAGCTTATTAATCAACCGGAGAGGGCGTCAATTACTTGCAGCACGAGGCTTTTGTTTAGTTAATGAATTCTTAAGTGATTTAGTAAACATTTTGTGTAAATATTTCTTCAGGTTCAATGGTGCAGATGGTTTTTGAAGTAAATTGTCTTGAGTTTCTTTTGGTGTGTCTAAAAATGGTTCGAGTGAGTAATTTTTTTTTTTACTATCTACTAATTTTCAAATTCAAATTCATTTATATTGTGAATATAAGTAAATAGTAGGTGGTATTTCAAATTTATACATTTTATTTGCCTGCATTTATCTGCCTGCTCTTTTAATAATTTATTTGAGGTCAGCGCAGCGTATTTCTTTTTCTTTCTTGTATCTATATATGTTAGCTGTCATTTCACTAGTCACCTCTTTTCTAGCCATATCATCTTGCCATCGTTTCTTAAGTCTTCTTCTACTCTTGAAACCCTCCATACTTAAGCTCAAAACTTTCCTCATTCCTCCGCATTACATAAGTAAGTAAAGATAAATCGGATTTATTGCAACTTTTTATCTTGACCAGATAGTTAATCAAAGCATATAAAGATACTTTCAGGCAGATCAATCAGCAGTGTCATTCTGTAAAAAATCTCTCTATGTACACTTGGCTGAAGTGAGTGATGGAGTGGTATGTCAGATTTCATCATCATATAGATTGAGTAGTAATTTTAGAAACTTGAATACTAGCTTGTGATAACTTAGGTGAAATAAGCGGTGAAATTTTACACAATCGACCGGCGGTATCGTGGAGACCGAAACTAAGCATATCAGGATAAGGTTTTTGTAATACCCAGATCAACTTTGATGAAAAAGCTCAATCAACAAGCAGGTTGACTGTAATTTTCCGCAAACAGGCTACAATTTTTTGTCCCCACAAAAAGACAATGACCAAAAAATACTTATCACCAAGGATAGCATCGTCAATTGAAAAAAAAAACCTATTGATCTCTATAATCGAAATGTCATCGGTGCTCCGCCGAAAGCAATTTAGCCGATTGGGGGCCATTATTATGTATAATCACATTCCCAACTCGCCATTCGTATTGTCATCGTAAGGAATTATGCAATCGTCTCGATGTAGATCGATTTGAACGAGCTTCGATTCGATTACTGGCGACAGATGTCGGTGAACGTGACGAATTTCGACTAAACGATTATTCGATTAAAACATCTTACATCCGTCATTGTTTTTACACAAATCCCAACTTTGTCACGCTGTGTTTGAGTTGGTTATCGTGTGTGGGTGTTTTGTTAGTGTTTTCGTTGGGGTTTCGTATTGGTAATCAGTCGGTGACCGCAAATTGTTGTCCCTCGATCAGACGTTGCCAGGAAATTACAATTTCGATTTTTATTTCACGAGCTTATGTAGACAACTAAAAATTATTAGATGAAAAGTGTAATATTATACTTATAAACCTTAAATCCAAACCAAACCAAACCAAAGTCGTGCTTTGGAAACTGTATCAACCTCATGGTAATTATAGATCTAATTAAAATATTTTATTTTATTAAGTTTTCAGATATTAAAGCAAATTTTAATTGATAAAGTCGATCAATAGTAATGATTTGTTAGGTTAGGTCAATTATTAGCATGGTCTTTCTCAAAATCTCATGATTTTTCAGTGCAAAAACCTTACAAATTATTTTATTTTGAATTCAAGTTACACTGCAAATGAAAGATCTACTAACCATTGCTTAAGTTTAAGCAAGCTTTATCATTGGTTGAAACTAGTTATAAGGTTACGCTCGAGTCTTGAGTGAAATTTTGTAAAATGTGTCTAAAATAGATAGTCTACTGTTTTTTTTTTTCACATTCTGTATTCTGTAATCATAATAATCCATCATATAATAACATCCATCATTTACTTCAATGAAATTATTAATATTTTTTATCTGAACCTTGCATATACTGATAGAAGTATTGTTTTTGTGAATGTCATCGCGAGCAATGAAGGCCGGGCCGCAAACGATCGCGGTTCCCTTTGTATTTAGCCGTTGTAACATCCATCTAAGTTATAAGCGGAAGCGACTTTATACAAAGCTTTTGTCGCACCTGCTTTTAAATAAATAAAAAAAAGGTTTTTGCCGTCAAAAGATTATTTAAGTCACAATTAGACACGCAGAAAGTAAAATTTAAAACAAAAAACACACGGTGTAGACCTTACGCACAATGTCACTAAATAAAAAAAAACAACTTGCTTGTGCTACATGATTTGGTAAAGAAATTCTTGTTTATTTTATAATACTAATTAAAACGGTAGCACCAATTACATTAATTAACATAAAGATTGAAACAAATATACAAACCAAAAATATTTCTAATACTAACTTAAAATAGAGCAGATCAGGTTTTGTTTAGTTCCTATAACATAAAGATTTCAATTTTTTAAATCATTGAATAAAATGATATTTAAATAATAACATTTCTATTAATTTATAAATATATAAAATATTTATAAATGGATAAAATAGTTATAAATAGAAATGTTATTACTTACTTATTTAATTTTTTTTTTCTTTACTAATGGTCAGTTCAATATTGATCGTTGTAAGCTTACATTTTGCATCCACAACAATATTATTAGATCGTCAACGCGTGTGATATTGGTTTCAACGGTGCCTTCGATATTCTGTTAAAATTGTTACTTTGTTGTTATTTCCTTGTTCTTTACACCTTATACTATTTCAATTCCGCGTGTTGTAGGTTCGTCCCCGCACGGAACAAATATTTGTATGACCTGCAAGTAGTTGTTCCGGGTGTGGCCGTTTGTGTATGTGTATTTAAATGTCTGTAATCGCACCCACGATACAGGAGAAATTCCTTGTATGGGGCAAAGTTTTTATAATAAAAATATTCAAACATGTTAAGTTACACATGAAATGTAAACGGACATAAAACATGCAAATACTTTTTATAATTTTCTGTCAACATCTAGCAAATCGATAATTTTAAAACCGTGTCTCACTTACCTATCATTAGCGGGTACACAGACCATTAAAAAACGTCTATCATAACCATATATACGATGACATGCAGTAGCCAAAACCTTCTTAAAAAAAAACCGAACAATACGAGTCAAATCGTCGCCGACCCATCACTCGAACAATTGTTCCGGATGTCGCATCACTAGCTCATACGTCACGAGAAAAGAAAAAATATTTAAAAAGTAAAAGATTTGGAATATCATCGTTGAATATACATCATCTTGTCATAACATTTCGGGTCAAAGGAGAGGATCGCTTGATAAATTGTAGTTCAAATTCGATATAATGTCTTTTTCACTATTCACCCTGTGGGTGAATGGAAGGATCTTATTCGGGGTTCGGTGTGTGACTGTTGAAATGGTAGCGGTGTTAAATAGATCTGTATTACTTAAGAAGGGTGATCTCTGTGAAATATTATGTTTGATGCTGTGAAATTCGTGGTCATCTTAAAAACGACAGTCTTTTTTGAGGGTGCAATAGTTGCTTGTCATTTTGTACGTGAGACGTTCTGCACTTCTTCTTTTGTTTATTTCGCTATTGCTATTTCACCGACGTTAAACAAAGAGGTTCAAAATTCGCCTTCTTTTTTTTACTGACGTGACATCACCGCCTGCATTCCTGCTTCTGCTTTGGCTTCTGAAGAAATTTCAGATGTTAAGGCCAATATCACTTTGCCTGACCCAGGAATCAAACCCAGGACCTCGTGCTCTGCAGCAGCGCTTACGACTACTAGACCAATGGGGCAGTTTATTTACCAATTTAATTGTGTTGGTTATGAGATTTATTTTTTCTCAACTTGCCGCAAAAATGAATAAAATACCGATGTTGCACTCCCAGATTATAGACGTATAGTCTTGATTATTCAAGTACCATTTTCCTCCACCTAAAGATGGCGTACTCTTATTCAAATAAAACACACAAAAAACCTAGTCCACCGACCACCCAAACATCTTTGCCTTTCACTTGACAAGTAATCTAAGTTTAATATGTGTTCGGTTCCACGTCATTAGTGACGTCATGTGTCAGAGATACCATTACTTAGTCTTCCATTGAAAGATTGATGACAAATTGTACGGACTAGTTACCATAAGCCGGGATTAAGGATGTGCGTTGCGTTTTTTACCCTTAAAAAGTGAACGGAATTACGCGGTGTGGTCCGTGGGTACAAGATCGTCCCTTCCCTTGGGTGTTGTGGTAGAAGTTGACGAAACGTTAGATTATTTTTTTCTTAATATTTTATCTTTTTTTATGTCTTTACCTGTACTAAAACTAATGAGTTCATTTGTTTGAACGCGCTAAACTGGAGAACTACCAGTCAGATTTAAAAATATTTTTGTTTTTTTTATTATTTAAATTTATTTTATAGCCTCCGTCCTCTTGTGGAAAGTATTTAACATCACTATACGGCATTTTGGTGCGGGGGACAATCACTAGTCTAAATATAAATTGACATAGTCAAACAACTATTTTAAAGCTGTCATACAGAATATTCTATTCTAGACACCTATCGATTTTTATTCCATACTAAAAAACTATGGCAATTTCTATTATCAACATTACGTAACATCATACTTACCTGTATTCCCCGAAGGGTTTGGCACACCCTTATGTAGCCAGAGAGGTTTTACTCTGGCCTCAGACTCGGCAGAAGCGCTTGCAACCGGTAGACCAACGCTGCAGTCAACTTCGAGGTCTCTTACCTATTAGTACATGATTATGGGGACGATTTCACTTACCTACAGTAGCTACAGTGTGTGCAGGTTCCATTCAAAAGCACCACAAATTTTAACACAAGGTCGCTCTACAGAGCCTCAGCGTAAATTAAGAACTTAATAATCGCCAAGTTGTATTAAGATGAGGCAAAAAAGAAGCGGAGCCTTTAAAATGCTGAACTTCATGGCAGTCACCGCTGGGTGCCAATATATTTGATGTCTCGGCTGCATTGACAATTAAAAAATCAGTCTTATTGTACTGTTTTATTTTAATTATTGTTTATTGAATAGGTGGCGGCTATGTAAGTAAGAGGAAAACTGGACTTATATTTTTTTTTAAGTTTGAAATCGTCAACCCGTCTTACACAAGCGTGGTGATTAATGCTTGTATCTGTATGAGATGACAACTTTGACTTTCAGTGGCATAGTAACATTTAGTAGTAGTGTAGTACTATTAAAATGTAAGAGTTAAAAATGTCGATAAAAAAATATACAATTTAAGGCAGAGCCTCATACAGTCCCTATTGAATATACTGTTCAACAAGGTCTTAATACAAAATCTAACCAATTTAGTGACCGTCGTCAGCCTACCACAGACATTTGAACGCAGATAATGAGCCTGGTCCGGCAAGTACACACGACCTGCGCGGCCAGACCCCCAGGATAAAGAGGCAATTCCAGGCTCGACCTTCAATGTGTCACTAGACTAACAATTGACAGACAACAATCAAACGGAATTTAATTCCACCTCTGCTTCTAATACTAGCTTCCCTGTCCAAGATACGTAAAGCTCAGTCCACACCCTCACCCACGCAACCGCTTAACAGATCGCGGCGCTCATTACAAACTAAGACCCATACATCATCGTCAGAGCTGAATATGTGCAAGTCACGCGCAGCCGTCATTGTAATGGGTGGTGTGGAGATGGGCTTAGGGCCACGGAACCTTTAAGGTACCGAATGATAGGGATACGTGTGAAAGGTTTGTTAGTTTGTGGACCTTAGTGAGTGCGTTATGTAGGTATACTTTTTCTTTAAACCGAAGAATGCGGGGAATGTGGGGTGTTGAGTTTTTGGGATTTTCCATTAGGAATTTCTCAGAAGCAGCTCGTAGTTTGGAAGTTAGCGGTGTGTCTCTCTCGTTGGTTCTGTGGCTGATCTCTCCCCAGTCGTTTTGGATTATCGTCTCAGTGGACTATTGTAATCACCTTATAGGAGAGTGATAGAACAGAGAGTACACCTGTTTTGAGCGCACACTTGTAGGTACTCTATAAATACGTCAATCGCTCACAAGAATAAAATTGACGTATGTAGATACTACTATAAACTGTTAATATTCGCATAAGAGAATTTGAGTAATGATTTAGTACGAGTACGAACCTGAAGTCTATCCTAATAGAAGTAAAGAATAAAAGTAAAGTTATTTCAAAATCATTCGTTTGTTCCAATCACACTACAGTTCAATGTTCCACTTAATTTTTTATTTCACTGTAAAGTATTTATAATCAACCGTATATTTTGCATTTTACTGCAGACATAGCATTTACAATTTAGATAAGAAACTTAGAAGAAATTCTGTCACTTACCATTCGTTGCGCATCTCAAAGTTTAAATGTCCATGAACTCTTAACAAGTCTTAATATTAGATATTAAAGTTAATAACCATGTAGATATGTATGTGGGTGAATTTCTTTTGAATGAGTAGGCAAGACATTTTTAAAAAGAAAATACAGTCAAGATAGTACTTTCATTTATAGATGATCTAGTTATGATTGTCTATTTACTGTTCATAGACAAAGAAGATCTCCATAAAAGATTACTACAAGGAAAACAGGATTAGGTAGAAGTGTACCCACGTTTCTCAAGGGAAAAGAACTTAGAACCCCAGCAGTAGCGCTTGTAACCGCTAAATTAGTGACCCAGTCCAAAATCAATTATCTTACGTACCTACTAATCTTTTTAATTAGCTCTGTTCATACTGCCATGGTCAGTATCTACTTTTAGATTTTGCGGTAGGAAGTTGGGAACACATGTCAATATTCTATTCTACATTCGGTTGAAACAAATGCAGTCACAAAAAAATATATAGTAATAATACCAGCCTGTTCTGTTGCACTGCAGGGCAAAGGCCTCTTCTCATACAGCGAAAACAAGAGCATTATCACCACGCTTGTTGAAGACGGGTTTTCGGTTTCAGCCTTATGTTCCTCTAAAAGTTTTCTTTACAGATGTCAGTTATATCGAAGATAAACTGAGAAAGTACCTACATATGAATTGAAAAAGTAACATTGGTACTTGCTTAGATTCGAAACCATTACCTCATTTATACAAGGCGACTCCTTAACCACTGACTGTTACTGGCATATAATCCCAAAACGTAATAGTAACATATTGCACTAACCATTACGTGCGTACAGATCATAAGCCGCTCAAAAATCAAAATCCTTATTTCTCTCCAAAACTGTCTATATTGACAAAGAAATCTAAGCCTTTATCTTTCTCGTCTATACATTACCAGAACTGCAAGTCTCGATCATTACCGACCCGCCGTAATTAAAAGGACAATCTCGGGATATTTGACGATATCTCAAGAAAGTCCTGCATCATCGTCTGATGGGCTGGCGGTCATGAAATATGTATTCGTTTCGTTTAAAGAAAGGGAGAATCATGGTTCTGTGGTTGTCGTCATTTTGTTTTGTTTCCTATTGATTTTTGGGGTGAATGTCGTGGTGACGGTAAGACGGGAAATGATTATGTGGGCGTACATTTGGTGATCAGACATGATTAAGATTATACAGAGGCTGACTATAACTACTGCCATGTGAACAATTAAGTACTGCGTCACTTGATTTTGAGAGGGCTGCAAATAAAATACTGATTCATGATACGATATCGTACAATTTTTTATCTTGTCTCGCCGGTGACAAAACCATTGCGAATTTTACCACTGCTGTCATCTTCCAAAGCCATGTGCAACTTTGGCTGTATTGCTTTAACACCCTGAGAGCCAGGGATAGAGTCGTGATGATTTGGTTTTGAGTTGAGTGATATACATATTTCTCTACATGCACTTACGGCACTTATTCTGACGAACAATCATGTAAAAAAAATATGTCAAGTCAATGCTAACTATATACCTACACATATCAAAAAAATAAAACAATAATGTACTATCCTAACTAAATAAACCTAATAGTAAAATTCATCCATCGCTGTCGACTGGTAAAGTGCTGAAAAGACGGCATCATTGCCAAGTTGAATAGCAATATGGCTACCAAAACAATCCTAGTTTTTGGTCCTAAACGATACAATGATGAACATTTAATATGTCAACTAAATTAATGTTAAACGTTCCATGTGACCGACACTAAAAATCACTAAGAAAAAAAAATCTCATCTGCCTAGACTTTTCCCAACTATGTTGGGGTCGGCTTCCAGTCTAACCGGATACATCTGAATACCAGTATTTCACATGGAGCGACTGCCTATCTGACCTCCACAACCCAGTAACGGGGCAACACGATACCCCTTGCTAAGACTGGTTGTAGACTTTCAGGCTCCTGACTACCCGTAACGACTGTCAAAGATCTACAAATAACAGCCGGGACCAACGGCTTAACGTGCTTTCCGAGGCACGGAATAATATCATATAATATAATAAAAAAAATATCTATGAGGATAAAATCTACAACCTATTAATCGATTCTAAAACAAAGTCATAAGTAAGTTTACTTCTTACGCAAGTCCCATGGGAACCGACAAGTAACCTTAGCCAACCTTTTACACCTCTTACTATAGTAATGTGCAGCCGTCACACGTGGTTGTACCGCGGTCAACAGCTCCAGCTACCACCATTAAAACCTTTTGATGCTCTCGATAAATATGAATCTGATTGGCATTGATACGAACAGCTTCCATTTGGAAGTTCATTAGAGACGATGGCTGATAGGCGGACGAAAAACTGTGGAGGGACTTTGGATGCTCAACATTTTGGTAACCCTATAGATGAAGATTAGTAAATAAATTGTTATCGACTAAGCGCTAAGAAAAGACAAGATAATGTTGATCTTCTTTAGTAACACAGATATACCTACACATTTATTTCTAGAATGAAACATTTGGAAGAGAATTCGATATATATGTGCAATATAAAACAGGACTTAAATCAGAGAAGATGACCTGGATCTACCAGTTCAAAAATAATTGTCACAGGAGACACGTCCTCCGTTTAGTATGAAACATATTAAAGGAATAATCGAACCTAGTTATTGCTTCAGTATTTCTGTTTATATTCTCTATGATGTATCGATTGTCTTAGACCTTTCTCTATCTATGCACTCCAGGTTCCTATTCAGAGAGTCTTGAACACTGACATTCTATAAGCAATAACGATTGTCGAAAAAGACAAAATGTATGGGATTGACATTGGGTATCTACCGAAATGTCATTTTCAAACGACAAACCATTGGCTGACAGTCGTTTTGCTGATAGTTTGTCACTTTGTCTAGGACCTTGGGTATTAACTCGAAACTTGAAGACTTCTTGGTTATAGCTATCGGCATCCACAAATTAAGTGACTGTATGTATGTATATCGCAAAATATACTAAAGCGAAGTCAACTCCACGTCTTTTACAACCATCACGGGTCCCCATTAGTAGCCAGCACCCTCGCGATTGACGATCCAGTCTTTTGTGGTCAATTTTTTCCACGCCTGTCGTTAATGGAGATTTCTTCGATATGCGCGGCGTATGTCAAACATGCGCGCGCATATTGTCAAATCACTGCGATCAAACGGTGCGCCGGAGTCGAAAAAAGGTGGTTTAAAAAGAGGTACGTCAAAAAGTTGGAGTGTCCTGTCAATACACCTCACGATTATTGAAAATGTGAAGTGTAGTGGGAAAAGGTTGAAAAGTTAATATGTTGCGGGTGTGTTTGATTTTCGGGTTTGATTGAAAGGTCTGAAATAACGTTACTGAACACAACAGGCCTGTATTCCACGAAAAGTGAGGGAGAAGTGTAGGAACCTCACTATATGTAGTTCACCCTCATTTCGGCGGTTAAGTCTAAGCCGGGCATAAATAAGCAAGTCTGGGCTGCTACCTGAAGATTCATCATCTGCCTAGCCTTTTCCTAACTATATTGGGGTCGGCTTCCAGTCTAACCGGATGCAGCTGAATACCTACTGAAGATTAAAGATAGAAAAATCCAAAAACACTTTGCTCAACCCGGGAAAGCCCAGGACTTCATACGCAGCAGTAGCCCTTGTGAACGAGGCTGGTCTAAAATTTTGTTTGACATGAATTAAACAAGCGAGACATTGTGTTATGTAGAGCATCGTGTTTACCTAGTGACGGTAATAAACTGAATAAAATATATAGGTACTTAACATTTCTTCACATACCTATCATGTTGCCAGAATGGGAGCCGACATTGTGATCTCCATGCGTGACGAAAAACAATGCGTATTTGCGCAAAAAGCAACAAAACGTCTCACATTGCAAAACATCCTAGTGTTCCTATAAATAGACATTTCGCAAAATACCTTATTTCGCACTTCACACAAATTAGGCGGGTTATTAGGCGGAACGGTGTTACGTCCCATTGACATATGACGTGTTTTAATTCCAAAGATACAGTCAACGCCACATACATAGCAAATTTTCACTTTGACAGCAGCTCTATTTCGAAGCACGAAATGTGCTGTAAAAGTCCAAATGTTACCATCTGCGTGCCGCTGAGTGTACGTCCCAAAACGAAGTGGATTCGACACGCGACGGACGGATCGCTAATTCATTTGGAAAGGTGACTTGTCATTTGGTGTCTTGATGGCGTCATCCTGCAGTGTGTGAAGATGGATTGGTATTTTGAGTCTGAGTCCTGAATTAGTTAGGCATGATTTATTTATTAAAACTTTATGCACAAGTAGAAGTAATAACCGTACAAAGATGGACTTAATGTATTAGGCATTTAGGGTAGTGCAGAGACATGGTAGGTGCAACATGGTAAAAATAAATATTTATTAAATCTTTAAGCTCAGGTTCAAATAACTGTACAATGTCTCATGGATTTTCTACCAGTCCACATTAGGGTGATACAGAGAGAGAAAGAAAGAAGGTGATGAAGAGAAACCAAACGTGCTTGAATCAACTCTGATGTGAATCTGCCAACTGCAAATTTGGCGACTTTCTCTTCCTTTTTGTTAAATTTACAACGAACTATCATAAACCAGTGTCAAGTGAGTTTAACATCAGCTGCTTAGCCTTTACTCAAAAATGTCGATTGCCAGTAGGATGCAGCTGTACATGAAGCGTCTGCATATCTGACCTTCACAACCCAGTTACTGAGGAACACGATACACCGTGTTGGCAAGACTAGTTATTAGACTTTCGGGCTTCTGACTACCCTTAACTGACTGCCAAAGACAGACTTTCAAATGACAGCCTAGATCAACGGCTTAACTTGCTTTCCGAAGCACTGAGGGGTCTCGGTACAGAATGGATGATTACCTATCCACCGATCGACCTCGCCAAGCGTATTTTAATCTTATATCGATCTAAGCAGGTGTTAATATTCAGCTACTAGACCTTCGAAGTGAGTTAGAGCTTCGTAAGTTAGTTATCCATCATGAAAAAAGATATTGTTCAATGCGGTCGTAATTCCAGTTGGTTTACTCATTTTCATTGGGCAAATATTGCATTTGGTATGTAGTAGCTGCTTTTTTTATGTTTGCGAGTTGGTCTCGTAGTTGTTTATAACAACGAGTACTTTCACCCCCTGAAAGGTTTTTACCAAAAACCTTGTATATGTATGACACCTCAACATCCACCTTGTGTCTTATAGATATTAAGCTGCCTGCATATAATGTGTTATATAGGTACTGCTTCCAGAAAAACCGGGTGTTCCTTTTAGCTGGATATGAAAATATTCTTGGGCTACAGAAAACGTTTAAATTCTAGATGTTCTGTACAAACTATTTCGCTATGCTATTGATATCTTCGAATGTCACGTATGTAATACGCTGTTCAAACAAATAGACAAGTTACTGTCACAAATAATAGTTCCCGTTTATGCCAATTTTGAGCTCCACGACATATTTCCACAAAACATAGCTCGCAGCGTCTCCATCGCACGCAATCACACGTTCTCAACATTTAAGCCGAGCAAATGATATTTTCCTGCGCAACGAGCGCAAAAGCGCGCCATAATTATAAACGCATCAATCAGATGCGCGCGCGCTTCGCCCACGGCGCATGCGCGATGCGCGTAAACGGTTATTAGTCGAGTTACATGGCGACGAGTGTTTTGCGGGATGTTTTTAATGTTATGTAACCTCAGGGGATCGGTTAAGCGCATGTTCGAAAGGACTGGAATTGGAACGGTGATCGTTTTGAGTGTAAAAACAAAGCTCGCTTTTAACACCTTCGATGCCGGTTCTTGGACTCCCGAATATAATCATACATACTTGGTATGAATAATAATGAATGTATGAAGAGAAACGGAAGAGGATTTTTCTTTTGAAAATTGTTTGTTTTCATGTAGAAACGAACGTGCATTATGAGATCTATCATTGATAGAACAAGTATTTAAAATGCAACTTAACTTCAACTCTTCATTAATGGCGTGTGGTAGACCATCAAACACTGGAGTTTTATTTTAAAACGGTGAACAAAGTGAAAAATATATTTTTATTTACAAAAAGTTTTTGGACAGAGTTAAAAGTTACAAGTATTTCCATGTTAGAACCATATTTTATTTATTTCAATAAACTCTATATTAACTAAATACTTAGAATTGAGTAAACAGGGGTGATGTCCTGTTATGTTTAGCACACTTTAAGGTTGGGAAGGATCATTGAAGTTGAGGTTACGAGAATAGAGGAAGACCCCTATTCTTATACATTGTATGTATGATCCTTCAAAGAAACGATGAATGGATTGTGTCTAAGATGGCAGAATCCAGCGAGAAAGAAGTGACCATTTGGATGTAGACCATCCTCCTGCCCTTATCTCAATTTATTTGGGGTCGGCGCAGCATGTTTTCTTATTCCATACATCTCTATTTGCCGTCATCTCAAGGGTCACCTCTTTTCTTGCCATATCATCTTTCACACAATCCATCCATCTTTTCTTTGGTCTTCCTCTACTCATGTAACCCTGCACATTTATACTCAAAACTTTCCTCACAACATGGTCCTCATTCCTTCGCATCACATGCCCATACCATGACAACCGATTTCCACACAACTTCTCGGTCACAGGCGCCACTTTCAGACTTCCTCTTACATACTCATTTCTTATTCTATCCATTCGCGTAACACCACACATCCCCCTCAACATTCTCATCTCAGCTGCATGTAACTGCTTTTCATTCATGCCTTTTGCGGCCCAACATTCTGATCCATTTGGATGAAGACAACAGAAATAATAAATGCCGTCCCCAAATAAATTTAGATAAGGACAGGAGGATGACCTTCTTCTTAGCTTGTCGATGGTCCCATTAGCCCAGAAATAAGCTACGAGTTTGGCACCATTAGTAGCGTTCATCAAATCCTGCAGAGTGCTGGTATCAGGGCGCGCAGGACACGTTATCAGGTGTCCTATCGTTTGTGGAGCAGCACCACATCTGCACACCAGGCAGGAGTCGTCTATTAACTACCACCTGAGCAGGTTTCTCCTGGTTTTTTCCAATCTATGTCCGGAGTCTTTTAAGAGGCTGATGGCGATGAAAATACGAAATTAATAGAACGGTAGCTACTCAAATTCGAATTTTAAAACAACGCGTTTTATTGGCAGAACGAAGAATCTTGTGGGCCAATCAGAAGGTTGAACACTATTTGATATCTATGTCTATTTTAGGTATCTGTAAAATGAGACTTCTATCCTAAATTAGCAATACGTAATTCCCGATGATTCCTGACTTCCCCAAAGTCATTTTTAATCCTCTCAACCCCTAAATACAGTCTAACCCTAAACCCTAAAAACAACGTAGTTTTATCAAAAATAAACACGAAGGGAATAGCTCACACCTGCGCGGTTCCACTATTCATAGGCTGTGTACACATGACCGCGGGCAATATCGCGCGTTTCGATTATTCATAAAGCGGAGGTGTCGAGTCGGCTGTGTGAACTGCGCCTATCAATTTTGCTATCGGTATATTCGGAAATGTCTACATGAATTTCAGGTTCGAAGTAGAGTTATATTGTAAATTTGAATTAATGTTATTGGGAGCTCATTTGCTTATTCAAGCCCAGTTGAAAATCAGAGTCAGGCACCAGTTGCGTTGGTTTTTTGCTGAACTGGACCCATTTAGCGCATCTGCAAGGCACATTCTAAATAATATTCTTTATTTAACTTTTTGTATGTTATTACTTTTCAGTTATTGTTTCAGTCGTTACGGGTAGTCAGAAGCCCGAAAGTCTGACAACCAGTCTTAGCAACAGGTATCGTGTTGCACAGTAACTGGGTTGTGGAGGTCAGATAGGCAGTCGCTCCATGTAAAATACTGGTATTCAGCTGCATCCGGTTAGAATGAAGTCGACCACATAGTTGGGAAAAGGCTAAGCAGATGATGATGATGATACTTCTGTTTCTTGTGTCGTTGTGTACCTGAGCCTGCAGAATAAATAAATTTTCTTTCTTTCTTTCTTTCTAGTAAGGCAGGTACTGGTCGTTTGCCAACGAACCAGAATATGGTTACTTTTAATTGTCCTCATTAATACTGACATGCAAAGGTTTAAGGGGCGTATAAACCAAACTTGCCGATCGTTTTTATTTTACATGACCTCGGCAAGACGTGTATACTATTAATGTGTATGAGTAGCACATGCTGTAAGAAAAATAATATATAAGGAGATAAGGTAAACACAAAATAATAACATTTTCTCGATAGAAAATCATCTACTTACTTACTTCAAAACATTTTCAATTTGTTCTTAATAATTTTGCAAATAGTGTGCGTGTTAAGTGTTATTGGGTTTTTCCATTAATTGGAGTTTCTCAGTAGCAGCTTGGTGTCTGGAATTTGAAAACAATGAAGGCGAGCCTATTGTCATCAACTGGGCTTGTGCCCAGTTCTATCAACTGATAGAACTGAACTGAAGATACTGAATAACTATTCAGTATCTAGACTACATGCTACCGCTGAGCAATATGCATGATGACTAAACATTTTGCTTTGTCTGTCAGTTACTCGTAGATTAAATTATTAAAAAAAATTAGACATGTATTTTTTCTTTTCTTTTTTTACGTAATCAAAAGATCACGTCGATTAATTGAGTTAAAATGTTGCATGATGTCACGTATATGTAGATTTTATACATACTTGTACTTGCGTTTTATAAGTTTTTTTTGTTGACCCAGGCATAATTCCTATTCCCGGTGGAAAAATACAGAACACTTTTGCCGACCAGGGAATCGTACCTGAGACCTCATGCCCAGCAGTAGCGCCTGCAACAAAACCAACGAGGCAGCGAAGGCGATATTACCCAATTTAAAAGTATTTTTTCACATAGCACAAGTCACATCGCTGTTTCTTTGTTCCTTTTGCATAGCGATAATCTATCGTGTAATATTTCTTCATTCATATTATATAGTGTATGTAGGTTTATATATGTTGCAATATGATTTGTAAGGTGTATCACCGAGGCGCTATTGTATTCTATTGTCAACATCAGATGCATATCTCGTTCTCTGAATATATTACTTAATAATGTCGGCATATAATAATATGGCTCTTTGTTGGGTCGGGATGTGCGAAACTAAATGCATGTAGATAATATTAAAGATTCTTTAGAGAAAAAGAACAAAAAACAAAACAACGTCTATGGGGATACGTTGAAAATGAGAATAAGCACAAGAAGAAAACGAACCAAGTAAATATATAGCTCAAAACAATATCTCACAATAATATATAATGGTCATTAGACTGTTTCCTTGGTATAGTGGTAGCTAACTACTACTGAGCATGAAGTCCTGGGCTCAATTTCCAGGTCGGACAAAGTTTAATTAGGGTTTTAAATCTGGAATTTCTATCTAGCAGCCCGGGCTGCTATACAAATCCAGATACCGGAATCTGGATTTGTACGCCTCCGCTGAAATCCTTTGCGGAATAAAGGAGTGATGTCATTTTATTACGGAGATTAGATTGCCTTTGGACATTCGATGCCTTGGCTAACGTGACAGTCTCTAAACAGACTCTGGATGCAGGCTTGTCGAAGTAAATAAAATCTGCTTGGTTGGAGATTAAGCAAACGATTCCGGTCTTGAGTGCAGGTGTGGTGTAGTTCAAAGCTATGGGACAACTGATATAGTGTTCGATGTGCCTTGATAAGTACCTGCACTGTACAGGAATTGATGGGTGCTACTGATGGCGTTGAGCTTTTTGCTAAATTTTGGGCCGACTAAATTTTAATTGCCATCGAAACGCTAAGAATAAGAAGAATTCAAAGACACGGTTGGCGCGGTGGTTGAGCCATCGGCTGCTGCGCCGCGTGTTGTGGGTTCGATCCCCGCACGGAACAATTATTTGTATGACCTACAGGTAGTTGTTCCGGGTCTGGCTGTTTGTGTATGTGAGTTTAAATACTTGTAAATGCACCCACGATACAGGAGAAATTCCTAGTGTGGGGCAACGTTTAAAAAAAAAAAAAAATAATATGTAAATACTTTTACGACCATGAACACGTTTTTAATAATCATCTTTAATAAGACTGTATTGTGTTTGTGTTGATTTATTTTTTTCTCCAATGATTAGATGACGTGCATACTTTGTGCGCGGTGAGCGAGCCAGCAATCTTTTGTTTTTTCTTCGGTCAGCAAGCCTTTTTATGATATGCATATTGGCAGATTCTCCTTAACATTATTATGTATTTTTTTTTTTTTTTTAAACGTTGCCCCACACTAGGAATTTCTCCTGTGTCGTGGGTGCGTTTTACAAACATTTAAACTCACATACACAAACAGCCAGACCCGGAACAACTACCTAATATTTGTTCCGTGCGGGGATCGAACCCACAACACGCGGCGCAGCAGCCGATGGCTCAACCACTGCGCCAACCGTGTCGTCGTAATGCAAAGGGAAGTCCGCTAAAGTAACCGGCGAAAATCCGATCATTCAACGAATTTAGCTAATTGCAACTAAATTTCACATGCAGAAATTATGATAAAAATAACAGCTGGATTATAAACATTTACAAACACTTTGAAGCATCTGAATGTGTAAATATTTTAACAATGTAACTCTCTTAATTATAATCGCTATTTTTTTGTGAAAATACGACGATATACAGGGAATATATTTTTTACAATATTGCAGGATTAATTGAAGAACTCACCTTAAAATACACCATTTACATGAATACCACGTCCAGCCAGGTAATCCATCACTAGGACTGGATGGACATTTACGGGTTAATGATAATAATGACAAATGTCCATCATTTATCTTATGCCTGAGTCCTACATTGTCTAGGTTCATTTACTACGAGGACTTGCCACTGTCGTGTCACATACATATAACTTATGCAACTTGCTTTAAAAATAGTTGTCTACTAGCTGAGCCCCGCAGTAAAATATCAACATGGGAGGATTTGCAATTCCAACGAGCAAACTTATATTTCCTGATAAAAATGTAGCCTATGTGGAATTTTGTTATGTAGGAAGCTCATACCCTGTAATCCAGGGTATGAGCTTCCTACATAACAAAATTGACCCAAAATCGTTTATCCGTTTCAGCGTGAGGGAGAAACAAAATATACACACACATGTCGACAAACATTTCACGACTAAACGGCTGATTGGATCTTTATGAATTTGTTTGGGACCCTAGGAAGGACATAGGGTAGTTTTTAATCAGTGACACTGTCTGCATCCCCTATAACTAACATTTACACGAACGAGGTCGCGGGCAAAATCTAGTTTTATATATACACAAGATTAAGGCACAATTTTAAATCATATCCGTCTGCCAATCAGAAACTGTAACATCGCTACCATTTCGACTATTATTAAGCCTGTGTGCTGTTATTGAACTTTGATTATAAAGATGTCTCAAGCTAATTGAGACGAATGTGTGATTGGAGTGATGGTCAATCCGCCTTGCTTGTTATTTTGTGTTTTGTAACATCAGTAGGTAAGTGTGTTATTAGTAGAAAGTGGGAGAAGAAACTAAATTACGCACTAATTTAGTTTATTTTGTTTTGATGTGTTTTTTTTTTGCCTTGCCCCATACTAGGAATTTCTCCTGTATCGTGGGTGCGTTTACAAACATTTAAACTCACAATACACAATCCGCCAGACCCGGAACAACTACCTGTAGTCCATATAATATTTGTTCCGTGCGGCGATCGAACCCGCGACATGCTGCGCAGCAGCCAATCGCTCAGCCACTGCGCCAACCGTGTTGTCCGTCGTTTGCTTGTTGATTATTTTAACCTACTTAATATATATAACCTGATGTTTTGTTGACACTAAACCTCTTAAAGGTCATTGTACCCATCATTATGAGTAACTTTTACGGAAGGACTAACGCTGAATTCTGAAAAAAATATCAGTTTTTAGTACATTTTCTGTCATGTGTCTTCTGATCGACAAACTGTATCTACTATAGCAGCTGATATTTCAGGTTTGATCTCAGATTAAAAGTTTATAGTAATAAGGAGCACAATGACTCCTTAACAGCTTAAGTCTCTGTTGTAGATATGGAGTCTTATTATTGACTGCATTCATTATAAATAAAAAATAAATAATGCTGGACAATCCAAACATCATCATCTAGCTCCAAGCTAAGCAGAGCTTGTGTTATGGGTACTAGATGACTGATATACTTAATACAATACATTACTCAGGTAGATATTTTTATTATACATAGCAAATACCCAGAACACCCAGAACAAATCTTTGTAGATCGTACAAACATTTGTCCCAATTAACTGTTAATCACTTTTTGTTGATATTTAATCACGCAATGATATCCTAGTTATCGGTGATCGAATTGACTGCACACAGTTCTTTATAGCATTATTTACTGTATTTCCTGAAGGGCTAGACAGAGATAAACTTACCTATATTATACCTATATTTCACTTTTCATTTTTAAGTGCCATGTAATAGGGAGGCGGTAGGTTGCCACAGAACGAATGTCTCTACAAACTGGAAATGACAATGTTCTTGGAATTCAAGATGGAAAAACGAAACATGACTTCGCTCGACCCGGGAATTGGAAATAGAACTTCATGACCCCCTACTAGACTATCGACACAGGCGAGTTGCTTTATAGCCTATACCTTTTTCTTTGTTTTTTTTTCATACAGAATTTATTTTAATTTCAAAATAAACCATGACACTCATTTATTTTTAAATCTTCATCACCTGACTAGTCTTTTCCTATGTTGGGGTCGGCTTCCAGTCTAACCGGATACAGCTGAATAACGGTATTATTTACATGGAGCGATTGCCTGTCTGACCTGAACTACCCAGTTACTGTGCAACACGATACAGACTTTCAAGCTAACGACTGTCAAAGATCTACAAATGACAGCCGGGACCAACGGCTTAACATACTTTCCGAGGCACGGAGGAGTCTCGATATGTTACGATCGGTCACCCATCCACAGACTGACTTCGGCAAGAGTAGCTTAACCTTCGATTCGATATTTTTTGTTTAGCCACGACCTCCTCTATTTTTAAATAACTTAGGTATTTAAAGCTTCTCTCAACGTTTATCTTTTGATAACTCTCTTCCTAAACATTGTATAATCGACTGCTGAGCTGGTTGCTACAATTTAATGAACCAAAAATTATAAAACCCTATTACACCTAATAACTGCAATTCATATCGGACAATTCTAAGAATGCCTCTGTCGCACTACGAGCCGTGACATTTTGTGTACAGTCTCAAATGTCAAAGCAATTTCGTATCGATTTGTTATCGGGTACTGCACTAGCTGAAGGCTAAATGGACTAGCCTTGGGCTAGTGTTGGGTATCAAGTCTCTTGAATCGTGAAGGTGATGTTTATTCGATAGAAAAAGGGCTAAATCAGGGTCAGTACTTTATTCAGGGCTAAGATCACGAGTAAGAAGGCATATTTAACGGTGAATGTCTTAATATTACCTACTTAAAAAAACTTTATTACAAAAACTTCATTCTTTTTCTCCATAAGCATTCTTCATCCTTCATCCATTTTTGTTATAATGACCGAGTAACAGCTTTTTACTAAATACATATGAATGTTTGTACGGTAGTCATACCATAAAACCAATTTAAAACCTTTTTGTCGGTCTGTTTATTTGAGGTAATCTCCGAAAAGGCTGGACCAATTTCGACGGGACTTAACACACAACAGGGAAGACTGCCTCAAAATGGAGGAAGCTAGTAAAGTACTTAGTACATCTTCATCATTACCATCCGCTAGCTCTTTTTAAGGCAGTCTCCCAACACCTGCCTAGTCTTTTTCCAATTATTTTGGGATCCACTTCTAGTCTTATCGGACGCAACAGACTGAATATCAGTATTTTACATACCGAAGTATGTATAATATTCTGTAAAGTCAAGAGTACGTCATATAACAGGTGCAGACTATTATTCTCTAAGACACACCAAGGTATGTCTTTTACGTTGACCTCACGTCTCGCAATCCACAGGAAATTACCATAAAAAAAAGATTACCTAATCTTATTGTTCTTAAAAAACAATTTATACATAGGTAGGTACCTCTACATCTCCAAATGTTACATTTTGTAACAAAACAACAATACATTCAATGACAAAACACTCTCTTTATTCACACCAATCAAAATCCAACCTTATGACACGGCGATACGATTGAACATTCCTAGACATAAAAAGAAAGCAAAGAAAACTGTCCCCATTTGTCGCAACGGTAGGCGTGGTGATCCACTAAGTACCGAATTTATGCAATCATAGCCCGTACTATCTATCTCAACCTTACATTGAAAGGAACTAGGTCTTAAATCCCTTGTGTGAAGTGTAAGATAAGTTGGTCAAGTGTAAGAGGCAAGCGGTCAGAGCAATTTGGTTGCTCGCTATTACAGATTTTTCGTATGTCATTATATAGCTCGGAGTGCGTGAATATAAAATAGAGATTGCGCAATCTAATGGTCCGGCTTTGTTCTTTTGTCATTGAGGAGATGGGTCATGGTGAAATCTTTAATTAAGCTGTCTGATATTGTAAAGGTTTTTGGTGTTTTTGTGTCTGTAGACAAGACGGTGTTACCATTATATGAGTTTTCTGTTTAATTCATTTACATAATAAGGATGTGCTCGGGTTTTTCTTTATTGTAAAGTTCGATAGCTCGGTGGGCTGTCAGTATATTGTTTGCCATAGCTTAGCTTAGGTAAGGCTTGTTCTGGAAAACTGCTGGAAAATAGTTTTATATACATAGATAACAAACATGATAATGCATTGATATATTATGTTTTACGAAAATACTTTCATTGACCGAGATATTATTTAATGCTGCTGAGAATTAGCAATAGAAATGTTGACATTATTATTTCTACGTTAATTTCTAGGAAAGAAAGAAAAGAAAAGAAAAGAAAGAAAAAAACATTTACTCAGCAGAGGCTCAGGCACACAAGGATACAATAATATATACATACACGATATACATAGAAAACATTAACAAATAAAAAAAAAATGAAACTGAATTCGAAACACATTAAAAAATATATACGTATATTTATATTATTAAGTATGTGCACTACGGCTGCGCTAAAAGGGGTAAGAAGGTATCCATATTTCCCTTATTCCTAGACATGTAAAAATACCAGGGTCAAAATATACCTACCTAAGAAACACATGTACTAAAGAATCTTACATAACAAACCTAAAAAGAGGTACCTAACACAGAACATCTCCTGGTACGCGAGTCGTAATCATACGAATTATAATAATTGTCTAAGCGGGCGCGGGGGGCGTGGCCAAATGACAATCACGCGCCGCGACCTAATGAACGGGTGCGCGCGCGCCGGACAGGTGCGATCTAGTGACGTGGGAACGGATACGATGCTTGTTTCGGTATTTCTTTGGACAAAACAAAAAGAATTATGTACCTTCCAGGTAGGTACAAGTTTGGACACAAAGGAAATCAGAACTGGTAGTAATTTGGCTTCAGTAGATCAAAATTTGTTATGTTTATGTATTTAGAGAGATTTCCAATAAATCGGGAAATGGGTGAGAACTGACTTTAATGTAATTGCTCAGAATAGAATACTCTTTATTGTACAACCACAAAAACTTAATAAAATAAAAAATAATAATTTCAAGACTTACATATGGTGTACTACTACCATAGTTGCAGGCATTTAGGTGTCAGTAGGACGCGCCATATTGTCTAACCAATAAAGTCCGAAATCTCTTAAAGTTATTAAAGGTCAGCACTAAAGATAAATGCCGGCAAATGTACTTTTACTGTACACCCTACCTACCTAGGTAGATAGTAATCTTGAATTACTACAACACACACAAAAAGATTTGGAATGTTTTATACCAAAAGTGTCATAACGAAAGTTAATACGAAAAAGCTATCGATACCTACATCGAACCACTCCATCGACATCAGCACATCCCTACACAAGTATCTAATACTGAGCCAGTGTCGCTACGTGTCGAGTCATGCAATCATTACACGTATGAGTTGTTATACGCCCTAGCGTCACACATCTGGCACTTCGTAGTACCTGGCACTAGTGGACAGTGTGATGTGGGTAAGTAGGTATTCAAAAGAGGTACCTCTCTGACGACCCGTGTTCGTGGCAGTACCAAAATCTTTTTTTTTTTTTTAATCTTTGCCCCACACTATATAGACCAGGACTTAAAAGCCTTTGAAAATGGTAAAAAGTGAACAAAAATAATAATAGGAAGAAACCCATTGGAAAAGGAAGTGAATATAACAGAAATTAAATGAAAAATAATTTACTGGCGATCTGAGGTCGGGAAGTGGATTTTAAGGGTAAAAAACAATTTATTTCGATTTCCAGCAAAACTACAAGTCCAATGGAACAAAAAAAAAACAGAAACAGCCTGTAAACCATATAAATATGTGTTCCGTGCGGGAATTGAACCCACGACATGCCACGCAGCAGTCAATCGCTCAGCCACTGCGCCAACCGTGCCGTCACTGTTCTCAGTGAGTTCGCTGCTCGGTGGGATTCTCCGATGATGAAGAGGTGGATACAGCTCCACGCTGAAGTGTAGCTTTATGTTTTAGATTAACATATTTGTACATTTAGTATGTAGTACACTAGTTTTTAATTTTTACTTACCTAATGGATTATGTCTAATATAAATGTTTTATTTATTTAAGTTGTTTATTATTTATTTATTTATTATAGTTACTGTATTTCCCTAAGCGTTGGGCAGTGGTGTACTTACATACAAAATACCCACGTTTTACCAGGTACATTAAAGTCCCATGGAATAAGGACAGAGCCTATTGCCACTAACCGGGCACAAATCCAGACTCCGAGCTATTATCTACTAATTAACGCGGGAATCGAATCGAGGACCTCATTCTCAGTATTGAAAACGGTTATTATCGGATATAATACATTACTTTGAATTAATTATCATGGTAGGTAGGTTACTAAAAATATTGCAGGTCCATTGAAGGTCAAAACAATGCATTATGGCTTAAAAAATAGTCAGAGAGAGAAATAGGTATTTGCTTCATACACAATGTCAATTCAATTCTTGTCTTAACTATCCATCTTACTCGTAACCAAGAACCAAACACCCCGAAAATTGAATAATAAAACATTTGACAATCAGACCATCAAACGAAACAAAATAACCACGATTCCTCATCTAAAACAATATTACATTCAGAGATGCTTCCAAGATACCATTGTTAATGCCACCATTGTGTTACAAAGTCGCAATTTCCTATAGCAAGGTGATATTAGACCCACAACCCCATACAATGATGGGAAAACGCAGTAAAAATACGCTGACAATTATTTGGTTCAATTGCCCGAGGACGGAGCAAGTCCAACGGTAGACAAATTATATACTTAGTGCATTTATGTATATGAGATGAAGAAGGATGTTGAAAAAATAATAGAAAAAAGTTAATTTATATGCTGTGTCTGCAAGTCTGTTTCCTGAGTCTTGTAGGCATATACATTTGCTGTAAGGCTCCGTTCACGACCTCTTCGACTTGCGACGCGTTTTGCGTCAAGTAAACCGCGCGTTCGACGTTATGCCATGGCACGACCTGTCAGTGGCAATGGCAACTTGGCAGACCACGTTTGCCGGTCGCACCTGCTCTGAAGTCGTGACCGCCGCTCTGTTAGGTAACATATTTGATTCACTCGCGCGCCACATCGCTCGTCATTTGTTTCAGTCGCACGAGTTCCATGAGAGAAGTCGTCGCTTTTCAAGTTTGTTCTATCCCTTTGATGCTCTCTCCCAGTGACGCCATAAGCCGAGATCCATACCTCACAAGGGATACCCTAAGCACGTTGTCGCTTAGTTTATAAGTTTTAATGCCCTGGCTGAAGAGGCTGTTAGTCTGGCTAAGTTGGTCAACCTCCTATGTCGCGTCACGATAGCCTGCGGGAACTTGAAGCACGCTCTATACCACTTCTTTAATTTATTTTCCTTAGCTGACGATGTAGGGAGACGACGGGTCGTGGTTGTCAAGGGGTAAGATACCAAATAGTAATCCGTTACTCGTAGATGGGGTCTTTACTGTCTCTGTGTATCTGTGTACTCGTGTCTTTTCAGTATGAAATGAGGCCCCTATGCTCGTGACATCTCTGTATGAAAAGAAACCTTTGCCAGGCTTGAGACGGTAAAAAGCTGGTATTATTGAAGTCTGAAATCGCCAAACCTCTTTGAGCAAGCGTGGTGATGAACGCTCGTGAGGCCTCTGTATGAAAAGAGGCCTTTGACTTGCAGTGGGACAGCAACAGACTGGTATTATTTTTTTATTATCATCCAAATTGTCAACTCTGAAACAAAATAACTCCTAATTAGTAGAATCCTCATTTTAACAACCAAATCAACGGTCAACCGCTATAACTCATGTTTCTACGTATGTTTAGTGCAGCGGCAATTATCGACTGGGATCGAACCCTCAGTTACGACCTATAATTGGCAACCAACAGTGTATAAATATAGTGTACGGACCATAATATTGTTTTATGAGGATTTTAAAATAATCATTGTCATACCGGAGAGGACGTCGACGCGTGGCTATGAAGAAATTGTGTCTATTATTAACTGCATGTGTTATTTCACTGAAGGTGTTTGTATTGAGTACTTTTGAGTTATTATTTTGTTATGGGTTGTTTAATAACTGTGGGGTGCAATCTTAAAGAGAATAAAAATTTAATCTTAGCTTTTAAACTGGTCTTTGGAACCCGGAAATATAAAGAAACCTTACCTTAACGAAACGGTTGCAGTCTTTGGGTATTAAACCTCAATCAACCATGAACACAGTTGGAAAATTCCTACTTCGTAAAATATCTCGTGAATAATGACTGCAACGTTGAGGGTATGGTCGTCGCTATCGAAGAATACTCGTGAACGTAAGTATACTCTGTTGAGATAATGCCATCACCTTCATCATCATCATCTGCCTAGCCTTTTCCCAACTATGTTGGGGTCGGCTTCCAGCCTAACCGGATACAGTTGAATATCAGTGTTTTACATGGAGCGACTTCCTATCTGACCTCCACAGCCCAGTTACTGGGCAACACGATACCCCTTGGTAAGACTGGTTGTCAGACTTTCGGGTTTCTGACTACCCGTAATGACTGTCAAAGATCTACAAATGACAACCGGGACTTACGGCTTAACGTGCTTTCCGGGGCACGGAGGAATCTCGATATGTTACGAACGGTCATCCACAGACTGACCTCGGCAAGCGTAGCTTAACCTTCGATCAACCCGTGGCTAAATAAAAACAGCCGCACGCTGTTTTTATTTAGCCACGAGCTCATCTAACAAAATAATACGATGAGAGATTTAGTCTAATTAAAACGCAAACATCCAAAAGAGAATCCTACCCATCTCTTCAGACAGACATTTTAATGTCCTCAGCTTAGCAAATAACAAACATTTATCATCCAATTACACACAAAGGAACAAAATAATTAAAGTATCGAACGCACGGTACCCAATTATTCCGTAATAACCTCCACGAATTACGTGTAATACTGTGCGGGGTAATCTTTGCGTGGCTTTATAAATGTAATCGCTTTGACATTTCGGAGGACATACGTGAGCTTGTGACTTCACCTGTTGATATATGTATGTCTGTAGTTATATTAATACCAGTACCTTCCTACTGCAGGACAAATGCCTCTTCTCACGCAGAGAAGGCATCACGCTTGTTTAAGACAGCTCGGTGATTTTGTACTTATATCCTAACCAATATTAAAAATGCGACTGTGAGTTTATTTGCTTGACCTTTTCACACCTTAAAGGCTGTACCGATTTGGATGAATTTTGACATATTGATACACCATGACCTGGTAACCCGCCATCGGATATTAATTCCGGGTGGAATTGGAAGACTTTAGCACAGCAGTTGGACAGTACCTACACTCATGCAGAAGGCACGAGCGTTAATCACCAGGCTTGCTTACGGCAGCTTGGCGATTAAGACCTAAACTAATCTAACCTAACCAATATTAAAAATAGGTGAGCTTTTTTGCTTGTTACCTTTTCACAACCTTAACGGCTGAACGGATTTGGATGAAATTGGGTACACGGATACACCATGACCTTGTCTCCTGCCATAGGATACTTTCGGGTCTGGGAAGACCTGAGCCCAGCAGTTGGACAGTATGGACTATAAATATAAACCTGAAACCTTATGGTTGATGAATATGACAAAATATATCAAGACGGTAAACACATATAGCGTTGATTAATTCCACTGGAAAGTTTTTCTTAGGTTATTCTGACTTTCTTCCCAATGTATTCAAAATACTCGGTAACCTCTAAGACAATGACTATTCTATAAGTGTTGTATCTGTGTTACTAGCTAGTTTTAAATACTTTGACGGCACGGGTCTGGTTGTTTGTGAATGTGAGTTTGAACGTTTGTAGACGCACCCACGATACAGGAGAAATTCCTAGAGTGGGCGGCGTTTTTCTAAAAAAAAAAACATTACCGGACAAATACATCTGTCACCGCCAAAGCCGCCGACACAATCTGTTCGCGCAACTGCCTTGCAGAACGGTCGCCAGAGCTGAATCGCCAGTGTGTCGTACCTTGAGGATGCTCAATACTCTCCTGACGGCCAACCCGGAATGTGATGTGTTTGCGGACGAATGGAGTAAAATTAAGCGCGTATGTCTGATGTTCTGTGAGAGACAGTATGCAAGGGTGTCTACTGTTCCATGTTAGTAAGTAGACAATAGTTGTTTTTGATTGTATTGTCTGCATTGTATAGATTTTGTTTTGTTTCTATGTTAATTAATGTAATTGGTGCTATGCCGTGTTAATTAACTATAAAAATAAAATCAAAATCAATTACATTTAAAAAGTTACACATACAATTAAAAAGTTTTTTTTTTTAGTGTAGTGGGTAGCATAATTGTTCAAAATGTATATTTAAGATAATACTTATGTCTATATCTTATTGTGCTACTTTTTGTTTTTCCTTAAATAAAATAATAAAAAAATAAACCTTACGTTGGAAGTGTTTCAAAAGGTGATCAAAATATCAAGTCCAATGAAAGGCATTTCTGCGTTACCATTTTTTCTGTGGGCAATGTTTCAGTATGCTAAATACACCCACCCATCCGTACTTTTGTTTCAAGTTCTTCATTTACAAAACATTATATCTACATAAGGCGGATTTAATTATTGCGTTTCCTTTGATATATAATCAAAGTTATATTACAAGTCGAAGGAAATGCAGTCATTTAAAACAGTGTCCGTTCTAAGTTAATTCTTTCATCCAGGCTTCCTCTTTACTATAGGTTATGACATAATAGTATTTTGCCATATTAATAAATGTACAAAACGAACACACTTTAACAAACTTTCCCATTTATAAGGACCATTTTTAAAGACACTGCTACTTCACAGCCTGAAGCTTCTATTAACCGCAATAAAACCATCAGATATGGAAGTCTGAAGCAATATTACTTTGATTATCTCCATGGCAACACACAGACGATCGAGGAACACCTGACGAACTCGTCAAACTTTTGTAATTGAATTGACGGAACTTGCAGGGACAGAACTCTTAAACATTGTGGCAGACAGAGAGAGTAATAGACAAGACATTATTTTTCAACCTATAAGAATCGTGGACTGATCGTTTCGGAAATCTATGGGGGAGGCATATGTCCTGCAGTAAATGTATTTTGGTTGAATGACGATGATATTACCGAGAACTTTAGAAATACTTATCTGCCCATCATAACCTACGGTGTAGAAAATTGGTCATTTACTGCACAACAGAAGTCCCAACTCAAAATTTGTCTGCGGGCCATGGACCGCAGAATAATCTAGAAACAATATCGCTTTAACAACGCCCCTCTCCCTACGATTACAAGTAGAGGATGTTAGAGAATAATTGCCAGGCTGAAGTGGGAGTGGGCTAGCTACGTCGCCCGAATGCATCAAGAGAAGTGGTGAATATCCTCATTCAGTAGATACCTTCGGGAAGATATTTTCTGTTATTTTAATTACTTGCATTTCTGGAACTTTCACGGTGAGCCCTTTATGTTGATACCCCACATGCACATGTGATAATAAAAATACGACTAGGCATAAATCAATGGCAGCCGCCATCTTTTTTTACATCAGAACTGATACATTCTATGTCAGAGCTGAGACTCGAGAGTGATAAGGCAAACGCATACCAGCTGTTCAATCTATAGCGCGTTGAAACGAAATAAATAGATATACATACGTACATACATTTGTATAGCATTGCCCTCCTGGGGTAATCGGGTAAAAAATTAAGGATTTTTTTTTGAAGTAAAACTTTTTTAGCCGCTTTCACCAATTTTTGGTAGGTACAAAACTTATGGGTTTCATCACCGACATGCTAATGTGAATGCACTTTCACTTCTGGTCACATTTGTTTTTTTCTTTATGCCCTGTCTACATTTCCAAGGCTCTACATCCAAGCTCAGTATAGGACAAAGTTGTTTAATCGCCAGTTGATAGGCTGTGCCGTGTCATGGGGTGCCTGGTGCCCACCCCCACTTAATTGACGCTGTTGATTAACCGCGACTTAGAAATTAGATATCACACTTTGAAGATCTAAATTAAAGTATTTCTAGTTCAATTGTTAGTTGGATAGATTGCTTAGAGTGAAGATTGTCTGAACCTGGACGTAACCGATAGGATCGCTTGTGTAACCCTTTACACAAGCGATCCTATCTGTTTATCGATAGAGTCGAAAATCAATCAAATGGTTGTTTTTTATAACTCCTCCTACTGCTACTACTGCTAATCTTTCCCCACGATTTAATTTCATTGTGAGATCCATGACAGTTAAATCGTTTATCTAGGACTTGTAAAGGTTCATTGTTTTAGTGTTTTTCTGAGTGTCACCGCTCTTGAGTCTGATTTTTACGAGTTGCAGTTTGTTGGAAATAGGATAGGAAAATCAAAAAGCTTTGAGTAATATCACCATGTTAACAGGACTTAAAAGGGTAATAGAAATTGGGTGATTTCTTAGATATTGCAGTCGATAAATCCAGATTTTTGAACATAATTAGGACGCCATTTTGTTTTTGCCTTCCTTCTTGGAATTAGAGCAATCAGCACATTTGGCAGATATATATACTCATATTCTTTTCGATTTAATACAATACTTTTTAAGGTTTCTACATAATCCAAGTCCTATCTAATTTTATCCCTACAGTTTCGAAATTGCACCTACCATTTTGTAGCAGGGCTTCACTCAAAGTTGACTGATTGAAAATTCCTATGGTATTCAGTCTGCCTATACTTATAAAGGAGATTGTTCTAGACCGCCCTATAACCAACAAACATTTGACGTGTACGTTAATTTAAATTATATTTTAATATGCTTTGTCAAAATAATAAATTCAAGCGGACACTGTTTAATTCTTAATAGGTTTTTAAAAGTGAGCTCATTGATTTTATTACCAACTAAACCCGCCATCTTTCAAGGAATTGTCAATGTGAATGTCACAAAAGATTTGATAGTGTCGCTCTCGCTCATATTACATAAATATCGATATCGACGACAATGTCCATACTGAAATCTGTTAGGTACCAATCAGTACATAAAATGAAAAGGGATTTATACAGATATTCAAATGTTAACTTTTTCTCAACTGATGGTTTGCATAGAGTGGGAAATAGGTATGTAAGAAACTATACCTAAACAATGCTTCTTGTACGGCTGACTTGGTTTAATGAAGTAAGTAGGTATGTATAATTAATCACCCCAGCTTAAAGTAAACTTCAACCAATAAATAATAACTGTAGCTAAAAGGCATAATAAAACTGTAATTACAGTATTATTTTACTGTATTTGAAGTTTAATGCTTTGTAGAAACCAGAAATAGCGATTTTAGAAGGAATTACTTACTTAAGTTTTTGTTTATTAAAAATAACCTCAAAATCAGTTTCTTTTTTTTAAATAAATCTGTTCTCTAAAGTGTCCGTCAAGAAACTTTGTTCTTATGGGCTACTAAGGGCAATTTACAAATAGAAAATGATTTTTTCTATGCTGTTGGCTCCAGGGCGAACAATGTATGGGCGTAGAACAATCTCCTTTGTGTAATTAAAGTATTATGGAGAATAAATTTCTTCCCAAAAAAATTAAAACGTCCTTTATTTCAACATTCAAGTGGCATAAATAATAAAAGTACTTTTCTAGCTTCGCGACATAAATACATAATATTATTGAAATTATCAAATTGGCGTTACCCTCTTTGTTTTAAAACACACATTATTTCCCTTGGGTAGGCAAAAGTCGCAGATTTCATAACTCAATAATAACCCGCTGTTTACCCGGTCGCAGGAGGTAATTATATAGAGACGTGATTTCGTACGGGCTGCTCGAATTAATATCAATGTTCTTGGGCCTAGGTTCTAGGGATGAGCTGCTGTCGATAGTAAAGTCGATATTTTGTTTAATCGTAGAATCATGAGTAACTTTAAGTAGGTACTTCAGAATGGTTTTACAAATGTATAAGTTTTATTTCGATGAAATACCAAGAAACCCCTATCGTTCTTTCTTTCTTTCTTTTATTTTCTCTCTTACCTCTTTTGAACTAGATGTGCCATAAAGTTATCGACTTATCACCTAGGTATGAAACACCTTGTTTCATGACTACATTTTAGATTTATTGACTACATTTTGTTTGAACTCCTAACTTATTGCTTACGTAACATCAAGCCTGTATTCCAGTATATACTACACCTACATTTCATCAGTTATGTTTAAATCCCATTTAATAGGGGATGAGCCTATTGCCATCAACCGGGCACACATGCAGACTCCGGGCTGCTACTGAGAAATTCTTAACAAAAACCCCAATAACACATTGCTTACAATGTGATCATTTGTTATTCCCAAAATAAAACTTTCCTCACCACATGATTCTCTCAGTAATCGTGCTTAAATTCAGAAACATCGATAAAAAAGACATTTGACAATCATAACACTCATCCCGTCACTACCCTTAAGAAAATGAAGACAAATGCTAACGCCAGCGGAGGGGCCCGGGGTTCGATCTCAGACGGGGCATGACAAACTGTCTATGACATAGATAATTTTATAACAGCTTCATTATTTAGTCATGAAGCAGGGGGAACCCTGTCTAGCAACGATATTTTGTACTAATCAATGTCACTTAGCTGCGATAAACTTACCTTTAGCTTTTCTGTTTTGATAAAAGGTTGTTTATTTTTGTTTAATTTTGTAGATAGTGTGAATACACTTAGATTATTTAAAAGTAGGGTTGCTATAAGTACAGAAAGTTAAATTATCTTTTCATCAACCAAATTCTTAATGTTATCAAAATTTCTGAAAATTATTGATGGAAAATATATGTAGTTAGGTATATCGCAACCGGCGTGCGTGTATGACCAGATGTATGAATGTAAACGAAGCAAAAGGATAACGATCGCAGCAGGTGGCGTTCTATAGTTTCTGCCTTCCCCCATCGGAAGAAGGTGAAAGTGAGTTTATATATGTATGAAAGTAAAGGTACTTTTCTTTTCTTAAACTTTCTTTTTTTCTCTTTTTTTTTTTGAGTTTCTTTACTTTTTGTATCGCCCAGATTACCCAACGATATTCTTTCGTTACCAATGTCAATAATGAAAGTAAGCACCTACATATGAATTGAAAAATCACATTGGTACTTGTCCAAATTTGAACTTACAACCTCATGCATGAAAGGAGAAGCCTTAACCTCTGGACCATCACGTATAACTCCTTACCCTAGCTTAAGTTAAAACAAATGAACGAAGTCACACGCCGACTCCTGTGAAAACAATTCCTTAGTTATAAACTATAACAGCAAATCATTTATAAAAAAGTAATTTACTAGTTACATTGTAACTTGATGTAAAAGATGTGTAACACAGTTGCTTACTAATTAGCTAATTAGTAAAGCAAGCTCTGACAATTAAGTCTGAGAAATTATACGATGTGAGTAAAATAAGAAATTGAAATAATGTGACTTCTTGAATCACAGCACTTGGTTAGTTATAGCAATACACGAGAAGTGGGAACATTCATTCATTTAGGTTTCCATACCACATTTAACGGCATGGCTGGCGCCGTGGCTGAGCGATTGACTGCTGCGCTGCGTGTCGTGGGTTCGATTCCCGCACGGAAAAAATATTTGTTTGACCGACAGGCAGTTGTTCCGGGTCTGGCTGTTTGTGTATATGACTTTGAATGTTTGTAAACGCACCCACGACACAGGAGAAATTCCTAGTGTGGGGCAACGTTTTTTTTTAAGAAAAAAAAAATACCAAAACGGCAAAAGGTACTTATGGTGCGATTCTAATGGTCAGTTTTTCACTTACGATGTTTTTTTTTGGTGCTTTTTATATGATTTGTAATCATTGTGAAGAATGCTTGTCTAGAAGCAAAATAATTAAAAAAGCATTGATCATTTTATTACAATAAGAGCTGAAATGTGCTCTAATATTTAAACGATGTCCCTTAATACTCGTATCACAGCTATTTAATAATCTGTAAAATTCTTATCAATCAAAGTTTGGCAGTTGTATAAAAAAATATCAATTAGAAAAATACGTTTTCTTGTCTTAGAACGTAATGCCATGGTTGGCGAGTGGACTTACATTTTAATAGTTTTTTTTTATTATCTTCTGCAAGCTTGTTAGCCTGTAACAAGAAAAATAACCTAAGTGTTAGCACTCAAAACAGCAGCCAAAAATTTCAAATGTAAATTTTAACCCTTGTCGCTTAAGATAATGATACGTGTACGCCTCGGAAATTCTTTCCAAATAGTTTAAACACTTAAAGACAGTAATTTGTACCGACACATCGAAACAATTCATAACAACCACTCTTCCAGACCCCTAAATCAACCAACCCTTGTACACAAGACGGGTCTAGTAATATTGGCATTTGGTCTCGGTAGTCATAAAATTATAAATTCTACTAATATATGTCATAGCCTAAGGAAAGCCATTTCTTAGATTTGAATATTTAACAGGTCGTTAAAGCATTAAAATTCAAGGTCTTTGAAGGTCCCAAATTGTTGTATTATGAAAAATAAGAGCTTTCTGTAAGTTATTCAGATTGTTGAGTTAATAACGTCTCGTTAGATATTGTAATTTTTAAAGATACGATGGATTACTTTCAACGTTAGATATGTTATACTTATAGCATTAGATATACCAAAAAAAAACAGCTGTTCTCTGCATTTGATTGCATTATGGAGACAGCTGTTTCATCTCTTTGAGAATTGATCCCATAGTAATATTTACTGATACTTATTCATGAGTACTTTCAGTCCTGAACTGAGGCATATGGGATTTAACGCACCTGCATTGCCTCTGGCTTTGTGGATGTTAATAGTTGGTGGTGTTGTGGACACCTTACGTGGCTGAGCAGTTTGTTTGGAAACATCTTTATCTTTTTTATTAGCCTGTACTGTCCCACTGCTGGGTAAAGTCCAGGAACTCTTTTCCCGTACCATCTAGAACCAGCCCTCGGGGTATGTGTCCAGGATCACTCGCCACTTCTTTCTGGGCCGTTCTTGGCGGCGCTGTCCCTCTCCAGGCACATATTGTGTAGAGACTTGGTTAGATATGGCCACTTTACACACCCAACCTCATTGGAGCCTGGCAGCCTTTTTGCTTTGTGTTGCTTGCGTGGCCTTGCCAATTCTGTCCTGTCTCCTTACGCCCAGAATTTTTCAATATTCCATCACTCTTTGGCAAACATAATCTATCAGTAGCTCTATTCTAGTAAAGTAGAATAATGATGCTGCTGATGATGATCTCAGTATTATTTTAGAATCTATATTCAAAACAGAACTACAAAAGAGGTTAGAATAATAACCAACTGCCAAATGACGTAACCTATTTGGATCACAAGCATTGTCCAAAGACGGGGATCAAACGTGTGATCAAATTGTGATTTACTTACTACAAACATAATTTATGTGTCTGGTTGTCTGTAACATAAAGCTTGTCGATTGTTACACAGTTGAATTGAAATAACTATTTTGTGGGATTGAATGCTATTATTAGGCATGCAGAAGCTAAAATATGGATGTCTAATTGTTATAATAAAGAAATTTCTATTATGTTTAACCACTTTTGATTAGAATTTAGGAGGATTGCTTACAATTGAGTTGAAGAAAATGGGTTACTAGGGAGTCAAGTACAATTTTGTTACAAAATTACTTTGCTGATCTTGCCAAATACAAGTCTTTTTCTGTAGCTCATTAGCTACAGTATCTCAAACTGGTAAAAATCTGAAGTCGGAAGAAAACCAATTGAGACGTTTCTTACTAAGTTGATTTTTTCAATACCTCCAAAATGAAAAAAAAAAAGAATGATATTAATGAGAAAACTTCAACACGAGGCAGTGTGGGATATGGCATAGTTTACAGGTAAAACGGTTTGAATTTCGATCACTGGGCGTTCATCAGTAGAAGCAACGCAATTACAGTTGAACAAATCAAATTGATTTCAATAAAATTGGAGCTGGAAGGACTGCACACCAATCTCATTAACATTCGGAAGCCAACCACGACCTAACACAACACACGATAACCGACACACAGTTCCCAGTTATCCGTAATAAACCGTTTGGGGACCAATCAAGCCACATCAAAGGGTGCAATAACCATTGGGCCCAATCGACGGAGGACCAATTACAACGTCAAAAGCGCTTGCGCCGCGGGGCACACATGGGAATGAGAACAGAATTTGAATTTGAAATTTCGGGACCAATTTACCTTGAGGTGTAAGGCGACAGATACCAAAACGTAGTGCCGGGAAAGGAGTGATCAAAATGCAGTATATGTAGTGAAGGATCTTTAGTTCAAACATTTTTGTCTCTACGTACCTACTTGCGTATCATACGTTAATTGTTAGTTAATGTTAAATTTGATATAGGTAATTCTGGGATCGAACGCCTCATTTGTTTTATTTTCACATTGTAAAGGGTCTCTGAATTTCTTTTGTTTTTATTTGCTCTGTATATTTTGAAATATTACGTTGATTGTCATCTTACGAGATTTCAAAATGTTCCATTGCAAATATTGTAGATACTTAAAGTTGTTATTAAAAAATAGGTTTTTTCTTTCAACGGTCCAACATCTATTGTTCTGTTTTTCTAACTTATACTACATTGGAGTCACAATATTAATACCGGGTCGCGTCGCGCATCTCCCGAGGGGTTTCTAAATCATCCGTCCCTGTCGCTCCCTTGCGCCCGGCGCTTACTTGCACAACAATAATGAGGATACGACTGCTGGGAGCAATGTTATATTATTGTTATGAGTCATAGCATATTTTTATATTAATGTTCCAGAGAGGAATCTTGCTTGATGTCTGACTGACCTCAAGACTATGAATAAGAATTTATAGTTGGTGGTAAGTTCCTTGCTACTAAATAGAAATACGTATACTTTATATCAGATAGATGTTTTGCTGTCTTGCTGGATAGTTGTTCTTCTGTTTTCCAGCAAAAACTAGTTTTTGAAGCTTAAATGACATTATTTTCTCAAGAAAAAAAAAACAGAATGCTGTGATGTAAAATGGTTTATTTTACATCACAGCATTCTGGTTTTTTTTTCTTGAGAAAATAATTCGTGTTATAATGAACATATTTTAGATTACTGCTCACAAAATTAAAATCCATATTCTGTTTGAAAGGTAAGCTCGTCTGATTCCAAACTTTCAGCTACTGTCTACTTGAGTTAGTTGGTACATCTTTGTTTGTTTTCATCCCTATAGTCATCTGTTTTCAAGCCATATCCTAATTTACACAATCTAACCATTGTTTCATATGGTCATCCTTCCTAAACCTGATTAAGTAATCATAAAGTGTTCAAAATTTTTCGTATCTTTTTTTTTTTTTTAAACGGTGACCCGCACTAGAAATTTCTCCTACATCGTGGGTGTGTTTACAAACACTCAAAGTCACATACACGAACAGCCAGAACCGGAACAACTACCTGTAGGCCATACAAATATTTGTTCCGTGCGGGATTCAAACCCACGACTCGCAGTGCAGCAGTCAATCGCTCAGCCACTGCGCCAACCATGCCGTCAAGCCACAGCTGTTCACACTTCTTTAGAAGGCGTATCCACACAATCCTAGCGAAGCCGTACCGCCCCCGGTAACATTCGCTTTACGGTGTAATTTTTCTTATGTTATTTATTTATTTATTACGTTGTGAGTGATCTATATCACGTCATATCTTACACTCTTGTAAATGGGCCAGCATTTATTCAGAGCCGCACCGCAGTGTTCGTGTGGTAAGTCTTTTACTTTTGTTTGTGCTGATAGATTCGTAATTGTTTCGGGTTTGCGTTTTTTGGTTGCGGCATAAAGAAGCTTAACAATGAAACAGAACTCTATCAGAAAATATTAGTATTTTTTTAAAATATTGAACATGGTGTTGACTTGCAACTTATTTTTTAATATGAGTATGTGTACAGAAGCCAGCAAATCAAGCTAACCCAGTCTATCAAATTTCTTTGAAAGTATTCAACTTTGTAACAAAAGAATAGGAAGGTTCATGGTCAAATGGGAATATTTGACAGTTTTAATAGCTTGGTGTGCTGGCGTCTGTAAAATTAATACTCCTCTGTCTAGCTCTTCGGGGAATCCAGTCATAGTGTTACGATGTAAATAATGTCCATAGTCTGTATTGGATTATTAACAAAAATCCTCCAAAGTTTTTCTTTTCCCGTTGAAGACTTTTAATTCTAACGTGTTTAATAAGGTCCTCGAAAGTAATGAAGAAAAGTAGATACCTATCCAAAACACTTATGGCGTTATTGACAATTTGTTTAGTCTCCTGTAGATAAAGATTCAGAAATTACAACTCATAGCAATTTGCCATCAAATCTCCCAGACTTCGACAGACGACCCGTCCAATATGGATATATTTAGCCCTAGGAATAATAGACAATTTACACTAAAACTATAAATTTTACGATCCCATAACAAAATCCATAATGGAAATAATGACAAAACCTCGGTACCTTCGCAATTTACCACCTACCACCGGCACCGCTAGAAAACATTTGAAAAATAACTTTCAACTCATAAAATGGAAGATGGGACTTTCAAGCTTTAGGCTTTTAATAAATATGGTAGCAAAATAATGAGTAAAGGTTTTTAAAGATAGTTTTTGAAGCTTAAATGACATTTATGGTGTGGGTGATATATCTGTGTTTAGGTTAGCCATAGTTATTTAATGGTGAAGTGAGCTGAGGGGCCGTATTTGAATGCGGTAGGCAAATTGGTATTTTTGCTGGAATGTCTTAAGTATAATTTTTGAAAAAAGTACAAACGTGGGAAAAACCGTTGATTCCGGCTGTTATTTGTAGATCTTTGACAGTCGTTACGGGTAGTCAGAAGCCAGAAAGTCTGACAACCAGTCTTACCAAGAGGTATCGTGTTGCCTTGTAACTGGGTTGTGGAGGCCACATAGGCTCCATGTAAAATACTGGTATTCAGCTGCATCCGGTTAGACTGGAAGCCGACCCCAACGTAGTTGGGAAAAGGCTAGGCAGGTGATCAATGAACCAAAGTGGGAATCGAGTCGTGAGATAAGGTGGAGGCACTTTATCATTGTCCAGTAAGTAATGTAAGTTCATCATCTAAGCCGATAAAAGCCCACTGTTGGATACTATACCTCTACCAAACATCGGCACATCGACCAGCCCTTTGCTTTTGGCATCCAGCGTACTCACCAGGAGCCACTCACTTAAACCTTAAGCACCTACACAAAAATAACAATAAATGTTTGTTTTATCATAGACAGTAAAACACCTGATCCAAAATTTAAATCGAATGATATTGTCTCTGGTGGATCACTTGTGTGATGTCAGGATCACTTTCTGGTGATCTAAATTCGAAATGTATTACCAACTGAACATCAAACGTGTATACATCACTACCGGATACTCAGTCTACTTTTTTCTCAACACCTTTGCTGTAAATATTTTTAAAAATCTCCCGATCAATAAATAAAACTAACCAGATGCTAGTGTGGATCGTACATCTGCAAGTTCATACAAAGACAATAGACTATTGTTGGTATTTTTTAGTTCATCAGTGACTTACTGTTACAACCGCAGCGTGTAAATGAATTATCTTCCGAGTGTACTCCAAATCGAAGCTGCATCTGCCGTAGTGAGGAGAAATTATCGATAAAAAGAATCGAATTTAGAAAACAATACGTGATAGGAGTTAGAGCGAGCTAATTTATTCCAATAATTTGGCAATTAAATGAAACGATTTAATCGAACTGCATCCACGATTCCTTTTCTTACACCTAACATTGTAGGTACTTGGGGTGTTAATAACACGTCTCATAATCTATGCTAATTATAAAGCTGAAGAGATTGATTATTTTTTTGTTTGAATACCATTACTCAAGATATTACTACCTACAATTCAAATACTTTTGCATTTGTTAGCCCATGTCCTGAGGCTAACCTCACGCTACGAACCTCAGGAGCAGATGAAACCACAGGGTACAGACTAAAATACTAGATTTTACAAACGAATTGAGTTACATCGTCATTTTTACACTTTCTATCGATATTTCTAACATCGACACAACCACAACCCTAATCAATCGCAACCGTACCCCGAGCTTTTTTTACAGTTTGTTAGTAGTTTAAACATTTTTTTATCCTCTTTGCCCCTTTCGAGGATTCATTTTGGACAACAAAATGACCGCAGATGTAACCGGCAGGTGTTGCCATGCCAATAATGAAGGAATCGCACTCAATCGGGTTCGCTATTATAAAGGTTTATGCATGGTCATATTATTTGGCTGTTAAGAGTTTTCGTGGTTTGTTATACTAATTATTTTCTTGAGCAGATGGTTGAGTGTTGTTTTATTGTACCACAGTCTGTAATCTCGTGCCAGTGTAGATGAATACTCAGTCAATCATTATTACTTATCCATACATGTCTTCCTTACGTGAAGGTTCCTTACAAAACAATGGTAAGACCTGCTGTCTTGAATGGATCTGGATGAACGAAAGGCAGCTGAGATGACAATGCTGAGGGGGGTGTGTGGTGTTACGCGAATGGATAGAATAAGAAATGAGTATGTAAGAGGAAGTCTGAAAGTGGCGCCTGTGACCGAGAAGTTACGTGGAAATCGGTTGTCATGAAATGGGCATGTAATGCGAAGGAATGAGGACCATGTTAGGAGGAATGTTTTGAGTATGAATGTGCAGGGTTACATGAGTAGAGGAAGACCAAAGAAAATATGGATGGATTGTGTGAAAGAAGATATGGCTAGAAAAGAGGCGACTATAGAGATGACGGCAAGTAAAGATGTATGGAAGAAGAAAACATACTGCGCCAACCCCAAATAAATTGGGATAAGGGCAGGAGGATGATGACATCTCTTGCTTACGTACTTTTTTTTAAGCAACTAATAAATTCTTTTATATTAATAAGCAAAGAATAAGTCCATAGGACTAATATTTATATCAAATAGTGAACATTTTAAAGTAAGAGAAATAATCTACATACAACTAAGTAGACGCAAGCCTCACTACTGTTTAAATTCCACAAACGTACGACACTACATAAAGTATTATCCATTACATTTTATCTTAATAAAAACACGTAATTAAATGCAAATAAGGACGGGCTGACAGCATGTCGATATAATTCAAGACGTTTTATCGACTATCGACAGTTCGCGTGTGGACTTTATCAAGTTTATGGTTGTCCGTGTGAACGGTTCTATCGGTGGAAGTAAGTCAACGTCGCGCTAATTGTGTCGCTGTGACGACTTGTGACGACATATCGATAGTTTCTGACAGTATACGGACGAGTCTTGATACTTGTAAGTGATTATTTTCTTTTTTTTTCGTGTAAATGCTTGATAAGTTAATTACATCTGTTAATAAATTGAGCTTCGTCAGTCTTTCGTTTTTTGTTATCTGCTTGTCTTGTTTAAGCCGAAACAAGATGTTTCCGTTGATTTTTTGCAGACACACATCGCTGTTTTCGATACGAATGGTACGTATCGAAAACAATTGATAACATTTAATTAATCCATCCTTACTGGAGGTGTTAATAATATCACACAGATAACATAAGAAAACGCCTGGAGTCCTCGAAGGTTAAACATTTTACTTGTTATATTTAATTCTCTTGTAGGGAGCAAGCCTACTGTCATTGTCATGTCACAAGGACAGAATACGGATGGGTTTTATTCAGTAAAAGTCTGACACCCATTCCCGTTCCACCCAGAATGGCAGAAGTCATTGGATGATTTCTCATCATAACAAAAAAAAAATACAGCTACTGATAAATTGCATATGAAATAACACTTTTTCCGACCCTGGAAAGGAATACAGAAGTGCTCAGCAGTACCTCTTTTGACCACTAGACCGACGAGGCAGTTCATTAATGTTTTTAATTGGTAGGCAGGCAGTATCTCTATTAATGTCGCGTGTATTTCCTGTGCGTGTACCAAAGAAATGCTTTTATTTCTTGTTTTTTTGTCACACAGATATGTAAGTTCCTCGATAATTCTCAAATTCTTTTTTCAAATTAAGTACCAAGAATATTTTAAGAATATACCGTTTAGACCAAAAAGTATCGATACTTTGGACGTTAAGAATGTTTTATTCAATTCATAACTGTAGCACTATTTCTTTCATTATTTGTACAGAGGCCAGCACATCAAGCTACCCCAATCAGTCAAATTTCTGTGATAGTTTTTCAACTTTATTAAAAACTCATAAGGTTCATGTTTAATTGGGAAATATTGACAGTTACAACGTGATGTGTTGGCGTCTGTACTTTAAGTAATACTTTACTTTAAAGTTCTAATCATGAAAACCTCTACAGAAAGACTTAGTGATGTCAACAGTACTATAAATTAAGGGAGTTTCCTACGATCCGTTATTAGTATAACGTAACCTACTTTCGAATCGTGAGCCAATTTATTATTATTTGCAAAATTAATATGCGGCACTTATCAAATACGGTAAGGTGTGAGAATGTCGCCTGCGATAGCAAAACGCAACAGAAAATTACAAAACACAACGTCAATCTAATTGCAATCTTATTTTCTAGGAACAAGGATCATTATAACTTAGCATAGCTGAATGTCATAAGTTTGCGGAATGTTATCAGTCACCAAAGAACAAACCGATCTGAAAATCCTCAAACAAATTTGTACGCAAATAACAACCTTATTACCTGACAACACGGTACACAACTACCGTATCATTTCGAAAGTACAGTTGGCAGCATAATTATCGAGTCACGTGACAAGATTGATGCATGTCAGCCCGTCACGTCTGTCCATATCTTCACGCTAAGTGCTTGAGATGCCGACCAGAATGCAAATGAAGTCGTCCCAGTATAAATATAAGAGCACTTTACACATGTTTATGATATTGTTGCTATCTGTACATGAAAGTGTATCTGTCAAAACAATTTATTTATACACCGTTTGGGAATCGTGACTGAAGTGGTTCAGTTGAGGTAGGAAGTGGATAACCTAGTTCTGAAACAGATGCGATCGTCCTATGGCCAAGTGCGTGGAAGGCAGTGCGTGCTGTATAAGCGGTGTTTGAATTGAGTACAAATAATTAGCATCATAAATAACATCATCATTATCACCATCCTAGTGCCTTTTACCATCTATGTTGAGGTCCATTTTAAACAGATGAGGTAGTTGATATTTAACTTCTCCGACTGGGTTGGGTTAGCTTTCATTGTAACTGGATGGAGCTGAATACCAGTAGGTATGTTACATGGAGCGACTGCCTATCTGACCTTCGCAACCCAGTTACTGTGTCAGACTTTCTGTCTTCTGACTACACGTAACGACTGTCACAGATCTGCAAATGACAGCCGTTACCAACTGGTCACCCATCCACGGACCTACCTCGAACGTCGTCGTTAGCTTAACGTACAATCGACCCGTGAGGCTGTTATAATAAAGCCACTAACCCCTCTTTCATTAAATATGCTTTCAGTAACATCACTGTTGGATGACGACGATATTGATGAGGGCTTTGAGGAAAGGGAAATGGCACAATTCATACGAGGCCTCATCTTAGTAGTGCTACAATAGGAAAGTGTCCTTAAGGTCCGAAAGTTAGATTACTCAAAAACACTGGACACGTATTTTTTATTTGTCACGTAAACCATAAATGACGACGATATAGCAAGCGTTGAAATTGCGCGTGACGTCACGCCGTGCTACATTTTTAACGTAACAGTGACGTCACAAGCCCCTTCTCCTGAACTTTGATGTGCTATATCATAGTCACTTTTTATTGATTTGAGTAAGCAAAAAATACATGTCCAATATTTTTTGGTAATCTTACTGACAGACTAAATAGACTTAATATATATATCTACTCATGAGGAGCTCGTGGCTAAATAAAAACAGCCGCACGGGTTGATCGAAGGTTAAGCTACGCTTGCCGAGGTCAGTCTGTGGATGGGTGACCGTCATAACATATCAAGACTCCTCCGTGCCTCGGAAAGCACGTTAAGCCGTTGGTCCCGGCTGTCATTTGTAGATCTTTGACAGTCGTTACGGGTAGTCAGAAACCCGAAAGTCTGACAACCAGTCTTACCAAGGGGTATCGTGTTGCCCAGTAACTGGGTTGTGGAGGTCAGATAGGCAGTCGCTCCATGTAAAATACTGGTATTCAGCTGTATCCGGTTAGACTGGTAGCCGACCCCAACATAGTTGGGAAAAGGCTAGGCAGATGATGATATATATCTACTCATGGCGATGATTGTAAGTTTATTCTTTACCTATTCAATAATATCCCTAAAAATGTATAAAGACCTTGAAAACAGCTATTGAATCAGGTGTCAGTGAAAGACATTTGCAATCTCAAATTTCGTCAGGGCACACATTATCTCGCGATCAGACTATCTGACTTTCTGATCGATCGCCAATCGCACTTATAACATCAAAAACCTCTTATCACCGTCCTTTACAACCTACATTTTATTCTGAACAAGAAGTAAACATCTACCTGCTATATATAACACATACAGTCAGCATATATGGAGGTATGGAGGTATATATCTGTCTCACACTAACCCAGTCGGCTTATAAAACTTTATAGCAAATTTTATGTTGTTGGAAAAGGACACACAACCCTTACGCGTTAATTAGTTCCACGGAATCCTCTCAGAGAAGAAACAGTTTGGTCAGAAGCCTATAATTATCTAAAGCGAAACAGTTTTCGGAGAGAAACGATGATTTAGTTAAACGTTTTTTAAGATCTTGTTTTGATTTGTTACCCAAACATTAGTTGGACATGCGGCTTGATCGATCGGCCAACAATCGGCCATGTTGGCCAATGAAATATTGGCGATAATTAGTTACGGTCAAGTTGGATTAAAAATAAAATGGATTTGGGATTTTGAAGAAAATTTTGTTTGCACGTACAGGATGTTTGGTAGAAGAACGGATACAATTTTCTTATGGGATGAAAGGGGTTCATATTTTAACTTTCACACGTGAAAACTGTATTTTAATAACAAACCATGGTAATTGTGATAATTTTTAGTTGTTGCATTATTGATTTAGAATTGTTAAGTACGTATGTGTTTGGATATTTAGTAAAAGGGCCGACACATTTTGTTCCACTCACTTTTTAATGTTTTCTTTATTTTAGTAAAATTTATTATAGGTCTATGTAAGTTGACCCTTTTCTGAAAATAGTTATCATTCAGACAATGTAATCTACAGTTACTTATTTTCAATAAAATAACGCTAAAGAGTTTGTTTGTTTTGGAATGCACTAATCTTTGTAACTTCCAGTCTGATTTGCAAAAATAATATTCCACTAGGTTCCGCCCGCGGCTTCGCCCGCGTGGTTTGTTGATAAAAAAACTAGCCTAAGGGCGATGGGGCGAAGACCGTTAGTAGGCTAAGACCGTCAGTAGCCTAAGATCGTCTGTGTCTGTGTGTCATAGGCTATGATCGTTAAGAAAGAAATACGAAGAAACATTACATTTTTGTATCTTAGGCCATGCTTTCTTTGTAGCTAATAAGTATTCGTCGTTTATTCTTACTGTACGATCTTAACCAACTGACGGTCTTCCCCCCATTGACGATATGTCCTTTCCCTTTCTCTCTGCCAAAAAAAATCGAAATCTGTTCTGTGGTTTAGGCGTGAAAGACACACACTTTCCCATTTATAATATTAGTATGGATTTGATAGCCCTATTCAAGGAAGGTTGTAGGACTCAATTGTGTAAGTAAACTTAAGAACTATGTTAGTTTATTTATTTAGTTTCTAATTTACTGCATCCCATGGGAGATGTCACTGCAGTGATTGATATACATACAATCAATCGAGTCTACTTGATAATTTTTAGGATATTGTTGGAGATGGCCTGTACTCTGCACAACAAGGATACCCACCTCATACGCATCGTGGAATCGTCATATTATTATTATATACCGTTCGTAATCCTATCTGTCCGTGTGTATAAAATGTGAGGTTGTACCAAAATGGTCGGTTCTCTTGTCATGTTACAATAGGGACTAATTAAGAGCCCTCAGAGTTAATTAGCTCCGGGTTTTTGGTAATGCCATGGAAGTTAAAATTTCGCTTTGTCTTCAGTTATGAATAGGTAGAAGCAATTTGTTTGGTGCATTGAGAAAGAAATGTTTTCGTTTAAAATTGGTTTTGACTACGTCGGGTTGTTACACTTTGGTGATGTGTGTGATTTTCAGAGATTTCAAGTTTTTGGGGTTCTGTACCTACCTCTCAAGAAAAAAACGGGAGCCCTTATAGGATCATGTCGTTGTTCGTCCGTCTGTCTGTTGAAAATTATATCAAATACGTAGGTCTACGGTCCCTTGGAGCTCTAAGAAATTATTTATTTATTTATTCATTTATAAAACCCGTAGGGTATTTCCTGTCGACATAAAATCATGAAATTTGTGGTGTGTCTGGCCACACGTGGTGGAGCTCGTGTCTAAAGAAAACCAGCCACACGGGTTGATTAAGCTACGCTTGCCGAGGTAAGTCAATAGATGGGTGACCTTTCGTAGCATATCAAGACTCCAACGTATCTCGGAAAGCTCGCTAAGCCGTTGGTCTCAGGTGTCATTTGTAGATCTTTGACAGTCGTCACGGATACTCAGAAGCACGAAAGTCAGACAACCAGTCTTACCAAGGGGTATCCTGTGGCCCAGTAACCGTATAGTGGAAGTCAGATAGGCAGTCACTCCATGTAAAATATTAGTATTCAGCTTCATTCGATTACACTGAAAGCCAACCCCAGCATAGCTGTGAAAGGCTAGGCAGATGATGATAACAGCACAAGTAAAGAAATAAGTCCGAAAATCATTAATTTGTATTTTTTTCACATACTATTTTTTTGCGATTACGTACCTATCTACATACATATATTGGGCAGTTGCAGAATTGACTGTAAGGGACGTATATCCATAAATGAGAACATTTTTGCAACTAATAGTCAAGATCGTCCTTCAATCTTTCTATCTCTTAACGTCAATCAAACGTAACGTCCAGCATCCTGAAACAATAAGAACCTTCATTCAAGTGAACATAAAAAATGTATACAGTTGCTGAATAGATTTTTAATATATGTAATCTTAAAAACATATTCTCATACCAGACTTCTTACCACAACCAGCCAGTAAGTATATTATGACGTCAAAAAACAGTCAACATAAATATGATATGAATTTATAGAAGACGGAACTCAAAGCCACCGACTTAGATGAGGTGGCTGATAATGTAGAAACAATGGACGGTCTCATATAACAATTTGTATATAAACGGCGGGAATGAAATCTCTTAATTTGTTGCTTGTTGTTTGTCTCTGTTATTCGACGTTTGATGACAAGAGTTCAGATGTTTTGAGAAATGGATGTGGTATTCTTGAGGATGATACACTTTGCTTCAACTAAAAAAAAAATATTTTTAAAAAAGATATTTTACATTCTTACTTCAGCGCACAAATCGCTGATAGTGACATGACCAATCTTTTTGCAATTGAATGAACTACTAGCGATAAGACAGAAGAACTGCTTTTTTAATAATGCTCAAGAAGAGGTCATCTAAGACCCCATCTCATCTCGGAAAGCAAGTAAAAATTTTATGCGTTGGCTATCATTTGTAAATTTTTGACAGTTGTTATGGGTTATCAGAACACTGAAAGGTTTGACAACTAGTCTTACCATGGAGAACAGCTGATGATGACGTGTGTAGTGTTTCTGTCAGGTCCATTAGATCCATTTTAGAGTGGTTTCACGCTTTAGAGTGTACGCCTGCCTTCTCCAAAATAATGTATGTATATCACAGCTCTCGTGGAAAACAATTGTGTGAGATGTGTGAGGACACTGCTGTTTAGTAGCACCGGCTTATGAATGCATGACGCATTTATAACCTAAAAAAAGCGTTAGTCAAGAATGGAAAACGAATGAGGAGTATTTCGATGCCAGTCATTACAGCACTTCGCACGCGACTTCGTACGGATTCATTTCGTACTTTTCCCTTTCATCTTTAACATCCCTTCCACCCCCTTAAAAGTGTAGTTTTGAAAACAAAATATAGTTTATGTTAAGTACTGAAAATGTAGCTTTCTTATAGGTGAAAGAATCTTGAAAATTTCTCAGGTAGTTTTTGTGTTTACTCATTACTAACAAACAAATCATTCCTCTTTATAAAATTAGTTAAGACGTAATTTAGGAGTTTTGTCGTAGCATTAGGACACATCGTGCCTTTTGTAGAACTCAGGAGAAGGTCGAGGTTATACTGGATAAAAATAACATAGAAACGAGTTTATCTAATAGCCAAACTTAACCCTGCAAAATCTACAAAATACCAAAACTTGAGACACTCCGTGACTAATTTGGATGGCGAGAACGACAGACAAACCACCACAAATCGATTTCATGGTTGTTATCAAGTACACTGCGACATTTACATATTACTCCGCACATTCCAACTCAATTTTCAACCCTAATCTTAAAAGAATAAAGTGTTGTTTTAGTTGGCTGTTAAAAGTGCAAATTGTATGCAAAATACAAATCAATGTTTGCCAATAAGCCGCAATTATTATAATGAGCGCGCGTTTTCATGGCCTTTAATGTGTTAATTGATCACTTAATAAATTAATATTGTTGATTTTATTATGGGAACAAAATGCTGGAAAAAAGAACTTTGTAGTTTATTGCGCATATTATTATCTTATACATTACCAGGAATCAGAGGCTGGAGAGTTTAGGATGAAAATCAGCAGAGCTAAAACTGTATCTCCAGTCCTGCCAAAGCCATAGCACTTAACAGCTTCCTTCTCCCAATCTGCTCCGACTTTCGGTATCTCGGTTCACTCGTGCAAAATTATGGAAAAATAGATCGGACTGTCAAGCACCGAATTAACATAAGGTGGATGAAATGGCGGCAGGTAACGGGAACAACTGTTAATCCCATATTCCCCTTAAAGTTAAGGGGAAGATTTATAAAACAATGATTAGACCTGCTGTCTTGTAAGGATCAGCATGTTGGGCCACAAAAGGGATGAATGAAAGGTGTTTTCCTGCAACATGCAGCTGTGATGAGAATGCTGAGGGGGATGTGTGGTGTTACGCGAATGGATAGAATGAGAAATGAGTATGTAAGAGGAAGACTGAGAGTGGCGCCTGTGATCGAGCAGTTGTATTAGGTAACCCAATGAGATTTTACATTTAGAAGTGATTTTTTGCTTTATCGTTCAAAATGTCACTCAAATATATATAAAGATTTTCTTATGATATTTTACGGATTTAAGTAATAATATCATCATGATAAAACGTTAAAAAATAGAAAAAAAACCTACGATAAACGCTGGGGGATCCGGGTATTCCGTTGATGCGTCAATGCCCCTTCCACCTTGAAGACCAACAGCCACCTGAGACTTTCTCTGCATTCTTATAGTAAATAGTATAGTCTGTCGGTATGTGCACCGGGACACGGTGCCTCCTTCCGCGATGGTGACCACCGGGGTGGTTTTAGTGAGGTAAGAAACCCACACTCCCCGGTCTTGTCCCCAAAGGCTGGTTGGCTGGAGTAAAAAAAAAGGGAAAAATGTTATTGTATGTCGGTACACAACCGACATAGCAACAACATTTTTCCCATCTTAAGTTATTAAGTAATAAACCGTAGCACTTAATTATAGCTTGATTGCGCGCCTACTTTGCATATAATGAAGACAGATGTCACTAGCAACAATTAAAGTTAATTATTATCACGGGGACTCTAGTACCATCATTTTTCTTCCGAATGGGTCGGGCAAATCCATTGTTTCATCTTGACCTTTTAGATCGACCTCAGATAGTGGAGTTTTATGAATTATTTCGTGTTTTCTTGCGAAATGTTGTGTTGGTAGATATGTATCTATTTTGACAAACGTTGGAGGTGTGATTGAGTGTCTCTGAGTTCTCACATCAAGAATGGCTTTTGTATTGTCGAATCTTATTCATATTTTGTCTTTGTTAATTTTAATTGTTGTCATCTTTTTAACTTTTTGTAAATTAGTTGATTGAGACTGCTGTTTAGTCTTAGGTATACTATAGTCGATCTAGTCTAGTTCTCAGAGGGGCTCGTGGTAGTCCTTCTACAAGGTTAAGCAACGCTTGCCGAGGTCGTTCCGTGAATGGGTGACCATACATTAAAAACCTAGGTTCTTTGACAGTTGTCACGGGCTTACCAAGGCGTATCTTGCTCCGCAGCAGCTGGTTTGTTGAGGTCAGATGATACTAGTTACATTCAGATTCATCCCGTTAGACTGGAAGCCGATATTAACATACATGGTTCGGAAAAGGCTAGGCAGATGAAGATGAGTCTAGAAATAGGCGACCTAGAGGTAAGATTCCGAGAGTTACACTGGAGAGTCAAGCCTCCTTTTAGGGCGATAGGTTAACTTGACTGGTGTTGCTGGTTTAACGGGTAAGTTGGTAGCCCAAAAATTCACCATCTAATATTTCACATGCTTTTTTTTTAAACGGAGCGTTAGAAATTCCTAGTGTGGGGACTAGGAATTTCAACTGTATCATGGGTGCCTTTACAAACATTCAAACTCACATACACAAACAACCAGACCTAGAACTAGGCCATACAAATATTTGTTCCGTGCGGGAATCTAACCCACGACACGGAGCGCAGCAGTCAATCGCACAGCCACTGCGCCGACCGTGCCCTCAAAATTATCTAATTATGATTACTCATCTTCATTATGAGTCAACATACACTTGTCTTAATAATATTAACCAGAACTAACACTCTGTGAAATACAAGGAACGCCCATGACACATCACAAAGAAAACCATCATACCGGAAAATAAAGAAAAAATCTTTTCGCACCACAAAAACGTTAGTTCCCAGAACTCCACTCCATAGATAAACAATAACAATTTCAAACAATGTTTACCTATAATACAAATTTTGCGCTGGCAACCGCATCCGTTCTCGCGTAGGATATCTATTTTGAGTGCTGGCAACATTGTCCCACCCGTGCGACAGAACGCGCGTGCCCACATTATAAACACCAATACTTGGACGTTCGAATTTCAAAAACATTGTGCACCGACGTGACGTTGTATCCGGTGACGTTCAGTTGCGGAATAGAATCTGAAAGCATAAGAATAACCGTTTAGGTTGAAAGGACGCCAAGGCGAGAAAGGGCTGTCGCAATCGATAATCTACGTTATGATTTTTCAGTGATCAAACATCAAACGAGATGATAAGATGCAATTTAGTCGGATGTAAGCAACTTCCCAGTGTTAAAATAGATTTTGAGGAAGTAGGTTAAAAAGTAGTCTTAGTAAAATTATTGGTAGAGCATCATCATCTGCCTAGCCTTTTCCCAACTATGTTGGGGTCCGCTTCCAGTCTAACTGGATGCAGCTGAATACCAATATTTTTCATGGGGCGACTGCCTATCTGACCTCCACAACCCAGTTACTGGGCCACACGATGCCCCTTGGTAAGACTGGTTGTCAGACTTTGGGGCGTCTGACTACCCTTTACAAACGTAAAGGTCCGAGACCACAAGTTTAACGTGCTTTCCGAGGATCGGAGATGTCTCAATATGTTGCGAACGGTCACTCATCTACAAAATGACCTCGGCAAGCGTAGTTTAACCTTTGATCAACCCCATTTATTTAGCCACGAGCTCCTCTAGAACATTGGTAGAGGATCCCAGACAGGTTTTTCATTACGCATTTTCAGAAAACTTGATAGCTAAGTCACTTTCCCAGCTGCCATATTTTCTCGTACAGCTAAGAACAGCAACAACGCCTGTATTAGGAAGGATTAGGCAGGGATATATAAGGTAGGTTAGGTAGTAAGTCTCATGACGTACTAGGGGGCTTGCCACTGACCGATACAAATCCAGACTTTGGGCGGCCACTGAGAAATTCCAGATGGAAAAATCCAATAAAAGTTTGACCAACCCGGGAATCGAACCCAAGACCTCATGCTTATCAGTAGGACTTGCATTCACCATACCAACGAGTCAGTTCAGCTAAGAAATTTACAAACAATTATCAGTTGTCACAAAAGAACTCCACAGACAAACACAAAAAGACCAAAATACACAAGTAACAAATTGACCGGCCACAAACGATCACACAATTTTAAAATTAGAACAAAAGAAAAAATCTCATGTCGCGACAGAACATAGCCAATGGCAAAACTTTATGATAGGACCCGCGGTCCCGAAAGTTAATAATTCACTGGCCTTATAGAATTCTCTGGAACGCTCAGAGGCGGGGACACGTTATGAGTTCGGTCCCACATCGTCCTTTTTTGTCTGCAAAGCTAAATTAAATTGACTTTAGGCTGAAATATTAACGGTTAGCCTTGGGTGACAGTGGTGTATAAGGTATATATACCTACAGGCTGTTAGACAGAACGGTGGATTAACTTCAAGATAGTATAGTCAGTACTCATGAAAATGAACAAAATGTTGCGGAAAATATCAGCTGTTTCATACTTCTATATTCGCATAAGGTAATAAAATGTGAAGTGCCACAAACAGTGGGACACCTGATAACAACTCCTGCGTGCCCTAATACAGGATTTGATGGAAACTACAGGTGGCGCCAAGCTCCTGGCTGGTTTCTGGGCTGACTCTTTGTCGATTGCCGAGAAGAAATACAGAATGTAAAGAAAAGCTGTTTATTTTTTTCGAGATTTTAGGTTAGGTCCCATGGTATAACCTTGTTCATTTTCACAAGTCCTAGTAGGTACATCCTGTATAAGTGTAGGCTCTAGGTGAGACTGAATATGAGAAAGGTTAAGAGTGGTTTTTAATTTTGACGATTAATACTATGGTGCATCAGATATTAATAGGTGCAGTAAACTGTTACAATGGCGTAGTAACAGTTGACCGTGAGCTGAGCTAACGTAGTATGGAGTTTCACTAGAATGCGAGGTCGGCTTATGCTGGTTCTTTTACTCTAACGTGCGGTCTAAAGTACCTATAAGGTATCTTCGGAAATAGTTTAGTTTGACTGGCTAAACATATTGACATCAGTCTTAGAGGCAAAGAGACGAATAGGTATCTGGTTGCCCAGTAACTGGGCTGTGGAGGTCAGATAGGCATTTTTATAGTTACAGTCTATTTTTACGTTATGGTCGACTACATATCGAAGACGTGTTGAATATTTTTTTTAAGTTTTTAAGATTATTTACTACTTGTAAAGTCATCATAACCATACAGCGATAAAAGAGTTTATGAAGAGTGGTTTCTTATTTATTTAGTATCTTTAAAAGAGTTTATGAAGAGTGGTTTCTTATTTATTTAGTATCTTTGTCATTATCTGCCTAGCCTTTTCTCAGCTACATTGAAGTCGGTTTCCAGTCTTACCGAATTATGTGAATACAAGTATTAAACAGGGAGTGCCTGCCTATCTAACCTCCACAACCCAGTTACCGGATAACACAGTACCTCTGGTTACACCCACCAGGAAAAATAGTTGAGTATAATTTAAGAAACAGTATTTTCGTTAGACAAATAAAAACGGCTCTGTAAATACTTAGTTGTTTATATGAACAATGTCCATAAATGGATCGGTCACTCATAATGATTATTATCATCAACTGTTTTTACACATGTAATAACATGTTTCTAAACAGCCAGAAACATTTGCCATCAAACCAAAAAAAAAAATACCCGAGAATAGATTGTCTCACAAATAAAATTAATAACAGCTTTCTCGTGTGACAGTTAATCGAAAGCCTTAATTTTGTTTCGTCCACCGTCAAACTGGGCGTATTTTGTAAAAACTGCTCCTCTGAACACCACCTTATTTTTAACTTCCACGTCATTCAATTTTGTAACTTATCGTTATTGTTTTATGGTTTGTTTTATTGTTTCGGGTGATAAACATATTTTTGTAAAGGTATTCGTTCGCGTCAGTATTTCCTAAGCCTCCATGGGCGGACATTAGGACATTGAAATATTAATAATAATTCATTTTTAATGTTTTGAGGTAAAACTGTTTGAATTTTAATCAACTTCTGACGAATGTGAATTTCGTAAAGTGTCTATGTAATTAATAGTATTGAAATGGATGTTTGCTTGGATATTTTTTATGTAAATATAGTGTTGATTATAGTGTTTGTCTGTTTGGGTAGTTATTTGCCTATAACTGTGGCTGTAATAATATTTAAAGTAATAATAACATTGTGGTTTAAATGCCTATTACTGCCTATTATATATAATGTTTTCAATTTACGTGATCCATCAATGTGAGATTAGCAAACCACCCAAGGTGTTTCTAGCGAAGTGAGACTCATTCATCTCGGCTCATCGCGCATGATTTAGGGAGCTCAACGACACGGTTGGCGCAGTGGTTGAGCCATCGGCTGCTGCGCCGCGTGTTGTGGGTTCGATCCCCGCACGGAACTAATATTTGAATGACCTACAGATAGTTGTTCCGGGTCTGGCTGTTTGTGCATGTGAGTTTAAATGTTTGTAAACGCAACACGATACAGGAGCAAAAAAAAACTGTGTTCAAAAACAAGGTACCAATCTCTAATCATACACGAAATATTTTAAGGAGATGAAAACAAACAACCCAATCTGTACTTGAAATCTGGATGTGTAGCAGCGAGGATGCGGTTGTGTACATACAACAGAAGTGACTCGAGATTGGCCGCACACATCCCTAGCATTCGTTTTTCAGTTTATAGTTATACGTTTTTTGTTTTGTATGCAAGACCAAACCTCCGCTAAGCCACCAGATCTCTTGTCACGCATCCTCAGACGTCCCTGATAGAAACGTATCCTATAAGTCTTATTATTTTAAAGAAGTTTGGGATATATCCTGGTAATACTGAACGACTACTAATAGATAAGCATGTCTTTGCAGACTTTGTTTTTTAGGGTGCTGACGGGACCTTATCAGTAAGCCTTGATCCTCAGTCCGCCCGTCTGTCGACTATCATTACAGCTATAATAAACAGTTTATAATACGATAGATGAATTAAAAAAAAAAAAAAAAAGATTTTTGCTCGGGCAAAAATCTTTTTTTTTTTAACGTTGCAGGATAAATTCCTAGTGTGGGACTAGGAATTTATCCTGTGTCGTGGGTGCGTTTACAAAGCTTTAATTTCACATTCACAAACAGCCAGACCCGGAACAACTACCTGTAGGCCATACAAATATTTGTACCGTGCGGGAATCGAACCCACGACACGCAGCACAGCAGCCGACCGCTCAGCCACTGCACCAAACGTGCCGTCAATTTATCGTTAATAGTAATTCGTCGTTTATCGTTGTATCTCTAATCTTGTAGGTACCTATGATAGTACGGAACCCTTCCTGTGCGACTCGCTATTGCCCGGTGTTCTGTCATTTTCAACCGTGACAATTGCAAGTAACGTATTTCCATTGCTGGGTTAAAGGCACTATGGTAGCATGCCAACTATATTTATCCCGTTATCTTTGTCCTTAGAAATTAATAACAGCAATTTCTATTTGACATAATTTGCATAACTGCAATTGTTTTTAATCCATAGTATCTAAATGCAATGACAATAAAATTTCAGTCATTAACGTGAGGTGAAGAGGCCATGGTTGTACAAAGCTCACCCTGGCACTGTAATTTCAACCTAACCACGCTCTCAATAAGAGCTATAGTCAATATTGCAAAGAATAATGAAAAGGATTGTCACGTTCCTCAGCCAAATTAAAACTGCGATCTGGAAAATGGATTTTCGACTTTATACTCTTTAGAATAAGAGTTGCTAGCTCTTTGTATTCAAAGTTTGTCAGCAGTAGACTATAGATTTGCATAATTTGAGTAATTAAGGTAGCATGCAAATGAAGACTAACAATAGCGTTGTGTACAATTAGTGACAAGTTGTGACTGACAACGATGGTATAAGTCAGGAAACGTAACGTTTTGTAAGTATTGTATAAACTCATCATCTGCCTAGACTTTTCACAACTATATTGGGGTCAGCGTCCAGTCTAACCGGATGCAGCTGAATAATGGTGTTTTACATGGAGCGACTGCCTATCTGACCAACACGATACCCCTTGGTAAGACTGGTTGTCAGACTTTCGGACTTCTGACCAGCCGTAGCGACTGTCAAAAATCTACAAATGACAGTCAGGAACAACGGCTTAGCGTGCTTTCCGAGGCACGGCGGAGTCACGATATGTTACGAATGGTCACCCATCCACAGACTGACCTCGGCAAGCGTAGATTAACCACGAGCTCCACCAATGGATTGTATAAACTAATCTCACGATAATTTTCATGTTTCATTACATTACGTTACGTTAATAAACATAAAATCACGCCTTTATTTCCCCAAAAGGTTAAAACAGAGATTTACCTAAACTTATAACACCCACATTTTGCCAGTTATGTTTATATTCCATGGAATATGGGGCGAGCCTTTTGCAATCAACCGGGCACAAATTCAGATCCCGGGCTGCAATCGAGGAATCCCAGATCGAAAAACCCAGTAATACTTCGCCCGACCCAGGAATCCAACCCAAGACCTTATGCTAAGCAGTAGTGCTACGTGCGAACACAATGCCAAATTAAAAGAAAGTCGTATACGAAATAAACCCATATACTTGTCAAATACTTAATTTTCCAACACACATTTTCCAAGAAAAAGGAAAAAGGGTTACAAGAGTAGAGGGAGACCCAGGAAACGATGGATGGATTGTGTGAAAGTTGATATGGCTAAGAAGGAGGTGACTTTTGAGATGACAGGAAAAAGATATTGTGGAAGAAGAAGACATGCTGCGCCGACCCCAAATGAAATTGGCATAAGGGGATGATGACACATTTTCCAAAAAAAAAACAGTTAGGGCTAGCTTACCAAATACAATTCAACGGTTATGAATTTATTAAGCTCTCAACCCTAAAATGACAAGCCATATCGAAGTCCATGTCCCGTTCAAGAAAGACACAATTTCCACGATTATTCATCGTTCCTCCTCAATACTTCAGAATGCTCAGTAGTTCACTGCAATACTCTCTCACCTAACAAGTGGCTACACAACCTGTCACTACCCTCGTAACTAACCTTTTAATTGAACAACTCCTTTCTAGCTGACGCATCAGGCTACCTTGTAAGTCCGCTAAACAAAACAACTGCGGCCATAAACCACTCTATAAGTCCACCATCTAGCCGAATTAACTGGCAGTAAATCTATCGAACGATCGCTTTTAGACCGATTTATTTTATACACGGAAGTGTGACCTACATGATCGGGAGATCGGTCGATCAGGAATACACTTAGCATTTTAGTGTTATGTTTTGAACGGGTGATGGGTGGGATTTGACTTAATTTTTAGAAGATTTGTTGGAGTTATGAAGGTATGTTTTTATTAATTTTGTTTTAAGAAGGAACGCATGCAACAATTTTGAATAAAAGCATGATGAAAGCCCTCCATTGTATGTACTTCAATGAACAATGGTATTATATTTAAAGAGTACAAAAATACGTGATTTACAAGTCAACCATTTTCTTTAACCTTTCTAATAGCATAAAATTGGGCACAAAGTACTCTATAATTCTATAAAAAAATCTCTCTAAATTCCTATTGATATCTTTTCCTACCACGACAACAAAAACCAAATTTTCACAATTAAACAACACAAAAACTACATTCCCATCAATGAACCGGCCACTATCAGTTCCAAGAACAGTTTCCGAACTGTTACTCAAACGCTTAACCCTCTCGCGGCGCCTGTATTTTTCCAACGAAAACGCCACAAACGCCAACTTGTAACAATTTCAGCGACTACATTAAGACATAAACCACGCTTCGGATTCCACTGAAATTGCTCACGGCATTCTATAAATCGGACGCACTCGACGACCGTTCGGTCTATTTCGGTAAAAATAAATAAATATGTGCGCGAGCGGCCGCACTCGTGGATGTACCCGAGATGTGGCGTTACTGCTGGATGTGTCTATCTGGAAGGAGAACTTTTGAATGGCTTGCTTAGTAAGATATTATTTTCTTTAGTGACGTAGTTTTTTCTTTTGATATAAAATCGTTGCCCCACACTAGGAATGCCTTCTGTATCGTGGGTGCGTTGACAAACATTTAAGCTCACATACGCAAACAGCCAGACCCGAAACAACTGCCTGTAGGCCATACAAACATTTGTTCCATGCGGGGATCAAACCCGCGACACGCAGCGCAGCAGCCAATCGCCCAGCCACTGCGACGACCATGCCGTCAAAAAACGATATGTGTGGTGGTTCGTGGTGGTTTAACAGCTGGTGATGGCATCTTTGGACCGAAGTCGATAGAGGCAGATTATCCGCTTAAAAAGGGTCTAGTGACCACGATCCTCAGTAATGAAGAACCGATTAATGGAGAGGATATCAGCCACATCCGTTCTCCCTACATCATTGCTGAGCGCACGACAAGTCATCCAAATATAGCGGCACTTGATAACGACGTATTAGACGAATAAATGTTTTACGTCCGCCGGTAAGTGTTCCATATTTATAATTTTGGTTTTCGAACGATGATGGAACGTCGATCGGTTTCACTTCCTGTGTCTTTGAGGCGTCGCGGCGGGAGGGTTGAGTACTTGACAGTACCTATGTAAGTTCAGACATCATTGAAATTGTGTGAGGTCTACAAATTTGAATGTTTCAATAAAACGATTAAATATGTACCTATTTTAAAAATTGATTTTTATTTGCGTTATTACTGAAGGTTTTCACCGTCATCTTTAACATCTCAGCGGAGAGACATCCAGCACTATTCTCCCTATAGCGTCACCACATCTACGAGTCCTATGCTTTTCACTCCCAACGGTCTCTCTTGGCCCTCACTATATCATCGATGTCCCTTGCTTTCAACACAAGATACTCATCCCGCTATGCAATCGGCACTCCAGAATATTTCTGGCCACATCATCCATCTTTTCCTAAGGTTGTTATCAGGATAGGGGGTCATGACATAAATATAGCATTTTCTGGATGACATACCTTCACCTATAAGATAGGTCATTAACGACTACCGCCTGACTCCAAGAACTAGGAAAACCGGATTTTCTGGTATTTCATGGAGATATCCTCAAACAGTATCCAGGAAATTAACTCATCGACGGAGCGTCCATTGTGCAAATTTTGGTAAAACAGTACCTCTTGTCAAAAATTAATCAACATTCTTAATTACATACCCCACACTAATCAGTTAAATACGGACAGTCCTGCTAATGTCAAAGCGGCCGTTAAATTACAACAAGCGGCGCATGAGACTTAATAATCGACCGAGCAGCTTGTGTGACGCCCATCGCGTTACACAGACTGGGACGCTAAGGTTACCAGTTGTCAGGCAATTTGAAGGATATAGTCCTACTGAGATTTTTCCGGCAGTGAAGTTTGGAATAATTGTTTTTGTATTTTTGATTTGATATCCTTTTTAAGGCATGCATAAATAACCAGACTGGGCATTCGTACAAAAACATAAAAAAAGAAAATTCATACAAGCTAAGAAGTAAGGGTAAGGTAAACAAAATAGCTTTAAGGAATACTAATCAATCTTCCAGTACTTATCATGAGTATTGAACGAAACTTCGGACCAACAGGTAACGCCATCTATCTCAATTAGCTGAAACTATCCCCACCGTCATTGTATCTTTCGCTAAATCCTACTTTTCCTTTTATATTCCTGGACTCTGATTTTCTTATGTCTTCCTTTGCATCATTTAAAGCAGTGTCCCGTCATCTCATCAAGTCTGCTCGCTCTACTTAAACGTGGGAACAGTATGCGCAAACGCAGCCGAGGCGGCGCGGGCGTGGTCAGCCAGCGCTTTGTTTTTCAAATAATTTCCGGACGCCCGTTTTTGGGTATTACGATTTTTCGTCCGGCCTGATGATTTATGTTTATCGGTGGTACAACTAATTATCTTCGGGAGTCTAAGCTCTTGTCCTTGGGGGCGTGAACTGTTCAGCCTCTGTATAAGAAAAAATACTCTCTTTTCTGGTGAACTTAATGTCCAAAGGGGCGGTTAAAGGTTTATATGGGCCTCAGAACCTGGAACAAGATATATATATTAAATAAAACATAACATCACGCCTGTATTCCCTGACGGGTTAGGCAGAGTTGTATCTCTATAGATACCTACAACTCTGCCGGAACTCTTAAAGATAACCGAAAAAATATAGGTGTACCTACTGTTAGGTACACCTACATTTTGTCGGTTATCTTTAAGTCTCATGTGTAATAGGGAGCGAGCTGATGACAATAATCATCAACCTGGCATAAAACCCGATTCCGGATATATCTATATCGTATCTACTTAAGATACTGAGAAATGTCTGATGGAATAACCCATAAGTACCTATCACTAAAAATAGCAGCATAATGAAAATACGGAAAAGGTACTGTAAGTTGCTTATCGTAACCTCATCCATTTCTGCTACTGCATTTAATAAATATTTATAATTCAATTCGCTAAAGTTTTTAGCAATTTCAACAAAACTATAAACATCAATATCACAAATAAAATCACTTAAAGTTGGTACCTCACAGAAGGACACACCATTTTTACTTTCATAATTGCTTTTGAAAAAAGAACACAAAGGCACCGGCCGTTCACAAAAAGGTAATCGATTAGGATCGGAACGATTATAAGTTGAATCGATTATCCAATACATTCGAGTCCCGTGTCACCCATAACTAATCGGTGTGGACCACAAACAATGGTATTTCTTCATCACGAACAAAAACGGTGTGAGGCAGAATATGGGATTATGAAGTATTGATACCTAGAGCCGTATACAGGGCGTTTGAAAACCTACAACGTGTGATCATTTTTATCAAAGCTTTTTAAAGATAAAGATAGTTAAGTAATTGAAGTTATCTAGTTTGGTTAGGTTAGGTAGACTGATGTCAATAAATAGGTATATATGGCACTGACTCGGCTAGTACCTATGCACCGCGTTCTATCTACCTACGTATCAGTATTATATGTAATTACCAATTAATCCGAAAAAAAACATCTTACGATGCCTCATCTTATTTCAATCTACGCCAAACTATTTTAGGTCAGCATAGAATCATTCAAATTTAGAACACCATCAAGTCTCGAAGACCAAAGAGGCTACATTCATGTTCAACCAAACTGCCACTGACTACTCACACTAACGTATTAACAAAAGATAACCATCTCTAGGCGCTACAAAGAATCTCGTGAGCCACTTAAATAACAACCGGATTTAAAAAATAAAGGAGAGAAAAGATTGACACGCTCTACACGCTGTATGTAGCGTGCTTGTCAGCGGGGGAGGGCGCTTAGTTCATCGGATCAGCAGGACGCGGCGCCGGCGCAACCTTTGTACCCGAGAACAGTCGAAGTTAGCCGAATGGTTTGAGTTCGGCTATAGATGGACATAAGGTAGGTAGGTACTTATTAGATAGTTGTGAATGTTTCTAGTAATAGAATAACACATTACATCACGCCCGTATTCCTCAAAGTGATAGATAGAGGTGTACTTTTAGCACTCACATTTCACCAGTTATGTTTATGTTCCGCCGGACTAATGGGTGAGCCAATTACCGTCAACCGGGCAAGACTCCGGGCTGCTACTGAGAAATTCTACCTGGGAAACCTTAACAACACTTTTCTTGACCAGTAAATGGTAATAAAACGAGTTAGAAAAAGAAAATGCTTTCACAACACCAATCGAAGAAGTCGCCAAATATGAGAGAGAGAAAAAAATAAAACGACACAGGGCCGGTCACCCAACACCGGGTGAAAGTCCCGGTTAATGCTTTTAAACGTGACAGAGTGACACCGACGTCCGCGCGTCCGAAACGGTTAATTTAGAACGAACGTGGGTGGCATTTAAACGGCGATTTGTGATTTGGTGCAATCAGCCGGTTCTTATTTTGAATTGATTTATTCGAATTTGAGTGAAATGGTAATTTTATGACTCGTGTTGGCATCAAGTGGATGGGTTCTCTAGGATAATTTGTGTCACATGTACCCAGCAGTGGATTAGACCTGAAAGTTTCCACTAACTGGCACACAACACACACTACTACAATTTGGCAGTTGGTGGTAGATCCTAGAAATACGTACAACCTAAAAAAAAAGTGAGAAAAAACTTTCATTAAGCACAGACTTAGGCACACAATGATATTACTAAATATGCATAGCAAAAAATGAAATAAATAAATAAATATTGCTGGACAATCCACACAGCATCATCTAGCCCCAAGCTAAGCAGAGCTTGTGTTATGGGTACTAGATGACTGATATACCTAATACAATACATTACATAGATATATATTTTTTATTATACATAGCAAACACCCAGAACACCTGGAACAAATCTTTGTAGATCGTACAAACATTTGTCCCAAGGTGGGAATCGAACCCGCAACCTCCTGCGTCGCAGGCGGACCTTCGCCCGCTGCGCCACATCGGTCGTCAAAAATCATAATTTCAATAATAATAATTATTACAAAAGATTTTTTTATGTGCCTTACTTACTTTAGTTCAGAAAAATGCCAGACATCTAGTGTCTGACGCTGGTTTTCAACAGAACCTGGAAAAAAAAATACTCCAGCGGATCATAATCGAATACACCACAAGTTTCAATCAAAAGAATTTTAGAGAAAGCTTTATCCTTCCTTTACATTGTATCAAAAATCCCCTTAACAACCACCACATACCAGGACCTCCACATTCAATCCACCATCCACAAAAGTTCTCACAGAATCAATACTTAAAAAAAAACGACTCATCATCCCTTTGACGTCACTCCCGCCTCGCACCTTCCATCATTACCAGTTCTTAATTGCTACAAAATGTCCATCCAGTGTCGTCTGGTGTCACAAAAAGTATAATTTCTGTTACATCATGATATTTGATGAGTCTCCGTATATTCTGCGGTCGCCTTTGATTCTTTGTATCATTGGAGATGGTAATGACATTTAATAGAATAGATGCGAGCGTGTTTTGTTTGGGTAATGACAATGTTGGTTTATGCTCTGTTTTTATTCAAACATATTATTTAGGTAGGTACTAGCTGTTACCCGCGAGTTCGTTCGCGTTGAGTTTAATAAAAATATTTGTTTTCTGTTTATTTGAGTCGGATATTGATCTTAATTTGGGTTTTGGTTTGTTTTTGCGGAATTCTATTTTTTTTTATTAAATAAATTGGGTATTGATTAAAATTTCAGGGGTTTTAATTTGTATGCGCGGAACTCTACCTATTTCTCAAAAAAAAACCGAAGTTAGGTACTTTATATAATATCAGGTGCTATCTGCCTGTGAAAGTTCCGTCAAATTCGGGCTAGCCATTTCGGAAATCAGCGGGAACAAACAGACAGACATACAAGTAAAAATTTAAAAAAAATGTGTTTTGAGATAAATACCGTATCTATATAACCTATGTATCTACTAATTTGGCTTTACATTAATTACCATTACCAAAAAACACTTCAAATTTTTTAATGTTTTCGATGATAGGTAACAGTAGATAGTGTTTGTGGCTTTATTTCTTTGCATTCGATATTTACATAGGCTCAAGCCTTTTTCACACAAGGGTAGGCATAAACTACAGAACGCCACCTGCTTCGACCCTTACAAAATCCTTTTGCTTCGTTTACGTTCGTACATTCTAGACATATACGCAAGCCAGTTGCGGATACTACGCATACGCACCCCGATCTTCCTGAAGATATTATCACCAATCATAATCAACTTAGTTTAATCTATTTATCTAATTAGCTTGTCGTGTCCCACTGCTGGGTTTGGCCTCAATCACCTCTTCCCACACCCGTCTGTCCATTGCTAGATACTTTCATTGATTGAAGTCAAGATCGTCCGTCCATCTTCTTCTTGGAGTATAACATAGCACTAAGTTACCGAATTTTTTACGGGTCACCCTTTCAGTGGTTTAATTTTACGTAATTGTCTTTATTTTGATGACTGAATTTATTTCCTGTGGAATAACAACTAATAGCAACACTTAATATACTAAGCACCTAAAAGTTACAAAATGGTCTTAAATTTATGGTTACAATAAATAAATAAAAACAACTTCTTGCCCATCATAAGCATTAAAATGAGGTTAATTACCTTATTTTAATCGATACTAATGTAATAATCGAATACAAATCAAGTTATCTATTTGTTTTTTAAATTAATTAATTAAATAAATCATTTTCTAATTCCACGTTTAAGACTATTAATAAAACGAGCCGACAACTGGCCATCCTATCTCTAATTAATTTTGAAAGTGTTCTTTTTTCGAACCAATTCCAAAAGTCATTTAAAAAAGAAACATTTAATTCTCACACGTGACATATGTAGGAAAAAAAATCCTTTTGTATTCCGCTCCAATTTCCTTCAGGATCTCCGAAGCGATGACATTGCTGATTTTTGACACCTCTACCTTACCGACTGACGCTTAAGTATCATTGAATTTTCAACTCTAACTTATAGCGGACCATGACTCAAATTCTCATGAATACAGTTGATACTGCAGACTTCATCCCATTTTCATGTAACCGCTCTTGTGTAACCGCAATAAGGTTCAATTTCCATTGCTAATTCGATTTCCAATTTCAAACTTAAGTTGGTTGCACAAAAGCTATCAAGGACCGTTATTAAAAAAATAAATAAAGGCATGTCCTCACACTTCTGATGACAAAAAAATAAGGATGGCACGTTAATTTTGCATGAAATGACTTTGACGATGGAAGGTAAGGTTGTGAAGTAGCTATTGTCAGAAGAATGATTCTGCGCATATGGTCCAGCAAGATGACAGGATGGAAGATGACACCATAAGGTTATTTTCAAAACATCAGCGTGCACCTAGCCTTTTCCCGACGATGCTGGAGTTGGTTTCCAGTCTAACTGGATGCAGCTGAATACTACCGTTAAAATAAGTGTCTATCTCAGGGGTAAGTTCCGTATTTTTAAGAACATTCACATTCTAATCGAAGCCTCAATCTGCCATGATCATCATCATCAGGCTATATTAGTCCACTGCTGGACATAGCCCTCTCCTAATGATCGCCATAGCGCCCTGTCTTCAGCTTGCCGCATCCAACATCTGCCATAAACATGTCTAATTTACCTATATTTTTACGAGTTTTGAGTGTCGCTAAGATGACGACAAGATTTTAAACAATTAAATAATGGCCTTCTCTGATATTTATTGGCAAGACTTTCGTGATGTTGACTAAGTATGGCAACCCGAAACGACTGTGAAAGATCTATAAATGACAGCCATCGGTTTGACGTCGTTTCTGAGGCACAAAAGGCTGTAGATATCCACGGGCTAGCTTGACCTTAAAGATAGACTTAGGAGCTATTATTTATATGCCACGAGCCCCTCTATTATTTTCAAAACAGGATAAGTAACACAAATGAACAGTTTACAGAAATTTGTGTTAAAAGATGTTGTTTTTGAAATGTCATAAAATAATTAACCGCTGCTCAATACGAGTAGTTGATCACATTTATATCAAAATGCCAAGCTTGAAGTCATCAAGAATATATCTATTGATACCAGACCATACTAGAGAGGCCTATACCAAACCTTGACGACTGTGTAGCACAGCATCGTTCTGGGCCTGTGTCAGTTGCATCCAATTTCATGTAACTCACAGGACTGCAACTTTCACAATATTTCAATACTAATACAAGTCTACTCTCTTTATCTGGTCCAATAAGCAATCAAGTTGGAATTTATTCGGTATCGCTATTCTAATACGATCACGCTTCCAACAAGAATTCCAAATTAATAGCTACGTCACAACTCAGTTTAAAATACACATAGGCGTGACGTATAATGCCACATTAAAAAAAAGTTTTGACTCAATGTATTGACGTAATCTTTTGATTACGTAGGAAAATAAGTGTCCAATATTTTTTGAATAATCTACCTGAGGGACCTACAAATATTTTTAGCATATTTCCAACAGGGATGCCTGTTGGAAATATGCTTTTAAATATAGAGTAGGTCAGAAAGTTATAAAAAAAAATCTCATCTGGTCCAGCGAAATCTCTTAGGTACTGAGATAATGTGAAAATAGGTACGTCAATGTCTGGCTGCCTAAAAGTTGCCGATAAAATATTTCCCTCAAGACCTTATCCTTGTCTTTTGAATATTTTAATAGCAACGCAGACATGTTGGTATAAACCTCGATACGATACGTGTATCTTAACAATTCTGACAGTCGCATGTAACTAATCCAATTATTATTTATTTATTTTGTCTTCTTATGTGTTAAGGTGTTTTATAAAAACCAATTTACAGAAATAAAAATAAAATCAAAATGGTATGTGACTTTTATAACACAAATGGCCCGCCCAGTAGTGGTAGCATTGGCAAACTCACTTACAATTATTGTTGTTATTACACAACCCCTCCTATCGTCTCTTGAGTAGGTACTTGAACGTAGCAGGTGGTGTTCTGTTTCTCCCCACCCCCCATAGGATAAGGCATGAGTTTTTGATGCAGCCTTGTCAATACTCCTTAAGCCTTTAAACACAAAAAAAACTTTAGGTAATAACACCACCAAGTTCTATGAAATCTATTCCTTCAACCACCAATCAACCCTGACCTCTCCCATTTGTCCACTAAGCATCTCTTCAGTGACCAAAGCAAGATTGGACGGTCTTCTTACACTGGCCACAATTTATAGTGTATTGTGGTCTTTGAGTCTGACGGTATCTTCTAATTAAGACGTGGGGACATAAAGTAGAAAAAACCGGTCAAGTGCGAGTCGGACACCAAGTACCGTCGTACCGTCGTAGGTACAGACGCCAGCACATCAAGCTACAAACTGTCAGATATTCCCAATTGAACATGAACCTTATTCTTTTGTCATAAAATTGAAAACCTATCAAAAAAAATTGACACGTAGGGGAAGCTTGATGTGCTGGCCTCACAAGATTTCTCGTACCTAAAAAGGGGTCGTGCCGTCGCATCGAAGGTAAGTTGAAATTGAATCAAAATCCTGTATCTTCTAGGTAGGACTTAGATATTATTTTTATTCGTTTTTGTTTCATTTAGCGGCGAAACAAATACTTATACACTCTGTGAAAGTTTGAAATATCTATCCATAACGGTCTTCGGATACAGCTCTGTTTTCTTTTCTTTTTGATTAAACGTTGACCCACACTGGGAATTTGTCCTGTGTCGTGGGTGCGTTTACAAACATTTCAACTCACATACACAAACAGCCAGACCCGGAACAACTAGCTGTAGGCCATACAAATATTTGTTCCGTGCGAGAATCAAACCCGCGATAGCGCAGCAGCCAATCGCTCAGCCACTGGGCTAGTCGTACCGTCTAACAAATAGATAGACGGAAGAACAGCAGAAGCTTAGTTAACACCCTTTGCGTACGGAACCCTAAAATTAAGAAAAAAAAACAATATAATTACCATGACAACACGTTTATGGTGCAAGCTATGGCCCATGGGGTTGTATGGGGTTTTATTGATAGTGTTTATTTATTTATTGAACATAATGATGGGATCGTTCTCGGGTTTTTGTACTGAGATTTTTAATATGTATGGAACCTAGGTCTACCCAACTTCTACAGATTTTTCTCAACTAAATTGGGGTCGGCTTCCCGTCTACAGGTACCGTTTAGTACCAGTATTTTACATGCCCCTTGGTAAGACTGGTTGTCAGACTTTCAGGCTTCTGACTACCCGTCACGACTGTCAAAAATCTACGAATGACAGACGGAACCAACGGCTTAACGTGCTATCCGAGGTACGGAGGAGCCTGGATATGTTACGAACGGTCACCCATCCACAGACTGACCTCGGCAAGCGTTTTTTTTTTCATTTATTTAGCAACGAGCTCCTAAATCAAATGCCCCCATTTGATTTAGGAGCTCATTGCTAAATAATCGTGTACCTACTGAAAGCATGTCAACAGTATCTGAGTCTATGTATTCCACCCTGTATTTTACCTGCCTATAGCAAGTAGAGTACAGGCTATTGACCAAATATTATACCCGAAACTATTTGCGATATTTGCAGTGCCCCATCGTACCTATGGAGCGGCGTATCGCTTCCGTTTAGTATCGCGCCTCGAGCTGTTACCACTTCCGGTGCGGATCTGTGTGTTTTGTGTGTTTGTTTATTATGAATACCTACCTACGTTTAGATAGATAGATATGTGTTTATGTTTGTGTGAATACCTACGTATAAATAGATAGATATGTATTTATGTTTGTGTGAATATAGTTTACGTGTCACAAGTAATGGGTATGTATGGTAGTTATAGACTCCAGCACATCAAGCTATGTTTGTGTGAATATAGTTTTCGTGTCCCAAGTAATGGGTATGTATGGTAGCTATAGAACCGAACTGTCAGATTTTCCCAATTGAACATGAAGCTTATTCTTTTGGAATAAGAATAAGGTTGGAAACCTATCAAAGAAATTTGACACATTGGGGTAGTTTGATGTGCTGGCCTCTGGAATACCTACCTACGTATAGATAGATAGATAATAGGTCTTTACCTATGAAATTGCCGTTTTGTATGAAAAAATTTAAATGAATTTTTTTCATGTATTTTTTATTTGTATTAATCGAAGTAATCACCCATGCAATCAATGCATCTTTGCCAACGCAGTGGCAGTTTATTGATGCCCTTCTTAAAGAAATCAGCTGGACGGGAGGCAACAAATTCTTCAAAGGCATTTTGTACTGCCTCTCGGGTATTGAATTTTTTTCCCGCCAAGAAGTTATCCAAATTCTGGAAAAAGTAGTAGTCTGTAGGCGCAAGGTCTGGTGAGTAGGGCGGATGACGGAGAGCTTCCAACCCCAGTTCTTGCAACTTGGAGACCGTCTGCTGTGCAGTATGAGGTCGCGCGTTGTCGTGCAGGAGCAGTGGAGACGAGCGATTGACCAATGCTGGTTGGAGATGTGCCAGCTTCTCCATCATTGTGTTCAATTCTTCACAGTACACATCTGCAGTAATGCTCACCCCGTTTGGTAAGAAGCTGTGTTGAATCACACCGGCGCGGCGGCGCTAGACCACCAAACAGTGACCATCACTTTTCTTGGGGTAAGTTTTCGTTTAGGGCATTGTTTAGGTGCTGAACCAGGATCCAACCAACTTGCTGAGCGCTTGCGGTTATCAAACAGAATCCATTTTTCAGGTAACAATGCAGGTAACAAAGCGGTTCAAAATTCCTTCATTTGTGTGTCTGTTGAGCAGTGCAAGGCACGTCTCGACGCGTACTTCGCGCTGGCGATCATTGAGTTCGTGGGGCACCCATTTGTCAAGCTTTTTTACCTTGCCAATTTGACGCAAATGGACCAATATTGTTTTGACGCTAACGTCGAAAGCTGCTGCTAATTCAGCCGTAGATTGTGTATCATCAGCTTCCACACTCGCCTTTAATTCGTCATTGTCGACCAAAGTCTTCGGACGACCGCGAGGTTCATTTTTCAGGTCGAAATTTCCAGAACGGAAGCGAGCAAACCAATAACAGGTAGTGCGTTGGTTTGTAGTATTAGCTCCGTAAACGTCGTTGATGTTGCGTGCCGCTTGTGCCGCGTTGCTGCCACGACGGTACTCATATTCCATAATTACTCGAATTTTTAACGTATCCATGATGACGAAAAAGATTTAAATGCGATGAAAATGTAACACTAATCAATAAACAAATGACTACTTTTGGAAAAAAAAATCCATGTTTTTAAAATAAAATTAATTTGAAATTAGAATTCTTAGCCAAACAAAAAATATTTTGATTTGAAATGGCCAGTACTGCAGAACGGCAATTTCATAGGTAAAGACCTAATATATATTTAAATTTGCGTGAATATAGTTTTCGTGTACCAAGTAATGGGTAGGTAGGTAGGTACCTCGCTACAATTACTTTTTTGGAGTAGTAAGTAGAACCTAGTAGAGTACATTTTTATGTATTTGTCTTATTAAAGGTATCGAAAGTTCCTTGTTAGTAGATACTTATGGAATAACTTAAACCTTTCCTGACGTAAGTAATTTATGTGAAATCAAATAGTAGGTACATAAGTAAGTACTAGGTTTCCTTCTTTCTTTTCTTTTATTTCCATAGGTATCTGTTGGGAATCGTTGATTGAATTATCAACAGTCAATTTACATCAATTGACTTTTGTTTATTTTTTTTAATAGTTCATACCTTTTGCAATAGATGGCGCTGACTATTCCTATTTTATTGCTTCCACCAATAAGGTTTGTAATTTACAACTGCAGGTATTAATGTTTGGTAGGTTAGTAACTACCTACCTAAGTACTTAGTTAGAAGATGGAGAGTACCAAAGTACCTACAGAGGCCAGCACATCAAGCTAACTAATGTGTCAAATTTATTTGACAGGTTTTCAACTTTATCACTTTATAACTTTATCACACTAGATTTGTGAAAATCTGACAGTTTTTGGTAGCTTGATTTGCTGGCGTCTGTAAACACCTAATGGGTACTTTTGTCAACGTAGTAAGTTTTTCATCATTGTAGGCTAGATAGTTATCTAGTTACCTGTTCAGGCAAATAGTAGGTATTCTACCAAGTCGTAAAACTTGATATATATTAACGAGTTTATAACACATTAGGTGCTTTTAACTTTTAACAATACTTTTAACCCCAAAATGTAATGTCAACAGTGACGGATTAAGACTACTTGATGCACTAAGCAATCCACGCCCGTGGGCCCCCCTATCCGAATGTCAACTAGAATCGGTGTTTATACCTTTACCGCCTAAAAACATTAGTTTAATGTGTAAAACGCGCGAATTTTCAAATTAGTCATAGGTAAGTACTTAGAAACTTTTTTTGGTGTGGTTTTTAGGGACGTGATGCCGTAAGGACTGATTTTTTTTGTGCTTCTTCTGATGCCCCCCTAGACGTGATGCCCCCCTAGACGTGATGCCCCCCTAGACGTGATGCCCCCCTAGACGTGATGCCCCCCTAGACGTGATGCCCCCCTAGACGTGATGCCCCCCTAGACGTGATGCCCCCCTAGACGTGATGCCCCAGGCAATTGCTTAGATTGATTAAGGGTTAATCCGTCACTGAATGTCAACCAACACTGTAGTCAGCCAAGCTCGGTCCCACACGCAGCTTCCACAAAAAAATAAAACAAAAGTAACCGAACCACGTCACATAGGCGTGGACGATCTTTCCCGATGTCACCACGATGTCATTGGGTGCGCGCGACGTTTCCCATTGGTCGGCAGTGTCGCGAAGGCCGCGCGACATCGCCTATTGGTAGCATTTGTCACAGCGTAGGCGGAGCTTATGTGTTCCAATTTTAAAAATAAATAGTAACCCACGTGGTTTGAGTTTGTTATGTTTTCTTAAGAGAGTTTTCTTTCCTTTTGAGGTTATTTATGTAGTTTTTTCACACACAGCTGGATCAGTAGTTATTTTACATGGAGCGACTGCCTATCTGACCTCCACAACCCATCTCATTACCTTGGTAGGTAAATTTAAAGTACCTACTCCTTGGCAAGACTTTCTGATTTTTCAGTCTTTCGAGCTTTTGACTACTTACTCGTAACGACTGTCAAATGACAGCCGGGTATCAACAGCGTTACGTGTCTTCCGAGAAACGTAAGGGACTGGGTATGCTAGGTAGGTTAAGGTAATTGACGGTCACCCATCCACGTACTGACCTCAGTAAGCATAGCCTAGGCTTGAAGATTGACTCGTACGTCCCTTATAAACACGACCCCCTGTTATTCAACTAAGTACTTACCTACCTACATGTAAAAAAATCAACATAGGTATGTGGGTATATCCCTACCTATGTAAGTACCTACTTAAGCAGTTACGTATAAATCTATATAGGTCCTACTTGAGCTTTTGATATTAAAATCTTTAAGTGGATTTATTTCGAAACAATGACTCTACCTCAGTACCAAACTACGTAGGTATCTTATATCCATATCCTAGTTTATCTAGGTACTTATCTTGAATTCAACTTGACGGCACGGTTGACGCAGTGGCTGAGCGATCAACTGCTACGCCGCGGGTAGTGGGTTCAATTCCCGCACGGAACAAATATTTGTATGGCCTACAAGTAGTTGCTCCGGGTCTGGCTGTTTGTGTATGTGATTTGAAATGTTTGTCAACGCACCACGACACAGGAGAAATTCCTAGTATGGGGCAAAGTTTAAAAAAAAGAAAAAGAACTTAAGTACGAAAAGTAATAGGTAAGTAGGCATCTTTAAGATGTCAAACGTCAAATTATAGGAGTGGCTGCATACACAAGATGTCAAACGTCAAATTAATGTCAACGGTAGAGAGCTGATAGGTAATGAGGAGGGGCGGTCTAGGCAAGGGACTATTCTGGTGTCTCCGTAGCCCGTTGCGACACCAGATATCTGCAGAGACCTCATAAGTAGGTACTTATGAGGTCTCTACCTACATATCTACTCATCTACTCGTACGTATCTACATACCGTTAGGCACAACCATTTTAACACTATCCCAGCCCGTACAAATTAAATAATTATAAAGAAAACCACACCAAAACATAGCACCACGCTCATTGCTATTAAAAACATCGCCCTATAAGCAAAGTGCCATTTTTCTGAACACCGCTAGGCGAGGACGGGGTGTCGCTGCGGGGCGCGGGGGGAGAGCTGTATTGATCGCGCGCCCTCCCGACACCCCAGTCCCGCCAAAAATTGTTACCAGACCAGCGCACATAAAAATGAGAGTTTTTCCTAATGGTACACTCCTAAGGCAGACGCTGTGATGTCCGCAGAGTCTATTTTAAGCACGATTCAAGTATGGAACAAGTTTAATTTAAAATAAATAAACATTGCAATAAAAGTTTCACACAGTTTTGAACATTGGTCCCAAACTAGGCAAGCCTGTATCTTGGGTAGGGGTACCAATATGGATGGTTTGCCATTATACAATTTTACATTACAAAAAAGTAACAAAAGATAAAATGAAAAGTAGTAAGTATTAATAAAAATAATAAAAATAAAAAGTCTGCAAATATCGCTTGACTGTGTGTATGGGTCTAGGAGTGTCTAGTCGTATATTAGAGAAAAACTAGTGTTTACAAGACACAGTAGTGTACAGTCTCATCAACCATAACTTTTTTTTTTTGCGGACGCAGCAACCTACTTGGATGTCGTGCGTCACTAATATTAAGCTATAAGTGTAACCTTTCATGCAAGGCAGATAGGGTCAGACTTCAACTGTGGAACTAACCACTGGTCTAGAGAAAGAATCTTCACTACTTTAACTTTACTAATTTATTATTTTTATTTATTTATTTATTTTAATATAATTTTGAACTTAACTTGTGTTTCTTTCTCTGTATTCCATAACTATACCAACATCAACAAAGTGATAGTGTACGGTGCCTACTACTACTGGCTCTTACAACTAGTCTATAGTTCTCACGGTACGAGTAAGTAGGGGAGACTGAGGAGAATAGAATAGAATATGTCTTTATTTGCTTAGTAATGCAGGTACATTCAAAATAGGATGATAAATAACATAATAAGATCCGTGTACATTCTACCTTGTTGGCATGCTAATACAATAATTATTATACAAAGTTAGTTATAGGGTAAATACTCGTAGGTTATTGGAATATATCATCTAGGAAATCCTGTACAGAATGATAACATTTATCTACGAGTAATTCTGTCAAACATTTTTCAAATTTCATCAATGGCAAGTTTTTCATTTGATTAGGAATTTTATAAAAGATAGCAGGAGCCATACAGATCACACTTTTTTGAGTTGTTTTTTTTTTCAATTTTGTTACATACACCAAATACTACAGACAGAAATCGTAGGATATTATTAGGGTACTAATATCGGTCGATCAATAGGTCATTCTTAACACTTGTGAATGATTACTATAAAGAAATTGTAAGCGTTAAATATTGTGGTGAAAAATCGACATAAGCGTATCAACGACGACCGATGTGGCGCAGCGGGCGAAGGTCCGCCTGCGACGCAGGAGGTTGCGGGTTCGATTCCCGCCTTGCGACAAATATTTGTACGATCTTCAAATATTTGTTCCGGGTGTTCTGGGTATTTGCTATGTATAATAAAAAATATCTATCTATGTAGTGTATTGTATTAAGTATATCAGTCATCTAGTACCCATAACACAAGCTCTGCTTAGCTTGGGGCTAGATGATGCTGTGTGGATTGTCCAGCATTATTTATTTATTTATTATTTATTAACTCAACTTGTTTCAACTCCCCTCATACCGGAGTAAGTAATTTAAGATATTTGAAAACTTAGACGATTACTTATAAGCTACTAGAAGAAGTAATTACTTAAGTACATGTTAGTGATTATAAATTCTAATTACGTAATAAATAAATAAAACAATAATGAATATCTAATCAAAAAATAAATGGTTTTTACAATGTTCCTATTAAATTTCAACGCACTATATCGTCGCCATTTTTGGTTTACGTGGCAAAAGAAATAATACGTGTCCAGTATTTTTGAGCAATCCAACTTTCAGATCAAACAGAATTTTTAAGGACAGTAGGTACCCTATTAAAATTACCTGACGTAGGTACCTACCTATCTAGGTAGCTATCTACTGTATTAGACATGAAACGTTTCAGTAGATTTCCAAACAATGACTTAGTAATATAGTAACTATCGAATACCCTTCTCCTAGTATTCCAACTTCATTATGAATTCATTGAAACTCACTGACACGCTTGGCTTGCATTAAAAATGTGGATAATGCCGTGTCAAACATCGACCGCCAAAGCATCTATATACTCCCTACAGGTATAAGTATACCTGAGAGATGCTTTGACGGTCAAAGTGTGTGTGTTTATACCTGTAGGGAGTACACAGAAGTGTGACAAACTTTGACCGTCAAAGCACCTCTGTGCTCCCTATACCTAGTTATAAACATAGACACACTAAGTACCTATCTGCACATTTTTTAATACATTGATTTGTAGTAAGTAGTAAGTACATACTAAAGCTTTATACTTACCTAATAGGATCTTAGTGTGTGTGTTTATACCTGTAGGAGATGCTTTGACGGTCAAAGTTTGTCACATTTCTGTGTAGGTAACTACTCCCAAAAGGTATCAACACACACACTACAGTCGGGCTATAATACGAATAGCATACATAGAAAAAACTGCTGTCAAAAATTGTATTAACAGCAGTTTTTCTATGGTAGTTATACATATCTACCAGTCTACGAGTTTAAGACAAGAGTTAACTTGAAGTCTGCCACTTAACTTGTTATATAGGTAAGTACCTATTCGGTAAGTATGAAGCTTAAGTTACACTTAACTATAATTACCAATTTCTATATCAATTAATTCAAACCTTAAACTTAGTTATTGTGAATTTCATGACATCGCTTCTGCTAATTAGGTGTCTGTAATTGTCTTCGTATAGGACAGAATAATAAATATATATATTTGTAATTTGAACTCTAATCACCGTGTTTTATGGTTGAATTTCGAGGAAGCAAAATATATTGACGCCTGCTCCGGGATGTCTATTACACCGTGGTGTAATTTATAATACGTTTTCGGGTTTTTTAAATATATTTAGTAAGAGATACGAGTAGGTGTCCAATGCGAGCAGGAAAAATCAAAGTATCTACTGATCAATATTTCAACATAGATTCCTAGGGAAATATCTATGGTAGATAAATCTGTAGATTATAAAAATATTTACACATCATCAAGATACACATTCAACTTAATAGCCTAAAAGGTAATAGAAGGGCAAGGGAAGAAGGAAGGGAGTTAGAGCAAAACTACCTAATATTAAGCTTTTCAATGCAGATTCTCCTTTGCATTTGTAGATACTTAGTTAAGTATAACCACATAACAGCACAGGCTACAGAAGAATATATATACCTTTACCTACATAGGCACATATATAAATAAACGATGTATCTGTCTATTTATCTATATACATGCCCTTAGTTATTCCACGGTGTCACAGTCAGCCAACGCGCGATCAAAACCATAAAACAGTTCATTAAAGGCGATTGGTTCGACTCTAGGTGGACGGTGGCGACCTGCGGCCGAATGTGGAACTAACCGCATTAGACATCCGTCGAGCATTCATTTAATTACTTTTAAAGTTATATCATAATGTGCTGGCGTTTTATATTGTTTTTAATTCCCTTTTATTGTTCCCTGCAAATTGACTTTGTCGTGATGTCATGTCTTAGGTAAGAGGCAATTTCGTGGGCACGGTAACCCTTACGAAAATGGATTATGGCAAGGACATTTTGTCACATCAAAGGTCATAGTTAGCGAACCTAATAAGAATAGAATAAGTACGGGGAGAACATTCTGTCACATCACACAATATCTGTTTTACCACAATCGCATTGAAAGGGTTAAGTTTACTATCCCCATAGGCAATAGCTCTACCTTGGTTATGGATTGCGATCCTTACAATAATAGACTAAGTACGAGGAGGACATTTTGTCTAGTCACAGACTAACTACAATACTTTAACCAAATTGAAAATTGTAAGTTTAGTATCTCTATCGACAATGGTTATACTGTGGTTTTACATTGCAACCTTAACAAAAATAGAGGATAGGAAGGACATTTTGTCACATCACACACACACACTAACGACAATATCTGATACCATCACATTTTGAACGCCAAACGACCGACAAACAATACGTTTTCTATTGTGTCTCTTTGTTTGGCAGTTAAGGTTTTAAGGATAGATAAAATCTATCTCGATAGATATTGATAAGAGTTCTGGCGTTGATTTACACTGCAACTCTAACAAAAATAGACTACTTATGGGAAGGACATTTGGTCGCATAACACCCACACACCAACAAAAATACCTGTTACAAACCCATTAAAACGGTTAATTACACTATCTCTATAGATAATATTTTTAGCTTTATAATATATTGAACCGTTAACCAAAATAGACTATCGAAAGGACATTTTGTCACATCACACACACAAACCAACTACCCTCGCATTAAAACACGACACGACGTGACGACACGGTTGGCGCAGTGGTAGAGCTATCGGCTGCTGCGCCGCGTGTTGTAGGTTCGATCCCCGCACGGAACAAATATTTGTACGACCTACAGGTAATTGTTCCGGGTCTGGCTGTTTGTGTATGTGAGTTTAAATGTTTGTAAACGCACCCACGATACAGGAGAAATTCCTAGTGTGGGGCAACGTTTAAAAAAAAAAAAAGAGTTAAAGTTTCTATTGCGATAGAAAACAGTTCTATCGTAATTCTGATACGTTTGACGATAACATTTTTATGGATGTAATAGATAAAAATCCAATTAAATTTTAAGTTGGAAAAATAATAAAATTACGAAAAGGCTTTTTCCTTAGTAGGTGTAAAATGTTTTATTGTTAGCTTCTGTAAGATCCATTAGTGTTGTAAAAGTAATTAAAACTTGCGAGATCGGAGATCCTTACACTTTTATTTTTATATTTTATTTTCTGTAAGATACGACGAACTGTGCAATTTTATACGAAGTCTCACCGTAACAATTTGGGTGTAGTGATCTATTAGTGTCACCGAGCTTAAATAAGACACTCACACCTCAATTCACAACTCATTTCACCCAAGTATTCACGGAAAGATTTTTACATGACGGTGGCATATTGATTTCTCTTCTTTATACTTATCTGCCTAACGTTTTCCTAACCATATGTAGGGGTCGGCTTATGGTCTAACCGGATGCAGTTAAATACCAGTATTTTACATGGAGCGACTGGGCAGCACGATATTGGTAAGACTGGTTGTCAGACTTTCGAGATTCTGACTATCCGTAAGGACTGTCAAAGATGTACAAATAAATAATAAATAAAATAAATAATAAATAAATGTAAGAAGGATAAAACTTTGTCTGAGGAGTCATTCAGTACTAAAATAAAAAAATAACTGTGCAGTACTTAACACACTATTTCCATGAACATACTTAACCCTACAATATAACCCCTAAAGACATATCCAACCACCCACCACAGACATATGCAACACAAGCAAACAATGGGTTATTAACAGGGGCAGATGCGCGTGCGCCACCTGAACGGAACACTCGCGATCAGTAAATCATAATGTTTGGTAGGTAACGACACGATAAAACACCCAGCGGTGCTGGCTGTTTGCGATGTGACCTGCGCATAAAAAAGTCAAGAAAAAAAAAACATAGCTCTTCAAAAATGTTATTCATACAGCCGTGATAAATAGGAATGTAGATTATGTATTATGTAGACTATGTGGAATGTACAGAGGCCAGAATATCAAGTTATTCCAATCTGTCAAATTTCTATGATAGTTTTTCAACTTTATTACAAATTAAAAAGGTTCATGTTCAATTGGGAAAATTTTACAGTTTGGGATGGCTTGGTGTCCTGGCGTTTGTGCATAACAATAAGTAAAACTTAACATGCCAACATGAAACTACATCTTGAACTTTTGGAACAATTAGTAGGTAAGTGACATATGTTTTATTTTTTTAGAAAAGTAAATAAGACAACATCTATTGTGTTGTATGTAGGTAAGTACTAAATTGTTCCAATAAAAAAAAACATTTATTTCAGGTCACTGACCCATATTAAATTAAATTATACACAATTTTAAAGAACAAGAACAAGTGGCAGTAACCAGCATTTGATGTAACTAAATAACGGCGCACACGAATTTGCAAAAACGAATTGAGCTGAAATCTGAAAAAAGACAGGCCACGAAAATACTCTTACAATTTTGGTGCACAATAAACTAATCCGATTCCCGTTAACTTCTACAACTGAAGCCTGTGATTGCAATAGTTCTCACGATCCGTCAATTGGCATCGAACTATTATCTTCCTTGCCATAGGAAAAAAGTAGGTGCCATTGATTTCATTGTGGACATATAACAGGAATGGCACTACACGTCTGTCGTTACAAAATAATAAGTATAAAAATGCAAATTAGATTGGACTGCTTCAAGCGGAGGATTCAGACGAACAATTACCTGAATCTATTCACTTTTAATAGCCATTTACAAATCCACTAAGTTTATCAAAAGGAAACACCTAAATAGATTCTACCAATTTTGGAGGAAACACAAAAAACTAAGAACAAAAGTTAGACGGTAAGAACTCAACTCCCGGAAACTCAAATCAATCGCAAAAAAATAATTCAAGAAATCATTTCTCCATGAACTATTAATCCTTTTTGCTCCAATATCATTAACCTATTCATTTCGATGAGCGATGACGTGAATGATACATCCCCTTGCGACACAAAAGAGGTCCGTTAGACGCATTAATATTACACCAAACAACACTATTCTATTTCCATGTTTTTTGTGCGCTGACAACATCGAAAATTTCAAATGTCACGCCTCGTTCATCGACAGCGCGGGAAAATAAACGAAAGCAGTTCTTTTTTTAAAACGGGCGCCAGAAAAAAGTTTATTTAAGTTTAGAACATGTTTGGATTGACGCCGTTATATCCTTGCCTGAATCGTTGTATGTTTATTTGTGGAATGTTAGTTCTAATTAGTTCGAAACTTGAATTTATGGTTGATTCGTATTCCGATTAACGCCGAACAAAGTTTGTTGGAATTATCTAAATTAAGACGATACAGACGTCACTCTACGCTTACTTATAGCTTGGCTCATGTAACATTAAATCTTTTAAAAATCCACACAATTCTATTTCGCTTAGCAGGCATAACCGGGTGCTTCGCTAGTTCAATCTCACGATGAGTAGCTATCGCCATACTGCTTCATTTTTTCATCATCCTTAGACCACCGGACATAATCGAGTTTTTGACAAACAATACAGGATGAAATTGGTTCCTTTATTGGTATCCTTTTAAGCACACTGGATTGTGTGTGGGTGTGTTGTTTTTTGAATTTCGATTGGTTACGCGTTATGCCCGATTGTTGATGCACAAAGGTGTGCCAAAGATAAGATAAAGTTTTCGGCAGTCGTCATTTGTTTTTAAATTCAGATGAAATTGAGTTTTAAAGTTTAGTTTAAGTGGTTTTCTAGTTAAAGAGGTTTTATTTGTCATATAGTAAACATTACTTATAGGTATGGCTTGTTATTTTACTTCATTGGAGTCTATTAGAGAGAGGATATTAAGTCCCTCCCTTTAAAATACTAACAGGTTATATTAGGTATAATTAGGTTCTAATACTAGCAAGCTTTTTTTTTCTGTCTCTAAACTCTTTTGCCCATTTTCACTGACCACTTAAATATTTTTCCGCTGTTGGATTTTAAACTAGGCACTGTATAAAACTTCGAAAATTCAACAGTAGGTACCGTTCTATTTACGTGTCACCTAGTGTCAGTGAAAACGGGCAGAAGTAGGTAATAAGTTACCAATGATAGACAATATTACGTATTCTAGTACCTATACTTATGTTAGTATTCAAGTTAAGGACAATGAACTCTTCAAATAAACAACTCATATAAATTCAAGTTAACGCTGACGTATTTTCATTTCATTAAGTACCGACAGAACAAAAGCAGACTCCTCCAATCAACAATCGCAGTACAGAAGTGTCCCGTTCCCATCGATGGTAACCGCCCGTGGCCGAAACAAGGCTGTAATTACACCGATCACATTTACCAATGTAAATGTACTGGTGTGTCCCGACATAAATCATGTTGCGGTCATCTGCCGCCCGCGGCGACACTAGCCAGTGACCAGTGGAGACTGAGCTGGGATGTGGAGGCCGTATTTGTTATATTATATGGCGGGCTTTTGTTGAAACTAGTATTAGTTCTCCGCCGATGAGTATAACATTTTTTTTTGTTGGAAATGATGTTGTGAAAGAACTATGCTCAGCTTCCCACTTTGGGTCTGAAAATTGATTAAGACCTTACCTGCCAGAGAACGAGACACGATAGAAAATGTATTGTTTGTCGGTCACCTAGCGTTTAAGATGTTAAGTAATTATTTTGTCTCTTGACGACGTTATATCTTTATCTTTGGCAGAGCTGAAATCTTGGAATTGCGAAATCAGATACTTAGTATCAGAAATTAGACTAGATTATCTTGAAATCTATACAGAAGCCTATCGACTCGAGAGTAAAATTAATATTTTACACCATTGACAGCCATAGATTACATAATTTTTCATGCCTCGTAAGTTCTGCAGTCTGTTGTTCGCTAAAATAGTTTCATGAAGCTTCTACACCGTTGTCTATTATATAAAACTAAATAAAAAATGTACATCGCACAGTTCAATCTATACTGGAGGGCGTTCAAAAGTGTATCAACGCATTATGCGTTCGTTTTTTGAATCAGCGGGCGCCTGACAGATGCAAGTAATGCCATGTGCACCATTTGATATTGAATTATTGTTCTGGCAACATTTTGATAATGTAGGGTCGATGTATTAAAGTGGGGATTAGTAGGTGGGTATATGGGGATTATAGATAGCGTATTATGGTGCAGTATGCTACTGTTAAATGGATACTTTTATTTGCCTACTAGTCATAAAAAGTCGAGTCACCTAGTAAGGTTACTAGTAATATGGTCCACAATCTTTTTTAACATTAATATGTTCATAGAGATGTCGGACCCTCATATTAAAATTATGAATGAAAAGTTTTTGCTTATAAAGTTTTTTTTTTCAAGAGTGATGATAATAAAACATGAAAGGAGAGAGTACCTTAAGCACTAACAGATTTTTTCAGCTATGTTTAAGTTCGATGTACCTTACTGGAGGTGAGCCTATTGCCAGTACCCCAGAACCCCGTGCAGCAACTGACTAATTCCACACTGTAAAAGCTCAATAACACAGTCTATTCTGAAAATCGAACCCAGCAGGACGACATGCTATGCAGTAGCACTTATGAGCATTAGACCAACGACGCAGTAAATACTATATCAAAAAAGCGTTTAGTATCTGGGTTATTAAGCCTACAAAGCCATTTGTATCTACTACAAAGAGTTAATTCCAAAAACAAATTTCAATTCCTAAACCAGTAATCATCCGCAAATTAAAATCACATGTAGCTACAGAGATGTAGCGATAACCGTTCCGCGAACCCGTCGTTACGTCACGTCCGTGTCCGCCCGATGACAGTTGCGCGAATGGATGCCGTTTGAACATCGAACGTTGATTGAAAATCGCAATATGGCCGACGTTCGACCGTTGGAATTTAAATATACCAATTTTGGATGCGGACTTTTTTTTTATTTTTAGTGTTGAGATTTTGGAGGGTTATTTCAAAGGCTTGCAAAAGAGAGATTTTTTAGCTGAATCATTCGGATTTTAAATATTTTCTGTAAATAAAACCCCTACGGTATTCTTCTTCCCTGGTATCATCACGCAAAACTATTACTTTTCGTACTAGTCAGTAAGGTGATTGTTGGTCTGACAATCCAGGATTTGTTGGATATACGAGTATATTATTATTATATTTATTTCAGAAAGCAATAAAACACACTGAAACTTAAATAGGGTAGTTAAGTTCCCCGATGCATTATTATGTAACTCTACAAAATAATGCATTGGAGCTTAACTTCACGATCTTTCTCAGGATTCAATAGAAGTCCTTTGAATATTAGGTAACACAGCAATGATTTGTTAGTAACACCAATCGTATCGAAATATAACATCACGCCTTATTCCCCTAAAGGGTTGGGTATAGGTCTAGGTGCACAGAGTAGGTACGTACCACCAACATTTTCAAAATTATATTCTTAGTCGCATACTGGAAATCAACCTAGTCCCGGCACAGAACCAGAGTCCGGGATGTGGGTAAAATTCCTGATGGGAACACCCAATAAAACTTACCCCAGCCGGGAATTGAACCCAGGACCTCCTATTCAGCAGTAGCGCTTGCCGGTACTAGACCAAAGGGAAGAGTTTTTTTCGGAGAAAAATTACAAAAATGAACTTTTTTTTTTCCTAGGCCTGTACGAGTATTTTCCCACTGCTGAGCAAAGGCCCCCCCATTGCCTTCCAGTCCTCTCTCTGTGCGGTTTTTCAATCTTTTGAAAACGTGTCTAAGTGTCTACCTATACATAATATGGGTAAAACAGACATGTGTTTCACGAAAGCAGTCCATAATCGAAAAAGTTTTTCATTAAGAAACGTTGTCATGTCTGTTGTTCAAAACATAACGATCAGATAACTGAACAGACCTCGATAATTGAATTCAATAACTGACTAATTTATTACGTCCTCGGGTTCGATAGCATCTTTCATTTTAGAACTTTACTTTATACGGGAAAACTAACTTTAACGTGTGCCAGCAAAGTGTGTTTTACGTTGAGTTGCTTTTGAGGTTGTTACGTTTTCAAATATTCATGAAAAGGGTTGGATGAAGGATTGTTAGTTAGGCTCTGACAATGGGTGATTTTAATGACATTTTGGGTAACTACGAGTAATACTGATTGATTTTCCGGGTTTCCTGAACTGTCCAACTTGTAGGTTCGTTTTCATTGAATCGGTTTTTGATTGAGTTTCTAAACTCCTACACAAATACGTGTTTCTAGGATATAAGGTTTAGTTTGCGCTACAACTAATAACATGGCACTAGTTATTCTGAAACAAACTTAATGTATACTACAATAAAGTTAGTAATTAGCTAAACAGCACGAATTCTCACGTAAACGTAACGTCTATTCGAACCATTTTGAAATTACTGAGATTTGAAAATGCTATTTTCATAAATAATAGGTACCTATTATGTTTTAAAGACTTTATTCATATTTATGGCTTATAAGTGCCAGGCTAATCATGTTAAATCTAACTATTGTAGAATAGTTACATTTTGAATTTTTAAATCGTTCGATTATTTACGGTTAGGTACGTCAAGCATTCGAGCTAGGGAGACTGACAATCTCATAACGTTTAAGTACTAAACTATTTACCTACAAACGAACCTGTATATTATATTATGTACGATGGCTTCCCATATTCGCTTTTAGGGATGGTACACAACTGCACACGTTCAACTTTGCAAGTACCCTGACCCTTTAATTTAAGCGAATATTCCTACGTCGCGTCGTTTATACGAGTAGCTGCTAGATATGGCAGTATTATTATCAAGACTGGCGAAGGAAACGGTATGGTTGAATTTCCGCTTAACCAGCGGAAATTCAACCATACCGTTTCCTTCGCCTGTCTTGATAATAATAGCTTTAGATTTAGATGGCTTTAGCAATATAAAAGCTTTAGATAGCTTTAGCTTTTGTCGCTTACAGAATTCCACAAAATATAAGAACAAATAAAATCTTAGCATTGTTTAGTTATTTCCCGTAGAACAAGCTTTCATAATCTTTCATTATTATGTAATAAACTCACGCCTTTTCCCATGGGCTAGGCAGAAACTACAGAACGCCGCCTGCTACGATCCTTATAGAGCAAAAGGAGTATGTCCTTTTGCTTCGTTTACGTTCATACATCTGGTTTTCCACGCCTATCCACGCCACGAATATCACCAATAAGGTCAGTGTGTGTCCTTCTAGGGCGTCCCCTCTCAGTGTTTCAGCTTACATCTGCCGTATACATACCTTTTGTTAGTCCTCTTTCATTCATACTCTCTTTCATAACTACGCACCAAAACCACTTGGACCAGTCTTGGTTATTAAAACTCTTATAACAGTCGTTACGTGTATTCAAAACTGCGAAAGTCGGCTAACCAGTCTTACTAAGAGGAATCGTGTTGCCCAGTAACTGGACTATGAGGGTTAGATAGGCAGTCACTCCTTGTAAAATACTGGTGTTTAGCTGCATCCGTTTAGACTGGAAGCCAAGCTCAACATAGTTGGGAAAAGGCAAGGCAGATGACGACTCACTAAATCTATTAACTCCCAAAGTTTGGACAAAGTGAAGAAGTTTAAATTTTAGTAAGTAGATATATATAATAATAATAATATCCACACAGCATCATCTAGCCCCAAGCTAAGCAGAGCTTGTGTTATGGGTACTAGATAACTGATATACTTAATACAATACTTACATTACATAGATATATATTTTTTATTATCTAGTCTAGTATTATTAGTCTAGTTTAGTATTATCGGGTCTGGCTGTTTGTGTATGTGATTTTGAATGTTTGTAAACGCACCCACGGCACAGGAGAAATTCCTAGTGTGGGGCAATGTTTTTTAAGAAAAAAAAAAACATACCAGATACTTACAAATACCCAGAACAAATCTTAAAAACGAGAAGTGTGGGATAAAGTAGTACATAATTTTGACGACACGGTTGGCATAGTGGTTGAGCCATCGGCTGTTACGCCGCGTGTTGTGGTTTCGATCCCCGTTCGGAACAAATATTTGTGTGACCTACGGGTAGTTGTTCCGGGTCTGGCGGTTTGTGTATGTGAGTTTAAATGTTTGTAAACGCACCCACGATACAGAAGAAATTCCTAGTGTGGGGCAACGTTTCTTTAAAAAAAGAAAGAAAAGAAAAAAAAGAAAGAAAAGTTTGGAGCCTAATCCAAGTAAGTATGCCACTTCTAGACAACCCAATATCTACTCTTCCTAGCTAATAAAGCATGCTATTCACGTGCCTTCTTTTTATTTGCGTCGATCAAATTCTCGGAGGGTGCAGTGTTTGGTCGTGCGATCACGCGGCAGAGACAAAATGGCGGACCCTTGATTACAGCGGGGACTTTTAATTGATCAGCGAGATTTTTTGGGATCAGGAGGGAGATCTTTTTTTCCATGTTTACTCTATGATTTTTTATGGATTAAAACCTTAAAAGTGCGCACTGTTTTTGCATTGCTCAACAGAGGAATAAGTAGGCATTTATTTAGGCATTATATTATTTAGGCGTTGCCTATAATGTTAGAGGTAATAGGCATACCTAAGTATCGTCAATCGTGGAGGCTAGTGAAAAGTATAAGTAAGTACATGATAGCTAATACAATAAGTTGGCTATAAAAACAAAAGCCGTTTGAAAAAAACTGTTAAGAGGGTTTATTCTGAAAGTTGGCAACGTCGCAAATAGATGTCAAATATTTCGCTGTTTTGATTAATTTGATAATATTTCTGTATGGAAATAAAAAATGTGGCTAACTAGCGAACTAGAATATTGATTATGAATTGCAATAATTAACTAATAGTTATAAATATATATAATTATAAACACCGAATAGTTAGTTTTAGATGTAAAAAAGTATTTGGTAACTTTCCAAATGCCTTTTTTTCACCTAAAACGGGTACAACATTAAATTCAATGTTATAATTGCAATTCATTATTAATATTCTAGTCAATTAGTTAGCCAAATTTCTTATTTCCATACAGTATTATTTCCAAATTAATCGAAACAGGTAACTATTTGACAGCTATTTACGACGTTGCCAACTTTTAGGAAGCACCCTCTTAAGGGGAATCGTGAAATTCAACTTTTGATCATTTTATTTGATTAAAAATTAAATGACTACTTTATTAAACCATCAAAATTGGTTCTCAAATTTTACTATTACCTTCTTACCCACATATTACATTTGCTGCATATGGAGTTTAATCAACATTGAAACGATGAAATTTACAAGAAATGCATTTCGTAAGCTACATTAAGGTAAGTAAGTAGGTACTCAAGTATCTTCATTTGCATAAAACGTGATAAAATATAAAGATGCTACAGAAATTTTAGTTGCGGACACGTTTAACAATAATATTAATGCATGCTGTATTTTTTTCTAAACAAGTTTCGAGTAACATGACGGCACTGTTGGCGCAGTGGCTGGCCGATTGTCTGCTGCGACTCGTCCCGTGGGTTCGATTCCCGCACGGAATAAATATTCGTATGGCCTACAGATAGTTGTTCCGGGTCTGACTGTTTGTGTATGTGCGATTAAATGTTTGTACTTGTGTTTTTTTTTAGTGCGATTAAATGTTTTTTACGCACCCACAATACAGGAGAAATTCCTAGTGTGGAGCAACGTTTTTTTCTAAACTAAAAAATCAATACAAGATTTTTTTTACATTTAATTGATATCAACATTAAAGATATAAACATACTTAAAAAAATGTACGATTTTTTATTTTCCCAAAACCAAAAACAATTATTTAAATACTTATTAATCAACTAGGTACTAACTACTATTACGTACTTAATACTATTGATACTTAATTAGAACTCTTATGTTTTTTACGTTCATTATAGGTTATTATTTCACGAGACAGATGTCCATGTAACTACTTATTCATGTTATTAAGTCCCATAGACACTGTTTATACTTCAAATTACTTAGTTAATTAATAGGCGGGAAGGCTAATGATAAAGAAACGACCCCTATTACGTCTCATTTATGGTACACGAACAGGTGACTAAAAATAACAAGGTATTTGCAAATTTCTAAGAAATGTTACTAAAGACCTTATTAATAGTGTTGAAGAAAAAAGAAGTAAATTAATTGTTAAGTAGGTAAGTCAATGGTGGCCCAGTGGTTGTGTCGCCCGCCTTTCATGCACGAGGCCTTAGGTTCGAAACAGGGCAAGCAGGTGAACCAATGTTTTTCAATTTCATATGAAATTTCTACCTAAGTTGATCTTGATGTCACTGCTATCAGTGAGGCAGGTCGAAGCTAAATAAAAAAATAGGTGCTCCGAGCCATAGGTCCCGGCTGTAATTTGCAGACCAATGTTTTTTTTTTTTTTCAAGGAAACGTTGCCCCACACTAGGAATTTCTCCTGTATCGTGGGTGCGTTTACAAACATTTAAACTCACATACATGTTTAATAGCCAGACCCGGAACAACTACCTTTAGGTCATACAAATATTTGTTCCGTGCGGGGATCGAACCCACAACAAGCAGCGCAGCAGCCGATGGCTCAACCACTGCGCCAACCATGTCGTCAATTAAGTATGTTTAAGACTTCTAAAACAGGGAGCTAGCCTATTGCCACCAACCAGACACAAATCCAGACTCCAGGCTGCTGCTGAGCAATTTCTTATAGGATCACCCAAAAACACACTGCCCGTTTCAGGAATCAATTCCAAAACCTCATAATTAGGTGTAGCGCTTGCGACGATGAGGCAGTCAACAAAAATCAACTCAAAAAACTTAATCCAAGCTTAATCAACACTTCGTATCCAACAATATAAAGCCACAAACAAACTTTCCCCACACAAACTAAGTCCAATAAACGAACAATAATCTACCGGAAAATCAGCCGGTCCCAACCAATTTGGGCGACAATAAAGCAATTTGACAAGAAACGCGCGACACTTTGATTAATTGTTGGCGCCGGTGTCGCGATGTCGCGCCGCCCGGTGCCAGTCGCGTCGTGTGAACGAGCCCTTATGGCGTATGATTGTAATTTGTATTGATTATTGTTTGTTGATGGGTTGCTTTAGTTTTTAGCGTGACGTAATTAAGAGGGTTGGTGTAATTGTTTTTTGTTTTGGGGATACGGTGGTAATAACGAGTAAAGTCGTATCGTAAGTAGATACTGTCAAGCCTGATGTGTGCCTAGCAAGAATGCTTGACGTAAACTTGACGATTTTTAACTGGAATTACAACGAATCTACAGTATTATTATTTAAATTTTTGAGGTGAAAACAATTGGCGTCACCCATAATAAACATAAACGTGTGTACGTACGGAACGACGTAAGCAAAACGCCCTATAATAAAATAAAATATTAATACGAGTGTTTTGAATTTTAAAAATCGATCGCACGTGACGTTAAGTCAAGCATTCGTGTTAGGCATTCTTATCTCCATGGATTTAATAAGTTTTAGGTATGTTACGAGACAAACACTAATTCATATTTAGAATAGAAAGAGACAAACATTGGCTGACAAGTGGTTCGAATTTCGTAATATAAAACGAATCGTTACTAACCCAGTCGCTTAAATCCCGGAACACCTAAGTTCTTCAGTCTTAAGAATACAACCATGTGCCAGTAAGGATGAAGATAGGCTCTTTAGCAGGCACCTTGCACCTGCCACGCTTCAACATTATTATCACTTCATCTTCCTAATACCTCTACAGTAAAATAGAAAGCTTATACAGCTGCACGTAATCTCAAACCCTTGTATTTATTAGCATAAATACAAGGATACACAATAAATGCAACTTAATGCACAACAAATATTAAAGACCAGGATTTATTGCATTTTAAAACTAAATGATTAACCAATTTATCATTCACACTCATTTCATAATGGCTCGCATAAAACACACAGGAGAAACTATTAAGAGTAATCTTTACACACCAACATCTGCATATTCCCAGCATAAATTGATTAATTCACCCATTAATTGAGCATGTAAATATTGCAAAATGTACATCGTAATTGTCACAGGGCCGGTTCACGTTGACGCGACAACGCCCGCGGCATCGCCTGTTATCGCGGCAATTATGCAAATCCAACGTTAAATTGCCGCGCGGGCGTGTAATTGTTTCGGCGAGTCGCGACGCGCGACGCGCTGGCTGTTAATTTTATCGTTACAACCGTCACTTAAGTGTGGACGTGGCCTAATAATGCGGTTCAGGATACTTCGTATAGTTGTTATTAAGATGATCGAGTGGTCTTAAATGAGGGACGTTTTATGACTTTTTTCTTTTCTTTTGTATTTTTTTTAGCATTTTAGTTCAATTACTATGGGAAGTATAAATTAAGTAAGTAAATTATAAAGGTAGGTACTCAGCGGAACTACGTACAAAAACTTTTTCCAATAGGGGAACGTCAACGGCTACGAAACTTTTTTTTTTAAGATAAAGTTAAAGATAGATTTTATTTGTCCAAAACATGAGTATACATATAAATGTCATGCAAGATGTTAAATAAAATTATGTCACAGCCATGTTTTACTTGAACGGCGTAAAAATTTAAAAAGGTAGGATGTTACACAAGCATAAAGTCATTTTAAAAATAATCAGTATCATATATCAACTAACAATTTAGAATATAATCTTACATAACTACACCTGAAACTGTTCAGTCGTGTCGCTGTTCTATTTTTAACTCCAGTCGCAAACATAAATAAATAAATAAATAATGCTGGACAATCCACACAGCATCATCTAGCCCCAAGCTAAGCAGAGCTTGTGTTATGGGTACTAGATGACTGATATACTTAATACAATACATCACATAGATAAAAAAAAAATATTATACATAGTAAATACCCAGAACACCCGAAACAAATATTTGTAGATCGTACAAACATTTGTTCCAGGGCGGGAATCGAACCCGCAACCTCCTGCGTCGCAGGCGGACCTTCGCTTAGGAGGTGTTATAAGGTATCTGTGTCATCGTATCGATGTCTGTGGCGTCGTAGCTCCCAAACGGATGAAAAGATTTTGATTTTAATTTTTAGCGCTTTTGAACTAGGTGGCCATTTTTTATCCAGAGCTTTAATTTAAACATTTCATTTGGTGATGTTTTTTAAAAAGGTCAGGTGCGTAGTACTCTCTAACGGCGTGCGTGTTTGACTAGACGTATGAACGTAGACGAAGCAAAAGGAGTATGTAAGGATCGTAGAAGATGGCGCGCTGTAGTTTCTGCCTACCTACTTCACTTACCTACTTTTTGTTTAAATAACATACCTACATTTAAACAAAACGTAGATATTTTAGTACCGTAAAATATTTAAAGCTTTAAAACTCACATGCACCCGGAATTACTCTACTTTCGCAATGCCAATTTAAATGTTACCGATAAGAATGAGCAATGCAGCTGTCAAACCACAAATAAAATAACGACAATGACACAACATATTACACAAAACGTACCCAAAAGGTCACAATAAAGCCTAATAACGATATATTAAATTGATTAAAAAATAAGGCTTTCTCCGCACGCGACAATCGTATGTCGCCGTCAACCGCAGATTACAATAACGACCAGATGACGTCATGTGCGCGAGCGACGACCAAATCAACCACTAATTGTGAAACGCAAACCGCAATGTACGTTGAATTATGTCGAATTTACGACATTTACGCGAATTATTGTCGATAATGACGACTGTTGACGATGTCCATTAATGTCATGCAATTTCGACAGTTTTTTTTGAGTTTATCTACACCTGGACGAAAAAAAACAGAAAAACTATTAAAATATTTAAAATCTTACCGTCTTTTTTTACGCAAATACTTCTATACGATATTGATGATTATTAAAAATAGTAGTTGCTTATAATTCGTGCCCGATTAGAATGAGATACGACATTTTGCAACTGAGACATGCGTAGAGGTAGCGTCAGCAAACACGCGTTAAATACACTCATTATTAATTATTTTTAAAATTTGTTGATTTAAAAACATTTCAAAATATAATAAAATAAAATACTAGCCCACCGGTATCGAGAACACTTACTGTTGCTGTTATTATAACAACACGGCCATCGTCTCGCGATTAAAAACGTGAGTTTTCCGACGCTACCACTAAAACACTCAGATTCGACCTCACACACAATGTTACAAACTTCGATTGCTCAGTACAAGAACCATACAGCAATGGTTCAGGTACCGACAATCGAACCTCGGCGCGAATGCCCTCAGAATGCCCTTAGAACTGACCCGAATCCGAAACTATAACTTTAATTCAAGACTTTAAATGTTTAACACATTTACTCTTACCAAATATTGGTACCTCCTGTCATATCCTATCAAAATAGGAAAGGTCTGTTAGGAGTTCCAATCAGTAACTTCTATTTAAAACCAAAAATAATCATAAATCTTTATGAAACCATATTATAATTTTAGATATACTGTATATCTGTCGGTCTGTCTGTCTATCTGAACAATTTTTGTGTGAAGTTTAATATATGAGATAGTTTGAACGGCGGAAAGGACATAAGATAGTTTTAAATCCGCGATTTCGTCTGCATCCGCGATATATCAATAATAATAATAATTGAAACCTCGCGACAATTTCATTAAGTCAATAAAAAAACTCCAACACAAAAACCCTATGTAAAGGATAACCTACACGAACAGAGACTGCACGACAGATAAAGAAAAAAACACAAAACTGCCGCCATATTTGAAACGAACGTGCAATTAACCCTTCGAAAGCGCCGGTTCACAGCCCTTTGTTAACCCTTTAGTACTACCCATTGTGTCAACTGTCACTCGGGGTTTGAATTAAAAGTGGGCGGATTAATTTTTTTCCTACCCTCAGTAAAAATAGTTGGAGCTGGGGTCATGAGTGGGTAATAACAAGGTACGCGGAGTTCGTGAAGTGACAGGCATTTGGACATCTTTTGAGTTGTTTTGTAAAAAATGGTACGATAAGTGCTTATTTGCTGAAAAGGGTTTTTTTCTATGGTAATTCTAGTTCGCATGTTTGATTGTTTGGTTGGTTGAGAGGTTAATTTAGGATTTTTGAGGACTGACATGGGAGAAAGATGGGGAAAAGGGGAGAGGGGTGTGTGGAGTTACGCGAATAAATAGAATAAGAAATGAGCATGTAAGAGGAAGTCACCTATAATTTCTTCTCAATCTTTCCAAAAAAGGGACATTTACAAAGTTGCCTAGCACTCTACACTAGCACTAAACACTGATATTAATGGGTCCTAAATGATGAACTGTTACATTTGATTCCAAAGTAGGTATGGCAAAAACGCTTGAACGCACGGAAACTTATTATACTTATGTAATTCAGTCTTAACCGAAAACATGCATATTTTCATAGAACTTATAGCTAACAATCTAGTAGTAGTATACCTACTTAGATACTTACACGGACAGTGCTCAAAGTGCACACTGTTCGAACAACGTCGTGCAGTGAGCTAAGCTCAACATAATGACAGACAGCCGCGATCACGCGACGCGCGTGATGTGCACCGCGTGTGTACACGCCTTAACTATTGCGTGTAGCGTCGGCAAAAGAGACGGCAAATCTATATTTTATTTATTACGTACAGTGAAATTTGGGATCCCTTTTCAAAAACTGCGCGCACGCAGATGTATGAGATTTGGTATACTTAAAGTTTATAGTATGAAAAGAAGTGCAGAATCCTAAACTGGTCAAATTTCTTAAAAATAAATATTGATGGTGGTTTTATTATATCATAATGTTGTAAATTTTAGGGCCAATTTTTCTATCTTCAAATAACTTTTGTCTAAGAAATAAAAATTATAAATTGACAGAGTTGTTTCATTCATTATTTAAATCGCGTATATAACCTTCATATAATATATTGTATTTGTACGTCTGATTTATAATATGTAGTTATAATAGTTCAAATCTCGAAAGTCTGACAACCAGTATTACCAAGCAGTAAAAATAAAGACAGTGACGTGGGTTGTGGTGGTCAGGTAGGCAATCACATACGGTTAGACTAAAAACCGACCCCAACGTAGTAAGGAAAATGTAACACTTATAAAGACCAATCCAAAAGTAAGATAATAAACACACTTAACGCTATAGGTATATAAAGTCACCATCATCACTTTCATACTCCTGTCCTTACTCCAATTTATTTGGGATCAGCGCCGCATGTCTTCTTTTCCCATACCTACATCTCTATTTGCCCCCATCACAATAGTCACTTCCTCGTTTTGCGCCATATTTTCTTTCACACAATATTCATCAACTTTTAACTCACTCTTGTACCTAAATCTCGGCATTTAAACTCAATAGAAACACTCAATTTCTTAGAATATCCGAGTGGTAAAATGTAATCCCAAAGTCTTAAAAAAACCTTCCTAGTTTTAGTTCCCTGCCAGACTTCTAAGTCTTCAAAACTCTCTCAGTCTTGCCTCAAGCTAAATTCACAAGAAAATATTACAAAGTCAAAGTATCTTTGTTGTGGGCACATGTCAGTTACAGGTCTTAACAATATATTAAAGTATCAATATGTCCTACCTTATAGGCATACAATAATTATGTAGGTAGATATTGGCATAAAAATTTGGAATTATTATAGATGGTAAATTTATTTTTTCTTTGTTTGCGAACAGTACAAGGAGTTAGAGAGGTTATCTCAGCTCCCATTGACAGTACATAATTGAAATTATTATTTACTATGATTAAATAACAGTTCCCCGTTACTGTATGACTGACGTGCATAGGCTATGACTTCTTACACGTAACTTTGGAGAAGCATTTTATATCGCACTAGCTGTACTCGTGACTTCGTTCCCGTGGACGTCAGAAAACATTAATGTGTCGCTCAGATAGATGAGTGACCACCATTGGGACGGGAGCAACCTCCGACCTGACCTGGTGATTTTTTTCGATATTGGATACATAAATAAAAACACATTTTTTTTTGGTATGCTTAACTACCGTTTAAACTTTCATACTCGTATGTAATAAGTAAAAGACTGTTGTTTTGACAACACATACTAATACTGATACTGTTAGCCTGCGTCATACCACTGCTGGGGTAAGGTGACCCATGACTTCCAGTTAATTCAATCCAGTGCTAAAGTGGGCCACTTGTTATATCCAGGTCGTCCGCCATTTTCTGCGAGGTCTGCCGCCTTCTGGCTGAGTCATGTCACAAACAGACACTTCAATTTTATTTATTGATATAGATAGATTTGCTTCCCTGTTGTGTTACATAAGAGTGTTTTTGAGAATGCAAACTTAATGGTGAAATATTATTATTGTTGCATCGGTAAACCTACGTATACTTAGTAGGAATTCTGCGGTTACGTCGTAGGTAACTCTATAGTCTTTGGTTATCGATAAATTACCAAACAAAAGGTATTGCAGATGTAAGCGGAATTTTATCCCACCATTATTTAGTCACCAAATGAACCAGTTTCTTATTAAGATTCAGTTTGATTTTTTAACAAATTGTGCCATCAATCAATATGGGGATGGATCCCCAGTTATCTTTTGAATTGTGTTATTTCAGTTAAATTGAGTAAGTAGCATCAATTGCATTTAAAGTTTGTAGGTATATCAATTCACGCAATAATACTATACGTAATCTAAATAATCCTCATACACCACATATTATATCCGTCTCATATCCACATTTTAATTACACACCCCCAAAGAATGACGTCGACATTCAAAATGGCGCATCTCAGCATAATTACGGTTGACTAAATATGAATCGTTGTTCAAATAATAAGGGTTGAGGGGGGCAACCCTAGGACTTTGAGCAAACATCTCAATTACTGTGGTTATTAATTCAGGGGTGATTATTAATTGACGTCTTTTGTTTCGGTCCACAGAGGAGCAATGAATCTTGGATAAAATGTTTGTTTACTCCTACAGGCTTCTGTCAATGGAACGAAAATTGATGTCCTTGTATGATGATCTTAGATAAACCATTTGACACGTTAAACGCCAAGCAACCGACAATTTATTTCATTTTCTACTATGTCACAGGCATACGCTCTATGTAGATATGTATTGGAGGCTAAGTTAGCGGAGGCAATAGCTTTTTTTTCGTTCCGGGGTGGAAAATCCTCAGGGGGTCTGTCAAAGTCTTACTGACTAAAAACCACCCTGGTATTCCATCTCACACATACGCCAGGGTTCGCGGTAACGTGTGATCCTTCTGCAAAAGTGGAGGCTATATCTTTTGCTAAGGTGGGCGGAGACATATTGAAATGATTTGCTTTTAATAGGGATGTGTCCTAGGTAACAATATATCAAGTCTATTTAGTCCGTCAGTAAGATTACCAAAAAATATTGGACACGTATTTTTTGCTTACTCAAATCAATAAAAAGTGACAATGCTATAGCACATCAAAGTTCAGGAGAAGGGGCTTGTGACGTCACTGTTACGTTAAAAGTGTAGCACGGCATGACGTCACGCGCAATTTCAACGCACTGTATCGTCGTCATTTTTGGCTTACGTGACAAAAGAAAAATACGTGTCGAGTATTTTTGACTAATCCAACTTTCGGACCAATCAGAATTTTTAAGGACACTACCGTATTATTGCCCCTATTAAAGAGTCTATAGCAGTAGCTATAACTTCATATAGGTATTCCTCCCGTATTTACAGCTTTGTACATCACGTCCACAACAAAAATATGTTTAATACGACAAAAACCTGTATCAATTTCAGTTATCGTAAGTTTGTAACTAACCCAAAGCCTCACCCACGTGCCACTAATATTTCGGCTCGTAAAGACATTAGCCAAAGGAGTTTTGTTATCAAATCCGGCAGGTGGCGTTTCGCACGGCACGACCATTACGTTAGCACATTTATTATTATCTAGGTATCACACGACAACCGACATTCGTTGTATGGTTACCATCAAAACCGTCGGTGATGATAGGAAGTACTATTAACTAGTCTCATGCGTAAGAGTATATTCTGCATGGCCCCAAAATTATACAACAAGGTACCAAAGGCATACAAATATTTGGATATTAATAGTTTTAATAAAAGCATGTAGAAATTTTTAATAAATAAATGCTACTATAATGTTGACGAATATTTAAATGATTTAATTTAGACAGTTGGATTATTATTTTGATGTCTGTACTTTTAATTTAATATTATGTGATTATGTAAATTAATAAATAAATAAATAAAATAAATGTATTTGTACGGCTTTCTAGGCAAAACATGTTGAAACTTTTTTATTTTTGTAATCGTTCCAACTGATTTTGAACCTACACATGTTTTTGACAAATAAAATGTATCTTATCTTATCTTATCTACTACATAATTATTCTTGACTAACACTTAATTGGCTGATCACAAAACATTATCTTAGGAGAATATTATTTGCAGACTACAGTCTACATAGAATGTGTTTGATCTTAGAGCCGTTTGTCTTCCTTTTAAATTGCCAGACCCATATTAATTTCAATATATTTCGTAAAGTTCGTTTGACGACACGGTTGGCGCAGTGGTTGAGCCATCGGCTGCTGCGCCGCGTGTTGTGGGTTCGATCCCCACACGGAACAAATATTTGTATGACCTACAGGTAGATGTTCCGGGTCTGGCTGTTTGTGTATGTGAGTTTAAATGTTTGTAAACGCACCCACGATACAGGAGAAATTCCTAGTGTGGGGCAACGTTTTTTTTAAAAAAAAAAAAAAAAAAAAAAAGATTTTTCAGCATTCCACAAAATCTTTCAGAACATACGATACCATAATTATTACTATTGTTCCTGAATCAATCAGACTATCCTTTTCCCAACTATGTTGGGGTCGACTCCCAGTATTACAGGCAGTATTTCACACGAAGCGACTGCCTATCTGACCTTTACAACTCAAATACTAGGTGACACGATATCCTTAAGTCAGACTCGTGGTCAGACTTTCGGGCTTGTGACTACTCGTAACGACTGTCAAAAGTCTGCAAATTACATCTGGGACGAACGGCTTAGCGTGCTTAATACGACGACGACGTAGAAGTAAATGTAGTATATAGCTATCGGAGAAAATCTTATTACCACCATCAAAGACAATTGAAATAAATAAATAAATAATGCTGGACAATCCACACAGCATCATCTAGCCCCAAGCTAAGCAGAGCTTGTGGTATGGATACTAGATGACTGATATACTTAATACAATACATCACATAGATAGATATTTTTTATTATACATAGCAAATACCCAGAATACCCGGAACAAACCTTTGTAGATCGTACAAACATTTGTCCCAAGGTGGGAATCGTACCCGCAACCTCCTGCGTCGCAGGCGGACCTTTGCCCGCTGCGCCACATAGGTCGTCATTTAATCAATATGTCTACCAATTACTAGGAAATAGTATCTCACTTAGCGCTTACGGTATTAGTACTAACAAGGACACACGCGTTACGGATCACTAATAGGTAACAGGATCATCTCGCAATTTGCATCTTCCATTAATGAGGACCTCGTTAGTCATAGATGGTAGATAGACTATGATGTAAACTATGATGCAAGAATATAGAAGTTAGTGATAAGTTGTCGATTCAGTGAGATAGTTTGATAAACAATGATGGTTGCGCAGTAAGAGTGAAGGCAAGAGATGATTATGATGAAAATCTGAGAAGAATTAGTATATACGTTTCTAGAATTACCAGATTAATTTTATTTGTGATGTTATAGATCTTGTATCATCGCAAGCTGATATGACTATAAACTGTCAGTTTTCTAAAAGTCTGTAGGTGTAAAAGTAAAAGTGTGTATAGTTTAATATGTCAAGTTATATATGATATATCGACAAATGAAAGCTAGCAACAGTTGTATGGGGAAAGGATCTAGAAAGATACAAGTCTGTCTAGCAGTTCATGTACTAGTTATACCTACATTGACTTGTGTAAAACTGTCTTAAAAGAACTTCTTACAGAAATACATAAATATCATTTAATAACAGCAATGGTTATAGTTCTTAACCAGATAAGTAAAGACCTAAGTTCCAGTAATCCATAAGTGAAATTACCCTACACCAAAATCAAAGGCAATTCTTCTGAGCATCTAAAGGAGCAAGACATCAATGTTCTTCCAAGTGAAATTCAAATCGTGATTCTCAACCACAGTTTAGGCAACTGAGTGTAAAATCAATTCGTCCCTATCACCAGTAACCCGATACAACGGTACACCCCCAAGTCGCGTCACCCTCAATTTGCAAAACAAATTAGCACTCCTTGACGACCGACGACAGAATCTATACAGATATATACGTACAGCTATATAGGCTCAAGTATAGGGGAAGCCATTTTGGATTTATGGAGACAAAGGGGATTGATTTTAATTAAGTCAGAGATTTTCATCTAGCTGATGTACCTAATTGACGAGTTAATTTAAGAATTGGAACTGAAATTTAAACTTTAAGGATTGATTTTCATTTTGGACGTCTCATCGAAAGTGCTACTGCTGAGCACGAGGTCCTAGGTTCCATTCCCAGGTCGTGCAGTGTTATGGGGTTATCTCATCTGGAATTTCTCAGTAGCAGCAGATTATGGTTTTGTGCCCAGTTGATGGTAATAGGCTCGCCCCCTATTGCATGGGACTTAAACATATATGGCGAAATGTTGGTGTATTATAGGTACGCCTCTGCCTAACACTTAAGGGATCACAGTCGTGATGTTATGAATGTATTTTTTATTTCAAAACTCCATCACTAACTTACGCCAAACCGCTACAACGGAAGGATTGGTGATAAGACCAAAATTTATTTATTTTATATTGTTATTTCATATAAGGCAACATGACTTTCGGAAATTCCGAAATCATCATCATCTGCTTAGCCTTTTAGCTCAACTATGTAGGTATCGGCTTCCAACCAGGTGCAACTGAAAATAGGAAATGCTGAAAGGAATAGCATTTATTTACAAAAATATTGATAGAAATAAAAAAATGGCGTATCAAAGGATATGTCTGACGGCTGCGTCAAGAAGGTCCATTTAGCGGCAATGCCAGAGAGGTGCTGTCTAACGCTGATTTTCTAATGTTATACTAATTTAATATTGTACATTGATGGCTCGAAGTCAGTATAACTGTAAGCATTACGATTGAACCCCGTCGATAAGTACAGACGCCAGCACATCAAGTAACCCCAAACTGCCAACTTTCTCTAATAGTTTCTCAAATTCATTACAAAAGAATAAGATTCATATTCAATTGGGATAATTTGACAGTTCGAGATAGCTTGACGCGCTGGCGTCTGTACGTAGTTGAGAATTTAATTTTAGTCCGTTTAATGACCGACCGGATAAAACCCATGGTTTTGGTTCAAAGATTCAAGAAACAAGAAAGATGTTTGGCGCAGCCAAAACGCTATTTTTTAACGAGTTTTAATTATGTTTTATCCCTTTTTTTCCTTTAGTAATGTGTACACGAGCCTTGTCCTAAATAAATGCATTTTCTCTCCTTTTCTTCGCTTTAAGTAATCAATGTACAGAACGCAGACAGACACTCCTCTCAATTTACGACTATTATACCACTCAACAAAAGACCACGAAACATTAAGTTTTGAGACATCATAACAGAACATAATTCTCATATTGCGTGTCAAACACTGATACAAAAGTTTCATTATAGCCACCAATTTAGGTCGACCTGCCTCCCCTCACGAATGCTATATTAAAGGGGGGATTTGGTTCAAGGTGCCAGGTCTTAGGTGACTGGTTAGGGAAATGCAGTAATAGAATGTGCTCAAGTGATGGTGTTTTTAAGGCGTGTTTATGGCTTTGATTTTGTTTTGTCCTTCACGCGAATGTTTCGAATATTTTCTTTGTGTTGTGCGCCTGAACGTCTGAATGAAGTGCCTGTTTCTATGTTGGGCTCATCCTGGGTCTTAAGCTTGGTGTTGGCTTGTGAGAAAAGAAAAGAGGCCTGAAATTACATTTGGGTTGGTAAACACAAAAACCGAAAGTCATTTCAAAACTAGATTTTTAAAAAGAAAATAGTTTGGAATTCTTAACCCCATCTGCTAGAAAAGTGTGCAATCTAATATTATTAATTGACAAGTTATGTATCATTTTTTTATCTCTCATAAATCTCAAGACATTAATAAGTACATGTAACTACGAAAAAATATCTAGAATAAAAATTAAGTAAAAATTCCACCACAAGATAAGGTAAGATTAAAACCAAATCCCATGATTCTACCACACCATAGACATCACATGACCGGAATACCAAAGACAAACAGATCGTGACAGCACAATTCACCATAGACACGTCAAACACAATAAACAGAGGACATACGACAATGACGTACCATTGATAATTGTATTCTAAAGTTATTTTTTCCATTTACATGACACGAAAAAAACTGTGCTAATTTTCAAGTAAGTAATCTTTTCAACATAACTCTTGGACTTCTGACAATCAAAATTGAACAGTAATGTTAACGTTTTAGAGTTGCATTTGGAGTGTTGGGTCATTTATAAAACTGTTTTGAAAAGATACAAAGTATTGTTACCGATTGTCATGATGTGATATGTCACTTAGCTCCAGTGATAAGTGATATTAAATGGTAGTGATAATATATTTGAATGTGCAATAGATCATTGTTCGATTATTGTGTTTATGTGAATAGATTTGTGTGAAGAATAGAGATTGTTACAATCATGTTTACGTAAGACATTTTTAGACTACTTTAGATTCAACGATACAGTCTACTATTAAGTATACTCATAGCATCACTTTTTAAGCTGAATCACTGTCTCTCAAGATACAGGTTACCTAGTTTAAGAGGCAGGGTATTTCCAATTGTGTGCAGATTTTAGTTCATTAACTGTATTGCATTGTGTTACTACCAAAGCTCTTCAAATTGTGTCTATATAAAACATTTATGTTTAGATTTCAGTAAATGGGCAGTCTATGACAATCATCATCTTCCTAACCTTTTTCCAACAATGTTGTGTTAGGCTTCCAGTGTAACTGGATGCATCCGAATATTATGAAGCGACTCCCTGTCTGGCATCCAGAGCCCAGTAACTGTGCGACACAATGCCTATAGTAAATGCTGGATATCAGACTCTCGAACGAACGTCACATATCTTCGAATCGCATCAGACCACCAGTTGGTCTGATGTGATTCGAAGATATGTGACGTGATCCCGGCTGTTAGTCGTAGATCTTGCCTCGCACTTTAAGCAACTGCTTAGCGTGCTTTCCAATAGATATTGGATCGTCAACCACAAATCGACCGACCTCTGCAACCGTAGCTTAACCCGATGACCGATTGACCCGTGCGGCTTTAATTATTTGTCATTAACCCCTCAGCTCTTCGATACTTCACTCCTTTATATTTTCATGTAGTATGAGTATACTTGAAGTATGAGTGAACAATGAAGATTCTGCAGACCATACTATCACCTTCCAATAGGTGGAAAAAGGAACAAAACCTATCGATAATGTTGCAAATGAACAATACCTCAGGCGATGATAAAAACAAAGCGTCTAACAAAAATAGACCAGAAGTAAATCTGACAAAACTACGACTCGTCAAATCTACGTACGTCATCAAAAGCTTATATCATAAACTAAATTAAACCTTATCTTAAATTCAATAATCATTCAAATGACGGCAACTTCAGTTGTAACCCGTCATCCAATGCGTGCCGGTCTCTTGGGCCCCCGGATAAAAACTGTTTTAACCCTTTAAGGTGCAGCTTAAGTGTCCAATTAGCGATACAGTGTTAAAACGACCGCGGCGACACTTAGGGCCCGAATTTACACTCCTCGTGTACAAAGAAGTATTGATGCGTTTTTATAGGGTTAAGTAACGCTAGAGAAGGCTGGATGTGTGACTTGCTATGGTTTTTGTCAATCTCAAAAACACCGTTTGTCTAGATTCGAGTTTAAGTATAAATCAAAAGAAAAGATTGCAATGAAAATGGCGTAAATCGTAAATCGGAATCTGAATTTTGCAGTTGTAATACCCACCTAACTTGCAAGATAGTTGAAGGACACAGCTGCTTTAGTGCCTAACCATTTTCACCATAAAGGTTCTCATGATAATCAAGTATCACATCTACTTCTCCACGAACAAAACTGTCCTCTGAATATAAAAGAAATGCAGAGAAATATGATTGTATGAAAATAATTATCATGGTGATGCGTAGGATTCAAATTAATACAACAAGATGTCATCATATGCTGTAGCTGAATACTTCTGATCTTCACAACCCATAAGTTGAAAGGTAACAGGATTCGCATTTGTAAGACTGGTTGTCAGAGATTGGGGACGACTTTCAAAGAACTACCGAGGTTACTTAACCTTGATAACAACCCATACGGTATTCTGCTACATCGATGTGTGCCTAAATTCAAGATGGATGGACCCTTTAAAACATACATTTCCTTGACAAGAGACTTGACTTCTGTCGAGTCTACGAGTTTCTAAGCCCACCAAAGCGGCACCACAAGGAAGACTGTCACAGCACAATGCAAAATGGCTTCTTTGTCTGTTGTTGTCCCTTTTAATTCGTGACTTATATGCGTCAAAGTGATTCACCCGGATTTTTACCGCTCAAAACAAACTTACCATTCACTCCCTGCAGCTTTTATCTCGAGCATTTTATATGTGTTTGTTTATTTAACAACTGTAGTATTAAGTTTGTTCACATGTTGTAAAGTGACCGCTTTTATTTGGACGACAAAAACTGCAGGCAAAGGGTTTGGGTGCGGTCACTTGCGACTTTTGAAAATTGTCACGGGTCGGTACCTACCATGTTTGGGTTTCCTGTGATGATTCAATGGCTATCATGGTTTTATGACATTGTTAATAGTTATATTGCGATAGTAGCTATTGTGATATTTCATTTATAAATTATGAAAGATTACAGATTTTTTAAAGAATTTTAAACGCAGACAACAAACTTTTTGTTCGACGTTTGTGGTGATTTCTTTATTATTACTTATGTATTTTAATATAGGTAGGTATACTCTTTTGGAGGTACAACTGGTACACCAAATGATAATATACAGGACAGTTGCTCGTGGGTAAACAAAAACAGCCGCACAGGTTGATAGTAGATTAAGCTACGCTTGCCAAGGACAGTCTCTAGATGGGGATCGAGACCGAAAAGCCGTTGGCCCCGGCTGTCATTTGTCGATCTTTGAGAGCCGTTACGGGTAATCAGAAGCTCAAAATATGACAACCAGTCTCAAAAATGGGTATCATGTTGAACAGTAACTGGGTTGTGGATGGCAGATGGGCGGTTGCTCTATATAAAATACTAGGATTCAGCTGCATTTGGTTAGATTGGAAGCTACACCATAAATAGAAAAGGCTAGGCAGATGATCAGGGCAGACATTTACAAATCGAGTGTACAATGGGCGGTCTTAGGTCACAGGGCGATCTTTAACAGAGCACCTTTGGATAGACCGAGAAAAACGAGATAGATTTTGGGTCAGTGTACAAACTTAAAGGTACCTTAATTTGACGGCACGGTTGGCGCAGTGGCTAAGCGTTTGGTTGCTGCGCCGCGTGTCGTGGGTTCGATCTGCGCACGGAACAAATATTTGCATGGCGTACATGTAGTTATTATTAGACTTATTAGATACCGATGTTAATGAGGTAGTAGGTATAATAGATGGATTAAAGGAAATTTGTGCCGTAGGGTGTGACGACATACCTAATAGCATACTCAAAAAGCTTAAATACCTCATTGCCCCTCCTTTGACACACATTTTTCAGCTATGTTTAACAAAAGGAATATTTCCTAAATTGCTTAAAAAAGCCCTTGTTACCCCTGTGTTTAAAGCTGGAGACAAAAGTTGCGTAAATAACTACAGGCCAATTTCAGTTCTAACAGGCCTCTCAAAGATATTAGAAAAAATTATAAACTCTAGATTAATAAAATATCTTGAAAGTAATAAATTACTTTCTGATCATCAATTTGGTTTTAGGCCTAAAAGATCGACAAGCCAAGCTGTTCACCATCTGACTAATTTTATAAGCACTAACCTAGATAACGGCATGCACACAATAGGGATATTTTTAGACCTAGCCAAGGCTTTTGATACAATTTCTTGTACCTTGCTTTTATCCAAGCTGGAGATGATGGGAATACGGGGTGTACAATTGCAACTGTTATCTGATTACCTCAGCGACCGCCATCAGTGTGTAAAAATAGGTCAGTGCATCAGTTCTGAACTTAAAAATACCTGTTACGGAATCCCACAAGGCAGTATTTTGGGTCCTACCTTGTTCTTAATATATATAAATGACCTATGCAATTTGACACTTCAAAATGGTGTCATTATGTCATATGCGGATGATACAGCTCTACTATTCGCAGCTAAATCAACAGTCGATGTCTATGATGTTGCACAGAAAGGTTTTAATACTGTGTCTAATTGGCTTCATAAAAATCTCTTAACACTAAATATAGACAAAACAAAATACCTATTATTTACAATGAGAAACACTTATCCAACTCTTACTAATCTAAGCATTCAAGCGCATAACAATTGTAATTCACATTATGCTGACATTGCATGCACTTGTCCCACTTTAGCGAAAACAGAACATATCAAATATCTAGGTATTACGATTGACTCAAATCTGAACTTCCGCAAACACATCGATTTATTATGCAACAGAGTGCGTAAACTAATCTACATTTTCAAAAACTTACGACACATTGCCCATTTTCGATTAATTAGACAGGTTTATTTGGCTTTGTGTCAATCTATTATTACCTACTGCATAACATCCTGGGGTGGTGTCGCTAAATCAATTTTGCTGCCCCTAGAACGCGCCCAACGAGCAGTTTTAAAGGTTGCTACTTTTCGCCCATTCAGATTTCCTACACATCAGCTTTATATAGCATGCAAGGTGCTAACAGTACGTCAATTGTTTGTTTTGAACGTAATCTTATTACAACACACTGAACTTTATTTTAACCCAGTACCCTCAGATAGGAGGAGAAAAGATTTGGTTTGTGCTAACCTTCGGACGAAACATGCTTTTGCTAATCGTTTTTACTTATTTTTGGGACCCTACTTATATAACCAGTTTAACAGAGTACTAAAGATTTATAGTTTAAGTTATAATAGGTGTAATCTACTAGTTCAGGAATACCTGGCAAAACACAATTATGCAGACACGGAAAAATTACTAGAAATTGTGAAATAAAGTCTGTATGTACACACTCTAATAAAAGTCTCACTGTTTACCTAATCTACTCTATCTACTTTAACATTATTCGTTAATTTATTGTAACATAATATATATCTTACATTCGATAATGTAACATAATAATTAATAATATAGAAGTCTTAATATTATATACCTAAATAGTTACTTGTTAAGTCATTGAAAATAATATGTCTTCTCTATAAGTTAGCTACTAACAAAATTTACTAATGTCCTCTTTTTAAAATGTTTGAACTAAATTGATGGCCTGAAACACAGGTTTTCATAAACCTAGCTCAGGCAGGTCTACATTATAGTTAGAATTAATTTTCCTCTATGACGATTAATGTAAATCTTAGTTTTACTTATATTTTGAATAAATTTTATTTATTTATTTATTTATTTAGTTGTTTCGAGTCTGGCTGTTTGTGTATGTGAGTTTGAATGTTTGTGAACGCACCCACGATATAGGAGGAATTCCTAGTATGAAGCAATGTTTAAAAAAAAAGACCTTTATTTACAAACGATAGTGATAAAGATGAAAATAGCCTACATTTAGTATGGTTTGTCAACAAAGGAACCAGCAGCAATATCTTTGAGAATCTAAACAAGCAGTAAGAGCTTTACAAAGTGCTACTTTCTAAAGGTAAAACAGTCTTATCAAAAATCTAATACAATTAATTTAAACCGCTGACATTTAATCAAAACTCAACAAGACTTATTTCCGTAACAATACTACATGGGAATATAGCCACGATGTGTACCTACTTAAGTACCTAGTTATGTCTATAATCATTTTTATCACTACTAAATAGTACAGAGACCGGTAAAAGAATAAGTATTTTGGTCCATAATTCTTAACATAAAAGGTTTATTTTCCATTTTCACCTCGACCAATCTTTAAAAATCATGTCAAAATTACATTTTTTTTAAGTTTTAACGCTACGCAAATAGGGTTCAATTCATGAAAATATTACCACAGATACGACTTTTTACTTCTAACATAGTTTTTTCTATCTACGATGATAAAGTCATGGGAATGACGGATTACGTCATAACTTAATGGCGTGCTAACACCATAGAATAGACCATAAATCTACTAAAATGCCTCTGATGCTATAATTTCCTTAAACTTGGCATCTAATTTTATTTTATTATTTATTTTTCCATTCAAAGCCGTTTGTAGGTACCTTATTATATATAACTTGTTTATTTGTATTTCTTAAGTATTTCGTATGCCTGTGCTGCCCCGTTAGTCCGGGCTGCCACAAGCTGCTATTGATGAGCATGACGTCCACGGTTCGATTTCCAGATCGGGCAAAGTATAAGTTGTTTTTTTTTACTAGGAATTTCTCTTAAGCAGTCCGGAATGTAGATTTGTGCCCGGCTATTGGTTAGAGACTTGTCCCTATTACATAGGACTTAAACATAACTTGCGTAATGTGCGTGTTTTATCACACACACATCAGGCACATCTCTGCCTAACAGCTTCAGTCAACGCCAGCTGGGGCTGAAAACCAGCGCCGTGATTCTGTCTCACACATGACTTGCAGCATTGTGCCGACCAATGGCCGTTTTGCGCGAATATTATGATTTTTACCAATTTCTCTTATGAGTTTCTGTACCCAAAGGGTGACAACGAGACCCTATTATTAATCCTCTACTGACAATCTGTCTTTCTGTCTGTCAGCGGGCTGTTTCTCATTAATCGTAATATTGTACAAAAATTTATATTGCCGCTATAACAATAAATAATTAACAAAAAAACATACAACCTATTTTCTTAATCTTGTACGATTATACGGAATTCTTCGTAAGTACAAGTCCGACTCGCAATGGTTTTTTTTATTAGAGGCCATGATTTTAGTCGCAAAAAAACTTATTTTGTTATTTTTATCTAATTTCTTTTCTAGTATTAAGTTTGTTAAGTTGTTGTTAGTTATTAATTGTTTCTGTTATTTTTGTAACTTTAAATAGAAGTCGTGAGCGTTGAGTTAGGGATTTTGAATTACGAGTATGATATTATGGTTACTTATACTTACGATTATATAATCCTCAAGTAACTACGTGAGATACGATATGAAAGTTTAAAGCAAGAAAAGTAAACACACATGAACTTTTTTGATTAAATAGCTTAATTCTGGTTCAGATATTATGTACTCTCTTTGCATATTTATACCTACATATATCATCCTAACAGTTAGTTATTGCTTTTAAAAACATTATATAAGAAACAAAATACTATCTCAAAAGCACACAACACAGCTTGACATGTTCAAATGACTTCTCACATTGCACCATATTTTTTCAATGAAACACAAAATAAAGAAACCTACACATTAGCATGTCAAACGCAACCGGCACGTTTCAAAGCTTCAAATATGCTTTAAAAAAAAACGCGAAAAAAAAATCCGAGTTCCAAATTTGAAAAAAAACAAAATGGTCGACGTTTGCGGTGGCACTATCGAGACATCTATTAGCGTAGTAGAGGCAAACTGTTTAAAAGCTACCGGACTTGGCTATGTCAATGTTTGTCCTCTGCAAAGGGACTTAAGAATCCGTCAGGGTGGGAAATTTTTGTTTTATTTCTGCAAATAATTCTAATTTCGACTGCCTCGTTGGTGTAGCGGTCGGAAGCGCTACTGCTGAGCTCGAGGTCCTGGGTCCAATTCCTGGGTCGAGTAAAGTGTTATTGGGTTTTTCGATCTGGAATTTGCTCGGAGTTCTTATTTGCGCCCGGTTGATGCCAAAGGCAATTTAGTACTTAATATTGTGTTGTGAGTGAAATTTTAGTTGTTGTTTTCCTTTTTAAAACTGCACCTATTTAATACATAACCATATAAGCACTTCCGTACAAAGTTAAATAATGTGAAAGTCAAAAGTAAGAAATTAATTATTGATAAAATTTAGTGGAATTTTGATACAATCAGCCATGAGATATTTAAATAAAATCGTGTGAAATGATCCAAAATATATAATTACTTGTATAAAAGTGTTAATGCATCGTTATGAAATGCCGGCGTTTATTTCACATAAATTAAAATTGACGTGAGGTTAATTGAATACGAACAGATTAAATTAACTTATTGGTGCAGATTGATTACAGATAATAATAAACCGTGTTGTTCTAGTGAGTTACTCTGGAAAGCTTCTGCAACAATAATTTATAGAAAATTATGAGAATGAATGCAAGTAAGACGATTGATTCTAGTCCAAGAAGCTACACGACCTAAGTGACGCGGTGGGCGAAGGTTCGCCTGCGACGCAGGAGGTTGCGGGTTCGATTTCCGCCTTGGGACAAATGTTTGTACGATCTACAAAGATTTGTTCCAGGTGTTCTGGGTGTTTGCTATGTATAAAAAAAATATCTATCTATGTAATGCATTATATTAAGCATATCAGTCATCTAGTACCCATAACACAAGCTCTGCTCAGCTTGGGGCTAGATGATGCAGTGTGGATTCTCCAGCATTATTTTATTTATTTAAGCTGGCTTAACAAAAAATAACCTAAAAGCCAACATAGTACTTACATATGTCATAGCGCCACACAGAGGGGCCGGAGGTCCCAACCGCGTTCTAATCAGTTCCACACACAAAACCGCGCTTTGCCGCACCGCCGATATGTACACTCCTTTAAAACTTCCTTTCATATTACGCCATAATGACGTATCTCCATACTAATGTATTAACGCTTACGACTTTTTATTTCTCAGGATGTAAGTACAGGACTAATGTTGTTTAGAGACTGCAGTGGTCAGACGAGACCACCGTGGTGTGTTTACACCCTAAGCTTTTACAGATTAGTGGCTCACTAGCTAGGTTTTAAAATAACAATAATGATGTAATGTATGTATGTAAAAGAGTTAGGTTAGGTTAGTTTACGTACCGTGGCTTTGAAAATGTTTGTAAAAGATTTTGATGCTATAACTAAGTGGACCACCTACGGATTACTAACAGTAAAATATCTATGTTATCTCTTTGGAAAATACATTATTCTAATCGAGCGACCTATAGGAAGAAAATTATATCATTTCAAAGATCAAAAAGAGTTTTATAAAACAAGAAAAAAGATAAATTCATCATAACTTAAACTTGAAATCTCACGCAGGATTATATTATTTTTATTAGAATACTGATCAGTCACTTGTTGGGCCAAAACAGATTTCAGATGATATAAAATATACAATCAAACTTATTTATAATATTAGACACATACATACATACTTAAACTCACGCCTTTTTCTTATGATGGTAGGCAGACACTACGCTACGATCCTTACATACTACTTTCGCTTAGCTCACGTTCGTACATCTATGATACTATCTATGCTATTTTCCATATCACCATACAATCTCAACTTATTACTAACTTAACCCTCATAAATACATAACCAACCACACATAAAATCGACCAAGCCATCAACCCTGTAGCATCGAAAAAATTGGTCCCACCCTTTTAATCAGTCCAACCCCAGTAATGAAATCTGGGACGCCATTAAGGGATTAAAAATAATAACTACCCCATAAGCGGGGGTAGTGATTGGACATGAGGGTCCAGACGTCCCTCTTAATGAGCTATTGACGGAATTTTGAGGGTTAAAATGGGAGCAATATATTCAGGAGGACATTGTTTTGAAACGTTAAAAATGTTTTGTAGGTACGAGTATATAGGATTATTCAAATATATTGGCAGATTCCATTGCATCTGAAGAAATGCTGAAGACTTAGCTTTGACAATATACCTTACTCCACCATTATATATTGCCGTATCTTAACTAGAAAGATTTCTATTGGATAAACAGATTTATGCAGTGCTTTCAGATGTTAATAATATGTAAGTGTAAAGTACCAGCTTATTACTGTCCCACTGCTGGGCAAAGGCCTCTTCTCATACAGAGAAGGCACGAGCATTAATCACCACGCTTGCTCAAGACGGGTTGGCGATTTCTGACTTATATTAATTATATAAGTCCAGGTTTCCTCACGATGTTTTCCTTCACCGATGTCAGTGATAAACTTAGAAAGTACATATGAATTGAAAAACTCACATTGGTACTTGCCCAGGTTTGAACCCACAACCTCGTGCTCAAGAGGCGACGCCTAAACCACTGGGCCATCATGACATATGTAAGTGTATTCTTATTAAAATCATATTCCTCCCGACGGAATTATACTCACGGAAGCCAATCTCAATGGAGATTATACAAGTACACAGGAGATATAATAGTGCAAAATTGTGTGCGCAAACACAGGTGTTCTCTCAGTTTCTTTACTCTCATAGTCCGATAGGATGACAATCCAACTCGACGGGCTAGAGATCAGGCACAGGAAATAGAAATAGAAATATAAATATTTCTATGTCTAGAAATATGTGATACATAGTGGTTGGTCATGTTTTAGGTTAACGTGCGCTATGATCAGCCTATACAAAAAGAATTCATTATATTTTTTACATGCAAAAGAAGAAGTACTAAACTACAAATTAACTACATAAATGATTGTATTATTATCATTTTTAGGACCAACGGCTTTACGTGCTTTCCGTTGCACGGGAGTGACACACCACCACAACTGAGAAATTCCTAATAGAAAGTCTCAGTAATACTTTGTCCGACATGGAAATCGATCCTAGTACCCCGAGCTCAATATGCGCGTTTATGACCGCGAGACAATTACTTAATTATTATTTACTAGCACTTCGCTCGCGCCTTCGTCCGCGTGGATTTATATCGTATTTTCCGCTTCAGACGTTAACATCCCTTCCACCCCCTTCAAACCGTAATTTTGAAAATTAAATACTTATAGCTTATGTTACTCGCTAACACGACCAAAACTAAAATGAAATAAAATCTCAACCAACTCAACTAAAATGAGTAAGAATACAAATTTAAATAAAGGCCTCTGCGAGGCCAACTCTTGTAGCCTGAGGGTTTTGGACCTTTGGTCAGTATTTGACGACTATTTGTAAATGACATTCCGAATTTAAACCATGTAATGTAACTTTCCATGGCTGAGAGATTTTTTTAACGTTCCCGACATTGAACGACAGCAAAAATCATCAACAATTTCTTAGTTGTTGATTTTATCCATTACAAAAATAGAAATCTTTTCTCTGTGTAATATTAGTAAAGATTAAGTTTTCTACTGGTGGTATATTTCATTTACGTAGCTTTCATTTTTGAACCAATTCAATAATTCCACGCTACAAATCAGATTTTAATCACAAACCCTAAGCCACAACACCCTGTTTGTCCGTCGTATTTAATAAAACGAGACACAGGAGCCATGAAATCAGAGCCACGGCGTCCCCTGTTTACCAATTAAGAGTTTTTTGTTTGCGCCAAACTCGTCGGGTCAGCGTTTTATTTCAAAATGTCGGGGGGGAGGCTCTCGATGACGGTTTTGCGATGAAAATAAAATGAAAGTGTGGAATGAAAAGCGACGTTCGGTATTGGGATTGATGCGTGAGGAATTTTGCGCTTTGGTAAGTACCGCAAAAAATGAATTTAGAACCGGAAATCCACTTTGATGAAGAAGATGTTTTTACCTACCTAGCAAATTCAGTTTTATTTAGGTATGAATGGGAGAGTTGTTTTGTTTTATAGGTACCTTAGCCAATCATGATTTGGCAACTAATAGTCTGCAACAATCTCAAGAACTGGTTTAAAAAAATATTAGGTACTAGCCTGTTATTATACTCTTCTCATACACAGAAGGCATGAGCATTAATAACCACGCTTGCTCAAGGCAGGCTTGCGATTTCAGACTTATTAAGATGTCCTATCAGTAATCTGAACATCAAAAGTCCAAGATGAACATGGAAAGTACATCATCATCATCATCAGGCTATACTAGTCCACTGCTGGACATAGCCCTCTCCTAATGAGCGCCATAGCGCCCTGTCTTCAGCTTGCCGCATCCAACATCTGCCTGCAGTCTTTCGCAGATCGTCATCCCACCTGGTCAGAGGGCGTCCTATACTACGTTTGCCGAGTCGCGGTCTCCACTCAAGAACACGTTTACCCCAGCGGTTGTCGGTTCTTCGCGAAATATGGCCAGCCCACTGCCACTTCAACTTGCTAATTCTTTGAGCTATGTCGATAACTTTGGTTCTCTGTCGTTCGTTCGTTCTCTGAAGGATAGGATTCGTTTCGAATCCTATCCTTCAGAGAAACTCTGAGCATAGCTCTCTCCATAGCTCGCTGAGCGACTTTGAATTGGAAAGTACATATTAATTTTAAAAGTCACATTGCGGATTTAAACCCACAACCTCATGCATGAGAAGACAGGCCTAACCACTGGTCGGACCACTACGTCAAATGGATAAAAAGGTGTCGCTGTGGCGATACAAACAACTCATTAAGTAAAGGCTTTTCTCTCATAAGACCTTCAATGCCAACTTGAAGAAAAACATCCGTCGGACGAATTACCAATATCTTTTATCTGACCCAATACTTTACAGGAGTTTCATTTGTTTTTTTGGGCACTTAGAAGTACCTATATACCGTACCGTATTAGTGCTTAATGGGATTAAAAGTTAAATATCGTGTAAGGAGGTTTTGCCAGTATGCGAGAAATAGAATTTTACGTCGATCGGCGTTAAAACTAAAAATCGAATAAAGCTACTTGGGAATATTGGTAGTTCATCGTCGTTATATTAGTCCTTACTTTCGCCTCACCGCATCACATACGCAAGCGCTTAGCATACAAAGCGGTCTCTATACGTCTTGACGTAACGTATCTCCTGGCGCCGCGTCTGTTAAATATAACCGCGGTTAAGTCACAGGGGGATGAGCAGACGTCACCCGTTAAGCTTGTTGGCAAGAGTGCGTCACTGAGACTTGAGGAGGATGGATATAGAGCTAGCTAGCTCATGCGGTATTGTGATTATATATTCTTCCTCTATTTACCAACGAAAAACGTGTTGAGCAGGATCTCGTATCGTTATCGGCAAAGATTCTGTTGTTCTGTTTTTTTCTCGAGGTATCGCAAAAGGCGAGTAGTTACTACCTGAGAGATAGTATCAGAAGGATTTTTAGTAAGGAGGAGTTCTAAGCTAGACTTATGAAAAGCGGAGTCTCCTAGTAACACAGTCATCAATTGTTTTAAAGGAGACTTCAAGCACTAACTTATGTTTGTCCTGTTGAACCACAATAGTCTCTCTTTAACTCTAACTTTTTAAACATGCAATATCTAGAATATTGCATGTTTAAAAAGTTAGAGTTAAAGGTTAAAGGCAGCAGACAAACTAGTGGACACACCAAATTGATCCCAAACACACCAATGCAGACACTACACAATTCCACTTCAAAAACGTATCCAAACCTTACGATCACGTCTCAAATGATCCTGGATTACCGTTCACATGCCTATCGATACACCACAATCGAAAACCGCCCTCTCCACTTCGAGATAGAGTGTTATTTCCATTGAAACGTTTACTGAAGTCACTTTAACATCACTATTGACACATGTGATGATTTTATGCGCGTAAGTTTATCGTCTAGTTATCTTAAGAATATCTTTTGCTCGTCTCGTTATCTTATAGTGTAACAGTTTCAGTGAATCTTATTTGCTGAGATAATATTGGATGCTTCCTGTTGTATCCTGGCACGGTTATAGAACATCATAATTTCGGTCTACTGCTAACGATTCTAAAGGGATTATGCAGGAATTTCTTCCTGTAATTTGGCACTTGTGTATATGGTCACGGTACTCTTCATGCTTGTTCCGATCTTCAAAAATATTTGGGTTGCATACCGTCGGCTAAATAAGCTAAATTGCTAACTCCCTCTCATACTACTTGTCAGAAATAAGAAAAAAAGAGTTTAAAATTATAATTACTAACCGACTGCAATATCTAAATTCCAGTTGGTAGATATTTTACCATTACCTATTATTACACCATTTTTTTAAAATTATATTAATATTAAATACACTTTAGGGCCTAAAATCGGAGTTAGCATTTTTTACACTTGCAATATTTTTTTTACCGCAATAGGTTTAGGAGTTATCACATTTTAATATCTAAGTAATTCTATTGAAAAAAAAAAAACGAATTTACTTAATAAGTTTCGTTTATTAATAAAAGAGATAATTAAACATAAATGAAAAGTTTATAAAAAATGCAGTATTTAGTGATGCGGTAAATTATCATAAAATTCTCGAAAATCTGCTGGCAGGACTTGTTTAATTTGTTGTAGGTCGTTGTATTTTTTAGCTTTAATTTTGAGTCTTCCTTGGTGTAAATTTTGCATTTCGTCAAAACTGATTGCTGAAAAAAATCCCTTTCTCTGGGGCAGCAGTGTCCATGGCTCACTGAACCGTAGTTTGTACGAGATATCCCCCGATGGAGAATACATCAGCCCACGTATATCGGTGACCTTAGGGTCTCCCGCCGAACGGCCTGGCCGAATACTTTTATAGCTTGTTAAACTATTGAAAGCTTTAAAAAAACCATGTTCCAAATATTTAACATAGAATTGGTTGTTACGGGCGGACTTAATAATTTGAACGTAGTCTGCGGGTACATTTACAATCCTGTTACGCATCCTTCGTTCTATTGAGGAATGCATAGCATCCACCTCCATTTGTGTATGTCCGACTTCTAAATACTTTTGTTCGATGGTTATTTGGTTTTTAACTGCCAAATTTTGAAGGGCGTTTGATAAAGTTACATTGCGGTTTTGGTAACCACAGCCATCAGAATAAATAATAACACATACATCCGTTTTGTTTTCAACTTTTGAGAGAATCTTTTTTTCAATAAAATACGTCCAAATAGAGGCAAACTCATCTGCATTTAGCCCTCCTTCCGATTCGTTCCACACAAAACAATAGCCATCTTTAGTGATGTTATCGTAAAAGCACAGATTATGTACTTGCAGCTTGGTTTTGTAGTACAATGTGCTGACATTGGACTGAGGTGCCATCAAAACTGCTTGGAGATCTACTGTAAATACAAACTTATTATTTTCTTTGTCAGCTTGCTTTTCTTTTCTAGCTTCTTCTTTTTTCATTAAATGTAATTGGTAATCATTTTCTTCAACTGTGCCAGACTTATATCTTGTGCATGTTTCACACTCATCCTTTTTAGGACGGAACAGTGAAAGGTTTCTAGATGCCATAACTTCAAAGAAAGAAGTTCTTGATAGCGGTTCTGTGGCATGTGATTTACACCAGTCAGACACGTAAAACTTATACAAATCCATTTTGGTTTTCCAATCAGGTTGTAGATACTGTCTTGAAGATGAGGCTCGACAATAATGGGACTCCATTGTCGGCAGAGAGTCGAAGAATTCGTTCATTGATTTTTGTCTGTCTGTAAAAGGGTCTGCTCTATCTTTAGTAACTCTAAGTTGATTAGGAATGCAATCATGTTTCATTTTATCTTTCCAGGCTATTACTGTCATTCGTCCTATTGCCAACGTGTTCAAATACATAGTTTTGCATACTCTTATATAATCATCATCAGCTGTTTTCAAGTTATATTTGAATGACTGTGTTCTTCGAGATTTATCTGACTGTTTTCGATCCCTTTGACGTTTTGTTGGAATTGCCTGAACAGTATCATTGACAAATACTTTTTTCTCTCCCCATGTAAAGTTTTTCCAAAAATGATTAAATATTATTATTCGTTGTTCATCAGTTACAGTAGCGCACTTAATTATACCTGTTTTGTTGTCACATTTGCATCTGTTTTTTATACGCTTTGGTTCTCTTACAGTTTCATAGACCCATTTGGAATCTTTTTTAATTTTGCCATAATATTGTGCGCCATGTTCGCGTAATTTTTTATTTTTCTCTGCAAACCAGTCACTTTTATTTACTTGCGAACGTCTTTTTCTTGTCCTGCTTTTCGTTGGTAAGGAAGTGACGCTGTCATCATCCGAGGTTGACGAATACGCCACTAGTTTAGAGCGGCCTAATTCATCACTGAAATTGGATATTATATCCCAATTCTCCACATTACAGTCATTATCTATATCCCAATTCTCCACATTACAATCATCATTATATGTTTCTTGCAACTGTGAAGCGAGGACAGAAACATCTTCATCATTATTTTCTGGAATAATACTATCACAAATCGTGTTTGCTTCTTCATTGGGCAGGTCACATGTAGTCATGTCAGGGAGATCAATTATTTCAATCTGTGTATTTTCTACCAGAGAACAGTTCTCAATATTAGCCAGTGGCACAATAGAACTAGATTCTAATGGGAGGCGTATCATGTCAATAAGATTGTTTGATATGTCGGTACACCTAATATCTATTCCTTCGGAATCATAATTATTAAGGAGATTGTTATTTTCCAGATTAGACAATACCGATTCTTGCGTGGTTATGACATCGCAATTTAGCTCTTTAGAAAGCGCTAAACTGATTAGCTTTTTAGCTCTGTCAGACGCCATCTGTAAACAAAACAAAAGCGATCTATACCCCCACACCAAGCAGCCAAAAAACAGGCAACAAGACAAGAACAAAAAAATGCAACAATATTAGGTACGCTAACAGATCAACCTACCTAAGTCTGTCAAATTTATTCAACCCATGTTCAAGTTAATTATGAATTATGTAGCATATTATTATATACATATCTATATCAAATAATACATTTTTTAGATTTAGGTAGTCTGATGTGTTTGTATCCATACCTACTTACAATTATTACAATGTTTGTAGAATTTATTAATGTGCGGTCGAAGAAAATTTCAAATCAAGTGTTAGTTTATTACTAAAATTAAGTTAAATAAAATCAGACTAAAGAATAAAATAAAAGCAGACATTGACAGGAATCAAACCCGGACCATTGCATGCCAAAAGCAAACTTAGCACCTTGCGCCAACAAAGCCCCCGAAAATTAAAAAAAATAAACAACAATAATAGTATACAAAAAAAAAATACAAAATAAAAGTAGTCAACTCCCCAAACATTAACGACAACTAAAAATGAAATTCTGCTAACTCCCATTATGTGTACCAGCACATTTTGTATGCGTTTTTTAATCAATTAACCTTAGTTAAAGGTCTCAATATTACCAAAATATTATAATAGTACTTACATTTCTTAAAAAACTCCGGTCTAGTACGCTAATCTCAAAAAAACGGAAGCTTTAGAAATAAAACTCCGCAGCTCACTCTCACCAAACTTTACGCTCGAACAAAATGGCGTCGACTGGCGGGAGTTGTCAAAATTGCGCGCGTAGTTTGAAAGGCGCGGAGTTAGCATAAAATATTGCGGCACGATAGCTGTGATTTGAGGTTAGTTTGTAGCGTTAGCATCTTTGACGATTACGCGTAATTTTTTTCTTTTTGATTTGGTACCAAAAATTCAGTTTAGACAAAAATGGAGTTAGCAGCTTAGAATACTTAGCCGACGATACACTATTGTAGAACATGTTAGCACAATGACCTTTGTATCTACTGTGTTTGACGACCGATGTGGCGTGGTGGGCGAAGGTCCGCCAGCGACGCAGGAGGTTGCGGGTTCGATTCCCTTCCTGGAACAAATGTTTGTACGATCTACAAATATTTGTTTCGGGTGTTCTGGGTATTTACTATGTAAAATAAGAATATCTATCTATGTAATGTATTGTATTAAGTATATCAGTCATCTAGTACCCATAACACAAGCTCTGCTTAGCTTGGGGCTAGAAGATGCTGTGTGGATTGTCCAGCATTATTTATTTATTTATTTACTGTACGGCCTAGGGGACTACCCTAAGGCCTAGGGTAAGGCAGAGGTGTAGCTTATAAGTAGATACCTATGGTGCACCCATATTTTGCCAGTCATGTCTGGGTCCCATCAGCTGGGCCTAAATCCAGACTCCGGGCTGCTACTGAGAAATTGAGTTGGAAATCTCAATTTCTCAGCATATAACACTGCCTGATCTGAGAACCGAACCCTGGGCCTCATCCTTAAGGAGTACTAAAATGTGCTTACAACTACTAAACCAATGAGGCATAAAATAATATTAATAAAATATAAATCAGTTCATAAAATTGCCAAATCCTAAATTGCAATTTCAGCCAGTTCGCACATAGCACCCTATGTGCTCACCCCCATGCTAGTACATGCGTGCCGACGGGATAGTGTAAACACTATGGGGGTGTAATTCCATCATGCACTGACAGAATTAAATTGAATTCATGGCCATCTCGTGTCATCGCGGATGGTACTATACAGTACAGCGACAGTCAAATTAAAATGGAAAATTGTGGTTTAAACTTACAAATATTTGTCTTTGATCTCTTGTCTTTTTATTTGGCTTGATTTTCTACCAATCAAATTGTCATAAGAGTTACATACTCCACTATGCAGAAGAGGATGAGCCAGCAGCGCATGTGCTTCTTAACTGCCCAGTGCTCGCCGCATACAGGGTACAGGTACTTATGAATAACCAAGGTACTCTCTGAGAGATCGCCAGCAGCTTTAAATCACTGCTGGCCTTTTTTGAGGAGTTGGGGTAGATCGAAGAAGGTATTTTCCCACCTTTACGCAAAATAAGTGCTGAGACGTGGAGTTGCGGACACAAGTCTGATATAATAAAATACCAAGTAGATCCAAATTAGTCTCTGTAAAGGCATTTCCATTAGTAGTAGTAGTTTTTACAACCCCTTGGTTACATATTATTACAAGGGTTTGTGTTTCTTAACGATAACCATGGATAGAGACGCCAAAAATGCTCTCATTATCCAGATTCAGTCCCAAAATTGTTTGTGGAGTGATTCTTAGATATCATAATAATACCAGCCAGTTTTTGTTTAACTGCAGGAAAAGAGCCTCTTCTCATACAGAGAAGGCACCGTCATTTACCACCATGCTTGCTTAAGGCTGGTTGTCAATTTGAGAGTGCTTAGTAGTAATCGTAAGGTCTGGTTTTCCTACGATGTCTACTTACATCTGAATTGAAAAAGTCAGGCTGGTAGTGGATCAGCTTTGAACTCACAAACTCGTGTGTGAAAAGCAGACAGAATTACATAAGTATAAGAAAATAATGGACTCTTTTATATCTGTTTTATACAATCTTTAAGTACTTACTGTGTCACTTCAGCATAAAATCATTAAAAACAAATATGACATACTACACTACGCATAGCCTTTTGTAATCCTCTTGCTAAGTGCACTTGTCAATATCGGCCATGGGGCCCATCCACCGATCTATTCAAATACTGCTCACAAGTTTTAAAATATTGCATCTAAACACATTGAATTTTATCTCGAAGCAGTAAAGTTGAAATTGGATTGCGCTAATTTTGAGGAGGGTAGTTTGAAATTGCTCTGATAGTTTGGCCGAGAATGGACTGCCATTTTGTAATCCTGACGCTAAAGTGCACTTTGACAATACTGAGGGGTAATTATTACTGTATGAAGAGTATGTATGTAGAATAATCGTCCGACGATGGGAAAATTCAAATAACAGTTTTTTGCGCGTGCTCATTGTTATAAATTGATGTGACTTTAGATCATCAGATAATTTACTGTTTTTTCAAAATAGGAACTCATTTATTTTCTTGGTTCTGCGACAAATATTGATACACTCTGGGAGAAAAAAATGGATACAAAATCAAACTAAGGTAATATTTGTTGAAACTGGGATCCAACAACACCCAACAATTATGAGCACTGAATTTTTCAACCCTCAGTTACCTAAACATGAGTGTCAATTGTTCTACTCGTAATTTCACTACGCGATTGGCACATAAAATAAATCTTAAAGTGTCATTAGTTTAAGGGATGATTGAAAGGCAGTTTCAAACAGCTTAAATGCGAATGCTGAGGGGGATGTGTGGTGTTATGCGAATGGATAGAATAAAATGTATGTGTAAAATGACACGACACAAGATCGAAAAAAGGATATCCAGAAAAGAAGTTTAAAATAAAAAAAAAGAACTTTATCAAACAAAACACAAAAGCTAAATATCCCTCGATTAGAACCACAGACAATCAAGAATTGATCAAACAGACTCTTTAAGTAAATTAAAACGTAAAATTTCCAAAGTGGAAGTAAGAAAACGAACGATTAAAGTTTACACAGCCATTAGCTGTGTTTGGGGCCTTCACGACTCGCTGTAAGAGGCTCGGCAGCTACGGAATTAAATGGCAATCGATTACAAGTAGCGCCAGCTATTGGGGAAAATTAACTGCACTCCCGCTTGTGATCGGAGATTTGATCCCAATAAAAAAAGAAGAAAAGGAAAATTGGGTAGGAAAAAACACTGTAACTGGATCATGAAAATTAGAAGATACGAGTATGCGATTTTTTTTAAGATTTCAAATATTACTGCAATTAAGGTTTACATTCCTCTCTAGCTCAAATTAAGATTAATTGAAAATACCTATCAATTACTTCACATTGGGTTATTTGTAAGCTTTTATACAGTGTTCTATTCTATTTTTTTTTAACTACCCATAAAATTAACTATTTTTCTTAAGGAACCAACAATTAGTTTAATTGACCCAGTATTGCATGAGATACATTCTTGCAAAATACTTCAGCATCCAATGCTCAAACTTTACCGCGACCCCAAAGATCTAAAGAAGGAAATATCCTAATTAAATATGGATGCAATGTAATGAGTTATGCAAATATTGTAGACGGTGGCTAACGATTGGGGTGGGAGGGGAAAGCACCACCTTCGAGGGGTGAGGGGGGAGATAGATACTTAGATTCGACAGTACCGTCGGACGAATCATTTCAAGTATTTACTTTAACAATCTTTGGTATGCTTTCTTTGAAAATTATATTGAAAGGGTTACTCTGAGTTACTTTGTTTGCAATATTTTTAAGGGTAAGGGTCTGCGATTTGATAGAATTCGAAATGGTGAAATCAAATTAGAGGGTAGACGGAAGTTTTATAATTATATTGGGTTGGTTTCGCCCGCGGGTTTGCTGAAAGGTTACATGTTTTGGGAAATATATGTTTATCTCATCGTCTGTTCTTGGGCTTCCATTTGAAGGTAATTAAAGGCCCCTCCGACATTTGTAATCGTGTGGATGTAGGATAGTTAAGATGGCTTAAAAGTCCTAAAGCTCCTTAATTCAGACGTATGAATTGAGGATCTTTTAAGGGTTTCTCTTCTAAATATTGGTAGTCTCTCACTTCTTCAATGGTTCCCCCATTACTGAACATCGTGTTGGCTGGATCAGTAGACCCTTTTAAGAAGACAATCTGCCTCCATCGACTCCAGCCTAAAGTTGCCATCACCACCAACCGAAATTTGCTTGAGGACGCAGCTTCTTTTACTTCATCAGACCATCGCGTTGGTGATCAGCCCTGTGCTCTCTTTTCTACATATTGGTAGTATTCATCTTTTGGCGAGAGACTATTTTCCATGGCTGGCTGATAACCAAAACGATGGTCTGATGAAGTAGGTGGCAAAGAATGACATTGCACAATGACCTAAGCTGAGGATATATCCTTTTTTTTATTTTTTTGGAATGGGCATCTCGCAGTTTATCCTTCAGGGATATCTACTGCTTAGCCGAACTTTCCTGTGGGGGGCTTAATTAGAAATTAAGGCCTCCAGCCAGGGCAATTCGGCTATATCCCCCGACCCCTAAGGTATTGCATAGACTGCTCGGAGTATCTGCAGAGTGACACAATTAGTATTATAGCTGAATTTGGTGATAGTGGTTAAGGCCACCTCTCGTTCAAGAGGTTGTGGGTTCGAAACAAGCACCAATGTCACCTTTTTTAAATCATATGTTCTTTCTTAGATGATCTTAGGTATCACTGACATCGGTGAAGGAAAACAGTTTAAGGAGACCTGGACTTGAGTATACTACTTATTACTAAATAATAAATAAAATAATAAATAAATATTGCTGGACAATCCACATTTCGCTAATTGACATTATGCTACGACCCTTAGGAGCAAAGCACAGCTAGTTGCCACTTTAATATAAGTCAGAACTCGCTTCTTAATGAGAAGAGAGCGGCCTTTACCCTGCATTGGGACAGTAACAGGCTGTTATCATTGGTTCATCTAGAATTCTCAGTTTGAATAGTAGCCTTGCACTTGCATTAACATTTTAAAACAAGTAGATATAAATGATTTACCTATTCCAAAATCTGTGAGCCGGATAACACGATAACCAAAGGAAAAGCACACCAGTTTAATATTCAGTAAAACTCCAACAAATTATGATGATGGTGCATATTTAGCATTTTTCTGTGCTCAGTACCTTAATGCGAATTTTGAAGAAATACTGTTTGTTGTTCGACAAAGTCATTATTATAATGTAAGTCGCCAGTTGGGCAGGCCAAGTTTCTTAAGTGGGCAAGATTTATACATTATTTAGTAGATGTTATACTTTTTCAGGCTGCGTTTGTTTAATGGCTTAATTAATATTGTTAATCTGTACGGGGAGATAGATTAGTGTAATGTTTGTTATCGCAACAAATGATTCGTTTTGAGGACCCATAGCCCTAGCTCGATTTTTTGCGAGAAGTTAAGTTACCATCCGAATACGACAAATTATCTAGTTATTGGTCAAAAGAAATTAGTTTCACGTAAGTAATGTAGAGGTACTTTTTCGTTGTATTGTGTTTGATGTTTTGTGATGTATCGGTGTTGTTATTGTGGTTGTATTGTTGTTGTATATTGTTGTGTTGTATTGTATTGTGTGTTGTTGTTGTATTGTGTGTAGTTGGTAAACTTCTTGCAACAAATTCGTGCTAGGACTACATTTGCAGTGTATTTTAAATTTTTGAGCACAGTCATGTTTTAAGTTTATTTAACATAACAATACGATACATTGTGAGGAAATAACCTGAAATTGGAAATTTCAAACCCATCGCTTAAAATTAAACGTATGCTCCCGTGAGCTTTTTTACCAATGAAGTCAGGAAATTGGTATAATTTAAGCTAAAAAAAATAAAAGTTCAACCGTACAAAAATTCGCGATTCGCATCAAAAACACTAAACTTAAACAGGAGGTATCAATTTAATCTACGGGTTCTTTTTACAAGTCATACTCGGAAACTATAAACTTAAAGGGTCTGCATAACGCCGTTAAGTTTGTCCTTACAAATGAAAGGCGCGCGCACGCTGATCAGACGATAATTTTTGCTCTTTTTTTAACATGAAAAATATTACAGGCCATACATACTTCCAAAATATGTTATCTACACAGTACTCAGAGGAGTCTGAGTACTGTTTTATTTAAAACACTGCTATTGTTTTATAGGTTTCCACGATTTATGAGAAATAAGAAAAATAGTTTTCATTAGATACTAAAACAGACACTTTATTGACGTTTATTGAAGTTAGAAAATATTTTCCTAATATATTAGAGTGTTCTATTATGAGGATATATTTAGAAAAAAAAAACCAGGTCTTTTGCAATAAAAGTGACTTAGAAAAATGGCATGTTTTTCGGGATCTATTGCAATAACGGTTACAGAGAAAATTTATTAAAGAACAATTATTTTAATTTATTGACGACACGGTTGGCGCGGTGGTTGAGCCATCGGCTGCTGCGCCGCGTGTTGTGGGTTCGATCCCCACACGGAACAAATGGTATGGCCTACAGGTAGTTGTTCCGGGTCTGGCTGTTTGTGTATGTGAGTTTAAATGTTTGTAAACGCACCCACGATACAGGAGAAATTCCTAGTGTGGGGCAACGTTTTAAAAAAAAAAAAATGTGAAAACCATGTATTTCAAAAAATACTTCTAACTACTAAACAACAACACAACTGCTAAATGTAGTATTTAGTTGTTGTGTTGTTGTTTGTACTTGTACGATCATTTTCTGTATAATCCAGAATTCACCCCCTTAAATGTAAAAACAAAGTAAAATATAATTAATAATTTACTCAGTTAAGATGGCGACCATAACAAATATAGTGCAATATAGATAAATGATGTAGACAAGCCAGCTACAGCTGTAAAATAATAAATAGCTGTAAGGCTCAAATGAAATGAGGACGCAAGGTGAACACAAGTTAAGGTAAAAGTGTTTATGCCATTTATTAAAATAAGTATCATTCTTATTTATGTGTGGTCTACGACTCTTTACAGGGAAAAGACCGCCCTTTTGCTTAGGAACCTACAATAGAACCTACTTGGTTCAAGAGCACAGACCACAGACCTTATTTGGCATATATGTACATTTCTTTTTATCACAGTCCTTTTTTTCGCTGTTTTTTTGGTCTAATAATTATAAGAGCAATGAATTAAATTACAATTCAAATTGAACAATCTATTGATATATTATATCTATTACATAGTAAACCTAACATTCTAATATTTTGGTTTTTACAGTAACAAACACTAGGAAGTGCTTAAAGGCGGGTGTTTTAGGGAATATTTGGCTTCTCAGACGGAATAAATCATCTTATCTCCCTAGCCTTTTCCCAACTATGTTGAAATCGGCTTCCAGTCTAACTGGATGCAGCAGAATACCAGTGTTTTACATGGAGCGACAGCCTATCTGACCTCCACAACCCAGTTACTGGGCAACACGATACCCCTTGGTAAGACTGGTCGTCAGACTTTCGGGTTTCTGGCTACCCGTAACGACTATATCTACAAATGACAAACGGGTCCAACGGCTTAACTTGCTTTCCGAGGCACGGAGGAGTCGCGATATGTTACGAATGGTCACCCATCCACAGACTGACCTCAGCAAGCGTGGCTTAACCTTAGATCAACCCATGCGGCTGTTTCTATTTAGCCACGAGTTCCTCCTCTGACGGAATAAATGTTTTTTTGATAATTATTTTTTGATTTTGTAGTTTCTGCCTACCTCCATATCAACAATAAAACGGTCAGTGAGGTACATGTAGGTACTTACACCCACTAAGTAAAGGACGAAATTAGTTCCAAGCCAAATACTCTAAAGAGCCGTAGAAACTTTCACATTCAACCGTTGAATGCAAGCATGGGGGTCTGAAGTACCACTGCTGTAAAATTCATTAGAAAAGGGTTCTGTACATCAAATCATGTAAGCTAAGTAGGTACTACAGACATATTTTTCACTTCATTATTAAACTTGAGATAATTTTGGTTAGTTTTATGAAGCTTTTCTTAATTTGAATGCTGTGGAATTTTAAAATATTTAGGATATCCTAATCTGAAGTTTTCGTAAAGCTTCTAGTATATTATAGTAATGTAAGAAGTCAATTTAGCCAACAATATCATATTAATTAACAAAGTAGTATTAAGTACAAAGATTAATTGTAGCATAAGTTAATAAAATTTTGCATGCTCATTTAGCAATTGAGGCTGGATCAAAAAAGTGTAACACCTAATTATACTAATTACTAATAATCTATCTATATTCGTATATAAGCAAGTAATTGAAAACAAATTAGTTATTTAAATTCTAAATAACATCATGCCTGTATACCCCGACGGGGTAGGCAAAGATGTACCCACATTTCGTCAGCCTACTTCCATTAAACTAATACAAAGTTATAACAAATTGGGAAAAGTAATGTATTGTTGAACTTTCATGGACATTTATAAGTTTATAGCATTTTTTAAGATAACAGCCGTCAGCAAACAATATAAAAGTTATTTAATATAAATAAATTGAATTATAATCTTCCATATAAATAAAAATGTGTTGCTAAGCGCAAAACTCGGGAACGGCTGGACTTATTCGGCTAATTCTTTTTTTTTATGTTTGGTATAGAAAGGGGAAGGTTCTTATTAAAAAAAAAACTACGAAATTTTCGAGGAACATAAGAATATTTAAGAAAACTTAACGACTATTTTAACTTCGCGCGCTTGACAGTGTAATATCGCGGGGCGAAGCTAGTATGTATATAAATTCACCTCTTACTAAGAACCCAGTACCTTAGGAACAGTTAGGTTTCTACAGAACCTACGTATGTAGCAGCAGCAAAGTCAACCAAAAAAAAAAACTCCAAAGGATACGTAAATACAATCATAAAACCGGACACACAAAATTAAAAAAAACAAATTAGTATATATACCTAACTCATTTAAATTATCTACGACCACCATTTTTAATCTTAACCCTTAACCCTAAAATGCGACGTTACATTTTAATAAAATTCTTCAGCAAACATTAATGAAGTCGGGTACTAAACAAGCACCGCTATTGTGGCGCCCGCGTCGCCATTATGATTTTAACCGAGATAATGCACGGGAAATGACGGCAAAAGAAATTTAATTCGCGTAACGATGAAAGGGTTATATAGGGTCGGCTTTGATAAATAAAGCGGAGAGACCCCGAGGATATTGCTGGCCCCTTTTTTGCTCTACATATTGATATTAATGCTTGTGAATTTTGACAAAATTGCGCGTAAGCCTTTGTGTTTCGGGGTTCCGCTTGATTTTTTATGGCTTGCAAGCCCGTTGTCTCGCTCTGCGTAAATGAAATATTATCGTTGTCTTTTTGGAAGCGCGGCAGTTTGGGGTTATATACTTTTTATATCAAAATATTACAGGTCGTGTAAGTATTGTAAATGTGCACGATAAATTTTGATACGACGTTTATTATTATTTATACTTTGTCGGTGCATTATTTTAGACATCTCATAAAACATTTTTTTATTTTATTTTTCCCATAAAAGGTAGATACAAGCTTAGGTTCACATCTTACGTTTCAGGTTAAGATTTTAACTTGTATTAAGTCTATGCAGGGTCAGGGTCCTATAATAATATTACAGATCTGTGTCGGTCGCGTGGCTTAAAAAAAAAGGTTCACGCGGCACACTTTTTTGAATAATTATTATTTTAAAAAATGACAAAAATTCACAATTTTGTTTAATACTGTAGCCCTTCGTAATTACTTAAGTGGGTATTTGAGTGTATTTTTTAATAAAAACACAAATAGTAGGTAGGTACTACTATTTTTTCTAAAACTTAGGGAGACGCATAATATAAACATTACGTCTGTATTCTCCTAAGGGAGAAGGCAGAGGTATAACTGCCTATATTGCACCCGAATTTCACCAGATATGTTTAAATCCCACGTAATAGGGAGCGAGCCTATTGCCAACAACCTATTGTCACAAATCCAGCCTGCTACTAAGAATTTCCAAATGAAAAAACCCAATAACACTTTGCAAGAACTTAAGGAAACACGAATGTATTAAATCCATAAACCCGTCCCTACCTATACGTAAGTAACCTACCCATCATTATAAAATTAACCCTAAAACTGCGACATATCAATATCTTTACCTCCCCAAAACTTCCAAAACCCGCATGCTTTTAGTCCTTACCGTCGCATAAATCCCGAAAGTGTGGCAACTCTCAACATGTCCGTATCAGATGCTTCATTAATATTTCGCCATCATCCCGGTAATTAAGCGGGGGCACCGTCACAGTGAAGGGGTACGTAAATATTACGGAGATTATATTCAATATTCATCCCAGTGAATCTTTGTCAGTCTAACAAAGGTTTTTGAGGGTTAAGCTACACTATTCCGATGGGGAATCCGGGCTGTTGTTTTGGTCCTTGGAGACGAAATGAGGACGGGAATTTAAAGGGTTAATTATTTATTGAAACGTTGTGCACAACAAGAATTTCAGTAAATAAATAAATAATGCTGGACAATCCACACAGCATCATCTAGCCCCAAGGTAAGCAGAGCTTGTGTTATGGGTACTAGATGACTGATATACTAAATACAATATATTACATAATTATGTAGATAGATATTATTTTTTATTATACAGTGGACCTTCGCCCGCCGCGACACATCGGTCGTCAAAAAATGTCTGACTAGTGGCAATAAGAACTGAGATTCTTAATTGCAAACATGCATAAAAGGCGTTACAGAACCCAGGCTTACAGAGTTCATCTGATCTCAGCAGTGTTATCACAATTATAACAAGCACTCAATCAACTTGGGATAACATAACATCAAACCTGTATTCCTCGAAGGGTTAGGCAGAGGTATAGGTACACTGCTGCCTACAGGTCCCTATGGTAGGTACTTAATTTCAAGTTCCATGTATTAGTCTCCGGGCTACTCCTGTGTAATTGCAAATGTAAAAAGCCAACCACAATTTGCTTCCCCTGGGGATCGAACCCTCGATACTCAGGAGTAGCGCTTGCATAAACTTGACCAACGAAGCAGTCGTTGGGACAAAAAATGTATAACACCTTCTCTTACAAGATAAGAGACAGTTATCTTTATCTGGTAGGTAGGTATGTGGGTTACACACAACATATTGTATGCTCATCGGCACGCGTAACTTAGGTAATTTCTACATGAAGGCTCGTGATTAGAAAGTATATGAAACGTTACAGATAAGAATAATTAAAAACGTTTGCCGCACGATTTTGGTCCCTATGATTTCGTCGCCCGAATACGCACGTCTTCGTTTCGGCAGTTTGTTGCATGAAGAATCGGGTATGGTTAGAAAGAAACGATGTTATTTTGTTTTTCATTCGTATTATTTTTCATAGAAACAAAATTAAAATGTTAATTAATAATAATTATTTATTATTTATTCATTTATTTATTTGTAAGTCGTTACTTTTTGAATTGAACGTCTAACATAAAATAGTCCCCCAAATCTATATTTACTAAATTATTATTTACGAGTATTTAATCATTTGATTTGATCAACAATACTCATATCCCCACTACCCATAGTTAGTAACAATGTACTTAGAAACGATGTAAGTAATATACTTACAAAAACAAAACGATAAACAGAAACAGACTGTGATATAATTGCAGGAGCATCATAGGTGCATGGTGTCAGGCCCAGCCAATACCTTGAAGCAATAGAATTTGACTTAATTGTTTTTGTTCGTATTTTATAAATGTTCTAAATAAATGTTCTAATCTTTCTTTACTGTGATCAAGTTCTTAATCCTCTTGAGCATTAATCTCCTGTATGTATGTAAGTTTATTGTTAGACAAACTACCCTGTTCATATCTTACGTCATATCACTAAATTACCCCAGATACATTAACAGGATTTTTACTTTTATTGTACAAATAATAAATAAAAACAGCCGCATGGGTTGAGCTACGCTTGCCGAGGTCAGTCTGTGGATGGGTGACCGTTCGTAACATATCGAGACTTCTCGGTGCTTCGGAAAGTACGTTTCGCCGTTGGTCCCGGTTGTCATTTGTAGATCTTTGACTGTCGTAACGGGTAGTAAGAAACCCGAAAGTCTGATAACCAGTCTTACCAAGGGGTATCGTATTGCAGTTACTGGGTTGTGGAGGTCAGATAGGCAGTCGCTCCATGTAAAACACTGGTATTCAGCTGCATCTGGTTAGACTGGAAACCGACCCCAACATAATTGGGAAAAGGAAATCATCTGCCTGATGATTGTACAATTCATGTTGAATACAAAAGATACTCGTAATTGCCTTGCTCCAACTATTATTACTTGCTTGTTCGTTAAATGTCTAAGCATTTTTCTCAAAGTCGGTATGCTTTGTGTCCTAGATCTTAAGGATCGACCAGAAAAAACTAAGCATACTATAATAAGGTATCCATCAAACTCACAAGCAGATCGTTAGCAAGGCTCCCACCATAACTCCTCCAGCAAAAAAAAGCTACAAAAAATCGTGATTTCCGCTTTAATGCTATATTTTTACACGAAGCTGTAGCTTAGGGCTATTAAACACAACTTGTTTCATTAAGTTGCGACTGACATCGCTTTTTATAGCTAGAGCAGCGCTGGAAGTACGCTGAGAGCTTTTGTTGAGATTCCTTGAAGCCTTTGTAACGTTGTTGTGGATAATGAGATGAGTAGAATAGATCCTTTTTAATTATATAGATATAATCTTTGGTCGAAGTGCACATTATACTATTATACACTTACTATTGAGTGTGATAAAAATGAAACCTTAATACAATGTCTGGTTAGTGTCAGTTAAAACATTTACCACCAAAAAGAAAGGATGAGATTGAGAGATTTGCAAAATCGCTTTTTACCCTATCAAAATAATGACCAATGTCAATCTTATTCGCCTCGGTCTGGTGATTCCAAGCGCCACTGGTCTGATCGGTCAAAAAGTGTTATTGGGATCCCTCATCTCAAATTTCTCAGAAGCAGCTCGTTGGTGGCAATCGACATTACATGAGACTTAAAGACAATGCTCGAAATATGGGTATTCTAGAAGTACACCTCTGCCTTACTCTTTGGGAAATACAGGCCTGAAGTTATGTTATAATTAAACCATACCTAATTGGGCTTTTTTTCACACAGTAAATACTTACTCCTTTGTTGACAATTTTTAAGCAATCTCAGTTCACAGCTCAACTTCAACCAACGTCATAAGATTTCATTTTTCCCAATCACTAAATTGAATTGCTCAAACGCATCATTAAAAAATGCAAATGACAATATTAATAATTTTAACTGACATCTTCCTCTGACAAACACGACTAAACTGCTTATTACTAATAATTACACCTTATTAATATACTTTTAAATAATGGCGGATAATAATCACGGAATATATTCATAGAATTAATTTCTCTGATGAACTAACCGTACCAGTAGTTACGACTGGTCGTATCGTAATAGTTCACTATCAAATTCACACGATCGCCACTGAACATCTGTCACGATCTTCAGTGTACGCAACTTGTCTATGAGGCCATGAAATAAGCGGGGGACGGTGCACCTGGTACTGTCAAATTCATTTTTTGATTTGTTGTCCGTAGTAGTAACAAAAAGAACCTTTGAGTATTAATGTGGGGGGTAACAAGAGTAGAGGAAGAGCAAAGAAATGATGGATGGATTGTGTGAGATGCTGTGGCTAGAAAGGACATTGAGGTGAAGGCAAATAGGGAAGACACGAAAGAAGAAGATATACTACACCAATCCTTCAATCGGGATAAGGACGGAGGGATAATTATGAGCAGTAAAAAATCCGACAAGCTTTTAAAGAAAATTTAAAGAATTTTATAGTTCATTTTCTTAATCGAAAACACTGTTATACCCCAGCTACTCATAATTTGTATCAAATGATAATGCTTAGGATATTAGAAATTCTCAGCAGTATCATTTGTGAAAAGTCGATAAACAAGACTGGGGCAATTTTATCAGCTTCAGCAAAAAGTAATTAGAGCATTACCGAACACACCGACAGACAAGCATGGGGTATAAAGCCCATTACTAGCACAGGTTTTGAATTGTTTACAAGTACCTGTGAGTCTTGTGACATTAAGACCAAAAACGCTACCCTGCTTAAGTAGACCTTACTTTAAAAGCAGCCTGAGGTTTGGTTATGCTTTTGGTGTATCGATTAATCTTATGATTACCTACCATATCTAAAATCTCTGTTTTAGGAGCCACACTTAACCCGTCGCATCCACCGCGCCACTTGTTCGAACGTGCTCATTATTTTTTATACATAATCTTGCGCGAGTTATACTTTTCTGTGATTAACTGTACTTTCGTTTCAAAGATTGATTATTAAAAATTTGTTCATCGTTAATTATATGTTCGAGTTAATTGAGTAATTTATGGTGATGTGTATCGTAGTTTTGACTCGCGGGTAAGTTTTACGTGTGACAAAACTTTTGTGTAAAATAAAATTATATTTCATTGTTTCTGTTAAGTAAATTTATGCGTCAATATTTTAAAAATAAGTGTATGGCGCCGGCGTTTCTTAGGTGCCTGATCCTTGAGAAGAAATGCCGCAACAAATTCAGAGTCCATGGTCCACTTAGAGACCGAATATTAGGTATATTAAGATAGTGTGTGACGCTAACAAAGCAGGGAAAGATCTTTTGAAGAAACAGCCATGCCAGCTTTGAGTTGACCTGTCCCTTCAGACAGAAGCCGGGCTGAAGCCGGCCAGGGTTGCGGGATGTTCGAAAGAGATACCGTGACCCTGGAACGTAAAGGAGCTTTGAACAAGGATCTCCAAGTTTGAACGGCTCTCCCGTTCTAGGTGGAACGGGAGAGCCGTTCAGAAGTCATTAGGTGATTTCCCATTTGCATTTACCTTTTGACTTTAATTCCAAAATATAAATAAAAACAAAGAATCACTTAATTAGGAAGTAAATACTTGACGAACAATCTTAAGTGACTGTTCTTCTTGATGAAATTTATTTCTCTTCCGACGGTTTATTAATAATTTTTCACTTTAAGATCGATTGTCTCAAAACTGTGATAAATGACTGAACTTTTTTTGCCAGTCCCATTGATTTTAAGTAACAGTTCAATATCTTTGGATGCCTTTAGCAAATCGAGAAGACCATAACGTCCCAAGTTTCTCAAGAAACTGATTTTAAGTACGACGAACAGTTAAATATCATTGGATGCTTTTAACAATTCGAGGAGATCATAAAGCCCCAAGTTTTTTAAGAAACTGTGTTAGAAATATAAACAACGTTATTGGGTTTTTATACTTTTGGTTAAATAATAACAACCGCTTCGGTCCATCACCCATCCCCGAACTGACCTCGCAAATGTACAATCCAATACAGTCCAATCTTAACCATTACATATCGAGCACGTTAAGCAGTTACTCTTAGCTGTTATTTTTAGATCCTTGACAACCTTTACGGGGTAGTCAGAAGCCTAAAAGTGTGACAACAAGTTGTACGAAAGGGCTATTAAATTACCCAGTAACTGGATCAGTCACTAGAGGTCAGATAGGCAAGCGGTCCTTGTAAAATAACTACTACTACTACGGCACTACTACGGTACTAAGCAGCATCCGGCCGCACTTGAGGCTTACCCTAACATGACTTCGATTGCCGCGTTGGTACCCGAGAACCAGGAGACCTCATGCTCAGTAGAGCATGAAGTCCTAGGATCGATTCTCGGGTCGGGAAACATGTTGTTAGGTTTCTCCACCTGGAACTGTTCTGTAGCCTACCGGAGTATAGATTGCTGAGCGGTTGGTGGTAAAAGGCTCGCCCTCTATTACATGTGACTTTCACATCAACGGTGAAATTAAGGCGCACTTAATACACCTATACTTATACCTCTGCCTAAACCTACGGGGACTATATGAATAATAAATAATCTCTGTAAGGAAACTAAGACAAGTGTACAGACAAAGCAAACGATGGCGCATCATTTTACCATCTACCCATAAACATGGCTGGCTATAATTTTGGCGACTAGCAACACTTTTGGTGAGCGTACGCGCAATCCGCAGCCCTTACAAGCGACGTAATGATGAACAATTGCGCCAGAGACCGTTTGAGAGCACAATCACGATCGCACCGCCCTCGCTCCTTCTACATATCTCGATGGAAGATCTTGTCGCAAGGTGTGGTATTTTAGCGTGTTTGGAAACTTGCAATGAATGCCAGTTTTAAGGTTTGTTTGTATCTGTGACTGATACGACCAATGGTTACAAATGTGTCAGTTAAGTATTATATCGACAAATTTATAAACAACGAAATTCGAAAGGAATTGACTTCAAGAGCTCCTTGAACAGAATACATTTTCTTTTGACCATCCTTAGTTCAACAGAATTGAGTACTAAAATTAAACAAAAGCTAGTCAGGCCAACCTCAGAGTTTTCTAAGTACTTAGTACTAAGAAAACATTGATTCTTGGTCATGAACTCAAGAGGTGTCAAAATGTGAGTTAGGTTGTAGCAGTTGAATACAAATTGGTGCCCAATGCAATCATCGAAATAGGTTGGTTTTCCCCAATTATTAGAATGAAGCACCTTAGCGCAGCTTGCAGTAGGCATTGACTAGTAGAATCGTCACGTAAGGAAAAAACATTGTGCTCCATCCATGCGACTTTTTCTCCCTCTCACTCTGTCTCTCTCCCTCTCTGTCTCTTCCTATTATATTCTAGTGTGTCTACGATTAGTTCTTTCCTGACGGAAAGACTGACCTGACGAAGACCGTGAAAGTAGAAATTTGTGGGTCTACCTTCATACTTTATAACGTCAGGCGTATTGAAGCCTACTTATTCAAAGACTTTCCAAATGTTTCTTACGAAAATGTTATAGGCCTCTTGCACCATCAGCTCCTAACTTACACCACACACCAACCACGCACAGAACACCTAATATCATCATTAAAGACTGTACCAAATACCTAATGATTAATGATCTCTTTATTGTCTTCACAGACACGATTATACCACGATTTCTTAATTCGGTAATTAGATGGGGCAAGATTTGTGAGTGATGCTGCGGGCTGTGATTGTAATGTGATCAGAAGATCCTTGTGAGTTTGTGAGATGTGATTATTGTCGGGTATTGGGGGTTAGGTAATAAAAATGCAGTACGTGATATATTATAAGTTTGAGTGTCGAATATTAAGCGTGAAATTGGACTTACTCGTATGTACCTACCCATATCAAATGGAAATGAGCTGGTTCAAGGTGATGGGAAATTTCATAAATGGTTAGAGCATTGCGTTTTAGTGTTATCTTGTTCAGCCCACGCCAAATTCTCAGCCTAGCTGTTTATGTAGGTCAGTACATTATTCTGGACCTTAAAGCATTGAATTTTTTTGTTAGGCTTTAAAAGCAAGCATAAGACAAATGAATAAAGCGCTCTTCCACTCTCTATTAATATTTCTAATTTTTATTTTACCACCTTTAAGTGTACATCATGGATAAATGATTTGATTTGATTTAATTTCAACATTCTCTTCGGATGTTTTTTTTTTACTTTAAACTGTTAAAAAACTACCTAACCCCGTGAGAGTTTCAATGAAAGACGTGAATTATATACTTTTTTCTTAAATATTATTTTGTTACATATAAATTATAATGTTTTCACGACATTTTCAAGTTTAAAGTGAAAACACATCAGAAAAATCGTAAAAATAAGGAAAAAACCAACGAAAACTCCAATGGAGTTCTTCTAGGGGTCCAAAATCAGACAGATCAGATGTCCCTTGTACATTTATTTAACGGACTAAAGGTAAGAGTTACTTCTTACTTAAGACTATCTTTTTAACTGTGAGTATGTATTGCTCTGAAAGCGATATACGAATTAAAATTGTTTTTAATAGATCAAAATTTACTAACAAACTTAACACACGAGGATCATAAAAAAATAACATTTAACTGTAATCACAGTTCCACAGCAGATGTCTACCAAAACTTGCTTATTCATACATCTGTATTGTATAATAACACACATTGGTACATACATACATAGGGTGCTTACGTGGGCGCATGGCCGAAGGGTAGGGTTAGCAGCGTCAACGCACCCACATCAAACTTTCAGCTGCTCGGACCCGCACATAAATCAGCTAAAGAGCAACGTGACAGCCCTGGACAGTTGCGAAGAAAAGTGTTGCAGTGAAATTTCGCGTTCTGATTCTATTGTGTAAAAATATTTTGTTTTATTTTTTGTTTTTATGTTTTGAGATTGCAAGATTACCGTTTCGAGTGCTTGTTTAACTGTGAAGCTTAAGATAAGTCTGCAGATCTATAAATTACCACCATTTACACACAAACATATATAAACCACGCCTGTTTCCTCATGGGGATTGGCAGAAACCACAGAACGCCACCCGCTACGATTCTTACGTACTCCTTTCGCTACGCTCACGTTCATACATCTGGTCATACACGCACGCCGGTTGCGAGTACTATGCAATTCCAAAAACTAATCCCGTTTACATGGGACTTAAATATACTTGGTGAAATATAGTTTTTGACTATAAAGTCGATAGCCATTTGAAGCTTTGTCTTTAGAACCTACTTATATGATTTAACGGTTTTTTTCAACACTAAAATCCTGCAAGTCATCATCATCTGCTTAGCCTTTTCCCAACTATGTTGGGGTCGGCTTCCAGTCTTACTGGATGCAGCTGAATACCAGTATTTTACATGGAGCGACTGCCTATCTGACTTCCACAACCCAGTGATTGTGCAACACGATACTCCTTGGTAGGACTTCCAGACTTTCCCTCATCCAGACATCCAGACAGGTTTGCCAGACTTTCGGGCTTCTGACTTCCCGCAACGACTGTCAAAGATCTACAAACAACAGCCGGTACCAACGGCTTAACTTGCTTTCCGAGGCACGGAGGAGTCTCGATATGAACGGTCACCCATCCACAGACAGACCTCGGCAAGCGTAGCTTAACCTTTGATCAGACCGTGCGGCTGTTTTTATCAGCCGCACAAACATTGTAAAAATCAGTGTTAATATTACACACACACACACTAAAATGTATGGCAGAAAGTAATTGCGATACATATGTGCCCCACTGCCACAACTAGGGCGAAGGGAGACGATACAGTGACCTATTTGAAGGGACGCGAGAGGTATTAAATATCCCATGGTTTTCGTACGTTCCGCTGGTTTTGGGGGATGTTTCGTGAATAAAACGAAAGAATTTATTTTTGTAAGGGTTTTTGTTGGTATAAGTAACTGTAGGTAGTGAATATTGACAACTAAATCCTTCGTGTCCTGCAATTAAATAAAGGACTAAGGGCAAATTTTTAGCAAGTAAACTAAACGTGATCAGCATATCAGCATATTGACGACATGGTTGGCGCAGTGGCTGAGTGATTGACTGCTGCGCCGCGTGTCGTGGGATCGATTCCCGCACGGAACAAATATCTGTATGGCCTAAAGGTAGTTGTTCTGGGTCTGGCTGTTCGTGTATATGAGTTGGAATGTTTGTAAACGCACCCACGAAACAGGAGAAATTCTTGTGGGGCACCTGTAGGCCATACGAGAAGCTCTTTAAAGATATTTAGATATCTATCTAGATATATTGGTACAATTCACCCGTACCTTAAATAATTAAGTAAATAGTTAGTTTCACAAGGTCTCTAAGCATCGTGTTTCCTATAAAAATATACTATTCATCAAAACCTAACTGCACTACAGCGTCTGGTCAGCCATCTTTCTCTAATTCAGATCATAAGAAACACTGGTAGCATTGCATAGTCAAAATTATCATAGAACAGTAGCGACTACACCAAGGTACAAAATTACTAATGGGTTATTAGGCGTTTCATAAAAATGTACCTAGTCCTATCCTTAACTATTTATTATGAACTAATTGTAGCTACGCAAGAGAAATGCTAAACAAATTGTCAACAAACCTTTGAAATATTTCATCCTGATGACGAGGACAGGACACACGATCATCTTAGATCACCCGAGGTCACATCGATGAACAATCTGATATTATGAGTTCAGTACATGATTTTGATTTTTTCTTAATCAATGTGGGTTTTTGTTTTTTTTTTTACTTTTAACGGTAAATATTCAAATCCTATTTCTGGACTGGACTTGACGTTTGGGATCAGGTTGTACGTCTTTGCTCTTCAACCCAGCATTTCTTTGATACACTTACAAAAGACTGCTCATCCAAATCACTTGACAACTAACAACGAAACTGAAGCATGATAACACTCGAAGCACAATTTAAACACACATAATATTAAAATACAAAAATCTCAAGAGCTGCTTGCAATATTTAAGCCCGGTATACACTACCACCTAAGGCTAAGAACACATCTGCCGTATCCGTCTCAGGATTATTATTAAACTCTTTAATAAAAGATTATTATTCAAGATGGCGGACTGGGTGTTCAAAGGGGTGGGAATGGGACATTGGTGGGACAAAATTTGAATGGGCTGATTTTTTAAAAAGAAACGCCGTTATGGACTGGCCTTTGAAAACGATAAACTTTGTCAGGATTGTCGATGGTTTTTAGCTCCCAAATTAAATGCGTAGTATGAAATGAAGGAAACTAGGACCTTTGTATTGGGTTTTGTCATTTAAAATCAGTTATTTAGATACTTATAATGTGTGAACATGCATAGCTTTATAAAATAGATTTAACTCTTGACATTTATACTTCAGGAGATACTTATTAATTTAAAACAATGTTAATTTTAATTTACCTTCACAAATAGCCCATGTGAGTTTAAATGGCAGGTACCTATTTAGCACAAAATACTTAATTATCGTTGAAACGAATAATATCCACAGTTGCTATGTCAGATCGTAGTTAAAAATATGATGTTATATAAGTAAATGTACAAAACTATTATTAATTTTCCTTGGTTTATGTTTTGTATATTTTCAGACTAGATTAAATATCTACGAAACTTAAAACGGTCAAAAGGTCCTAAGACAACGATACATCCACTTAAACAGCGCTGAAAAGCTACAGGCAAAACTACCGTTGACTTTGGACTTCGTAGAGTTTTACGATGGATAAACCTAATCACTATAGCAACAATATTGTTCAAAGGACAGTACATCAAGCTACCCAAATCTGTCAAATTTCTTTGATAAAATTTTCTAACTTTATTACAAAAGTGTAAGGTTCATGTTCAATTGGGAAAATTTGACAGTTCGGGATAGCTTAATGTACTGGCGTCTGTACAAACACACTTTCAAAAACTAATATATAGATACATCACCAACAAAAGAGACAGTAGAAAAAATTAAAAGCTTACAATGTATCAAGCTCTCAAACAGGAGGCGTCCATGTCCCGGTGACCGCTAAAAGGGCCCTACGCACACCGTATCGAAAAAAAACACACAAAACGTCTTTTTTACCCTTAGGGAACCGAACAGCTGCGCTTTTGTACAACAATGATACAGCCGTGTTATTTCCACCAACCCGGGGCAATCGACACACTGAGCTACTAACCGACCTTGTAAAAACACCCGTGCCATACTCCACACTACTCCAAACAAAGTGCCTACTAAAATTGGCCGTGTTATAAACGATTGCGCACTGCATATACGTGCCCTTTGTTAAAAGTCACGCTTCATTTGGGGCAAAACTGTGTCCTTTTTGTTATTCAGAACATCGTGATGAGTGTAAAAATTGTTTGTATTGTCGCATTTTTATTTTCGTTCGATATTAAAATTTTACATGGCTGTCATATTTAAATAAACATTCTGTTGAATAATACAACATGAAATTACGTCATCGCCATTTTGAAAATTCAAATATAGAATAATAAAGATCCAGACACAATAGAGGTTTTATGTGCGACGATCGCGGTGACAGTTTCATTTGTGTTCCATTTTCGAAGCGGGGGATGTGATTGGTTGGCGTTTGGTGACAAATGGGCGACAAAGTGTCGCGCCAGCCAATGAGAGCGCGGGAACACGACGACTGCTGTCGACCGGAATAATGTGATATGAATAGCGGCGGATGTCATTACAACGTGGTGACAGTTTTTATGTAGTAGAGGATGCTATCATCTCTTTAAGTAGGACTCATTTTGTGTACATTTGTATGTATAAGTTCTGAGAAAGTGTTTATTTATACCAGCTACATAGAGCTATCATTCAAGAACCAAAATTTACTGCTTACGTGTCATTTCTTTTTGAATTTATTAAAATGGTTGATAAAGTGAACTAGCGTACCTAACACATACAAGTTGTAACGTTTTTGTTTGAACTCCGAATCCATATTCCATTGTTCCATATGTTTGAACAATAGGACTGTTCGACAATGTAAATACCGCAATGAATACTGTTGAATTGTCTAAATTAAAGCTGTTGCCATTGATTGTGTGTTATATAATTAGGATTACCGCAGGGGTTCTATTGGTTCTTGAAACCACAACTTGGTCTTAACACTACATAAGTATTTTGTGGTTTTCCGTCCGTGCAGCTTTGTTCAAGCTTCAAAATGTTAGACCTGTCAGAATTTTAGGCAAATACTGCGGCATACTTGAGCTATAAATGTCATAATAATAACCAGCCAGTAGTCATCTCGTTCATCAAAACATTCAAAGTCACACACACAAACAGCCAGAACTGGAACAACTAGGTACCTGTCGGCCAAACAAATATTTGTTGCGTGCGGGAATCGAACCCACGACACGCAGCGCTGCAGTCAATCGCTCAATTTCGCGGACTGTACTATTATCTCCTTTTAATATTTTATGTTAATCGTCCTAAATATTTAAAATGATGCCTTGGGAACTGGAAATGGGAACAATGCCTTCGTTACAATGTTCATCATCCTTTAGGGACAGTCACAGTAAAAATAAGTTCGTCACCTTCGATCGAGTTTTGTTTGCTCCACGCATGACATAATCTATTTTACTCTTTACTGAGTCAGTATTTTCATAATTTAAACGTCATAGACACTCAGAACAATCGTGGCATTGAGAATATTTTTTTTATTGACATTTCATACATCTAAAGGTATGGTCCATTCAAAAGGTTTTATATATCTATGAAACCATTTGAATGGACCATTCAAAAGGTTTTAGTTTGATGTCAACTAGACTTTGGTGAAAGGTTATCGTTATTATGAGCTTTATGTTTTGGAGTAATTAAATATGGTTCACTGTACCGTATCTTATCCATAGTGACGTAGATCCAGCAGGTAGTGTGTGTCCTGAATTGATAAAGGAAAGTATTTCAAAACTGACAAAGATATTTTTACGACTCGACTGTACTATAATCTTCTGTTTTACAGCGTAATCACATCACTATCAAGTTCCAAGCGTGTCGCCTAGTTGGAAAACGCACGAGATAACAGATCTTTATGTACCACATTACACGGTAAAACTGTTTCGTTCGCCCATAAAGCTTGGCACTCAATTTCGTCAACTAGTGGGTCAGAAGGTGATTATGGCTACCCTACAAGGGTTGTATTATGGGGTGATATTTTAATGTTTCTTGATAATGGGGTAATAGGAAATTGTAGTGAGTGATACGGTTGGTTTAAAGAGGTTATAGGGATTTTGCGTGAGGTTGAATGCCGAAGTGATTAAAGACAGCTTCCTTTGAGTAAGTAACAATTTTAGGTCCTTACCCTGGAATACATCTCGTGGTCTCACATGAAAGCAGTAAGGATTCAAAAATTAGAGTTAGTTTTACCACTATTTGTATCTGCATAACACAAAAGTTGACTGATAGAAAATGCCTGTGGCAATAAGTCCGCCTCTGTACATTAGTGAGCTTGAAATATTACATAGTTATATAAAAACAATTTGTAAAGGAGCTGACCCTTTTTAGAAAAGTAAAAATCTAGACTTTAAAATGACTTTTCTAATCAACGATCAAGGGAAAAAAAATCAAAATGGTAGAACAAGATTGATGTTGAAAACAAAATAGAAATTACAATCAGTCAAAACAACAATCTACCCAACTTAAATAATTACCCGAACCTAGTTTCGACCCCTTATCAGTTACAACAAACCTTACCCTCACAAAACGTTACCCCCTACAGCAATTACCCGTAAAGATGGCAGACTTCGATAAACTGATGTCATTTGTTATTTTTTTTTACTTGTTGACATGGAAAACGTGTTGATTGCCGTTATTATGGAGATGGTGTGTGATAACCGAAGCCGCCACTTAAATCATATTTTGTAAATACGGTAAAAATACCGTGTAATGATATTGTGTTGTGGTAATGCGATTATGGAGGTGGCTTTATTTTTTTCTTGAATTTTTATGTTGGTACTTAAATTTACAGAACTGCCTCAGCAAATTTGTGTACTGAGAGTAAGTATTCGACAAATCTTTGGTTTCTAGCTCCGTTTTTTTGTCTGGAAACGTTAGTACATGGTCTAGATTTTGTCTTACTTGGAACAAAAGAACAGTTCTATAAATAAAAAAAAATAGTCAAGACATCAAGCATACAAAGTACAGAGGCGAACTTAATTCCATAGGCATTTTTCACTAGCAAAACTTTAGGTGATGCAGAGACAAACTGTGGTAGGTGCAAGGAAAAGAAAGAGTGAAAAAGTATTGATTAAATTTAGAAATCTTTCAATCTGGTTCAATCAATTTGGTTTTCTAAATATAGTGTTGTGTTTAACTTTTCTAAGTGAATGCTTTTCCTTTTTTGCTTTAGCAACGCGATAAACTGTCATCTGTTCAGTAAGTACAGAGGCCAGCACATCAAGTTACCCCAGGAAGCTTCAGGTACCCCAGGTAGCTCAGGTAGCTTGATGTGCTGGCGTCTGTACATTTATTTTCGTATGAGTCAACAAAATGTATGGAACAGTTGACTTTTTCTTCAGGACTAGTCCGATAGCAAATTCTTTGCACAGTAATGTTTTCGGTTATATTAATTAGATCTTGTAAATTTTAAGTACCTGCATCCAAACTTTATAACGAGCAGGTGGCCACGAAACTAGTACCTACTTATACAAATTACAATGTACCCTTTTAGAGTTAAAAATAATTATAGTTAATTGCAGAAAAATGTTGGGAATGATAGCCCCCTACTTTCCTAGAAATACAAACTGAGATAAAGAGTTGATTGTTTTCAAACGAAAACGTAACAAAAACGGAAATAGACAATCCCATAGATCTTCAAAACGAAATTGATCTAATAAACGCCAAACATGATTTTCCCAAACACTATGATTCGTTACAAATACCAATATAGTTAGCAGGCTCTAAACATGTCCAAACATGTATTTCCGTGGGACTGTCGTAAGAGTCGAAACTGGGCAGTATTTGTACACACATTACTAGCACTTAGAGGGACATGATGTTCTATCATTAGCGTTACCGAGCAGGTTTGTGGGGTTGCTAGAGTTAAAATTATAAAGTCCCACAACATAGACATAGTCGGTTCAGGAATTGTACTTGTGCAATTAATAAATAATAATAGGGTGTTACGTCTGACAAAAAACTGCTATGAAGTTTAGCAGAAGGAAATTGCAGTCAAAAGTTTTTTTTTGTTATTAATATTTAAGTTTTCTGTGAAAAAAGGTTTGCTCTCACAAAAAGCCTTGAATATTTTTTTAAGAGCCGTATTTATAACTATTTTACTCCCGAAATTTATTTACCATCACTCTCCTGCCCTTATGCTAATTTATTTGGGATCGGCGCCATATGTTACCTCTTGTCATTTTCAAAAAATAGTCTTTTGCAAATTTAATCTGTCAACATACTTCTACATCAATATCTACCTGGTCAACCACACTCTTTAGGAGAGAAGTTTATGAATTACTAACAGATTGGTTCATTGTGGTCATCGATGATATAGGTACTGATTTGTTACCAGCAGCTGTCATTTGTTTCAATATTTAAGTCACAAGTTACTCTACATTATTCTAGAAACACTGTTCTAGAATTATGTAGAGTACTCTGTTCTACCACATTGTTTCCAAAAAAAGAACCACCAAAATAAGGTAAATTTCTCAGTCTAGCAACACAGAGATGCAATACACGGTCTATTTAATTATAACTTCGTGATGAACAAGTTTAGATCACTGAGATTGTTTAACAGCTAGCCAGTGTCAATCGCTAAGACAATATCATAGTCATACTTGAGATTTTTAGTTGCGTGAATACAAGGTTAGGAGATTCTTGAATTTGTATACAGTGAAGAAGAGCTCCTGAATAAATAACAACTCTCAATCGAATCGACTCAATCGAAGGATAACCTTCGATTGAGTCGATTCTACGCAGGTTAGTCCGTGGATGGATGACCATCCATACATATCGAGATCCTGTGCCTTGGAAAGCACGCTAAACCCTTGGTCCCGGCTGTCATTTGTAGATCTTTGATAGTCGTTATGGGTAGATAGCCTGAAAGTCTGTCAACGAGTATTACCAATAGGGTACCGTGATTGTGGATGCCAGATATGCCGTCGCTCTATTTAAATACTGGTATTCAGCTGCACTCTACTAATATATATATATAACTACTAATATGGCTGGGAAAAGGCTAGGTAGATGATGATGTAAAGAATAGTCTACATGAGTCTTTGTGTATGAGAAAGACAATGTTGAAATCAGTATATTCATTATATATAGCCTTTTAAACAACATGAACTTCCATACTCACTAATATTTTCAAAACGAAACTGCTAAACTACTGAACCGATTTTGATTAAACTTTGTGCAGACTAAGCTTGAGCCACAAGAAAGGATATAGGCTAGTTTTTAATCCGCAACTTTATCTTCATCCGCGGTAACTGACATTAATATACGCGTACGAAGTCGCGACCAAAAGCTAGTGTTCCTATAAATACCTAAACGTAAAAGTAATTTATAAAAAGCCACAAATACCCACGAACCCACCGCATTGGTACTTCACACATCTGGCTATATATAATTATGGTAAATAAATAAATATCGCGAGTTTATTGTGTCACAGACGTATTCTTACCACCACCATTTTACATTGAACACCCTCCCGCCCCGCACCGCTACTCAAATGAGATGTTTGAAGGGATTTTTTGGTAGGAGTGTAAAGGTCAGGTTACAATGGTCGTGTAAGGCCTTGTCACTGTATAAGGCGACATGTGGCACCCATTTGTTTGGATAAATAAAGCCGTATTCACAACGTTGGTCGCCCACCATATGCTGTTAAGTATATTGTAGGTGTCTCACAAAACGTTTTGCCGTTATTTCTAGAAAAAAACGTGTAGACTAAGATAATTGACGTCGAAAATGGTTGAATTAAGTCTATACACATCAGCGCGAGAGATAATTTTGCGGTAAAAACGCGCGAAACACGTTCATTTTTTTTGTTTTTGTTTTTTTTTAAGTTGGATACTTAATATGCTGTCGCATGTAGGGACAATGGTAGGTAAGGTGTATATAAGTGGGGATTGGTGACAATTTTGTCACATAGTGTAATTGGTATGTAGGTATTTACACTTGTGGTTATAGGTACGACAAGTACCTTATGTAGGTTCTGGTATATTGTCCAATTGACTAATACTTAACTATACAGGGTCACAAATTGACAATGAATCATGATTCTGGAACGTGCGTTGACAATTTTTGTTGGCTTTACCCTTATATAAGAGTTGATCTGAAATTGACTCATTTCATTGTAACATCCTATGTAGCTCTTAGAGTTATTATTTTTGTAAGTTCTGATGGTGTACACTAAAGAGCACTTTCAATTCTATTCTATTAGCAGGTAAGTAGTCCAAACTTTCATCCATCATGATTGGTAGGTGGTAGGTACCTACAGTTTTTAAAATATACGACTCACTGAGAATCATTCAGACATATACTTCTAAAATAGACTATCTGCGTACCCAAGGACTATAAATCTAAGCTATCTGTCTATCGTTTTTAAACAATATCGGTCTAATAACCTAAGTGGTACTCACCATTTATTCAAATACTTACCAAAAAAATAAAAACAAAAAACAAAATGGAATCAGCAATAGATCAAATAAAGCGCCCGCCACACAACGATACTTAGCGACACGCAAACGGTTAATATATTAAAATCGCAGCGACAATCGCAGACGGTTTCACGGTACCGATAGTAATCTAACCACCCAGTTAAACGTGCATGAATTTACTAAAATCTAGACGTTGCCTTTTTATTTCCCTGTAAACGGTTTTTGACGGAAAATTCAAATGTACTTTTTTCATTTACAAATTATTATGTAGGTTCATATGTCACCATGACCAGTGCATCATTTCTTCTTCTTCCATATATCTCTGTTTGCCTTTATCTTAAAAGACACCTCCTACTTTTCTATTCATATCAGCTTTCACACGACTTCCTTTGGAATTCCTGTAGGATTGAAACCCTTCACATTGAACTTTCCTCACAACATGATCCTCATTCCTCTTGATCATATTTTTATACCATGACGATCGATGAGGCGCAGCGGGCGACGCAGGAGGCTGCGGGTTCGATTCCCGCCTTGGGACATATGTTTGTACGATCTACAAACATTTGTTCCGGGTGTTCTGGGTATTTGCTATGTATAATAAAAAATATCTATCTATGTAATGAATTGTATTAAGTGTATCAGTAATCTAGTACCCATAACACAAGCTCTGCTTAGCTTGGGGCTAGATGATACTGTGTGGATAGTCCAGCATTATTATTATTAATGAAAACTGATTTACAAAGCAGGTACGTATAATTGTATAAAGTATTTTAAGTAATGACATTTTTTTTTTCTTTAAGAAGACACGTGTGACGTGTCCAAGTATAATATCTCAGCCAAGGTATATTCTTACGTTATTGTAAAACTCAATTTACATTGAGTATGATGTCTATATTAAGTGAAAACAACATTAATTTTAAATGTGGATTTGAAAATGGAATAGAACTGTAGCTCTATGCCATGCAATCCCCCTATCCCTTTCAAGCTTGCGACTCAAGACAGCGACAATCGCGAACTGTTCCACGGCACTGATAGTGATCTACCCGCCCAGTTAAACGCGCATAATAATCGCAGTGTCGGAATATTATGCGATGTAAGATAATACGAGGGGTTTTAAGAATGTGTGGGGTATGAGTGTGTCGCATTTTAAGGGGTGGGCAGAGTTTCAGGATTTCATAGACATTTAGGATTATTTAGGATTGATAAAACTAAAAGTTCTGATTTATTATTGGTCTAGTTCTAAAAGTGATAAGTGTTTAGAGCGTGTACAATAATATGTTAATATTGATGATTACCTAATGTTCTTATCTTTTATTATAATATATGTATACTAGCGGACCGGACAGTCGTCGTCCTGCTCGTGCAGCGCCACCTACTGGGTCCAATTGTGAATCTAAACCATCCAGGACGCCACCCAAACGCATACAAAAAATTCATTCAAATCCGTCCAGTCGTTTAGGACAAGTTCCGTGACATACACACGTACAGTAGAATTATACATATTATATAAATATTACAATCTCTTAAAACGTTATTTTCCGGTATCATTACTTACCGTGTTTTGCGCATATTTTTTTCTCTTTTAGTAAAACATAAAAGTGACAGAAAAAACTGCAAATTCGGTAAAAAAATAATCGTGAAAAAATACTCATCCTACGATTTTTCCATCATATTCAAATATCATGTAACAAAAACCCATAAATTCTCTTCCACCGAATTTTCCCCAACCATTCCTTAGCACGCGAAGGCTCGCACTTTGTATACAACTTCCGGTGGCCGGCCAGTTCCGGTCCGGACAACTTGACCGGAAGTCGGCCGTGCTGGCTCTATGTCACCTTAAGTACCTATGTGTTGTGATTAGTTAAAATTTATGGTTATTGTAACCAGGGCATGTAATTACGTCTTTATTTATTAAAAGCAGTAATTTTAATGAAGCTTGAAATAGAAGTTAAGTTTTAATTAGGTGGGGTTGTTGAATTTAATTGTTTTTTAATAACATAGTCAACTATGAATGTAGATGTTTGATTACGCGTGACCGACCGGATAATTGTAAACAACGTTAGTTTATAATAAATCTCGATCCCGAATCGAAATATGTATGATAAGAGACTGAGTAACAGGCTGGATTTATTATTGGCCTTAACTGTCATTATCACTCAGTCAAAAGACATCTAATGCTGGACATAGGATTCCCCCAAAGATGTTGATGATCCACAAAGGTCGGTCCTACGGTGCTCTAAATCATCGGCGGTCTGCGATCTTTATTCCTTATATAGATAGCCACTTTTAGCGCCAACCAAATAAAAATAAGTGATCTATTTATTGCGAATAATGATTCAGCAACCAATACGGCATACCGTTTTAAGTCATCACAAAACACATAAAATTCACAAAATTATTTTCTCACATTACTGACTCTTGGCTGGAGTCTTCGACCTCTATTCATAACATTCATGTCATCACATTATTCCCCAACTTATCACCAATCATCACCAAATTACAAATTATTTGAAGATCAACCTTACTTCGGTCTAAATAAGGATTATACAGATTTAAAGTCATAGAAAATTGGTTGTGGTGTTTTGATGACTTCGGTGTTTATAATATAAACAAATGTCGATCGAAAATAGATATTGTCGTTGTCATTTTAAGGCGTTAAACAAACGGACGACCGAACCGTTATGGTGTGGAGGACACTCGAGAATTATTATACTTTAGGCCGCGTACGGATTTGCGATTTTAAGACTTTAGATGTGTGTTGTTTTAGCTTGCTGATCGAGTTAAAATAATAGTCGGATCTCCGAATCGAATCTTGTTTATTTTACTAAATAGGTAGGTGCTTGTTACTTTGAAAGGATTGATATTGATTTACAGTTTTTCTAAGCATAATAAAAATTACTGCAACTCAATCATATTTTAAGTGTCACCCAGCGTTTTCTTTTTAAGAACAAAACCAATCAACTTACTGAACTGTCACTTTTTTGTCTTTAGAATGATATTCAAGTACCTGTAGGTATTTAATTTATTACATTATTTATTTTTGCTTGTAACACACAAACTTGTGGACTTCATAAATGAACAGGAAACAATAGAATATAAGAAATCGCGACAACTACTTAAATCGCAACTCTCTCCGCGACAAAAGTAGATTTTAATTAGATGCTTATCAGACGACCACCCACGGTGCACCGACGCAGCGACACGCTCGTTGCGACACTGCGTGAGTCAACATCTTGTCGACTAGTGTGGGAGGAGTTTTATGTGCCGTTGACGTGTGACACCGCTTCAAAAGTAAGTGTGATCATTTCATTGTTGAGAGCGGGAAATGGTCAAAGACTCTTGAGTATCTTCTTCAGCGACACTGACGGCACAAGTTGATACGATACTTGTGGTCCTCAATTTATTTGGTTAGCTTTCAAGTCTTTTATTGACATTCATTGTCTTTGCTGCAAGATTTAGTGCTTTTTGTCTTAATTTTTCGTTACTTCTTATTTAGAATGTGTGTCCATTACATATCGAGACTCCTTTTGTTACGCATACAAACATACCGACACCAGTGGGCCTATTGGGTCGCCTTAATTTGTACATCACATTAAAAAAAAGATTAGGAAAAAAAAAAAAAAAAAAAAAAACTACAAACTTACATTTTGCTGTTGGAGAATCGACTCCAGTAGGTAATACTAATAATTTTGGTGAAACTAGCTGTACAATTACCAAAAGTTTGTACGACACCTTCGGTACGCGATTCAGATTTGCACTTATCCGGTTTTTTTAATAGATGCAATACCTACACTGTAGTTATACCTCATCATCCTCCTGCCCTTATCCCAATTTATTTGGGGTCGGCGCAGCATGTTTTCTTCTTCCATACATCTCTATTTGCCGTCATCTCATGGGTCACCTCTTTTCTTGCCATATCCTCTTTCACACAATCCATCCATCTTTTCTTTGGTCTTCCTCTACTCATGTAACCCTGCACATTCATACTCAAAACTTTCCTCACAACATGGTCCTCATTCCTTCGCATCACATGCCCATACCATGACAACCGATTTCCACACAACTTCTCGGTCACAGGCGCAACTTTAAGACTTCCTCTTACATACTCATTTCTTATTCTATCCATTCGCGTAACACCACACATCCCCCTCAGCATTCTCATCTCAGCTGTAGTTATACCCACAACAATTAAATGTGCATTATGCATTTTTCATTTACCGTCGCCCGGTACACACATTAACAAATAACAGCGTCGTAGAGTCGTAAAATTATTACATTCGCCACCTTGAACCGTCACCATGTGTGAACTAGCCATTAGCACTCACTTATTAGTTTGCAGTCCTTTCAAGTCTATGTTAGATGATGGAATATTACGAGTTATGGATGCTGTAAAAAGTATTTAAAAGTGTCAATATTGTTGTTTGCTTGCTTGTGGTAAGGGAAGATTAAAATTTTACGTTCGGGCAAGTAACTATGTGACTTTTTGGTGTAGGTAATATTAGAATATATGCCTTCTCTATATGAGAAGAGGCCCTTGCTCTGCCCTGAGACAGTAAAAGGCTGGTATTATTTTTAAGTGAAATTCACCCTTACTCACATAAATTTAAACCAGTATATTCTGGTGACTCCTTCAATTAACTACGCTACGCTAACTCCTTACAACGCTAAGCCAGTACAAGGTCATCGTCTTACCACTGAAGTACAGCCTGTACGATGATTTCACAATAACAAATGACTGCGCAAACCAGAGGCTAATAAAAAAAGACTGTTGAAATAGTCAAGAACAGAGACAAAACTGGCGTACTGTGGACGCTACTATAGGTGCATATCTACCCAACCTTTCAAGGCTTTAAGCGACAGGCGTGATGTTTTGTAAAGCAGTAAGAAGAGTGTCTTCGAGTTTTGTATTAATTCTATCGGACATTTCTCAAAAACAAATGACTGCCCAAACCAGAAGCCAATAAGACGAAGTCTTTGGTTGTCTTCCTACATCCTCACCTTTTTTATTAAATGAATGTTTTTTTCTTTCATTCATTCATTCTATTACTATCATCATCATCCTCTTACCCTTATCCCAATTTCATTTGGGGTCGGCGCAGCATGTCTTCTTCTTCCATACATCTCTATTTCCCGTCATCTCAGAAGTCACCTCCTTCTTAGCCATATCAACTTTCACACAATCCATCCATCGTTACCTGGGTCTCCCTCTACTCTTGTAACCCTCTACATTCATACTCAAAACTTTCCTCACAACATGATCCTCATTCCTTCGCATCACGTGTCCATACCATGACAGCCGATTACTTCTTTCTATTACTAGTGGACATAAAAAAAATAAAATGTGTCTTGTCATTTCTCACTCATATTTTTCTAATCTCGTAATACATTTCATAATTCAGTCCTTTGGCAGTTCTCATTCGCCCATTGACCTATCTTCTTCCTCTAACCTTCTACTGACTTACTGACCTCACATACATGGAATGTTATAACCGTTCACTACTAAAAAATAATTCTTCATTGTCCTAAATGTGATTGTTGGCTCTCACATCGGCCTTCGGCGCTTCTTTACATAACATGTAATTAGAGCATTTAAATACATCGTACACTATCAAGTAAGTACAAGCTCTGCATCGTTTAACTGCACGCCACTACATCGATTTTTAGGCCAATGTGAGGTTCTGCTAGAAAATGGTCTTATCAAAATTAAGAGGGGGCCTATAAAGAGCCCTCATTTCAGTCCCCACATCTCCCAAGGTGGAAAAATCTCTACAAGTGACCATACTTCATCAATATCTCCTCTTCAAAATAGATAAAATTAGCCATCAAACCGGGGTGAGAGCCTGCTGATCCGTCACACAGGGTACCTCGTATGGACTCCAGTCTCTCAAAAAGGTGCATATTTTATTCATTTTTGTTTTATTGCTTATTTTTGCCTCTTACGTTTATACCTAAGTAAACAGTGCAATAAACAATTTATTATTATACGTAAATATGAGGAGCTTGAGGCTAAATAAAACCAGTCGCACAGGTTGATCGAAGGTTAAGCTACGCTTGCCGAGTTCAGTATGTGGATGGGTGGGTGACCATATCGAGACTCCTCCGTGCCTCGGAAGGCACGTTAAGCCGTTGGCCACGGCTGTCATTTGTAAATCATTGATAGACATTACGGGTAGTCAGAAGCCCGAAAGTCTGACAATCAGTCTTACCAAGGGGTATCGTGTTGCCCAGTTGTAGAGGTTGTAGAGGTCATATAGGCAGTCGCTCCATGTAAAATACTGGAATTCAGCTGCGTCTGCTGCAGACTGGAAGGCATCTGACTAGCATTTTCCCAACTATATTGGGGCCAATCCCAATATACTAGGTAGATGGTGACTTGAATATGTCCGATGCACTTTGACCCGCCTGCAGCCAACCAACCTTGGAGCCAGTTAAACAATGAGCCATTTTGGATCCTGTTCAAAATTGCTTTTCCAAAGGTCAGATTGCCATTATCTTTCCTGAGAGCAGTCTTACCAACGACGGCAAATACCTAACGATTAATGCCCGTTTCCTGTGTTAGTGAAAACGGGCATAAATATCTGACTTTGCTTTAATTTTATCATTTTTGTAGGCCTTTGGTTTCCTGCAACCTTGCAGAATTTCACATGCAATACTTGCCTGTATTGTATCTAATTGGATGAGCAACTGTCACAATGAATGTATGGAGAAACAACCAGGTGGAACAAAAATTACACCTAAAATCAATGGTAGATGGACTTCTTAAAATCTTGTCTGGGTTATATTACCAGCCTACATTACAAACGATAGCCGGTACCAACAGTTTAACATGCTTTCCGATGCTTCAAACATAAAAGAACATATGATTTGAAAACACATTGGTGCTTGGCTAGATTAGTACTCACAACCTCGAGCAGAAGCGAGGCCTGAGCCAATGGGACATCACGACTGCCTGGGTTGTTAAATGAAAATAATTTCACGAGAATTTTTTAACACAAAGGCTCAGACACTTTGTTCAACTGACTTCGCAACCACCAATCCTTACATGATTAATAGCATCGTCGTCCGTCCATTTGTCTTCTGTTACGGACGTTAATTGGTGTGTGATTACCACCAAGGTTATGACGAGGTTGCCATTGCAATATGAACTTGATTTTAATAAAAAATATTCTATTCTTTATTCACTTGTTATAATAACTTCAATGGGAGGCCTTACTCCATTGTGTGGTCTTCAATTGAATTGGTTTTATTCAATGTTATTTCATTTTAATCATTAGATAAGAGGCTGACTTTGAAGTTCGTTTGTTTTTATAAGAGCTCATGAAACAGAGGTGTTGAAATATCCAAAATAATGACATAGCGAAAAATTTGATTACCATTCAAGAAGTTCTAAATGGTGTATCATCTAACTCAAGTTGAATTTTGTTCTATGACTGACATCCCTCTGTGGCTATTCTATTTGTCAGAGCAGTCTATCATCACATAACATCACGCCTGTATTTACTGAAGGGTTAGGCCTCTGCCTAACCCTTCAGGAAGTACACCTCTGTGTACTTATGGTACACCCACATTTCGCCAGTTATGCTAAGTTCCATGTAATAGGGGGCGAGCCTATTGCCATCAACCGATCACAAATCTAGACTCCGAACTCTTACAAATGGAAAACCCCAATTACATTTTGTCCGACCCAGAAAGACAACCCAAGACCTCATGTTTAGCAGTAGCACTAGCGACCAGTAGACCAACGACAGTCAATGCTGTCTATCATAGTTTCTATAAATAACCCTAGTTAGAGCAATCTCCTTGCTTTGAACATGAGCTCCACTTTACGTAAAATGACTCCCTCGCAGACGACGCGTTTTATATCCGTAGCCACCCAAGTAAAAGCCCCAACACACGACTTAACAGATGCCATACCATAACCGTTTGTCCAAACAACGCAGCAACCCCCGTGGTTGACAACGCATCATGCGCCGACCACTGTAAACAGCGTTTATTATCACGATCGTAAAACGCAGCGTTTATTAGCGCAGTGTGGGTGGTCCCTTATAGTTCATGTGAACAAATTATGAGGGTATGAAGGGAGCGGATGATGATGAGCAATTGTGGTACCAAAATTAGTTGTATGTACAATACAGTTGCAAATTGCACTGAGATTAATCCCGTGCGAGATTGGGGGAATAATTCGTTCCCGTACATTGTCTCAAGTGACTTGTATGGAGGTGTGCAAACTATCGCGGTTAGTATGACTTTTACCTCAGTTTGACAGGAGCAAGAACATAAAAATGCTATGTACAATTTTGTTTTTCAATTGTTTCTCTGCTGTCTGACGCTGTTTTACTGGCCCCATGACAGGAATAGCCAATGAGTCCAAGTGTTTAGATTTTGTATTATGAACGTAAAGAACTTGCTTGGTAAGTACAAAGATAAATGAACACTGTATACTCCGTCCCAAACCATACCTTATGACCGCTAGGATCTTACCTCGATGCACCAAATCCATCTTAAACACGTATGTCGACGGTCCCTTGGAGCTCTAAAGAAGCAAGCTCCTTAGACTAAGACAACGCAATAAAAAAATACATACAACGACATATTTGTATACTAGCAAACAAAAGAAAACCTATAGGGTGTCTACTTGGAACTGAACTGGAAAAAGAAAGAAGAAGCCACTTGAAAAAAAAAGAAGAAGTAGAAAAACAGTTTATTTACCACATACGACATACGTGCATAAGTATGTAAAAACCTTAGTACCTACTGGGAATGTTTAGTGTTAGTAGATATTTTCCATGAACTGTGTTAGTAAAGACAAAAACAAAACTAGGTTAAAGTGGGTCGTTTTTTATCAACTCAATTTTTGACGTCCAATGATTCTTTCCGTTTCTTATTTACATGTACACACACAGCACATCAAGGTACAATAAAATGTCTAATTTTACCAATTGAACATGAACCTTATATTTTTCTGGAATAAAGTTGAAAAACTACCAAAAAAAGTTGACACATTGGGTTAGCTTGATATGCTGGCCTCTGTACATCATACTCATAAACAATAAGATTATTAAGGTCTCTTGATTTCATATTGTACAACTTTAATAAAGCCTCGTAGAATAGTAGTACCTATATCAAATAGATATCTAGAAATTTCATTCTAACATCTACCTCAGTTTCCAAGTAACCCAACTCTCACTTCCACGCCTAGATTTACCTAGCATCCCAATCACAGCCAGTAGCAGATAGCCAACAATAACGCAATCAATAACGAACCAATATCAATTAAATTCTCGGTTAACCCCTGGTCTACCATCGCACTCCTCACTTCAAGAGCCGTCACACTAACGAGTACGTATAAGCTTTCACAGCCCATCATATAACGAAAAACACGGGAAACAGAACCTTATTTTGTGTGTCTTAAAGATGATGAGGCTTCAGGGTTTGGGTGTAATAAATATCCTTCCAGATTTTACGATGACAATTAAGCAAGTTTTATAGTTTTATTACATCGGCTCATACTGTCAACTTCTGAGAAAACGGTGTAACATGAGGGTTGTCATTAGGGATTGTAAAGGAGATGACAGTGTCGTAACAAGCCTTATAATGAACGCCATTTTATGGCCGCCGGCGCGGGCGCAACTCCGGATAGCTCAACTCTTTATTTTGGTACTGGCTTCTGGTATTGTTGTGTTTATTGCTCATAAAAATAGCGTGTGAAATGAAGATATCTTGAGATTTGTTGAAGTCAATTTGTCCTCTATGGCTAGATGCCGACTTTGATTATGCTGTTATACAATTCGATAATCATAAAATATAGTTGAGCTCAAACTCTGGTTGGTTATTTGTTATAGATTCAGATCAGATCAGTATTGAATATTGTTCTTGGTACTGTGAAGCGTAGTTGAAATTTTAGCAACTTTCCTGACTAGTATCTAAATCTATTTTTTGGGTTAATTAGCATAGGTCATGGCTACATTAAAAATACAGGGACTTCAAATTCAGATTCCAAAGACCAATCAAAACATTTCAGGTGCTTTCATTCCTCATTCCACAATCTTTTATATGATAATTTATTCCAAGTAATATAATACAAAACAAATTTCTGATGCATATTTAAATCATAGGTCTTACGCCGACAGTATCACCCAGGGCAGATACGATCACTACGAATACGTTGACATGCGTAGGAGCATTCTTCGCTAATTTAATTTTAGAACCTGAATCAACCTTAACGTAACCCCATAGGGTACAGTTTGATTTAACCGCCTCAAGATCTGTGAGAAAATTTTCTTAGATGAATCATTTTAGTGTACACTCTACAAATCCAACTTTAATTTCAACACATAAGATGAATATTCCTTTGGCGCTAAAATCTTTCACATCTCCACCGTGTTGCAAAGCAAACTTATCGTTGCCTGCACCACCAACTTTATCAGTAACTACGTAAAACTTATTTTCCTTTGCGTGGTCAGTTTGATGGGTTTTCAAAGAAGGTAGTGTTGCTTTCGGCGCATGAGCACGACGTCCCCAGTAGGCACACATGTGACGTGTTGCACAAACGGTTGTTGTTTTGATCTGTGTAATGTACTATGTAATTTGCCTTATAAAAGGTACTTACTGGGAATAGAACTGCATCATAAATATGCAAGTAATAAATACATTTTCATGCCTCATCATCATCAGACAGCGGGAAGTAAGTCTTCTGAGACTCAAAACTTTTAACCTGACTTAACGTACCAATGCACTTTCTGTTTTCGTTACAAGTTGGGTACAAGAGGTTACACTGGTGGAAATGATATAATGATGAGCTATCTAGGGATGACTAATCTTAGTGTTATCTACGCTTTATGGTCTTGGTTCGAAGTTCTAAACCTACACAAAGGCGTTAACGCAAAAATCAATTTTGTACTAAAATTTAAGAAGCTCCTTCTGCTGAGAGTTATCGTAAACACAATAGTTCCAGTCAAATTGAAGGATTATTAAAAACTCGCACTGGGCCTTTTGACCTCTGATTGTAGGGTCACCAGTGACAAATCGCAGATGACCCTAAAATAAAGGGGGTATGATGAGATTATGCTAGACTTAGATTAGATTATTTGCATATTTGGAAAACTTTTATTACTCCTTAAACCAACCCTATGTTAGGATTTACTCTGTGTGTAATTTTGTCTAAAAAAGTCATGTTGATATCTGCCCAGATTTAAAACACTCAACTTTGTGCATGAGAAGCGAGACCTATTTCTACGATTTAGTAAACCTGCCTCGTTGGGTTAGTGATTGCAACCGCTGGTGGCCATGAGGTCCTGAACTCGATCCCAGTTTGGGCAGTGTTATTGGGATTTCACAGTAGCAGCCCGCAGTCTGGATTAGTGCCCGGTTGATGGCAATAAGCCTTAGGTCCTGGGTGGGATTCCCAGGTCACGCCAAGTGTTATGAGTTTTTTGAAAGGGGAATTTTCTCATTAGCAGCTCAGAGTTTGGACTTATCCCCGGTAGATAGCAGGAGGGGCGCTTCCTTTTACATGGGACTTTACCATAACTGGTGAAATATGGGTGGGCATACGAGTACCTACGGAAAATTCAGGGGACATGTTATTTGATATTAAAATGAAACAGGACCGTTAACAAACCATAAAATAGAAAGTGACGGAGTAGATAAATGACAGATGCCATAGTAATTAGCCAAGAGAGTAATAAATAGGAATCTTCTAACTAACGAAACGGTGCAAGTCAGGTAAGGTTAATTGGTCACTTGTAATTAACAGTACCAACTAGCTATGATTTAACACCCTGACTTTTATGAGGATACTTCTGGCTATCTGATTGGCGGAATGCGTAATACTTATCATTATTATATTATTTATACATTTCATTATTACTTTATAGGGTGAAGTTGGTTGGGAAACCAGGGCTGGGGAGCATGTTTGTTTTTAATGAAGCTAAATTGATACTGGGTTTTCTAACTCCGTATATAACTACACTGGACTTTCAACTTTAAGTATAGAAAGCAACCGACTTCGAATTTTAAATAATCAACTATAGTTTTAGAAATTGTCTTGTTCGTAGTTTTGATAAATTGGTTTGGCACTAACTTCCGATTACAAAATTATTTTAGTGTTGGAATTTTAGTGTTGGAATTCGGAAGGATTTCGTTAAGAAATTACTTTAGTTTCAGCAGTTAAATGATTGATGCAATGACTTTTTTTGATGATGGTGTTTTGTTTTTTGAGGTTTACCTTCTTACCAGACGGAGGATTATGGTTAATCCAATTGTATCATTATGATTATATCAATATAATCGACACGATTGGTACAGTGGCTGAGTGATCGACTGCTGTGCCGCGTGTCGTGGGTTCGATTCCCGCACGGAACAAATATTTGTATGGCCTACAGGTAGTTGTTCCGGGTCTGTATTTTTGTGTATGTGACTTTAAATGTTTGTAAACGCACCCACGACACAGGAGAAATTCCTAGTGTGGGGCAACGTTTAAAAAAAATATATATATCATCGTAATACAGACCCCTAACCCAAGTAACCATTGCCCAAATTAATCAATGAACTCGCTTACATAAAGCCAGTGACACACACGGCCCGAGGCGAGGTGGGTTCCGTATCAACTGTCACGTGCAAGGATCTCGACAGTATTAATAGTTAGAAGGGATACAAAGGGTCCATGCGGAGAAAACGGGTTAAAGGAAAACATGTTTTAAATTAGTTATTGAAATTAATAACAGATTGTGAAGCTTTTATCTTGTTACTTTATTGATTGTTTATGTCGTAATAGATTTTTCCTTCGTTCCCTTAATTTTAAGTCAATTTAACTTCGGCGAATCTGTTGTTATTGGCCACTGAGAGCGATTTTTATTAACCGGTGACAAAAAGGAAGCGGTTCTAAATTTGAAACTTATTACTTTTTAATGTGTGACCACGCGTTAATTTTTAAAGTGTTTTTCCGTGTTTTTCCGATTTTGATTATTATTTTTTTACTGGATAGATTTTACCTCAAAGTTGGTTGATATTTGAAAAATAAATCCACCCCAAGTGTAGTCAAATATCTATAATTTCGAAAGTTGGTAGCAAAAATGAAGCCCGTGCACTTACCAATTGAAGGTCTGAAATCTAATATTAGCAATTAAATAAACAAATAATTAATTAAATATTGGGTCTTGTTGCTCGAAATAAATGATTTTTTATTATTATATTTGCATAACTAAGAGGAGCTCGTGGCTAAAAAAAACAGCCGCATTAGTCGATCGAAGGTTCAGCTACGCTTGCAGCGGTCAGTGTGTGGATGGGTGATCACCGTTCATTACATATGGAGACTCCTCCGTGCCTCAGAGAGCACGTTAAGCCGTTAGTCCCGGCTGCCCTTTGTAGATCTTTGACAGTCGTTACGGGTAGTCAGAAGCCCTAAAATCTGTTACAGTCTTGCCAAGGGGTATAGTTCTGCCCAGTAACTGGGTTGTGGAGGTATTCAGCTGCCTCCGGTTAGACTGGAAGCCGACCCAAACATGGTTGGGAAAAGGCTAGGCAGATGATGATATACATAACTTAATGTATATCGTACGATTACATAATCAAACGAGTTAGACAGCTGGCCATCAGTTGACACATAGCCGAGGGGCGTCGGGTAGCATCACTGTGCACGGTAAAAGTTGTTTAGCGTATCCAACGCACATGAGATCTATGTCGTGACTTTGAGAATTGGTGTAAGTTATGAACGGAAAGCTAAGAACTCATCATCCTTCTTCTGCCCTTAGGTACTCCAATATATTTGGGGTCGTTGCAGCTTGACTTCTTCTTCCATACGTCTCTATTTCCCATAATCTCGATAACCACCTCTACCATTCATCGTTTACTTAGTTTTCCTCAACATTCTTACTAAAAAAATTCTCAAATCATGAATACTAATTTCCAAACGAATTCTTGGTAACCGTCGCCATTTTCAGACCTCCTCTTATATTGGAGAAACCTGAACTTGTATGAATAAATCATTATGTTTTTCAATAAAGCAATAATTACTATTATGTACCTACAGAGGCCAGCACATGAAGCTACCCCAAAGCGTCAAATTTCTTTGATGTTTTTTCAACTGTATCTCAAAATAAATAAGTTTCATTATCAATCAGGAAAATTTGACAGTTTGGCTGTCTGTACATGAAAAGAAAAAATAGAATCACAGGGCATCGAAAAATTCAACGGGAAAAGTGCCCAAAAGTTTGTCAGCATTGCCACATTGAATGGCAATGATGATTCTTTGACCAATTTTTTTACTTTTATGTAGGTAAATATACCTAGATACTCGCTCATCTTTTGTAAATTAAGCCGTAACTAAAGTCTGACCTCTTGACAGGCCAGCTTCCAAATAGTAGACAGATTAATTTATCCATCATTACGCGCCTCAAATCGTTCTCATCATCAAATCATTCCTCACGACTACTTCGGACGAGACTTTCATATGTCCGGGTATAGACAATTTATGGAATTGGAACGTTTGTTTACCATCAAAGGAAACTAGTTTATGGTCTGAGTTTCGTCTAGTTGTTAAACAAAATTTTGTTTCTTGAATATACAATTTGTAACACTTGTCATGCCCATAGCAATTTTGCATTGTTTTTGTTTCGTAAAATCTGGCAAAACCTAAATATTTGGACTGCTCCTGACACTGTTAACACTTTTGTAAATGTCACAGGATAGTTGTAAAAAACATTTATTTAAAAAAAAACCCGAGGATTATTTCCGAATTCCGGATTATTGGAAACTAAAAAATATTTTTTGAGATGAGAGAATAAATGAAAGACAACTAACAAAAGGTATTAATAAGGCAGATGTAACCTCAATCGCTGTGATGGGACACCCTAGCAGGCCATACACTGACCTTATTGGTGATGATCTTCAAAAAGGTCAGTTGCGTAGTACAACAGGCATGCGTGTATGTCCAGATGTATGAACGTAGACGAAACGAAAAGAGTATGGGAAGGATCGTAGCAGATAGCGTTCTGTAGTTTCTACCAACCCCCATGGAAATAAGGCGTGAGTTAATACTTTACATATACCTATGTATGTAAAGTTTTCGTCATGGTGCGACTCAATATAAGGAATTTGCAAAAAAAAGAAACTATTAAAAACGTACAACATAATCTTACCTATATACTCAAAACTCAATACGTTTATTGCATTCCACAATGTGAACTTAGGTGGTAGGTTGTAAATAAAGATACATACAATAGTTTTGGAGCATTGTGGGCATTAATTACAATTAATCACAATCGAGATGATAATAATTGATGGAGATTTCTAAATTGTGTCACAATAACTTTATTTATGTATATCTTTTATCTACACCTATTTGTGCCCCGCGGTGTCACTCGCTCCTATGGGTCGTAGCTGTTAAATAACCTATAGCCTTCCTCAAAAATTCGGTTATCAATTTATAATGCAATTTTCAAACCTTAGACTAGAGATACGTTCGTATAAACAAAATAAAAAACAAACAAACGTTTCAGTTTATTAGTTAAAAACTAGAAGTAACTGCGACATTATGTGGAATGAAAAAAAAATGGGTTCTGATATTTTGCGCGTATCCTTAATTTATCTAAAATAAAAGTTATAACACTATCAGATAGATAGTGTTATAACTTTTGCTGTAAAATTCCCATCAAAATGGGTTCTGCAGTTTTAGTGTTTAGCCCAAACAAACAGACATACAAAATAAATGTTTTTTTGGTATTACTACTTAACAGCATTTTTCTTTTTTTTGTAGCTTTTTTCTAGCTGTTATTTTAACATTACAAACAGACACTTTAATTTTATTGATTCGTATACATCTATTGATGTTTGATGTACATGGGAGAGATGATCTTCGAAGACGCACATCACCTAAAGCAAAACATATTAATCCTAGATCAATAACAATTAATATGCAAATGATAACTCTTGACTGAATAACAAATTGATGTCTCCAGGCAGTTCTCTATAAAAGGCTGTGAATGGACGCCAAGAAAGTGTGACAGACGGTTCGGTAACATCAATATTTAATAACAGGGTTGCCTAGATGCTTTCTGAGTGTCTAGCCACTGATTTACTGGGTCATTGAACTCAGACGCCATGATACAGACTTCCTCTGAAGTTATAATTACGCTGTAATATTAGGTTACCTGTCTTTGAATGGGATATTTGAGATAGTATGTGCGTCGTGCGCGTGAGTCGAAAGACTGATGTCTATATCTACAAACTGGACAACTTCTAAGTACTATAAAATGCAGCCGCATATATTTTTCAGATAAATTCGGCTTCAAAGAGCTCCTACTGTATTTAGGGTTGCCAAATATTTTTCTGACTTTTGGGAGGATAAATGAATAATACTGACATGTAGAATAAAGTCATGCCTTTTACTCATGAGGGCCAGCAGAAACTACAGAACGCCACCTGATTAAATTCTCCCATTCTCATTTTTCCCCGTTTAAGAGTACCTACTACGCAGCTGATCTTTCTGAAGAGCATCACCAATAAGCAATGTAAGTATGTCATACACCTACATAGTCATTATCTATATAAATAAAAATGAGTCTTAAAATATGTTGCTAAGCGCAAAACTCGATGACGGCTGGATGAATTCGAGTTCTTTTTTTCTATTTATTCCTTGAACTCTGAGGAAAGTTTTTGTATACAATTTGTCACAGGTGAAGCCGGACGGATTGCTAGTTATTTAATTATAATCGAAGTTATTGTGTTGCTGCCTAGGGCAAAAACAATGAGAATTTGAACATATTTCGTTACCACTCAAATTCAAATGCTTTATTGCCAAGTTAGTGTACAGATCTCATAGATTAGGTAGGTTCTTAGAACTTAGTTACCTGTTATGGCATTGCAATATAAATGGTTTAAAAAACATAGAAAAAGAAAAATATACACAACTATAAATATACTCAATATTATAGTTATACATTAGTTAGTTGTTTGGTTATACATTACATTATATTTATTCCTAGATCATCAGAACATCCCGCTCTAGCATACGGATTTTGACTTGGTTTTGGGTCAACATCATAAAGTCTTCAACCATTGCTAGAGCTACTTTGAGTATCCAACTTTTATCACAGAGTATCCCAGTATCCCAAAAGTATCAAGTCTACATCTCCAACACAGTAACTGATAATGATCAAACATGTTTTTCGACCAGAATACATTAAGCTGTCAGTCACACGAGGGGCCTTTAAGGTGCCTTCTAAATTCTGACAAGCGCCAACAGCGTAACTTTACGCTCTTTTACCTTTACGAGGTAAGTAGGACTTGATTTGGTGTGGCTTTAGCTGAACTGACAGCTACTAGAAACTATAGTTCACTGGGTGAGACATTGTGGTGTCAATCGTGAGGGTCTTCTTTCTAAATCTTGAGTGGGTATTGCGGTTTTGTCTTGATTTCTTTGCAGCAGAGATATTAGTTAGCTTTAGATAATTATTTGAACCTAATCTACACATATCATAATCCATATATTTATCCATTATTATTACATACATAAATGAACTCGCTCCTTTTTCCCATGGGGGTAGGCAGAAACCACAGAGCGCCACCCGCTACAATCTTTACATACTCCTTCGCTTCGCTCATGATAATACATCTGGTCATAGATACACGCACGCTGCAGCGCTGGTTGCGAGGACTACGCACCTGACTTTTTTGAAGAACATCACCAATAAGGTCAGTTTATATCCTTCAAGGCCGTCCTCTACCAGCGTTTCCGCTTACATCTGAATTATAAATACCTTTTCTTAGTCGTCGTCATTATTATATTAAAATAAAATTATAACAGACCGATGTCTGTACATTATAGATATTGAAGAAATACTAATATGGCGAGTCTTTATTAGAGATACAGAAGGTAATAAAAATACTTTATTCAAAATTCGGGACAAAGTCGAAAACAAATGCGTGAGAGTTTTATCTATCAATATAATAGTAACTATAGTGGTTACTCAGTGGTCGAAATCCAACCGTTTCAGGTTCCTTCTCCATATGCACTTTAACTATGTCAAATGACAGACTTCTTGCATGCAAGGGGACGTGCATGCAATATTCTTAAAAATGGATTAGAAGTTTCCACTTCACGTATTAATATGATCAATTCTTCTTCAGCAAATAAGAGTACTTAGTTAGTAATTAACTGGTATACGTATTTGTAACACCTGTCTACTTCGCATCAACATTTTATCGAAGCAAAATTCAATTGTTTAAAAAAAAACGCACTATTCATCTTCCCTCCCTCTCGCTCTCTCTATTAAAAAAGAACTTCAAAAACAACATGTCCATATTCACATACACTACAAAAAATACTCAAAACTTTTCACCGAAACTGAATTTTCACAGCTTCCCAACCACCTGCTATAAAATGGAACATTTTTAAAATGCTACGGGATAAATCTGTCAATACCGAACAAAGGCAGTGTCATGCACACGGCGGCTTGACACCGGAAAACGTGAAAAGTGAAATAAAAATGTAGGTATCAACGGATGCGGATGTGAACGGTCGGAAGTCAAGTTTTTCGGCTAGGGGCGACGAGCTATTTGTTGGAAGGCTTTTTGGGTTATGTTATAATTTTTATCAAATAAAAAAATATATACCTACACTGTTTTTTTTTCATTTTATTTTTTTTGTAATGTAGAGTTGGTGTAATGTTCTATGTGATCTTGTTATAAAGGGAACTATGAAATCTAAGCTGAACTATTTTGAAAGACGAGTACTGGGCCCTTTCTCTTCAAACTAATTTTAATTCTGGTCTAAAGCCAATACGATTCCAATGTTAATTTTGCAGTCACGTGATTATTTTATTTGCCGAAATAGACAGCTGTCAAAATACTCAAATACAAAACTCGGATTCAATAGTACGAAATTAAATTCTCAATTCCAATGTCGATACGATCGGAATTAAAATCAAGAGTAAGCGCGCTTCTCGACTAGCGTACTTACTTACCTAGATGATAATTAAACCATTACATAAACACCATATAACACTACGCCTACATTCCCCAAAGGGTTAAACGTCGTTGTTCTTATAGTCTACGTATATTTCGCCAGTTATTTTTTAGCCCCACGTAATAGGGGGCGAGCCTATTGCCACCAACTAGGCACACGTCCTGACACCGGACTGCAACTGAACCATTACCCACCAACACTTTTACCAATTCGAGAATCGAACCCAGAACCTCGTGTCCAGTTGTAGCGCTTGAGACCACAAGACCAAAGACGCAGTTATTTATTAAGTTCAACCAACTTACGATCAAATAAACTAGGTACTCAATTACCTACCATTTTTTCTTTTTTTAAAGCACCGGAGTAGTGAGTAGATGAGACATTAAAAGCTTGTCATTTGAAACTGCATACTTCTATTTTTAGCCCTTTCATTTGACAAGACAACAGCCCCTATGCTAATTGCGACAATGAACGAACATTTAGCCTGCAGAGATAATAAATAAATATCTGCCTATGCGCAGGCGACGACCACGCACAATCTTTAGACTTGAAAATAGAATCATTGTTTTATTTTATTTAGGTCGGTACTAAAACGTATATAGATATATTTTTAGAAATTAAAGACCTTTATCTGCCTAGCTTTTGCCTAACTATGTTAGAGTTGGCTTCCAGTCTAAACCTATGCAGCAGAATACTAGTATATTAAATGGAGTGACTGCCTACCTAATAACGTAGATACGGGGTAATACAACACCTCTTGGTAAGACAGGCTGTCAGAATTTGAGCTTCTGACTGCCAGTAACGACTGTTACAGATCTACGTATGATACGAACTACGAATGTTAGCCAGGACCAACTGCTCACCAACTGTTCACAGATCAACCTAGGAAGTGTATCTTTGACGGACGGGTAGGCTGTCAGAACCTCGAAAGTCTAATATCGAAGCTTACAAAAGGGTACCTATCCAGTTACACAGTCACTGGGTTGTGGAGGTCATTTAGGCTGTTGCTCTGTGTAAAGTACTGGATTACAGCTGTATCCTAGTTAGACTGGAAGCAGATCCAAAAATAGTTACAAAAGCAAGGCGCAAGATCGTGTCTTTCTATCATTGTTACAATTTACATAATTCTATTGATAATCTTAATAGCAAAATGGCCGGACGGACGTCTAAATACCTAACATTAGCCATGAAATGATACCCATCTTTATTATGACGTCCTAGATAAAATCTCAACATGAGTACAGTCAAAAATATCTCCAATTACGCTATAGTATGATATATTACAACGATTTAAAGGATGCATCAACCTCTATATGAAACAGAGCGAAACTTCCAAGAATACGTGGAGGTACTCCCCACCATTCTGCCAAGACCTCACTGGTCTTCAAATAAGCGTGATTTTTAAAAGAATTGGATCAGGTGGACAGCCCATGTTACGCTGGTGTGTTCAAATTGCGTAAATATTGTATAAGTGAACGTCAAATTGCTCTACTGCTAGTGTTGATTTGTTCCACTATGTTCTCGTGTGTATATTACCTATCGCTGCTGAAAATAAATATTATTAGATGCACATTTAATTGACCTAACTTGATTTCTGTCTGGTTTCTAGAACGGAAATAAATAGAAAAAATTGCCAGTTAATTGTGACCACTTGACTTGTTTTTAATTTTGCCTCGTTGATAATTTTTGTTCTAGAAACCGGGTGAAAATCTCTGATCAGTATATCTGATCTCTTTTGAGATTGGTTTAGCAAACAACAAAAACTGACTGTTTTATAATCAGTTACAAAATCTGTAAATGTCATAAAAAATCTATAAATATATTGTGTGTACTTCCTACTCACCACCGTCAGATGTATGAACGTAAACGAAGTAAAAGGACAATGTAAGGTACAGGTTAGAGAGGTACACAGGGAGAAAGGCGTGAGTTTATGTTTGTATGCACGTATCTTTTGACTCACACGATGACACAAATAACCCTGGTTCTAATCAAAAGTTCCAAGCGGAATAAACCAAGTCAAATTCGCTGCAAATTGCCACATGATATGACAGTGCTATGCCGTCTAATTCAACATTACGCAATGTCTTTAATATTTACGACAAATGCTGATGATACGCAATTAACTGTTCTGTAATATGGCTACCTTCACCCGCCACTAATTGCTGTGATTATTTTTCTATTCACCAAGAATATGCTACGTGTAAAATACTGGTATTCAGCTGAACCATATTTGGTAGGACGTCTACCATAAGTCATAACATCATTTTTTTAAACCTTTGGTCCACATTAGGTACCTACTTTTCTTATATCTTGAGTGCGTTTAGAAACATTTAAACTCATGCACACAAACAGCCAGACCCGGAAGAAGTACCTGTGAGCCATTCAAATTATTTTCCTACATACCTATCACTATTAGAATTTTCCCGGATTTGAATCTACACGTGAATGAGATCCGAGGCCTTAACCAATGGGATACCAATTATTTTAATTCTATAATAATTATTCTAAATTATCATCTATAATTTACTGTGACGGAAATAAATGATATCAAAAACATCAACCAGCATCAACCTTTATCCAATTCATGTCAAAGATTTCCATAGTTACCGCAATAAACGGTGCGCGGTGACTGGCAATAAATAAATAAATAAATAAATAATAAAATAAATAGGGAAAGTCCGGGAAAAAAGAGCATGCCTCTTGAGATATCAATTTAGAAGAAATTACCAGCTAATCTGTCACATCTTGGGACGCTTGGGGCAAGTAATCATGTCTCCCCTGCTTTTTTTTCTCTTTTTTGCCAAGCGAGGGGAGACGGCCAGGGATATTCACAATCTTGTTAATTTATCAATTGTTGTCAAGCGGCAGTTAAGTGTAACAATTGTTTTGTTGGCGATTAAGACGGTGTAATTGGTGATTAATGGTGTTGTACGGATTTTATGGAAACTTTTTGGAGGAAATAGGTTTTGTTAGAGTTTCACATATGCATATTTTTTGTAGCCACGGCCCCGACAGTACTTTATCAACGTATCCAGAATCTGGATATGCATCATCATAAATTGATAATGTGTCATTGTCGTCTAGACCACGCTAAATCTCAATTCTGAATCGGTTTAGACTCGAAGTGGCGGAGAGCACGATTTACTTTCTCGCTCACTTTCATTCTCCAAAGTTTTTTTAATAAAACCTTTAAGTCCTTATTACACAAAGAATTTCCACGCCTTAAACATTATTCAAGGCGCACGGAAATCTAAAAAATGCCACCTTAAATTTTCATAACAACCCCCTTTTATATCTTACTCGGGTAAAAAAGGTTCGCTTAAAAAGACAAAGTATCACACGTTTAATCCCGTATCTCCCCTCGTGCCAAAATCTTTTATCACGATTCCCGGGGGATTGCTCTTTTTTATTAGTCCTCCCCTATTCCGGGGGTTGTGACGACAACAATAATTGTCTCATTGTTTTATATTGGTACGTTTATGATTGTCCTCTTGGCTGTTCTTTGTTCAAATATTTTGTCCTTATTGTGGTTGGGTGCTAATCACTTTATTAGGTCTCCTTTTGTGGCGGCTTAATTGTTCTGTGTTGTACTTTTTGCGTTCACACAGTCTGATACAGACGTTTTCCTCTATATCTATGCAAAACGTTTGAATTTTAATTTGAGCATAAGCTATATACCTACTTACTGTCTAAAATGGAGTATTATTAAAGAAGGCTAATTAAATTTAATTATGTTTTGATCACACACATATGCGTTTTTGTATACATTTTGTCTTTTAACTTTACCTTCTTATTATTATTATTTTTATTAATATGTGGACAATGTAGTGGGTTACACATTTATAATTTTAGTATAAGGATTTATTGTGTAACTTAGCATGTAACTGTTTTTTGTCCCTAATGAATAAATAAATAAATACATATAAGCATAGTTCTCACTGATGCACACAGATTATAAGTACACTTTAGACAGGCGATTTCTTTGGTCGTAAGTTCGTAACCCTGGTGAGTCTGCGAGACTTAACCAGATTTTATAATTATATATTCTGTAAATTATTAAATCTCTACTAAAACTGTATTCTTAGGTCGACTTCCAGTCTTACCGCATGCAGCTGAATACAGAATACTAGTATTTAACTTGAAGCGAATGCTTATCTAACTTTCATCACCCAGTCACTAGGCTGTGAAAGTTAGTAAGGCAGTCGCTGCAAGTCACTACTACCAGTCTTACCGAGAGGTCTCGGTAGAACTGGTTGTCAGACTTCGGGCTGATGGTAAGTCTTTCCAGGTTTTTGACAGTCGTTACAGTTAGTCAGAAGCCTAAAAATCTCTCCATGTAAAAAACTGGTATTTAGCTGCTGTCGGTTAGACTGGAATCTGACCCCAACATAGATGATCTAGCTCAACAGGAAAGCTGCCCATCGACCTTGTGACAAAGCTCTGAATCTGACGCATCAAGAATTTGTCACATACATTACAAAAGGAAGGAAAACGAAATTGTTAAGTTAATGAGAGAGATGCCTTCTCGCAATAAAGTGATCCACCGCTCGGCTTATTATCATTGTCTTAATACCCGTTTCGTTATTGTTAAGGGTGAGGGTCCACTACAAGATATGCTATAGCTAATACACCAAAGTCAAAGAATTCATTTAATAAAACCATTTATAAGGCAGTTTTGAACGTACAATTTACAAGATTATTTAATAATAGGTACTAGTTAACCCTTCCAAAAGGTATTTTCATATGGAGAAAAAGGGCAAGAAACTCCATACTTAGATACTATTTCCGAAATATATATTTCAAAATGTGTGCACATTATTCAGATAATTTGGTATACTAACTACTACTAATGGGTATTAGGCAACTATTATACTAAAATAAGCATAAAGTATTACAAATTAACCAATGCAGCAGGTAGGTAAATTATTATTTTGATAGATCACAATTCACACACAACAACAGAATTACACAACACAAACACACAAACAATTCACACAAGTAATTAGATCAGCAACCCGTTTAATTTTGTCTAAACTCTAGATTGTTCGATGGAGCAGAACCAGCACTAATCCAACTGTTGTTTTTTTTTTACATCAGCTGTTGTCTGAATTTTTGTCGATTATGAGAGCACAAACAGTACCTACAATTTTCTTCTCGATTTTAGTGTTGACCCTTGTCCAGTGTTAACTTAGACTTAGACTTTTAAAAGGTTTTAGTTATTTCAATTATGCCATGTTCAGCTAGACAAGGGGCAGCTTGTCCAAGTTCAAGCAAAACTTCTATCTATATCTTCGGCAAATTTTCGCATCCACTACCCCCTAACCTTTCCCAAGTTCGTAAACATTAAAAAGCTTAATAAAATAATAAATGCCGCTCGATTGGGACCGGTTCTTGGTAAGGAGCTTACGAAGGCTTAAATTGTAAAGTATCGCCAAACGTCGCGTCGCCTGCGCCGCCGTCCGTCGGGGACTCGGGGAAGATCGGGGGCAGACGACACAACTTGTTCGCGTTTATTTTGTACTAGCTTTAGCATGCGGCGATTCCGTTGTGCTAGGTCTTAAACGTCCCTTTGTGCCTATTGGCTAGCTCTGTTCTGTCTCCTGCATGATATGGAGGGCAGTAGAAATCATGTTCTTTTTCTGATTAATTTCGTTTCGGGATCCAAGACAGTTGAATAATAAATAATAATAATAAATTTGAGAAAAGTGTGGCGGGATTGTCCCAATGAAAAGAAAAACCACGTCATGTTCTACTCGAGTGACAAATTTCATCTAAATCCGTTCAGTCGTTAAGGTGTAAAAAGGTAACATACAAACAAACAAACTCACACTCATATTTATAATATAAGTTAGGATTATGATGTTTATAGAAATTAAATGCACCTCCTATACGTTTATTGACATGAAGATTTTATTTTGCGCAATGATTTTGCGTTTTTTTATTTCTGCGCTACAGTTTTGTTTTCTAGAGCAGTTTCTATGTAAGATTCGTCAATCATCTATTTTTAACCGACTTCCAAAAAGGTTTGATGTTCGTTTGTTTGTATTTTATTTGCGTATGTTCATCGATATATTCACCAATTTCATTTTGTAGGTTCATTCTTCGGAGATACAAGTTATAAATGGCATAATTATATGTGGGATATTTAAAACCAATTTTTTTTACCGATTTCGATAAAATTTATCGAATTTTTTTTAAAGCAACCTACTCCAAAAATACTTTTTTTTTATTTACTTTTTGAACTAGGGAATCACAGCCACAGAAAAAAAGAACTAAGTAGACTTTATTTTTTTTCTTTTAAACCAAGAAACTGTGAGCTTCCAAGTAGTGTTATTATGACAAGTTCTCAAAGGAGCTGATCATCCTCATTAATGTCAATAACAGCTTATACTGCTTGTCAATGTTTCAACAACCGTGTCCAATAATCCAGTTATAACTGGATTGAAATTAAATGTGGAAGGAGACATATAAATACCGTTTAAATCTTAAAGGGGATGCGTAAACCTGCTATTTTTTTTTGCATTTTACGGCTTATGACGTGTCGGCCCAGCGGGGTAAGGCCTAGTCTCTTATTCGAGACGTTATGGTTACAAATTCGGGTAGTTAGTACCAGTGACTTTTTTCATTTCAAATGTAATATAGTATCTCGGACATCACTGACGTCGGCATAGAAAACCATCGTGGGGAAACCTGGTCTTGTAAATAATATAAGTCTGAAATCGCCAACCCGCTTTGAGCAAGCGTTGTAATGCTCGTGCCTTCTCTGTGTGAGAAGAGGCCTTTACCCCTGCTTCAGTAACAGAGAGAAGGAGAAAAGATAGTTAATAGTTCGTGGTATACTATTTAAATATATATATAGGCAAATTCCCTTCATCATCAGAATCAGACATATTTGGAACAAAAGCGATTTGTCGAATGTGTGGTGCGTTCACCGTTTCATTTCTGGAATGATCCCTCGTTCAACATGACCGCGCTGACCATTGCCTTGACGCTCCGCCAGCCTTACAGCAGTCAAATCTCGTTCCGACCTCTTTATCTATGCGCCGTCATATACAATACAAAAGTATAACTTTTATTGTTTATCTTTATTTAGTATTGTCACCTAAGCCTTGTGCTAATAAAATGCTATATCTTTCTTTCGCCTTAAGGCCCATAGGTAGCTTCCTAGTACCACCGACATTATTAATTTACCATCGATCAACATAGGTTTATATTGTGCGAAGCTTTGTAACACCCGTCAACACACAACAACCCCTATAATATTGATTGGTTCGGGTGTAGTACAACAATACATCTGCCCCGTCCCCTACCCTGTGTAAACCTAATGGATGATACCGACTGACAAATGTTCATAGCTGATCTATGAAAATTATTTGTACTAACCGAAATCGCAGAATTGTGGATTTTAAGTCTCTTAATAGGTTAGTCCTTAAAAATTCTGATTGGTCCTAAAGTTGGATTACTCAAAAATACTGGACACGTATTTTTTCTTTTGTCACGTAAACCAAAAATTACGACGATAGGTATAGTGTGTTGAAATTGCGCGTGACGTCACGCCGTGCTACACTTTTAACGTAACAGTGACGTCACAAGCCCCTTCTCCTGAACTTTGATGTGCTATATCATTGTCACTTTTTATTGATTTGAGTAAGCCAAAAATACGTGTCCAATATTTTTTGGTAATCTTTCTGACGGACTAAATATACTTAATATATTCTTACCTAGGACACATCCCTATTACCTTTAAAGTTGAATATAGGACTAACTAATTGGCGAAAAAAAATCAACTGCTCCATACATTTTGTCGATCTAAGAAACAGAAAAATACCGGGTATTTTCTTCCGGGATTAAGCTTTAGTCCCTTACTGAAAGTTAATCATAATGACCCTTGAAGAATTTTCCTGTCAACAAAAAATAAGGTTGTGATTGTTGACAGATGTGATGTCAGGAAACAGAGCATTAATTAAAAATAATGTACCTATTACATTGTTTCCTCATTATAATTTACAACAAACAGCAATTGGGGAGTAAATAACTCGATACTCGCAAACAAAATTCAGCTTAATATCTCGCACGCCCAAGCTCAAACAAATTAAAGAAAATCCCCAAAATTGGGAACACGCCGTTCTCAGTAACATCACCAGTACACATTGTGTACACAGGTTATATTGAAATTTTCCTGCGATGTAAATCTCGCATAATCTTTAATGTCAACTCAGAGCTTCTGAGACGGGGGATTCAGGGTGCTCACATATTGGTGAGCGGAGAGATTTGGGGTGACAATTTGTTTACAATAGAATAACAATGTACTTGTTGTTTAAGTTTTTAAGATCATGACTCTGTTGGCTTTTTTGTTAACGTTAGTTCGGCCCTTATTGGACTCCTATAGAAATGACTAGCCTGATTATTGATAAAAAGAAGTGCGTGGGAAAGAGACAAAACATTACACCCTCCAATTGAACAATACAATTTAGAAATAAGACTTTGTTTTTCAACAAAACAGTTTTTGACTTGTAATGATCCCGAAAGACAGGCGGCATTGCCACGTTGTATGTGAAATAAGAATCAGTATTTTAAGTCTTATCAAAAATATAAGTTTTTTCATTCCTATAAAAGTTTCACCCGCTTTTTGCCCCACTAAGTCCAACCCCTAAACTCCGCAAGGGGTACAAACGTCCCTGTGATCTGTGACGCGTATGATCCGCTCCACTAATATTATTTAGAACCGAGAAGCAATTGTTTCCATGCGGTGGCCCCAGGCAGGACAGCTTTGACTTTTAATCAGTTAGCAAATATTTAGCCCGACCGTGCATATTGAGGAGGCCTGTGCAATTGCATTAGAGGGTCAGGTTACACACCAGTGATCAACGGTTACGCTTCAATGGAGTGGTATGTCACATTGTAAAGGGTGGAATATTAAACATTGTTGGGAAATGGAGTGGAATGTTTCGGATTTTTTATCAGGGAATGATTGGGTTTTATGAAGGCATTTGTATGTTGGTGTATTACGATGAATTTTATTGAAAACGTTCTGCAGTGCCTAGTCTAGAACCAAACTTGACCAAAGGATGATGACAAAAAACTTTTTGATTGAAAAAACTTGCGATAAAACGTTGGCATTATACTCGAATCTATACTAATATAATAAGATTTAGTTTAGACAAATTTGAATAATTCGTCTTGGTATTTTACTAGCTCAATTCTTGCCTAAGGCTATTTAACATAACGCTACGACTCTTAGGGGTGGGTTAAACCACAGGGCACTGCTAGATATATCTAAAATAATAACAGCGATGACTCAACACAACAAAGCCTGTTTAGCATTTACTAGTGAAATCTAAATCTCTGAGTGACACGAAATTACTCAAAGCTATGTACCTATAAAGGCACCAACCGTGCACAGATCTCCCACAAATCAACATTCCTTTCACAGACAAGACGGTAGCGTACATTCTCAATTACATGAAGATTTACCCGTACGTGTCTCATCGGACGCAAATGTACCATTACCAGGTACAATTGTGTACGCAAGTGATCGACACGGTGGCGGGTCGGTGGCGACGGTGGCGTACGTCACGGGATGAGTATTTGCGCAGTGTCGTGCCGTATCGTGGGCGATTGGCGCACGTACTTGGTGTCATTACTTGGACATGTACGTGGTCTATGGGTACAGGTGCGGACAGAAGTGGAATTGGAGGGTTAAGAGCACGTATATTGTGGTGAATTAGAAAAATATTTCTGTAATTTATATTCGGCTTGAGAAATAAAAGAAATTTTTATTCAAAATTATATTGTTAAAATACTGATTAGAAAATCTAATAGATAATTTACAAAAGAATGTGAGATCCCTGCACTCGGTAGAAATAGAAAATCAAAAGCTAGACCTCATGATAAGTGAGTAAATTTCTAGCATCCTATTCAAAATTATTTATTTAATGTGGCAAACGAGTCTTAATTTGAGCTAATATCCAGTATTATCCAGCATGAAGACAAATTCTAGTTTTTCAAAATTTCCGACGTGTAGAATTCTCTTGGCGATTATACTCACGATTTCCATTGACTTTCATGTAGTCCCTGTGTTTTATGTACGAAAGATGATGAGACAATAGCCAATGGATCTCAAACTTTTCATAAATTTCCCTGCTTCATTGGTTTAGCGGTCGCTGATGCTGAACACACGGAATAGAAAAAAACATGAACAACAAATTCAACTTTGTCGAAAAGCTTATTTGTTATTCCTACAGAATTAAGACTTATTACAACTGACGATGGTTGTTATTATTTAACTTTTTTTTCTGCATAATTGTGGCTTGCGCGGAATAGATGCGTGTGCAAAACGCTTCCACTTTTTTTTCTATTCTGTGGCTAAACATAAGGTCTTGAGTTCGAGCGCTGCTGATGAGCATGTCTTTAATTTGATTCCCAGGTTTGGCTTTTATTGGATTTTTCTATGGCGTAGATTTGAACACGGTTGACATAAACAGGCTCGTCTGCTATTTCATGGGACTTAAACAAATAATCTATAACTAGTGAAATTTAGGAATATTATTATAGGTACACCACTGCCTTAATCTTCTAGAAATACAGGCATGATGTTTATGCCATGATTCCCTTTTGACATTTCAAAAATTCAATCGTCACAAAATTTCTTTGCTGCACCACAAAGCTAGCTTAAAATTATGTCTTTGGATGAGCAAGTTGAAATTTTTGCAGTGAAAAAATTCCTGCCCTTATCTTAATTTATTTAGGATCAGCACAGAAGATTTGCTTTCACATATCTCTATTTGCCGTCATCTTAATAGTAGACTCTAGCCATATGCTTTCCTCTACTTTTGTGTAAAAATCAAAACTTTCCTCACAACATGCTCACAGAAAAGTTCAATAGGTACTAAGTTTGAAAACCACTATGTCCCATCATCGACTGCATTAGCGACGTAATTGGGCCTACCGCTACGGACAACTATATAAATGTACATGCGTATGTTACTGACTAATATTTGAAAAGGATATGAAATAGGAGATGCGAATTGAATTTGCCATATGTGAACGGAAAAATGACATCATTAGATAGAGATAGACCTTTGGATGTCCGTCTGGCTTGGTATTCCAGGATCTGATTGGAAATGTAATGTGGTTGCAATCTAACAGAAGTAAGTTGATTTTATTGATTTACTCGTAAATGCTACTGCTGGAAATGTCAATGAGTATACAGGTGAAAGAGACGTGGACTCACACCGAGAGTTCAATACATGATTCTGGTCCCCTAGGGTGTCGCTTTTCTTTGTTTCTACGTTAAAACGAGAAAAAAAGGATCCTGTATTAAGTTAATTCTTAAAGTGGCAGAGTTTAAAAAAAAAATCTTTCAACAGTATTCTATTACACATTTCTAAAGAACGGCTTACCTACAACAATGTAAGGTAAGACACCTATCCCAGTGATTTTTTGCAATTCCAATCTAAAATTTCCCCAGTGTGATCACAAAACCAAAAACAATTTGAGAACAATCGCTAAAATTGCATATAGGTGCGCAATCATGACAAGAATGCCGCAAAGGATGAGCCTTATAGAGGAGCAGATAACCCTTCGCCGCTCGCTGGCTAAAATTGACACAAAGCTCGTTCACGACTAGCTAAAATTGACACTGACGACCGCGAGCCTATTCTACACAAAACCAAAAAAGAAGAAAACATCCATATAGCACCATCCTTGTCCCACGCATAATGAGAGAAAGGGATGAAAAAATCGTGCGCTGCAATCTCGACGGGTAGTACGACAGTATTCAATTCAATTTTGAAATCATGATACAATCAAGTTCTTACACGCTACCAATATGAGAGGCGAAAATTGGCTGTACCCATGATAGTATGACCGAAGCTATACTTAGACGCGTGGTACACTGGCGCTAAGGTTGGCGAGCATCTTTTGGGCCAATTTAAAACTTGGCTTCGGCAAGACATAATGCCTTTGAGTTAACACTTGAATTAATTTCCCTCCTCATAAAATGTCCACGCCGGGGGCTTTATATGTAAATCGAGTCTTAAGGAGTCAACTCCAATAATAACTTTAAGAACATCATGGAGTGTCAGATTTGAACTCACAACACTTTTTATAAATAATAATACCAGCCAGCTACTGTCCCACTGCAGGGCAAAGGCCTCTGCTCATACAGAGAAGGCACGAGGATTAATCACCACGCTTTCTCAAGACGGCTTGGTGATTTCAGACTTTTAAAGGTCCAGGTTTCCTCCCGATGTTTTCCTTCACCGATGTCAATGATGTCCAAGATAAACTTTTCTAACTTTTTATTATTATTTTACAACTCCGAAATCAGTTCAACCCAACATTTGCCCAAATCCATTCCAACCTTGCAACCAGTATTTCACCACCCACTCCACACCCAGAGCCTAGCTCGTGAAACGATATTGCCATATCATCAGCACCCAGTTATTTGCTCTCCAATCGTGTGAGAAAAACGTTACACAGCCATCGAACCTACAATTTGTTTCGACGGAATGTCAAATGTTGAGAAACTATTCTTGTTAAGTAGGTACGTGATCTTTTTTTGATGCGCGTGACCATCGTCGTGTGATTACTGTGGGGTCTACATGCTTATTTGTTGACATTAGAATGTGTTCGGCTATTTGGTTATGGTGTTATCATTTTTAGTAGTACTTTGTACATATTTTTTCCTTCGATGAACATTCATCATCATCACCCTAGCCGGTTCGGCTTCCAGTTTAACAGGATGCAGCTGAATACCAGTATTTTACATGGAGCGCCTGCCTATCTGACCTCCACAACCCAGTTACTGGGCTACACGATACCCCTTGGTAAGACTGGTTGTCAGACTTTCTGGCTTCTGACTACCTTCGATGAACAGTGTTTTTCTAAATTGGTAAGTTTCTAAGTCATTACTGTCATTGGTGTAGGAAAACTTCCCCACTGCAGGACAAAGGTCTCATATAGTGAATACTCATTGATTTAATTATTTAATTGATTATCACACTCGCTCAAGAAGAGTAAGCGATTTTTGACTTATATTCATTATCTAAACTAATATTATAAAGAGGTAAAATTTGTTTCTAAGATTGTATGTAGAGGGTTATCTCCGGAACTTATGATCCAATTCTAAAAAAAAACACTGTTAGAAAACTACATTAGTCCTGAGTGCTATAGGCTATTATTATTTTCAAAACTAATCTTTAAAGGGGGTACGGGGGATGTTACAGTTCGAATGGAAAAGTACGAAATCCACGCGGATTAAGTTGAGGGTGAAGTGGTAGTTCATTATAAATCCACTGATGTCAGTAATGTCTAAGTTTAAAAAGTTCAATATGTATATGAATCGAACGAATCACATTGGTACTTGCCTGGTTTTGAACCCATAACCTCCCTGTACTATTAATTTAATTATAAAGTTTTTAATAATCGTGCACTGCGTTGTACAATACTCAAATACTAAGGAATAGAATATCGTTATCTCAAACATTATCTTGTCATTATCAGTGTCTAACACACATGCTAACAAGAAGTCATCACACATGACCGCTTTGAAACATTTTGACGCCCATCACTTTGAAGAAGCGCCTTATCAGACCACCTTCGTACTACAAGGGTTAACACTTTTATTAGTAAAGGAAAACAGTCCTTACTCCTTTATATTAAAGTTCCATCGTGGTGAATGTATAAGTTGGCAGCGCATTGGTCTTTTACAAAAGCCATGACGGACAGTCGCTTGACGAATTCCTTTATGCTATATGTGATATTCACACATGCATCCTGAACTTTATTCTATGGAAAATAAGGTTCATTTTAGAGAAGCAATTGGCAATATATTCTGATGTTTTCGCCTAAATATAATAGTCATGAAGATGTCAGGCGCATAGTATCGAGTGACACACGGTTAGATATTTAAATATTTCATGCTGAGAACAAATTTCACTGTTCTTGAGTAGCGTTTGACGGGCGGGTCGCGTCAGACGTCAAGCGTCAGGCGTCACGGTAGACACTGACGTTTTTTGACGCCGACGTGCCCAGCCGTATTACCTGGGATACTTTCAGATGATGTGACGTGGAACTGAGTACAGACGTTCCGTGTGGCTTTTTTGAAACTTCATTTCATGATTTCACATTCGACCTTTACACTTCGATGATTGCCATTTTATTTTGTTCCTTTGGCGCCAGCAGCTACTTAGTTTAAAGTTACATTGGAAATCGTGATTAATTTATACTTTCAAACCTTCATATTTCTTATTTATTAAGTAGAAGTAACTTCACCTACTAAGCGTCAGTAAAAATAGGATATTTATTTTATAAATAAATCTCCATCACATTTATTTATTTATTTGATGCATAATGTACACAACCAATTTTACATGCTAGGCTTAAAAACTGGTGAGTACATGACCCTGTCAGGGCGCAGCAAGATAATTTAAAACTAATGTTGCAATAAAATAACGTACAAAATTAAAATCATATTACACAAAACCATTAAGAATACATGTTATATAAAATAGTAAAAAAAAAACAAATAGTTATTTTTAACATAATAAACATACACATCACTTAATTATATATTACATATTACTTTATTCTAGTCCAAATATTCCACTGGAAAGTAAGTATGTTGCAAAGAAATCAATCTCGTACATACGACACTTAAAGAAAAAACAACTTGTACTAGTCACGAAGAATCCCGCCGCGAAGACATCCACGACTTTCAATCACCATAATTACTAGAAAACCATGTCGTTTGATCAAACAAAATATAAAACTAAACAAGCTCACATCTCACGTCTCAGACAATCATTATAGAGATTGTCCAATCGAAAATTACCGACACATCGCTGGCGATAACTACGTGACTTATCCTCCTTCATATTTAGTAGTACAGGTGAGGATATAGTGGAAAGCTAAGCGAGGAATAGTTGAGAAATGAGATAGGTTTACTGAAATGATTGGGATAAGAAATTGAAAAAAATTGCGAGGAATGAGCGAGAATTATATAAGTCTTTGAAAGCGCGAGATTTGAGACGACCATACTAGAGTGAAGCTAGGAATTACTGATAAATTACTTAGATTTCTCTGAGAGTTTTATTCAATTGATAGGTGAGAATCAGTCACGTCTTATTATACAAAATTTAAGATTGATGCAAAAAAATGTAACTAGTTCTTTGGTTAACTCTCATATCTAAATAGAGTTGCTTAAAACTATAAATGTGTAAGTAAAATCATTAATTCGATAGATACATTGCTAGTACTTAGCTTCTTCTCATACTACTCACTTTCTGTGCCAAGAAAACACCACCTCACAATCCAGTTCTCAGTCTAGTCAAGGAAATCAATTATTTTAAATCATTGGCAAATAAATATATTGAATTACCTCGTTCAGCTCAGCTATCAATAAAGTCTCTCCCTTATATTCTGTGTAGTAATATAATATGAGGCTAGTAATGGTCAGTTTGAACAAGAAAATTGCATGTGAAATTGTCGTAGACACTGGTCCAAGTAGGTTCACTGTTATTTTATATTGATTTATATGATATTGACTGAACGTGATAATTTTTATCTATGGCATAGTTTTTGACAGATACATGAACGGTGTCAGATTCATTCATTTGTTTGAAATGGATACTTCTGGGCAAAGAGAAAATTGAAAAATACATCGTAATTTTCTTGAGAAGTATTTGTTTTAGGAACCTATCTATGATCATGAGGTAAAAAAAAATATTAAGAGAAAGTACTACGTGAAGTAGTACTTTGCTACTTAATCTATGGGTCGCAAGTACTACAACTGCTGACTGTGAGCTCCTAGATTCGAAGTTTTGTTGGGTATTTTCGTCAGGAACTGCTCAGTGGAACCCGAAGTCTGTATTTGCGTCTGGTTTATGGTTAGAGGCTCCCTCCCAATTGCATGGGACTTAAATATAACTGGTGAAATGTGGGTATACTTCTACTTTAATATTAGGGTAGTCAGAACCCCGAAAGTCTTACACCCAGTCTTACAAAGGAGTACCGTGTTGCCCAGGAAATGGCTGTGTCCGGTTAGACTGGAAACCAACCCCAACATAAGTAAATGGGAAAACGCTAGGCAGATGATGTGATTTCTTATTTCACGTACACTCTAGTCAAAAACATCAAATTTCAAACCACAAGATGAATCCAAACATTAATCAAACTCAAGAAAGCTAATAAAAATATAAGCAAACCGAAACTATAAAAACCTGTCACTTTTAGTTCTTCCAATTCAAGTCACAAAGAAATATACGTAGCCAACATGCGAGGAACACGTCTCTTCGTAACCTTTCACCCTGCAGGACCAGTTGTGATGATGAATGGCGTCCGTCTAATGAGCCATCAGCGAGACCAGCCGGGATGTCGTGACATCGATTTGCACGCTGTCTTGCGTATGCGCATGTACTGTCAAGCACAAAAGTGTTTTAACAATTTTTCCTCCAAAATTAATTTATGATTTAATCTACAAAAAGAAAATAATCTAAAGAGTAACTGCTTTTACAAATGATCTATCTTTTTTCTATAAAAAAGAACTATTTTCATTTTAGTGACTTCGCAACCTAATATATTGTTTATGGCAAAAGATAACATCGTAAAAGATGGCTGTGGCATCCTTAACGTTGATAATGAAAATACCTGTATGAAACTTTGTAACATTATTTGATTACTTATACTAAACACAATATTAGTCGATGATGCAAACGATAACTACCGTCATAAAATTGATTGCGCCGGCGACGTTGCTCACCCAATATTTATTCAGTATATATTTATTACTTCTAGAAAGACTTGTTAGAATTACTATTGAATGCAGGATGTTTTATAAACTTGTTGGAACGACGACATTTTGTCCGCAATTTGCACGAGATCCTGTCGATTTCTTTACGAAGTAATTATTACTAATACTGACATATTAATTACTTTACTGGCTCACGACAGTTTTGTATATTTTTTGTTCTAGTCTGGCGAGGTAATTAATAGTGTCGATTGTAGCATTTTAATTTCCTAATTGAAGTGGCTGGGAATAATGCCACGCTGACTCTGGTCACAACCCAGTAACTGAGCAACACGATATGCCTTGGTAAGATTGGTTGTCAGAATTTCAGGCTTCTAACTACCCGTAACGACCGTCAAAGATCTACAAATGACAGCCGGGACCAACGGGGGAGCTTAACGTGCTTTCCGAGGCACGGAGGAGTCCCGTCATGTTACAAACGGTAACCCATCCAAAGAATGACCCGTGCGAAAAAACTGTCTGACACCTATCGTTCTATGGCTAAAGCAGTGTTACGCTGACATCAGTCACTGACGTCGTTCTCGCATGCCAATAATATTCACAATTATATTTACTTGCATAGTGCAACGCTGACGCGTCATTCGGTTTGCACGCTGGCGAGAATCAACGGTCTGCACTGCGGCCGTACACGTTCGTCAATCCCTAGACGCGCAATAGAATACTATGGATATTCATAATTTTATTTTTGTTGTATCATAATTTAAAATGAACTTCCTGGTCCTCCCATTATAATTTATCGCATGTTTTTAATTTTAGTCCATATTAATTTATATGTATTAATTTATAGTCTTACCAAGGGGTCTCGTTTTGCCCAGTAACTGTGTTGTGGATGTCAGATAGGCAGGACGTCGCTCCATGTAAAATACTGGTATTCAGCTGCATCAGGTTAGACTGGAAGCCGACCCCAACATAGTTGATAAAAAGCTAGGCCAATGATGATGACGACAAATTTATAGGTATACTACATAATTAAATAATTATGTAGTATTTCTCCCCTCTTAAGATACGAGGCCTAGCATATGTAAGATAAAAATGCTCTTAATAAATAAGGAGAGAAAACAATATTATTGCGAATATCTACACTACTTCTTTCAACAAACCGATAAATATCATGTAAATAGTTGGTACATATGCACTTGTCCTTTTATATAAGTATATCTGTATATGACTATGTACTTTTATGACCGATAATACCGACCGATGATTGGAGAGCGGCGATCCAATGTGTCGCTTTTGATCCATCGATTTCTATTTTATGATCGAAACGGAGATGATTTATTTACGGATCCGTTTTATTAATAAGGCCTTTCAATAATTTGAATTTTTACTTAACAGACTGGTTAACTGTTGATCTAGTTATTAGGTGAATAACGTTATTTTTTCCAGTAAAAAAGGATTTTGACAATTTTTGTTGCGTTTTAGTCATCAAAGACCTGATGCAGAAGGCAGTAGGTACTCCTCGATAAGGCTCGCATTGTGAAAATGCTCCTGTCTCTGCTACCTTAACCACCGGTAGCTTGGACCCTGCTCCTGCCATTGATTTAGCACTATTTTTTATATAAATGTTGTTGTTTTTTATAGTAAAATTCGGAAAATGTAAATAAAAGGAAAAATAACATAGTTCTTTTACAGTTCTAGGTAACCAGTTCACCTTGGTCAACGAAATCTATATGGATAGTTCAATATCTTTGTTTCCATTGCCTACAATAATCCTGCAGTAACCAGCCCGTGAAAATCAAATTTTATTTTTAATGTTACAAAAAAAAATCATCTCATTTGAACACAATTCAATCTTGATATTTGATGATTTGTGATTTAATGATTATATTTCGAGTAATATATATCGCAGATAACTTTTTCAATACCTATATATAAATACTACCTTATGGTGGGGTGGTGGGGTGCCCTTAGCGATTGGTCGCTTAGTTTTTAAGTTTTCATGCCCTGGCTGGAGGCCTTAATTTCTATTTAAGCCAGTTCAATTAAGCAGTAGATATCCCTAAAGAATAAACTGCGAGATGCCCATTCCATAAAAAAAAGCTGTAAACTACAAAAAACCTTTGAAAATTTGAACTTCACGGGTTCTTTCTTCGGATCTTAACAGCTGGACCATCCTAACAACATACATTACATTTATTGATATAAAATATGATTGTGTTATAGTAACATAAATAAAAATATAAGTATATTTTTAGTTCTCACGATATTGTCAATTTAACTGTCAATCTTTAATTTATTAATTGCACGATGTACAGTCGCGCACAACATACATTTATGGCGTGTTTATAAACGTTTTTATTGATTAATTTACATTTTTATCGAATAAATCATAACAGGTTGTGGTGTGTCTTTTATATTTTTATTACGGCCTTCATGCTAGGCCTTTTATAGTAAGTAGAAAGGACCGAAGACGAATCTTACATCATAATTTGCATTCGATTCTTTGGCCCAAGTTATAGGCATCTTAAGCTGGTCTAATTTCAGATTTGATAATTATCGTGTCGTTTTGTTACATCAAATTTAACCAAAAAGTGGAACAAAATAAGTAACAAAGTAATTTTGATATTTCTTTATAATGAACGTTGCCCCACACTAGGAATTTCTCCTGTATCGTGGGTGCTTTCACAAACATTTAAACTCACATACACAGACAGCCAGACCCGGAACAACTACCTGTAGACCACAGAAATATTTGTTCCGTGTGGGAATCGAACCCACGACACACAGCGCAGCAGTCAATCGGTCAGCCACTGCGCCAAGCGTGCCGTCGATATTTGTATGACATCATTATGTCATAGATTTTAACTTCACTTAAAAATATAGTCTCTGCTCTCAGCTGCATGCTTTCTTGAGATATACGAGTGTACCTGTAAGTGTTGATTGGTGCTTATTAGGGGCCAATTTTAAATCACACAATTACTTTTATCCGTGAGAAAGTGTTTCCAACTATCTTGACCTGATTCGACAAGTAATAAAATGGTTCACAAATAATAATAGTATAAAAATAGAGGTCTTTTGTGCCTTTGGAGGTCCATGATTTCACTTTTCTTTATATTCAATCTGACAACTGTCGAGGTTTAATAATTATTTATTCAATATGTGATTTAAAGAATATACATGGCATGATCTCAAACCGCTTTATTAATTTGAACTACGCACTTGAATCTTATAAATCAAATACGAGTAACACTTTGGGTATGAATTAGGCAAAGTACCTATGTTAAATTCATCCAATGTTGAATCTTGAATTTGCTGTAAAGTTGCTACTTAGTTGGAGAGTATGACTAAGTACCAACTTAATAAATCTGAATAATCCGTAGGTTTACTAAAATTAAAAGCCATTTAAAATCGGAGAATATTAATTCCGTAGCGCAATATAGTTGCTACGCAATTTTTGTAATACAGAGGCCAGCACATCAAGCTACCCCAATGTGTCAATTTTTGATAGGTTTTCAACTTTATTCAAAAGGAATACGGTTCATGTTCAATTGGTTAAATTTGACACATTGGGGTAGCTTGATGTGCTGGCGTCTTTAACTAAATGTTACAAAGGACTAACGGAACTTGATGGAGAAAAAATAGTAAATACTACTTGATAGTGATTTGAAGCTTGTTTCGAATCTGTCACTTGAAACTGATCCAACAAGTTGTCAAGTAGAAGAATTTCTCTAACTGTACTCTTCAAATCCACTTAGAAATTAATTGTGATTCATTTATTTTAAATAATACTATTTTTTTGAGAATAATATTGTGTGTGCTCAATTTTTCTAGAACTCATTTATAACCTTTTGGATACTTGGACTCGTCTCAATTTTGGTATCTATCCGCATACCCTGGACCGGGAACGTGTTAAATGCGGTGTGAATAAAATTTTGATCCACTTTTCTCTCATTTCCATTAAAATCTAACGTTTATGTTAGAAGTGTGTATGAAGATACGATAAAGATTATAGGTATAGATATAGATTTACGATGCAACTATAGACAAAGCAAGCATATCTGACAGTCCACCAGTAGGAAAAGATGGCGGGAGCTCTGTGCCCACATCTACGAACGACGTGGACACGTGACCACGACCGCTCTGCCAAGAGCGAAACGGCAGGAAAGAAAATAAGACAATGCGTGACCTTGTATTATTCATACTCTAAGGTAAAGCAGTTTGTATTTTTAATTAGCTTGTCAAGTTGACGCGAGTAAAAGTGAACTGTTTGTTGAGCGTTCGTTTAGTACATTGTTGGTGTGTCACGGTCTTGTAATGGTTAATCCGTTAATTTTATTCAAAGCTTTATATTGTCAAAATATTGTTCAGCTAAGCTCGTAATAAAAAAAAGTCTGATTAGCGAATAACAATATAATTTTTTGTAGATATTAATATTATAGCAAGGTCTTTTTCTTTTTTCTTTTCAGTATATTGAAACAGATAAATAAATAATTAAATAATGCTGGACAGTCCACACAGCATCATCTAGCCCCAAGCTAAGCAGAGCTTGTGTTATGGGTACTAGATGACTGATATACTTAATACAATACATAGATATATATTTTTCATCATACATAGCCCATACCCAGAACACCCGGAACAAATATTTGTAGATCGTACAAACATTTGTCCCAAGGCGGGAATCGGACCCGCAACCTCCTGCGTCGGAGGTGGACCTGTGCCCGCCGCGCCACTTCGTTCGTCAGATTATTAGTTTTAGTTCAACTCCTTATGTAATACATACCTTAATCATTTAGCATTAACAGTACTTTTCCAGTGACAACACTAATTTTATTTTACACGCCCAAAATAATAAATTCCGAAAATGGTGTTCTAATCTAGAAATTATTAATGTAAACAACATATTGGTTAAAAAAGTATTTTAAAAGGCTAAGTATAGAGTTTCTTGCCCTTATTCTTCTCCATACGAAACTACCTATTGGAAGGAGCAACTAGTACTAATTTAGTATATCATTTCAATTTTAAATACGACTTTTAAAAGTGCCTTTTTGTGGTCTAATTGAATTAAATGGTTTGACTTTAGAAAGAGGGAAAAGTATACCTTTGACGGCACTGCTGGTGCAGTGTTTGAGCGACCGACTGCTGAGCCACGTGTCGTGGGTTCGATTCAAATAATTGTATGGCCTACAGGTAGTTGTAACGGGTTTGGCTGTTCGTGTATGTGACTATATTATTATATACTAATCCGCGACATAGTAGATTTTTTACGGGCAATTTTCTGTATTCTTTTACCTAGTATATAATCTCCAAATATACCCAATAATATACCAATAATCTCCAAATATACCACACATTGATCTAAGTTTTAAGTTAAGCATAACTATACCTACCACCCATTTATTACTAAGGGAGTATTAGTTTGCCAGTGTCGGTGGTCGAAAGCGCTACTGCTAAGCATGTGGTGATGGGTTCGATTCTCGGGTGGAGCAAAGTGATATTGGGTTTATCCATCTGGAATTTCTCAAAAGCGGAGTCTGGATTCTTGCCTGGTAATGGCAACCGTCGCGCCCCCTTAACATAACTTGCGAAATTTATGTTTGCTATAGCACACACCACATACATCGCTATACACCTCTGCCTGACCCTTAGCAGACTGCAGGCATGATGTTATGCAATGTTTTTTTCTAACAAAATATAAAGTTGAATATAATTGCATAGTGGTGTAGAGACATTTTGACCTCTCGTTCATTTTCGTCATAACACGTAGGTAGGGTTTAACGGTGATTATAATAATATTGTATTTTATATCTGTCATGTCCAAGGTTAACGTGCGTTTTCACGTACACTAAGCGCCACCTAAATATGGCGCCACTTTTAGACTTCCTTCTTACAAACTCATTTCACATTCTATCCATTAGCTTAACACCATACATTCTTCCTAGCATTCTTGTCTCAGATACATCTATGTGGCCTAACATTCAAGGAGGATAAGGACTGTTGGCGGAGTGGCTGAGTCATTGGCTACTGCGCTACGTATCACGGGTTCGATTCCCGCACGAAACTAATATTTGTATGGCTTACAGGTAGTTTGTGTACGTGAGTTTAAATGTTTGTAAACGCACGCACAATACGAGAGAAATTCCTAGTGTGAAGTGACAATAAAAAACTAGGTTTTTATTTCATTATTTACTTGCAATTAATACTTTAAGCACACAAATGTATAGAGGAGGACTTAATGCCATAGGCATTATCTACCAGTCAACCTATGGGTGATGCAGAAACAAACAATGGTATGTGAAATTTGTAAAAAAAAAAAATAGATTATAAACTGTCTTATTTTATACAATAAAGGAGTCTTCGGACTGAAAGTTCAACGATGTGATACAAGAACAATAGAAGGTGGACCAACTCAAACTCAGTTTCCAAACAAGCAAACTCTCTTATCAAACATGGTCATCATTGTAGAACCATGTACCATAAATAGAGGCGAGGCGGTGTAAGCAGTAATATTAGTTTTATGTACGGCGTCACCTATTTGCCCAACATTGATGACATTATGATGGGGGCTGGGCCTATTTTACATTTATAATAAACACAGCGGGTTGTTCGAACTTGTTTGTACGTGGAGATGTGGGTGCTGGATGTGGCTTAAGATGGTGTAAACTGTGGGGTCTGTTTTCGTTTTCACTTAGATCGTTTAAACATACCTACCTTTTCTCGTTCTCTATTAAGTCCATCCAAAGGTGGTCTGTAAGAGATCGATTTTAGCGATGAGGCCGCCTATTGTAACACCCTGTGTAGCTGTTAAACTCATTATTTGTATGTTTTCAGGGTGTTAAATAAAGAGTATTCTATTCTATTCTTTTGCTAGTAGGGATGAGAACACTCTTTCGGTAGATTTTTTGTCTTACGTCTTATTAGGATTCATTTGAATCAGATTGTGTTACGGTTGGCGCAGTGGCTGATCGATTGACCTCTATAAACTTACATACACAAACAGTTAGACCAACTACCTGTAGGCCATACATATATTTTATTAGGTACGGGCATCGAAAACACGCTAACCGTGTCATTAAAGCCATTTTGGGGTCGGCTTCCAGACTAAGCGGATTTTTGCTGTTGAATATCAGTATTTTCTATCGAGAGAATGCCTGTATGGCCTCCATAACCTAGTAAGTGGGTAACACGTTACCCCATGGCAAGAATGGTTGTCAGACTTTCAGGTTGTCAGACTTTGACGGTCAAAGATCTACGTATGACAGCCGGGACCAACAGCTTAATTTGCGTTCCGATGCACCGAGGTATCGGTGTGTGGTCACCCATATACGCACCGACCTCGACTACCGTTACCTTTAACCTTGTAGATGGACCCATGTAGCCGGTTTCAAAATAGATGTCGCCTAGAAATGGACATAGTAGGTACGATGGCATGGTTGGCGCAGTGGCTAAGCGATCGACTGCTGCGCCGCGTGTCGTGGGTTTGATTCCCCCACGGAACAAATACATGTATGGCCTACAGGTAGTTGTTCCGGGTCTGGCTGCTCGTGTATGTGACTTTAAATGTTTGCAAACTCACCCACGACACAGGAGAAATTCCTAGTATGGGGCAACGTTTTTTTTAAATATAAGATGATCCGCAAAACCCATCCAGTAACATCTATATCCAAGCCTTCAAACTCAATAATAAACAGACAAAAAAGTAACGCGTCCATTGCGCCTCCGATGGTACCGATAATTTTTCAACACACCGTCTACTTATTACGATCATAGGTAGAGCATTAACTAACGCGCAGTCTTTTCAATCGTGCTCCATTTTTAACACAGGATAACCCACCTTATAGAAGCAAAAATAAAGTTGAAAATCAACCGAGACGGAATTACGATTACATTATAACAACCCATTTGAAATTGAACTTTGACTGTTGGGTGGTAAAGTTGGTTTTTGGTTGCGTGAGTCAGAGAAATTATGGTAGTATTTCAGCTAGACATCGGTCAAAGAATCGTGACCGGCCCGTCCCCGGCACCTGACGTCCACCGCTGTCCGTTAATGTAACTTCACTGGAGTACAAAAACAGCATTTCAAAGATACTGTTTTAAATACCAGTGTTGTTATCCGATCTTAATAGTTGACCAAGAATAGTTGGTTATTATGGGTAATCGGATGATTTTAATTATATCTACCTACTAGACAATAATACACAATACATACATGTAAATTGTATATAATATTAGGTATGTAAAGCATGTCAGTGGTGTATATAAAGAAGTATTAGGTAAGCCTGACTCTTATTCTTTAGATACTGCGGAATAAGTGTCCTTATCGTTATCGATGTACAGTATTAACTATACAGATTTATGATTAGTTTTGAGAGTTTTCACTTTCTTACACACATGATACCTGTATACCCTGAAGGATTAGGCAGAAGTCTTTATCCATATTAAAACGTCCACATTGCGCCAATTATGTTTCACTTTCTTCTACATAATTTATACAATAGTCCATTTATATAAATGGAAGATGAAATCATAGGGCAACAAAAAAATACTCTCACGGAATAAAATACCTAAAAAGCTTTGAATGGCAATACTCATTCTTTGGTTAAAAGACGTCAATCCAATGATCGCGTGAAGAGTCAACCTACCGATTGACAATGTCCTGAAAAACAAATAAAGGCACTCGGACCCTACAGCCCTGTGTTACCCATTTGTTACAATTATTTTAGTATCCTAATTGCAATGAAATAAGAGTCTTACCTACCTACATATAAGACTATAATTGACCCAAGCCCTAAGATGGCTTGGTTCTAGACTTCTTCCAAAGAAAAAAAAAAAGAATTTCATTTACCAATGACGTGTCTCTAAATTCAACTTCTATAGTGTTGTCAGCTAATCTTTATTCTTTTAACGTGCCCACGTAGACAATAAACAATATCAATAAAGCCGTTTAACATTCCTTGAGTCTCTATGATCGAATAGGAATCCTCCTGATCCAGCAGTGCACACTACAGACACACACACTGATCACTTTTACCTATAATGTGTTAGAGAAAACAAAACAATAAAAAAGCGAGTCGGCCTTGCCCACGTAGGGTTTCGTATCACCAAGGGTAGGAAAAATAAAATTCCATTTTCAAATTAAAATGTATTAATTTACAACCGTAAATGTAAGTTTGTTTTAAAAAAAGGTTTTGCTGATGACTACAACTGTGCCAATTAGAAACTTAACAGTATTTTTTACCGTAATATTTACGAAAACTACTATTCAGTAGATTTGTTTTCGATTTTGCGCTTTGCACACTTCTTTGCTACGGGGAATAGTATTACTTCAGACTTTTTTATCATACCTAAGTCAGAAATAAGCGGCATGAATGAAATTGTTAAAACCAGTGTGGGCATGTGATGTGAAGGAATGAGGACGATGTTGTGAGGAAAGTTTTGAGTATGAATGTGCAGGGTTACAAGAGTAGATAGAGACCAAAGAAAAGATGGATGGATTGTGTGAAAGATTATATGGCTAGAAAAGAGGTTACTCTTGAGATGACGGCAAATAGGTATGGTATGGAAGAAGAAAACATGCCGCGCCGACCCCAAATAAATTGGTATAAGGGCAGGAGGATGGATGAATGAAATTGTAGAAACCAAGTTTCAAGTCGATCTCACTAATAGTTCCTGAAATAAGCATCAGTGACAGACAGACACGCGAAGTGGTAAGGGTTTATTGTTAACATTTTATTACGGAACCCTACCAACGTCATTTACTTCGCATCGACAGCCAGTATTATCTTATGGCTATAATTTACCAGTGCAAGGTAAAGATACTGCTCTTATTCTTTCACACCTCGTTAAGAGCTTGTCTTCAAGTACCCGGTTATTAAGGTCCTTAGGTGTCTTGGTACATACTATTATATACCAGGATTCTTGTTCTTTGTTTTGTATTGTGTGCCAGAGTCTGTGCTAAATAAATACTTTTTCTTTCATTCTTTCTATTCTCTCTATCTTCTAAACTTTATCAATGAACGCAAATATTTCTGCCAAGAAAAATAAAATTGTACATAATATCGTCTCGTGACTCATTTAATATAGATACTGACAAATACGTAAATATTAACTTATAAATAAACCCACGCCTTTTTCCCATGGGCATAGGCAGAAACTACAGGACGCCACCTGCTACGATCCTTACATGCTATTTTTGCTTCGTTTTCATTCATATATCTGGCTATACACACGCCGGTTGCGAGTAGGTACTTCGATAATGACCTTCCTAAAAAAACATCAATAAGGTCGGTGTGTACATTTCTTCTAAATATTGACTACTAGCACTTCGTCCGCGTGGATGTCGTACGAGTACTTTTCCCTTAGAACTTAAACATCCCCTCCAACCCTTTAAAAAGTACTTTTGAAAATAATAAGCACTCAAGAATAATGTAGCGTTCTAATCCAATCAATTCAATCATTAATTTCGGAGATTACCCCTACTTAAAATGTTACAAACAAATACTCGTATAATCACCGGCAAATAAGATGGCAAAAGTCGTTAGATGCGCACAAGTCGTTTTTTAGGTCTCTTTGGTGGTCAAGCGGGACGCGGGGTATGAGGTAGCGTCGATGCGAGCGCGCGATTGGTGCATCAGTCGACCCTTGCCTCCCGCACCGCGCCTTCGTCCCGTTCGCTCCCGATTACATTTCAGTGCACGAAAATTGAACCCTTTGTTTTTGTTGTGTTAAACTTAAGTGTTGTTATTGTTTTTAAATTTAGGATAGAGTTCCTGAAAAGACATAGCATACGAGGAAAGTATGCTCAAACCAGAGTTATACAAATTAATAAAATTGGAAAAAGAACAATTTAAAACATACAGCATTGACCAAACACTTGCAGAACACAACCATAGTGTTCTGCGATTGCGACTTTCAATATGATGCCAAGGGTAGTTTTATTAACGGATAGTGACGATGACTAGTTATTTTTTTTTTTATATAAACTTTTTTGAATTTTAAATGCACGTTATTTATAACTCCTAATAAACTTGAATTCCTCTCCCTTCTTTAACTTTGTTCTATACAGACATGATTAAATATAAATGATGGCAATAACAATAGAATAATGACGATCAATAAAAGTTATCACTTTTTTGTGCCATTAAGTGTACGATGCGCGAACTTACCCCCACTACGCCAAAATCTTGCCATCTTATTTGCCGGTGACTATAGCTATTGTAATTGAGGCCATGAGAACCAGAGTGGCATACATTTTTTAAATAGAGTTTTGGCCTATAACTCAATACTGGTAGGATGTTTTAGAAAAATAGAGTTACCCATGTTTAAAAAATGTTATTTAGGCCACTCTGGTACTAATGACCTCAATTAATATATTAGTATAAGTATAGATGTATAGATTTCTGCTAACATTGATCCCATCTATCCGATGCATAAAGCAATAACCGCTTCCGTAGACAAAAAATACCTAAATAAATATCAAATCCTACCGCTCATGTAACTGTATTTTCGCTGTTAATTTTTCTACACTGTGATTAATATAAGTTCTTGGATTGCTCAAGATGAGCGACAGGTCACGAAGACCAGTGGCCTGCTGACGTAAGCTTTCCAAATGAGGATCTGACTTCATCTACCTTGACTTAAGTATTCTGGTTTTAATTTCCGTTTCTATAATTGATAGTTAATACATTGGTATATAATAGTTAGTATATCATGTTGGCCCAGTGGGTTAGGCCTGGCCTCTTGTGCTCGAGGTTATGGGTCCAAACCTGGGTAAGTACCAATGTGACTTTTTTAATTCATATGTACTTTCTAAGTTTATCTTGGACATCACTGACATTGGTGAAGGAAAACATCATGAGGAAACCTGGACTTAATATTAATATAAGTCTGAAATCGCGGTACAAGTAATGCTCGAGCCATCTATGTATGAGAAGAGGCCTTTGCCGCTTAGCAAAGGCCTCTTCTGCCTTGTATTATCTAATACATTGGTGTTCTGTCAGAAATACTTAGGAATAGTTCTAGGGATGCAATGGTAATGTTGGTGCCATGTGATTACAAGTATCTAGTCATAGTACCGAGATTTTTTAATGATTCATATTTATATCATTATCCTCATTAGCAAATTTGGACATGATTTCAAAGATCGCGCCATTAACAACATATACATATTTTATATTATAACATAACGTCACGTTTCTAGTACCCGAAGGGTTAGTCAGAGTGCTCTCTAATATAATTTTTGACGTTCAAAAAGTGCTGATTCTCAGCCAAATTCGAATAAGGGACTTTTGATTTTGATTTTAGATGTGTACCAATGGTACCCCGCCACTTCCACCCGCATTTTGCTAGTTATGTTTTCAAGTCCCATGTAAAAGCCTATTGCCTCTTATCGGGCACGATTCGAATCGAGACTCCAGGCCAAAAAAACCCTATAACATTTTGCCTGTCCCGGGAATCGAGTCCAGCAACTCATATTATACATATTTTGACTTCTTCTCAAACCACATCAAGCCCGCCATACCATTCTCACACCACTGCAATTCCTGAAAACTAAAATCAACAGTGGCGACCACCAAAAAAAGCGTCTACACAATGAAGTCCGAAGAGTCTTGGATCTCGTAACGAAATTAATCACAAAAGAACAGCGGAGGAGTTAGAAAAATACATAATTTCCACTTCCCTCCATATCAAACCACATAAGATGTCCAACGGTCAACGATTCCCTCATTCGCCCCATGAGTCTCAATCATGTCTACTGATTTCACACAACACTACAATAACAAACCCACTTAATTACCCTATGTTTACATGTCACCCATCACCGATACTTCACTATAATTATTACCCACGATACTGTTCCCATACAGAGTGGTCACAAACAACACACATAGTTCACATCGTCGTGACCGCGCCATGACAGCTACTTTTTATGCCCATCTCGTCTTTTTGCGGAATTGCTCTCTTTGTCTACTTTTATTTACGTGCTCGAAGCGGCTCTGCATTCGCAGGGTTAAGAATTTACAGATGCGGGAGTAGGTATAATCGTCTCATGATTAATGTCAAATATCGTGTAGATACTAATCAAAGCTCTAGTTTTTTACTCTTCGTATGATAGGACCATTTTATAATTTCAGAATTTTAAGTTCTCCAAAGGACCAATTATTGTCACAAATAATGCACTAAAATTAAGAAAAAAGGCTGTTCGGTCCAAATAACACAGGCATCGAATCTAAAAGATCGAGAGCAAGCTAAGTTAGTAAAGAATAAAGTTATATCAGGAGACTTTTTATCATCTTAACGTCTGAGACAAACCATTAAAAGAGGCATATAGATTAAGTCCAAAATAACGTTAGAAACCAATGTCTTATGATTGTCAAAATGAGTTGACTGTCACAATTCGTATACTAAATAAAAATCAATTAACAATTTGCGATTCAAAGGACCAAAGCTTCTGTACAACTCACTGCCACTTGTCCCTATCCAGGAATGCCATGGGAACGGGTAGCGCCGTCTTACATGACACGAAATTATTGAGCCCGTACAAGTCACTATTACCCCATTACACTGGCTGGACGTCTGTGTTTAGCCGTAATGTTGGAAGGTTCTGCGTGTCGCGGAAAAATAAAGGGTTCCTGTAAATTAGTTGGGTGTTTGAATTGTTTGGAATACTTAAGTATCTAGAAATTTGTTACCAAAATCGAAATCAAAATTCATTTATTCAAATTAGCGTCAACGTTTAACGTCAAAACGTTTACAAAAGACAGTCCCCCAAAACGCCCACCCTTCACCACTTCCTAGTGTTTTTGCTGGGAAGAAGTGGCGGAACAAACACCCCAACAACCCACTGATAGTACTCGTTAGTTATATTATTTATAATTTGTAATTTAATTACTACAAAAATCAAAACACAGAATGCATATTACTGTTGTCTTATACGAGTGAATTGTTATTTTAAATGCAGATATTGCTGAAATATCAAGTTCAGCTTTCAAATGGAAAGTACTTAATTAAAAACACAGAGTTAGTTGCAATTAATATCAGTATCATAGAGAACCAATTTCTGCCATCTAACATTAGCTTATCTCGCTGATGGTCCTTTGGTACAATATTTTTGTTTATTTTCAACATTTTTATTTGTACCAAAAAGACAAATTCCGAAGAATGTTGAATATTTTGTGAATTAAAAAAAAACGTCTGCAGAAGAAACAGGGTATTATAATTATTTAATAATAAGTGACAGATGACACGTAATAATTTAAATAACTAAATGTCTCACCAGATATCTTTTATTATTCTAGTAATCTGATATAACTGTGCATCAATCAGATAGTGAGGAAGTGCAGCCCGAGTGGCACAGTCGAAAGGACAGGCACGTGAAAGTGATTAGCTGCACAGTGCTGCGTTGTCAAGACAAGGAGCCCTTGTGTAGGGGGAGATTAGGGATATTAGATATTACGTTGCATTTAGTCGCCATTTCTATTTTATCCAGTAAAATCATTTTACTGTATGTATATTATTATCTAGAGATAAAAATATACATACATTAAAATGATTTTTATAACATTTTGAAACAATATTAAAATCCTACTTTAGTAGACTAAAGAAGGATTTTAATATTGTTTGGTTTGGTTCTGAACAAGAAAAATAGTGAATTAAGTGTCTTGACTTATTTAAATATTATATATTTAAAATCAATCGAGGTTTATGTCAAAAGGTAATACCTATTTTATTTTACTTAATGATTTTTACTTAAAAGATTCAAAAAAATATTTACACATACCTATCTAGTTCTATAAAAGTCTACAATTTAATATACTAGTGACAGCATTTGTCGTTTAACGCTTTGTATTCCCAATTAAATAGCATCCAATTAATTTCACCAACTGTTCTCGTACACCCCCACTCTCCCCAGCCGCGGCGGCGATGTCGCGTGCTATCATGTTTCACCCACTACAACGGAACCTCTGTCCAGGGTTACACCACAGACCAACAAACAAAAAACACCACGTATTAGCGGCACTTTGCGATGCAATTCCGGCCATGCGCGCTAATTACCTCCTCAAAAACCACTTCACAAAGACCTCTCCATCTTTTATACTATTTGTGGAACCTTCTAATTTGACGGGTCAAGTTATATTGGTTGGAGGTTAGTGCCAAATTTCTTGAAATGTTCGGTAATTGTAAGACAATGCGCAAGAGTCATAAATGCTTGACGTGGTCATGTGAAGGTGTGAAGGGATACAATGAGGTCACGCACTTCGTTTAGCGGGTGCCTGTCTAATTACAAAGTGAAACCGTGTTTTAAGCTCCTTGTATTGATAATTCTGTGTTTTGTTTCCTAATTTGGGTACTTTGGAACGTATGAATAAATGGTGGTGTAGTAAGTAGTACCTTTAGTTTTTTTTTGAACTGAAAAGAATTTGAAAATTGCAAAGCTGTAAATTTTTAGTTACTAATTTGATTTCACTTGTAATTAGTTACAAGTTACAAGTAAAAATTTTTGCACGCCATGTAGTAGAATGTACCTGGAATCTAGCATCATTTTTAACAACTATCCTACACAACTACATGCGCATCAAATAAATCCAATGTATTCAATAGTGAGTTGTAGCGAATAAAAAAGACCAAGAAATCATTATATTCGAGCTCTAGTTCTTCATTCGCCCAATTTCATCTACTATAAATGTTGGTCTTTCTATGCATGTGTCAATTACTGGCCTAATCTTTACTTACACAAACATGGATATCTGCTTAATAAAATTTAACTACCGGAAGAAATTTTCAATATAACTAATCCGGAAATCTTTTACAATTTAACCACACGCCAACCATAAAATTTCCAAATTAAAAATTTGACCAGTTTGATACTCACAAAGCATAAAAACAAAATTTCGATAATACTCGCGATAACAACTGAATATATAATACAGCTAACAATAAAAATAACCCAAAACAGGAAGCCAACCCTCGTTGTACAAATACTCGAGCCAATTTACAACTCGAATAATTGACGAGCGCATTCGATTATCGATTTACAAATACTTCTCGGAATTTTTTCAAACACTACTCGAAACCTCCAACTTTGGACAAAAAAAGCGGGCCACTCTAACTGAGCGTGAAATATGGAGAAAAAATTACGCAAGTGAACAACTGCCTTTATTGAATGCATCATAAAAATATGATTGACATGTTTCTTAATATGACATCTTTCGGGCGGTGATATTTTTTTGTCGCATATGTCTACCGGGAATTGTAGACTCCTTTTTATACGACAAACTGTATTCAAACACTTGGGGAAAATTCAACTTTATGTAACTTCATTTAGAGTTGGAATCAGAGGGATGGTTTGACAAAATAAGGGCCTAACATTTTGCGAACGACATTAGAAAGGAGATATTAAGTGCTCGGTAATCCAATTACATGTTCTTTGTCAATTTTAGGATGTGTATTATATTTCTATAGAGGCATGTTATCCTTCTTATATTTGTAGTTATGTACAAAAGGATATCTATTGTAGGTTTTGTCCTTTTGTCAGTTATTCGGTAGTTCGTAATGACGCGGTTGAAAGAAACCGCTTTTTTTCTCCCTTTTACGTAATATTTCATAACTTTGTTGTACAATTTTAATATTAAGCTAATCTTCTGCAGCGCCTCTTTAAAAAAGTTGCAAAGGAAAAGGACCAAATCCGTATCGAAGGACCAATATTTCATTATTCAGAAGTATACAGTTTCTATCATTTTCAAGGATAGTAATGAGCATCGGGATACGAAAAGAAATATAAGCAAGACCTCAATAGTTTAGACCAACTCGAACCTTTAGGTCAGAAACGCGGAAGTAGGTAGATATGTCAACCAAATCACAATTCTAACCAAACCAAAACAGACAACCTTTCACTCAGCACAAACATCACAATTGTCAACTAATATTATCACATACATACATCACGGATTCCTCGAAAACGGTCCACTTATTACAATTTGCGACGATAGAGCGACCGGAATACGTCAGTGTATGACATGTCGGGCTTATTGTGTCTCTAGGTTAGTCAAATGAGTGCATAGGGTTATCGGTCTTACGTGTCATTAAAGACATTTTGAAACGTCCTTAGTACTTACCCATCTTGTGATATTTGCCGGCGACATCACCAGGGTGATATTTAATCGAGAAGTTTGTTACTGATCTCTATTACATAGAAATAAGGTGAGTATTAGAGTGGGTTTTTGTTTCAGGAGTGTAAGGGATAAATTGGCAAGAACAACTCATACAATTAAAGTCCAATAGATGTGCCGATAAGAGTCACGTGAGGATGTCATAAGATTATAATAACTTTTGAATGCCCAAGGCGTAATTATACCTTATGAAATTTGGAGGACCCAGAACAAATAAAATATAAATTAAATTGATTGAAAATGATGATAAACGAGGCGTAAAAGAAGGGACGTGATTAATTCTTGTTTAGATAGCTTCGTTTGCAAGGAATATCGTGCAATTATAAGGAAGAAACTGTGATCTTTGAAGACTGGTAACTAAGAGCTGGATGATTGGTCGAGGGTCTAGATCAAGATCAAAAAGTATGTGTCCATTAAAGGATCGCTGTAAGCTGATGAAGAATTATCAAAGTGCAATTAAAAATGTATTAGTTTTTTTTTAATTAAATACAGAATACTCAATTCTTGGTTGCATTCAAAAGAAACAATCGTGGACCCTGTCGGGTACAGCATAAGAAAGATATGTGGAGATGATGACGTATCATTTAAGTATCTTATAATCTAACTTATTTTTTAAATTATTTTATTTTTATTTTTATTAAATCGGTGACAGTTGAATATATGTTCTTGAATAATCTACCTTTGTTGATCAACGTCGTTGTTCTAGTGATCGCAAGAACAACTGCTGAGCATGAGATCCTGTCGGGCATTATTATCAACTGGAATTTAGAAGTAGTAGCCCAGAGACTAGATCTGTGCCCGGTTTGTGACAATAGGCTCATCCCATATTACATGGAAGTTAAACAGAACTGTCGTAATGCGGGGAAAACAGGCATGATTTTATGCTATTGGGTTATACCTAAACTTATTTAATTATAATGATTAATTAAATTATAATTTCATACACAAGTGCACAGCTACTATAATATTTTATTCTGATTGAAAACCAAATATAAATAAACTTAAAATGGGAATGATATCTAGACACAACACAATTTATTACCATATTAACATGCGAGTGTTTGCATATTATGATAGATAAGAGACGTCTAAGGAGTTAACTTGATACATTACGTCATAAACAGCTGTTTACTAGAATTATGATCTGTTGTTTTATCTTAGAAATGAGTGATATAAAACTGAGTATTGATTTTTAATTACGAAGTTTCTGAAAAATAAACCATACACTTCATAATAATATGTAATTTAGATGGTATAATAAACAGTGTAACCAAGGTATTGAGATACCCAGTAACTGCCCGGGTGTGGAGGTCAGATAGGCCGTAGCTCCATACAAAAAACATAGTGCTGACTGGATCCGGTTAGACTGGAAGCCGAACCCAACATAGTTGGAAAAATGCTAAGCAGATGATGATTTTGGCCGTATAATTTCCTAACTTAGGTGACAACGGTCGAGGCACATTGCTCGCAGAATGGATGGCCAATGGGGCCAAAAGGTTGTAAAGAGAGGGCTTTGTATATTATACCTATACTATGCGAAGATGACATTTTTGAATGATAATATGGCAATAGCATTTAGAATGTGTACCTGTGTTATTTTTTTTTCTAATCTGTATTTTACTTAAATTGAATTTAAATTGTTGACATCTTAATTTAATTCTATGTTTTTTTTTCTTAGTAAGTCATTGTTTTAATTTATTATTAACGACTTTATAATTATCTTTTTTGTAATAGTTGTCTTAGTGCAACTAATTTTGTCCTCCATGATTGGCAAAACATGTAGAGCACGTCTTATTATTTTTAAGACCTGTATAATTCTACACTCATGTTTTACAAAATAAAATATGTTGTATCTTGTACGTTATTCATATTTTTTATATGAGTCTTGTAGTGCCAGATATTAGCGCATCCTAACAGAAAAACTTAAAGATTAACGAAACTGCATCAGCGATTTCCACATAGACATATGGAAAGATTTCACAATATAAGTAGTCATCTCAACCGGGAAAAATAGACGACTTTTCACTTACGACCACCGTAAAATGTACCCAAACCCACCAAAACCTAATTTAATTTCCATACTGTCATACAGCACTAACATAATAATTAGCTAATTGGTCACACAGTACTTTACGACTGAGAAACGTTAAAACAAAATTATAATTAGTCATAAATCCGAGCGTGGAGACCATCGATCGATACTCGATTCGCTCACACGATTATATCGATTTATTTCCCTTGTGTGCGTGTATGTGAGCCTGTGTGTTTGTGTGTGCGTATAGGAACAACAGATTTATTGTTAATGGTGTCCCGAACATAATTAAAATGGTTGATGTTTCGCCCGGCTCGCTCGGTCGACGTCCTTCGGCTGAGATGTAGAGTAGCTATGGTGTAGAGATGTGTTCCTAGGTTTTTTAAGGACTAAATTAATAATAATAATTCAATTATTTATTCAAGTAACATTACAAATAGTATTAGTAAACTAAAATTAAATACAAATATAAAAATTGTAATCAAGCTGTAAGACCAGCAGAAATGTTGCTCAACGGTTAACGATCGCGCGATCCTGTCGGTCAGAGATCATTTTTAGGACGCTGATGGTGCTATCCCGCACTCTGCGTACCAGGGATGCGCATCTCTTACGCATTACTGTGTAAAAGCAATCTGCAAGGCTGGAATAAAACGAGTAGTAAGTTCTTTTCTAATAGTAAGGCAGAGGTGTGCCTATAGTACACCCACAGTTATTAGGTTTAGGTTTAAAGAAACTTTATTCTCAATAAAACATACACAAATGTCACTTACTTGAGAACAATAAATTAATGTTAACAATATAAAAAAGGTTCGACTTCACCTCAGTACAGTTTCACAAACACGACCCACCCGACGCATTCATTTCTGCGAGGGTGTTTTTCTTGCTGTTAAATACTGGCCGAGTTGAATTTTGAATGCATTGAGTGAGTGTGCATTTCTAATACTTGATGGTAATTTATTATATAGTTGCACTCCCTCAAATGTAACCATTATTTACCCCAATATGGGGGGCGAGCCTATTAAAACTAGAACCAGACTCCAGGCTGTTACCCAGAAATTCCAGATGTATGCCAATCTGTTACTGTCTCACTGCAAGGCAAAGGCCTCTTCTCATACAGAGAAGGCACGAGCATTAATCACCGAGCTTGCTCAAGATGGGTTGGCAATTTCAGACTTATATTAATAATTAGTCCAGGTTTCCTCACGATATTTTCCTTCACCGATGTCAGTGATGTCCAAGATAAACTTAGAAAGTACATATGATATTGGTACCTGCCCAGGTTTGAACCCAAAACCTCGTGTACAAAATGCGAGGCCTAAACGACTGGGCCATTCAATTCCAGATGGAAATTCCATAATACGTAGCCCGACCCGGGAATCCCACGAAGGACCAAGAACGTTAAGCAGTTGCGCTTGCGACAACTACACCAAGGAGGCAGAATTCTTTAGTGGTTGGAATATCTAGGTTCTGAGAAAAAACAGCTGTCTTAAACATGGAATGCTTAATCTTAAGCAATTTAGCTACAATGCATTCATATTAATTGACACCAACTTACTTAATAACACACGTTATCAGAGTTCATAAGACCGACAGGTGGCCAACAACAATCTGACAGTTTGTCAATTTTTTAATTTACTTTCATTTTCATTTTTTCTCTTTCATAAAAGCGGTCAAAAATGAGACAATTTCTTTTTTTTATTTAATTTTTAGATGAATATGAAACATTGACAGTTACATTACAAAGGTCCAATAGCTATCCTATTCCTATGATACTTTAAATCCAACATTGCCCCCTTGTCTAAAAGGGATAGTGCTATTCGTCGTATATAGCTCCATCTTTATCTCACACTGGAATAACGACATCTGAAACACGTCACATCACGGCCTCTAATCTTTTATAACTTTACAAAGGCTATGCAATGACTACTGAAAATGCGACTGACTACCAATCAAATCCAATAAAAGTCATTGTCCGTCGACAACGTAATTACAACACAAAACTTAACTATTTATTATTTATTTAGATACAGTACATACATAAATTTTAACCATTCAAGTAGATGCCAAGCATAAACTCAATCGTGGTTTACCGGGCACCAAAAATTGCTTAATTACGTCATTTAAAAAAAGAACTGAATTAGATAGACAAATATTTCATTTCTATAATAATATTCATGATGGCCTCTAAACTTATTCATTACTCTGTACCGCTTATAGTGTTATAGATAATGGTGAGAGATACCCCGTGCTATACAGCTTGTGGCGCCATCTGTAGAGACCATTGTTTGATCGTCACCTGCAATGATATCGATTTTTTAGATCCAATATGCCACGGCTACTTTTTCTTAGGGCTTTGAGGATCAAGAAAACGAAAACATATGCATTGCTCTACAGTGTAAGAAAACCTGGACTTACTCGTATCTATTAAAATTGAAGTGTCTGTGTGAAATGACCACATAACAGCTTTTTATTCAATGAATATGGAAGTTATATACGGTAGTCATACCAAAGAACCTTTTTTTGTCTGTCTGTCTGTTTGTTTGAGGTCATCTCCGAAACGGCTGTACTGATTTTGACGGGAATTTCAGCTATAGATTACTAATGTTATAAGGAGTAACTTAGGCTTTACTTTAATTTTAGAAAATGAATCCTGGTTCCGCTCAAAAAAATACCCTTGAATTAAGTTGATGTCATGGGCAACAGCAAGTCATTAATACCTATAAGTAAGTCTGTAATCGTGAACAAACTTGGTTGTCTGTGTGATAAGTCAGTGGGATAGTAATCAATCCGTCTGCGATTACCTAAGAGATACAATTCTTAAAATGTTGGTTTAGTTTGTAAACAAAAGGAACAGTACTATTGCTTTTTATTTATTACTTATCAATACTTTAAGGACCAACATTTTAAATAAGCACAGGAAGTTTAAGTACACTGAAACGAAGTAGATAATTACGTAGTTTGATATTGAGTATAATACACGATAGAAAGAAACTCTGTAAGCAGTTAATTACGAAGACTTTGATGAGTAACATAAATAAAATAACGATAAATAAATAAAACTTTTATTGAGCTAACCAGGATCCCATTGGGTAGTAAGTAGTATAATAACTTATAACTATTGTTAGTAATACAACCTTAATATACTCGCCCACATAGCAACGAGGTTGTGGGTTCAAACCTGGGCAAGAACCAATGTGAGTTTTTCAATTCATATGTACTTTCTAAGTTTATCTTGGACATCAATGACATAGGTGAAGGAAAACATGGTGAGGAAACCTGGACTTATATAATTAATATAAGTCTGAAATCGCCAACCCGTAATGAGCAAGCGTGGTGATTAATGCTCGTGCCTTCTCTGTATGAGAAGAGGCCTTTGCCCTGCAGTGGGACAGTAATAGGCTGGTACTACTACTACTACTACTACTACTACATAGCAACGTAATATCACGCCTGTATTCTCCAAAGGGTTAGGTAGAGGTGCACTTATAGTTCACCCAAATTTCGCTAGTTATGTAATGTAATATTAAGAATGTGATAGAGAGAAAGAGAGAGACAGTAATCCAATTAGCGAGGTTGTAAGTTAAAAGTTAGCTATGTATTCATAAAATACTAACTTCTGCACGCGACTTGGTCAACTTGGAATTCAACTTTACCATAAAACTAAAAACGTAAAACTAAATCCAATGGCACTCAGTAATAGTGTAAAAACAAAAAAGAAAGAAGCAAAAAAAACATTCGTTCATTTTCATTGGAGAAAAGTTTTTTTAATCAGACGAGTAGTTTTGGAGATTTCTTGCAACATTCAAACTGATAAACTTTACCTTTTCACAATATCAGTGTAGACTGATAGACCAGCTGTAACTTAGACTAGATACTAAAGGCTAAATTGATCTCATCATCCGCCTAGCCTTTATCATCTGCCCCTTTCCCAAACATGTTTGGGGTCGGCTTCCAGTCTAACCGGATGCTGCTGAATACGAGTATTTTATACGGAGCGACTGCCCATCTGACCTCCACAACCCAGTAACTGAGCAACACGATACCCTTTGTTAACAATGGCGGTCAGACTTTCAGGCTTATGACTACCCGTAACGACTGTCCAAGAGCTATAAATGACCATGCTTTCAAAGACACAGCGGAGTCTCGATGTGTAATAAACGGTCACCCATCCACAGACTGACTTTGGCAAGCGCAGCTTAACCTTCAATCGCTCGTGCGGCTGTTTTTTTTCAAAACAAAGGCAAAACTTATCTCAGGCCAAAGAAAAGGACTTTCGAAAAAAACAATGATCCTAAAGGCGACAATGATTCTAAAAGGTAAGTACACACAACATCCAGTTTTACCATCAAAAGTGTCAATAAAAATTACTTGAGTCTGTAAATAGGTTCGGAAACGCAACGTCCAAAGTAAACACTAAATTTGTTTACCCTAAAATTGGACTTAGATTATAATGTTCTTTAAAAAGTGCCTATTTAATGATCGAATAGAAATACATAAATGATTTTTCTTTGACGTTGAATATCTAAAAAAATAAAGTACTCAGTATTGCCTTCGTAACAAACACAAATCATGCATCTCTTAAAAAACCGGACCACTTAGTCACACTTTTTGTCTCTCCGTTGTCCCAAAGTCCACCGTCCATTTTTCCTCACAAAACGCCAATGTCAACTTCTCAGAACCCTTAATCACCAGATTCAAAAGGTGATTAATCAAAATCGCCATTAATTATTAGACGTGAGTATTTATACTGATTATTATGGGACGTCCGAAACGCTGTATTGTCCCGCCCTGCTATTACCGTGCGGCCTTTCGGTATTACGGACGGTCGCCACTCGCCGGTCGTATATTAGGACCGGAATATTACTGGTGCACATTACGCGCTTACAAAAGGTTTGGTGGGAACGCGTGTAACGAAACGAGATGAGATGTGCATGCGTTTAATTATGTAGGTAGGTGGGATAGTTATGGAGTTATGAACGTGCATATTTTACGTATTTAAAAAAATGAAGGCCATTTTTAGGATTATAAGGTGTGAATATCCGTAATGCGGGCCTTTAAAACATAACTCCCGGGACACGGTACATTGGTAAACTTATAAAAGAAACTAATATCCCCATGTGAAGGTCAGACGGCAAAACCAAAGTCGTGATAAGCCACTGAAATGAATCAGAACTAAGCACTAAACATTCAGCTCGACAACATGAAGTCTAAACATTACACAATCAAATCAGAGAACCTTCATATTTTATTAACAAGAGAATATCAGTCAATCACTAATGATGGCACATGGCGTTACCACCCCGATTTAAAACACAATCGATATTACAAATGGTAACAATCAACATTTTTCAATCGAATATTATCATCGTACAATTAATAATTCGTAAAAAATCATTAAGGAGCAAAACAGGAGAACAAAAGTCGCGGTCCTTTGAGCCATGTATAAAAAGGGAGAGGAATAAAAAAGGGAAGGCGTCCCGCAGGGCGAGCGTCGGCGGTGAGTATACTAAACCAACACAGTATGTGTCGACACTGGCCTGTATGATATTGCCGCACGCATTATATGGATAGTGCTATAGATGATGGAGTAATGTGAAATGGAGGATTTATTCAATTTGAAAGTAGAGGAGACAAAAAAATATGTATCTCAGATAAGGCAACTACAGTTACATTTTCGTGTAAGGGAACAGTTTACAACAGCGGTCTTTCAGATTCAGAAAAGGACTATAAAGGAATTAATTTAATAACATAACATTGACAACAGTTTATAGTGCCTCTTTCTACACAGCTTATTTTTTTTTCTAATTTTAATTCTATTTTTTTTATTTTATTCTTAATTGAATCTTGTGTCACTAATTTTCCTAAGATCTCTATAAATCTTATCTCAATCTCTATAAAATTTGTCTTCACACAATTTAAATACTCAATAAATAACAAATCTAATAGTATCTACCTATTTATTGAACTCTTCTTCCAGCCGTTCGACACTCCACCACATTCTGCCGCCACCACCCGCTGGTCCTTAGGTCCTGGTGACAGGACACGACATGTTATAACGATCGCCGATGAGTAATGAAACAGAAATTGTATTTAATTGCACTTTTAATTTGTTCTTTGTAAAGGACTCTGAGATGAGTATTTGTTTGTTAATCTATGATGAATGTTAAAATTAAAGATATGCACATGTCTAAATTAAATCACAGAAAACCATCGAAACACGGAGAGGCAACAGTTTTATAGAAAGTTTACTATTAAATACTAAAAGAAAACCACAAAGATGAGACAAGATACTTTTGTAGAAAATACAAAAATCCTCGTCAATACGTCAGCAGCATTAAACTTAGCTTCACGACTAACAAATACCTATGTGATTTGATATCTAACAAAAACAACGAGACTCCAGCGACAATCCCCCTTCGATTAACCATAATGAAAAAATAACCTGTCGTCATACCTTAAATGGATCCGTCACCGTAAATAAACGAGAACATTGGAGAGGTCCCGCAAGGCTCTCATCTAAGCCCTGCGTGTCCTTACACAGCCCATAAAGCCGACTTCCCTATATTTATGCCCTTTTGTCACGACACCGTCCAATTGGATGTCCCGATAATTTACGCTAACGTGACGACATTAATACACAGCTAAGGGCACCGTGATATAGGGCCTTTTAATAATCCATTCAGAGCGCGTGCTGTGACAATATTTCCAGTGAACTTATAGCGTTTTGTCTCGTACTTATTTATGTCTTATCGTTAATTGAATGGCCTTTTTTGATGTATATTTTATTTCGATAACGGCATTTTAATTTTCGTCCTCGGTTTTATTTGGTATCATGAATCAAAATTCAATTATAAGAGTGTATCCTGGGTCGATGTTGGTGTTTAATTTTGCAGGCTGAGTTTTGCCACCGCTGCGGCGCTGGCAGAAATGAAGTCACGAACGGGGAAGGTAGCCACAATAAAGTAGATAACACTTTCCTGATTTGAAACTCAATTGTGTGTGATTGTCCGAGGCTCAATTGTTGAAATTGCAAGGGTTACTGGAAGCCGCGAAGCTTGCGAAATAAGATGAAATATCTGCTGTTTTTTGTCTCGATGATTGAGCTATTCGGTTAGACCTTAGGTATATTAATAGGAACCCAGATTGATACCCTCGGTTAGATTTTTTCCTGGTCTACAGTGAATTATTGATGGCCCTCATTAGTCATCCGTAAATAAGGCAATATTTTTATGATGTGTTCAGCATTAAAACAGCTTGAAAAGGTTCAGTTTATCTTTATATCGCAATCTCGTATGGTAATTTTCAAATAGGTATTCACAACAACATGATTAATCTCTTTATCATTAATCTTCATATATTTGACAATATGTTAAGGAACTGTTGTTTTAGGTATCTGAATCTCAGTATACATGATCAGGTACCTACTTGTAGGTATTTTTTTTCTAGCATCAATAATATTTCTCTCTTTTGGGTAAAGGCTTGAGCATTCCTTCATTTCTTTTAAATTTAGATTACATGTTGTTTTAGGTACTCAAAATTTTGAAAAAACTTTTTTTTCCTTTTTATTTTCTGTACTTTCTTGATACCTTCATGGATATAAATGTGTTAATTTACTTATAAGCTCAAGCAAAAAAAAAAAGGTCCTTTTCCTTCGAGTCTTTACGAACGGATACGACATCCGAATTAATTCATAAATTCTTATTATTGTATTGCATAAACATTTATAACACCACTTAGAAAACTACAAAACTATCATACTACATCAATCAAGTACATTACAGCAATCATAATTGCCTCTATGCATGACAGAGGAAGTGAAGAAATTCGTCTCAGTACAAGAGATAACTAAAGTAACCACAATTGGCCTCGAAGATAACGTTCACAATTGAATTGAGGGCAAAACGACGTCAATTAACAAACCACCGCTTCTGTTAATAACTGTTAATTAAATTAAGAGCTTTTAACTGGTTTTGTGATAAAAATAAAACGTGATGGATGATCGGTTGATACGTGATACATTTTTGTGAGGAGGTTGGAAAGTAGATTAAAATTTTTGCGTTTGCTGTTTTGCAGTTGCTCGAATCAGCTGAGCTTAGTGGAATCAAAAGTGCTTGATTTGTAGGTGATCGCAACAGGTTACTATTAAATAAATAAATAAATAAATAATGCTGGACAATCCACACAGCATCACCTAGCCCCAAGCTAAGCAGAGCTTGTGTTATGGGTACTAGATGACTGATATACTTAATACAATACATTACATAGATAGATATTTTTTATTATACATAGCAAATACCCAGAACACCCGAAACAAATATTTGTAGATCGTACAAACATTTGTCCCAGGGCGGGAATCGAACCCGCAACCTCCTGCGTCGCAGGCGGACCAACGCCCACCGCGCCACATCGGTCGTCAACTATTAGAATAGAGACAGATTTAAACAAACTGGGCAGAGTCCAATTTATCATCTATTTTAGGTACAGAGGCCAGCACATCAAGCTACCCCGATCTGTCGAATTTCTTTAAGAGTTTTTCAACTTTATTATTGTAGAATAAGGTTCATGTACAATGAGGTTTATTTTAAAGTTTGGGATAGCTTTACGTGCTGGCGTCTGTAACCTCTTCTATCACATCATAGGGAAAATTCATCGCATTCGAAGATTAAGAAAAAAATCCTCGAGAAATATTGCAATATTGTGGGTTCAAACCTGGGCAAGTACCAATGTGAGTTTTTCAATTCATATGTACTTTCTAAGTTTATCTTGGACATCACTGACATCGGTGAAGGAAAACATCGTGAGGAAACCTGGACTTATATAATTAATATAAGTCTGAAATCGCCAACCCGTCTTGAGCAAGCGTGGTGATTAATGCTCGTGCCTTCTCTGTATGAGAAGAGGCCTTTGCCCTGCAGTGGGACAGTAATAGGCTGGTACATTGCACCTATTCAATAAAACTCCAATTCAGCCACTTACGACTAGGTATTACGGTTCTACAATGAAAAAATGTCGAAACGCCAGACTAGAAACAAAAGAGTTTCAATTTCATCAAATTCGGAAGACGTCATCGAAGATGAAGGGGACAACCGAAGCCTATTATTACATAACAAAAGCCTGACAAACGCAACAAAAACAGAACTAATGAAGTCGGAGCTGAATTTTATTTTGCCCGCACTAAACAATTCACATCGTAAATATTCGTCAGTCAAAACGATTAACAGAAAAAACTGTCCCTTGAAAAAAGGCAATTGTCCAAATCCGATTAAAAATCACCCATAATTATTTAGACATAGAGGTTACAACGACTGCATTTGTTAATTTTGTGTTGCTAGGTCCCGAAGTCAAACTGTCATAAGACAAGTTCGGTCACTTTTGGGCGATTCGACGTTTTTTTTTCTAATTTCGTGTTTTTCTTTGGCGGCTCGTTTATTGGAACCAAATGACACGACAGGTGACGAGTTTTTTTTTTCAACCGAGGGTGGATAGAAAAGAATTGTTATACATTTTATTGCGTGTCCCGTCCGCGTATCGGTCGATCTGTATTCGTAGGGCTAATTTGCTGGCTTTTGAGCCCAGATGTCGCGATAAAGATGTCGGTGTTATTTTTAAGGTTTTTTTTGCTGTTTAAATTAATTTAGTTTTTTTTGTGATGGATACGATTCATAAACATTAGACTATGTCGTCCATTCCATGCATTGCATATATACCGTAGACCGGGTTATTTAACTATTGCAAATGATAGGGCTTCGCTGATTTTATGACATTTATTAAGTATAGAACCTATTTCTCTAAGTAAGTAACTTACAATCAAGACTCTTCCCACTAACGTAAATGATAGGGCTTTGCCGATTCTATGGCATATGTTAAGTAACAAACCTTATTTCCCTAAGTAACTCACAATCGAGACGCTTCCCTTAGACGGGCGACATATTTCATTTTCTAAACTAAGCTAATCTTTCTTGAGTCGTTAAAACCATAGAGAACCAAGGTTCTACCAGCCTATATTCAATAAGGTATCTTATTATATTCGAGCTCGTTACAATAACTACTAAAATAATCAATAAAAAACATTATGTTTTGAAATTGATAGTTTTGACTTAGTTATCTTGTAAATAATGCCGAACATGAAATTTCCTATGCGTCACACCGCAGCCACATTGCACCCGAATACTTTTAGTACCTATATTGGCATTGTTTAAGTTTTTAAATAATAATAATGCTTTATTTTCCATTTTTGTAGAATAGTGAAAGAAAGAAAGAAAGAAAAGAAAGAAAAAACATTTATTCAGCACAGGCTCAGGCACACAAAGACACAATACTAAACATAGAAAACAAAAAAAAAAAAAAAAAAAAAAAAAGAGTAACAAGAAATACATTAAAAATAAATATACGAGTAAGTATATATATATTATTAAGTATGTACCTTACGGCTGCTTAGTGCTATGTCGAACAGACTACATAAAACTATATAAACCTAAACAATTGTAAGAATACCAATAAGTTTAACCTCTGGAACCCAAGCTAAGATTAAACTTGTGTTATGGGTGTCAGGGCTCTCTCTCGAAACATTTACTTAAAAAATATAATCAAATTCGGAGTTACAAATTAATTAATGTCACTAGTCATTGCCGGAGCAAGCAAAACAAAAAAAGAGTTAAAATATAATTAAAAAAAACTATGTTTAAAAAGAAAAGAGCTTATAGCTATAAACAGTAGTCATTCTCTGTGTGTATTTGTGTGTGTGTGTGTGCGTATGAGTGTGTGATGGAGTGCGTGTCGAATAATAAATTAGTGATTTGGAGAAATATAGATATTCTAACTAATTTACACAAAAGCAACAAAAATACTAGACAAAAATTAGCACTACAACAGACGCAATCATCCCCGCCTACAAGGAACATCCCACAATCACAAAAACTATGTAAATAAAACAGCCATTAGACTGATTTAAACAAATGACACGCGATAATCTGCGGCCATTAGCAGGCATCAGTCAAAATCCCGAAACAATAGTAATTGTTGTAATAAATAACGTCCCTGGGTTTCGTAAACCACTTGTCTACAAACGAGCTATTAAAATTACATTACCAATAGGTACCGCGGAGATAAAATGGTAAAAAAAGAAATAAAATGTTGTGGCTGTTTATTTATAAATGGTATAGTTAAGCCAAGCGATCAAGCGACGTCTACGATTATAATACTTGTTATACTATATAAAATATATACTGGAGCCATGGTCCATTTTTATTTTTCGGGACTCCACTGAGCGATTGGTTGAATCTTCAGTAGTAGAGATGCTCACCTTTATTTTTTGGCCAAAGAATCAGCATTTAACCCTATGAATCCTTTTTTCTTCTTTTATTTATGAACACATTACTATATTAAGTATGCTACCTTAAAAAGTCGAACATTATAATAACATAATATTTATTTAATATGCACATATTATCTGGAAAACCAACCCATGTGATATGTGATAGTAATCAAATGCAAGCCGATTAAATGTTAGAAACCACAAGCAAAATCTGTAGAAATTATGCCACACTAAATCAGTACGTATATATACAAAATTATCTACTAACCGAAGTCCATAGACTGAAATAATGAAAGTAAGTTATCGCACCAAATAATCGTTCTTTATTTTTCAGATCGAATAAAACCTCCCCCAAGTCCCAAATCTGAATCTCGTCAAGACGAATCATCATCATCTGCCTAGCCTTATTCCCAACCCGTTAACCCTTGGTAAGAATGGTTGTCAGACTTTCGGGCTTCTGACTACCCGTAACGACTGTCAAAGATCTACAAATGACAGCCGGCACCAACGGCTTTACGTGCTTTCCGAGGCACGGAGGATTCTCGATATGTCACGAACGGTCACCCATCCACAGACTGACCTCGGCAAGCGTAGCTTAACCTTCGATCAATCCGCGCGGTTTTTTATTTAGCCACGATCTCCAAAAGCTGGTCAAGAGGAATCAATCATCTAAATATAGGTACCTCAGTATTGTAACTCATTTGTTTGTTTTACTGACCGTACATGTGCGGCACAAAACCGGTATGTTTGACGTACTTGTTACTAATGACTGCCGTATTATTGAAACAATCTCAGAAACTCATACACAACGTATGATTTTCGTATATTATTTCATTAGCGGGAATTTGTCGAAAGTCTTCAAAGAAATCCTTCAATAATCCTAACATAATATATCAATGAATAATACTAAGCTTTTTACTGAACTGAGAATCAATGAAATTTTGGCTAAAGCTTAGTTACGTCGCAAACGTGCCACACAGCGCTACCTATCGCCAAAATACAGGTAACATAAAATCAAGACACGGATTCGTGAAGAAACAACAAAACGTTGAAAGTAGAACAAGGAAAACGACAAGAAGGACCGATTACTAAAAAGAGTAGTAGATAATATTCGTATAGTAACAGTATTTACAAATAACTCAAATTTAATAAACATACCTATGGTTCTTTATTTAAAACTATCTAAACAAAAATCAATAACTAATTGTTGATTAATCAAAATGACGGATGACCAGTCACAACCATCAACTCAAAAAACGTTACATTAAATTCGATTTTCAAAATCAACACTATGGTGTACCTAAACCTTTCTACTTTCCGAACGCAACAGTAATCTTATAATCGCAATCAGTAACGTTGCCGACAGCTTATCCCATACCCAATTTCACGCTACTAAGTCCGTGTGGGTGGCCAGTGACATTTGCGAGCCCGAAAAAAAATACAAAAGGAGGTTTGTATCCAACCGATGATAATTCAACTCCTGTGGGCCACAATGTGACAAACAGAGAATGTCACAATCTCATTGTCAGCATCCTATTCTGATCATTGTGCGGCGGCGCTACTGCTTTGTGCCAAAATTGGATGAGCTATTGTTGAGAAGTCATCTTTTTTTCATCCAAATACACAAGTGTCATCGGACAAGTGGCTTTGGTAAAGGATTGTAGTAATGAGATTTGGATTTTTTGCTCACGGCGCTATTGGGGGAGTCTTGCGAAATTAAGGCGTTGCCAAATCTCGTATTTAAATCTATTATAAAAGACAATAATAACGGATTCTGATCCTGTTAATGCAGATCCATAAGGCCTTTAATACATGTCTCAATACAAGATCCACACAACACGTCATCAGTTAATTAAAATTCTGTAAAACAAAAATATTTTGTGTTAAGACAAGCATCATGTTTATTTTCATTAGTACAGAAGTTTCCGCGAACAAAAACAATTCGACTGAAACATACAGTCAACCGCAGGACATAATTCAGCAGCGGTAGCACAAGTGCGTACTGAAAAACCCACATATGCGCAAAAACGTCACATTACAAATCCGCAGTACGCCTCTGTTTGTGCTCATCCGGCTTTAAGTCCCTAAAAAGCGCTCGTGGTGACACCTCCCCGTCTTCCTCCCACCCCACTGCCTACAAGCTCCCATCCCGCTCGCACACCCGCGACTCCGCTCCGAAAGCGACAAAACGCGACACACGCTTCGCCCACCAGACGGCCGAAGCGACAGAGCACGCGCGCGCAATACTCGTCTCTACACAACTTAGTTTTAAAGCTAGCGCTCCGGATTGCGCGACACATTAGAGGACATTTACTCACCATCGCTAAAACATCCTAAGCGCCAGCGTACTGTAATCATCTTCAACTCTGAGCTCATAGAAATAGGCACCATTTTCTCGTGTCATAGCTAAAGGTGGTGTAAAGACACAGTTTTCAAATGTCACGCAGTGTAGTCGTCTCTTTTCTCCGGAGTCCTGTCGCATCTGCCCGGCTCCTTTGGCATCCTTCAGCATGCATGTGTCCCCCCGCATATCTTTCATCCCGCTCTACGCCGCCTGAAGCCCAGTGTCCGGTCTCACAGACTGTTAGGCGGTCGTGTTAGCGTCGCTCTTTGTTGTATATGTTCTACACGATATAATCACGAATATATTTGTGTCTTGTACGTACGTAGTACAAGTATAGCGTGAAGGATTAGATGTGAAATGTACTGTGAAGTGACGGTCAGTGCCGTTTGATGTTTGTTTGTGTGGAAGACAGTCACCAGAAGCATTCATGATTCAGGTTAGTTTGCCAAATTTATGTACCTTCCGACGTTTACGACCGTCCAGAAATATTATTACACTAACAAAAGTCAACTAATGGTGGAAAATTGGAGTTCATGAAATAGAAGCTTTTGGATGCTGGAGTATCTTTTGGATAAACCCTTTGATTTTTCTAAACGCCTTTAAATTTTATTAACACTTGCAAAGCTTAGGATGAGTATTAGCGAGTTAGAAATTTCATGCTTTGTAACATCAATATTTATTTCGACGTCAACCACTTGATTCTGCGCGATATAAAAACCTTGTACTTGTTTTTTTTTGTTTGAAATAAAGCAAACAGCTCCAACGAACAGTAAATAAATAATCATCGTATCAGCCGATGTTGAAACATCAATCAACTGCTATCATTTATTACCGAAAGCCCATACGTGGGTGTACAAAGTGGGCAATAGATAATTTAATTATAGATACGAATGTATTCATTAAGTATTGCGAAGGCCTGAGTTGTAATTAATTTAGAGGTCCCATTACTTTCTGTGGTCTAGGTACGGCACAATGTATTGACCACTTCGTTAATGAAGAGGGACTTAAAATAATTTGAGGTCCGTTTTGTTGTAGCTTAATAAAGCAATACTTACGTAGCAATACATATGTACATACCTAAATATGTACTTGCTTAACATTATTAGTATAAAAAATAAACGGGGTTACAAGAAAAACAAAATTTCGAGTTGTTACCCGTTTTGTCGTGGGATGTGACGTGGTCTAAAGTGGCACTTTTAATTATCTTATGAGATTCTTATTTCACTATCGAAATGGTTTCAATTATTATTTTATTTTGACATTTAACATGTCTCTTGTAGGTTGATTTTTAGTTATTCTATTTTTTATTATCCTATTTATGATTATGTTATATTTACTGACTTATTAGATGAAGAGAACAGTTAATCGAAAAAAAGAGTCAAATTACTAATTCTTGTTTTGGTTTGCACTTAAATAAAAGCAATATTCGTGAATTAATCATTTCTCACGGTGAATGCAATAACATTGAAAATTACCACATACCTTATGCGATTCGTATTTTTATGCAAATTAATACAATAAACTTTCGTATTTTTTATTGTTTGCCTTAAATGAAACCTTTGTAGGCGCAGAAAAATCCCGCGGATTATTTCAAATATCCCTTAGGAACTAAAAAACGACATCAAAAGCTCTACTTATGTTTTAAACATCATTAGCATCTCCCAATTTGACTTTTTCAATTCATATGAACTTCTAAGTTTATCTTAGACTTCACTGACATCGGTGAAGGAAAAAATAAGACAAACCTGTGTATTATAAGTCTGAAATCGAGCGTGGTGATTATCGTTCGTGCCTTCTCTGTATGAGAAGAGAACTGTAGTAGGATACTAACAGGGAGGTACACTGATAGCCAATCACATTTTAGTCGATAACTCAAACACAAATGTAACTCTGAAAACACTATTTTTAAATCAAGTGGATATCCATGAGTCCATGACTATATTGGAGGCACTTGAATGAAAAACAGGACTTGGATGAGTCCATGCACGCAATGATATAACTGAGATATTACCTGCAAGGCTTGTAAAGAAAAATACTTACTGCATATATCAGGCAAACGTTATTCTTTACAAGTATAACAGTAGAATTATACCATTGCATGTTGCGCCTTTAAAAGGCAACTTTGACTGATAACTTTAATACTAATCTAAAAGCCTGCACGTACTTAAAGAAAAACTGTTCTTTGTATATTTATTTTTTCTTTATTTACGGGATAGTCTCGAGTATTAGTAACTACAAGTACTACTGTCTCACCTGATGTAAAGCGAACGGTTGATAATCGTGCAAGATTGATTAGAAGTAACATATTCGCATTGAACCTGGTTTTGTTACATCTAGTAGCTTGGTGTTGTAGAAAGTGTAAAACAGTTTGCATTTTTGCAGCGTAGGCTTACTCGTAGCGTAAACGCTACACAAGGCGCTGTTGCGTAGATACAGCATAGCGTAGCATAGAAGCTGCGTAGCACGGAAGAAGCGTAGCGTTGAAGCTATGACGCGACGTAGCGTATGCGTAGCGTCAACGTTGCGTAGCCTATTGAAACACGTATAACAGTTGAGAATACCACCATTATGGCGCCAAGTGATTTCAAAGGATGCGTTCTCTTTGCTCAGGAGCCAATGTCATTGACAATATGCAACGTCATGATATCCAGCCATAGATAATTAAACTATGCGGTGCCACCAAAGGTTCTTTTCAAACTACTTGAAATAACAAAAAGGAAAGGTTAATTAATTTTAGTTTTAACGAGGGGGAATGCGTGACAAGAAGATATATTTTTATGTAATTTTGTATATCGTGTATCCTTGTGCTGTGATGGATAGATTTAAGAAGAGCCATATGTTGACTGGTTACAATGGCAAATATTCGGAGATAGGTGTTTCTTAATTTGAGGACGGTTTTTTGATGACTAATTCAGCCATATGTTGACTGGTTACATTGGCAAATATTCGGAGATAGGTGTTTCTCAAAGTAAGGACTTTTTTATGATGACTAGCAACTCATTATTATAATTAATCCGTGAAGCGACAACTTTGGGCCTCGTTTTAAGAATATTACACTCACGGTGGAGCGTGAGATTTGGCATTGTTAAAGTTTATATAGAGAAAGAGTGCAGAGACCTAAAATTATCAAGTTTCGACCACTGGTAATTATGATTATTATTAAACAAAAAAAACAACGTCTGCTTACCGGTTTTAGTAACCAGCAAATAAAAAATAAAATAAATTACGGCATTACCTCGCCCTAATTAAAACGTGGAGTTATGTGTTCTGTCCAGAAACAAATGATGCATGTCAATCGATTTGCTTCATCCCATCTCTATCTATTTTCGCAATTGGTGATATTTTATCGTGTAGCCTATATAGGCTTTTGTTTTATGTCGCTAACCTTTTATATCCGAATATTTACAGCGCCAAGACATCATGTTTTGAGTGGTAACAAGCTTAGATATGTCAATTATTATAACTAACTTGGATTTATCAACTGCAGAGTAAAGGCGTCTCTAGTCTCCTACTTCTTCTCTCTGTACAGGGCAATTTGAGACTAGTCGTTGTCTAAGGAGTCCAGCTTACTCTGTCATCTCCACCTGGGTCTGCTCTGCTCACTCTGGCTCATGCATTTGGCCCATTGATCGTCTGCGGCAGACGTGTCAAATCCACTTTAGTGAGGCTGCTTTTCGAGTGACATCGGATTTTTGTGATGGATCAAATCGTTATCGGTTCCTTCTAACCCGGTCTTCAACATATTGAAGACCGGATTAGAAGTGAAATTAGTGAGCTGGTACCATATCAATTAGAATTTTCCATTTAATTTTAGTTTGAAGCATTATTTCATAGTAGTCTGTATAAGGCATGATGAGGCTGGCATATCCATTGACATAAAAACCTCAATCAAATAAATAAAGATATAAAACAAAAGAAGTGAAATTGGGAACGGAATTGGAATGTAGACTGGAAGTGGGATTTACTACAGAGAATATTCTGGGTATCACATTCGGTAGCTGAACTTGTTTGTGTTGGACATTTTTAGGGGATATCTGGAAGCCTAATAGCCTAAAGGTGATGCCTTACATGTTGACAATTCGACAACATTCATGGTGTGGTTTAAGTATATAGCACATACGATTTTTTCATACATTTGAAGCAATGGATTATGAAATACCCATAATAATTTTTCTAGGAAACTCCACTTCTTCAGCGAAAGAAAAACAAGTTACAGAGCTCCAAGTTGATGTGTTTCGGGGAAAAGTTTAATTTAAATTATAAACTTACATTTAGCCTGTTGTATGTCTCTAGGTATAACATATTATATTTTGCTCTGACGTCTGATTAACCTATAATTAATCCTCGAGCCTTTATCCGTCACTGGCTTTAAGGCTTTACGTGGGAGGACAGATGTTGAGGTTTTCTTACGTATATTTCAAAAAAAAATCGCTGGATTTTATAATAGTGTATAATTTGTATAATCTTTTACATAAATACACATTATAGTGAATAAAATGGCTTCATATTTGTGCGCATATATGAATATTTAAGTGCTTATTACATAAGTTGACAACAACGTTTTGTTTTAAATACCGTAATGGTTTTTTTTATAAAATATGCGCTTGCAGCTTGTAAGTTTTAGTTCTAGAAAATATTATTTATTTCTTATTTATTTATTATTATTTTTTATTTTTTTTGAAAAAACGTTGCCCCACACTAGGAATTTCTCCTGTATCGTGGGTGCGTTTACAAACATTTAAACTCACATACACAAACAGCCAATTGACAAATAGACAATTCACAAGCATATTTAATCTGTAAAAATACGGTCAGCTAGCCAAAAAGCTGTTCTATAATATTGATCTCTATGGAGAAGAACAGGTAAGGAACTCCATGTACACTCTTTAAAATCAAGCTACAACAAAATCCTGGTAACATTACTTACAAAACATGTCAACATGTTATTATTTAACGCTACCCTGTAGGCCTACAAGTATACGTGGTAATTGTAGGGTACCTGTAATGGCGGAAAGTGCGTCGCCGTGCAGGATGCGTAAACGTCGCGAGCGTGACGACATTAGTGTAAATGCTTTGCCGCCGTGAGGCGCGGGCGCAGTTGAAATGTGCGGAACGGCAATATTATTATTTTACGAAAATAAAATGTGTCACAATCATATTCCAAATTCAAATAAACAAACACATTCGTTTGACTGTCGCTAGTGGGAAGTGTTACTGCTACGCATGAGGTATGGTATCGAGGTCGATTCCCGGGTCGAGCACTGTTATTTAATTTTTCCATCTGGAATTGCTCAGTAGTAGACCGGAGTCGAGGTTTGTGCCCGATTGATAGCAATAGACTCGCCGCCTATGACATGGGACTTAAATATAACTGGCAAAATGTGGGTGTACTATAAGTACTACCTCTGCCTTATACATCGGGGTAAACAGGCGTGGTGCTATTTTATGCCTAAACACGTTACTAAAATCCAGTATCTAACAATAAGATACGAATCTAAGTAGAGATTTCGCTTGGTATAGCGTCATCTCTGTCACTCATTCGTCTGCTAGTATATTTCTTTTCCTCTCCACGGTCATAGTTTAGTCATAATTCTATGATAATTGTCACCTGATGAATTATAATCAGGCAAACTACAAAACAACGCTGCAATTTGCAATACACGTAAGAAGTGTTGAATTTGCCTGGCTACGTGCTTTACAAGAAACACTTTAAGGCCTGTAGGTACTGTAGTTTTTAAAAGCCTGGATATGGGATCGCTTGCGTAACCGTATTAGGTCGAAAGTTTGGTCCTTTGATTGTCTGACATAGGACAGATGTGTCCAGCCCAACTACATTTCATCCGAAGCGACATCAGCTTTTTTTTTGTGATAGAGCGGTTGTAATCCTAACCTTATCCTCAGGTATTGATACCCTGAATACTTTAAACACCAAGAGGTTCTCTTGCAAACCTCAAGCGTGAACCTCTGCTGATTACTCCAAGATTGCGTTGGAGAACCACAATTACTAGAATTAAAAAATGCGTCTTTGTACTAACACGTACAATATAAATAAAAAAAATAAAACTTAAAAAAAAATAAAAATAAAACTTTTCATTTGAGAAACTTCACTTCACCTTAACTACCCGACACAGCACACCCGGTGCATCTGTCTGCGCTTGCGCCGTGAGCGTGACGACATTAGTCCGTACTGCAGCCGAGCGCCGGAGGCAGGCGAGAGTTCCCGAGAACGACCGAGGATGTCAGCTCTTTAAAGAGCTTTTCATTACTATTATATATATGCTTGAATATGGCCGTCCTTTTATAAATTAATATTGATTTTTGGGTCGGCGTAGAATGACTTTTTCGTACAATCTTTCACACAATCCGTCTATAGTTATTTTTGGTCTTCCCATACTCTTTCATACTTCATACCCAAAACTTTACCACGACACGTTCTTCATTCCTTTAAATCAAACCAAAATCATAGATAAATATTAAAAGTTCCATCTTCTAATCTCTCTTTTACATATACCTATCTATTTCTCAAAAGTTTCTTGAAAATCAACCAAATTAAGCTCATATGTATCCATGAACTAACCACATCTATACATCTACTAAACTAAAGAATAAATAACAAACATAATACCCAAGAATATCACAGTTCTAAGCCCGGTACAGATGTCGGATGCTCTTGCGCCGCGAGCGTGATACCATTAGTTCGCAGTGCCGCCGAGCGCCGCGGGCACCCGAGCGTTGCCGAGCACAGCCGAAGCTGTCGGCTTCGACGCTAAGTGTTATGAAATTGTGTGAGGAGAGCTGAAGAATGGGCTGTACAAAACATGTTTTTGAATAACATGTCTGGGTTTGATCTGGATTCTGGATAAATAGATAGGCAAGGGTAAGTTTTCGCTTATCTCGAGACACGAAAGTTTTGTCTTTGTAAACATAAAGCAAAAATAGGTTGAAGATTATTTGAACATAATTTCTCTTCCCATATACTGATCCAACTTATATAGGCTGACATGGTAATCAAAAGCTTTTCCTATTTAAGAATAAATCAGACAAAACTATTACCTACTAAGTATGTGCAATGCCGAAAAGCAAGATTGAGATCTACCTAAATCTAGACCTCGTTCACGCGTCAAAGATTTGGAAACAAATGAAATTTTCATACTGCATTTGTTTTTGAGAGATGGTTTTAAGATGACGTCAAAAAAAATGTATTAAACAATAAGGCATGCTGTGCCGACTCCAATTAAATTGGGATAAGGGTAGAAGAATGATGATGACTGATCATAACTGTGTGTTTGGGACCTAATTATGACCAAAACCTTTACAATGTTACTTTTGCTTGCAATGAGGGCTACCGTTTTTGTGCTCACCAGTTGGCGCCATTGTCGAAAAATTATATCTGTCGAGAATTCATATTTAATAGGTAGCTAAAAACCGTACCGTTAATATATCGAGCATGCCGCAGTTTTGTTCGAAAAGAAGGAGGGCATGAGTTTCCGAAGGATAACACTGTCTCAAAACAAATCTTGTCATGACCCGTAACATATAATTATTCTCGGGTCTTGCAAAATATTCACAATAATATTCTAATTAGAAATGGACCCGCGTAGTTCACCCACAAACAGTGACATTTAACATTTCTGACACCTCACGATACACTAGCGCCTCTAGCGGCGAACTGCACAATCCACAGGTGCAAACTATGACAGATCCAAATACAAAATCCTTATCCACGATATTCGTTAACAACATGGCGTATAAGTCTCTCTGGTCACACGCAAACTACAAAATTGATATTTCATCAACCTATCCTTTTCTGAGGCGGCCAAAGCCGCGGGGTTGGTCATAATATAATATAATATTACCGTCCATGACCAGACATTACCGCAAGGTGGATTATTGAAATAAATCGCGGGTGATCAGCAAAATGCATAGTTTGCGCGCCGACCCATTACACTGATTGTGTTTCCCGGGGAATCGGAGACCATCCCAAGGTTTGTTAAGAGTGGATTAAGGCAGGGTAGGACTTAGAAGGGTTTTATTACAAATAAGGGTTAGTGTTTTTAATAGGGGTGTGTCTTAAGTAAAAATATAATAAGTCTAATTTGTACGCACCAAATTGACTTATTGTATTTTTTATTCAGTCAGATTAGGTACCAATAAATTACAACATTACAAAATCGTCAGTGACGATGCGTTTCGAGTTTACTCTACATTTCACGAAAAACAAACGCAATATTTTAATGAAAATTATACTGTCTGTAAACGAAAGCAATCATCATCAACTGCCTAGCCTTTTGCCAACCGTGTTGGGGTCGGCATCCAGTCTAATACCAGTATTTAACTTGGAGCGACTGCTTATCTGACCTCCACAACCCAGTTACTGGGCAATACGAGACCCCTTGGTAAAACTGGTTATCAGACTTCCCGTCTTCCGACTACCCGTAACAACTGTAAAAGATCTCTAAATGACAGCCGGGACCAATGACTTTACGTGCTTTCCGAGGCACGGATACGTAGAATATATGCAGAAATGCAAATACCTACTAAGATTAAAATTATGAAAGCAATCATTATCATCATCATGTGTTTGTTACAAATACTTTAAAAATATAACACGCCAGAACAGGCTTTCAAGCACGCAACTCTAACCAAAGTCTGCGTATTATAAATTAATTTCCAAATCCGCATCACTGCGAGTGGCAAGGCGATGTCTCTTGTCATGTTTTACAGTATGGTACGAAGCGACGTAAATGCATCGCCAGTCAAATACACGAACTGACGGCTCGGATTTGATGTGAACTGCGAACGTAAATAACATGGTGGGATGATAAAAACAATAGAGTATAATATAAATATAAGTATAAGTATAAAATACACAGTCACAGAAAAGGTCAACTCACACAGAGTTTTGACCTTTTCTGTGACTGTGTGCATAAAAGATGTTTACTAAAATTGAGGAATTAATTATCAAAATTAAAGTTCATTTATTCAAATTACGCTGAGAATCAGCACTTTTCGAACGTCAAAACGTTTACAAAAGACAGTCCCCCAAAACGCCCACCCTTCACCATATATCTATTTGACTAACAACATTATGAGAAAATTCTAATCTCGCCCATGAAAACCTAATCAGGATTTTAGTACCATCTTCACAATAAGCTAGAACTTAGGTAATATCATACATACGAGTACTCCGTCAAAGCGCTACTACTAACGCCATCTAGCGATAGCTCTCCTCGCATTTTCTCACATTAATACATCACTAGCGATATTTTTTTGCGACGATCTTTGCCCTCCTAGAGGTCTCGCAAGATCTTCGATTACTGATTTAGAACAAATTAAAAATAATGTGATAGTCCAGGTAGAACTAAATATGTGCAACAATTTTCTATTTTGGCAGTAAAAATAATTGCTAGATACAATCTTATTCATGCAAAATCAATAAGAGCCGAAAAGTGATCTTCTGCCGAAACGTACACGCAATGAAGTAACACTTGTAAGAGAAGAGAAAAAGACAAAATAAAAAATAAAACTTTTTTTTTAAAGAAAGAAAAAACAATGTTTCTTTTTTATTCTTTTTACACTAATAGGCGGATTCTATACTTACTTTTTTTTACCACAACACTAACTTGACACGCCAGTCAAAACACTCAACAACCTGATTTTCAACATCAACCCAGACTTGATTCTAATAATTCTAAGCGCCTTCTCCCATTACAAGGTCTCACTGAAAATCGATAAAGTTCAAGGTCGCTGGTTCAAGGACACTTGTTATACTAGTGAACTAGTAAATAGTAACCAAGTAGTTGGAATTCGTGGGAGGGAGCAATTCAAATAACAATAGTTTGTACTTCAGATGGTTTTGATGTTTAAGAATGGGGTGGTGACATTCTGGTAGCTTTTTGTCTCTTTTTTACTTATGACTTTTCGGATTTTCCCACGCAATACTCCGAACCAAGTAAGTAGTTCATTTTGACAGCTTTAGCCACCTGATAAACACAACTTTGACTTAGCACGTTTTGCCTCTGAGTACATATAGTCTATTCACGCTGGTTTACATGACACATGTCAAACTGACTTCGCACGATATGTGGAAAATTAATAGTCTAATCTGAGCATATATTATAAAGAGGAAAGATTTATTCCTTTTGAGCCATTGTTTGTAACAGTTAAACTCAAAAAATACTGAACCAATTTAAACAAATCTTTCGCCTATAGAGTGACCTATCAGCGTATAACATAGGCTATACATATTTTATTTTTTCGAAACTACGCTTCAAACGGGCGTTGAAAGGGTATTAGAAGTCCAAGCGAAAAGTACGAAATCACGGTAACGAAGTTGGGAGCGATGTGCTTGTTATAACATTAAATAACCCTTTTATTAGAATTCGTAATTGAATCAGGTCGAATTATGCTAGCCCTCATTTCTCCGCATCACGTCTATAAAATGACAACCGTTTTCCACACTTATTCTCGGTCATCGGTGCCACTTTCAGACCTCCTTTTACATACTTATTTCTGGTTCTATCAATTCATGTGACATCACAACGAAGACTGTAGATAGTGGTAGATGAAACATGTCTTGTACAAAAAAATTGTGATGCGTATGAATTTTTCGATGCCCTGTGATACTTTATTTTATTCTTTAGATGTATTAATAGTTTTCTCATTTTTTTAAATGGTTTATTTTCTGTTCGACAAATACATATGCCATCTCTTAAATCGCTATATTGCCTTCTCTATCATATTGTCTTTGTTTTAAAGTCGCATTATTCTTGACATGACGGAATACTGAGACTGCAAAGCTTTCATTAGAATTTTTATTGGATATTTCCGCAATAAAAATAAGGTATATTGTACTCATTATTAAAGATTCTGATGTCACCTTGAAAACCTAAACATATGAGTATTTATTGCGCCCTTTATAAGGAAGCGCCATTCGTTATTATTAATTTTTAATTGCCATTATTATGGCTTATAAAATCTTGTTTAATTAATAGGACGACTCAATTTAAGTAACAGTTTGTTTTTTGCGAAAAATTTATCATCGTTAGCGCCTGATTGTGGTGTTCAAAATTCACTCCTTGCCTCTTCTGAGGGCATTCCGGAATTAGTACTTTGGTAGTATGGGACTGTTGTATGCCTTGTTTTATTTACGATTCTAAAAACATGACTATTCCAGTAATTAGGGACCAGTAGCGCCATCTTTTGTTAACAATTTTCAACTTTTATTACGTTATTATTTTAATAGATAATAATTATGATTTTAAATTAAAAAAAAAATGATAACTAAAAAGAACGGAATTTTCATTGATTAATTAATTACAAATATTTACGTAGGTACTAATTGCAGCCGGGACCAACGGCTTAGCGTGCTTTTCGTGTCCGAGGGGTCACGGTATGCCAATGGTCACTCATCCACGAACTGACCTCGGTAGGCATTGCTTAACCTTCAAAATCTAACTGTGCAACTGTCCTAACTTAAACCTTTACGACTTATAATTATTGCATTTTTTATAGAGCTTCAAATGCATACTTATTTTACAACATGACCACTTTCGCAACAAAACAATAAATCACAATAAACGACAACACTAGCCCTAACGAACTTAAGTTCTAACAATAGATGCGCCCACGCAACCGAGTGAACTAATCGCTACGATGATCGATTCGGATCCCGATAAGAAACAAACTATTCTAGTTAGATGAGTTTTATTGTTATGTTGGCTACTTTTAAATTGTAATTTGGAGCATCTAATTAAATAATTGTTGTTTTGTCTATTGTAATATATTTTTACTTTTCAAGGGATTGTGCCACCGAAAAACCAAGTAAAAATCTTTTTTTATACCACCTGCTCTATAGTGTTAAATTATATGTCATGAAAACCACAACCCTAAGAAAGTCGTTACATCCCTATGGTATAGCCGGGCAATTATATTCCATTATAACCCGCTGGTGTATAATGTCTTTTGAATTTAGAATCTCAAATAACAGTTTGCATAAAACCTTGTACGGAAAGGAACTCATTTGAAAATCGAATTACTTTTGATTATCACACAAAATGTGTCAAAAATTGAGTATTATCTGTGCAGAAAAAAGTGTATTTGTCACGGGGTAGCTTTGATTCCTAGCTTCTTTAAAAAAATTAGTTTTGTGCAAGCGTATTTTTAGAACCAGGATGTAGGTCAACATGGGTATTCACACCATAAGATCTTTAAAAAACCACCTGGTCAACTTTCGCTAGAACTCGTGACTTTGTCAATAGCTGACAATTAAAAATCTAAACTAAAGAATTTTAACAATCGCCATTCTCTTGAGCGTCCATTCATAAAATTGATCGGAAATTCACACCTTTTGGGCAATTATATTATTAATTTATCAGGTCACAATGGAAAATTATATTTTAATGGTTTAATTGCGAAATGGCATCATCAATTCTGAATAATAACATGTAAAATGTGTGAAATTATTTTAAATGGTGCGGTTGAATCGTTTTTTGTTATAAAACGTGGGTTGTTTTAAGTATGGTTTATTTATTTCACCTAAAACTGTGTACATGCAAGTGCAATTGAATTAAAATGTCACGATAACTGAATATTATACAACTTATATTTAGAGCAGCACTAACGTAATGGTTATGAGTATAAATTAAATCAGGGAAGTACTAAGTAAAGATTAATTGTATTTGCTATACCTAAGTAGTGAGGTACCTCAGTGAATTTCTACGTTGGAAAACGTCGGAAATATTTCTATAAGTTTACAGAATTTCTTCAAAGTGATGTTTCTGTATTTATAAATATAAGGTACAAAAATATACAAATATGATTGTAACTGTAACAGAAATACTTAAGTACTTACACTTAAGTGTTTTAAAACTTAACACTTGAAACCATAGACATAAGTAAATTAGGCAACTAATAACTATTATATCACCGCACACTACGCAAGTAGTACTTTATTTTGTTTACTTCACTAACCGCACAGCTGTGGGTGTGTTTAAAAAAAAGAAATTTTTGCACCAAGAGTTCGTTATAAAACAAAGGTGAGCACTAAAAGTGGGATATTTTAAATTAAAGGGGTTAAACAGGGGAAGATTTTTGCATGTTATTTATTATCTGCGATGGGAAATCCCATTCGGCACATGAGTTTTAAGTTGCCACATTATAATATCCTATATATTAAGTAAACATCTACTTACCATAATAAGTCAACGCAACGTATTACATAGCAAACACTATAATTACGAAGTTAGATCATAAATTAACAAAGTGGGTGAGCAGTATTGCAGCTGCAATGACGAAGTACAAAGGTAACACCCATCACACTAGGTTCCTGAGATCGTATCAAAATGACGAACATAAATTACGATGTGATTTTACAACACGTAATTAAATACCATTTTGGTACAAACCTGTTTGGTACAAACCTGTTTGGTACTTGGGTTATGAAGTTTCTAAATCTGTAGTAATCAGCTGTAGATTCTCTATGGCACTAAGCAGTACCTTTAATAGCACCTGTCTTATGGAATAGACGTCATTATATATAAAGACTAGTGGACAAGTTGGCCCTTGGTCCCGGTGCCTAGCCGAGGTCAGTCCGTGTGTGGCTGACCACCCATAACATATCGAGACCCCTCCGTGCCAGCATGTTCAGCTGTTGGTCCCGACTGTCATTTGTAGGTTTTTGACACTCGCTACAGGTCAAAAGCCTGAAGATCTGACAACCATTCTTACCAAGGAGTATCATGTTACCCAGTAATTTGGTTGTGGTAGTCAGATAGGTTTGTCGCTCCATGTAAAATACTTGTATTCAGAACTGCATACAGTTAGACTGGCAGCTGACCCCGATAATGTTGGGCAAAGGCTAGGAAGATGATGACTTAAGTGGAACAGTAACAACTCAAGTTGCCTGTTATATTAGGGCTAGGCACATAACTAAAATTCACACTAAAAACTCCTAATTAGTGTTCATATGTGTAGTTACTAAATTGTTTTTTTTGTGTCGTACATTATATTTGAAGTACTAACTAAGTATGTACAATTTTATACTTGAATGTATTGTAGCAATTTCCACCTTACGGGAGGCGTAAGTAAAGATACAAAACTCAGTATCTATGTTGTATATTAGTATGTACTTCTAAGTTTAATTGCACAAAACGTAATTGGATCGGAAAATCTGTTACTGTGAAACGTTGATATTGTTTTGTTTTCATGTTAGTTAGTGTATATGAGACTAACAACGGTGATTCTCATTTCAACTAGGTCCTTTACTGTGGACTTAATAGGTTTTTATATCGTAAGTGTATCTAATAATGATTAGATATTAAAATAATAATAAATACGTAGGAACTGATTATAATCAGTTCCAACGTTATTACTTCTTCTTACAATTGTAGATGTTTTTAGTAAATAAGTCATCATACTTTTGCCCTTATCCCAATTTATTTGGGGTCGGCGCAGCATGTCTTCTTCTCCGATAGATTTCAATTTACTGTCATCTCAGAAGTCACCTCCTTCCTAGCCATATCATCTTTCACACAATCCGTCTATCGTTTCCTAGGTCTCCCTATACTCTTGTAACCCTCTACATTCATACTCAAAACTTTCCTCACAACATGATCCTCATTCCTTCGCATCACATGTCCATACCATGACAACCGATTTCCACACGACTTTTCTGTCACAGGCGCCACTTACAAACTTCCTCTTATATACTCATTTCTCATTATATCCATTCGCGTAACACCACCCATACCCCTTAGCATTCTCATCTCAGCTGCAAGCAACTGCCTTTCATTCATCTCTTTTGTGGCCCAACATTCTGATCCTTACAAGACAGCAGGTCTTATCATTGTCTTATAAATCTTCCCCTTAAGTTCAAGGGGAATGTGGTCAAGTTCCAGTAAATTACCAAGGAGTATCGTGTGTAATCGATAATGTTTTTTTTTTGTTGACATTTTAATGAGATTAGCATTTATTTGTTTTTATTTCACTTAGGAAGCTAAACATATTTTTTGGCCTTCAAATTAATAGAAACATTTGGACCCATCCATCTTGCCTACTCAACTTTAAAACTAATTAACCAGGTACAGTCAAGCCGAAAAAAACACTGTGAAAACAGGGCCAATCTATCAATTGTTCAATCAATCAACGAATGACATAGCAACGCCCACAAATACGTAGACAGAGATGAATAAACGCCAAGAAACATTACAGAATTATTATTGCAACGCGAAATTATAATTGCATTTCAAAATTATTAGGTGCAAAATTATATTATTGGTGTTGTGGGCCGCGGGCGTCGGTATCTGATGCGTACGCTTGCTTGACATGGTAAGTGATGAGCCGAGTGATAGAAACCTGCTTTCGTCGGGCGGTTTGAATTATGGCCATGACTGTACCTTCGGATTCGGAATTATGTAGGTTTCAAGATAGGTACGTTGTTTGAGAGCGTACGCTTAGATTTGGATAGGTTCGTGAATAATTTCAGGTATGTTAATGGACTAAGCTTTTCGGAGGAGATTTAGTTCTATGACAAACCAAGTAAATGCCTACACGGCACGGTTGGCGCAGTGGCTGAGCGATTGGCTGCTGCGCTGCGTGTCTTGGACTCGATTCCCGCACGGAAGAAATATTTGTATGGCCTGTAACCAAGAATTCGTTTCTAACTCAGTAGCCATGATATTTCATGTGATGCTGAGGAATGAGGATCAAGACGTATAGAAGAAGGTGACATGCTGCGCCGACCCCAAATATATTGGAGTTTAGGTACTCCAATTTATTTTAAATTAGGGCTCCTCTGTACTCAATTCTACTGTGTTTAATATATTTTCCCTGACAAATGTATGTCAACAAGATGTGTATTGGCAGTGTTAGAGGCATGTGTAAGCAATAAATCATCTCAAAGTATTGCTACATTGGCCAACTGATTTTATAGCGCTATATAAATAGCCCCAGGTCTGCTTACCTCACTATTATATTTGCACTTCTATACAAACCCAATTACTATTAGTTTATTGAAATTCTGTGTCTTAATAGATTTATTGCTGGCAAAGATACAAACGGACTCACAATAACTAAAGTATAATTAATATGATTTATATTTGTATCCATTCATCACCATGACTGGCTTCTATTAAGAAATAAGTAAGTACTTATTATTTCCTTTATTTCTTACAATAACTTATTAAATACTTTTTAAATATTTGAATATAAAAAAAAAACATTTAAAAATATAAAAAATAGTAGCCCACCGGCATCGGGAACAGGGTCCAAGCTACCGGTGGTCAGTCGGCTCTTGAGAGAGGAACCTCCACGTCCAAGGTCCAACTGCCCAACGAGAGCCTCTTTAGTAGTTATAATTATTAGATTTTCACAAAACGGACTTTGAAGTTTATCTTAATTTGACACTTAAACTACCTACCTACTTAAATATTTACTTCCAAGGTACAAGGTAGCACTGATAAGAAAAGGTAGAAAAATGCCTAACATTGAACAGACTTCCCGAAACCCGATGAATGGGACACCTACCCTACGCTTCTCATACAAAACAAAAACAAAACAGTCCCTTATCAGTAGGGCGAAAGCCCCTATTGTTAGTCGTGACGCCTCGCGTTACAGTTTTATTATCTATGTGTCTCACATACGGTCAACTTCACAAGTGCCGAAACTTTTTCTAGGAAACTATTCTCTATTGTTTTGCGTCCACATCGGGTTTTTTAAAAGTTTTGGCATTTGGCATATTCCATTATTTGTGAATCTTTTGAATTTGTATACGCTGGTCCTTTCACGTAGTCCACAATGTGCAAAAATGTGTTCTGGGTGGTGTAAAAATTCTTAGTACCTACGTAGGTACCAAATTGTTGCTAATGCAGACAATGGAACATGTACCCATGGATATCATTAACCATGGGTACAAAAAATTTGAACTGCCTAGTTATGGGTAGGGACTTACGGATCTAAACACTTCAATAAATTCGAAAGTCTTCTTACATTTAGCTAGATTTTCTCTTGATTAGATTTTATTTAGCGTTGCCATAAGGCACATATATTTAATTAATATTTTTTTTTTATTTAACATTATTAAAGCATTATTAATCTCAATCTATTTAGTAATGGGTGTACGTGTACCTTAAGCTACAAAAATATTTATAACTTCCTTTTATATTATTTTTTGGTCCTACGAGTACTATTCAATTGTTTACTCTAGAGTCACGATATGGCTAGGAAAGAGGGGACTCTTAAGATGACGGCAAGTAGAGATATATGGAAGAAAACATGCTGCGCCGACCATAAATAAATTGGGATAAGGGCAGGAGGATGATGACTCTCGAGTCACCACTCACCATACAAGCCGATGCAACAAAAACCGATACATCACCATACAGCAAAAACATTAGGAAGTGGTGAAGGGTGGGCGTTTCGGGGGGTCTGCATTTTGTAAACGTTTTGGGACCTTCAAAAAGTACTGATTCTCAGCCTAATTTGAATAAACGATTTTTTTTTTTAATTTAGATTTTGATAGTAATAGGTAGGTGATACACCTAAACTAGGTGCCTGAATTTAGCAATGGATTTTGAATAACCTAGTTTATAAATCAAATAAAACTAATAGTATAATTAAATAGTATAACTTATCAACCACTAAATGAACCAACACCTGATGTACCACAATAAATCTGGTTGTACAATCACGAGACTTTCCATTCACACCATAAACATTAAACCCACCCAATAATAATTCAATTATTTGTTACAAAAGACAAAACCATTTAACAAATTACTGCGAACTAATACGGACTAAGACTGGTTATAAAATCTCATTGTTAGTCCAACCAGGTAGTTTAGGGTTAGGTGACGCCTTAACCACCCCCACCCTTAAATATCGGCGACTTTAAGGTGTTAACAGTTGTGTCACAGGATTAGAAGGATTAGTCTTGTCTTAGACATCAGATCCTACCGACCGGAGCTCAGTGACATATTAGTGTCCACACAGGTGACACTTAGTCTCAAGTGACAGTTCCATTTTCGATATTTTTGGTGTTCTATTTTTAAATTGATGTTTGTTAAAAAGACATTTTAGTTTTAAAAGTGGCCGTTTAGTAGGTGTCTGTTTTAGTGTTAAGATTTTTAGACAGTGTTCTGTGAATATGATCAGTGTCCATGCACCATGAGTGAGTGTAGTGAGAGCCATTTGGGGAAACTCACTCAGTTTGTCAAACGCTGGTGGGAGGATGATTATTACAAGGTTTGTTTATTTTCGTGTAGTCAAACTGTTTCTTTGGACCTATCTTTTTTGCAAATGCAAAAGATGGTCTTTGTCCATGGCTATGTTTCCAGCCATTCTCATTTCAGGGTGTCCAATGTCCATCCTAAAACTTTTTAAGACTTTCGCAAAACGCCTGAAAACGTATCTTTTGTAAACTTATCATCATCCTCCTGCCCTTATCCCAATTTATTTGGGGTCGGGGCAGCATATCTTCTTCTTCCATACAGTTCTATTCACCGTCATCTGAGAAGTTTGTAAACTACTAATCTGCATTAAATTTCTTTCGTCGGCAAATCAATTTTATCCTCAAACGAATATTTCCGAAATACACAACAAATTTCTTTGTAGCCTACGTAAATCACGTCGCAACAAACACGATCAAAATTTTCCTTTAAGCCGTATCTTAACGTGATCACCGATGTCACTCCCACATAATCCGCCCAATTTTTCCTCAGCACTCGTGTCAAATTCCTTAAGACCGTCCAAATCTTCGATCAATACTTGACCCCTGGCTTATCCAATTATTATTTAATACCCATAACGACTCCACGAGGCGCCTTAAGCCGAGATTAAGATAAGACCAGGGGACCACACTGTATCATTACCTATATTAAAGTTTAAAGCGATACTCAGGGATAATTTTATATGGAATCTAAATTGTATCAAGAATGGTTTTAAACTTTAAAGCGTTGATAGGATATGTGGACAGATTATAGTGTCCCTGATGTAAAGCCTGTTATAATGTTTATTTGATCGTAAGCGATGGTATTAAGAATAATGGGGTCGTGATGTTGGTTGATGTAAAAAAATGTACAACATAGGCATAGCTTGTTATTTTTATTATGAAATTATTATACTAGCGGCCACCCGTAAAACAAACTATAAAACAGTAAAGTTTCATCGAAATCCGTTCACCCGTTTCAGCGTGAAGAAGTAGCAAACATACACACATATTCACAAAGTAAGGGCGATATGTATAGACGTAATTTTATTTCTGATAGGTAAAGTTATAAACAAGCATGGGTAAAATGCGCAACTTAAAAGGTGAAAAGAAAAATACGTATTTTATTTTAAATATTTAATTTGAGTTTTTGGTATTGAAATATCTTTCATACATCCATACTTCCATATTCATACTTATGCATGTTATAGGTGTAACTGTTGCCTGCCAAAGTAACTGTCTATCTGTTTCTTACCCTTTCAAACCTTAATTGGTGAACGGAGAAACTATAGTACACTTTGTATCCCGGCGGTACGTACCCGTTTGACAATTACCGACCGAACCGCGGGCCACACCTAGTTAAACATCTTCTTAAAAAAACGCCCTGTACGACACCAACTTCGCGATCTACAAAGGCCTAAGTTAGATTAGAGACTCACATCAAAAGATAAACGTAAAAAAAACCATCGCTAATTAAAAGTTCAGAAATCCACTTTCACTACACCAAACTGATTCATACATAACACAGTGTAATGATAATTAAATTAATAGACATACACGAACCGGCCACCCACTCAGCGATCATGCCATTGTTGAACGAACGACAAATATTGAAACACTGTGTTTGATTTCGGATTGTCGATGTCGACACAAACTTGTGTATGTGTAAGAAATGTAATACATTTTACTGTGTTGACAATCGTGGGGTTCAATTTGCATGTGGTATGGATATTATGTATTCTTACGGTTATGAAAACTTAGTATGAGTTTCTGTTGTACCTAACCTAATAAGCTACAGGAGTAGACGAAGATCAAAGAAACGATGGAGGAGATGTGACTATTAAAATTATAGAAAATAGGGATGTATGGCATAAGGTCAGGGGGATGATGATGATGAAAATCTTATAGGTGATTAAGTTATGCAATTCTTGCATTAAATGTGCTGATTCTGGGAGTTTCCTCTGGGTATTAGTACCAAGAGGAAATACACTGAATCAGCAGATTTCAGCCCAAGAGAAAATAAGACCGACTAGGAATGCGGTGACTATTGAAATGATGTTAATTAGAGATGTAAAGAAGAAGAAGACATGCAAATGAATTGGGATAAGGGTGGAGAGGATGATGATGATAAAAACGAATCTAATACGCAGTTAAGTGTTATTAGTATAATGTGTGGTTCTTGCATAGTATGTGTTGAGTCGGTCAGTTTTGTCTTGGTAGGTACTTACAGTGTGGTTATAACTTATCTAGTTCACGTGTCATATTTTCTAAGTTAAAGGATTAAATTTTCGTCATCATCATCTGCCTAGCCTTTTCTTAACTTAGTTAGGGTCGGCGGGTTTCGGCAGTACCAGTAACTTATCCGAGACCTCCACAACCCAGTATCTGGTTATCACGATATTCCATAATAATAGTCAATATAATAGTCATCAGACTTATGGGCTTCTGACTATCCTTAACAGCTTTCCAAGGCACAAAGGGCGAACACGTATCAGACAATTATTCTGTTACAAGTAGTGTTAGAGTTTAAATTTCTACAACATTTTGCCTCTTACATAAACAACTTGAAATTAACATTACCTGAGAATTAATTCACTTGCAATTATACGCCATTATATTTAAAGGGTACCCCTGAAACTTGCAGTAAAACCACTTCTTTGTAAGTACACACCTTACCCTTATGTATTCACAAATCGTACTCCCTTCAGACAGATGTTTCAAGAGAACATGAAGGTAATATCGTTGGACATTGGCTAAGGTTACAATTGGAGCCAATTATTGGCGTGTACGGCCAACTACCAACAAATTGCAAGGCTAGCGGACACTTCACCTAGTTGTCTGTCTGTGTGTGCATAATTATTAGTTAGTAGGGTAAATTCGAAGTACAGCGGTACTGGCAGTAACAGAAGTGGTCGAGATATTCCGCGCTTGGGAATATTATTTGAGTTATCTTGTAATTTTATTATTTATTTAATAGTTAATGCAAACAAATGAGTACACAGGCGTATTTTCTATCAGTCAACCTTTGGGTGATGCAGAGACACACAGTGGTAGTTCCGAATTCGTAAGAAAAGATAACCGGAAAAAAAACCCCTATCTACACATACACACACACACACACACACGCACACACATACATACATACACATCCTATTTACATGGTGGGGTGTAGATAGACAGAGTTATAAGTACCCAAACTTCGGCAGTAGGTACTGTTAAAAAAAGTACCAGCCTATTACTGTCCCACTGCAGGGCAAAGGCCTCTTCTCATACAGAGAAGGCATGAGCATTAATCACCACGCTTGCTCAAGACGGGTTGGCGATTTCAGACTTTTACTAGTTATATAAGACCAGGTTTCCTCACAATGTTTTCCTTCACCGATATCAGTAATGTCCAAGATAAACTTAGAAAGAAGGGGTAAGCCTTGAGGATAATTGAACCTCATACTCAGCAGTAGTGCTTGCAACTAGACCAAAGAAGCAAATATTTTACTGAAATGATTAATATAGTTGGTGATAGATAGGATAATTGCATTTTTGAAATTCGTTTACAGTATTGCTGATGCCATTTTTTCATAATGACAAGTAGTAGGTACAGACGCCAGCACGTCAAGCTACCCCAAACCGTCAGATTTACCCAATTGAACATGAACCGTATTTCTTTTGTTATAAAGTTGAAAAAGTATCAAAGAAACTTGACATATTGGGGTAGCTTGATGTGTTGGCCTCTTGACATTATAAATTTCAGCAAATATTTCATAATATCAAACGGAAGTTGATGGCTAAAATTTAAATTAGCTGTACATTACTAAACATTTCCCACAAGAACTCAGCGGGGCGGTGCATCTCAGGTGCGTGCTTAAGAGGTCATTAAGCAAAATGGCAATGCGTTTTGCGCTTCACAGTACACAAACCTGTTTACTTACTTCATGTATCATACTCTGAACAATATGGCATGTCACGACAGCGCTCCAACGAAAAACGATCGCGAAGTACACATTTAAAAACAAAAAAAAACGCCTCTCACGACCAACTGAAATGAGACCATATATCAAGGTAATAAGATACACTTTGTTATGTTACATTTTAAAAAAATACCATGAAATATGTCCGCTTGTCCATTGCTCTGCCGGTAGGCGTGGGTCAGATATGTGCGCAAATTTATGTTTTTCACTTACAACGATGGAAAATAGTCTGTTTTAAGAGGTAGTAAGAGTAATTTCGGGTGTACGGTTATGTTGGTGGGTCAACCACCTCGGGTTAACATCGCGACTTTGAATGATTTTTTGCTTCTTGCAACTTTTTTGTTGGCTGTTGACAATTACTTGTTTCGTTCCCACAGTCGGACGGTGACCGCCTTATAAGAAAACACTTAAACCAAACGCAAAAAATCACAGTCTAGACTTCCATTTTGTTTTCTTATTTCGTTGCTGCTGTAAAAAAGGGATACTAAAGTACTATAACACGATTTCAAGCAATTCTTTTATCAAAAATCATGAATTTAAAATTTAAGTTCTAAATTCGAAATTCGAAATTCATGATGTATTTACGTAAACGAAGCAAAAGGAGTATGTAAGGATCGTAGCCAGTGGCGTTCAGTAGTATCAGCCTACTCCTATAGGAAAAAGGCGTGAGTGTACGTAGGTATATATGTATGAATTTTATTATGTCAGTCATGGGTCACCTAAATAGGTACTTACCCACATCATCTGCCTAGCCTTTTCCAAATACCTTTGGGGTCAGTTTCCAGACTAACCAAATGAAACTAAATACTAGTATTGTACATTGAGAGGCTGCTTATCTGACCTCCACTGCTCAGTTACTGGGGAGCTAGATACTCTTTGGTAAAACTGGTTGTCAGACTTCCCATCACATATCTATTAAAAAAAAAACAGAATAACATACCTACATACTTTTGTCCACAAAAGTACCTACCCTAACAGGAAGAAATGCGTTATTCGATTAAATAATTAAAGAATATGGTGCGCATGAGTTTTACACTGTGATTGGTAAATGGTACGCCTGTAGGGCTAATGATAATGATAAATAATAATGATGAGGTTTACGTCAGGCTTCGTGGTCAATCGCCATAACGAGAGCGCCGCATCGCATGAAATTAATTTCATTAATATTGTAGGCAAATGTCTTTTACATTATACTCGTATTTTCAATTTACTTACATAGTACTTAATATACTTTGACGGCACGGAAGGCGCAGTGGCTGAGCAATCGACTGCTGCGCCGCGTGTCGTGGGTTCGATTCCCGCACGGGTCAAATACTTGTATGGGCTACAGTTAGTTGTTCTGGGTCTGGCTGTTCGTGTGTGTGAGTTTAAATGTTTGTAAACGCACCCACTACACAGGAGAAATAACTTGTTTGGGGCAACGCTTAAAAAAAACAAAAAGAAATTGTATATACTGTATTATGATACGTAACTACAACATTGTTAAAAAGCTTCCTAATACAAAAATAATAGTTTGTAAGTAAACACAAGTATAATCTCCTAAACATCTGTTGAATTATTATATCATCATAAATACGATCAGTCCAATTTTCTTAAACTCTTTAAATGTCCTCTATTACAGAAACGACAAAAACAAAAACGTAATGTTACAAAAACGCAAACCCATTTTTTTTACAAAACGACTTGAGAAAGCACGAAACGACTTCAGAAAACTCCACATAATTATTTCCTCGCTTAACTTAAAAGTCTCAGACGTATATTTTTCTAAAAGACACTTTATTATCCAGCGTTTATCCGATTTGTGGCAATAGAAACGAAATCATTGCTATAATTGGTCGCTTTTACGAAATTGCCCCCAACGCGCCGACTCCAAACGACAATTTAATTCCGGTGAAACGGATAATGATATGGCAACCCCATCGGTTACACGCCGTAATCGAGTGACAAACTGTTTTAAAAAGCGACAATCAAGTTCATTATAAGTGAATGCTGGGTGTTGCCAGCTATTATGCGTTTAAACGAATTTTTAAATGAGATGTGTTTTTTCTTATAAAATGTTAAGTGACGTTTTAATGCGGTTTTGTAAATTGTATGCAGGCTTTTATATTTGTTGAACGTTTAAGTTTATAAGGTGGAAAGCTCTTGCTTAGAATAAAATTATAGTAAACTAGAAATTGAATAATTATATTGTGAATACTATCAATATTGTCCTCATCGCGTCTCTTATATCTTATGCGCTCTTTCTCATCTCTCCTACGAACTTTGATGTGAACAGGTTCCATAATTAATACCTAGGTCATATCATCTGCCTAACTGGTTGTCAAATTTTCGGGCTTCTGACTACCCGTAACGACTGTCAAAGATCTGCAAATAACAGCCAGGACCAACGGCTTAACGTGCTTTCCGAGGCACAGAGAAGTTTCTATATGTAATGAACAGTCACCCATCCACAGACTGACCTAGGCATATCGTAGCTTAACCTTGAATCAACCCGTGCGGCGGTTTTTGTTTAGCCACGAGCTCCTCTAATTAATACCCAAGTACCATATATTTTTATTATTATGTAATATCTATGTAAGCCAGTATGGTATGCAATAAGGCAACAAAATGACGTTTTACCGACGTCACACCGTATTATCCATAATACAACTCATTTGTCAAAAGTACCTTCAAGATCAGTCTGACGATAGAGTTAAACAACGTTATTTTAGTTTCAATTGTTCAAACTGTTTTGCTACAGAACATTTTAGTGTTATTCTCACGATATCACAATAAATAATTACCCACACACAAGTTTTTGTTGGAAACCTGTTCAAAGGCACCTAAGGAGTGGTTGAATTAACTCGAAAATTTAACTTTGACATCGCGAGGCGGCCCCGAATGCTTACCAAATGAATAGTAATTTAGTTTTTGGATTAAATCGTTTCAAACACGCGACACAAAACCACTTTTCTATTCTCAAGTCGAGTCGAAACCGTCATTTTACACAATTTTACCCAATTGCTCCGAGTTCTGAGAATTAATTTGATATTAGCCGTTGAAAACGCAAGGTGTGGTTTTGTGTCGGCCTGATAGTTATTTTGAAGAGGGATTTGAACAACCAGTGTTTAAGGCTTGCTCTAGACTCGATAATCTTTTAGAATTAGCCCCGCTCATTCATAATTTTATTAAATGGACTGTTCTGTAAGTCGACTCATGATATGTTATTTTGTTTTATCGACGGTAAACGCTTTCAAAACTCGGGATAGGTACCTACCGGAATTGTTATAACTGATTATTAACAATTTTGCATATTAAACTTTTGTATAACTAGCAATTTGTTAACAAACAATAAGTTGGAATTCAAATTGATTAGGTCCATCATGGACTTTCGCCATTAGTTGCATCACCACACCGTGTGCCTCCATGCCTGTAAACGAAACTATAATTTTATTTATTTATTGTTTCAGGAATCACAATCGAGTAGCGCTGAAAGATGGAGTGGTCGCGGAGCGGAGCACAACATGGCTCTCCAACAGATCCTCAAACTGCAAGAAGCGAGAGCCCTTCACAAGACCTCACTTCTTCCCATCTACAAGAAGAATGGCCTCCCGTCACCGCCGGGGGCTAACTACGACAAGCTTGATAAGAGACCAGAGTACCCTGATGCCAGAGCCTACGAGCAATCAAAGCTTGAGGCAGAATTCAGAAGGCTAATGGAACACTCTGGCAGAGATGTCCGCAACGATGAATCTCTTAAATATTTCCAACATATGATGGAAGCAAAACAGCACTACGATTATCTTAAAAGTATCCAAGAAAGAGATACCAGGCACAGCGCCAGGGAAGGTCATACAGAAATCAAGAAAGAAGCACTGTCGCCCAGTCATAATAGATCGTCCCCAGTACATCAGTCACCTTCCCACAGAGTATCGTCAGCTGAAGTATCTCCCAATCAAAGCATCCGCCTATCTACCTCATCCAGTCCCCTTTCAACCACTAGTCCAATAAACTCATCACCTTTAAGTCACCTACAAAATATGCAACCCTTTGATTTCCGAAAACATAAAACGAATGAGAACAACGAGAAAGAAGAGATTAGAAAACCTTACGATTTAGGTTCGGCTGAAAAGGCAACTATGGATTTAATGAGAAGTCAGTTCTTTAACTTTCCATTACCCACAAACTTGCCTATTCCGCCAATGTCAATGCCTTCAACATTTAACCACCAGGCAGCCATGGTAGCTGCGCTTAGTCAAAACCCAATGGGCTTGGCCTCGCTCCAAGCTCTGCTACCTCAAATGTCAGCTAAACCTACAGAACCATCGGAAAATAAAATCCATAGCAATGGTAAAGGAAGATCAGATGACCACAAATCTGAAGATGACAATGTACTCAATTTAAGCAAAGACGCGTACGCTGAGGTAGCACAGAACTCAAGGAACATGATGTTAGGCAAATGTATCAGTCCACCGAAAAGACAATGGGGTGCGTCACAAATGCCACTTAATTTGGGAACACACTTTATTAATCCAGCTACAGGCAAAAAGAGAGTCCAGTGCAACGTTTGCCTGAAAACCTTTTGTGACAAAGGAGCTTTGAAGATACATTTCTCTGCTGTTCATCTACGTGAAATGCACAAATGCACCGTTGAAGGATGCAGCATGATGTTCAGTTCAAGAAGATCTAGGAACCGTCACAGCGCGAATCCTAATCCAAAATTACATTCGCCACACCTACGACGGAAAATTTCACCTCATGATGGCAGAACCGCACAAGTTCACCCAGTCCTCATTTCACCACACAGGGCTGGCCTCAATATACCACCAGTGATGAATCCCATGCACCCATTTGGATCGTATCCACTTTTGAACCCACCACATAATATGGGCCAGTTCTCATCAAATATACCTTTAGACTATAAAAATAGCATGAATATGAATTTCTCACCATCTTTTGATCACAGCCAGCACATGCGACGTGAATCTGATTCCGTGGAAAATAAAGACCAAGATGGTCAAGGAGAATCAGATGAAGATGACGGTATTGTCGTAGTGGCAGGAGATGACGATGATGACGATGGTGAGCATATTGATACTAGTGATTATTACTCTACTCTGAACAAATCCATAGGATCTATAGATGACTCAGAAACTGATTTTGATCAAAGAAGTATCAGTGATAACAACGAAGTAACAGACAATAGAAAAGATGAAGCAGCTAGTCCCGAAGTGATGAAAAGGAAACGCAAAAACTTGAACCCTACTCGTTTACAAAACCATTACATTTCCGAAAATGGTACTTCAACTCCAAAACGGGACCACCCGGACACTGATGAAAATGAGTGCGCTGTGGATTTAAAACGGGTTAAAACTGAAGAGATTCTCTCCAATGAAAATAATATCAATGTTACTGATGATGAAACTAAAAACAGTGAAGCAAAACTAGAACCACCGGTAATCAAAGATGAACCTACCGATATGAGCTACAATATTCAAGACTTGAGAGTCAAAGATGAAACAATCGATAAACAAGACGTTTACAAACCTGTAAATAATCGTTCTAGTGACGAACTATTTTCATCAGAAAATGCACTAAAGAGACTAGAAAGCTTATCTAAAGGTGACTTCCCAAGCATTCCTAAGAAAAATGATCCCCAGTCCTTGGGCCCATATAATTTGTCGATGAACGATTCGATAGATTATTCTGACAGATCACCATCGTCGTCAGTGTCTAGTTTCGATTACAATGCTGAAGACACTCATGGTCAAATCTTTGGGCATTTCGACAATGGTTTCTTTGTCAGTACCACTGATGTTCCTATGGATCACGAAAACCCACGCAAATGCACGGTATGTGGAAAGATTTTTCAAAATATTTATGTTTTGAAAACGCACTACCAAAATGCACATCTTAAACTTATGTACAAATGTAATAACGAGGGTTGTAGAGCAGCTTTTTCATCCAAACGGAGCAAAGATCGTCACAGTGCAAACTTGAGTTTACACAGGAAAATAGAAGAGTACAGAATATCGGAAGAGTCTTCACGATTCTTGGACAAAATACGTGAGCAAATGGAACTAATTTCCCGGTACAATGAAGAGGAGCGAGCAGTACCATATGTAGAATCTCATATCTACTACCGAGAAAAAGAATCTGATAAACTGAAGAACCATTTGAGCCAACAGCTGCCTTTTGCGTCACCTTACCCACATCTACAATTGCCAGAAACCTATTTGAGTAACAGGGATATGTTTGCACAGCATTCGTTCCTTTTCACTCCATTTGGTATGCTTCCTAACTTCCCTCCGATACCATTAGGCTTTTTACCTCCTAGCTTGAATGCTTTCGGGTGCCAACCAAATTACTCCCCACCGCATTCGCGAAAGTTGAACTACTGTGTAGAAGATGAGGCGCCACGACCGAATAAAGATGGCAATTACCCATGTCGGGGTTGCAAAGACTGCTTCAAGGACCTATCCAGCTTGAAACATCATTGTGAAAGCATGCACGTCCAATCTTTGCACCGGTGTTCCGTCAGTGGTTGCAATGCTGCATTCTTTTCAAGAACCAAGAGGAATATACATTATGAATCTCATATGTCTCGCAGACAGAATGGTAGGATGCATGTCAACTCGTGACCTGAATAGTACTATTGACTACGTAGTCGAATCTCCAGTGCATTTGTGATTTAATTTAGTATTACCAAATAGTGTTGTAAAGGAGGAGTTTCAGTACCTTTTTATTCTCATTAGAATGAGGTGTGTACAAAAAGCGGCCCAGCCGTTTGTGAGATGTGTGTAGAGCCTGTACTCTTTGTAATGTAAATATTTAAGCAGCGATCGCTTAGACTTTTCCATGTGTTGTAGCATAGATAGTATTTAATTGTAATTCAACATTCCATAGTAATAAATCGTGCAATAAAATGTAAATAAATAATAGTATGTAATGTACAAAGTTTTGTCTGCTGTATGTAGTTCGATGATGGATGTCAATGTATGTACTTACAATTTCGTATGATGTATAGTGTTGTGAAAATTAAGAATATTTCCGTCTAAATTACTTTCTTTGGTCTCTTAGCACAAATTTGATTATTGTAACGATTTTTGAAACTGTCATAACAATTTATTTCTAAATTGGAATATGTCAACATCTTTATTTTAACTTCATACCTATTTATTTATTATAATTTATCAAAACTGTATTTTTATTACTTTGTATTTTTATCGGAACTCGTTGCAAATAATCCTTAAAGTACTGTAGAATAATCATTTGATCGTATCTCCTAATATGTTGGTGCTAAAATATGACAAATTATTATTTCAATTTAATTACTGTACATTTCTTGGTGTTTCTCAATCAAATCTTCGTGTAATGTGAAATATTAGAATACCTTAAATTGTATAAGTACCAAAAAGTATTAAAAACTTAATTAAATGTTAAGATTGTATTATATAAATAAAACATATATACTTCCTTTTTGCCAAACGATAATAAGTATGTAATAAAAATGTTTGGAAAATATTATTCAGTATTTTTTTATTTTTCCTTTCTTTTTGTTTCCGAATCAGACAGGCAGCTAATGAGAACATACAGCCTGCATTTATTCAGTGAACAAACTTAGTAGGTTCCTTGGCAGTAGATATTTATCAGAGAACCTATGATAGGTACATTTTGTACAGACGTCAGCACATCAAGCTACACTTAACTTTAAATTTTGTCTAATAGAATTCTTCCTAATTTCTTTTGGGATAACGTTGAAATTCCATCAAAGAAATTTGACAAATTTGGGTAGCTTGATGTGCTGGCCTCTGTACCTTGGTACCTACTTACTTAATGATACTGCCTTAATATCTACAGAATCTCAACAATTAGCAAAGCAAAATACTCAGATCACTCTACATTTCGCTACGAAATCCCAAATTGACGACGAACTACCAGACTACTTTTTTAGTTATATCTAAAAAAAAAACAACTTTACAGGAGACGTAAAAACATCTGAGTAGTTTATTTAACAATTAAAAGTATCTACCGTACCGTACTAGTACGGTACAAGATAATATTTAACTATTTATCCGGTGAAATACTTAACCTAATATTTAACCGGATAAATAGTTAAATAATATCTTGTAATGTCTTGCAAGTACCCGCAAAATAATATTTTACGTCGATTGGCATTAAAAACTAAAAAGCGGAATAAAGGTAACTAGGAGGTAATTATCCTATCCTAATAATGCTGCAATTCTATGCAAGGTTCATTTAACGAGGGGTTGGGAAATGTGGTACCCGTAGAAGATTTGATTCAATTTCTAATCGGGCATTGCTTACGAAAACCAGGCAATCAGCACCCTAATTGGACTTTCAATCACAGTTCAAAGGATTTTGGAGGAAATACCTAAAACATAACATCATCATGTTTGAACAATTAGTCAGCTCGGCAGCGAAATAAAAGCAATGCATTTGTGTGAACTGTTAAAATGCTTAGTAAAGGTGTATCGTAACTACCCCGCCTGAAATATAATAAAATAATAAAAACTGAATAAGTCTTCATCTGCCGACCCATTTCCCTGCTATGTTGGCGTCAGCTTCCAGTCTAACAGGCAAGCAGCTGAATGCCAGTATTTTCCATGGAGAGACTGCCTATCTCACCTCCACAATCCAGTTACTGGACAGCACGATAACTCTTGGTAAGACTGGTTGTCAGTTTTTGGGCTTCTGACTACTCGTAACGACTGTCATAGATCTACAAATGACAGCCAGGACTAACAGCTTAACTTGCTTTCCCAGATGAGTCGAGCTTCGACAGAGGAGTGTCGATGTCCTCAGACTGACCTTGGCACGCGTAACTTAACCTTCGATCGATCCGCGCAGTTATTTTTATTTGGCCACGAGCCTCTAAGTACCTAAATAATATGACCCACACCCTCTTACAGAGGAAACCCATATCTGTTACACTATTGTACGTAGTATTTGTAGTTTGTCGTGGGTTCAATTCACGCACGGAGCAGATATTTGTGTGGCTTACAGGTAGTTGTTTCGGGTCTGGCTGTTTGTGTTTGTCTGGCTGTTTGTGTAAAGGCACCCACGATACAAGAGAAATTCCTAGTGTAGGGCAATGTTTTTTTTTTAAAAGAAATAAAACAATAGAAAAATAAATACCAAGCTAATTACAATATAATGTGCTTGATCGCTCAGAGGTTGAAAGTCGACCATCTTAGTTTTCTGTGCCTACTTCTTCATATAAACTGTAACTATGCCAAATCTCACGCTCCTCCGTGCGCGCAATATTCTTAAAAGGAATCCGAAGTTTACGCTTTCCATCTTAATAAGACGAGATATAGGTTGCCAGGCCTACAGAAAACTAATTCTTTACAGAAGTGAAAACCACGCGAGGAGTGATTGTTGGTCACACCATCAATGAGCTACTGAGAACACTGCTTAGAATTATTATTTAAGTTTTCAAGTTTTCATAAGTCCCTGCTAAATACATGGCATACAGTATAAATCAATAAAGTTCCAATATTCAAGTAGCCAACCGAAATCTGCATAGGCAAGTGGAATAAAAACTGCAGTAGGAAATCTCCAAATTCTTAACTAAATAACCCCACATTAAGTCATAAATTTTAATAAGTTAATAAGCAACCAACCGAAATTAAGGACGCCATATTGCTAAACTATGCTACAGATAATAAATATAGGCAAAGAACATCTCGCAAACAGCCTGGAGCTAAAAAAGTTAAAATTCCAGAAGCCGAACAACACTAATTTGCGTGATTTATGAATTTCAAATAAGGAATACCGATTTTATGCGTTTCTGAACACAAATTGAACGAGAAAGGGTTATTTTGAATGAAGGGGAATGTTGAGATGAAATATTTATAAGAAGAAATATTTTGAAATCTTTCACGGAATTTTATGGCTGAATTGTTTAGTCAACGTCATGTAATGGCCGTAATGGAGATTTTCTCTATTACCTCAAGTTTTAATTATTTCCATATCCATACCTACCTACTAATGAGAAAGTAACTCTGTCCGTCTATCTGTTACCTTTTCACGCTTAATCTGCTAAACCGATTTATATGAAATTTGGTTAGGAGATAGTCTGATGCCAAACTATGTCCTTCTAACTATTATATGTCTTTACAGCGGATAGTTTTATATATTTCTTTCCCTTTTCTTTTAAGAAATTGCACCTGTTACGGTTTCACCCAAAGGTTGACTGGTAGAAAATACCCATGGCATTAAGCCCGCCTCTGTACATTTGTGTGCTTAAACTATTAAATAAATAAATAGTTTTTAGTCCGCAAATATCTGTATCTACGATAACCGATATTCACGCGTACGAAGTCGAGGGCAAAACCTAGTAACCACGTAGTAGTACCTACCTAGTACATTTACATATACTTAGGTACATGTTCTACACAGGTACTTAGATACCTTCAACTTAGCTTAGAGGTTACAGATGCAAGTTCGGTCATCCTATTAGTTCAACTTCTACCTCAGCTTGAATTTAACTACAGTAAATAACTAACTTTTTAATTAATTGGTATGAACTAGACTCTCCTGCACAGTGGCTGCGCTCCCAATTGCTTTGTTAACAACTTTGATGAACTTTATGTACCTGCATGTAGGCGAGTGTGACTTGAGTAACAGCCGCACGGATCGATTGGAGGTTAAGTTACTCTTGATCAGGTCGGCCCGTGGATGGGTGACCATCACGACCCTTATTTGCCTTTGAAAGCTCGTTGAGCTGCGGTCCCGGTCGTTATTGTAGATCTTTGACAGTCGCTAAGAGGAGTCAGAAGCCCGAAATGGGGATTATGATGAAATCAATTCATTTATGTATTCTCTCTTCACAATAATGGATTCCTTAAAAGTAACAATGTCACGGTCTAATGTTATTTTCCACCATTGGAAGAGACTGGTGCCTGAAGTAGGTTTTTGAAAAAGCCTTTGTTACAGGTCACCAGATGATAAGAGACGGATTTTCAATATTTTATGTCTTTTTGAGGAATTCTAGTTTAGTTCAGTAGTTACAGAGTGTTGCGATCATGCTGTGAAACTGTATGAAAAAAACCCAATTTTTTAACTTAACAATTTGCGCTGAAAATTAATATGCCCCTTTCTATGTTTATCTAGATACTCAATTTGTTCTTTTTTGTGGATTGAATGAATAATGTTATCTTTTTAACAAACCAGTCAACCTATCTTGGTTCTAATAGAAACGTCAAAACGTTAACTGAAAATGTGTTCTTTGAAAATGTAAGTATTCACAATGTGAACAATATCCCGTCACAAAAGGACAAATTACACAAAATAAAAACAAGAGAACTACCAAACATCAGGCTTTTCCCACCCTAACGCGTCAGGTCGACATTTGACATTTGCCTGTCACCCGTGACATTTACCGTGACGTCATTCACGCGACACGTCAGCGTGACATCGCGTGCGGCGTCCGTTAATTTTTAAACTTTCTATTATCGTACGTTATTAGGGAGAAGTAGGGAAACTTGTTAATTGATTTTCATTTTGTTTGTGTATCTGTAGGGGTAAACATTTGGGTGGTGATACCTAGGGGTAGATAAATGTTGGAAGGATGCATTATTAATTTTAAGAAGTTGTTTCTTATCCACAACCCTATAATGTCATTGTTCAGTACAAGTTACATTTCTTTTTTTGGTTAAAGGGCTTTTTCGATTAGTGGCAGAATATCTACTTACAAAGGCATAAAAGGACTCTGATTAGGTAGATAGAAACTGACAAAATCCCTTTAATCAAGTAAGCTGACGCCATTTTTCCATGGTGGTAGGTGGAAACTAAAGAACGTCACATGTTACAATCCATGTAAATACTCTTATTGCTTAATTATTGTTTTCATACTTGGTCATACACGCAAATCGGTTACCAGCACTACACTCCTGACCTTTCTTTAGAACATCACCAGTAAAGTTGGTATGTCTAAGTACAAAACAATGCTAAAAAGCAACAAGGGCCGAAAGATGATTTTAAACGAAGATTGTAGGATCTCTATATCCCATATTTCAGCGTAATTCATTAAACAATACACGGTTCACTGTAACAGCTTACTAAAATGCTCTACGCTTATTAAACAGTGGAAATAAAAAGGTGCATAATGTGCAGCTACCTCGCGAACCAAACAATACGCACTCAAAAGTCTCACACGAGGCTAGTCCGTTCTCATTTACATAATCAAGTCTCATCAGCCACATTTGCATCTGAAACGCAACGTGAATTAAATTCAAAATAATAACATTTCGCTCTACTACATGAACCTTATAACATTTGGCATAGAGTCCAAAATTGTAATTATAAATGTGGTTGTAAGCTGGTAACGCAGTGGTCAGCGGTTGGCGCATACGAAATTCGAACGTCCCGCTTGTCAGCAATTTGTTTTGAAGAGAGAACACTTCTAATTCGCAAAAAGAACGAGCGTTCTATGTTTAAAAAGTATCGTCACGCGAGCTAGGTTAGGGAGGGTTCACACTGTAGCGTGGTTATTCGATTGAAATAAATGAATATTATTTTAGAACCGACTAATTAAATGGTTTGGCAAGTTATCATTTCATCGATCAATCAATCGTCTCAAAAACAAGCAACTACCCGTCGGAGCCATCGTCAAGGACCAAGGTATATTGTACAATCAATCATTCTGTAATCTGATCTGTAAGTGGAGTACTAGGCGTTTTCCAAGGTATTATGCAAGATAAGAAGAGAATAAGAAGATCGATATTCAAAATAACGATCTTCTTTCATAAAATTATTGCATACTTACTTACTTTCTGATTGCCTGTAAACCATGTTACCCAATACAGTTTATGAACGAAAATAAATTCTAATTCTAACAATGTCAGATAGGTAGGTACTTAGGTACTTAAATAAGTACCTAAGAATATATATATAATATAGCTATAGAATTAGAAAAAAAGGTTAAATAAATATTTAACCTTTTTTTCTAATTCTATAGCCTAGGTGTAATGATATATGAAATAGTTTCTTGATCATCTCTTTATTTCGCTGACTGAATTTTCAGCTCGGGTTGGTACCTACCCACGTAACGACTTAGCGGAAAATGAACTTTCAGAAAGAAGAAGATATCTTTTAACAAGCATAATTCAAGGAACTGGTTACCTAAGCACTCTGCATCCGCAATGTAACTTTTTATTTATTTAGGTAAAGTCACAAAAGAGAGTAATATTAAGACTGGAAAGCTGTCTTCAAATGCAATCGTAGAAGTAAACTGTTTTAAAAGTGTTCCAGTAGCTCAAAATATTATAAAGCATATTACACATAGGTAATAAAAAATCATTTTGACAGCGTATGAGTAAGTACCGTAAAGATAATTACTTTTCCTTGTAGGACCCGATTCTTTTCTCGAGTGTCATATAATATATAAGTAGATTTTACGTGTTCGTCGATGGACACATCTGGTAAAACTTAGACCTCTTCATTATATATACGTTACAGGTGTAGATTGAAGATCATAGGCAGCCTCCGTAAAAAATCCTCATTTGACATTAGACATCAACGTCAATATTATGAACGAACCTTTACGAGTTCCAAATTTGAATTTGAAAAGTTCGAAACGGGGCCTTTCTAGAGCGTTTTTTTTGCGTCGTTAATGAGACTGTGGCTTCTAAGGGAGCCAGCAATGTTATTATGGCCTTACAGATATAGTCGATTTGTCCATTCACTGTATGTTTGTAGACAGTTAATTTACTATAGAAAATTATTGTGTAATACAATTTGAGGTTTAGGGCGTTATTGTTCCTTTTTTAAGAAGCTTGGACACACGCTCCAATTCATTGAAATATCGTGATAAAGTAAGAAAATACAATGTTGTAGCACACAAGACAAGACAATGTGAGACATGTCGTGCAAACACACGAACGTGTACCTACCATAACGTTCAGTGCAATTTTCGGATACACGACCAAAAGTTCTCACTGTCTTTGGGAACAAGAACAAGATCACGCAAGCTTAGAGCTTAGCCCCGGGCCGCGTATCCAAACAATAGAATCGGACTGGCCGAATTTTGAATTTGGAAGCACCGCCGCAGGTCACGTCGCCATATTGCACGCGAGACCGACAGTTTATAATTTAATTTTTATTTAATAATAGATTTATTGTTCCTGTTAAAGAATTAAGAAATGATAGACAATTTGCAACTAGAAAATTATTATGGAAGTGATTTGGCGGGGTAACATTATCTTTGAGACTGAAAGACAGACAGGCAAGTCGTAATTGATGCCTACTGAACGTAGCCTTGTTCAAGAGCTATTAACTTAATAGGTATTAGTCTGTAATAGATGCGTCGAAATAAGAGGAGCTTAATAATCGTGGCTAAATTAAAACAGCCGCACGGGTTTATAAAAGGTTAAGCTCCGCTTGCCGAGGTCAGTTTCTGGATGGGTGGGAATTCGTAACATATCGAGACTGCTCCGTGCCTCGGAAAGGCGTTGGTCCCAACTGTCATTTCATTTGTAGATCTTTGACAGCCGTTACTGGTGGTCATAATCCCGAAACTCTAACAATCAGTCTTACCTAGGGGAATCGTGTCGCCCAGTAACTGACAACCCAGTTCGGTGGCCAGATAGAGAGTCACTCCATGTAAAATACTGTTAAGTCTGAAAGCCAACCCCAACTGAAGTTGGGGAAAGGCTAGGTAGATGATGAGATGCGTCGAAATAAATGCCTACCAATCAGAATCTAATCTTTTGCGACTTACCTAAGTGGTTTTGGTGGATACAATCGTAACCTACGAGATACTTATGAGGTGATACTTTAGTGAAGGTTATGATGGTCACAGAAAGCTGTGTAGATATTGGTAGTTAGGTATAAGTAAGTACAGTAGCTTTATAAATACAATTTCGTCCCCTCCGAAAAATTCGTGGTTGACTAATCGAGCAAAAAACTTTAAACTCTGAAATTTATTATAATTAATTTAAAAAATCTGGCAAATTGGGCCTATCCAGACACTGTGAGAACCTAAATCCCTTCTAAATTCAAGACAATTTAAATCGTTTAAATAAAATGTCATGAATTTGTTGCACGTGCAGAAATCCAAAATATTCATTGTATTTTTAGTTTAAACATTTTAAAATACCTTGTATCCTTAGGGGTTGACAGACTGTGAGAACTCATTTGCGTGATTCCAAATTCAAATGAGACAATTCGTGATCGACCGTTTTCGAACACTTACCGAAGTTCGAATTCCAAATTTAAAATTGCAACCACGCCATTGGGCTGATGAATAACTTCTGTGCATTACTTAACGCAAAGGTATTTTGATAATTTAAATTATTTTGAAAGCGATGTGTCTGGTGAATAATGTTCCAGAACTAGTATGAATAAATATGTTTAATATTCAAAATTTGCAATAAAATAAAGAACATTTAAACAAATGCACACACACAGCTAAGTATCATCTATAGGACACGGCACAATAAGTACCTACATTCAGGACGTGGCGACAGCTATTGGAATATCACCTCAATATTATATTGTATTGTATTGTTTGACTACGTGCGTTTCACCTCAACTATTAAAATAGTAACAACAATAGTCGCAATAGTTGAGAGTTAAAAACCCAACAGTCTAGCAGATAATAATAAAATAAAATAATAAATAAATAATGCTGGACAATCCACACAGCATCATCTAGCCCCAAGCTAAGCAGAGCTTGTGTTATGGGTACTAGATGACTGATATACTTAATACAATACATTACATAGATAGATATTTTTACTATACATAGCAAATACCCAGAACACCCGGAACAAATATTTGTAGATCGTACAAACATTTGTCCCAGGGCGGGAATCGAAACCGCAACCTCCTGCGTCGCAGGCGGACCTTCGCCCGCCGCGCCACATCGGTCGTCATTTAAGAATTTATATTTTTATTTTCGAATTTAAGTAGACATTCAGTTAAGTGTCGCCAGTGTTAGTGAGAACGAGCATGTCTAGGTCTCCATATAAGATACTTAACACAGGTAAAATAAAACGTTTTTACAATATTGTAATCCATTTTGAAACGTATGCAGGTGGCGTAGGAACAGCGCTACTGACAGAGAAAATAAAGAAACAATCGAAAATTTCAAAAATCTTCCAGAAGCATGTAGAAAGCCTTAAGGCGCTGCCTACCAAAATGACATAGCGTGGACTTAACTACCTTAGTAGCCACTAGTCAGTCTGTCCTTCAGTGAGATCATGTCATTGAAGCCTGCAGCGCTGTTCAAATTCAGAACAAAGATTAGCTACCTGCACTTTAAAATTCTCGCACGGAAGCTAAAAGCGAGAATTTTGAATTTCGAATTAATTTCGATCGACAGAAGCTCGTGCCAATATAGGTACCTACCCAAATTGTTCTAAATTCGATTGTTAGAGGCACGCTTCAAAAAGAACACGCAACTGATTTATTTGAAAAAAAAGGAGATGGCGTCTGCGAATTAAAGAATTTGTTCGGATATTCCGTGAGTGCTGAGTTAATCGTTATTAAACATAATTTTATAATGATATTGGCATATTTACATAATTCAGGAACCAGGCAGCCAGCTTAGTTATTGTTTTTGTCGAAATTAGGTACCTACTCGTACCTTTTTTACCAATTGAATATTCAGTAAACCGCACATCAGCGTTACCTAACACTTTACCATCGGATCACGGATACGGAACCTGACTGTTCCTGAGGTACTGGATCATCAATGAGTTTTATTTTTATGTTAATACGATTGATTTCTCTACGATTATTTACTTTTAAATATTAAACGTCAACCGCCTGTCCTGTCAGCCAGTGACTGTCTATTCATTTTTTATTCTAAATTTAAATTAGTGTAAACTTTACATGCCATAAACGTATAAATAACCATAAAGGTTCCACAGCAAGCAGGTACTTACAGTAACCATACCCAATTCAAAATTAGTCCTTTAATAATCTATTACCTACTCATTTTAGTCCAATTTCGCAGAAACTGTGTTGCCACCTAAATACTACTCAAGTAGTTAAATTAAACGGGGCTCATATAGCAATATACCTGAATTACCTGAGTCTAATACCTTGTTACGTTATCGTAATAGACATTAGATATGTTGGTCGTGGCTCTCTAATTAGGACCAGCAGTTGCTGGTATAACACCGTGGTATTCAATTAGTTACGCAATATGGTTCGCTTGACATTTCGATAGACCCTTTATATGGCCAAGTGTAATTACCGACCATAGGATATGTTCTTAGTTGAATTTAGTACGAGTATGTACAGACGCCAAACTGTGAAATCTCTCCAGTTGAACATGAACCTTATTCTTTTGTAATAAAGTTGAAAAAATATCCAAGTATTTTGGTAGTTCGGGCAGATTGACGTGCTAACCTATAAATAATAAATAAATAATGTTGGACAATCCACACAGCATCATCTAACCCCAAGTTAAGCAGAGTTTGTGTTATGGGTGCTAGATGACTGATATACTTAATACAATACATTATATAGATAGATATATTTTTTTTACACATAGAAAATAACCAGTAGGTACACCCGGAACAAATCTTTGTAGATCGTACAAACATTTGTCCCAAGGCGGGAATCGAACCCGCAACCTCCTGCGTCGCAAGCGGACCTTCGCCCGCCGCGCCACATACTTAGGGCGTCCCTATCCTAAGCTGTACCTAAGGTTTGTATGCTGGAGGAATCCTTACAGCATACTTAGGTACCTACAGGCTGGCAAAATATTAGGTATACTTCTGGCTGGATGCGAACGCACAAGCGATTTTGAATTTCAAAAATAGAACGTTTCGTTCGTTTAGAGCACAGGTTCCCAACCTGTGGTCCGTAAGAGATTGAATTGAGTTTGCAAACCGAATTTCATTTTATATAGGTAGGTACAAACCTTGTGTAGGTATTTTATTACAAAAAGTAGGTACTGTTAGTTCACGTTATAGTTGAATTTAACGAAGATTTAATTTAAGCTTATTTTTAGACTGACAGAGTTTCTTTTTCTTGCACCTTCTGGTCCTTAAAAAGCGTAACAGTCGCAGGTCAAAAAAATGTTGAGAGCCACTGGTTTGGAGAGGAAGTAAGTAAGTAGCAGATCATTTGTTTCGGACTCGCTAGTGCTAATGTAAATACGTATTAAGCTTAATATGTACAAATACTGGTTGTCAGACTTTCGGGCTTCTGACTACCCGTAACGACTGTCAAAGATCTAAGTAGGTACTCTAAATGACAGCTGGGACCAACAGCTTAACGTGCTATCCTAGGTACGGAGGAGTGTCGATATGTCATGAACGGTCACCCATCCCCTCACTGACCTCGGTAAGCGTAGTTTAACCTTGGATCGACCCGTGCGGCTATTTTTATTTATACGAGTTCCTCTAGTGGCTACTTGGCACTTCTCACGAGTAGGTAGGTAAGCATAATAAATATACTTAGGTCATCATCATCCTCCTGCCCTTATCCCAATTTATTTGGAGTCGGCGCAGCATGTTTTCTTCTTCCATACATCTCTATTTGCCGTCATCTCAAGAGTTACCTCTTTTCTAGCCATATCATCTTTAACACAATCCATCCATCTTTTCTTTGGTCTTCCTCTAATCTTGTAACCCTGCACATTCATACTCAAAACTTTCCTCACAATATTATGGTCCTCATTCCTTCGCATCACATGCCCATACCATGACAACCGATTTCCACACAATTTCTCGATCACAGGCGCCACTTTCAGACTTCCTCTTACATACTCATTTCTTTTTCTATCAATTCACGTAACACCACACATCCCCCTCAGCATTCTCATCTTAGCTGCATGTAACTGCCTTTCACTCATCCCTTTTGCGGCCCAACATTACGTAGGTACATTACTTAGATACTTATACGTATAAATCAACTGAGCTCTGTTATTAATAGTTGTTAGCTCTCGACCCGATGCTGTAAGGTGTCGGTAGGTACCTTGCAGCACTGCCTACACACTTACTAATAAAACTTTAGTAAGATCTAGTTTTATTAGTATATTAAAAAAAAACTATAAGTTAGTTTACCTACCTAAGAACCGTTGTTGCAAGTTCACGACAACTCTACACGTTTCTAAATGTAAAATTTCCACGCCGTGGAAACTCAAGTGGGCGACAGACGTAAACATCGCCCATCTTTGTCGCACCTGCAGCTATTTCTATTCGGTTATCCCTTTCTTATGCGACATGCGACAAACAGTGACATCTAGGTGACGACCAATGACAAAAAGGCGGGCGGCCATTGGCTGAAAGTGTCACTTCCATGAAGCCGGCTTGGAAAATGGCATAAGAAAATATTTTCATTTGTGTCATGAGCTTAAGCAGGTTATTATTACCTATTGTTTATGTCTTAAAACAGCTTTAGTGACTTATTAGTGGCAAATAACATATAAAACAGGACCTATGCTGGTTTCACTAACAATAAGTAGGCATCACCGTAATATAGGTACCTACTCGTAGTTATTTAAGAAGTATGATCTAAATTTGGGTAAAGTATAGGTATCGAATTCCGTTTTCAGTCACTTTCAGCCACAAAACCATAATTAGGTCATCTTATCGTACTCAGCCCTAAGCCAGCCCACGCTTCGCCTAAGGAGAGAATCAGCAATTCGTGAATTATCGCTCCTTATTCGGCGTACTTCGTAAAGCTCGGTGTTAAAAATACTATCACATTTAAATACTTACAATACACATGCTCTTGTATAGATCCTACTTAGATCCTTTATTGAAATGATCGTGTTTCTTTTCTTTTAGAGGCTCTTTCTCTCCCTACCTATGTTAAAACAATAAATAAACAATATTTCAGTTTACAGCGGAAATACTTACTTGCTTATGAATTAATAATTTTAGTATCTAAATCATTTTCGATTAAATAATAATATTTCTTTAACAATGATTAAAGTAGGTATTACTAGGTACATGAAAAAATAAAATAAATAATCACAGGGCATCGAAAAATTCATTCACATCAGTGTCAACGGGAAAAGTGCCCAGAAGGCTGGCAGCATTGCCACGTTGAATGGCAATGCTGATTCTTTGGCCAAAAAAAGGCCAGCCCTCTGGTCACGTGAAGAGTCGACCAAACGTTTCGCTATGTCTCGAAAAACTAAATGAGCACACGGGGTCCGTGTACGACTACCATAATAACCCCAATAGTAGATAATATTACATTAATACTGAAGTCTCTATTTGGTCCAAAAAAAAACAGTTTTATTTAGATAATTGTCAGTGCTTACTAGGTACTTAGGTATAATACTTAGGTTAAGGTATTTATCTATGGGTATTTTGTTACCTGATAATAAATGATTTGATTTGATTTGATTTGAATACCTACGTTTTGATTACCAGCTGAGTGTCGATCTGCGACAGTGACGTTTGACAGAATTAGAGGAAAGTAACTTAATGTGGAGAACCATCACCTAAGCTTAAGCAGTAATGCAGATTCTATCATTAACGGAACCAACTATGTGTTGACGAACCTATTTTAATTGTGATTCCATTTGTCAAGCCGACTCTTTATTATGTCGTGGGTAGGTAGGTTGGGTAGTACCGCAATGCATCATAAAAAAATGATTTGCTACCTAGGTAAGTACCGAGGCCAGCACAGCCAATGTGTCAAATTTCTTTGATAGTTTTTCAGCTGTATTACAAAGTAATGTGGTTCAATTGGGATAAATTGAAATTTAGGGGAAGCTTGGTGTGTTGGCGTCTGTAACCTCAACATAATATTGAGATCGAACGTATGAGTACCTACTCAACAAGATGCTTAATTGGGCTAATGTAATATAGGTACCTACCTACCTACCTATATTTGAATATAGGTAATAATTATCCTTATTGTGTTTTTTTATTAAATCGGAATGTTTTGAACTAGTTGAATCATTCATGGAAAACAGTTACTTAGATGATAATAATAAATCAAGTAAATAAGGAGCTTTTTACTTTAAATATAAGTGAAAATCGAGCAAAGAAAATGTATACATTTTTAAAGTCACATGCAACGCGTGGGCGGTCTCGACTAGGTCGTTTAAAAATGTCACCGCCTTTAACGTCGCGCTATTGGTCGAAACTGTCACCGTGTCGCCGCGCGTGACACTTCTTATTGGTTAACCACGCCCATATTCTCAATTCGAATTTGAATGCGTTCCATTTGAAATTCGTAACGGTCGTGTATTATAATAAGTAGGTATATTACTGTGGGATACTCTCATAGGCTACTTTCAGTTCTGTATAGGTACCTAACTATACTGAAACCTTTATTTTTCAGGAGTTGCCAATGATTTCCTACCTACTTATAGGTACTTACCTACTTACGTAACCTAGTTTCAGTAGCGTGCGGTTTATTTTTCAGTAATTTTAACACAAGGTTCAAATACCTACAATAAAATCTAAGCGACATCAAAATTGATCCTCGAACAAAAACCGCTGAATTAACATCGCTACCAATAACACAAACAGAACATTGCAGCCATTTTCTCCAGCAAAAAGTTACTCGTATCTCCAACAGTATCCATATTAACTAGAACAAAGTAGGTATAAGGAGTGAATGATGTCGTTTTGTCTCGTGGCCGACCGCTGGGCTTGCGCGAAACTATTGATTCGAGACGCGACGGCCGACGACGCCCGTATGTCCTAGCACAGGTGACAAACTCATACCCCTTAGATGGTTCTGTGATCCTGGTACTTTTTGCTAGTATTACTATGAAAATAATTACGTTTTTAGATACTGGGAGTGGTTTATTGATTCGCTGTTTAGAAGTCAGTATTAGAGCACTCGTGTGTAGCACAGGACCGGTGACATACTCATAAGTAGATACTTAGCAGATATATCCTTAGACGGTTCTGTGTTCCTGGTACCTGATTTCGATATTTTAATTGAAATATTGGTCTTTGTACTAGATAAGTGCGGTTTAAAGGTTACTACTGATTAATTATTTGTTAGCTCAATTTAATTAAGGTACCTATGTCAATAAGTCTTTTTTAGAGTTAGACGTATGTACCTACATCTATGCCTAAGTTAGGTATTATACTTAGAAGTAAGAACAGTTCTGCTTAACCCTTCGGAGAATAGATACAGGCGTTGTTATAGAGCTCCGAGAGTTTACTCGTTTTACTGATCTGTACAATTTTTCTTGGTATTGGGGTCGAATCGAGTTGTAACTCTATGTTGGTGCGTATTTAAGCAAGAAGGTATGTTGTATCTAGGTCATCGACCTGACAAGATTACAGATTGTTTGTTCATCAACTGACTGAAGCACTCCCAATGTAATGTGACTAGGACCGTAGATGATGATGGGATGAATGAAATTGGTATGCAGGTAGGTACTATTTAAGTATACCTACCTGCCTAACATACAGGCTGAATTTTATTTCAGGGGTTGAAATAAATAACTTTTACTTGACGACCAATGTGGCGCGGCGGGCGAAGGTCCGCCTGCGACGCAAGAGGTTGCGGGTTCGATTCCCGCCTTGGGACAAATGTTTGTACGATCTACAAATATTTGTTCCGGGTGTTCTGGGTATTTCCTATGTTACATAATAAAAATATCTATCTATGTAATGTATTGTATTAAGTATATCAGTCATTTAGTACCCATAACACAAGCTCTGCTTAGCTTGGGGCTAGATGATGCTGTGTGGATTGTCCAGCAATATTTATTTATTATTTATTTACTTATCTACTATTGGGGCAACACAATATTATGAATAAACATAGGTATCTAGCTCTGTTTGTTGTAGGTATGTACTTTAAGGCATTCATTATTATCCGGTATAACCCCTGAAATATTACGGATGATGCAACAAACCTCATAAATGGAGGAGTTGAATAGAACTACAACCGATAAAGATTGCCTTGCCCAGGCTTTAAAACTAACTCGATAGCCTATATATATATACAAACTCTACTGTACTCTTTACTTTTTCAAATAAGTAGGTACCTAAAAAGAAAAGAAAGAAAAAGAAAAGACATTTTGACGGCACGGTTGGCACAGTGGCTGAGCGATCGACTGCTGTGTAGCGTGTCGTGGGTTCGATTCCCGCACGGAACAAATATTTGTATGGCCTATAGGTAGTTGTTCCGGGTCTGGCTGTTTGTGTACGTGACTAAATGTTTGTAAACGCACCCACGACACAGGAAAAAATCCTAGTGTGGGGCAAAGTTTAAAAAACAAAAACAAAAACAAAATTTATTTGGGACACGCACAAGTAATAAAAAACACTAAAGAAAAAATAAAGTAAAATTGAAATAATAAAATATATAAAAAGGACCTGTACGAAGCCAAAAAGGCTCAAAATTCCAAACACAAAACCTACAGGCTAAATTGCTGGGTCTAAAAGCATGAAATTTTGCACACGCGTTCCTTGAACAGTAAGGATGGATTTTTGTAAAAATGCTATCTTTTAATTAGTCTAAAAAGGGATGAAACTTTGTTTGGAAGTTTGTAGGGAGACCCTATCGGGTAAAGGTCGCCGCGTCGTATACCCGTGACTGGACCAGTGGTTAAGGCCTCGCTTTTTATAAACGAGGTTGTAGGTTCTAATCCGGGTAAGTACTAATGTAACTTTTTCAATCAAATTCATATGTACCTACATAACTTTTTTGACATCGGTGAAGGAAAAAATCCTGAGGAAATCAGGACTTCACCAAACCGCCTTGAGGAAGTTTGGTGATTAATTTTGGTGCCTTGTCTGTTTGAGAAAGAGCCTTTGCCCAGTAGTGGGACAGTAACAGGCTGGTATTATTCAGGCAGCAGTCAACCTACTCGTATGATTTATGCATACGAGTAGATATGTTTGTACGTCACGAAGGCCAGTTGCCCTTGAGTGTGTGAGTTTGATGCACGTACACAATGTTTTTATGTGTGCAATCAAGGGAGCGGCCATTATTGGTCGAGCCGCCTTCACGCACACAGAAGCAATGTGTACGTGCATCTCTAATTGTACACACACACACACACACACGTAGAAGCAATGTGTACGTGCATCTATAATTCCACACACACATGCACACAGAAGCAATGTGTACGTGCATCTATAAGTCCACACACACACGCACACAGAAGCAATTTGTGCGTGAAGTTTAATTCTACACACACTCAAAAGCAACCGGCCTTCATGAGATAGAACATCTATGCCTATCTAACTAATACTTAGTACAAATTCGTAATCCTTCAGTAATTCTCAGAACTTAATAGTCATGAATTTCATGAATTTCTGAAGCAGTTCTAGGAACGGCTAAACTTCGATACGGAACCATTGATTTACTGATGCAAATAGAATTATCATAAACTAGTAGGGAAGGTTATGGTTATGGTGGGGGGCTCGGGGCTACTTAAGTAGTAATAGATTGGTCAGGTCAAGCTACGCTCGCTGAGGTTATGGTGACCAGTCTTACATACTGAGACTCCTCTGTGCTTTTGACAAACGTTACGGGTAGTCTCGAAAGACTGACAACCAGTCTTACTTAATAATATAACATCACACTATTATACCCGAAGGTTTGGGCAGAAGTGCAACTATAGTATCTTTAACCAACTTTTAGCCAGTTATGTTAAGTCTCACGTAATAAGGGGCGAGCTATTCGACTGGGCACAAATCCAGACTCGGGGCTGAGGATGAGTAAATTTCTATTTGGAAAACTCAATAACAATGCCCGCCTTGGGAATCGAACCCAGAACCTCACACTGCCCGAGAAGTCACTGCAAATAATTAACTAAAAATTATTAAGTACTTACTGTGTAACACGACAGTCTTTAGTAAGACCGCCAATCTGTCATCTGCAACCCCAACTGGATTGCGGCTGTCAGATTGGCGGTCGGATATTATTTAGAATTAACAATTTTTTGTCTTTTTCTCAAACCATGTTAATTTGACATTGTGGATCTATATTACTTATAATTATATAGGTAAGCACCTAAGTTATACGATAAGAAATAACTAGGTACCGTGTAAACTTTCATATGCATTAAGTTAAAAGCCGTTATTTTGACATTTGAAACAGACACTTCAATTGTTTTTATTTGTATGTGTAGATAAATAAAATAATCCTAATTAAGCAAGCTATTCGAAGTCCTAGTAGATACCAGGTTCACATAAAATATGACAGGTGTCACTACTGATTCTGTCATTAATTTTATTATCGTAGTCAGACGGTAGATAGACGTTAATTGAGTATTTCGCGAATCTATGTGCGAATGAGATGTCAAAGATTAGAATTATTATCAAGCCGGTGTTCTAGATAGTGAAGCCTCTGGTATAATACCCAGGTACTTAATAGGAAAGATTGATTATTATCTATTTATTACATCCGTTAAAAATGATAACCAAACAAAAATGATTTTTAATGATGATTACCTACGCTTATTATATTACACCTAAATAAATATTAAATACCTACTTTAAAATGGTTATTATTTCTTGTATTATTAAAATACGAAATTAATTAAAATTTATTTTATTGATTACCTACTTTTATCGTGTAGTTTAATTTAAATTACTTAAATAACTTAATTTATAATAAAAACATACATACTTATGTGAGTAAAACGTAAACATATGAACACTTAATTTAACATTTACTTAATTAAATAAATGTTCACAAAATAATAATGTCTCATGTTTGTTATACGAATGAATAACGAGAAACATTATCGTTTGTTTTTAGAATGGGCTCCTTTCCAATAAATTTTTCAACTGTCTTCCCCAATCACAGAGGGCCAATATAGGAACCACCATAATATCGACCAAGCGGAACATTGCACCACTTACCTCCGTCACTAATTGAACCAGGTTTCATAATAAACCTAGACCAACTCCAATTAGCTAACAAACTTTAAAACAAAACGGAATAATAAACATTTTCTGTTTATAAATATGAGCTCATTCCATTCCCGAATAAGACCCAAATATCTAAGTGAACGCCTAAATATTATTTCAGTATTGGATTTTTAACCCTCAGCACTACGCCGAACGTTGGAAATCCAACAGTGCGATTTTATTTAGGCGTTCTTTTAGGCATCATCTAGTGTTCGTGAAAACGGGTATTAACCCTCAAACAGTGAATCGATCTTGAAAGTTCTGAGTGCTAGTTAGGGATATTTCGACCGGGATTGTCGAATTTTTTAGTTTTCAGTGGAAATTTTCAGGCAGTGAATTTGGATTGGTATTCCGTTAGAGTTGGTGTCATGTCGTTTTTATTCCATGAGGGAACGATAATAAGGGAATGTGAAATGTAAGCTTAGCGTAGAGTAGATATTATTACCTAATCATTTACTGAGTTTGCCTCAATTTGGATGTGTCGTAGGTAAAAATATATTAAGACTATTGTCCACATACAAGAAGAAAGCTTCTTGTAGATGCCAGTATCTTAAACAAAGCTTTAAGTATGTCAATAGAAAAACAGACAGGTGGCAGCAAGTATTGGCACGTTTATTAAGTTTTCATTGCAACATTAAAATAAATAAGTACTCACGTACCGAGCATACTTATGATGCTTGATAAATAAGTGATATTTTTTCATTCATCATTTATTTATTTAATACATTAAGCACACAAATGTACAGAGGCGGACTTCATGCCAAAGGCATTTTCTACCAGTCAAACTTAGAGTGATGCAGAGAAAACTGGTAGGTGTAATTTCTTAAAAGAAAAGGGAACGTCCCTTTGTGCCTATTGGCCTAGCTCTGTTCTGTCTCCTGCTTGATATGGAGGAAAGTGGAAATTATGTATTTTTCTAACTCCTCCGCTGTTCTTTTCTGATTAATTTCGTTGCGGGATCCAAGACAGTTGAATCGTTACTCCGGGACTCGTCGGGCTTCATAGTCTCGACGCTTTTCTAGCGGTCGCCACTGTTGATTCTGGTTTTCAGGAGTGAGTTGCAATGGTTTGGGAATAGTGTGGCGGGCTTGTCCCATTAAAAAAAAACTAGATGATAGAGGTGTTTCCCAGCTGTCTACTCAGAGAAAACACCAGAACAAACTCAGAGTCTCTTTTAGAGTCCAGACATTATCTTGGTCAGATCAAGTGCGAACCATGCAGATTATAACAATACCACACACATTAAGATAGACCTGTCCTGTCAGTGCATGCTTCTGTCAGTATCGATAAGCTCAACTCTACTCTCTATTGCATAGCACATGTCAGCGGGAACGCCCTTGGAATGCCTTGGAGGCTTTTTATGTATTCAGTTTAGCAGGCTTTGCTTGAGTTAATTGACGATTTTGGTATATAATAGTTTTTATTTATTTATTTTGGCATATTGGTGTGTGCTAGCTAACACGTAGCAAATTATTTAATTTAATAATGTATAAAGATGATTGACATAATTGTTTGTTGTATATTATATGTTGTATAGCTTCAAGTTCTTCAAAAACTATCAGACAGACGTGTTGCTGGGGAGTTTGTTACGACACTTCTTCTTCCCAGCAAAAACACTACGAAGTGGTAAAGGGTGGGCGTTTTGGGGGACTGTCTGATGTAAACGTTTTGACGTTCAAAAAGTGCTGATTCTCAGCCTAATTTGAATAAATCAATTTTGATTTTGATTGCTCAACCACCAGAAATGAGGTACAAGCCACAACACTCTTAATAAAAACCACGAAAAATATAAAAAAGCCGGCAAATAAAAAAGGGCAACTAGTGATGTTACGCAAACAGGGCTGTGCAACATAAAACTTTATGTGGGGTCGTAAAGACCCGCGCGATCCGCGGTGATATCAACAGGTAAGCATTTTAGGGTTATTGCTGATTTTTTACTACAATGTGTTACGTAACTTGTGGGGTTAATGTCTTGAAGGTAATGTGGCATTTTTTTTTTAATTTTTATATCATACTTTATACTTACATTCTAAGTTTATCTTAGACATCACTTCACTGATATCTATTTGTAAAGGAAAGCTGCAAAAGTATTCTGTAAAAATCACTCAGATTGAAAGTTCACTTCACACCTACCTACTTACTTCACTTAACTTTTTTATGGGGTGATTTTTACAGAATAGACCGGCTGGATTTATCTAGATCCTTACGTATAACACAATAGGGTAGAATCCTGAAAAATTCTGATTGGTCCAAAAGTTGGATTACTTAAAAATACTGGACACGTATTTTCTCTTTTGTCACGTAAACCAAACATGACGACGATATAGTGCGTTGAAATTGCGCGTGACGTCACGCCGTGCTACACTTTTAACGTAATAGTGACGTCACAAGCCCCTTCTCCTGAACTTTGATGTGCTATATCATTGTCAATTTTTATTGACTTGAGTAAGCAAAAAATACTTGTCCAATATTTCACCACGGAAAGCCTGGTTTCAGAGTGGCAAACTTAAACTTCAAATCAAATCACAAGGAAATTTTTCCAGACCACAGGGCTGGCTCATTCTTTGCCCAAAGAATTAGTGTTGCCATCCAACGTGGCAATGCTGTCTTTTGGGCACATGTCTAGATGACAGCGATGCGGAGGAGTATTTTGACGCCTGAGTGTCTTGGCCGCCTTTTTATTTTATTATGTTTTTTTATAAATGTCATAATTGTATATATGTATCTTCAAATATAAGTAGTTTATTATGTGAGGTGTACTTACAGTCAGTAGCACAGTTATAAGAATTATCACTTACTCTACGATAGTCATCGTTACTGTTACGACATAACCACTGATGTCCAGTTGACCGTTCGTATAAGTACTGTAGAATCTAATAGGCTATAATGGCAAACGCCTGTCAGCTAAAATGCTGTTTGATGTCTTCTAAAATATAAATGAACGTTTATCTCATTTTCCATTAACTATATATCACGAATATATATAATGTATAATTTTATGACTAACTATATAACGTTCAAGAATTATCGAATGCCACACTACCAACCTACGTATTAATCGACATAAAAATAATCTCTACAGAGCTATTTACTGTATATTAATAGCCTATCAATAAACAATTAATTTATCACTGATTAGCTTTTTTGTCACGATATGGTTAACCCATTCCCTCTTTATATTAGATATAAGGTTTACCTGTATTTCGAGAAGAGCAGTATAAAAGTTTATTGTAAGCTGTAAACAGTAACGTAAAAGCCACTCTCTCGATGAGTGTTACGTACCTGTCTAAATGTACTTAAAGTATACTTGAAGTATACCGGAGTAGGTACAGACGCCAGCACGTAAAGCTACCGTAAACTGTCAGATTTTCTCAATTGAACATGAACCTTATCCTTTCGTTATAAAGTTGAAAACATATCAAAGAAATTTGACACAATGGGGTAGCTTGATGTGCTGGCCTCCTGTACCTTTGGAAATACATTTTATTTCAGGAGGTTAACATTAATGCTTAATGCTGTAATAACGGGGAAATAGATTTGAAATTGTATTTAAAGTGTTGGCTGAAGTAGAAAATTTGAGGTAATTGATTTTGATACTTCTACCAGCTATGTAGGTACCTATAGATTTTTCACTTGATTAGTTCATAGGTGTAACTGTTGGAAAAAACAGTGTAGAGTAAATGGATTGATTATATATGTATATACTTACTTACCGACGCCGCGTGTCAATGTAAATAAGTAGATATAATGTCCTACTACAGATCAAAGGCATCATGATATTTTTATGTTATATTGTTCATTCTTTCTCTTAGCTTTCCTCACGATATTTTCTTTTACCGATGCCTATGAAGCTTTGAAAAAGCATGAATTGAGAAAGTCACATCGGTACAAGCCCGGATTTGACTCACAACATTATCCACTGTCGTAATATGCATAGGTAGATGGTTAAAAACATCCTAACGTCGGCACTATCTACGTTCACAATAGGGATGATGCCTGGTAAAAAAATTATATTATAATTATGTCGTCGCTCAGATACTAACAAAAATATTAGGAAGGTTTTGTTTTGCTTTATCATAAAATATGACTTGAATAAAGCTCATTAAAGTTGGGGAGTGGGGTCGCTACGTCACAAGTATGTATAAAATCTACATACACGTGACCTCATGCAACATTTTAACTCAATATAACTACGCTATATTATGATGACGTAAACAAAGAAAATATCGTGTCCAATATTTATCCAAAATTTTAGTCATACACCCTATTGTGAACCAAGCACTAAATAAATAAATAATAATTAAATAAATAATGCTGGACAATCCACACAGTATCATCTAGCCCCAAGCTAAGCAGATCTTGTGTTATGGGTACTAGATGACTGATATACTTAATACAATACATTACATGGATAGATATTTTCTACTATACATAGCAAATACCCAGAACACCCGAAACAAATATTTGTAGATCGTACAAACATTTGTCCCAGGGCGGGAATCGAACCCGCAACCTCCTGCGTCGCAGGCGGACCATCGCCGGCCGCGCCACATCGGTCGTCAAAATCAATAGTTACAAATTAAACTGCTTTCCAAAACAGAATTCAAGCAAAAAAGATTCAAGTCAACCCTCCCACTTCACCCCCCTCTCACCACCCATCCGTTTATCACATCCCACATTTGCATTCCATTTCATTTGCCATCCCCCGGACACTTTTATACCTTTTTTTACTGTCTTTTTATTTTTATTATATTGAGCTTTTCAAGGGTTGAATAGTTCTCTTTTAGGTTTACGAGTGGCCTGAAGTGTATTTAGATTTTGGGGTTAGCTCCAGTATTTTATATGAGGGTTGATCCTAAGTAATAGGAAGTGATTTGAATGGGAATTCGTTGATTTGGTTACGTGGGGTCAAGTTATATTATTATTGGTTTTATTGGGTTTGTGGCTTGGAGTACTTCAGATATTTCTTAGTTTATTACCAGAAACCAGGACCTTATCATCATCATCCTTTCTATTTTTATCTTCGTCATCGGATCTGCTAGTCTTTTTTTTCAAACATATTTATTTTATTTAATACTTTAAGCACACAAATGTACAGAGGCGGACTTAATGCCATAGGCATTTTCTACCAGGCAAACAGTGGCAGGTGCAATTTCTTAAAAGAAATGGGAAAAAAATATACATATATGTATATATTATATATAAATAGATTATAAACTGTAAGTATAATACCTACATAGAAAACAGCCATTTTCTCTGAAGTCACCAGTGGGTGACTGGTTCTATAAACAGGTATGGACCTGTTTCTAGCCATATGGTCTTTCACCCAATCAATCCATGTGTACTGTAACCCATTGCAATATTAATCTAGAATCCCCTTTGCTAATGAGTAAATCTCATTAGCAAAGGGGATTCTAGATTAATATTGTGTGTTATCATTTCGTTTTTGTTACATATCATTTAAGTACATAAGATATGTTTTAATTAGTAAATAAGGTACGATGGGGCTTGCATATCCGTATGGATAAAACCCCTATTAAAAGCAAAATAAAAAGCCGGGTGAATCCCTAGCTATCTATGATTTGTGGTTCCGAAAAAGATGAAATTATATTATGAACATTTTTTTTATTAAATAAATAGAAGCCTGGTTGTCAAACTTAAGGGGTCCTTACTAACCGTAAGAACTATCTAACTATAGTAACAGAGATCTACAAATGACAGCCGGGACCAACGGCTTATCATGTTTTCCAGGGCAGGGATGGGGCTCGATATGTGACGTATGGTCACCCATCCACGGGCCATCCTCGGCAAAAAATTAAAAATCACCCCTGCGGCTGCTCTCACGTAACCACGAGCCACTCAACTTCCCCAATATGAGGGTCGTAATCGTTCAAGACTACCACGACCGCAATGTCGTTACGTTGTCAAACTCATGTTCACACATGACGCACGGTCGCGTCATTGACAAATATTACTAACATGACTTGTAGTTTTGTAAAATGTAAGCGTCTCTGGGGGCTGGGGGTGTTAACGACACAGGATTGATCGGAAAACAATCTCTTTGGGAAAATACCTGATAAATATTTCAACTTCTTAATTCATTTTTTTTTTATTTGGTCGACTATGAATGTGCAGGGTTACATGAGTAGAGGAAGACCAAAGAAAAGATGGATGGATTGTGTGAAAGATGATATGGCAAGAAAAGAGGTGACCCTTGAGATTACGGCAAATAGAGATGTATGGAAGAAGAAAACATGCTGCGCCGACCCCTAATAAATTGAGATAAGGGCAGGAGGATGATGATGATGATGATTTATATTTGGTCGACTCTTCACGTGACTAGAGCGCTGGCCTTTTTTTGGCCAAAGAATCAGCATTGCCATTCAAAGTGGCAATAAATAAAATATATAAATATTCAGGCATATCTTTAGGTGTTAGGTAAAACCGGCATTTGGTTAATTACTACTTCTGCTCTTTATTCCTGGTCTTTTCAGGAACTGTGTCATTTAAAAGGAGGAACGGGCCATATTGAGCAAGTTTTTTTTTCACAAACAATGTTGTAGCGACATCTACATTGCCTGACACGAACTAAACTAAAGTATCCTAGTTCGCGATTGGCATCAAAGCTATCCGCGCAGTACAATTAACAATGTATCTAAATCGCCATCAACAACCTTCGTCAGGCAGAAGTCACAATGACTCCTTTTTTTTAGAATAAGGAACTTTACAGCGTTTTCCTCGTACCCCTAAAATATCACCATACTAAAACAATACATTAAGGCACCAAATAGCAAATCCTAACTTTATCCTGATTTTAAATTTAACTTAAACTTTATTCCAATAATCCATAAGAAAAACACGGACTATCATGATGATACATTACAAGGCACCGAAAAATTCATCCGCATCGCTGTGAACAGCTGTCAAAGTTCCCTAAAGGCAGCATTGCCACAATGAATGGCAATGCTAATCCTCTGACCAAAGTGGAAGCCAGAGCTATTTTAGTCACGGGAAGCCTCAACTAATTGTTTTGAAAGTATTTTTATTTATTACTGGCTTAAAATACTTCGCAAATGGCAATAAAGCTAGATACTAAATATCATTCAGGCTCTTCCCTTCGCAATCAACGTGAATCTACAAACGTTAGCTCTTAATACGTACGTCTGTCTGTACGCCTCACCTACTGCTGGTTAATCCAACACATCTGTATCCCGCTGTGCTAGTGAAATTCACTGCGGCTGTTAAGGACGGACTACATTTAAACGATGGAGACGATGCAAAGTCGGTATTTGGTTGAATGGCAGATTGAGTTGCCAAAAAATTAGGAATTTAGCTATTTTAATCGGCGGTTATAATACTTTTTTTGGGTTTTGCCAAGGAGTTGGGATAAGTCGAGTAACCTTAACTGAGAGATGTCTCAAAACATCATAACATCTCGCCTCTAGTCCTCGAAGGGTGTACCTAATTAGTACCAACATCCAAATTTCGCCAGTTATGTTTAAGTCCCATGTAGTAGGAGGCGAGTGTATCACATCAACCGGGCTCAAATCCAGACTCCGGGCTGCAACTGCGAAATTCCAGATGGAAACACGCATTTTTACTTTCTCTGATCTGGGATTCGAACCCCACTAGACCAACGACAATAAAGCCTTTTATTCTGGAGCTAGATACAGTTTACATATATTATGGTTACAGCATATAAATGACATACTAAATGTCTCATGACAGAGGCCTCTTCTAACAATTTTCATTGTCATATGTTTTGGCGTACCCTCCTCCAGTCTGGATCAGCTGACAGCTGTATTACTTTCCAGGTTTTTTTTCACCATCCCATGTGTACCGTTTTGTTACTTGATCTACTTTCCTTTAGTGTGTGCATCATGTGGACAGCCACCTCCACTTTTTAACGACTTCAAAAATAGGATGAGGATGAAATAGGGATGCAAGAAAGGAGAAATGAATGGGAAAGAAATGGAGGAAGGAATAGGATGAGGACACTGTACCTACGACTCCAGAAAAACTAAGCTAACTATAGTTATTTACATTTATTACTGTTTTATAGGAGTCGGTTGAATTTTTTGTTGGTCTAGGTCTATTCTTGTAAGAATGTCAGCCTTTTGAAAACCAGACTTAAAGCTTAATTACATCACAAATTATATAATGCTTCTTTAATTAACAAAATACTCGCACAACATTGTCTTCAACTCTGTTAGTGTAACACTGCCCTTAATGCAAAAAGACTCACTGGAGGTCAAAGCGGTTAACAAGTACATACGATAGTGTAACTACCTTCTTAAGACAGTTTAATTTATTCTGGAGTAACATATAATTGCCATACAATAACTATTTTGACGTACAATTATTATTATGTGTTCTGTAATTGGAATAACTTGAGATTATCCAATCAGCATCGTCTCTTATGAAGTATGTTGAGGTCAGTTTTGAGCATTTAATCTAATAATACTGAATAAATTCAAATTAATAACCATTTATTCAAATTAAGCTGAGAATCAGCACTTTTTGAACGTCAAAATTTACATAAGTCAGTCCCCCAAAACACCCATCCTTTACCACTTCCTATTGTTTTCGCTGGGAAGAAGTGGCGCAACAAGAATCTCCACAGCAAGAATCTACCCAGAATATTTTAGCTAGATCGACTGCCACTGAGAGAGAGAGAGAGAGAGAGAGAGCTCTGTAACCTAATAAGGCACTTGAAAGTCGATAGATTCAATGGTATTTTGAAGAGTTGCATGGTCACGGACTTGCCTCTCTTACACGAGATAGTGGGCTGAAATCCCGGCAAGTACCAGTGTGACTTTATCAAAAGTTGTTATGTATTTTCTAAGAAATGGGGAAACTTTTGTGCTTGACGTAAACGTAACGTCAATTCGGACGATTTTGTAAATTAGAAAATATAACTATCCAGCAGCATTAAGGTTCAATATACGAATAAAGTCTTAAAAATAAATTAATATTGTGTTTGGAACGAGCATTCTCAATTTTAAAATCATTCGAATTATCTTATCGATAACAGGTTGTTACGCATTTTGGATGTAAAATTTTGGCGCGACCAAATCTCTCAGTTTTCCCTACAAGGCCGATAGTAGGAGTAGTTCTATTTTAGTGCAACGACCACACTGCATATTGACGATGTCTTTGCCATATCCTGGAGTACAAAAGGCCACCCGGTACCCAAACTACTAAATCACACTTGAAATGGGCCCAGACTAAGCCAAGCCCAGCTCTACACAGTGTACACAGCACTTAAAACAATTTCAAGCGTCATTTAAACTAATGCTGGGCTAAAAAGACCCCCGCTTGCGTTTGGGGTTGCCAGTTTTAAGTTAGCGAAAACATCAAATGTAGTATTTAAAAAAATCCATGATGAATCAATACTCCATCATCTGTACTTATGGAATGACATAGTAAAATGAGGCCTTATCACTTACCTACATATTTATGAAAAACTAATCTTATTTGACAATATTCATTTTCAAATCATGCGTCAAGAACCACTCATTCATCTGAAAGAGCATGCATCTCATCTGCATGATTAGCAAAGTACCAAATACTAAAAGCTACTGATGTCATATTCCCTTTTCTATTTAACTGCCTTCTTCCCCAAAATCGAAAGTAGTGCAACACTGATCAGTTTGTAAGTCAGAACGCTTCCATAAACAATGCCATTAGCGCGGGCGTTACGCGGCGGATTTTAAATTTGGAACGCGCGCCGCCATTCGTCATGTCGCCGCCGCGCCAGCGACACGCCGCGCCGGCGACTTCAATTGTAGCAGGACTTGATGATCTTGATACTTTCGCAAATATATTTTGGTTTTGGTAAGAAATAATCGTGAAAGAACATGTATAAAATAATAAAGACGCAAAAATGTGTAGCAAGAGCAGTGTACGCATACGAAGCTGAAGGCTTGCTACCGCCGCGCGCTGACGCTCGGAAAACATACTGCAAGGTTATGTTGTAACAGTTTGCTGGGCCATAACCCTACCTTACCTATAAAACCCTACTGACTACAAAACGTAGCCGTAACTTACTGGGATTGGCCCCAGTAGATGACGTATTCAGTATAACACCTAACAACTCTAAAACCTAGCCGTCCTATCCTCAACAATACAAACACCTACCAAACGCATACCGTTGGTATAAGTGCGGAATTCTGCGTATTTATTGAGTGCATGTCTAAAGTTTGAAAAAGGTAAGTTTAAATTACATTATGAATCCCATAGTAGGCTAATCAGCTCACCATCGTATCTTTTCTAGACCACGCTAAAATAGGTATGTCGTAACGTTTAGAAAAATATGAAAACGTTCTTGGTTATGTCAAATATGTGCTAATACTTTTTACGTAGACGATAAAACCTCACACACAATGATAACGTGACCAAATTGGTTTTTCCCTTAAAATACTTACCGTTCACTTAAAATGCGTAGGCATTCCCAATGTTATCAAAGCAAAATGTGTCTATTCTGCGAATTTTAAGTACATAATCCCCAAGCACTTAATATAATTTTGATGGATTTCGATTAGAGTAATTTCCAGATTACAGATACAATATTTATTGGATTTATGATTTTAAATTCAGTTATAAAATCAAAACTATCAAACAGATTTTATTTTTAATACATTGTCATGCATACAGACAAATATTATCTGAAAGATGCGGTGTTTTAACCGACTTCAAAAAAGGGGGTTCTTATTTTGACTATTTTTGTGTTTGTTACGTGATCTGCCAATTGTTAACTCATTTTAATTTGCTGTCGTATAATATTGGTGAAGTTCTGACGAGTGGTTCGGAGTTATATTCAATAATGCATATTATTTCATCTGTTTCGTATTACGCGGATGATGTGACAATACCTCTTATACTCAAGTAAAAACAAACATAGTTACAGAATGTGCGTTGGACAATTATCCCAACTGAAAAAATAAAAATAAAAGCGTTCTTTTACAAAAAAGTACAACGCCTTCAAAAAAAAATTACAAGGTGTATAAAAACTAAAGTTTTGGAAGCCATTGGCAAAAACTGAATCAAGCAAAACAACCAAAGCCATAGTTTATGTTACATTAGTCTAATTATGGCTTTGGTTTGTAATAATAAGGTCATAGAATAATTTATGTGATACCTAGGTCTTTTATTGCAGCACACTTTTCAAAATTGCAATAAAAACGTGAATGGATAAGATACACATGTTTTCTAATGATAATTTTGTGGAAAACTAACACTAAGCTAAAGATAGCACTACTAATAATTAATTAGACTGCATTAAAATCAATGTAAATACCAAAGCTGGCTTATCGTGGTATTTGTAATAAAGTTTTAATACCTATTGATAATTGATTACCTTTACTAAACAATCTTATTAAAAGATAATGATTTCTATACCTTTGTTATATTCATTACTTTATTTATAGTGCTAATTTATCTGTAAACATCCTTATAAATCTGAAAGTAAGTTTGTTTGTTTGTTTGTTACCTTTTCACTCCTAAACCACAGAACCGATCATCCTGAAATTTTGCATATCTATACGTTGTCAGGTGTACAGAAACGGACCTTTCATTCCGAACAAAAGTACTGTCCCCGAGGTAAACAACAATAACGTTTTTATGATAGCACATAGATGGCGCCACGTGTCTTTCGAAATATTATTGAATTATCTTATGTACAAGCGGAGTACAAACCGAATTGATTGTCAAAATCTAAATTAAAGCGACTGAAGCCGCGGGCAAAAGCTAGTAACTATGAAGCAAGTATCAAGACACATCGGTTGTGATACACTCCTTGTGACTAATGACGTCATGTGTCCCGCACAGCGATCGCAAGCGCAAATGACTCGCGATGAATTTAAAATTGGAACTTTACTAACGAGGGAGGCGGCATGTTGCGGATTCGTGAGTTATCGTCGTCTTGTCGCCTGGAACAAACAACGTGAAACGACAATAATTGCTTATAAAAACATATTCATATTGCTTTGCTTTTGTTTTATTGATGTAATGTATTAATAACAGTGATAGGCACTGGATACAGCAGTGCTATTCTGTAAAATCTCCATGTGGAAATGTATGTGAAGTGGAGGCGAAGTGAGCTGTCATCGTATACAAATGCTAGGGATTGACAAGACCTACTTCAGACTCACTTTACCTAAGTACAAAACTGATCACGGGGAGATTTTTCAGTACAGACCGACTGATACAATGTGATTTAAACTGGATAATAAGTAAATGGTTCTACGTCATTTTAGCATCCTTATCATTTTTAGGTCTGCATTTGCAAGACTAAGGTAAAGTCACCGAAAAAGAAAAAAAGAAAATTAAGTATATGTAAATATTTCTTTTTTAATTTCACAGAGGAATTTTATTCCGCTAACAGTTTAAAGCAACCCTCTCAAAATTGTGTACAATTTTCGCCTTAGCCTATTTTCTAGAGCGACTTTTTCTATCTATCGAGGTTTTCTTCTCTGGACTGTTGAGAAGCAGGTGCAGTATCTACGTGCTTGTCTCACTTCCCAGATTCATTAATTAAATAAGCAAGCATATTTAAATTTTCTTAAGTATGTAAACTAATATTATTATAAAGAGGAAAGATTTGTTTTTTGGTATGTTTGTTAAAATTCAAAGGTAAAATTAAGTACGAAATCAACGCAAATGGAGTCATCAACATAATCACGCCTGTAAACCCTGAAGGGTAAGGCAGAGGTATATCTACCTATAGTACACACACATTTCGCAAGATATGTTTAAGCCCCATGTACCTAATAGGGGACGAATGTTTTGCCATCAACCGGGCACAAATCCAGCATCCTGACTGCTAGTTACAAATCCCAGATGGAAAAACCCAATAACACTTTGCCCGACTCGTTCATCGAACCCAGGAGCTCGTGCTCAGCAGTAGAGCTTCCGACCACTAGACCAACGCGCTGCTGCTACTACTACGAAAAAAGAAACATTTTTGCGGAAGCTGTGAAATGTTGGATCCCCACTTCACATTAAAGGAAGGTCTTATTTTCAACATACACTAATTACTTCAGCTCTAAATAGTGTTACTATATTACGGACGAATCAAATCAAAATAAACTAACAAACAGCTAAGTCCACCGCACATTTCCCGCCAACTTAGCGGCCATCTTCGAAAACAGACGCCATCGCGGTCGGATGCGTTCGCAGTTAAAAATACACGTATAGTGACGACGCGGGTGGCCGTCAGAAAGATCAATTATTGTCTATTAACACTATATAGCCAGGAAGTTCTAGTGTATACAATAATGTTCCCTGACTCTGTCGCGTTGTTTGTGGTTGAGATTTGATTTTCGAATTATATTTTTTTTGTGCGTCATTTTTGTTGGTACTTAATATAAGAGTCGTCGATGGCCATGGGAATCAAGAACAATAATTTAATTTAATATTAAGATTTCACCCATTAGATGACGTTCCTCCTGAAAGGCAATATAAATAAATATAAATATAAATACTGCTGGACAATCCACACAGCATCATCTAGCCGCAAGCTAAGCAGAGCTTGTGTTCTGGGTACTAGATGACTGATATACTTAATAAAATACATTACATAGATAGATATTTTTTCCCAAATACCCAGAACACCCGGAACAAATCTTTGTAGATCGTACAAACATTTGTCCCAATGCGGGAATCGGACATCGGTCGTCAATGATGATGATGTTTTTATTGCTGATAGGCCAGATAAAGTTAAATGTAGTCTTCTTTCTTTCTCAACAAAAACGAATATATTGGCACAAGGTCCTTATGTGGGAGGCGAACCTATCTCTATTTACTAGGAACACGTCAAAGTTCATAGATAACTGAATAAGATTAATTAACTAAAAAGGTCAATTATTGATTTCCTTGAAATCTTATGATTAAAAGCTGTGCTAACTAGTCTTGGTTATAGTCAACAGTAGATAATAGGTTGCGAAATTGTAAATAAGTGTACAAAAGCCTATTCCTAATTTCTCAAGTATTCCGGATTTCCGACGTTCTTGAAATGGCAAACTTTTCTTATCCATAGGTAGGCAATAAGCTGCGCAGGCTAAATGTCTAGTATTGGACTATTTTAGCGCAAATGATTTTATAAGGTAACATAACATAACCGAAGAGTTAGGCAGAGGCGTACGTATTGTCCACCCACATTGCGTTAGTTATATTTTGATGCCCACATAGGGGGAGCCTATTGCCATCAAATGGGCACAATTCCAGACTCTGGGCTGCTACTGAGAAATTATAGATGGAAAAATCGAATGGAATACTTTGCCCGAACTGGCAATCGAACCCACGACCTCATGTTTAATATTGGTAAACCTTCTTTTTTGGAATGGAGGGTGTTGACGGAATAAAACTAAACGGTCCTCCGAATTATTTGAGAAGACTGATGGGATGATTGGATCCTGGTGCAGGTTTACCTAACTGAGTCGTCTCCCATAGCAGACAAAACAAACTAAGATCATTTTAAACCAGTTAAATACCTTAATTGTCATTTACAACGTCGGAGCAAAAATTATCATGACGATTCAATAACAATTGGGTTAACTTAATAATCATTCGATGATCATGCGATGGCGATTCAGCTCAATATACAATTCCAAAAATAGAACAGGAAAAAAAATAAAAGAATTCCATTCAGCCATTCTGTTGATACGCTATTGCTATTCAAAGAGGTTGCTACTCTAATTAATCTTAATTGCTGTTTAAGACCAGATTATGATGACCTTCACAAGTTCCAAGATTTTAAAGACGATAATAGATGACAAAGGTCTTTTTATCATGGTTGGTCTCGTGTCACGCATTGAGTCAGCGTAACCACAAATGAAGAAATATAGAAGGTCCATAACTTGACAGAAATCCATACAATAGAGAGGGGAAATAACGAGAAAATCAAAGATTTATTTATGTAATTATTTTTGGATTATCGCAGCAAACAATAACCTATGAGATACTCGTAACAGTAGACCATTCCAGAAGTGTTTGAATTTTTTGAGTGTTAAAAAATATTGGTGTTTACTGTGTAACGAAACGTTCTATATTTGAAATCCAAAGTAGTTTGTTTCTGACAGTCTATAGGTATGCTGTAAGGATTTCTCCAGTATACAAACCTTACAGCTTAGGATAGGCTAGCACATCAAGCTACCTCAATCTGTCAAATTTCTTTGATAGTTTTTCAACTTTATTACAAAATAATTCGGATCATCTTCAATTGGGAAAATTTGACAGTTTGGGATAGCTTGATGTGGCAGCTGGCGTTGAAGTTGTGGAGCATATGGTTACATCACGAACTCCCTGCATTTCTTTTCTCCTTCTCTATCAAGTCATCCTAAGGTATAGTAAGTGTATTAGATCACTTTTAGTGATAAGGCCTACCATTGTAAACTCTGTGTGACTTTTTAAGTTATTATTTGTGTTTATGGTGTAAAATCAAGGTGTCTGTCAAGATGGCCCAGTGGTTTAGGCGTCGCCTCTTGTGCACGAGGTTGTGGGTTCAAACCTGGGCAAGTACCAATGTGACTTTTTCAATTCATATGTACTTTTTAAGTTTATCTTGGACATCATTGACATCGGTGAAGGAAAACATCGTGAGGAAACCTGGACTTATATAATTAATATAAGTCTGAAATCGCCAACCCGTCTTGAGCAAGCGTGGTGATTAATGCTCGTGCCTTCTCTGTATGAGAAGAGGCCTTTGCCCTGCAGTGGGACAGTAATAGGCTGGTACTGATGGTGTAAAATAAAAAGTATTCTATTCTAGTCCGTTCTACTAAACTGAGGAGAGTAGTATTTAGGTACATATATCTGAAAATTTGCTCATGAATTAGCTTTAATTTTGAACAATCTGAGTGGGGGCAACTGAGATTGTTCAAAGTCAGCCTTCTGCAGTTACCAATTCTATTTTATGACCCAAATCTTACATTGGCATGTTAATGACACTCATTGCCCGCCAATCAGTTTAGCGTCTGGCATTTGCTGTTCACATTATACGATGTGTCGTGCTAAACAGCGGCCATCTTGGCACGTGTCTTAGGGCATATGTACACAATGTACTTAGATGTTAGGTTTGTTAAATTTTCAAATTTATTTATTTATTTATAGTTAATTAAAACGGTACAAACACTAATTACAATAATTAACATAGAAACGTTTTGACGACACGGTTGGTGCAGTGGCTGAGCGATTGACTGGTGCGCCGCGTGTCGTGGGTTCGATTCCCACACAGGTAGTTGTTCCGGGTCTGGCTGTTTGTGTATGTGAGTTTAAATGTTTGTAAACGCACCCATGATACAGGAGAAATTCCTAGTGTGGGGCAACATTTTTAAAAAAAGAAAGAAAAAAAAAATACTTATATATATTGTGTAGAGTGTGCTGGAGAATAAATATCAAAACGTAAAATTACTGAATAATAATCTAGAACTGATCTGTAAAAATAATAAAAACTGCTATTTCTTACATACTCACAGCAATACTTGTCATAAATTGAACGTTCTGATTGACACAATTGACTACAATAAGAAATATCTTAACTTCAGTAAAGATCAAACTGTTCTGCCGAAATGCTCCGAATTGCCCACATATTACTCAAAATACCCCGACATAAAGAGTACTTACCGACCAAAACTTTTACGACACGGTTGGCGCAGTGGCTGAGTGATCGACTGCTGCGTCGCGTGTCGTGGGTTCGATTCCCGCACGGAACAAATTTTATGAAAACACCCCCAACAATACCTTTTTTCGCAGATACTAGTGATGCTCTGCCTTCACCTAAAACGCACTGCGATCAACTTCTAAAACACACAAATGATAATGAGTTAAGTAAGATAACAGACGTAAATACCATTGACGTACTCGTATCTAAAAATGGTCACTCATTAAATGTCTTTCACCAAAATATTGCAGGCTTTAGAAGCAAAAAAGAACTGCTAGAAATTGCAATCGACACGTTCCTAAATAAAGGTTTGTTTATTGATGTAGTGTGCCTAACGGAGAGCTTTATTAAAGCGGGTGAGGAGAGTAGCGTTGCCTTAAATGACTACAAATTAGGAGACTGGTACTCAAGAAAGAACAAAAAGTGAGGTGGTGTTTGTATATTCTGCCTAAAACACATTGAGTACAAAATAAGGACCCAACTGAAAAAATATGCGTCTGAAAATGATTTTGAGTGTTGCGGAATCGAACTCATATCATATAACATTGTAATAATAGCCTGATATCGTACGCCAAGCTTAAACCCCTTTGTATTCCTACGTAATTTAGAAGTTATGATATGCAACCTTCGAAATAAATCTAAGAAACAATTAGTGATAGTAGGTGATCTTAACATTGATATTTTGGGGAAAAAAACCGATAGAAATAAAAAATGCTCAGACGAATTAACAAGGATTGTAAATAATTTCGGTCTTTAATTACAGATAAAACAACCAACAAGAAGGAATTCATGTTTGGACCAAATAATAAATAACTGTAAGGATGCAATATGCGAAGTTATTCCACTGGGACTGTCAGATCACGAAACAACTCAGATGATATCCATAAAAATAGACAATAAAGTTCCACCTCTACGCTTTCGTACAATTCGTCGTAAAATTTTAGCGCCGAAAATAAAGAAAAATTCTTTGACTGTTTATCAAATTTAAAATGGGCTGACATATTTTCTGATCAAGAAGCTAATAGTGCGTTTACTAACTTTCATGATTTACTAGTCGTATTTTTTGACTTATGCTTTCCTAAAATTGAGATCAAAATCAACCAAGTGAAAAAATATACGAAGTGGATTTGTAAATTATTGGTATATGGTATTAAAAAATCAACTAAAACTAAAAGAGACTTGCGTTTTAAATACTACTTCACACCTGATAAAGGCAATAAACTGAAATACCTAAATTATAATAAATTACTTAAAAAATGTATACAAAAAGCACAAAAAATTCATAATACAAATTACATAACTAGAGCTAAAAATAAATGCAATGTATCATGGGACTTAATAAAATATAATTCCAATAATGATACTCAAATTCAGGAACTAAACATTAAGGAGATAGAAACTGAAACCGGACAATTAACCAGCCCCACGGACATTGATAATTATATGAATGACTATTGTATCAATTTGACGAACAACGATGACGAAATACAAAAAGTAATAAAATCACTCAGGGATACAAATTCAACGGGTTATGATGAAATACCTACTATAGTTATAAAATGCATACCCCGTATTATTACCCCGGTACTAGTACACATAATAAATTTATCATCAGTCACGGGAGTGTTTACTGATAAATTAAAAATTACAACTATTAAACCAATACATATAAAAGGAAATAAAAAACTTGTTGATAATTACAGACCGATAGCCCTATTGCCTATACTAGCAAAAATGTATAAAAAGGTCATGCATGCGAGATTAATAAATTTTACCGATAAGTTCCAAATTTTAAATCATAAACAACGTGGATTCCAAAAAAGAAAATCGACAAAATTCCGACAACTGTTGTATTTTTTGACATGTCAAAAGCCTTTGACTTTGTTTCACATGAGTTACTGCTTAAGAAATGTGATAAATATGGAATCCGCGGAAAAGCAAACGAAAGGCTACAAAGCTACCTTACAAACAGATCGCAAGTTGTAGAAATTATTGTGGATAAACTCGATCAAAATGGGGAACAGAAAATTAATTCCAAATTAAGCTACAACCACACAGGCGTTCCACAGGGCAGTATTTTAGCCCCTCCATTGTTTCTACTATACATCAATGACCTGTCAAAAGTAACTGACCATCCCTGCATACTCTTTGCAGACGATGTGTCCGTAATCATCCCTAAAACTACAGACAACTATAATGAGGAAATAGATAGTACCGTAAGCAAAATAATAACTTGGATGGAAAAGAATAACCTTAAACCTAATATAGATAAAACCAAATATGTACAATTTTCTTACAAAAACTGGAATAAAATTGATCAAAACATCACTTACAAAGATAAACAAATAGAACAAACAGATAGTATGAATTTTCATGGGATAGTTCTAGATGAGAGGTGTTCCTGGCTTGGTCATATTGATATGATATGTGGAAGACTCAGTAAGTTTGCTTATGCTCTATGGCGTTTATCTAATCCAACAAATAGACAAGCCACACTGCAAGCTTATTAATGTAATTGTATCTAACTATAACAAAAATTTGCATGCCACTATGTTAAGATTAAATATGTTAAGCTACTAATATTACCTACCATTTTAAGATCTTTTGTAATCATATTGTACTGAAAAAAAATCTTTGACTTTGACTTTGATTTTATGTAGTAAAACGCACCATCAAAGTTTAACTACTTATCACTCATCAGTGTTGAATGTAAGGAAAACCTAATGCATGTGCGCATCATCTTAGATATAGTTGTAATGTGACCTGGTGGCCATCATAATAAAAGTCTGGAACGTGACCCACGTAACGTTGAAACAATATTACATTGTTTAAGCTTTGATAACCTGATAATCGATAATTTGTTTACAAGATCAGGTCTTTATAAAACGCAGATATCATTATGGGAAAATCCTTAATTATTTTTGGCAAATGAGAACGGAAGAAGTAACATAATAAAGATAAAATATCAATTAAAACAATACGTAAATAGGATAATATAATAAACACATTTAGATGGCGACGGAGATTTCAATGTAAATGATGATAAATTGGAACATTTAACATCTATTAATCAAAATAATCATATAATAATAGATAGAAATCAGCAAAGATCAAGAGACGCTTTGATGTATGACGCATTGTTCCGGGACACTACGCATCTATCTTAGACGCATGTTGTGTCTCTTGCATCGTTGAAACTGCGGTAAAGCTTTCGACAGCCTCGGTCATCATGGCCTATCCTACTGCATAAGCGCAGGCTGCATAGCACGGTAAGCCAGCATCAATGATATTATTCGTCCAGCTGTTGCCACCAATGCAACTCTTGGTGCCCAACCAACGCATAAGGCACTTCACACTTCAGGAACGCAAAGTTGCTCTTCTCTTAGGACTAGACTAGACTTTCTTCACACTAAGAATATCTTTTGTATCGTGGGTACGTTCACGAACATTCAACTCACATACACAAACAGCCAGACCCGGAACAACTATCTGTAGGCCATACAAATATTGCATTAGCAGCCAATCGCTCAGCCACTGCGCCTACCGTGTCGTCTCTTGTATAGCAATGGTACTACCCAACCATCGTCTCCTATCAGAGATCTCCTAGACGATGGGAACAGTCCTGACGGCATGACGAGATGTCCTCTGATGTGATACGCAACATGTGTCGATGCTATTAGTTCATCTCATGCTTTAACGCCGATTGCATCTGCTGAGGCCCTTGACGCAGCGCTAATACTGAACCTTCATTGGTCATACCAGTATTCAGCCGTTTGGGTTCATGGTACATGACTGCGCGTCTCCTTTTAAGGAGATATATCGCGGATTGTAGACTTTAAGTGACAAGAGGGCTGGCTCGTTCTTTGGCTTAAGAACTAGCATTACAATCTATCGTGTTAATGCTGCCAGTCTTCTGGACACATTTCCAGAGTCTGCGATGAGAACATTTTAACGCTTTAGACTTTGGTTTTATTTAGTAAGTATTCCTCATTTTTTTTTTTTAAATATTTGTAGGATATGTTTATGCAGTTCACTTCATGTATGTTATCTCTTATTTAATCAATATTAAAATAACAAAAACAAACATAAGATAAAGATGGCATTTAGCGAATGTAGATAAGATTACCCGATCAGTTCTTAACTTATTTGACATATAAAGTAACAACACGTATCCCGGAAGAAATATAAAGAACGGGAAATTATTTAGAAACCAAATTGCACACAACTTCAATAAGCATCTACTTAAAAGCAGGTACCTACTTAAAATTCAATCATCACATCCCACTTACATTTCCCAAAAAGAAGTACAACTCGTAGGCGTCACTCTAGTTTACATCAACAAACCTGAGATAAAAGGAAGATCCAATAGATCAAAGTTCATGTAATTCGGACCTGCAAGTTCGATAGTGCTTGTAAATCATCTTGAAACTTGTTACTCAACAAAAAACGACCCTCAGTGAAATGTGGACCAAACATTCTTAATATTAGCTGCAAAATCTATCTAAATTGAACGGGTTTACGACTCTTTCTACACTTATTTTTTAACTATGAAAAATCTTACACACTCACACCCTCACAATATGCTTAAAAAGCTACTTATATAGTTTTCTCGGCAAGTATTAATATATACCAGTCAACATTTGATCGTGTTAGCTTTGCACATCTTCTTCAGATAAACTGTTACTATGATAAGTCTCACACTCCCATGTGAACATAATTTTCTTAAAACGGGAACCAAAGTTTTCTTTTCTTGTATTAAAATAAAGAATTCGTCGGTGGCCAGTCAGTGTTAATCATTGCGCCTCATGAGTCACGAAATCTTTTTAAAAGCATACATTCCCAAACATGTTCGTAAACCATTATCCCTATCAATATTCAGATCCAAGATATAAGGTTACAATTTCTTTACCTGACAGTCCTTTCCTGAGACAAATAGCTGTGAAAACATTCCAGGTGTAAAACCGTTGACTAATTCCAAGCTCTAGCCTCCATTCAACAATTAAACGCCTATTCCAAAGCCATTATCACATGTCCAAAGGTACTAAGAAGGAACAAAAACTGTAATTTAATTTTTAACCGTCGCTTGAGTGCCGGAATCATGATGAATAATGATGTTTGTGCGTGCTATTCTGATGAGGAAGTGTTCGGATTTTAAGCCTCATAAGTACTGAGGGCCAATTTTGGCGCACTAACATTTTGTCCTGCGTTAGTTATGAACTTATGATCTTGGATTGGTCCTTATTTTGGTTGGCTATAACTGACCATTGACTTGTTCCATTTCCAAATCTATATCAACAGCTGCAAGCAAGAAGTTCCTAACACTAATAAAACACCTGGCATCATCATCAGGCCCGATTTTGATATCGTTTAATGCACATATGAGTGAGATAGCAATATCACTTTTTTATATTCATATGTATTCATATGCAGTCAGATACAGTAGGGACAATTTAGAATCAGTTACCTATCTTGCCAGTACTCTTCGCAAAGTGCCGGAATATTCAATGAATAATTATTCTAATACGTGCTCTGTAGCAGGGTTATAATCAGATTCTTTGGTGTCAGTAATGATTGTGTCACGAGCCGTATCATTATCGTATCAATGTTATTAACCTGACACTGCACTTAAAGATAAACTACATGGAGAATAGCTACGTTTTCGTTTTCAGAACAGGTGGAGGGTTAATAAGTATACGGTTATAGGCATTAAGAATCATCATCTGCCTAGTCTTTTCTCAACTAAGTTGTGGTCTTCTTCCAGTCAATCCGGATGAAGCTGAATGCCAGTCTTTTACATGGATCGACTGCCTATCTGACCCCCACAACGCAGTTACTGGGCAACACGATACCCCTTGGTAATATTGGTTGTCAGACTTTCGGGTTTCTACAAATGACAACCGAGACCAGCGGCTTAGTGTGATTTCCGAGGTACGGAGGAGTCTCGATATGTTACGAACGGTCACCCATCCATCGACTGACTTCGGCAAGCATAGCTTAACCTTCGATCAACCCGTGCGCTGTTTTTATTTGGTTTTTATAAGCATTAAGAATATCTAAGATAAATCAAGTTCTAGTAAGGATCCCAGTCTCAATCCAAGTTAACGTCTGTAACGCGTGAGAGCGCGCTGACTCACTGAGGAAACACTTCAGCTATGAAGGCTAATATTGAGCCAACGATTTGTGAGTCGCTGATCGTCAGCTCTTCAGTACCCTTAAATGATATTCTGAATATGCGACTCATTAGGTAGCGGGTTCGATTCCCGCCATGGGACAAAAGTTTGTACGATCTACAAAAAATTGTTCCGGGTGTTCTGGGTATCTGCTATGTATAAAAAATATCTATCTATGTAATGTATTGTATTAAGTATATCAGTCATCTAGTACCCATAACACAAGCTCTGCTTAGCTTGGGGCTAGACGATGCTGTGTGGATTGTCGAGCATTATTTATTTATTTGTCTGTTTTATACTATATAGGTATTTTCAACCTCGTTCGGTCAGATTGTACGTGCCTCGCCAGATATAGTTCTAATGGCAATTTCGAGAGGTTATTAGCCTGATACGCAAATTAATTTTGTTGATTAGGTGTCTGCGATGTTTCTGTCACGTCTGTTATCAATAATTTGACAATTTAAGGTGTATTAGAAGATAAGGCAAACTCGTTAGCTAAAGTCTAATGACTTAGGTCATTTGCGGGCTTAATTGCACGTAGTCCAGTAACTACGTGACCTAGGAAACGATGGATGGATTGTGTAAAAGATGATATGGCTAGGAAGGAGGTGGCTTCTGAGATGACGGCAAATAGAAATGTATGGAAGAAGAAGACATGCTGCGCCGACCCCAAATAAATTGCGATAAGGGCAAGAGGATGATCATGAGTCCAGTAACTACGTGTTGAACTATAACATAAGATGCAGCATTTATGATTCATTATTTCGTGGATGCGTTAGTTGTGATAATATGAGGAAATTTTAAAGTGCGACTCATATCATATCATTACAATGAATTTCATGCAATCATCAATTTATTTTTGTCGGTGGCTCCAGAAATAACAAAGCTCTTTATTGTTAATACTAGGTTAGATTAGCAATGTTTAACAAGGACCCTAAAGGTATATACGCTAGCTACCCGCCAGACTTATATTCTAATACCACAGCCACATAACGATCTCTTTCTTCTCAACATTATTCATCATCGTCATCTTCCTGCCCTTGTCCCTATTTAATTGGGGACGTCGTAGCATTTCTTCATCTTCTTCAATTTGCCGTCATCTCAAAAGTGACCTCCTTCCCAGCCATATCATTTTTCACACAATCCATCCATAGTTTCTTTAGTCTCACTCTACTCTTGTAACCCTCCACATTCATACTCAAAACTTTCCTCGCAACATGATCCCCATTTTGTGAGTATTAATTTTATTACTCTACATACATTACTATAATCCTATAAGGAAACATCTTCACCATTAGCCTTTTTAACTTTAATACATATCTCATAAGAGCTCAGCTCTATTTTAAGTAAGTAAGCCCCGCTTAGCTTAGCTTACCATACTCGTTGCTCTTATGCCTAATATTCTTCCGTATTGTGTGGTCCGTCATACTTTCAATAGCACAGTTCTATAATTGTTTTATGATTGGCGGGTGCCGCAAAATCATCGCCATTGACAGCTGATACACCTCAAATTATATTCCAGTTAAATTATTATGAGTCATGGTTAATTTTATTGAGATTGATTCTCGGAACTTTTGTCTAGTTGATTACAGCTTCTACCATTCTGTCCCTGAATCTACAAGACGATATATACAAAACTATTATGGAGAATTGTTTCTGATTTATATTTTTTGGAACAGAGCAGTGTCGATGGTGGCAGCCAGATGAGTTACCGAGGAACAAGTTCAATGACGTCTTATCGGAGAGGCCTATTTACAGCAGCGGATTGCCATAGGGTGATGATGAACTGATTAAAGATTGAAATACAGTGTCCTCCGTGTGCTCAGGAAAGCTATGCTATTACGTTTATACTCAAAGACTCCATATTTTTGACGACACGGTTGGCGCGGTGGTTGAGCCATCGGCTGCTGCGCCGCGTGTTGCGGGTTCGATCCCCACACGGAACAAATATTTGTATGACCTACAGGTAGTTGTTCCGGGTCTGGCTGTTTGTGTATGTGAGTTTAAATGTTTGTAAACGCACCCACGATACAGGAGAAATTCCTAGTGTAGGGCAACGTTTCAAAAAAAATAAAAATATTTAAGGGCCTTATTTTATCTATAAAACCACTTACAAATCATTTAACGTTTCTATCTTTGATCCAGGTGTCTGATCACAATTATCTACACGATTAAACTAAATTACATTACGTATTTGATGCTAATGACGTCAACAGAAACATCAGTGCCTATCGTGTACGTACACACGCACTTATCTGTTCCAATTTATTTTAAAACTCATTAGCTCTCTTTTCCTTTTTAATAATGACAAAGATTATAATATGCGATCCATGCCTTTTGAGGTAATATATGCTAATTATTTGTAGTTCACTTTTATCACCATTAAGAGCCTCTCCTATCACCATCAAAAGCCTCAGTCTCCACATTCTTAATGTCCATACTTATGGAAATCATAATGGAGAAAAGACCAACCCCAAATGAATTGGGATAAGGGCCGGAGGTCTGTTTTGACGATGATGAAATATACTTTTCCAATAATGGCTTTAGATGACAGAGAGGAGAGAGAGGCTAATCAGCGCTAATTTGAACAAGTATGTCAAATATAAATGATGATGATTAATAATTAAAATGGTTTCTTATTATGAGAACCTTGTGAAAGCTTAAAAAGTAAATATAAAGAAAAGTATCTCGGAATATGGACTCAACAATTATAGTGCCGATACTCGCGCCAGTTATTGGTGTGATTGCGATGAGTCTCCACCAACACCTTTTTTTTTGTTGTTGAGGGAAACCTTCAAAAGGTGCCTCGGCTTTTGGGGAAAAGACCAGGGAGTGTGAGGTTCTTACCTCACTAAAACCACCCCGGTGATCACCATCAGCACATAAAAGGGGTCCCTCTTAAGAGACCACTCCGGGACCCTCTCTGTGCAACACCAGCTGTTAAGGCACATCCCTGAGGAGACGGTAAAGAGGTTTCTCTACCAACACCTAGAGAAATTATCGTTAACTGTTTAAGTCAAGAGTCAGATGCAGGAGGCGGTCGTCTTAGACACGGCATGGAAGAGGTTCCTCACTCTAGAAACCTTATCACAGTTAGCTTCGATCTTCCCACCTCACTGCAGGCAGACCGCTGTTTATATTTTTGTTTTCAAAAAGCTATTTCTATATTTTTAAATTTTATATAGGTAAAAAGACATGTCAGAAATGATTTTGTACCACTGCTACTGACGGCTGGTCTAAAAACCATTCATTTGTTTCTTGGCTCGCTCAGTACCTCGTTCCTCTTGAAGTAGATTTAGATAATAATATGTTCATAGTAGTATCCTTAAACGTATCAGTGTGTGACTATGGTATTATTACTGTTGACAGTGATTGATGCCAACTAATAGTTAAATAATAGTTTTTATACATTTGTCATAACGTTTTTGATTCTAGGAAGTATTGGAGGCAAAATGTCAAGGGCGTTGATAATTTTAAGACACGTATCAACAGCTATTCAATTATTTGTATTGAGAGGTGTAATTGTATTCCAATTTTAAACTTTGAACTGTCTCTAACGACTTTAATTTTTGTTTATCATTCTTTATTCGAACACGATCGTTATTTTTCTTAAAATGATGGATTACCATTACCAGTAAGTCTCGGTTCTTGCTTTTCTTTCGAGATCCTAATGGCGTCTAAGTCTAACGTAAAATGGCTGTAGGTTCAGAGGCTGGTAAGTCTGAAAACATGTCATCATACATTTTATAAAATCTGATAATGCTTGAAAGAGAACAATAGGAAAATTTGGTTGTAGCTGCTCTATAGGTATCGTCGTGTCGTCCAAAGGTAAATCGGTGTCAAAATATCCCATGACATGAACCTTTTTAAATTGAGCCTTTTCGCATATAGGTTGTCAAGTACTCATTAAATACTAAAGATACATCGTATAAATGGAACGCGGCGTTCTTTTTTCGAAAGGCAACGTTCGCCGTTCCCGCCCTCGAACGCGATTGGCCGATAGCCGCGTACGTGTTGATGCGTTTGCGCTGATAAAGCGACTGTTTTGTAACATAGCGAGCTTTGCGTGTGTTATGGGGAAATAAATGCCTTTCGTTTTAGAAAACCATAAACCTTTTTGGGATAGGAACCAAATCGGTACCTATCAAAATTAAGAAGGCCACCAACGAAAGGAATATTAGGTGTTTAAGGCAAATGTGAGGAAGAATCCGGGAGGAGACGCGCTTGAAAGACATACACTGACCATTTTGGTGATGTTCATAAAAAAGGTCAGGTGTGTAGTACTCGTATAGAGTGTGCACGAGACCTGAGTGCCTAGCAGGAATGCTTGACGTAAACATAACTTCAATTCGATCGAGATTTCAAATTGGAAATAGCTAAATTCCTGCAAGCAGAATTTGTAACATAACATAAAGATAACAAAACGCAACAGTTATCCCTGAAGGGTGTGTCCCTTATTAGTATCACCTATATAGGTAGATATGAATGAAGTCTCGAGAAAATAAAATATAAACGAATATAGGTATTCAATTTAATATTTTTTTGAATTTACGTCAAGAATTTCTGCTAGGTATCTAATAAGGTATTAGATATCTCTGTGCCTAGCAGAAATTCTTGACGTAAATTCTTATTACGATTTAAACGAGCAATTCTTATTTATATATGTATGTATATATGTGTATAATCTGAATCTCGGAAACGGCTCCAACGTTTTTCATGAAATATAGTATGCAGGGAGTTTCGGGGACGATAAATCGATCTAGCTTGCTTTCATTGATAGAAAACGTCGTTTTATCCGAGCAAAGCTCGGTCGTCCAGGTACTATAAACGTAAAAGAAGCAAAAGTAGTATGTGAGGGTCGTAGCAGGTGGCGTTCTCTTGTTTCTCCTTACCCCCATATTAAAAAGGCGTGAGTTTATGTATGTAAATTATAAGAAATTCATGATGAAAGTCATGATGGCCCAGTGGTTTAGGCCTCGCCTTTTGTGCAAGTGATTATGGGTTCAAACCTGGGCAAGTACCAATGTGACTTTTTCAATTCACATGTACTTTCTAATTTTATCTTGGACATCAATGGCATCGGTGGAAACCTGGACTTAAAATTAATATAAGTCTGAAATCGCCAACCCGTCTTGAGCAAGCGTGGTGATTAATGCTCGTGCCTTCTCTGTATGAGAAGAGGCTTTTGCCCTGCAGTGCGACAGTAACAGGCTGGCAGTATTATTATATTATTTACCCTCGTCAATACCCATGACACCTCTTAACAAATAAAACGCAATGAGTATACAAATAGTAATAATTTATTTCTTACATCTATATTTACAGGATTTAATATAATTTATAAACCTAAATAAATTAAGTACTATGAACTACTATCACGGTTTATCTCTTCGTACTAATCTCAGATATATCCTTTCATTTGGGGTAAGCAGCAGTCGCATCGGTGTATATGTAATTTTGTCCACAGTATTCTTGGTACACTCAACGCGGTACTTGGAAAACACCTTCGCCATACAAATTCCGAACTGAAGCTGTGCAAATCTTGATCCTGTAAGAGAAATCTTTCATGAAAAGATGTTATGAGCAACAGACCATCACACCCGTATTTTTTTTTTTTTTTTTTTTTTTTTTTTTTTTTTACCGAATGTATGTGTATTTCGTACAGTACACCCGCATTTCGTCGGTTATGTCTAGTCCCATTTAGTTGGCGAGCCTATTGCCAACAACCGATCACAAATACAGACTCCAGACTGCTAACTAAGAAATTCCAGATAGAAAAACTCAATGACACTTTGTCTGACCTGGGAATCAAACCCAATGCCTTATGCACAGCAGTAGTTGCCATCAATCGGACACAAATACAGACTCCAGGCTGCTAACTAAGAAATTCCAGATAGAAAAACTCAATGACACTTTGTTCGACCTAGGATTCGAATCCAGTGCATGCACAGCAGTAGAGCTTGCAACCACTACATCAACAAGACCGTCGTAACCTTCTGGCTTATTTATTAGACTCAACATATCACCTTCAGTAACAGTTTATTAAATCAATCTACTCAGTGAATCGCTATCAGTGCTGGGCTTAAGCCTCTCCCAAGTTGTGCCATAACACCAAGCTTTTCACCTTTCACAGCAGGTCTGAACCGGCTGCTACAGTTGATAAGCATACGACAAAATTATTATTATCTGAAACCCACGGATAGGCTTTTATACAACATGTAACGTAATTAACGCACACCCTCAGACACTCCAATTAGTATATTATGTTATAATCATAATATATACACTGAATTTTTAGTTTAACATGTTTAAGCATTAATTATTTATTTATTTAGTTATACTAATTCTACTAATGTTTCTTTATTTTGTATTGAATGTCGGAATTTGTATTGATACAAATAAAACTGCAGTTTTAGAAGTCTTATAGTTTTGAGTCACGGTTTATTTCAGTTTGTTTTGACTGTTCAGGTGTAGTGTGACTGTAATTTACGTAGTTTTAATTATTTTTTGGATAAAAAAATACCAATATTAAAAATTATAGAAATCTATTCAGTAAATGATTCTGATCAAACTACTTTCAGGATGTGCGTTAACTATGTTACATATTGTATAGATTAGATAAAATAAATATTTCAGGTGTACTCACCAAGACAGCTTCTAGGCCCGAGTCCAAACGACACCATAGCGCAAGGATGTCGCTCTCTGACGTTTTCCGGAGAAAATCTTTCAGGTTTGAACTTTTCAGGTTCAGGATAGTACTTCTCATCATGCTGAATGCCATACGGAGAAATCGCTACTATAGTATTTTTGCTAATGACGATGTCCGTTCCATCCAACTTTATATCCCGACCAACATTTCTGGCAACTGAGTTCGTTAGTGGATGCATTCGAAGCGTCTCATCGAAAACCATCTGCAGATATTTCATTTCTTTCAGTGCTTCGTAAGAGAATTTACCATCATGTTTCCGTAGGACGTCATCAATTTCTTGTATCAATATTTCTTGCGCATCAGGATTTTTTGCCAAATGAAACATTGCGTAAGTAGCCAGTAATGAATTGTTTCCATAACCAGCAAAATAAAATATAAACACTTGTGCCGCTAAAACGTCGTCTGTTACTTCCAGCCACAGTTCTTTGTCACCTTCATTTGTCTTCCCAGAGCTGACATTGGCTTCTCTTCTTAAACTCATCAATACATCCATTGTTCTATTTTGATCCGTCTTCGGAACAGCGTCCAGACCAGCACCGGCTTGAATTACTTGTTTACAAAAATTTGCCACATTATCTGGGAAAATTGACAAATTATATTTTGACAAAGTACCAGGGAAGAGTAACTCCAGTTCAAGAAAATAGCTTGGCGTTTGGATTCCTGCGTCCATCAGATCACACAGATCGTTATCGTCATTGTAAGGGTCCACGTCTATACCAAATGCACCCATCATTATCGAGTCGACTCCATATTTTCTAAAAACCGGTAACACGTTTATTTCGGATTCCTTCAAAGTGGCATTTTCTATATATTCAATGAACTTGTCTGCTCGACCGGCAAGAACAGGAAAATTTGCCTTGAACTTGCTAGAAGTAAACACTGTCGTTAAATGTTTCCTTAAAATTTTCATCACTGTGACATCGGAATGAAAGAGGTTGTCTCCCAACCGTTCCTTACTGTAATACAATCCACGATCGGGAAAAGAATCGAAATCCTTAATGAGCACTTGTTTCACTATATCAAGATCACGAATCAGCAAAGTTGGCGACATCATTCTGTACAAGCCAATGACTTTCTCATTGGGATATTGCTCGTAGAGTTCACTGTACAGCACACCAACGTGCTTCCTCCTGAAGAAGACATCGATGACGTTGCCAAAGAAGGGGATAGGAGTTGGCCCTTTCACATTTATTCTCTTCCAATAATTGTATGTTCTGGTGAAGTAATAGTAAAGGCAAGAAACGATGGTAATAAATGTTGCTAAATATGTTAACATTTTTGTAGCTTTGTATTGTCACCGTGGTTAATTCGTTAATGATGAGAAACGAGCCGGCCAAAATGTTATATATATCAATGTTAGGCCTGCGACACGCCAGTGCACTGATAACATACACAATCTGTATGAGTCAATTTTCTTACGCATAGCCTAGTCGTGCGATTATGCATGTATTCGAATGATATAATCTCCTCTCAGCCGTTATTAGATTGAACCTAATATGCTCATTTGCGTTTAATATTTTTAGTTTGTTTTTGACAGGGGATACAATATTATTTTCTTTGGATCGAGTCACGCCTCCTCTTGTCTCCTGTTAAGCAGGTTGTAGTTGGCCTGCATTCTTGACTTCCTCTACATTATCTTCAGATATACGCATCTTTTTCAAAAAGATGAGTAATCTTTATCGATACAAGTCCGATCAGTATCGTTCCGATTACAAGATATAATCCTGTATTGACATGCTCTTGGATTTCCCACAAAAGATTGTTTGTGCCTACTGCGGCACTGTAATTACGCGATATGAATTGAAACTGAAAAACACAATCACTACACTGAAATCACGTCCGTATCATTAGAATTAGTTTTAGTGTATATTTATTGAATAAATTACTAACAAGTAATAAAATATAATCACGGCTATCTTTATCAGATTTTTTGCCAGAACTGTTTTCTGCGTCACTAGATATTACGCGTAGCGTTATCTTTTAAAGCTATTCCAATTTGGAAAGATCAAACCTGTCAATTTAAGGTGACGACCTGCTTTACTTAGTTTTTTTTTGGCATTTTTGGTTCCCATACTCCTCTCTCTCTCTCTCTAAAAAGGAGAAGATTAATGAAACAATGGGATCTTTCCTGCAGTCTTCTATGGATCTGAAGTAGGTATTGTGCCAAAAATTATTTTTAATTTTGAGGACTAAAAGAAAGTCACATGGTGTCAAATTGGCTCTATATGGAGAGAGGAGGAGAATAACAGGTGTGCTGTCCAGAAAGTGAAGTTTTAATTGACATCAGAACCGGCCAGTGTCCCATAGAAAAAAAATGTTTGTTACAAAACTTTCTGAGTGCCCTATTGTTTAAGTAATTTAATAAACTGCTTCCTCTTCTACCGCTTTCCATAAGGTGAGATAGAGGTCTACTATACTAACATTACTTTTCTTTTTTTATCAGTGTAGTAGCATTCGTCATATTATTTTTAGTTTTCGTATTTTTGCGTACATTTCGTCACATATCATTACCGTCTAAGCCATTACGGGCTTTGAGTATATCATTTAAATCATAACAGGTATTAAAAGATAAAAATGATTATATGCGATATTTAGGTACTTCATCGTAATCGTAATACACTCATAATTCATGTTTTACACAATTTACTATAAATATTGCGATATCTCACTTCATTTTGGAAATTGGAAGTCTAGATCGTCATTTTTTTTTGAAACAGGAAAAAATAACAAATAAAATGGTGTCGGTATTTTAGAACGCAGAAATCGTATCAAAATGATTGATTGGGTTGTAAATTTATAATTGTGATTTTTGTGACACACATTTGACTTTCGATCAGCTAGATTTTGTAGTCGCAAACACTCAAATCGTTTACGTACATTGGTGTATTTAAGTTATTTTGTGTTTTGGCAATCGGCGCACATTCTATTACATGGGACTATGGGTGTACTGTAATACACCTCTGCCCAATCCTTGGGGAATACAGGTATTCCCCCAAGGATTGGGCAGAAGCTGATGTTATGTATATTCGATGTAGGTTTTTTATTCACAGTTTATAATATATTATGTGGTATATCAATTCATACACGAAATATTTTAAGACGTCCTTGTACTTATGAATATGTTGTATACTACACTCTAGTGACCAACTACGATACAAGAGGAAGTAAGTACTTAATCTGGTATAGATTTCAACGTTTCTCTCTCTCTCTCTCTCTCTCCTCCATATTATTACGTTTCGAGTATATTCAGAAGCACTTTTAAAAAATCCCGAAAACAAATGCGCATCGTATAAAAAACATAATTTAGCTGCACGTGAATTCAAACTCGATCATTTTGTTTAAATACTTACTTGTTTTGGTTACAAAATTGCTTTTTCTATCTCTGGTACTTACACAATTTTTATCTTTGACTTTGAACACAGTAGGTACATAGGAAGTGCCCTTACTCATAACCATTTTGATAACCGCGACGAATCACAACTGTAATCACATCTATGAACTCCGCATCCAAAAAATTACCATCAAATAAAATCGCCGAAAAAACTGTGTATCAAATTGGATATACCAAAGACACCGGTATCATTATGAAGAAGTTAAATGTCAGAAGAGGTTCGGTATATCTAATTAAGGTTTGATTTATGATGGGCCAAGTGGGAGCAATTATTTCGGGACTATTAAGCAGGGTGCTAGAAACTGGGAACTTTGCTAGTATGATTTTGGTGATATTTCAAAGGATTATGAAGGTCTACGCTAAGATTGGTGTCAAAGGACAGAATGGTAAATGTTGTAATCATTTTGATTATGATAAAACATGTGTCATGATGGCCCAGTGGTTTAGGCCTCGCCTCTTGTGCACGAGGTTGTGGGTTAAAACCTGGGCAAGTTCCAATGTGACTTTTTCAATTCATATGTACTTTCTAAGTTTATCTTGGACATCACTGACATCGGTGAAGAAAGTCTGAAAGAGGCGCCTGTGATCGAGAAGTTGTGTTTAAATCGCTTGTCATGGTATGGGCATGTGATGCGAAGGAATGAGGACCATGTTGTGAGGAAAGTTTTGAGTATGAATGTGCAGGGTTACATGAGTAGAAGAAGACCAAAGAAAAGATGGATTGTGTGATAGATGATATGGCAAGAAACGAGGTGACCCTTGAGATGACGGCAAATAGAGATATATGGAAGAAGTAAACATGCTGCGCCGACCCCAAATAAATTGGGATAAGGGCAGGAGGATGATGATCACTGACATCGATGAAATAAAACATCGTGTGAAAACCTGGACTTACATAATTAATATAAGTCTGAAATCGCCAACCCGTCTTGAGCAAGCGTGGTGATTAATGCTCGTGCCTTCTCTGTATGAGAAGAGGCCTTTGCCTTGCAATGGGAAAGTAATAGGCTGGTACTTTACTTTACTTTTACTTTATGATAGAACATACATGACATACCAACACCCCTCCATTCCTGGAATAGCTCATTCAGCAGCTGATAGTCAGTCAGATAACCAGTGATATCTAAGGGTATTATGTTACTCAGTAAGTAAGTAAATTGGACGTATTTTTTACAGATTGAGACTAAGATAAGAATCAGAACGATCTTAAAAAATCAGTAATTACCCCTCAAGTAGACAAGTATACAATAGACCCCTCGAATCAGAAGACAACCCAGTTATCCTGCCAATATACCTGTAGCAAAATCTTTTATATTTTTATTTCTCTGATTAATCAAGTAGATTTTGTGAATCTAACTTTTCAACATAACTTTTTCAACAGTCAAGAACTACTACTAAACTCAAAATATGGTCACACCACAAAACATATGGCAGATGATTACGTAACATGCAATTCTAAATTCCATATGCCACAGATCTGCTACTTTATAGCCTGTTATGGCTATAAATGGCACAAGCCCCAACCGATCATTATGGACTTAGCAGAACTCTCTACTGTTTTTTGAAGTAACAAAAAGCCAGATAAGTGAGGGTCAAAATAGTTTTTATCGTGCTTTTTAACAGGACTTTTCGATAGAAATAAGCAGATCCTTAATTTGAAATTTAATCTTGATCATTATAAGTAATAAGGGTCAACCTCTCGATTCAATTCTTCATAGAAACTCCGAGTGTCTAATCTGTCTTAAATAAAAAATCTTCAAAATTTAACATTTGTCATTAGTTTAGTACCGCTATTCGATAACAGATGGCATTGTGCCGTGACGTCACGTTTGTAGATCGGGGTGTTAAGATTTTCACGCAAGGTAGGTATGACCTACACGGTACGTTATGTATTAAAGTATGGTCTTACTCTGGACACCCTTGTTTTATTTCTCTGAGAGATATTTTTGGGACATGGTGCACCGAGATTGGTGGATTCTACTTAGACAATTCTGCAAAATATTTCGTCGTTGTCGATTAAAAGCGACAAAATTTACTGCAAATAATATCCGAAAAATATTTACTGTGTGCATATTCAGTCTATATTAAAACAGACGGACTAACACCACAGCCTCGCCATAGGGGTTTTAACAGTTTCGGTACGGTACCCCAAAAACTAAATTTCGGCCGATCTTTAGCTGCAATTTGGTTGCTAAAGAACAAAACACGTGCAATCCTTTCATCGGATGATAATGTATTGCGAAAACTGTTGTTATTTAGAAATCTTGTATTCACAACAATGCTCTTAGCCCGCGGTAAGCTATTGTTACGCTTTATCGATGTGCGCATAACATTTAAACTTGGATGACTGTTACACCGATGAGAGCATTTCGAGCACACTCGATGTGTTAGCCATCTAAGCCTATGAGGTCTACTTCTCCATAGACAGATACAAGCATTACTTTTTTTTCTTTTATGGGACAAGCCCGCCACAGTATTCCCAAACCACTGCAACTCCTGAAAACCAAAATCAACAGTGGTGACCACCAGAAAAGCGTCGAGACAATGAAGCCCGACGAGTCCCGGAGAAACGATTCAACTGTCTTGGATCCCGCAACGAAATTAATCAGAAAAGAACAGCGGAGGAGTTAGAAAAATACATGATTTCCACTTCCCTCCATATCAAGCAGGAGACAGAACAGAGCTAGGCCAATAGCAAGCATTACTTAGCTTAACTCAATTTTAAGTCTCTGGGCCACTATTGAACATACATTACGGTATTTTAATGATAAATCCAACATTTCGTAAAATTCCCACCAGAAAATCCCAAGTATTGATACTGTAAATAAAAAAAATACCAAATAGGCATTAATTACGGAAAAAAGATGCATAAAAATAATTTTATATCGTAATCCAATCGCAAAAATCACATTCATAAATCTCTTATCATTTAACCACAAATTACATGACAGTGTAACAAATGAGAGTATTAAGCGTTCCCACAACGCAGCGACAGGGGACGTCCGTTCGCGCCCGCTGCCGCGGGGCGAATGGCTCTTTTTGCCTTTTTTCCGTACGGGTAGTCGGACAAGCGGACCAAGAATGTGACCGTGTGTAGTGCGATATGAAACGCCGCTGGGCGTAAAGACACTGGTTTTTTGTGTATGGAGCGAATAAATTGCTGTTCTTAATCTCCTCGTGAGATGGTCAATGACTATAGCCCTTGGACATGTTGCATTTGCATGTACTCTCAAAGTGCAATATCAAGGCTGCTTTGGATTTTGCGCTGTTATTTTATTATATTATGTGTAATAAGTGTACTATACCTAAGTACCTACTGTTTATATTTTTGAGGACTGTTTTGAACTTTCTTTAATCATCACTATTGTTACACGGCTGTCCTTACTAGGGTCGATTACCCTAGTAAGGACAGCCGTGTAAAAAAATCTCCCTTACTGTCTAAGATTTTAGCACGGTTGTTTTTACCACGCACCCACTATACAACGGGGCTGTGGCACAACGTTTTCAAAAGTAAAATAAGGCCAAAAACCCAGTAGTTTTTATTTGGTCAGCCGTACACTCTAGGTCTTCTCTATAGTGTAGTTGAGCATACATAATTTTATAATTTAACTGTCTGAGCCCGCGACTTTGCCTCATGGAATTGAACTAAACATGGATATAATTATTTTTGAGCGGGACCGTAACTAATTCGATTCCTAAATAAAAGCCTGAGTTACCCCTTATAACATTAGCTATCTACCCGTGAAAGCCCCGTCGAAATTGGTTCAAAGGTTTCGGAGATTAGCTCAAACAAGCAGATATACCGACAGACAGACAAAAATAGTGTTTTTATGGTATACCTAACTACCGTATATTTTTTCGTATGCATTTAGTTACAAGCTCACACACATACACAAGACACTCCAATTTTATTTATTTGTATCAATTTTCACATTTATTTGCAACAATATATTTTTTTTTTTTTTAAAAAAAAACGTTGCCCCACACTAGGAATTTCTCCTGTGTCGTGGGTGCGTTTTACAAACATTCAATGTCACATACACAAACAGCCAGACCCGGAACAACTACCTGTCGGCCAAACAAATATTTGTTCCGTGCGGGAATCGAACCCACGACACGCAGCGCAGCAGTCAATCGCTCAGCCACTGCGCCAACCGTGCCATATGAGATGTATATGGTGTGGTTATACTTACTTTTATAACTAATAACCCAAAAATAATCGACGTTAGTGCACGCTTGCCTGGTCTTTCATTAGTATTTCATCCTAACGAATTCCCGTACAATTTACATTCATCTCGAACCCTTCCCTTTCAGTTTCAATGGTAGTGCGCCCTTCCCGGTGATTATACGTAAAATCAGTGCCAATTACGTAAGCGCGGCGTCTGCGCAGGTCCAGTAATGATCGCGCGTTCCCACGCTCCGGTGCAATGGGAAGGGGGAACGTGTCGTAGCTTTTAGGAGGTAAGTAGTGAGTAATTTTTGGCGTTGTTCCATAACATCACGGCTTTGTTTCCCTAAACTTAAGGCAGAGGTGTACAAAATTTAAATTTAAAATGACAAGTAAAAGGGTGCGTGCCTTTTGGCACATACATACATGAAAATCCTAGATGAAAAATCACTTTTTTTAGGGGGTTGTGTTTTGTACAGCTTTTTAAAGAAATAGTTAGACGAAATTTTTGTTATTATACATCCAAAACAATGAAAAACAAACAGAAATACTTTTATCTAAACTAATATTAACTACACATAAAGAGGAAAGATTTGATTTTTGTATGTTTTTGAAGTTATACTTCTTTTGGCGCGATGGAGAAAAATGATGAGAGTGAATTTTTACGATGCGCGCGCACACCGACACCTGTATTTAACAGCATGAAGTTAGTTCTAGGTGGTATGAAAATTGACAACTATGTTCAAGTTGTATATTCTAGTATTTTTTGACACTACCGGTAATGTCAAACTATATGTCATGCAAACCTGACCGAAAGAAAGTCATTTCAGCCTTATGGTCTAGCCGGCAATTAAATTACATAACGCCCGCTGGTCGACCATGTTTTTTGAATTTGGAACCTGAACACAAAGTTTGCATAAATCTTTTTAGGTACCGAAGAGAACACATTTGAAAATCGAATTGCTTTTTATTATCTTACTACAGAAGGTGTGTACTGTGTAAAGAGTATTCTTGGGAATAAAGGTGTCTTGGGGTATTTTGAATCCTTTGCTGCATTCAGGATTCTAGTCTTAACTTCATCGATGCGCTCGGTAGTTAACTCTAGAATTCTTCGTTACGCCCGGTATTCATTATGGCGCCCGTCACATAATACACTGATCTGTCCCCTTGGTGCGTAATCTAGTATTTATTTGTATACTGTGATTTATTAAACCGTACAACAGATTTCAAAATATAAATAATTTGCACTAACTTATACTTTTACATTATATTTTTTTTTTCAATAATTGATTTAACGCGTTGAACGCCAAATGACCGACAAACAATACATTTTCTATTGTGTCTCGTTGTTTGGTGTTAATGTAACCACGAGCAAGAATTGCTTGTTGTATTAGGTATTTGTTAAGAAGTATAACTTCTAACGCGTGTACATAAGTACACACACTCTTTTTTTTTTGTTATTGATAAACTCAAAGGGTGCGTGTATGTACGAGTATGAACGCGAGCAAAGCAAAAGGAGTATGTAAAGATCGAAGCGGGTGGCACTCTGTGGTTTCTGCCTACCCCCATGGGGAAAAGGCGTGAGTTTATGTATGTTTGTATGATAAACTCGAAACGTACTTAAGCTACATTATTGAATTAGCTTATTATCAGAGGTTGGAATTAGGTAGAGTTATTTATGTACTTGCATCGAAATGTTGATATTAATATGGATCTTCCCGGGGTTTCCCGGGATTTATAATACAATCCCGTATGGCCAACAATATTACAAATAAAAAATAACAAGAACCTCAGAGATAGATAAGACTTTCGGACATCCGATGTCGGATGGTTTAAATTGTGTAAAATTAAATAACTTTTTTATTTAATAAATCACGGGATTTTACTGGTATTTATAATTAAATAATAATAATTAATTAATTAATCTGCGAAAGACTGCAGGCAGATGATGGATGCGGCAAGCTGTCTTCAGCTTGCCGCTTTGGCTATGTCCAGCAGTGGACTAATATAGCCTGATGATGATGATAATTAATCCCGGAATTTCAGGCATATCCACTTTATTCTTTCCCTGTATGAAATCAGTGTAAGTACATAAATAACTCTACCTAATTCCGACCTCTGCTTATTATTGGTAAAATAGGCTATATTTTATTTTCAAAACTACCTTTTAAAGGGGCTGGAAAGGATGTTAAAGTTCGAAGAGAAAAGTACGAAATCCACGCGGGAAGTGCTAGCTTATTCATGTCTTTCCACCACCCCTATTTCTCAAAGGGTTGAGCAAAGCTGTTCAGTTTTATGTTCATTAACAGGGCAGATATTCGGACTCCAGGCAGGCACCGACAATTTCCTGGTGGTTGTTGTACCTTCACCCGACCCAGAAATCGAACCTAGACAGTTGAGTGTTTTCTGAAACTTGGTGGTCCAAAATCACCCAGCTAACCCACAGTAGGCTGTTCGTCTATTCCTACTCTATCGCCCGTGACTTTTAATCTGTAGGTTTTTGCTAATCATTTTGCTATTAATACCAGCCTGGTACCGTCCCACTGCTGGGCAAAGGCCTCTTCCCATGCTGAGAAGGCACGATCATTATAATTTTACTTGAAATAATGGATTAATACTTTTTACCAATTTAATTGATCCGTCACTTACAAGTCCCACAAAAATCGTCAACACAATTGCAAGTAAAACCGCTTAAGCTGCGCAAACGAAAAGCAAAGATGGCCGAGCTAATTGTCCCTGAGGGAGTCAAGTCTTTGTAAATAGCCGCCGGGCAATTTGCGTATCGGAGGCTACCACGATTACCCGGGATTGTACTCGGTAAGTTCTTACCCACTAATTTTGAAAGCGTCAGCAAAATTATTTTTATGTCACTGAATTTTGTCTACTACTTCATTGGTCTTTTTGACTGCCATATTGGTTCTAGGTCTGATGTCCCTTCTGAGAAGGATTGTTGAGTAACTACCAACGTTATTTTGAGAACTTTATCCGTCTCAATAGAATGAGTTCTAACTTTTGTCCACACCTACGATAAAGTTCTTAATACAATTTTTTTTTTAACAGTAATCAGTTTTTGTACTTGAGAAATTTAAAGTTCGAAATACAAAACCCGGGTCGATTGTTTAAGACGTAACGGTCTTATAAAAAATTGACATCTTTTATTGTGGTTTCAAATAAAAAAACCGGCCAATTGTGAATCAAACATGAAGGATCTCTGAAAAACTGCCATGCCAGTTGTCCTCATCACATGGCCAGTCCACCTCCACTTTCAGGGCCAAAAGTCATGGACACAATGACTATAATTGACTAGCAAAGGTAGACTAGCCTAAGATGTAAATTGAGAAATATGGAGATAAGTAAATACCATGAGAATTATGTAAAGGTAGATAGTCTATCAGATAATGACACTTACGTAGGGGATTCGAAAACTGATAAGATCCTAACAATGATGAATTATTGAAGTCGTCATATAATATCGTAAATATCATCAAAGAGAAATATAGTAAAGTATGTTCTAAAACTGAGATTTCAACAGTGTTTTCTTACCGACCCTACCGTTTGGCCACTAATGTATTCTTATAGATTTGATTGAACAAACTATATCAATGGCTAATTGTATACAGATTCAAAGGCTTCAAGTTCAGATAATAGAAGCACTGGACGACTTTTCCATTATTTTCTATTTCATTCAACTAATGATTTAGTAATTTTATCTAGATTTACTCGTAGACTCATCGGCTACATTGACAAAAGTATTACCTACCTCATAACATTCAGCTTTCATTAAACGGATTTTTGTACTCTCAAATAAGCTGCACAAGATTCATCTAGGGTCATAGTTCTGAGGTCCTTTACAGTTGGTACTTGAGAAAGTAACTGTTTCGCTACTCGTTATGATATTTAATATATTTAGGGCATGTGACATCTTACTTTGACAAAACTTTTTAATGAACGTAATTTCCGGTAGAACATTGATTCACTGGGAGTGTGTAACGTTTCACTGGGAATCTGCAGCCGTATGCATACACAAATGACGGACGAGAACTACTCTTGAAGCATAATCTAACAGTTTCACACTCTATCCAGTTACCCTCTGAACTCATGCGTCTAAGCCTTTTAACGGACATTACTTCAGATACGCTGTTCATAGCATTCAAAAATTCCTCTTCTGACATGTCTAAATCCGCACCATAAACAATGAGTATTTGATGTTAACAATAGGATTAATTCCGATAATTAATCATTTATTTGTTACAGGTAAACCGCCTGTCAGCCAACGGCTATCTGTCTATTTTTTCTTATTCTAAATTTGAATAAGTGTTTATGTCGTAGCTTGCCATAAACTTATAAATATCCATGGAGGTCGGAAGACACTACAGTAAGTTATCAAAGGAGGAAAGTCTCACCAAAAAGTTTTTACAAAGGCTACACATTGTTTGATAGTGTTATACTACTTATAATGTGCAATATAAGATTAATCAAATAAATAAAACATGTGGACTGGTACTAGTCGTGGACATAATATTTACAGCCAGCAAAAAGGGTGCTTTTATCTAAATTTCATAGTAACAGAAGCATGAATAATGTATAAAATAGCGTAAAATTCGTGCTTTTTCTTCAAAAGCTTTCTTTAGCGCCACTTGAAGATTTTACCAACTGAATTTACCACCAACCACTGCATTTATCTTTCAAAATACATCTTTATATAAATGCAATAAAGGCTAAAGTAATCTAGCAATGTTCGGACCACCTGTACAAAACTCTTTGTCATCTCTAGCCAGTTGGGAGGTCCAGTCATCATACCTTGTCATATCTGCCATTGTATTCCAACAATAGATATTGTTCACTGTATCGCAAAGTAATTACATAACTATAGAATAATTGATGCAAAAACGACCGATTGACATTTTAAATTCATGCAGACATTGGATTTAAAGGGTGCCATTTTGTTTTTGCAACAATACGAATAATGAAATGTTTTCGTGTAAACTTTTGTGAGAGAAGAGGCCTTTTTGTAATAGGATTAAAGAAATATTTATATTGGAATTGCTTTGGATTTCAATATTACAATGGCGTGTAATACTAACAATACGAAAATCATGGCGCCGCCGCCGTATGATTGTAGACTTACAATTATAACCTCTTTGGCTCACAATCTATATTCTTCTCTGTCACTAGACTTGTAATTGGCCTACAGTCGTTTTTTTTGGTTTGTTCAGGTTGTTTTAGGAGCCGTCCTGTTTTCCCTGGACATGGCCTGGGTTTTGTAGTGTCCTGGCATCTCCTGGATATTTTTTGAAAAGCGTCCTGGGTTTTTAAAGTGCTCTGATAAAGTCATATACCTAGTTTGCCGCGCGTTCAAATTCAAATCCTAGTTTATGAAATTAGCGACTGGTAACCCCATTTCAGTTGTAACTAAGTGTTCCAAAGGTTAAATAAATAAATAAAAAATAAATAAATAATGCTGGACAATCCACACAGCATCATCTAGCCCCAAGCTAAGCAGAGCTTGTGTTATGGGTACTAGATGACTGATATACTTAATACAATACATTACATAGATAGATATTTTTATTATATATAGCAAATACCCAAAACACCCGGAACAAATATTTGTAGATCGTACAAACATTTGTCCCAAGGCGGGAATCGAACCCGCAACCTCTTGCGTCGCAGGCGGACCTTCGCCCACCGCGCCACATCGGTCGTCAAAATAAAAAATAAAATGGTTAAATAAAATGTTAAATTATAAGCTGTAACTTGTGTTTGACTAAAACTTTCACATTCAAGATTTTTGAAGACTGATGTGGTCGGGATTTCCTAGAATAAAATACTCGAAGAGGGAACAAGAGCTCACTGTCCAGGGTATCTCAGATGGTCTTTTGAGGGAAGAACAAAACTATAGTCATGAGCAAACCTGTCCAGTCAGTGCACGTGTCTACATCCAAAATCAAGGAAAAGGTCACAGTCATTACTGGGGGACTTTACCAAAATTATCAGTAGAAATTAAGTAGGTAGATAGATTTTATCAGTTGACGTGACGTATGCCAATATGAAAGGCGTTGCCATTGGTCACACTGGGTGCGTTTTCCAGGTGTGGCAATTTTTTTTACTGTTTTTCAATTAGTAATTTCTCGGTAACAGCCCAGAGCTTAGGAACTAGGCGCATGACAACTCCGTGCCGATGCCGTGGAATGCATCTCAAGGATTAGGTCCTGCGCTTGATCTCTCCCTGGTCACGTACGATTGCCGACCCATCGAACTATGACGGTAATGGAACAGCTAGTGCTCCTCTGTTTGAGCAAATTTGCGTAGGAACTATAACTATCTTCTGCTGATTTGGCTTTTCTTCCGTTCTTCCGTTCGGTTAAGCAGTAAACAGCCGTCTAATCCTGATTTGCTAGTGGCCCTACCTAAAAAAAAATGGCCTTTCTTCGTTGAGATTGTTCGCCGTAACCGAAATCGGGTCGGGAGTATATTATTAGGTACTTCTTTCTACCATCACTTCTACATCCTGTCTCCTTCCACTACAGCTTAAGGTTTGTCTGCCTTCAAGCAAGACCAGCCCCTGGGCAATCGAAAACACAGTTCGAACGAGCATTAACACCATATTACTTACAAAGGCAAGTAAAATACACTGTAATAAGGTTAAATGTGTTACCGATTTTAATTTAATGATTATAAGAGCGAGACATTACTGCTCACAATGGTTTCCTATACGTATAACATCGGATTCCGACATCTCGACGACTATTAAAACTAAACACCACGTTATTGTAGTTGTTTGGTTAAAGGCACAGGATGCAGCGACATGGAAACCAAGGATTTTACTGTGGGCTAAGGCTTCCCAAAGAAATCTAGGCTAGACTAAGTTTACTGAGGGTGATCCGAAGATGGGTGATAACCCATAATATACTGAGACCCCTCCGTGCTACGGAAGTAAGTTCAAATGTTGGTCTCGACTGTTATTAATTAGCGAGATGGAACCAAGCATTTCACCGTGGCCTTAAGACTTAACAAAGAAATCCCTAGGCTACGCTTGCCGAGGTTGTTCCGAAGATGGGTGAATACCCATAACATACCGAGACCCCTGCGTGCCACGGAAGCACGTTCAACTGTTGGTCTCGACTGTTATTTATGGATCTTTGACAGTCGATACAGGTTGTCATAATCTCGGAAGTCTGTTAAGCTACCAAAGGATACCGTTTTACCCAGTAACTGGGTTGTGGAGGACAGATAAGTCGCACTATGTAAAATCATGATCAGGATCACTACGACAATTGCAATACTGGCCTTGTTTATGATTTAAAACTATATGATTGTTAAGAGAGTTTCCTAATCCCTATTTTCCTTTGGGAACAAGTAAAATTATGTTTTCTAAAAGCTTGGATCCCATTCCAATATTTGATTTACCTACTACGATACTCACAGAACTTCTTCAAGCATCTTCGCACTTGTTATTTTGGCATGACAAATATCCAAACTGGCATATTTTGACATACTAATCTCTTCCAATGCGATAATGTTTGTCAAAAGAACTCTGTGGAACTTTAAACTAGATTGTGAATGACGACAATCAAGTTTAAAGTTTCCGACAAATTGAATTTGACAGCACGGTTGCCGTAGTGGCTGAGCGATTGGCTGCTATGCGTCGCGGGTTCGATTCCTGCAAGAAACCAATATTTATATTACCTACAGGTATTTGTTCCGGGTCTGGCTGTTTGTGTATGTGAATTTAAATGTGTGTAAAGGAGGGTGCGAAAAAGTCCTTGTGTGGTTTTTTTTTTAGCAAAATGTAATTGTAAATTGCTTTCATAATGTGTCTGCTTTATTAAACACCACTTGTCGCAAAAATATGACAAATTATGATAAATATATGGCAATGTCAGTTACTTTAAGCAGAGCCCAAGAAGTAATTTGACTACCAGTTGATCAGCCATGGGTCCGTGGATACTGTTTTAGGTATATGTAAGTATAACGTGTAAAAAACACAATACCCTCTACATCTCTCAGCGTACACCGATATTTACGAGTGTCGGTATCACTGCAACGATCGGGCGTTGGCAAATGATGTTAATTTTCGAGTTTTACAGCGAAACAAAGCAATGGTTATCTGGCGAGGCATCGCTCACGAGTTGCGCCGCGGTATCTAGCGGTAGGAGCTTCGACTTGTGACGTCAAGGCGGTGGGACACAGGGAGAAGTGGCTGGCAATGATTACACAATCTTTTTACCAAAATCAGCAACACTTGGGTAGTGTCCTTAAAAATTCTGTTTGGATTGCTCAAAAATACTGGACACGTATTTTTTCTTTTGTCACCTAAACCAAAAATGACGACGATATAGGGCGTTGATATCGCGCGTGACGTCACGCCGTGCTACACTTTTAACGTAAAAGTGACGTCACAAGCCCCTATTTCTGAACTTTGTTGTACTATATCATTGTCACTTTTTATTGATAAGTATATTGGTAAGCAAAAAATACGTGTCCAATAGTTTTTGGTAATCTAACTGACGGAGCAAATAGACTTAATATATGTTTACCTGGGACGCATCCCTATTGTTTATAAGTATAGGAAGAAAAAAAATACTACTACATTACACTACACAACTTTAGTACAAGGAATTTTTATTTATTACATTATGTTAGTGAAGACAAAGACAGCATGCAGCTGAGATGAGAATGCTAAGGGGGATGTGTGGTATTACGCGAATGGATAGAATAAGAAATGAGTATATAAGAGGAAGTTTGAAAGTGGCGCCTGTGACAGAGAAGTTGTGTGGAAATCGGCTGTCATGGTATGGACACGTGATGCGATGGAATGAGGATCATGGAGACCCAGGAAACGATGGATGGATTGTGTGAAAGTTGATATGGCTAAGAAGGAGGTGACTTCTGAGATGACGGGAAATAGAGATGTATGGAAGAAGAAGACATGCTGCGCCGACCCCAAATGAAATTGGGATAAGGGCAAGAGGATGATGATGTTAGTGAAGACAAAACACAAACTAAAGGTATTATACTACATTTATAACAAAGAAAATGTCGGCAGTTGCACGTTGCGACTGTGGAAATAAGATGATGAAAGAAGAACAGAGACATCCAAACATTCTACCTTAAAATATTCATTTTATTTATTGTTTTCTAAAACAAATCTTTTCGGTCGACAGTCCGGAAAATTGACTTGCCCCGTCCAAAAAGCCGGACATCCCCGGACACCCGGATTCCCGGCAACAGATAAAATATATAAGCTACTACAAGAGATAAATCGACCTCTGACGAAAGGCAGGTGGTGTAGGTAATTAATCAACTGATTAAATATTAGGAAACAAACCATGAAATCTCAGATTAATATGTTACTATAGGTAATCCCTTATAACGGTCGATTCCACCTAATTGACTTTTAGTTAATCTATAGATATACCCTTCACCATACCTAGGCGTGATTGTACCATAATTGTATTTAAGATGACAAATACAACGAACAAAGCCAAGGCGCCTGCTTATCACCGTTCCAGTCTGCTGCAAAAATGATATGGAACATGCCACTTCATGTGACGTCAGTAGCGTCTTTGTCATGACCTTAAAAATGGTTATTTACTAGATTGAAACGTAACCACACCCAAGTTTTGACTCGGGTGTGGTCTAGGCTCCTTACATCATTGGGCCTCATTTCCAGCCATATTATCTCTCACGCAATCCATCGTTTCATTGGGCTTCCTCTACTCATGTAACCGTCCACATTAATACTCAAAACTTTCTTCACAAAATGATCCTCAGTCCTCCGCATCACATGCTCATACCATGAATACCGATCTCCGTTACTTACATTTCAATATTTGCTTATTTTAGATTTACTGCTCCGAAATGTAATATTATCAACAAAAAAAAACAATTTCGCAATCCGATATCGTCTTCCTATCGCTATTCTATTAAATTATGATCAGGCTATCATCGGCTAATTGTACATGCTATTTTTAATAGAGATTACACGATTATTACTAATACCTACATATTATTATTTGTGACTCAAACCTGTACTCGTGAACTAACGATAATCGCTTTTTGTAGTTTGACATGACCAAAATGAGGATATGTGCACTGAGGGCAATAAAAGAGTCCATCCATTATTGATGGTAATTCTTCTTAATTGGAATGACCATAATACCTTGGAAGATGGGTAGGCCTTTGGTGTGGGATACAGCATGTGTCGACACCCTTGCGCCATCCCATCTTCCTAGTACGGTGGATTGTGCAGGTGCGGCTGCTGCAGGTGCAGAAAACCTCAAATGGCGAAAATACAACAACCTAACTGGAAGTTATATGTTTGAGCCGTTTGGGGTTGAAACACTAGGGCCATGGGGTCCGTGTGCCCATTTAGTTTTTCGAGAAATCGCGAAACGTTTGGTCGACTCTTCACGTGACCAGAGGGCTGACCTTTTTTTTGGCCAAAGAATCAGCATTGCCATTCAACATGGCAATGCTGCCAGCCTTCTGGGCACTTTTCCCGTTGACAACGATTCGGATGAATTTTTTGATGCCCTATGATTATTAATTTTATTTTATTTCTACATATATTAATATTGTATAATTTTAATTTCTTAGATGTCTAATATTTCCATCTAAGCATGAACTACTCTAGCATTGCTCCCCCATCATCATCATCCTCCTGCCCTAATCCCAACATACATGACTATTTACCGTCATCTCAATAGTCATCTCCTAACCACATGATCTTTCACAGAATCCATACATTGTTACTTTGGTATTATTTTACTTCTGCAAGCAGTACTCAACGTTTTCCTCACAACATAATCATCATCATCATCATCTGCCTAGCCTTTTCCTAACTATGTTAGGATCGGCTTCCAGTCTAACCGGATGCAGCTGAATACCAGTGTTTTATATGGAGCGACTGCCTATCTGATCTCTACAACCCAGTTAATGGGCAACACGATACCCGTGAGTTAGACTGGTTGTCAGACTTTCTGGCTTCTGACTACCCGTAACGACTGTCATAAACCTACAAATGACAGCCGGGACCAACGGCTTATCGTGCTTTCCGAAGCACGGAGGAGTCTCGATATGTAATAAACAGTCACATATCCACAGACTGACCTCGGCAAGCGTATCTTAACCTTCGATCAACCCGTGTGGCTGTTTTTATTTAGCCACGATTTAGCTCACAACATGACCCTCCTTCCTAATTGCTGCGGAAAACGTATATTTCCATGAATTCTTTGTATTTGTGAATCATTCAAGGGTCTTAAAGAATATGCATGAGAACTACCGGGGAGTACTCGTTGTGTCTCACTCCTAATCGAGTGCAATCGGTGTACGAACACGCACGGCAGTCGCGGCCGAATTACGGCCGGCGATACGATCTCGGACGACAAATCGCACAGCGACCGCACCGTTGCCGGTCGTCCTTCGCTTCACGCTTGGCAAACTATCGGGACATCACCGAGATTATAGCTTCCCGCTTTCTTTTAGATGCTGTCGTGTTAGTAAGTTATTGTTTATGGGCTTGTTGAAAGATTGTTTTGCTTCCCTGAAGGAGCACAATCGTATTTATTTTCTTTATCAGACGTTTAAGGTTTGTAAAGGTGCCACTCTTTATAAATTCTTTCGATAATCCTCCTTCCCTGCTGCATTGTCAGATGATAAAGTCTCAGGTCTCGTCTGCCGTATCTCATAGTACATACGTATATCCCTATTGCAAGTGAGCTTCAATGTGTTTAAAGAAAACTAACCAAAATACCCACGCATAAAGTTCAGTTTGCGCTTCAACTTCAAAAAATATGACATCTTAAATAGGAAAAGGCATTCTGAAATTGCATTACTTTACTTTCTTAAAGATGATGACCTATTTAGAGATCTAAATTCGAATACCTTTTGTAATTTTGAATATTTTCTGCACCCTTTCCCTAACCTAACATGACGACGTCATCTTCACTAAAATCCCGAGTACCACATTGTTAACGAGTTTCTATTGGGAATTTCGTCAGAAGCAGCACGATATCTTGATCTGTGCCTGGTCGATGGCAATAGGCTCACCCCCATCACATGGGACATAAACATAACCAGCGAAAAAAGGGTGTTAGTATAGGCTCACCTCTACCCAATCCTTAATAAAGACGTAATATTATGCTATTCATCACCAAAATAGCCCAAAGAAACTAATAACAGACGTCACATACCAATTAAAACCAATCCTTGGTCAACTCTGACAAAATATATCTACCATGCTCTTTTACAAGTACCTCACTGCCATTCCAAGACATGTTCCACGCTACAAAGCTTCTTGCCATCGCGTGTTACCGGCCTATCAAGCGCAGTAGTATCTGCCCCACGTTATCTAGCCCTGTCCTGTAGATGCCTGCGATACTAACGTTAAGGCCAAAGGATCCTGCCTGCTTTTGAAAGTATGGCTTTTCGCTGGTGGGAACTTTTGTATTGATAGTAGAGTAGTGGTGCGATTATATTGTACTGGGTCGTCGCTTGTCAATAACTGTTGTACCTTCAAGTGCAGTGATGAAAACTATTGCTAAATCACCTCGCTTGGCAGTCGGATCGGTGATCATATCCTTATAGGTATTATTATTGAGGAATACTGCTAAATAACCTCACTCGGCAGTCGGATCTCTGACTACGATTCACACGGGGACATTCATTCCAAATTCTTGCTTTAGTTACTTACCTACCAATGAATTCGCACAGTAATTATCGTAAAAGGCTACTACTACCTAAAACGATGCCTTTAACGATGCTTATACAGGACGAGAGGCGCCAGTTTCTAAACCACACAGCAAAATATGAAAGATTTCTTTTGGTTTTAAAAATCTGAAGAAAAATTCATCATCAACATTATGCCAAAACACGTCCACTTCTGGACATAAGCCTCGCCCAGAGAATTCACATCGACCTCATTATCCATTGGCTACCAGCGGTCTTCATCACCCTTTTTCTTGGTCCACGTTCTGGAGGACCAATCCACAATCTTCTACCAACCCTGCGTCTTTTGCTAGCTTGGATTTCACCAATCATTCTGAATACCTCTGAATAAGATCTTGGTGATTAGAATCTGCCATCACACTGATTAGGACTTTTCCTATTACCCGAGAAGCATGCGACACCGATAAGAAGCAAAGCACCAGCAAGGACAATAAGTCAGCAACGTGACTGCTCTCAGTTGATGATCGTAGTCTGTAGTGATTGTGTGGCGGTCTGTCCGGCGGTAACAAATTAGCGAGCGTCTGTAACCGCCGTGGTCACGCGCACCCGACCTTGCGAGGTGGGTTACCAGTTGGCAGAAATCGCGTTTCGTCAGCATGAGATCGTGATGCACTTACGTAGATTTTCAGGACATGAAGGACTTATAAAAGGCGTTAGTGCAGTCTTGATACTTGGCTATCACTTTCAGGGGGTTTCGTAGTTCTACGAATACAACGACTTACAACAGGATTATGGTTATATTTCTGTAAGTCTGGAAGCCGGCCCTAACATAATAGGGACAAAGCTAGACAGATGATCTGTCAATTTTTTTTTTTTGACATAAATGTCTCATTATCAGTTATATTATAAGGCCCTGGTCTGGTATGAGTCATCAATATCAGCACGTGATATCTTCGAAGAGAAGAAAGTTTTCTATTTCCTACATTCTAGCACGGGGTGCCCCGTAGAAGTTGTCAAGATGGAAAGAAAGAACGTTATCTTTTCTCGGTAGAATGGATATAGAATTGATCATGCTACGTGTGCAGAAGAATAAAAAGATACCTTAAGCGAAATTCAAAGTATTAGAAGTAAATGTATGTGTTGAGTAAGGCTGCATTTGCGATTAAAACAAACCTACCAACATCCAAATTAATTCAAATATTTGACAATGATTGAGGAATTTATTTTGCTTTGTTGCCCAGCCCAGACCCTGATCATTAGATGAAAACAAGAATATGCTGATCCACTTTAACTGATGATTAGAAAATCAGTAAATCGTCATCCTGCATACACCTGGATAAGGCACCATTTTGAAATTTACAAATTATTTTGTGTGCAAAAAGCCATAGTGCTACATGAAAATTTAGGAGTCCATTAGAATCTTAGAATTGAATTCGACGTATAAGGGGCCAATAGGCTCTCTGTATAATGAGGTCTTACACCATAATCGTGGTGGTGCCGTTGTGTGCCAATCCAATAACAGAACCCATTACACTGTTAAGCTGAACTTTGTTCGTACTATACCATAACATAATGCCTGTTTTCATCGGAGTGTTAGGTAAAAGTGTACTTAGAATACGCCCAGACACCGGGCTGCCCAATAACACTGCCCTGCCCGGGAATTGAACCTAGGATCTCATGATCAGCAATAATGCTTTGGACCACTAGACGAACGAGGTAGTCCTTTAACACTTTAAGCGCCAGACTACGAGTTAACTCGTAAGTTTTAACAATAGTTTTTCTATTGTGTTTATCGCGTGTTAGACATTGTGTGAAAGAAAATAAATTATTATTATTACCTTGTCTCGAGTCCAGATAGCTTATTGACGACCGAAGTGGCGCAGCGGGCAAAGGTCCACCTGCGACGCAGGAGGTTGCGGGTTCGATTCCCGCCTTGGGACAAATGTGTGTACGATCTACAAAGATTTGTTCCAGGTGTTCTGGGTGTTTGCTATGTATAGTAAAAAAATATATCTATCTATGTAATTTATTGTATTAAGTATATCAGTCATCTAGTACCCATAACACAAGCTCTGCTTAGCTTGGGGCTAGATGATGCTGTGTGGATTGTCCAGCAATATTTATTATTATTTATTTTATTATTTTCCCAACAAGATATAGTCCGAACTAGGACGAACCCATCCTAGATCGTTCACGATCGGCTGGCGGTAGATATCGCACGATTTACTGCTCTATTGGGCGATACATCGACTGCTGCGACACCGGCTTGCTACACCCAACAGATGGCGTTGGATACTATGACTTGATTTATTTGTTTTGAAACTTTTTTGCTAAGTGTTGCCCCTTCCCAATAATCTGTCTGGTTATTGGTGAAAGTAGAGACTCATTTGAAGAAACTCGTCCGTAGGTATCTAAATACCCACTGACGAGCCTAAACAGTGCGTGAAGAAAAGTTGCAGAGTGATTTTATCAATAACCTAAGTACCCTCTGTCACTGTTTAAGTATGAAAATGTTATCAGTTCACGCTATCCTTAACATCAGTATATTATGTCCTAACTGTTAAGAAGAGTCGAGAAACTGTGATGGAGGAGATTTGAAAGCTGTAATATTAAGCACAACAAAAATATCATCTGCTTTGCTTCTTTCATTTGACGTTACTTAAGGCAGTCCGTGAAAATCATTTTTTCTTAGGTTTTTTTTGCTTTTTGTAGCTCAGTATTTCATAGTATGCAGTATGTCCTTGAAAATGTTGCTGCAGCTTCGATAGTGACTGAGACGTCAGTATTAGTGTTTGCACAAGTTTCAGTCGTCACAGGCATAGTGAGAATAGGGTAGTGTCCTTAAAAATTCTGATTGGTCCGAAAGTTGGATTACTCAAAAATACTGGACACGTATTTTTTCTTTTGTCACGTAAACCAAAAATGACGACGATATAGTGCGTTGAAATTGCGCGCGACAGTGTCGTCACAAGCCCCTTCTCCTGAATTTGGATGTGCTATATCACTGCCGCTTTTTATTGATTTGAGCAAGCAAAAAATACGTGTCCAATATTTTTTGGTAATCTTACTGACGGACTAAATAGACTTAATATATCTTACCTAGTACCTAGTATAGTACCTAGGACACATCCCTATTGTTACGTTTGGTTTTACGTTAGTTTGTATAAGTCAGCTCCCATAGCATATTGAGGGCATTGAGTGACCGGTGGGACTGCCTGATGCTTAGCCGATGGGTGAGACACACACAAGTCGGCTTTAAGTAGCTATACGGGTAAATAATGATTTCTTTTTTATTGTCTTATTCTTTTTACGATTGTATGTGTTACTAACGATAGCTAAATAAGTCATTTCATATCAATACTAACACTATGGACTTTTTATTTATAAGTAATCTATGAGACTCACTGACACGCTTGTTTTGAATGAAAAGTGTTGAAAATGGCGCCGAATCCCTTGCAGGTACACAAATCAGACTAAAATTAGAAAACCGATATATCTCTCTGACAGTCAACTCGACAAAATGACGGTAATAGATACAAACAAGTTAGAGACGTCAGTCGATGCAATCTGAAATGTGAACTATGTTTACAAGTACGGAAGCTTTAGTTCCACTAAAATTGACAGCTCCCGTATATGTATCTCCATCCCTTTCTTGTTTTATAAGAAAGAGAAAGATGGAAATAGCCCAAATATAATTCAGCTTGTCGACAAGAGAATGCCGTCTCAAGCAGCAGCCACCGAGGCACCACAAATAATAGATTGCTTGATCTCGCGCTTGCAACTACTGGACCAACGAGGCACATTAAATCTATCCAATAAAAAATACTTACCTATAGATAGCGGTATCTAAAGATTAAAATATTGAACTGCCTCTAACTTCGATCTAGTAGTAGGAAACCATAGCTACTCCAAAGTTCATTCCACACAAATCACAAAAGCTAGAAATTACGAGCTAAATTATAAAGGGTGCACCACACGGTCGTCAGCTCTCAACTATAAAGTAGGTGAGTCAGAACACAGGCGGTCGGCTGCGTCTGCGCAGGCACGGTGGTAAGGTTGCCAGGTTTAGCTTTTCCTTAAACAAATTCAGAAACTCATTATGTGCGTTTATTTAACTGGTGGAGATACCATCCTGTGTCATAATGCCTGAAGTCAGCTCGTCTTCCGGTAGCGTTTTAGCTCCAGTGTCCATATTTATATTATTCAGACACTGTGGCTTTAGAATATATCGAGACTCCTCCGTGCCTCGGAAAGCACGTTAAGCCATTGGTCCCGGCTGTCATTTGTAGATCTCGTCGTTACGGGTAGTCAGAAGCCCGAAAGTCTGACACCCAGTCTTACCAAGGGGTATCGTGTTGCCCAGTAACTGGGTTGTGGGGGTCAGATAGGCAGTCACTCCATGTAAAACACTGGTATTCAGCTGCATCCGTTTAGACTGGAAGTCGACCCCAACATAGTTGGGAAAAGGCTAGCCAGATGATGACTGTGGCTTTAGAATTTACATATAATATATTTAGAAAAATATTTGTCAGTTTTTAATAATTCGGTTATTAGAAACAATCTTAGAGATCCGCGCAAAAAAATGAAAGCCCATGTTACGTTAAATTCCATTTTTCGAATTCAAATTTAAATAAATAATAAAATAAATAAATAATGCTGGACAATCCACACAGCATCATCTAGCCCCAAGCTAAGCAGAGCTTGTGTTATGGGTACTAGATGACTGATATACTTAATACAATACATTACATAGATAGATATTTTTTATTATACATAGGAAATACCCAGAACACCCGGAACAAATATTTGTAGATCGTACAAACATTTGTCCCGAGGCGGGAATCGAACCCGCAACCTCTTGCGTTGCAGGCGGACCTTCGCCCGCTGCGCCACACAGGTCGTCAAAATTATTTTTTAGTGAGTGAGTGATTTCGGATTTGCAACGCACACACCTAAGTCGAAGTTACTACCATACTTGTCAAGAATAAACAAATACTTCCCTTTTATTATAGGTGCTGACCAACTGTGAATCTTAAACGCCTCATTCCTAGGACCAGCCCTAGGAACAAGTCAGCGTAAATTGAAAACCCTCGTGACGCTACGTGTCGGGATCAGATGCCCCGATAATGGCCATTGTTTGTTTTGCCTCTAGACTAGATAACTGCGATAATATAGCGAGCCGATATCTTCTAAAACGGTTTGAAAAGTAGGCAAAAATTCTAAAGATAATGTAACATCTCGCCTGTATTACCTGAAGGATTAGGCAGAGGTGTAGGTTACTTAAAGTACACACACATTTCCCCAGTTATGTTTAAGTCTCTTGGGGCGATAAGCAATAAGGGGCGAGCCTATTGCCATCAACTGGGCACAAATCCAGACTCTGGGCTGCTGTGAAATTCCAGGTGGAGAAACCCAATTTGACGTTGCCAGACCCAGGTAGCGATTCTCAGCAGTTGCCCAAACGACTTCTAGACTAACGAGGTACCATTTCTACTTGACATATAATTTTGCACGACCCTTTAATCGAACCCGCGTCCAAACCTTATGCTTATCAGTAGCACTTTGCAATCAATATACCAACGAGGCAGTCAATTCTATACTTAGATAGGTATGAGTTTGAAGCCGTTAAGCCATTTGGTCGTTACGGGTGATCAAAAAGCGTAATAAAAAGCGACTCAAGTTACTAAGAGCCACCGAAGATAACCTAAGTATATTTCAGCTAGATACCTAAGTATATTTTAGCTAGATACCAAGTATATTTCAGCTATATTCCTAAGTATATTTTAGCTAGATACCTAAGTATATTTTAGCTACATACCTAAGTATATTTTAGCTAGATACCTAAGTTTAATTTAGCTAGATACCAAGTATATTTGACGACCGATGTGGCGCGGCGGGCGAAGGTCCGCCTGCGACGCAAGAGGTTGCGGGTTCGATTCCCGCCTTGGGACAAATGTTTGTACGATCTACAAATATTTGTTCCGGGTGTTCTGGCTACACACAACTAACACAAGCTCTGCTTAGCTTGGGGCTAGATGATGCTGTGTGGAATGTCCAGCATTATTTATTATTTTATAATAAAAAATATCTATCTATGTAATGTATTGTATTAAGTATATCAGTCATCTAGTACCCATAACACAAGCTCTGCTTAGCTTGGGGCTAGATGATGCTGTGTGGATTGTCCAGCAATATTTATTATTATTATTATATTTTAGCTAGATACCAAGTATATTGTAACTAGATTCCTAAGTATATTTTAGCTAGATTACTGAGTATATTTTAGCGAGAAACCAAGTATATTTTAGCTAGATACCTAAGTATATTTTAGCTAGGTACCTAAGTATATTTTAGCTAGATACCTAAGTTTAATTTAGCTAGATACCAAGTATATTTTAGCTAGATACCAAGTATATTGTAACTAGATTCCTAAGTACCTATATTTTAGCTAGATTACTGAGTATATTTTAGCTAGAAACCAAGTATATTTTAGCTAGATACCTAAGTATATTTTTTCCTACCGAAAACGTCAAATTATTAATTTATTCGTCAAACGATTCACGAAGGTATTGTAGAGTTTTATGTAGAGGCGCTATTTCAATCTTAGTTCAAATTGTTGACGTTTTTTGGTCAACTTTTAGCATTTAAATATTAAAAGGTCATCATGGCCCGGTGGTTTAGGCCTCGCCTCTAATGCACGAGGTTATAGGTTCAAATCTGGGCAAGTACCAAAGTGACTTTTTCAATTTATATGTAAGTACTTTCTAAGTTTATCTTGGACATCACTGGCATCGGTGAAGGAAAACATCGTGAGGAAACCTGGACTTATAATTAATATAAGTCTGAAATCGCCAACTGGTCTTGAGCAAGCGTGGTGATTAATCCTCGTGCCTTCTCTGTATGAGAAGAGGCCTTTGCCCTGCAGTGGGACATTCATAGGCTGGTATTATTATTACACTTTTAGCAAGAAATTCGTGCTAGGGTACAGCTAAGCGTAGGGATCGGTCACAAACCGATTTATGATAAGCATAGATAACGTTTCGATATTGACAGATTAGTGTAGAGGTTATGTTATAATAATCTTGTTTCAATCGGCCGTAACATTCCGTAACGCCTGATTTACTCATATCTTTATCGTATATTAGGTATATAGAAATCGAAGAGGTAGGCAGGTACATTAGTATGCGTAACGTGACTGATGGGTCACTGGAAAAAAAACCCAAGTAAATTATCAATTACTATCAATTTCTAAGGGATTTTTAAGCACATATCTATGTGACGTCAATCTCATGATACTTTCACAAAAAGCAACTTACCCATAGGTACTTATAGTAACTAAACTATTTATTATTTTAAGGCAGAATATAATTATTTGGAAACGCTAACAAGATGTAGGTAAGTAAGTAGGTACATAACAATTGATTTTTTTTACCTACATTCATTGCAAATAAATATATCTATTTTATCTACAGATACTTAGGTAGTATTTAATCAATCTAAACTGAAAAGAACTCTTAATCGTTATTGAATTAACAATATATTTGCTGTGTTTAATAAGCTTAGATACAATACTATAGAACATTAAGTTTGTTTCTTGAATTTTAATATCGAGCATATTTCACCAACACCATTTGTAGATCTTTGACAGTCGTTACGGGCAGTCAGAAGCCCGAAAGTCTGGCAACCAGTCTTACCAAGGGGTATCGTGTTGCCCAGTAACTGGGTTGTGGAGGTCAGATAGGCAGTCGCTCCATGTAAAATACTGATATTCAGCTGCATCCGGTTAGACTGGAAGGCAACCCCAACATAGTTGGGAAAAGGCTAGGCAGATGATGAGGATGATGATATTTCACCAACACACGCACGTACCTCACAGTTAGTTGGGATCAACTTTGCATGTGATACATAAGCAAAATAAAGTCATATTAAGTACCTACCTCACACATAAATTAACGGGGTTGTCATCATTTACTTCTGAAGTCCATAGAAGTCATATAGTCATACTTCAGTAGTTCTCACTTTCTTTCAGTGTTTCTTCTCAAAGCAGTCAGATAGGGAAACACAAAGCTGGTTCATAACAGCGAAATATTTGTTGAGGTGTAAACGTGTTTGCAACAACCTATTTACAGAAATAAACATCATTTATAAATGATGGCAAGCCAGTTAAGAAAGTCCATTACTTTTTCACAATTTCAAACAAACCATCATGAAATCTCGCAACAACGCCCTTTCTATTTAATCACTAGTCGAAACCACAGTCTCGATTCCGTCAACGGAGTCAACCATTATTTTCAAAAGCCACGATCTTCTAAAGTATTTAATAACCTTGTAACTACCTACCCTGATTTACTTCCATTAAATAAATTCATTGCATAGCACAACAGATGCTCCGACTTGCCTCCTTACGCGGTGACAGGTTGACAGCTAAGCTCTGCACAAAACAAAGATACCACACACCCTTGCTTTTGGAAAATATCTTCTAAATGGTGTCACTTAAGGTCTGGTTGGAGTGTATAATTAAAATGGTGCTGCAGTAAAACTGGAGGTTAAAAGTTAACCACCCATCTGGTTCGCGTTCGGTGCACGATAAAGTAGAATTTGATGGAAACGCCTTCTTATAAGTAAGTTAAAACTACTAAGGCTTATTATTTTTCTTTCGATGAGAAACTCGTTTGTCATTGCATCCTTAGTTCACTTATAACTCTGGTCTGCTACCTTGATGAAGTTCCTGATTAAACAATTGATGAATAACAATCACCATATCCGAGTACATTTCACGAGACGTCTGCTTAGATAGTTCAGACACTTTCTTCAAAAGGCATGAGGAAGGGGCATGCCCTAACTCACAAAGCACGGAGACGCCTCGGCAGGTGCAGCTACTCACGGCTTTGTCAACACTCTTCATACGAACCAAGCGTGTTAGTGAGTGTCACCGAATACACATAGAATCTGATGGCCAGTGACAATTCTAAATATGCCAATGACAGTTGACAGTTGAACTTGCGTGGTCACGAATATTTATAGGAACGGAATCTATAAAGTACGACTTTTAGTTAGCTGCAATAAGTTGACAGAAGAGAATGTCACGTACACCACTGAAAAATGCACTATGGTGGTGCATAAATAAAATAACCAGCAAGGTACTGTACTAAACTGTAGGTACTAGAATCTACTTTGTAGATCACTCCATTTTCTTTCTTGTTTTAGTTTCTTAGGTGACATTGGATTTTGTGAAGTTACTGCATCTGATTAAAAGTCGTACCTACTGTAGTTGAAGCCGTGTTCTGTGCCCTGACTGTGTCATCAACATCTGCTTAACCTTTTTACAAATATCTTGAAGTCGGCTTCCAGTCTAACTGCATGCAGCTGAAATACCAGTATTTTACATGGAGCGAGTGCCTATCTGATCTCCAGTTACCTACTGGGCAACATGATGCCCTTGGTAAGACTGGTTGTTAGACTTTTGGGTGTCTGTCTACCCGCAACAACTATATTAGATCTTCAAATGACAGCCGGAATCAACGGTTTAGCGTACGTTCCGAGACACGTAGGAGTCCTTATATGTAACGAACAGGGTAACTGATCCAGAGACCCCAGCAAGCGTAGCTTACCCATAGATTGATCCGTGCGGCTGTTTTTATTTAGCCACGAGCTCCTCAGGGGGCTGTGCCCTGACTGTACGAACTAGGTAATTTGGAAGACACAAATTACCTTTTACTTAATCAGACTTTGCCTCACTGTATAAAACTGCCGCATTTTATTACATAAGCACCTAAGTATGTAGATCCAAAGAACTAGGTAGACATGAACAAACGAAAATCATCCAGTTGACGCTTCCGGGCCGGTCCGGCATTGTTACGGGGCGAGGTCGCACGGACAGATAAGACGTCTAATTATACATAATTACTAGTTCAGGCCGAAACCTTCGCGGCAAGCTCGGCGAAGACAAGGTCGCTGGTTCAGTACCTACTTGAGGTAATTTGTATATTGTCAAGATTAGTAACGCCTACTAAGATTGGTTAGTAGAATGGCGGCGCGGCGGCGTTGTAGTATTTATAAATTCGATATGGATAAGTCCAATTTAATAAAGGCGTCCCAAAATCATCGAGCCGTCCTTGTGATTTGGAAATCACGTTAAGCAGTTGCTCCCTGCACGTTAAGTAGGTTGTCATTTGTAGATCTTTGACAGTCGTTAAGGGTAGTCAGAAGCCCGAAAGTCTGACAACCTGTCTTACCAAGTGGTACTTATCATGTTGCTTAGTAACTGGGTTGTAGAGGTCCATGATCGCTCCATATAAAATACTGGTATTCAGCTGCATCTGGTTTGACTGGAAGCCGATTCCATCATAGTTGGGAAAAGGCTAAGCCTCTCACAGAGAAGAGGTCCAACAGCGCGCTAACCTAAAAGTATCATATTAGCTCTAGGTTATAGCTATCGGAAAACACAGCTTTCTTACGGGAGTTCCACTCCTTAGCAAAAGTCACCAAAACAACATAACATCACGCCTGTATTGTGCATCCCCGAAGGGTTGAGAAGAGGTGCACCTGTAGTAACTCACCACATACACAAAAGTACACGCACAGCAGCGTGCTTGGTGCGCGCAGTAGGTACTTTTCATGCTTTGAAAAGTATTTAATATATATTTTGTAGGGATTGTAAAAACTGCTGAATAAATCCATCTTTAATTTACACCCTTCGCTTCCGAATCCCCAAAAAGATCAGCGAAATCTTAGTAGATACATTTTTATTTTTTTTCAATCTTTATGCAACATAAAATGTACAATGCCATTGTAGTTGTTAATGCATGTAGGTAGTATCACAATGTTCAACTCCAAAACTTCAAAAGACCAGCGGTTTTCACGTTCGCCCTCATTCCTTTTTCCCAAGTCTTGCGCTTGCGATGAAATGCTCACGATCACGTATTCGTGCGTTCCAAACAATTGACAGGCGTGATGTCCGGAGCTCTGGACTAATGATTAAGACAATTACCTACTTTGTAAAAAAAACCTTCTTTGAGCGAGTCTGACTGGCACGCCGAGGGGCTAGCATATCTAGGCTAAAAAAACATTGTACCACTTTCAAAGCTACATTTGCAATGTTTGACACTGTATAAGTATGTGAGTTTGTTTGTTAAGTTTTTTGCTGGTTTCTAAAAGGCTTTGTTAGTTAGATACGGTAGTTTTATGTTTCCTGTAATATATGGTTTCGTTAACCTAGTACTAGATTTATTTCTGATTTATCACTTTGGAAACTGAGGTATACATAAGGGGTATTATCAAGGATTTTTTCAGCATAAGTTAAAAACTATGCGTTTAAAAGAAAGATAAAAATATTCGGTTTATAACAAGTGAATGAAGCCCTTTTGATATGATACCTCATTTGACCTACTTTAAACTTATAATATCGCATTTGGACCTCCGTAGAAGTCATAATTGAAATATTTTGAGCACGTTGAGCAAGTGTCATTTAAAACTGTTTTAAAAAAATTAAGGCGATAAATATACGTTAGTAGATCGTGTAATAAGAAAGTGTGACAGACAGAAACAGTCGCATCTTATGAGACGCATTTTGGTGCGGAACCCTAAAAATGGATGACCCATGTCTTTGCAAATTACGAAATGTCCAAGTGACGTTTTGAGTGAAATTTGTAAACTGTGTAAGTAATACCTACAATGTAAATCAGTGATCAAGTTCGACTCGCATCCCTGGTGAAAGTATTGGGGGTTCTGTACCTACCAATATGTTTTGTTTCTGTGTAGGTGCGACATTTTGGTTAACTTAGAAACTTCTGTAAAAAGATGATAAGAATCAAGTGTTCTATGTATTAAGGTTGTACTAGTCAACATATGTATTTTCCATACAAATTCCGGGGGGGGGGGGGGGGGGGGCTTGACATTTTAAACATGGTATCGACAAAATTACTAATGAGACTAAATCTCATTAGTAATTTTGGTTGTGCGGAAATAAATTAGTAAAATAAAAAGCTATTAAAAAGTTGAGAGCCAAGAGCCCGTTTTTAGCCATGCCCACAAATGAGTTCAATCCCGCGACTAGCTGAACCTTTAGATCTCAACCTCCAGTATTCTGAATTCAGTGTGAACATTATAATCATCTGCCTAACCTTTTCCCAACTACAAATGTTAGGTTAAGGGTTGGCTTCCAGTCTAATCCGATGTAGCTGACTGCCTATCTAACCTCCACAACCCAGTTTTGGTTAACACGATTCCCCCTTTGGTCAGTGTCAAAATAATAAACTTCTTTATATATGCTATCTACTTATTCGACGACCTGAAAAAAAATAGTTGAAAACACACCGTCAGCTTTAGTGAAAGAATTCGCGACAATGTGTACCGAGGTACGTGGCCTATCACGACTGAAGGACCATTATTGGGTGGACCACACGGAGTCATTCTTGCTTTACTTAGAATCATGCTGTGCCCGCTACTTTTTACGCGTGGAATTTAACTAAACATCGGTTTTTATTTTTTTGTCCGGAACCCTAATTTTTATTCTAAAATAAAAGTAGCCTAAGTTACTGCTTATAACATTTGACACACTCAAAAACTAAAAAAATGTGTTTTTGGTTTAACTACCTTGTACTTGACGACCGATGTGGCACAGCGGGCGAAGGTCCGCCTGCGACGCAGGAGGTTGCGGTTTCGATTCCCGCCTTGTGACAAATGTTTGTACGATCTACAAATATTTTTTCCAGGTGTTCTGGGTATTTGCTATGTATAATAAAAAATATCTATCTATGTTATGTATTGTATTAAGTATATCAGTCATCTAGTACCCATAACACAAGCTCTGCTTAGATTGGGGCTAGATGATGCTGTGTGGATTGTCCAGCAGTATTTATTTATTTATTTATTAAGTAAAAAGCTGTTTTTAACATTACTAACAGACACTTTAAGTTTATTTATTTGTATTGAGTGTAGACTAGCATAAGTTTTAAAAATGAATTATAGCCTATGTCCTCCCTGATAATGTAGCTATCTATAGGTAAAATAATTTTCAAAATCTGTTCAGTAGATTTTGATCCCGACCCTTTGCTCGGAACCAGCTCGCGTAGCTGAGCCAGTCGTTGTTTAAATTAGTCCCTAAATAATATATCTATTAGATCCAGCTCGTTCCTTGCCGTCCTCTCCCAGCGACGTCCTAAGCCGAGGCACATACCCCGCAGGAGGTGCCCTTAGCGATTGGTCGCTTAGCTTTTAAGTTTTTACGCCCTGCCTGGAGGCTTTAATTTCTAATTAAGCCCCCACAGAAAAGTTCGGTTATGCAGTAGATATCCCCGAAGGATAAACTGCGAGATGACAATTCCAAAAAAAAAGTTTTTGAATGCATCCATTACAAACAATCAAATCTTTCCTCTTTAAAATATTAGTTTACAATTTATTAGATAACTTGATATTTCGCTACGAGTTTCCTTTTGATGGAATAAAAAGTAATATCCAATTACAGTCATTCCTATTGACCCGTATTACTCCTAACTTAAGCGCCTTTAGAATTTGAAATGCACAGAGTAACAAACAAAGATGGTTTTGGATGCTTTTATCGATAGTGGACGTCTATGAATGAGATGTTTTCACTTTAATTCGGACCTACGACAGATCCAGCAAAAGGTCACCGAAGGGCTCTCCCCTTTTGGTCGGTCGAAGGTTAGTGGATGTCCCCATTGTGTAGTTTTTTGTTTGGTTCATGTTTCCAGTACAGAATAGAGTAGGCATAGAGTATATATATAGTTGACGACACGGTTGGCAGTGGCTGAGCGATTGACCGCTGCGCTGCATGTAGGGGCTTATATTACCACACAGAACAAATATTTGTACAGGTAGTTGTTCCGGGTCTGGCTGACTGTGTATGTTTGAATGCTTGTAAACGCGCCCAAGATTCAGCAGAAATTTGGGTGGGGTAACGTTTATTTAAAAAAATACTTATATAATATAATATAATAATAATATACCGTTTATTTCTCTCATCATAGGTACAAATTTTGGTACATGGTATCTAAGTTACAGCTAGATTCAAGCCTTTGTGAGAGCTGGAGTCTATACTGGGTTCGGGACCTGTATGACAGAGCTCCAGGCTCGCACCCTTAAAATTAAAATATTAATTGCACTTACAAAATTGTAGAAGCTCAAAGTATTGAGAGGGACTGTGCTGTGTGTGTGTATGTGTGTGTGTATCCGTGTGTGATATCAAGGTGAGACGCGGTATATAGGTATATACCACGTTGTTTTCAATCAACGCAAACTGTTGTAATCTTTCCATGTTTACAAATAAAGACTGATTGATTGATTGATTGATATATTACCATCCTAATCTCCTATAGCATTTTTGTGTCCGCTTAACTGCGTCAATAACGCGATGGATGTTGATGAACTGTCAAAATGAATGGCATTGTCATTGTAAGTGTCTATTTATTAGATTTACTTTTTACCCCTACCAAAAATCGCTCAACACGGCTAAAAAAGTTTTCAGTTCAAAAGTCACCCCGTGCCTACCGCGTCATTAAAACGCACGGTGCGTTATTGTGCGAATTAAAACAGGTATCGCGATCGCCGGCGGGCGGGTCACGAATTACGTTTGAGTCCAGATAATCATGCACCCGCAACGGTGCGCTGTGTAAAAAATCCTCCGTTTTTAAAAGTCGGTTCTAAAGGAATGGTTTGGCATGCGTAATATTTTAATGGTACATTGTTAGTATGTAATGGAGTCAAAAAAATATGGTCTTCTTTACTTTTAAAAGTTTAACTACTTAGGAAGATACAATCGACCGGGTAACTGATTTACCACTTTCGACAACAATTACTAAATAAATAAATAAATAAATATAAATAAATATTGCTGGACAATCCACACAGCATCATCTAGCCCCAAGCTAAGCAGAGCTTGTGTTATGGGTACTAGATGACTGATATACTTAATACAATACATTACATAGATAGATATTTTTATGATATATAGCAAATACCCAGAACACTCGGAACAAATATTTGTAGATCGTACAAACATTTGTCCCAAGGCGGGAATCGAACCCGCAACCTCTTGCGTCGCAGGCGGACCTTCGCCCGCCGCGCCACATCGGTCATCGAAACAACCAAAATCAAAAAATCGAAATAACCAAACAAAACGCATAACATCGTGCCTGTATACGCCGTAGGATTGGGCAGAGTTGCACTTAAATTAACACCCACATTTCGTTCTCTTATCTTCGTTTTCTACTCTTCTTCCTCAGTTATGTTAGAGTCCCATGTACCTAATACAGAGCAAGCTTATTGTCATCGACCAAGGACAAATCCAGACTCCAGTTTGCGGATGAGAATATTCCAACAGCAATTAATAGTCCTTGTAGTTATATGATGCAAGTGACATTCAACCTTACCTTAAGGTGGCAAAGCAATCAAGAGGTTGACTATACATTGAGACAACGGAAGCGTCGAATCACATTAACACTTTTAGTGCCCAGCACCCGGCTCCCGGGTCGAAAAATAGTTTGTTCATGTATCCAGAACTCGGTTCCCGAGTCTTACATGTAAAAAGCTATAGATGAGATGTGAACATTCCCATCACCCCCTACCATATACCTACGCATTATGTAATTTGCCAAACATTATGACATACAATTTAAATCGTATTTTTGAACTGGGCAGCGAATGTGTTAATACACTGAATGTATGTTAATGCACTGAGTGTATCTAAGTAACTTCATATCCGCGGGATTGTACTTATATTGTTATGATTTATGTCATCTATAAAGGAGATAAGTAGTTCTTCAGCATTAGAAAAAAAAACCCGATTTATCGACGCAGCAATATCGAGTGTCGCATGTGAGAAGGGAAGAACTTGACGTTCTCAGAACTCATGGTTTGTCCATTGACTACAGATCATATTGGCCATGGATTATTCCTTATTTTTATGCTACATGCTGCGTCCGTCTGCCCTGCCTACCCAGGCAGAGCGATCTCGAGACTTTAGTGTAATTTGTAATGCCGCTAGCCCGCTGTAACGTTTTATCATCTGCCTAGCCTTTTCTAAACTATGTTGGGGACGACTTACCGTCCGTCCGACCGATCCGACGTCCGACTTACCGTTATAGTCTAACCGTATGCTACTAAATATCTGTATTTTGTGGAGCAGTTGCTCTAGTAATTAGGTGCTAGATGTCAGAAAGGCAATCGCTTTTCTCACCTCCAGAAACCAGATAGGTACAGGATAAATACTTTGATAAGACTAATTTGTAGACTTCTAGATTTGCAGACACATATCAAAGAGCGTCCGCCACAGCTTCAGTAATTTAACTTCCTTCGTGAAACAGCAGTATTACACATTTCTTACGCTGCAATTTTCAAATCTTAGCCAGAACACCAATTGTTTACGCCTATTGCAATGTAAAGACTTTTGAGTGTGTGATGTGTTTGCTAATTTAAAAGACTAGGCGCCTAATGATTTTTTTTACCATTATACCGTCACCAATTTATTGTCAGAAAACTTTTTCGTCATCCGATTTGTACGCTCGGCATTTTATTACTGAAAATCGATATTTTAAGGGATTAAACAACAAGTACCTCGACGCGGTAGTTTCATTTGAGTTCATTTAAGTCTCAAAGCGATCATATTTAAAATTAAAAAAAAGTAACTTCAATCACAAAACTTTATTTCATCTTACAACCCTTCTTATGCTTCAAAATCTCAACAGGTGTTAGATACAGATTTTGATTACAAACGTCGCACTTATACTCTTTAGCATTAGGTTTAATTTCCCGTGAAGTTCTAGGTGCTTCTACGTCCTTCTTTTCTTCTTTAGCTGAGCATGTGAAGTGGGTGTGCTGTAATCTTTCTACGGGGGATAGGCAGACAGTCAGCTCGCAGTTAGTACAAGTCCAGGGTTCGCTGTAGGTTTCTTCGTAGTTCTTGCTGCTCCAAATTGTGTCTACGACACTGAAAGAAAGAAATAAAATGGAGTCATTACTTGCGTAGTTCTAAATGATGGCGTTGTCATATGAAAATTGCCGTTGACAGTTCGTGACAGCTCTCCTTAGAGTAGTCTAAGGAGAGCTGTCATATGAAAATTGCCGTTTTGAAACGCAACTTTTATCTGTTTGACACCTTAACTGCCAGAGAACGAGATACAACAGAAAATGTGTTGCTTGTCGGTCTCCTGGCGTTTAAGGTGTTAAGATGGTTAAACCTAGTAACAGTTTGCCTAATCCAGGCATAGAACCTAGAGCTACATGCTCAGCAGACCAATAAGGTAGTAAAATAATAAACATCAACAAGCCTGGTGTGCAAGTGTGGTGCTATTCCACAAACGATGGGACACCTGATATCGTGTCCTGCGTGCCTTGACACCTGCACGCTTCACGGATTTGATGGACACTACTGATGGCGCCAAGTCGTTACACATTTATTAGAGATGAAGATATTTCATTGATGGAGAAAAACTAATCAACTCTGAGATGAATCTGCCAACTCCTTACGAAACGCTAAGAAAAGGAAAAATAATAAATATTATTTTTATTATACTAACCAATTATAAACAACATTATCAGTAACATAGACCCCTCCTTTCTTCTCGTGAGGTCTGCAGACAAAGGTCTCGTCAAACGGGTTAGGCTCCACGCTAGGATGGGCCTCATCATTTCCGTAGTACAGGACCTTCAGATCACCAGGCATCAGTCTCTTGATGGTATAGTACACTTCTGACGTCATGTAAGTACTCATGTCAACGGACAACTCGTGCTGAACTTCTTCGTAGGATATTTTTGGGAGTTTCTCTTTTTCAAGTTCGCTTTCCACTGATTTTGTTGGGCTTGCATCTGGAATTGTAGATTTTTTTAAAGTTATCTCGTGCATTGCAACTGTTAGGGGGAAATAGCCCTTAAAGATAGCCTTTATCACATCAGCGGGATAATATTAGAATGATTCATCATCTCATCTGCCTAGCCTTTTCCCAACTGTGTTGGGGTCGGCTTCCAGTCTAACCGGATGCAGCTGAATACCAGTATTTTACATGGAGTTACTGCTTATCTGACCTCCACAACCCAGTCACTAGGCAACACGAGACCACTTGTTAAGACTGGTTGTCAGACTTTCGGGCTTCTGACTGCCCGTTACGACTATCAAAGATCTCTAAATGACAGCTGGTACCAACGGCTTAACGTGCTTTCCGAGGCACGGAGGAGTCTCGATGTGTTACGAACGATCATCCATCCACAGACTGACCTCGGCAAGCATAGCTTAACCTTCGATCAACCCGTGCGGCTGTTTCTATTTAGCCACGAATCCTCATAATATTAGACTGTTTAAGTTATGAAATGTAATAAAATGATGTACAAATGATGATACAAAATGTATATCAAAACTTTGAACTTTATACATTTTAATAAGTAACGATATGTGCCCCGAGGTTTCACCCGCCCCTAAGAAACGTAGCGAGACGTTAAGTAGTCCATAAACTTCCTCAAAAATTGAGCTAATAAACGCAAAAAGATTTTAAAGTCTTCAGATTTATTGTATAAGTATATATTAATAGTCGTGGACTGCCTTGTTGGTCTAGTGGTCGCATGCGCGAATGCTTAGTATGAGGGCCTGAGTTCGATTCCCGGGTCGAGCAATGTGTTATTGGGATTTTTCGTCGGGAATTTCTCAATAGCAGCCTGGAGTCTGGATGTGTGCCGGGTTGATGGCAAAAGGCTCACGCCCTGTTACATGGGACTTAAACATAAGTGGTGAAATGTGGTAAGTACAACTCTGCCCAACCCTTAGGGGAATACAGGTGTGATATTATGTTATATTATTAATAGTAACAGCAATTACTGAACTTACCTAAAATTCGTCGGTTTATCAATGCATCCCATCTTTGACGTAGTTTGACAGCTTTCAGAAGTAAATTGAGCCCCGACTCAGGATAAGGAAACTCCAGTAACAGCCAAGAGTCGCAGACGATCCTGAAAATAACGTTATTTAACCTTGAACGACATGTTTTAAGGGAATAATTTTGACGACACGGTTGGCGCGGTGGTTGAGCCATCGGCTGCTGCGCCGCGTGTTGTGGGTTCGATCCCCACACGGAACAAATGTTTGTATGGCCTACAGGTAGTTGTTCCGGGTCTGGCTGTTTGTGTATGTGAGTTTAAATGTTTGTAAACGCACCCACGATACAGGAGAAATTCCTAGTGTGGGGCAACGTTTTGTTTAAAAAAAGAAAAAAAAAAATAATAATAATATTTAGTCCAAATCGTGAAAACTAACGACGATATGGGGAATATTAACTAATAATGGATACTTCACAAAAACTACCCCGTTTGGTTTAGTGGTCCCTAGAGCTACGTGTGAGTATGAGTCCTGAGGTCCTGGGTTCGTTTATCACATCGGACGGAGTGTTATTGAGTTTTTCCATCTGGGATTTCTCAGTATCAGTCCGGAGTCTAGATGCCCAGCTGGTTCGATAGGCTCGCACCCATATTACATGGGACTTAGCAAAATGTGAGTATACTATAGGTGTACATCTGCTTCATCATCATCATCATCAGGCTATATTAGTCCACTGCTGGACATAGCCCTCTCCTAATAAGCGCCTCCGCTTACCCCTTCTAGAAATACAGGTAACATATGTTATATGTTATACTAAAATGTATATACCTCGTGAATCCAATGTTGGTGTCGATGGAATGCGCTAACAGTAACAGGGTCTGCGCGGCAGCCATGCGCATTGAATTGACTATGTACGGTTTTGTGGTCTCCAGGAGTGATCTGTAAGTCAAATAAATTGTTGTAAGGTTTAAAAATTGTTATATAATTATTATGTTGGCAGCAAACGGAACACCTTGTCATCAGGATGATCACACATGCTGGATAACCGAAATGATAGTCACAGGCCGTAATTTTAATTATATTTTTCATTTATTAGGGCAACATGATCAATAACAGAATGATTATACTTACAGATAACACAATATCTGATGCTTAGAAGACACAGGCAGCTTCCCATCAAAGCCCAAGCTGGGAGGCAAGTCTGAGTGTATGTCTGCTTCCGTCAACTGCAGAATGCGAGAGTTTTTGCCGAAGTAAGATGTGGGGTGCAGGTAGACGAACGGCTTGCTCCATGTGTGGTATAGCTGTTCTGATATTGACTGTGGATGGAGAATTCAGATGTTAGATTACTTATGTACTAGCTGCGCATCGCGGTGTTACTGGCGGAGAAAAAGTCACCCACGAGGATACTTCACTTTTTAGGGTTAAAAAATTTGCCTGGATATTAATCCAGAGTATGAGCTACCTTTACTACAATTTTCAAACAAAACTGTTCTACCGTGTCATCATGAAGGCGTAACAAACATAGAAACATACACACACAAATACCGACAAACTTTCGCGTTTATAATATTAGTTTGATCAGCCATACTGTGGGTGCTGGCGGCAAAAAAAAACATTATTAATTTCTTTGACACTACAGGTCAATATATCGCCTTTTTACTTCAAGAACGGGAAAATAAATTTACCTATTTTTTTCTACGTTTTATGACTGATTAATAATCCTGACATTTTCGTGATTATTATAATTTATATTTCAGAAATACTTTGTGCGTGCGAGATTTGCAAAGTATTCTCCATCTTAGCCTTCTCCCAACTATGTTGGGGTGGGATTCCCTGCAGTTTATGTCGAGCGCCTGCCTATCAGACTTCACAACCAAATTACTGAGTAACACAATACACCTCGTTAAGACTGGTCAGACTTTCAGCCCTTTGACTGACCGTGATAACTGTCAAAGATATACGAACGACAGCTGGGACCAACAGCTTAACATGCTTTCCGAGTCACCAAGGATTTCGGTATGTAATAGACGGTGACCCATCCACGGACCAACCTGCGCGAGCGTAGCTTAACCTTTGATTAACCCGTGCAGCTGTTATTACGTAGCTAAAAAGCTGTGAATAATTATTATTACCTTGTGGTGATTAAAGTTGTCGGCTACCGCCACCTGAGGGTACAGCGCTCTGCATAACACCACCTAAAATTACAAAATCATATACTTAAACGTTTCAAACTAAAAATGACTAAAGGCTTTATAACAAATCAAGGTAAATCCAATAGGGATGTGTCCTAGATAAAAATATACTAAGTCTATTTAGTCAGTTATTTAGTGAGATTACCAAAAAATATTGGACACGTATTTTTTGCTTACTCATATCAATAAAAAGTGACAATGGTATAGCACATCAAAGTTCAGGAGAAGGGTCTTGTGACGTCACTGTTACGTTAAAAGTGTAGCACGGTGTGACGCGCAATTTCAACGCACTATATCGTCGTCATTTTTGGTTTACTTGACAAAAGAAAAAATACGTGTCCAGTATTTTTGGGTAATCCAACTTTCGGACCAATCAGAATTTTTAAGGACACTACCCTTTTTTTGATACTAACTTTGCAAATTATAGACATAATAAGCCGGTTTGAACTAATGTCGCTTAGTAGCCAAAATTCGGCTTTAGGACACATCCCTATTATAGAGAATCTCTAAATATATTATCATGTTACCTTCAACATAACAAGATCTCGTCCGCTCGAAGCGTTAGACCCTGCGATGAGTGATTGAATACGCTGCGCATCGTTCGTCATACGGAACTCGACGTCCCGTATATCGATGACGTCATCGTCTTCGTTCGTGTTCTCGTCTACGATCTCCCAGGAGTCTACCTTGAGGCGCTTCTTGCGTTTCAGATCGTTGGCTGCTTTTTGTTTGAATTGGCTAAAAGGAGGAAATGGCTTGAAGCCTTTATTTAAGGTAGTTTTATGTCTTATAAAGAAATTAATAATTGTAAATATTATAGATGTTTCTTTTTGTCAGTCTTGACATCTAGTGAGCATCTATTAGTATTAGGAAGGAGGTTTTCTTTATTTTATTTCTTGTTTAAATTCTTTTTTTTATTTTTGGTACACCACTTTTAGCTTTTTATAATTTGTCATTGAAGAGCGGGACCTTCTAGCACGGGTATATCTTTTACTTAAATGAGGTCACTATGTAAGACTTGCTGCCAAAGTTGTGCAAGTTTCCGCAATAAACTATTTTATTTATTATACCAATGCCAATATGGCCAAGATTTTATCAGCCGCGGTCATAAAACGTAAGAGCGAGATAACACGATACTCGTGTTATCTCGCTCTTATGTTACAGTTTTCTAGATATTAATCTTCTATTCGCAGGTATTATGACCGCAACTGCGACGAGTCTTGAATTTTAGCATGGACATAAAAACACAACAGTCGTGGACAAATACACAAATTGTACATCATTAAATAACCATATTTTAATATCCAGTAAGATTGATAACCCTTTCCACTCTGCCGCAGTCAGATAAATACCAGTAGTAAGTAAGTACCGTAAAACGGGGTTTATATAAATGCAGGGGTGAATAGAAACAAAACTTTGAAGGGGATTTTGGCGTTAGTTTAACATTGTTGGTTACTACAAGGACTCTTATTTTTTTAAAGGAATAATAATTTATTTATTTGTACACAAAAACCAAACAGTACAGGACAGAGACTTATAATTAAGTTGTACAATAGGGCACAGTCGGTTTTTTTTTTTTTTTTTTGAAAAATCGTTGTCCCACACTAGGAATTTCTCCTGTATCGTGGGTGCGTTTACAAACATTTAAACTCACATACACAAACAGCCAGACCCGGAACAACTACCTATAGGTCATACAAATATTTGTTCCGTGCGGGGATCGAACCCACAACACGCGGCGCAGCAGCCGATGGCTCAACCACTGCGCCAACCGTGTCGTCAACTAGGCAACTAGGTTGACTCCTAAACTAGGCAATAAGCCAGTGTTCCCCTAAATTTCAATGACAGACAACTAATAAACAATAACCGTGCAAGTATAAATTTAGGTCATGAAATTATTTTGATTAAGTCTTCAGTCTCGTCATATGATAACTCTTGCAACCACTTGGTAATTATATTTTTCACTTTGTAGGAATCGTAATGAATCGTTTACCCCCTCCCCCCCATTTTCCGGTGTATAAAGTAAATAACACGACAATCAACATATTTCTTTTCATTTTCTTACCGTCTTGCATCTTTCAACTGCTTCATCTGACCGTGTCGTAGAGCTCTCTCAGCCGAAGTCATTGATTCAGGTTCTGGAGTTTCCATCAAGTTGTTCGCCTGGTATAAACAATAAAAAACGTGTGAAAGTATCATAACATCACGCCTAACCTTCCCCGAAGGTATCGGTAGTGATGTACCCACATTTCGACATTTATGTTTAGGTCCACTGGGCACAAAACTGGTCTGCTGCTGAGATATTCCTGACGAAAAAACCCATTATTACCTTGTCTGACCTGGGAGTCAAACCCAGGAAAAGTATAAAAGTATTTCACATAACTCGAAAATCACGTGAAAAGATTAAGGTCTATGGATAAAAATGTATTTCATGTGACATCAAAGAAACATTCAATAAAACTTTTCGTCCATGCACACCGCTACTTTACAATACACCTTAATCCACTTGAAATAAGCTCCTAAGTTATGAAGCAAATTTTGGTAAGTTCATAAAGACGATGCCTCGTCGTTTTCACCACGCTTTTTCATCACAACGTAAAAATATTCTACAAACTAAAATAAACCTTAACTCACTTGCAATAAGCTCCTAAGTTGTGCAGCAAGTTTGGTCAGTTCATACAGTCTTTGTTCTTCTATACCACGTCGTCTGCACCACGCTCGGCCGCCGCGAGTGTCTCGTTTTTCTCTTAGCCAGGCGCAATATAACGAGAGGAGGGTTAAGGGGTCGCCATGATCGGATTCGTCTGGTGTACGAGCATTCTGGAACATGAAAGATTTTTCTCTAGATGCTTAATATTGTACAGCAAAGAATATTTTAACCAGAAGTATCTTAGGCGAGGGGACACGCGCCATTTAAAGACACCTCTCTATTTGTGGTCAGATTCCCGCCTTGAGACAAATGTTTGTACGAACTGCAAGGATTTGTTCCGGGTGTTCTGGGTATTTGCTATGTATAATAATAAAAAATCTATGTATGTAATGTATTTTATTAAGTGTATCTGTCATCTAGTACCCATAACACAAGCTTTGCTTAGCTTGGGGCTAGATGATTCTGTGTGGATTGTCTCAGCATTACTTATTTTTTTATTATTTATTATTTTTATTAATAGTGAAAAGACGATCTTTGTAATATTTTCTGCATTGGAAAAGCGACAGAAACGCGGACCATTTCGCCCTTGACAAACTAGAGCAAATAAATGTAACAGCCCTCCATTGGTACTGTTGAGGATTCCAACCTACTTGTATATTAAATAAGTATATGGTATATGACATAAACACTATTTATTTTAGGACAGGCGTTTGGCATGTAACATAAAAGTAGCCAATTTTATAAATAAATCCTTAAAGTAAAATAAATACGCCTTTTAGTGATAAACCGGTATCGCGATACCGTAGTTCTACAGTACACTTTACCAATTTTAGACCAAAATTTTGTTTAAAAAATGACACCTTTTTCTCACCATTAAAAATTTTAAGTAATATTTTCTTCTACATTCTTACCTCACATTCAAAATCCCGATGCGCTCTCGTAGTATAAATAGACCGTATGCCCAAGGCGGCCGCCAGCGCAAGCGCAGAGTCTAGTTTGTATGGCGGCAAAGACGCTGCGCCCAACACGAGTGTTTTAGCGAGGCACACCTCTACTGGTAGGTTAGCTAGAGTACGGCCTAGGGCTGTTAGCTTCTCGTTTGAGGTCAAGGCGCCCTGGAAAGAATATAAAGACAGATTACTTAGGAAGAATGAAACAGGAAGTTCGAAAGTGGCCCAAATGACAGAAAAGATGAAAGGAAACCGAATAATGTGATGAGGAGGAAAAAGATGGAGAGGGAGAGGAAGGCCGAAAAACAGATGGATGGATTATGTGAGGAATGGTATGAAAGCAAAAGGGAGTTCATGATAGAGTGACGTTCAGGGGAGAACGAAACAAAAAAACGTGTCACTCTGACCCCAAGTAACATTCTTTTCTTCTTTTTCTATTGGAAATGATGATGATGACTGATACAAATACTCCCAAACTACAGGACAAGACAGTGCAGTGATATATTTAGGACTGGTCTCGGTGCTTTTTTACTGGAAGCAAGGTCACGGTCAGAAGTCAATGGTTATGTTCTTTCCTGAAAGAAAAGTAGACCAACCTTTATGTAATGGGTGACCGTCCATCTGGAAGACCTCTGCGAGCCTAGGAAAGCACGTTTATCTGTTGGTCCCGGCTGTAATTCGAAAATCTTTGACAGCCGTTACAGCACGTGAAGCATGACCAATTCTATAACTATTCTACAAAGAATAGACAACGTTGTTTCTTTCCAACTTGTCTATTCTTAACTGTTGTCTATTCTTCCGACGGCAAAACCCGTTTCTCAGGTGGTCAGAAGCCCGGAAGTCTGACAACCGGTTATTCCGAAGGGTTATAGGTAATAACTTGGTTGTGTAGGTCAGATGGGAGTCGCTCCTTATGAAACACTGGTATTAACCTGAATTTGATTAGACTGGAAGCTAACCCAAATATAGGGTGGAAGGGTGAACGACGTAGAACTTGACACCATGAGTTCATTACATGATCTTAAGACTCCCAGCGTTGAAATTGTTCTTCGTGTTATTTTTCTTTAAACTGTAAAAATCATTATTTCTATATAATCCAATGAGAAAATCCGACGAAAAATTTTAACGCTGGGGGGTCCAGAATCCTGTACTTACTGAACTCATGGTATCAGGTTGCGCGTCGATTCCTTGCACCTTGTAGTCGGAAAAGGCTAGGCAGATGATGAAAATGATTTGATACGTTAACACCTTAACTGCCAAACAACGAGACACAATAGATAATGTATTGTTTGTCGGTCATTTGGCATTTAACGTGTTAATAATCACCCCTTGTAGTTGCAGCCAGATCAGCTAGTTAAAGCTCAAATTAAAATTCATCTTTAATTTTGTGAACACAGGGTACAATGGTCTAATATATAAATGTTTGGTCCAACCAATATTCCGCCGAAAAGCATACAAAAGATTGATTCTAATGTCAAAAATTACTATAAAAATTAAATCAATTGTAAAAAGTTTCTACTAACATGTTGCTTCAACTCCAGCAAAGCATTCTCAACGGCGTCTTCAGGCGGCGAGTCTAAGAACGGGAACCGTCTGACATCACTGACGCCTAGCGAGCTCATCAGCAGTAACAGTGACGCTAGAGGCACTCGAGATACTTCCGGGGTACTGAAGGACTCCATGTCGTTGTATTGCTGTTCGGCGTATATGCGGTAGCAGACGCCGGGACCTGTGGGGGTTTTGAAAGAAAGAAAGAAAAAACATTTATTCAGCACAGGCTCACACAACGACACAATACTAAACATAGAAAAAAAAAAAGGAGGTCTTGAATCAGGTGAATAGTGGGTGTATTTGAAGAGCATGATACGCCGAGCTAGTCAGTATTGTAATGGTACACACGTGACGATGGTTAAAAAAAAGAGTTGAGATGAACTGATGAGGTTCCTGGATTGATTACAGGGTCAGGAGTCAAACCAGAAAAAGTGTTATTTAAGTTTTCCAATTATCGGTGGCAACAGACAATCCGGATTTGATCGGTCGGAGACTTATGGGTATACTAGCGGACCGAACAGACGTCGTCCTGCCCGTACAGCGCCACCTACCGGGTCCAATTGTAAATCTAAACCATTCTCGAATCTCCACGAACACACACAAAAAATTTCATCAAAATTGGTCCAGTCGTTTAGGAGGAGTTCAGTCACATACACACGCACACAAGAAATATATATATTAAGATAATCTTTTTATCAGGGGAGAAACTATTGTATATCTCGATCTTTACCGGCTTCCCTTTAAAATGACTAGTCTAATGATACAGGATAGAAGGGACATCGATCCCAACCTGATACCATAAGTTCAGTACACGATACTGACCCCCTAGAGTTGAATTTAACTAGCTGTGCCCGCGACTTTGTGCTTGAATTGAACAAAACATGAGTGTTTACTTTTTGAGCGGAACCCTATTTTTTTCTACAGTAAAAATAGCCTAAATTACTCCTTATCACATCAGCCATCTGTCAATGACATTCCCATCAAAATCAGTCCCGGAGTTTCAGAGATTCAAACAATCAGACGGATAGTCAGACCAAAATTGAATAAAATGTCTCTTTGGTACTGTATACATTTTCATATGCATTCAGTCAAAAAGCTGTTATTTTGACATTACAAACAGACACTTCAATTTTATACATGTATAGATAACTCAAAAGTGAAGCTCATGGCTAAATAAAAACCGCCGCACGGGTTGATTGAAGGTTAAGCTACGCTTTCCGAGGACAGTCTATGGATGGGTGACCGTTCGTAACATATCGAAACTCCTCCGTGGCTCGAAAAACACGTTAAGCCGTTGGTCCCGGATGTCATTTGTCAGTCTTTGACAGTCGTTACGGGTAGTCAGAAGCCCGAAAGTCGGACAACCAGTCATAGAAATGGGTATCGGGTTGCCCAATAACTAGGTTGTGAAGGTCAGATAGGCAGTCGCTCCATGTAAAATACAAATTCAGCTGCATCCGTTTACACTGGAAGCCGACAAGTGTAACCGAAAAAGGCTAGGCACATGATGATGAGATAACTCAAAAGTATAATAAATTACCTGTTCGACCAGCTCGCCCTTTCCGTTGATCAGCGCTTGCTTTGGATATCCAAAATTCTTTCAACCTCTGCATTTTTGATGTCGAATCGTAACTCATTTCTTTGACCTAGAACAATTGAGTAACTATTTTAATTACTTCAACGTATTATAATGGATTTTATAAACAACTATCTGAAACAGCAAACGTTGTTTTGTCATATTGAGTTTGGTGATAGAAGGGTAAAGTTGTCTGTATTTTTGTATGCTGTATAATAAAAAAATAAAAACAAAAAATGATGTCGAAAAATAAAAAATAAAACTTAGGGACCACCCTTAACATTTAGGGGATGATAAACGGATGTTGTCCGATTCGCAGACTTAACCGATATGCACACAAAATTTCACGAAAATCGGTCGAGCCATTTCGGAGAAGTTTTATTACAAACACCGTGTCACGAGAATTTTATATATTAGAAAGATAAAACTTTGAGAGGTTATTAGAGGCATTAAACGCTCCATTGCGGGCATTGTTCCACAAACTGTAACTAATAATACCAGCCTGTTACTGTCCCACTACGGGGCATAGCCCTCTTCTCATACAAACTCAACTATATTCTATAGCATAGAACTATAGTCCAGGTTTCCTAACGATGCTTTCCTTTATCGATGTCAGTAATGTCTGAGAAGAAGGATAATTAAAATGACCCCTTAATCATAATTTAAATCCCATCAAAAACATAAATCTGGAAATGGGAGCCATGTTCAATATTAAGAATATGCTTAAGTGTAAAATAGGTTTTATGTTTTTTCTTTCTTTCTTTCTAATTGCTGATTTCGCCAACAACAGAATTGAGATCTAAATGGTTGCCAAGTTTTATTTTACTGAACATATAACATTCTAAACTATGGTAAGACCTGCTGTCTTGTATGGATCAGAATGTTGGGCCGCAAAAGTCATGAATGAAAGGCAGTTACATGCAGCTGAGATGAGAATGCTGAGGGGGGTGTGTGGTGTTACGCGAATGGATAGAATAAGAAATGAGTATGTAAGAGGAAGTCTGAAAGTGGCGCCTGTGACCGAGAAGTTGTGTGGAAATCGGTTGTCATGGTATGGGCATGTGATGCGAAGGAATGAGGACCATGTTGTGAGGAAAGTTTTGAGTATGAATGTGCAGGGTTACATGAGTAGAGGAAGACCAAAGAAAAGATGGATGGATTGTGTGAAAGATGATATGGCAAGAAAAGAGGTGACCCTTGAGATGACGGCAAATAGAGATGTATGGAAGAAGAAAACATGCTGCGCCGACCCCAAATAAATTGGGATAAGGGCAGGAGGATGATGATGATATAACATTCTAATTCATTCAATCATTTTTTTATTGTACTGTTTGCTATTTTGGAATATAACTTCTTAAATTTGAACAGTCTAATTATTTACACAAAGCAGATAACTTAGGATAAATTGAAACTCAAGATTTGACTTGGCTAGTTTTCATCTCCAAGTTATCTTATATATGGTTAATCGACTTATGTTCTTTACTAGCGATCGATCCCAGCTTCACCCGCGACAAATTTTATATATAACCTCGTTTCTTACTATTTCTATTGGTGAAAACTGCATGAAAATTCAGTAGTTTTTGAGTTTAACGCGTACAGGCGTGGCGGAGGATTTCGTTCTATATTCTGTAGTGATGTTACACGCAATGAAACTTTGTATAGTTATAGTTATAGTTCCAGCCTATTAATGTCCCACTGCAGGGCAAAGGCCTCTTCTCATACAGAGAAGGCACGAGCATTAATCACCACGCTTGCTCAAGACGGGTTGGCGATTTCAGACTTATATAAATTATATACATAAGTCCACGTTTCCTCACGATGTTTTCCTTCACCGATGTCAGTGATGTCCAAGATAATCTATGAAAGTACATTTGAATTGAAAAACTCACATTGGTACTTGCCCAGGTTTAAACCCACAACCTCGTGCACAAGAGGCGAGGCCTAAACCACTGGGCCATCATGACATTAAATATTTACTTACTACATTAAATACATACTTACTTACTTAATATGAAACTTTGTATAAGAGGGTTAATTTATATTTACCTTGCCAGAATCAACCACGAATCGTATGCCATCGATGGTTACAGACGTTTCTGCTATGTTTGTAGATACGATACACTTTCTGACACCGTCTGGTGGGTAGTCAAACACCTGGAAATGTTATAGAAAGGTTTTAACAAGTAATCTACGTCTTTTGCATTAATTTTGGAAGTAATATGGAAGTGTATAATGGGATTGCCTCGTTGGTCTGGTGGTTATCAGCGCTACTGCTAAGCATGAAGTCCAAGGATCAATTACCGGGTTATGCAAAGTTTAATAAGATTCAATTTTTCATCTTGAATTTCTCAGCAGCTCGGAGTCTGATATTTTGCCCGGTTGACGGCGATATTCTAGTCTATAACATGGGACTAAAACATAACTGGCGAAATATGGGTGTGCTATCGGTACACCTGTGCCTATCCTTTCGGGAAATAGAGTCGTGATGAATTGTCCTTAGTGGTTGAGGTATGATCCCTCTTTCCCCCTCTCCCCTGATGGACTTTGATTAAATGGAATAATTTGTATCTAGGTAGTTGGAGTTAGGACTGAAGAAACTTTCACCTTTACATTTTGCGTAGTTGGGTAAACCTGCTATTAAAAGGACTAAATTATTTTGAAGTGAAGTTTCGGTACTGCAAAACGTATGGGTTCGCGTCACCGACATGCGCATGTGACGTGTTGCGCCAGACTGACAGTTATTACAGAGTTCTCACTTCTGTTGACTGGCTGTTGTTGTTGTTTCTTACAGTTAATTTTAAGTCAATCAGTCTTACCGCGGGCCATTGCCTAGTAATTGGGTTTTGAAGGTCAGATAGGCAGTCGCCCCATGAAAAAACTACTGGTATTAAGCTGCAACCGGTCAGACTGCAAACCGACCCCATCATAGATGGGAAAAGGCTAGGCCAATGATGTTTAAGTATGCAGACATTCTGCATTTCCATCGCATTCTTCCACAAATAAGGCATAGATCCTACAAGTACGACAGGGATACCTTGTCCTGTTCAGCCAGTGACAAGCCACTGTGCAGAGGCAATACGACCCAGAGTTTGTCCTTTTCTGCATACTGTTGAGCCGCTTCCAATATAGCAGTGATTTCTTGTACGCCCGACATGAATATTAGAAGATCTCCTCTTTCGTCACCTAGCAAAGGAATTATTAGTTAATACTATAATTCGAAAAAAAAAAATGTTATCTCATTTCAATAATCTAATTCTAAAAAAAAACAATGTGTTTTTGAATGACAGAGAACGTATATTAACACATTCTGTGAAAATTTCAACCGTCTACCTGTTACAGTTCATGAAATATTACCCGCTGAGAGACAGACAGTCGGAAGGACAGTGGAGGCTTAGTAATAGTCTCATTGGGCATTCCTTATTAGGTCAACAATACTTACGTGGATACTTATTGTCAATTAGCTGCATGACTTGGACATAGGGCTGTGGATCAAGCCGATCATCCCTTGTTGGCTTGTCCTCAATAAATATTGGCTTGTAGTTTAATTGTATGGGGAACAGACGTCCTGGCACCTGATAAAGAAATAATTTCATTGTTTTGTTCATATTTTGCAAAGCAACTCGGCAACCCTATTGGACGTCGCGGTGTTAGACTAATACCTCACTCTCCCCGCAAACCTGAGGTGGCCCGCAGAGGTGGGCCAGCACTAGCCGGGGATCGTGGAAGGCGCATAAGTTCCCATGATCCTCGGTGCAAGTGTAGACAGAGTCTGACATAACCCTCCAATCTCAATATGCGTAATGACTATCCACCCCGGAACAAAAAAGGTAGCTGCGCGGTGCGAGAGGTGTGTACACCACGCACCTTCCTATTTCAGGCAGCGTCTTGTTAAGCGGTCGGCCTATAAACGCGCTATTGTGTTGCACGCTTGGGGCATTGAGTTAATTTTGCGTTTGAGTGGTCCACAAACTACATGTGCACAATGAATTACTGTACTGAGAACTCCTAATGTTAGTTAGGAGGCAAAGGCATATAGTCTTATGATTATGGAAAAAACAATCAATGAATGATGATTGGTGGTGATGATTAACGCTCGATAAATATACTAACAAAAAAGCCATGAACTTTAAATTACATTTAAAAAAATACCTGTATAACAACAGCAGATTCAGCAGAGAAGTAATCTTCAAATAGTTTAATATTAATCGTAGCAGACATGAGCACTAGTTTGATATCATTACGTGTATGTATAAGGCACTTCAGGATACCCAGTAAAAAGTCTCCCATCAAATGTCTTTCGTGGACCTCATCTAAGATTATGACGTCATAACTCGGAAGGTTCTCTGAAGACATCTGAAATAGTAAATGCATAAAGAAGATTAAATGATGTCGTTGTTATTACGATTTTGGTTAGTTTTAGAGACTACTCATACTTATTCAGCTCTATTCAGCTTATGTCCTTGGAAAATAACGATTTTGTATGGAGACGAGTACGCATTTCAGACAAAACTGGTGTTTTTATGTGGAAAAAAGCTGAATTGAGCTGAATAAAATGTAGATGAAGGCATGAGTCCCTTATGGGGATCTTGGAAACTAAAACTGTGGTTTCAATTTATCAAAAGATGCAAATAGGTATATTATGGAAATAGGGGAAACCCATATCATGAAGAAGATTTTTAGGGGCCTGACATAGGTACAGTCTGAGTATAGCTAACTTAGCAATGACATAGGTCATAGACTGAACTAGAACGCAACTGAAGGACTTCTTACATTGAAATTTAAATCTTAATTTCAGCGCCATTAAATTCAAAAGAGCCTGTGCTACTTCACAATAAAAAAACAAACACCCTTTTGATGTGTGTTTTGATTTTCGTTCAACTTTTCACATAATATAAAGCGCTTTATTATAATAAATAATGCTGGACAATCCACACAGCATCATCTAGCCCTAAGCTAAGCAGAGCTTGTGTTAAGGGTACTAGATGACTGATATAATTAATACAATACATTACATAGATAGATATTGCACGTCTCAACGCGAAGCGTTGAGTTGTGCTTTACTCTCACTCTCTCAAGGTCAAGCAATTATCTCGGCTTAAATTGCTTTTATCCGATCCTTTTGGACTTTGAGTATTAAATGAGTTGACAAATATCAACAATAACACTTTTTTTATGACAGTAGATACTTTTAAAAAACACTATTTTTGCTAGATAGTAAATAAAAAACCGTTTTGAAAAACTATTTCAGTGGACGTCGGGTTGTCTGTATGTTCGGATGATGTATGTGGTCACGATATCGCCCAAAAAACTTCACTTTTTGAGTCATTTTTTTTTCATCCGCCTCAGTATCATTCTGAGTAATAGCCTATTGAAAAATTACCGTCTAATTCAATCAAGTCATTTTTGTCATAAAATGAGCGTTGAGACGTGCACTTTTGGATTTTCCAATTTTTTTTTTATTATACATAGCAAATACCCAGAACACCCGGAACAAATCTTTGTAGATCGTAAAAACATTTGTCCCAAGGCGGGAATCAAACCCGCAACCTATCGTGTCACAGGCGGACCTTCGCCCGCCGCGCCACATCGATCGTCAAAAAATGTTTGGCTGTTATGATTTACTGCCAATTTCAAAAACGTATCTCAATCCAAATCTAGGGATCAATCTTGGTTAGTAACCAATATCAATGGCCGAGATTGCAACCTTTAACCTTGAACGGGCGAATCAGAGTAGCAGTTTGAAATAGTGTATTGAGATAAGGAGAAACGATTCAACTGTCTTGGATCCCGCAACGAAATGAATCAGAAAAGAACAGCGGAGGAGTTACAAAAATACATAATTTACATCATTTTCTTTCCACTTTTCAGATTAGGATTGATTGCCCTAAAAAATGCATAGCTGCATATTGTTAATTAATTAAAGTGTACGGTACCTGACCTGTCTAAGCAGCAATCCTTCAGTAATGAAACATATCTTAGTATCAGCAGTCTTGCTTTTCTCAAATCTGATCTGGTAGCCGACTTTGGTGTCGAACTGTGTAAGCATTTCGTAAGCCACTCGCTTTGATAGAGACACGCACGCTATTCTTCTTGGTTGAGTACATGCTGTCAACAGAAATGTAGAAGAACGAGTCAATTAAGTAAAATTATATAATAAATTTATCCTTGCTGGCTGTAAAAAAAAAAATACTATTATCAACGTTAAAGTCTATTAGAACTCTGAAGAGTTTTTTTTTTTGAACATGCTGATTCCTGGAACTTTCAGGTCGAATTTGAAAAAAGTAAATTGTATTTGATTCTTGATGCTTGTGTTATTTAAAATAACGCTATGATTCATAGGAAAGTCAAACAGATAAAACTGCAGGGCACACCTAGTACAAAAAAAACCATTCCTATTTCATGATTATATTTTCTTTTCATTTTGGTGGATAGAGATAATTTCCTTTTCCATTGAGGAATTTCAACCATTCTATGTAAAATAGGAGTGAAACTAAAACTTACCAATACTTTGAAATCCAGCTTCATGTAAGTATTGGGGCACCTGTGTGGACTTGCCACATCCCGTGTCTCCAGCTACAACCACTACTCTCTCATTTTGAACAGCAGACACAATTTCATTTCTGAAACAATAAGGTTTTTTTTACAAGCTTTTATTTAACTTGCCACATTAGTGTGGCATAAATCTTGCAATTGAATTTCAAACTAGTTATCTTCAGTCAAACATCAATTTTGCATACACATTTGGTTTGGATGACAATGCACTTTTTTTTCATTTAAATTATTAATTATAAGTTGTGTTCTATTGTAATTAATTTCATAATTGATGGGGTGAAGGGCACTCAGCCAACTAAGGCTGCTCTTCTATTATATTGACACTTGACTGTCCACTCAAATACACAAGTCTTGAGAGCATGCAATAAATATTAGGATTATTACAGTAAAAATAAAACACTTGAGATAGTGTTTTATTTTTTCTGTAACAAACATAAACTATAACACTTTTCAAGTATTCAGCAAAAGAGGTTTACAAACAAGCTTGATCACAAATAAAAATAACTTTGAAAATGGAAATTGTTTATCCAACAAAGATAAGGAACCCTCAGTGAGTAAGTTCAACTCGCTCTTCGCTAGATTTATGTAACAAGTTTGTGAAAAATATTCAACATTTACTTGAGCTCCTAGGTTCAATACCCAGGTTGAGCAATGTGTTATTGGGATGTTTCTTAGCAGCTCAGAATCTGGATGTGTGCCCGGTTTATGGCAATAAGCTCATGTCCTATTACATGGTACTTGATAATATAACTAGTGACATGTGGGTGAACTCTGTAGGTACACCTCTGCCCAATCCTTTGGGGAATACAGGTGTGATGTTATGTTTAATATTGGTTTAGAGTCACATAATAACATACAATATTTTTTTGTAAATGTTTTCACACAATTTAGGTGCTTATTTACATGATTTTTAGGCCTAAATTTACTTACAGCATAAAATGTGACCTTAGTGATTTACTTAATACTTAGTTCATTTAGAGGCTTTAGTGCCTCTGGATGTGCATAAATATAAAAAGCATAATATTCCTATATAATAGCTACCTGTACTTTGCCACAGGTAAATCCTTCTGAGCTTGCCTTAATTTTCTAAGCTTTTCAAACTTCTCCTTATTCTTAAAATCTATGTAAATAGACACAATATTCATAAAGGCTTCAAACAATTTTTTATCCAATTTCTTTCTGTCTCTTTCATAGCATGCAGTGTCCACATATTTAATGGAACTAGTAAAGTTAATGCAATGAAATTTGGAGAAGTTTTGAGTAGAATCGTCACTGTTTTCTTCAGGTCCATAGTCAACAATGGGTTTACCGGCTTTTCTTAAAGTCGCTTCGTATTTCTTCAGAAACACCCAAAAGTCGTCAAGATTGTTAACAACAGTATTACTGTCGCTACTAGATAGTATTATTTTATTTAGATCTCGCTTGTAGTTCGTAAAACTAAAGTCTTCTTCGATTTTGTTAGACGTCGATGGAGCAGGGCTTGTTTTACGGACTTTGTGTCTATCTCTATCGTAAGAACGTGAACGCCTTCGTTTGTAATAATTACTTCTGCAAGGAGAAGGGCTTCGACCCATTTTATTTTATTGAAACTGCAGCCACAACAAAACAGATCACGGCATGATATTACGACAGATGTCAATTGTCAATGACTGACAGACAACCACAGACAGCTGACAATAGAGCTAGGAGTAATAGTGACACAGAGGATAATTTTATTTTTATTATTAATCATTTATTTCAAAATAATTCATTCCATAAATTGTTAGTAAAATACTTAAAACTATGTTAGTAACAATTAATATTTATGGTAATTCATAATAATACAGCAGTACGGCCATCACTGTTCACTGACAAGAATCCGATTGGGGTTTGCATCACGGAACAGTAAGTCTGTTCCTAGAGCGGATCCATCCGGAGATTACTTCGGAACAACGATGTGGCTCACAGCGTCACCCCGTTCTTAACGGGGCGTCCACCAGACAACATCGCCGTGGCCTACGCTTTGGCGACCGTAACGAGCTATAGTGGAGCTTGATTGATAACACATATTGATATTATATAGAGTAGTTGATAACAAGCCGACTAGATGAGGCGATGCTTATGAAATGCATCGCTGATTTATCTGCTATGATCTTTACAATGGCAAATCTATTAATTTTGATAGTTCAACAACATATTTTATCGCGTTATTTACGTTGAGAAGCCGAAATTTTCCAACAAATTGATAGGAATTCTCTTCAAAATTCTTAGAGATTTTTAACTTCCTCCCATAACTATTCGCAATACAATAATACAACCCCTCGCTGGAACGCGACCCCGTTTGCGCGAGATGTTTAATTAACTCGCACACGCTATACGTGGAAATTAAAAAATATCAAAAGAAGTTAGTAGGTACTCGTACCCACCTAATTACTCAGGTAGGTAGTTCTGGCTCTCGATCTTTGGTTGAAATCGCTATGGTACCTATTCTGGGCGGTTGTTTATGTAGGTGTGAGCACGTAGCTGTGAATCCACGTCCATAGAGTATTCTTGAGCGCCAGATAATACCTATATTACTTCATATTGATACTATTAAATAATGTAGGTACATTCTCGATTTATAAAATAAAATAAATAAATAAATAATGCTGGACAATCCACAGAGCATCATCTAGCCCCAAGCTAAGCAGAGCTTGTGTTATGGGTACTAGATGTCTGATATACTTAATACAATACATTACATAGATAGATATTTTATATTATAAAATAATAAATAATGCTGGACATTCCACACAGCATCATCTAGCCCCAAGCTAAGCAGAGCTTGTGTTATGGGTACTAGATGACTGATATACTTAATATAATACATTATATGGATAGATATTTTTTATTACACATTGCAAATACCCAGATCACCCGGAGCAAATCTTTGTAGATCGGACAAACATTTGTCCCAGGGCGGGAATCGAACCCGCAACCTACTGCGTCGTAGGCGGACCTTCACCCGCCGCGCCCCATCGGTCGTCATTACAACACTTAACATCCTGTTTTCTCCGAAGAGTTAGCCAGAGGTGCACCTTTAGTAACACCCACCTTTCGCCATTTATGTTTAAGTCCCATGTCATAGGGAGCGAGCCTATAGCCATCAACTGGGCACAAGTCCAGACTCCGGGCTGCAATGAGAAAATTCCTATTGGAAAAACTCTATAACACTTTTGTACGACCTGGAAATCGAACCCAGGATCTCACGCTCTGCAATCGCACTTGTCAGCACTAGACCAACTAGTCAATCATATAGAGTAGGTATACATGGTTTCTCGAATATTCTTTTAAGTAAGTACCTAGTTAAGATCTTTTTAACAACTTAGACGCCAGGTGACCGACAAACAATACATTGTCTATTGTGTTTCGTTGTCTGGCAGCTAAGGTGTTAATGTACAGAGGCCAACACATCAGGTTACCCCAATCTGTCAAATTTATTTGATAGTTTTACAACTTTATTACAAAAGCATTAAGGTTCTTATTCAATTGAGAAAATTTAACAGTTCGGGATAGCTTGATGTGCTGGCGTCTGTATGTTTGTTATTGTTCACTCTAATAGGTGTACCTACTGTTTTATTAGATAAGTACCTACTCGTCGCCAACCAAAATTAATCTGAGAATCAGTACCTAACGCAAAATGAGGTTAATTGTTTTAGAGATTTAATTAAAATTGATTAATTTCGAAACAACAACCCATGTTTTAAAATTTGGTAAATAACAAATCTAAAAAAAAACAATATATAAGTAGGTACTAGGTAGGTAGGTAGGTATACCTACCTACCTATACTCACTGACGGTGAAGGAAAACATCGTGAGGAAACCTGGACTTATATAATTACTTAATAAAAGTCTGAAATCGCCAACCCGTCTTGAGCAAGCGTGGTGATTAATGCTCGTGCCTTCTTTGAATGAGAAGAGGCCTTTGCCCTGCAGTGGGACAGTAATGGGCTGGTACTCCGACACCTACTCCTTGGTAAGAGTGGTTGTTAGTGTTTCGGGCTACTGACTGTGAACGAATGTCAAAGATCTACAAATTACAGCCGGGACCAACGGCTAAACGTGCTTCCGAGACACGGAGGAGTCTCGATACGTAATGAACGGTCACCCATCGATAAACTGACCTCGGCAAGCGTAGCTTAACCTTTCATCAACCTGTGCGGCTGTTTTTATTTAACCACGAGCTCCTCAGTTCTCAACTCTTTTAACGATAATAAATTCCATGAAGGACTAACTATAATATTTAATTTAAGAAATACCTAGAAGTAAGAAGGTATCTACTTAATGATAGTTTCAGAGATAATAAATTAAAACCTCTTAAATAAATTGATACTGATAAAATAAGTAGAGCTGATAGTGAAGTACCAGGATTAATTAAACAATTGGCGCAGTGGCTGAGCGATCGACTGCTGCGCTTCGTGTCGTGGGTTAGATTCCCGCACGGAACAAATATTTGTATGGCCTACAGGTAGTTGTTCCGGGTCTGACTGTTCTTGTATGTGACCATAAATATTTGTAAACGCACCCACGACACAGAAGAAATTCCTAGTGGGGCAACGTTGTTTAACACGTTGAACGCCAAATGACCGACAAACAGTACATTTTCTATTGTGTCTCGTTGGTGTTACAAAAAAAAAACCTGATATAATGAATCCTGAAAATCCTGAAAAATGAATAATGAGCAGTTGACATTAGCTTATATTACCGTGACATTAGGCTGCGGTGGCTTTGGTTGTTCCGTTTCATTCATTTTATTCCACCGACTTCCGAATCTACAGAGACACAGCTCGGTTAGTCTATTTTAGTTATTTTCACAGCGTAATGTCTTACGGTATGCTGTTATGGGGCAAAGCTGCAGATATTCAAAATATATTTGTGCTACAAAAACGAGCTGTTCGTGCAATATACCAATTAGGGCCCAGAGTCTCCTTAAGAGATCTATTTAAAGAGATTGGTATTCTCACAGTGGCTTCTCAATTTATTTTTGCCAACATAATATACATTAGGCAAAATATACATATGTACACTAAAAACAGTGACATCCACAATTTTAATACCAGAAATAAGCACAAACTGTACGCTCCTTTCCACCGGCTTCATAAGGTCCAGAGCTCATTTGTGGGGCTCGGTATCCGCTTTTATAACATGCTACCTCATTCTTTCCTGGATTTACCTTTTAACGCGTTTAAAGCTAAAGTTAAATCAAACCTTTGTTCTAAAGCATATTATTCGATCAACGACTATTTAGAAGACAAGAATAGTTGGTCGCTTTGTTGAACGCAGGACAATGTTACTATGTTCGTTTACTGTTTAATAGTTCTTTATTTTTGTGTATGTTTCTTCTACTATCCATATTTTTATGTTATTGACATGATCCTCTCATTACATTGTGTGAATGAGTTGTATTGATATAATTCAGCATTGCACATGTCAGCGGGCACGCCCTTGGACTGCCTTGGAGGCTTTTTATGTATTCAGTTTAGCAGGCTTTGCTTGAGTTAATTGTCGATTTTGGTATATATAACTTTTTATTTATTTATTTTGGCATATTGGTGTGTGCTAGCTAACATGTAGCAAATTATTTAATTGAATGACGTATAAAGATGATTGACATAATTATTATTTTTGACATAATGTGTTGTATAGCTTCAGGTTCTTCAAACCTATCAGACAGACGTGTTGCTGGGGAGTTTGTTCCTCCACTTCTTCTTCCCAGCAAAAACACTAGGAAGTGGTGAAGGGTGGGCGTTTTGGGGGACTGTCTTATGTAAACGTCTTTGACGTTCAAAAAGTGCTGATTCTCAGCCTAATTTGAATAAATGAATTTTGATTTTGATTTTGATTTTGATTTTGAAAGTTATTTTACACTGTTAGAAACTGTATTTGTAATGGTCTAATATTAATATGTATAAGACTTGTAGTTCCGGTACTGGTCAATTGTTATTAGATATTTAATTTGCGCAATGATAGTACATATTTAAATAAAAGTATGTAAGAATTTTCTTCATTTTAATTAAATAATCATATTGTGAAAATTAAACATTAATCGTAAAGTAAAATTATAAGCGTACGCACTGCTTCCGTTTGTACTCTTGTTATTCGTTCCAATAATACCAACCTAAATTCTTTCCGGTGTAAAAATAAGGTGTTTTTTATTTGCATCATCGTTACCGACACCTTGTTGAGTTATTGGAGTCGGTTAAATTCTTTTGTAAAAGAGTTTTTTCTGAATCTTTACGGGTTATTGCTTTTCCCGATGAATAGACTTTGATTGTTGAGGAGTTCTCCTGGTAATACACCATCGGCTCCACTTCATAATAATTGTGAAGATTTTTAAGCAGCCAAATTAATGTAATCAGATCGCGGCCCGTGTAATACTTAGATATTATTGAGTAGTCGCGGTGGTCATTCTGTGGTCTTCACCAAACCGTTCTTTCCAAGAGAACATTTTCGAGTTACTGCACAACATACCCAAACCGGTATCATATTTCGATATGGGTGGGCCAGTAATATTTGAAAAGTATCCTCGATGTCCCCGACAGTGGGAGAGTATATCCATCAAACAAAAAAAGATTTTACGAAATTGGTTTGAATAAAAATTAATAAATAGTGCTGGACAATCAACACAGCATCATCTAGCCCCAAGCTAAGCAGAATTTGTGTTATGGGTACTAGATGACTGATATACTTAATACAATACATTACATAGATAGATATCTTTTAATCTCTAAATCATTTTAACAAATCTTTGTAGATCGTACACATTTTGTCCCAAGGCGGGAATCGAACCCGCAACGTCCTGCGTCGCAGGTGGACCTTCGCCCGCCGCGCCACATCGGTCGAAAATAAACAAAAAAAAAGAACATATGTATATACAATTATACAATCGAATAAAGAACCTCCTCTTTTTTTAAGTTAGGTTAGGTTAGGTTAATGAGGCCGTTTTGATAACACCCAATCATTTATTCGCCGTTCAAAGTCATCCCTTACTAGAAAGCATTTTTGTCAAAAAATCAGGATGAACCTGGCAATGTTTTTTGTCTACTTAGAACTAACAATAAATAGCTGACGCAATTTTTGAATGTCTTGAGTCACAATTAAATAGATGGATAAATAAAAACATCAGGTGCGTTAATTTATACTTCTATATCTATATTTCACTATCCTACTATTTCTGATATATAAAATTCTCGTGTCACGGTGTTTGTAATTAAACTCCTCCGGATTGGCTCTACCGATTTTCGTGAAATTTTGTGTGCATATCGGTTAGGTCTGCGAATCGGAAAATATCTATTTTTCATCCCCCTTAATGTTAAGGGTGGTCCGCCTCAAAATTTTTTTTTTTATTTTTTAGACAAATTTTTATTTTTTTATGATACACACAACATACAAAAATACATACGGCCCTTAATTTTCACCCTTCTATCACCAACCTCTATATGACAAAACAACGTTTGCTGGGTCAGCTATTAATATTATAAATGTGAATGTAAGTTTGTTTGTTACGCTTTCACGCGAGAACTACTTAACCGATCATCATGAAACTTTGTACACATATTCTTGGAGGTATTAGAAGTAACATAGGATACTTTTTATTGAAAAAAAGACTTGGCAAAACAACGTTTGCCGGGTCAGCTAGTAATATTATAAAGAGGTAAAGTTTGTATGTAGGGCGTAATCTCCGGAACTGAGGATCCGATTCTTAAAATTGTTTCACTATCAGAAAGCTACATTATTCCTGAGTCCTATAGGCTATTATTATTTTCAAAGGTAAGCTTTAAAAGGGGTGGAGGGGATGTTAAAGTTTGAAATTGACGACCGATGTGGCGCGGCGGGCGAAGGTCCGCCTGCGACGCAAGAGGTTGGGACAATTGTTTGTACGATCTACAAATATTTGTTCCGGGTGTTCTGGGTATTTCCTATGTATAATAAAAATATCTATATATGTAATGTATTGTATTAAATCAGTCATCTAGTACCAATAACACAAGCTCTGCTTACCTTGGGGCTAGATGATGCTGTGTGCATTGTCCAGCAATATAATTTTATTTTTATTTTTTTTTAAAGGAAATCTGCAAAATCCACTCGCACGTAGCCGCGGGCGGAGTGCTAGTTTTACGGATGAAGTTGAATAAAACTTCAGTAAAACGAGGTGACTGATAAATGTTTCAAAGTCACCTCGTTTAACCGGTACATAACTTCATGGATTGATACTAGTAAACAATAGTAAACTAGTAAACAATGTAGGTACAGAGGCCAGCACATCAAGCTACCCCAATATAACAAATTTCTTTGACAGATTTTCAACTTTATTACAAAAGCATAAGGTTCATGTTCAATTGGTAGAATTTGACACATTGTGGTAGCTTGATGTTCTGGCGTCTGTACCTACCTACTCGAATCAGTTAGCAAGCAGGTATCTTCGGTACCTAATCATCACATGCTTGCTTGAATGATCTTGTAAGTGGTTAGTTAAGATCTTATTAATTCACGATTATTATCTTTTACACAAATACACTACAAAGTTGGTCTGAGAATCAGCACTCAATGTTAAACCGGTCATCTTTAGTGATCAAACTAAAGATCGTCGGTAGTTATAAATATCTTAAAGTAGATGCGTAGAGGCAGTACTTTATTTTTAGGTTTTTTTTTGCAATTTCCAACTCAGTATTAAGTTGTATGATAATGAAAAGGCATTTGCGACCGTCACAAATGTAACCAGTAAACGAAATTTTTGTTATTAAAATCATTAATACGTCAAATTTAAAAACAAAACCTAAGATATTTAAAAACAGAACCTATTCAAAATGAATTTCGCTGCGGGCTACCTCTACGCATTTGCCTTAATTTTTAATTATTTTATTTTAGTTTTATTACCTACTTGTTTTTATAGCGGCAGTAAAAATATGTACCTACTACCTATTACGGTTCATGAGATACAGCCCGCTGACACACAGCCGGACGGATGGATAGACCGACGGACAGCGGAAGCTGAGTTCCGGTGGCACGCATTTTTTTTTAAAAGAAAAAACCTTACCCCACACTAGGAATTTCTCCTGTGTCGTGGGTGCACAGCCAAAAATTACATACATTTAAACTCACATACACAAACAGCCATACCTGGAACAACTACCCGTAGGCTATACAAATATTTGTTCCGTGCGGGAATGGAACCCACAACACGTGGCGCAGCAGTCGATCGCTCAGCCACTGCGCTAACCGTGCCGTCAGTGGAACCTATTTTTTTTAAATTATTTGATGTTTCTAGGACCTAGCAGTTTAACTTGTTAAAATTAATATTGCTGAACGAATTTAAATGCGCTTCTATAGTTCTAAAATTATTTTTCTTAATTTCTTTAAGAATTACCGATTTAGATGCAGAGCAAACTTATACGTATTTACAGTCCGTAAAATCATTACCGTGCATGGTGAATATTAATCCTGACAAGGAACTGAAGGAAACCTTTAATGTGCGCGCCTGCGCGGTCCAACCCTCCTAGCCCTTAGTCGGATTTTTTTTAACACACGCTTCCGACGCTTCGTAACGGGAAAAACAGCCGCACGGGTTGATCGAAGGTTAAGCTACGCTTGCCGAGGTCTGTCTGTGGATGTGTGACCTTTCATTACATATCGAGACTCGTTCGTGCCTCGGAAAGCACGTTAAGCCGTTGGTACCGGCTGTCATTTGTAGATCTTTGACAGTCGTTACGGGTAGGTAGTCAGAGGCCTGAAAGTCTGACAACCAGTCTTACCAAGGGATATCGTGTTCCCCAGTGACTGGGTTGTGGAGGTCAGATAGGCAGTCGCTCCATGTTAAATACTGGTATTCAGCTGCATCCGGTTAGACTGGAAGCTAACCCCAACATGGTTGGGAAAAGGCTAGGCAGATGATGATGCTTCCGACAAGTTTAAAAAGACGCCGCCGCCATAAAAATTGCTTACAGAGCTCATATCAACTATAAATGGGATTTAATATAACTCAAAACCTCTTAATGGGGACGGTCATTGAACTTGAAATTATGAACAAAATAAAAGAAATATCTAACTATCGACAAATAATTAAAATTATCTAAATTAACGAGTAGAAAATATGATCTTTGTATTAGATCAATGAAATCAGTAGTATGAATCAATAATAAGATAATATTTTCTAAAACATACAGTTTTTTATCTGATCAATACCAATTATTCAGAGTTCATGTACTTCATAGACTACTAATATGTCTATCAGCCACTTTGCTCTCAATCTACGTTGCGATAAAAAATAATTGTTTGTTTTTTCCTTATCAGTAGAACGACGTATCGCAAATCTTTCAATCATATAAATAGCATTTTCCCCGACTCATGTATCATCAATTTCAAATTGTCCACAGCAGTTTAAGGTACCTAGCACCATGTCTTCATACTTAATAACTTTCATAACGATTGTTTGCTTTCTTTACTACTACTTCACGAGAACATTTAATTATTGGAAAGACAGAAATGTCAAAGGACCAACCCCTATACCGTTCTTCGGAAACTTTATCGAGGTATTCTTCAGAAGGAAACACGTTGGTGTGCTGTACAATGAGTTCTACAAGCAATATCCCAATGAGAAATTTGTTGGCTTATACAGAATGTTGTCTCCAACTTTGTTGATTCGTGATCTTGATATGGTGAAACAAGTGCTCATCAAGGATTCTGATTGTTTTCCTGATCGCGGATTGAACTTCAGCAAGAAACTATTGGGAGATAATCTCTTTCATGCCAGCGGTGACGTGGCGAAAGTTTTACGAAAACCTTTAAGTTCAGTGTTGACGTCTAGCAAATTCAAGGCTAATTTTCATGTTCTTGCCAATCGAGCAGACAAGTTTATTGAATTTATTGATCGTGCCACTATGAAAGACTCCGAACTTGACGTTCTACCGCTTTTTAGAAGATATGGTGTTGACTCAATAATGACGAACGCATTTGGTATTGACTTGGACCCTTACAATGAAGATAACCATATATGTGATGTGATGGACGCAAGAATCCAAAAAACAAGCTTCTTTCTTGAGCTGGAATTGCTATTCTCTGGTACTTTGTCGAAGTTTGAGTTTTCCATTTTTTCTGACAAAGTAAATCAATTTTGCAAACAAATTCTTCAAGCTGGTATAGAAGCTGCTCCAAAGACTGATCAACACAGAACAATGGATATATTGATGGGTTTGAGACGAGAAGGCATGGCCAGCTCGGATAAGAAAAGTGAAGATGACAAAAGACTATGGTTGAAAATAACGGATGATGTTTTAGCTGGACAAGTGCTTATATTTTACGCTGCCGGATATGCAAACATTTCGTTACTGCTTAGTTTTGCAATGTTCCATCTGGCTCAGAATCTTGATGCACAAGAAAAATTGATACATGAAATTGACGAAGTCCTGCATAAGCATGATGGAAAATTTACCTATGATATACTAAAAGAAATGAAATACATACAGATGGTTTTCGATGAGACGTTGCGAATGCATCCTTTAGCAAACTCGGTAGCCAGAAATGTGGGTCGGAACATTCAACTGGACGGTACAGACTTCATCATTCATAAAGATACTGTAGTAGCAATTTCTCCGCTTTCGATCCAAAATGACGAGAAGTATTATCCTGAACCTGAGAAGTTTATACCTGAAAGATTCTCACCAGAAAATGTTAGAGATCGACATCCCTGTACTATGATATCGTTTGGACTCGGGCCTAGAAGTTGTCTTGGTAAGTTTAGTTTGCTATGAGCTTTTTTATTATTTAAAACCATGTAGGTAATTCACAGTTCTCAGACTGAGACGGATCTTGCTTGGACATTTGAAATCGTTGGAATACTTTACGCTTACGCTCATGGCTACGAGCAAACATTGCGCAGGATTCGTCTTAATTACTTTAGCTTTTAAAGTCGGATTCGATGATGAGGTGCAGTAATAGATCAGGAATTTCAAACTTGGTTAAATAAGCATTTAAGAATCCAAAGACTGTAGTTTCTCATAATGCGTTTTTTGATTTATCTAACTCCTCTACTGCTCTTTCCTGATTACTTTCGTAGTGGGATCCAAGTCAGTTGAATCGTTTCTCCAGGCTTCATTGTCTCCACGCTTTTCTGGTGATCACCACTGTGGATTCTGGTTTTCAAGAGTTGGACTGGTTTGAGAATAGTGTCACAGGCTTGTCCAAAAACAAAAATGCCTTTTTTGATTCCTATGTTTTTGTTTCGCAGGTTCCAGATTTGGAAAACTTCAATTCGGTATCTGTATGGTGAAGTTGTTCTCCAAGTACCGTGTTGAGTGCACGAAGAATACGGTAGAAACCTTTACGTACACAGCATGGCGATTATTGATGACTCCTAACGAACAGACAGTTTTGAGATTGGTACGAAGAGATAAGTGATAAAATTTAAGTAGGTATAGTAGTATAAGTTATCTTCTTATCATTCATCTTCAATATGGATAACAAATTATTGCCATTTGATTAATTACTGCTGGTTTTTTAAACTCCGTATACAACATAAATCTCATGTCTTTTTAGTTCTTTTTCTTATTGTAAGATTTAGTGTAGAAACAAATTTAAAACAGTAAAATGTTGCTGTGCCCTGACAGGGACCACAATAAAATTGCTCTTAACTTTAAGCCTTTTGTCAAAACCTTGTACATATGTATTATAACACTAGCACTTATGTACCTTTATGAATTCTATTCTAAATAAATGATTATTATGATATAAACGTTATAAATGTATATTTGGAATAAACATACATTTATAACGTTATAATATAATATAATAATATTTGGAACAACAATTACAAAGTAGTCCTTAGAGCTCCCTGAAAAGTAATACAAATAACAATGGAGCACGGAAAACCACGTAATACTTAGGTACCTACCTATTTATTTTAAGGATCAGCAACGAGAAATACACTACAGTTACATATAACTTACTACTTAGCTTAACTACTAGCTTTTGACCACGGCTTCGCTCGCGTTAGTAAGTGGGAGGTTAGAAAGAGACAAAAAGTAGCCTATGTCACTCTTCATGCGTTCAAGTATCTCCACTTAAAAATCACGTCAATTTGTCGCTCCGTTTTGCCGTGAAAGACCGAAAAACAGACACACACACTTTCCCATTTATAATATTAGTATGGATGGATTCAGTATGTACACTATCTTGTAATGTACACTCAATTTCGACGGCACAGTTAGCGAAATGGCTGAGCGATTGACTACTATGCTGTGTGTCATGGGTTCGAATCCCACAAGGAAAAAATATTTGTATGGCCCACAGATAGTTATTCCGGGTCTGGATGTTTATGTATGTGAGTTGAAATATTTGTAAACGCATAACAGGAAAAAGTATAGGTCAAAAAAATTAAAATCCAGGACAAATTAAAAAGCTTTTAACGCCTGGTGCAATTCCTGCAAATCTGTGTTCTCTCCAAGTCAATCCACAACATAACACGGTGCTACAAGTAAACGATTTTCATCTACATAAGTTTGAAGGCACGGAATAGAACAAGTGTAGGTGCCCACACAGCTAGCTAGCACGTGTAACAATTACTCGGAAATATAATGTAAAATAATAACAACTTTCTTCAGTTGTAAAAAGTTTTCATTTGGTATGAACAACACTTTCAATTTTGACGAAAAGCTTATTTGATGTTAATACAAAATTAAGACTTATTGCAACTGACGAAGGTTGTTATTATTTTACATATATTTTATCGCATAATTGTAACACGTGCTAGACAGCTGTTTGGGCACTTCCACTTGGTTTTTCTATTCCGTGTTAGGAAGTTTGCAGAGTTTCATACTTCTTCCGTAAGCTTTTAATGGAAAACGAAACTTCTTCTTTCTTAACATCATCCTGCTGCCCTTATCCCAATTCATTTGAGGTCGGAGTAGCATATCTTCTTGTTTCATGCATCTGTTCTGGCCGTCATCTTTAGAGTTACCTCTTTTCTAGTTGTATCTTTATTTCAATTCATTTGAGGCAAGCGTAGCAGACAGACAGGGCGCTATGGCGCTCATTAGGAGAGGGCTATATCTAGCAGTGGACTAATATAGCCTGATGGTGTGTGATGTGAGCGTAGCATGTCTCTTTGTTTCATGCATCTGTATTGCAGTCATCTTAATAGTTAGCTCTTTTCTGTAACATCTTTCACACAACCCATCCAAGAGGAAATTATGTATTTTTCTAACTCCTCCGCTGTTTTTTTTTATTAATGTCATTGCGGGATTCAAGACAGTAAAAAGGCTGCTGTTCTCTAGTAAAGGTTAATATTATACCTACACGATCAAAATGTATTTAAAAGTTATTCTTTTTTGATATCCTATGAAAAAGATTTGCGACAATCGCGTGTGCATTGTGCGATTATGCCATATATTTTGTTTTAAACTCGTAAAAAAGAAAATCCCAATAAAATGTGGCAAATCAGAAATCTATACTCGAAAATTAAAATTCAGTTATATGTTTTACCTTTAAATACAATAATAATGATTAAAAATGCGTAATAAGGTTACTATGATTGACAATATTATTGAAATTACAATTTTCTAACGCGCCGCCAGCTATACAAAAGGGACTCCTACCTAGTGATAGACGTCAATATCTATTTTTTGTTTGTTAAAGAAGGTTGTGTTTAAACAGTTAAAAAGCAATCGAAGTTATCTACTTATAAGCAGGCAGTATTAATTCGTATAGGTAAAACACAAATTTTGCCATATTTTTTGCACAAGTACCTACATACAGAGCCGGCAAAAGTGTATGTAAATTACCAACTGATTTTAAATTTCATGGCGAAGGTATACTCTCAACACCCCATTAACTCAACCCCTTCTGATGTGTCATCTATCATAAGTCGTATGTCATATAGCGAGTGTATCTAAGTACCTACCTATGTTAACCACACCGCTCGCCAACATTTGCTAAGTAATTAGAGTTATTAAAGTATTTGTTTTTTTTATTTTCGAGGTGCACTGAAGATTTAAAACAACCCGTTTAATAAACCTTCCAGCTTGAGGTGAAGGCGTAGTGGCAGCCCGCGAAATTCAAACATTAGGTTGAATTTTATTGAAAAAGTTATTTACGACTGTAGATATGTAGATACAGTCCTTAAACCTTTGAATGTGTTATAAAATAAGAAATTTTATTAAATCAAACATGTGTATATATACCCACAGAATTAAAATAATACAAGCATGCAAGATCTCAATAAGAGTGGCTCACAAGATGTTTGCCATTATTACAACAATGGCTATTATTACGACAATGTATCAAGTTTTATTTATTTATTTACAAATAATCACCATGAGTCGTTTAAAAGTTCTACTAAATATGATTTCATTGTTCGTTTATGTTTAGCTATACTTTGCTCTTTCCAAATTTTGGGCAATTAATTGTAGATAATTGGTGCCATGCAAAAGACACTTCCGCGAATAAGTGCAGTTTTTGATGTACCTGTACTTGTAGACACACATACTTTGCTATCATCACCTCTATTTCTTGGAAATCTGTCTGCCATACGAGGAAACAAATGTGGATTTATTTTACGAACATTGCTATTTCTAATATAGATTTTGTATGTTTACTTATATATTGTATAAAGCGAAGGTAATGTTAAAATTTCATATTTAGTGTGGCGTCACGTATCATGAGTATACGTGGCGTCACGTCTAATATGTATAAACACCGACGCGCTGTCAAGTGGCAACACAAAAAATATTTTTTTCAACTTTATTCTGAATCCAATACGGTTCATGTTCTATTGGGAAATCTGACACATTGGGGTAGCTTGATGTGCTGGCCTCTGTGCATAATCAAAGTTTTATTCATATTAAATTTTAAATTATTATTATACCGACGACCAAGTAAGGAAAGATTTTCACAACTCAAAGTGAGAATTAAAATTTCTTCCTGAATCTTTCTTGAAAAGCAGCGCCACTGGTTCTAAATTTAATGAGAGTCATGAAGGATGCTTTAGACGATCAAGTTATTGAACCCGCCTATTGGAGACATGAATTGAGAATGGTGACGCTGATCATGACCACTTGCTCATATAACAAGTGTGCGAATTCAAAGATAGTGCACAAGCTTAATGAAATCAGTCAATAATGCCACGTTTTGTATTATTTCAATATTTTTATTCAATCGTTTTGTATATAAATAATCTTTTGCATTGTTCTGTTTATATCATTTGACAGAGAGTCATTTGTCTCAATCACAGCTGTCAAAAATTTGGCAAAGTTAAATAGTGTTCAATCTGAATGTGAAGAAAAAAAAAATTAATCGTATCTCCACACTAGGAATTTCTCCTGTATCGTGTGTGTGTTTATAAATATTTAGGCTCTGTCATACATACATACATATAAATGGTTTCTGTTATCTCGAAGTTTCTCGTGTCAAATATCAATCGATTATTTTTAGCCTTTGTATATACATTTCTACTAATGTAAATATTTGGAAAGGTTCACGATCTATATAACATCAATCTAAACCAAATCAATTGATGCCTGAGCCTGATTGAATGATCATATAATGTCCCCAAATAGACTTTTCGAAGTGTGGCCAGACCAAAATAACCGATCTTCATTCCTCTCTCGTTTCATTAAGAATGGCAATTATTGTGATTCTCTCCATATTTTGGTGATACTTATTCATTGTGCTGATTGTGGGCTATAATTGCTGGCCAATTTTAACAGTGGGTTCAGTTATCCCAAGAGCTTTTTTTAAAGCATTGTTTTTTTACTGTTGCAACAACAAAATATAGATAATAAATAGAAAAGTCTCTATCTGTCTCCGTCTAGTCGCCCTCTATCGACAGCAAACAGCATTTTTATAATAATTTCCGCCATTACGTTCCGCCATTTTGCTTGGTCGCGGAGTGAACGTAAAATTTATTCTCATGTATTTTATCGTGAATAACTATTAGTTAGTTTAGACCAAGTGTTTCAATAAACACTAATGGCTTGCTTAAATACACTTAAGTTAGAAATCAAAACTTTAGAACAAGTGTTTCCAAAAAACCATGAACGGTTTCAGATAATGTCAGCCAGTGTCGACGAACTGACCTGCAGATTCGTTGGCAAAAATGGAAAGAAATATGAAATACATGCCAATATTACTGTAAGTACCAAATTCATCTTATTAGTGTGTGTGACCTAAAAATTAATCTGTTGGCTGTGGGGTGCACTTATCGATTATCTTTAGCTGGGACAAAGGGTCGTTGTTTATGGGGGCAGGGCTGTCAACAAAAGGTTTACGGAAGTGAATTTACATTTCCCTGTTGCAAATACACGTTTGTCACGTTTCTGTGTACTTTTTTTTTACAAAACATTGATGTTTTCAACATAATCAATAGTTTGCGGATCATATGTTTATAGAGCATACGGTGGCGTGTCGAATCGCAGTATCGATCATTTCGGGCGCAGAACGTCATTATCAAAGTGTTCGTGAATCATTACAGCTATTTTATACAGAGAGTAACGTCTGTTTTGTTTGGATAACGGTATACAGGCTCGTTTTTGGGACAAAGGCTCTTAGTCATCCTCTCTACCTGCTTTTTGTCATGTAGACATTTTGTTGGACCCATTAATGTGTTTTTTTTTTCGATGCAACAATGCAAGCTTGGAATGTGCTCAGTGGCCTTAGATGGACCATTCATTGATAACGGGGACAGTGTGCATTGAATGTATTTAAACAGTACTGTTTACTAGGATTCACATCTGTAGTGTAAACAGGTATTGTTTATGTATTGTTCAACTATCAATGATATAATACCAAATAATGATTACATACTTTTATCAATATTCGGTACACAGTATTCCATCGTATGGTCATGTATTGTTCAAACAAATAGTGTCCTATTATTTGTTACAACCTAATTATGCATTATTATTTTAAATCCTTCTGGGTCTAATGAAGAATTATGTGGAAATTCACTATCCTTTAACATTACATGCTTTTAATTTGCTCATATTTTGGAGCAGAAGCCGTGAAATACTGACCTGAATAATTTACTGTAAACTTCACACAGTCCATAAAACAATACTTTTATGACCATTTGCTTTTGCAAAGTTATTGCCTCGCCATAACTGTATTTGTAATATCTGCTTGCTTGAAAGATCTTTCTTCAGGCTGGCAAAAAAGTACATGCAATATAAGTCATTAATCTGCTAAGCTTATAGATTATAAGCTTTGGCTGTGCATTGAAAGATATAATATAATGGCAATGCACTTTGATGTATTTTGTGATTAAAAAATTAGATATAATAAAAAAATCTAAATAATACAAATACGTAAGCCTAGTTTTTGAAAGTTCAATTACTTTTGTTGACAGGAAAACCAATCACTAATGCTAAAACAGTTAGGCTATTATGAATGTTGTAATGAAACTCGTAAAAAACATATATTTACCACAATATTTTTCTTTTGTTGTGATGGAACCATAGTTATAAATTAAATATGCACAGAAATTGTAAATCTTATCTTATATATAAAATTCTCATGTTGCAATGTTTGTTACCAAACTTCTAAGAAACGGCTGCACCAAATTGTATGGAATTTTGTGTGCATATTGGGTAGGTCTGAGAATCAGCCAACATCTATTTTTCATACCCCTAAATGATGAGGGTGGTCCACCCAAAACATTTTATATGGCAAAACAATGTTTGCTGGGTCAGCTAGTATTATAAGAATCTTTATGTTTAGACATAAAAATAAAAAGAGTTCACAAGCACATTTCACATCATATTGTGGGGTTGAATAAACATGTGAGCAAACAGAGTGTCTTGAAGAATCACAAGTGTGTATTTGGTACAGCATGCCAAATAGTAGTATTTATTTAAGAAGAATGGTGAAAGAGTAATACAAAATTAAAATGGTGTATGAAAAACCAAAAATTATGAAAAGCCAACTATAGATCTGCAAAATAACTTAAAAAAAGTACAAGTTGGCTGAAAACATCTAATAGCAAACCTATCTAAGAGATCTTTCAAGTTTGATTACTGCTAAGTATCTGCAACCTTGAGGTGCTGAGTCAGCACAGGTATGGTATCAGTATGTCATGTATAGTTAAGTTAGGCAGAAAAAGGCATACTTCAGATCATGAGGGAAGGCCCCAACAAGTTTTTGCATTGGGAACCATCAGTGCCCACTGATGGTTCCCAATGCAAAGACTTAAAGTTCATCAGGTTGTCTTAAAGTTCATCTCCCTATAAATAAATAAATAAATATTGCTGGACAATCCACACAGCATCATCTAGCCCCAAGGTAAGCAGAGCTTGTGTTATGGGTACTAGATGACTGATATACTTAATACAATACATTACATATATAGATATTTTTATTATACATAGGAAAAACCCAGAACACCCGGAACAAATATTTATAGATCGTACAAACATTTGTCCCAAGGCGGGAATCGAACCCGCAACCTCTTGCGTCGCAGGCGGACCTTCGCCCGCCGCGCCACATCGGTCGTCCTATGTATTTTATATGCTCATGCATCAGAGCTTATGATGACCATTGTTGTTCCAATAATTATAAAAAGGAAGGAAATGGAAGATTGTGGCTGATAAACATGCTAAAACACCAAAATATTTGGTTACAATAATTATTGTTGCAAAGATTTTGAAGATGGAAAACCACCCTGATAAGCACATAAATCTTCATAAGGGATGATTTGGTCTCTGTATAAGTCTTTCTACAGAAAGTGCTATTTTAACTCTTAGGCATGATGTAAGGTATTTTATCTATAAAAATATGCCACTCTTTGGATATTTTCTGATTCTTTTGAGTATGGTAGCTTACAATGGGCCATGGGAGAATGTTAACATTTACTTTGACGAAAGTACTGTGTTCTGTTTTTGAGTATAGATGTGACAGTCAGATTCTGATGCAAGGTGCTATGTGAAAGGATGTGGTGTAAGGCAGAGGACAATAACCTCTACAAAACTTTTCAACTTATATTTTGAAGAGCTGGCCTCACCAGCAAGCCATGTATGTGCCTGCTCTATTAACAGTAGGTACCTTTGTCAAGTATTTGTGATATGTAGACGACATGGTCCTGTTGGCGTCATCTATCAGTGCACTTAGAAAGTTGAATGAAATTTACGCCTTGGCCATCCAGTTTACGATATTATGTAACAGTAGTGGATTTATGTTGTTTTCAAAACGTGGTCTAGGGCTCGCCACTACACCCTCTGTGATGTTGAATAGAGTTAGTCTGAACAGAGTTACTTAGACGATTTCAATATTACGGTTATTTATTGAGTGCTGATCTTAAAGATGACATCTGACGTCGATAAGGCGCCAGGGCGTTAAGGTTAGCGTCTTGTTAGAAGCGGTTTAAAAATTACACTTTCTAAGGCCATATTGTCCGAATGTGGCGGTTATTGCTGACAAATTACTCTGCCGTTTACTTAAGCATCACATTGATGCTGCAGACTAAAGAAAACCTAGTTATACTAAATGATTTGAAAAATATGGCAAGTGTGTATTTATATATTACTAGCACGTCGCCCGCGAATTCGACCGCTTGAATTTCGCACTTTTCCCTTCGAACTTTAACATCCCGTCTACCCCCTTCAAAGCGTAGTTTTGAACATAAGATATACGTTATGTAACTGATAATGTAACTTTCTATACTTAAAAGTATATTTTAAATAGGTTAAGTAGTTTGAGTTTGTCTATTACAAATAAACAATCAAATCTTGCCTCTTAATCACCCGACTGTGCGACGCAAAGGAGGGTAATATTACATATAAGACACCGACGCGGCTGATTTGCATGCGGAGCTGTATCAATAATTTGTTTCTAATCCTTAGAATCGCTCTAGAAAGCATAAATAATTTAATTTCCCATTTTGTCGCACTTTAGCTTGATCGATCTCCCCTATACCGCGTACTTTGACGGTGCCCAATTCGCTCGTGGATTGGTATCTATCACATAAATATATTTTCTACCTGAAATTAGGCAATCTAGTTGAAAATTCACGCTTATACGGTACAGTTACCTATTAACATGTATAATATAGGTGTATAAATGCATTTTTAGGCTTCCGTACCACAAGGGTCCAAAAAGAACCCTATTGCTGTCACTCACGCGTCTCTTTCCGTCGTCTATCACACAGGTTTAGTTCCGAAGAAATTTTTAACTTCCCAGTGACCAGTGTCAGTTTTTAAATTGAGATTTTGTGATAAGGCTTATTATATTACGTTTATTTTACTGACACGACGGCACGGTTGGCGCAGTGGCTGAGCGATCAACTGCTGCGCCGCGTGTCGTGGGTTCGATTCCCGCACGGTACAAATATTTGTATGGCCTGTAGGTAGTTGTTGCGGGTCTGGCTGTTCTTGTATGTGACTTTTAATGTTTGTAAATGCACTCACGACACAGGCGAAATTCCTAATGTGGGGCAACGTTTTTTTTTTTTTAATACTGATATGACAGATGATATTCTTTGAATTTTTTGGAACCTTAAATGTGCAAAGTCTGACACGCATTTGGCCGGTCTTAAATATAACAGTTCAGCTTTGAAATAAAGTGTCTACATGAGCAGATTTCAGGTCAATTCACTACTAACTGTGTTATAGTAATGCAACATAACATACTACTTGTGCCAAGTGTTAACTATTGATTTTGATTAAGCTGTCCCTGAAAGTGGAGTAGTAGATAGATTGTAAACATAGCTAGGTAGACTATTATTGATTTTCCGTCATGTGAATTATATATGAGTGCACTGTAAAAACTGGTTTAGTTTTATTCTAGGAACTATATTCGAATTTGGGTCAAGTTGGAGGGAATCGCTGTGTGTTCTATCCACATAATGTGCCGCGACACACACACCGATGTGGCGCGGCGGGCGAAGGTCCGCCTGTGACGTAGGAGGTTGCGGGTTCGATTCCCGCCTTGGGACAACTGTTTGTACGATCTACAAAGATTTGTTCCGGGTGTTCTGGGTATTTACTATGTATAGTAAAAAAAAAACTATGTATTGTATTAAGTATATCAGTCATCTAGTACCCATAACACAAGCTCTGCTTAGCTTGGGGCTAGATGATGCTATGTGGATTGTACATTTTTTTTTTAAATATATCACTTTGAATAAGCTACTATTAATGTTTTCTACCTTTTTAGTTTCGTGATTGGCATAAAATCATAGTAAGCTATTAAGTGTTGCATTGCTATTGCAACACCAGTCCAGTGCAATAGTCTCTTATCATCATCAATTACATATAACTATATTCAAATGGCTCTTTGTCCCACCTATACTTAGCAACCTGGACAGCTCTATTAATTGCTTCATTAACATGCCAAAGGGTGAAGAAGATGCGTCATACTCACTATCTAAACTGTTCTTGGAAGGCCTTGGCAGTAGTCAGGCACATGGCCAGTTATGTTTAAGTCCCATATTATAGTCCCGTATTATAGGGCGAGCTTATTGTAATCAACTGAGCACACATGTAGACTCCGGATTGCTACTTCGAATTTCTAGAAAACTACTACTTGTGGAAAATCCAATAACTCATAGCCCAACCCAGGAATATAACGTATGACCTCAGCGCTTGAGACCACTTCACCAACGAGCCAGTCACTATCTATAATTTCTATAAATATTTTTTTGTTCATTAGGAGACATACCCCAACACACCGCCTGTTTGGTTTGCTGACAGTGAAGAATCTATAGTTACAAATGCTGTCCAGATACTGACCTATACACAAGGCCGAGATAACCATGTCATAAACCAGGTAAGGATATGAAATGTATGTTACCTTAACTATTATAGGCAATGTAATATAAACTTATTCCAATGCATGATTTTTTTCCTGTGTGGTATGTTTTAAATGGACACGAATCTCTCAAAAACTTTAGTAAGTATATAGAGTATGTAGTATTAGTTCATGATTGGATATTACCTCCAAAAAAATTCCTTGATGATATCTCTAGAATTCATTTATCAAGTCAGACATTAGTCATTGATTTTCAGAAGTTGTTAGCAAATTCTTGTTACATTTAAACTTATATGTTGTGATAAGTCATGCCCCTGATCTATAAAAACATCTTGTGTATGGTCTATTTTTCAATTCAATGTCAGACATCTTTTATCTAAAGAAAACTCTAATAAAAAAGTCCCAGGGACTCCACCTGGAACTTTTCATACAACAACTATTAAAATGGCTTATTCAATTCCTCGAAAAAGTCGACGATTGAAAGATCAGTTCCTCAGTATACAAACATCAGTCACCAATAAGAGAAAGGATTATGTAGTGGCAGATTAAGAGGTCAATTACTTGTTTTTATCTGCATGTACAAGGTTTTTTTTTATCCAATAGCATTGAAGATATCCATGGTTTTCATAATTATGATATATTTTTATTTACACAGTATTTATTAATACAAAGAGAAGTACAAAAAAAAACAGAATCAGCATAACATCAATACCTTGAAAAAAAGGCTGAGGTGCACCAAAAATAACACCCATTTCGTCAGTTATGTTTAAGTTCCATGTAATAGGGGGCGACCTTATTGCCCGCAACTGGGCACAAATCCAGACTCCGGGCTACTAAAGAAAAAAAATCCATTGGAAAAATTCAATAACACTTTGCCCGATCTGTTAACCGAACTCAGGACCTCACGCTCAGCAGTCGCGCTTGCGACCACTAGACTTACGACGCAGTGTAATCGATAACAAGTCAAAAATAGCCCTTGAGAGTGGGTCAATACAACCTCTAGGGGTTGTAGCTGAACTGTGACCTTTGGTTTGCTGCAACCTGTATGTACGCCAAGGTTAATATCAAACAGAAGCTAAAAAAATATATGTCCATTTTCTCAAATCTGCAGATCTCAGAAAATGGCCAAGTGCTCCGTAGGAAAACGTCTTAACTTAAAAAAGTAGGTAATTTTTAAAGTTAAACTTAGACATTTTCAATTAAATTCATAAATGTCAGTCATATTCGTACTTGCCCGGATTTCAACCCACATCATGCAGGAGACGTGAGGCCTTAACCACTGGGCTATCAGGACTTTACATTTCATTTAAGCACAAATACATTGTAGCAATTAATTGATTTGGTGATGATACTTCAATAATAAAAATTCGATACTTCGCCGAAAACATGCATTTTTATCTATGCACCAACGTAAACATTATTTTCGAGCACGCACTCGAGTTCATTGAACTCTGTCGGTACAGAAATAAGTGTCTACCTACACAATGTGCAAATTGAATATGCCATTGACTATTTTAAAATTTCCAAACACTTGTGATGTTTGTATTTCACGTGCCAATTTAACCGCGTTAACAACACAACTTTGACATAATTAGAAAGAAAATCTGAACTCTATGATCTTGTTTTTTTTTTTTATTAAGGGCTAGGAGGCATACATTAGTGCCGGACCTACTAATGTTGTCAACTTGAATTTTAGAATAAGCTACGCTTGCCCCCTTATATAGCACATCATCACTAAGCAAGCCACCAAGTGAAAGAGTTAAATATATATTGTTATTGACTTTGTAATACTTGGAGCCGAATTGAGGGGTTGTGAAGTAACTAACAGACGATTTCAATCACGTATCTCGATTCCAATCTAGAGATCGACCTTTGTTTGTAGCCAATCAATGGCCTAGTTTGCAATCTGTAATCTTGAGAGGGCGAATCAGAAGTAGCAGTTGAAGATCGCGGTTTGAGATTGGGATTGAGGTGCATTATTGAAATTGGCCGTAAGTGACGTCGGTTATCATATGAAAGGGTTTAATTTCATTTACGCTAAGTTTAAAAAGAAGGTATAGTTTTTTACTTATTATGAAAATTGCCTGTAAAAAATAGGTTTTCGATTTTCGGTGGGCGATTCCTACTGCCTCTTTGCCGGTTTTTTTATTTCTACCGTCTAAGACGTATTACAGTTAGTGAATGTTGTGTCCATCAATATTGTCAGCAGTACAAATACGTATTGTTTATTTCCACATGAAAGTCAAAATATGTATAGTTGTATAGTCAAAATGAAAATACATGGGCAGAAAACAAAAGATAACTTCTTTTCTTAATTATCACCGCACACTATGTTCAGGGTTTCAACAGTTCAAACTTTTACAATAAAAAAAAAGGTTTTCCATACGTTTTGGTCTTGTTATTGTTTACAATTTTGTTTGAAAAGCCTGATTTTTTTAACGGGTTCTTTTATACCATTTTGGTACGAAAACCTTACAGTACGACTTCGTCTAACGGATTAGCTAATGCACTTATTATAAGCACAAGTTATAAACGGTGTTAAAAAAAAATCATTGCATTATCAGCCTACGTCGTCTGTTATTGGGTCGAAATTTTAAAGTGTGGTAACTAAGTCAAGTGTCACATTAAAAATCATATATTTTATTTTCATTTATGCTACTTCATTTTTGATAAAAAAATGTTCTAAAGTACCTATACCAATCTCGAAGATCTATGTTAATAGTAGACAAAAATTTAAAAAATCTGAATTGCTGTAAAAGTTTATACAGTCGATATATAATCGAACAGACTGTACACTAGATATCTCATGTTGTAGAAAATGACAGTGTTTTTATAGTTTACTTGAGTGAGTTAAGACGGAAACAATGTATTTTTATATTTTAGAGAGGCTTTTTATAGCTACGACACTGTTTTTAACTTTTGCCGCTTCTATCGTTTCTATTGTAATTACGCCAATTGTTTTATGTTCCAAACAATATATTTTACATATACAGCAAAAAAGACATGCAAAGTGTGATATTATGAACTCGTCCCAAATTAAAAGCAAGTCAAGTGATGCGATTGGTTTTTGAGAATTCTTTCTACCAATCACAGCAGTAACCGCGTAAGCTTTGATTTTCGCAACATTAATTGTCTTTCCAGAAATTGGGTGAAATTGTTTTAAAAATATTTTCTGTTGTTTCTAGGTCGGTATACTGCTGAGAGAACTATGCAAGCTACATGGTGTTCCAGAACCACCAGATTTAGATTCATTGTCTCTTCCAGTACACCCCGCGCCGCAGCAGAGGTTTGTGCTAAAAATATGCTATTACTTACCTCTTTTTCCTATTTCTGATAATTACCAGATAACTTAAAGTTATGTACCAGCCTATTACAGTCTCACTGCAGGGCAAAGGCCTCTTCTCTTACAGAGAAGGCACGAGCATTAATCATCACGCTTGCTCAGGACGGGTTGGCGATTTCAGACTTATATTCATTATATAAGTCCAGATAACTTATCTAGCAGAAATATAACAGGGATTTTGTTCGGAATAACACCACGCTGTGTTTCCCGAAGGGTTAGGCATAAGTGCATCTATAGTATAACCGCATTTCGCGTTAAACCCCCATGTAATTGGCGGCAAGGCTATTGCCAAATCGAGACCCCGGGCTACTACAGAGATATTCCAGCTGAAAAATACCAATAACTCTTTACCCGCCCCGACATTCGAACCCAGGACCTCAGCACCAGTTTTCGATTCCTAGGACGATAAACGAGGCAGTAAATCCTGTTCCATTTTTGAGTTTATCTTGTGAAGTATAACCCATTTGCTGAATGAAAACCAAAACCGTAAAGTGAGACAAGTCGTTGGCTATCATCTTCATATCAGTACGATCTAGGGTCTTTATAGCCAAGAGGTCAAGCGCCAATTGTCGACAGAATACCTAACTGCAGCACTCGACTATTGTCAGCGTCGTTTTTCATATCAACGATAATCAGACCACGCTCGACGCAATGAATAGATTTCCTGTTTCATAGGCTGCAGTCTCCTCTACCTAAACTTCAACTGACGCGATCATCGTCTTGCTGTTATTCGCGTCAAAATTATTGCTATGAATACTTACGGTCCCTTTGAAATGCTCATTGTCTTAAAAAATTGAACCTGTTATATGAGCACATTACTTGTGCCCGTTTTTGGCTTTCGTCCGCTTCTGTCCAACTCGAAGCCTCGGTCGTCAAGAGTCGAGAAGTACTCACTCGCAATTTAATCCAAAACTAGTCCAAAATATGTTCAGTAAGAGGCAGTTTGCAAATATAAGTGTAGGTTGCTGAAATGTTTGAGCTCAAAACACACATTAATATGTCGACTACGAAATGATACGATCGAATCCAAATTGCGAAGTTTGCTAAAATAATGTGAAGCTTAGTCATCTTGCGTGCCTAGCAAGATTATCACTTATTCATATTGATAATTTTTGTAACACTCACGTACAATACATTCAAGGCTTTAAGATTTGCAAGCCATTGCAAAATACTCTTAATTAACACTAATTCTGTCGGTTACTAAATCCAAAAGGACGTTAAATTCATTAGGTCTCGTTAAAAGACTAATTTTAATTTCCGTTCAATTCTTCAGTAGTAAGTAACTCTGGACTAGTAAAATCGGGCATGGATAAAATTGTTACAAAAGGTGACTTCGTTGAAAATAGCGCGACTGCAGAACTTAGATTTTTGAGGTCAGGCAGTTTTTGTAAGGTTTTCCACCGGGATTTGGTTAGTAGTGCCACCTAGCTGGATTTGTGGTAATAGGCTTGCCTTCTACAACGTGGGACTTAAACATAACTGGCCAAATGAGAGTATAAACTATAAATTCATAGAAAATCTCTACTTATTTCTAGGGTTCCAAGTGTAACATCTAACGGCGCCGAGTCGGGAACAGAAGAGGATGAAGAGATGGCAGCGGAGGAAGATGAATCTGAAGGGGAAGACGACTTGCCACTAGAAATGGTCGACGACGCTGGACGCAGCAACAAAGTACGCATTTCATTACAACTTTTATAGTTTTGGGAGTAGTGGCTTAACTTCTTCGAATCATATTTTTTTTTCATTTATTCAAATTAGGTTGAAGATCTGCACTTTTTGAACGTCATAAAGTACTGATTTTCCCCCAAAACACCCACTCTTCACAACTGTCTAGTTCTCTTCCCAGCAAAAAATATTTTTTTAAGACAGGCCTATGCCAACCAGTGGACTATACTTGTAATAGGCTGGGTTAATGAACACGCATTGCAATTTGTATGAACGTCGCAAGAAGCGATAAAAGTCGTTTGACTGATACCCATCTTTATGGCCAGAAGTATTACTAAATGACAGGATATTGTAATCATAATAACCACACTCTGCAGGCAGACTTTTTAAAACGCAATAAAACAATTATCGGTCGGTGCGCACGCATAGATATTCATAGTCAATGTTGCTGCTATTACTCGAGTCTTACAATACATTTGTCGCATATTAGGAAACCCCTATGTACTAAAAGGCGTACTTAACACTATTTAATCTAGCGTAGTAAGTACCGTAAAACGGGGTGAATAGAAATGCAGGGGTGAATAGTAACCAAACTTTGAAGGGCATTTACGCGTTAGTTTAACATTGTTGTGTACTACAAGGACTCTTATTTTTTTTAAGGAATTAAAATTAATAATTTTAACATCTTGTCAGTAATCAATAATGTAGAATCAACGTTTAAATCTCATTTAAAGTTTTGTTTCGATTCACCCCGGCGTTTCTATTCACCCCGTTTTACTGTAGTAATAGTAGTAAGTTACAATTGAATAAGACGGTCAGCTTATGATTGTTTACTTGATGCGGCCTACCGTACCATCACAGGCTTTGTCGAAAGGCAACGACAGATTAAAATAATCAAAGTGTGTCTATGACCTTATCACGAGCAATAATTGTCTCCTACACTAAAAAAAAAGTACTATAACTAAATCATTAGAAGTTTTGTTTGAGCTCCTCGTGAAATACTTTTTCTATCAGTGAATCCATTTCTGCGACTTCAAACTTTGTGGTTGTTAGTTAACCACTGAGCATCAGACGGCCCATCTGGTACTTACGTCACAAAGTACTATAAAAACCTAACGTTACTGAGGTACCGTGTTTACAATGAAAGGCTTACATGATTCATTAATCGTATTTATTCCTATAATAAATAATATAAATAAATAATGCTGGACAATCCACACAGTATCATCTAGCCCCAAGCTAAGCAAATCTTGTGTTATGGGTACTAGATAACTGATATACTTAATACAACTACATGCCGCGCCAGATCGGTCGTCGTCGTCCTATAAATTACTTATTAATTAAATGCCAACTGTCTGTGAGCCAACGGCTGTCCGTCTACTCTCTTTCTATTCCAAATATGAATTAGTATTCATCTCTTGATGGTACTCCATTTATCGTCATCAATTTAACCAAAATACTTTCGATGCTGAAAATAGGCCTCTCCTAAATATTTCCATAACGATCGGTACTACGCTACCCTCATCCATCGGCTATCATCACCAGAAAATCCCATTAACTTACTCTGTGGAGGTCGCAAGGCAGTACAGTCACGAGCGTAAATACCTTGTATTGTATTGTTGTATTGTTATACGGGCCGATTTCCGCAACTCCACGACGTAGCGCGTATTTTGCGTAATTTTTTTTTTTTTGGTTAATACCTTACATTAACTCAGAATTTAAAAGCTTTTTTGTACTAAAGTATTAGTGTTAATAACACAGTATTCTCGAAGCCATACTATTATGAAATAGGGCTTTCCTCAAAGTTTTAATCGTTATTGCACGAGGAAATCGCTTTTGAATTTTGTGTCAAGGCAAGATATTTATGCTCGTGCCTGTACCTATTCAAATAAACAAGGTGCATACACCTCATGATCGTCATGCTTCCCACAGGTCATCATTGAGAAATTTAAAAACTCTTTTAGCACGTACTTAGTTTTATTTTACTAGGTATGCTAATTTCAATGTGACTGTTCAGGTTTAAATAACTCGTGTGTTTTGTTAGGCAAATATGAATGCATGCGAATTTCATTTGTTTATCTTGTCAACTGCATTACGTTAGGGAAATCTGTGTGTCAATGTCGTATTATTTAAGCCATAAATATGTTACTATTCGAACATACAAGCGCCGCATCATCAATATTTATACGCATATTTCATATAACAGTCCTCGTACCGTACTCAGTGCCCATTCATTCTTATCTCTAGGATTTGTTTGTTTTTCTATACAAATAAATCAAATTGAAGTGTCTTTTTTTTAATAAACAAGTAAGATCTTTTTACTAAATGCATAAGTAAATTAATATGTTCAAAAGACCAAATTGAAATTTTTGTCTGTTTGTTTGAGGTAAGCTCCAATACGACTGGACCGATTTCGATGGGAATTTCTCTGACAGATAGGTAATGTTATAAGGACTAACTTAGGCTACTTTTGTTTCAGAATAATAATTAGGGTTCCGCTTAAAAAAAAGCTTTAAAACCAAATTTCATGCGGAAAACGTCGCGGGCATAGCTAGTCTTACATGTTATTATTGCTCGGTACTGCAGAGCTGTAAGGAAACGCCAGCGTAAACAAAACCGGTCCTATAAATAGACTACTAGTGACGATACTTATAGATCCGATACAGCCTGTCTCTTGTTGACCAGATGACGCACTAAGCCGAGGTCCGTAGGCCCTAACTATGCACTCGTCGCTAGTTACTTGAGGCACCACAGGATAGTGCGGTTAAGCAGTCGACAACCTCAAAGACTGACTTGCGAGATGCTATTCCCAAATTTAAAAATAAATACGATACTTATTGCTTACGCCACTTCCTGAGGAGTCAGGCCATCCAACAATCTTGCGTTATATTCGCCTTCTTCTTTTCGTTCAGTGAAGGATGCCGTAATCAAGATGAATATATACGCACGCACTGACTTTATTGACTGCTAGTTTCCATTACATAGTATTTCCCAAATAAACTATAAATAACAACGTTGTTTCTGCAGTTTTAACTTCAGAAGAGAATGTGTCCTCCAATATTGACTACAATATGAGTAATTGAGTATGGGATCCAGAAATGTCATCGCTAATATATTTTTCATTATTTAATTCGTAATTAGATGTGCTGTCTTTTTGTTATGTTTGTTTTTGTAGTTCTGTGTGTCGTAAGTGACACTAACATGGTTTTTAAGTTTAATACTAACACGCTATGGGCCTTCGACGCCTGAAAATAAACGATTTTTTTATTATTATTTCACTACACCATTGCTAAGCGGTTTATAGAAAACACCTGACAAATTCCATCCATATAGTGCCAATAATATGCCAGTAAAATAGCTTTGACACATTGTGGCGGACGGAGAGACGGACAGGACGAAATAATAAGGTTCTGTTTTTGGCATTACGCCATTTAACCCTAAATAGCTAAAAAAATAATCACAGCTGCATTGTTCGAACAGCGTGGTCATAGACAACCTCCATAAGATAGTCCAATGACCTGATGCAAGAGGCACAGGACTTGTCCATGTTGTAAATCTAGGGAAAGGCGTTTTCCAGTAGTATTTCAATGATTATAATGATATGACGACCGACGTGGCGCGGCGGGCGAATGTCCGCCTGCGCCTCAGGAGGTTGCGGGTTCCATTCCCGACTTGGGACTAATGTTTGTACGATCTACAAAGATTTGTTCCTGGTGTTCTGGGTATTTCCTATGTATAATAAAAATATCTATCTATGTAATGTATTGCATTAAGTATATCAGTCATCTAGTACCTATAACACAAGCTCTGCTTAGCTTGGGGCTAGATGATGTTGTGTGGATTGTCCAGCATTATTTATTTATTTACAAATGTATCATTTTTTTTTCATTACTTTTTCCAGGACGATATGGAAACAGAACACTTAGCTACACTGGAGCGGCTTCGGCAGAACCAGCGGGCAGACTATCTGTCTGGCAGCGTGTCAGGCAGTCTTCAGGCCACCGACAGACTCATGAAGGAGCTCCGGGACATATACCGCTCATGCTCCTTCAAAAACAATATGTATTCTATTGGTGAGTGTTCCCTACAATATCGTCAATGGTGTTCTGACATTTCCGCTCTGTGCTCGCAGTTTTCCTCCAAAGTTGGATATGCTAGCCACTTGAGAGCACATGAAAGTGCAGCACACCAAAGTTCTCAACAACTACCCTAGAATGCCATTGAATGTAGTCGCTGTGGCCGAAATTGGCTAGATGTCATCATCACCATCATCACCATCATCATCATCATCATCATCATCATCATCATCATCATCATCATCATCATCATCATCTGATGATGATGATTCATCATCACACGTGACGGCAGCCTATATATAAGATCTCCAGTAATTGACATTTAAGTTTATACAAAAATCTCTTGAGTTCTGTACTCTAGCTCTGCTTTGGTTGGCGGACGGCACTTAGCGTAAAGACTTATTATTTATTTATTTATTGTGAGGACAAATAACACTGGATAGTCAATTTATTGATCACCATTATTATTTACACATTTTTATACGCGTTATTATAGACTCTTTAAAACATGTTAACAAGTATAATTGACAGACTGACACTGATACAACTGCCTCGTTGCTTTGGTGGTAGCAAGGGCTACTGCAGAGCATGAGGTCCTGGGTTCGATATCCCAGGTTTAAGTTTTATTAGGTTTTTCACATCTAAAGTTGCTGCTTGATAGTGCTGAAATAGGCTCGCCAGCTAGGACTTAAACATAAATGGCGAAATGTCGGAGTAAAACAACTTGGTGTGCCAACTCTGCCTAACCCATCGGGAAATATAGCCGTGATGAAGTATAATAGGATAGTGTTCTTAAAAAATCTGTTTGGTTCGAAAGATAGATTACTCAAAAATACTGGACACGTATTTTTTCTTTTGTCACGTAAACCAAAAATGACCACGATATAGTGCGTCGAAATTGCGCGTGACGTCGCGCCGTGATACACTTTTAACGTAAAAGTGACGGCACAAACTTTGATGTGCTATATCATTGTCACTTTTTATTAATTTCAGTAAGCTTATAATAAGCGTCCAATATTTTTTGGTAATCTTACTGACGGACCAAATAGACTTAATATATTTTTATCCCTATTGAAAATTATTTTGCCGAAATATGAGTTGCATTTAAAACATCACTTTCATCCATATATGCAATGTGTCCAAACTAGGCAGAGTGTTCACAATAATTAAACTAAGTGGCTACTTTGAATTCGTGACCTTCAGCAGTCACACTAACATGGCTAACGACATACATAATGAAATATGACGCGTGTTTGGTTTTTTCCATAAAAATCAATAAAATGTAAGTGTCCGTTTTTAATGTTAAAATAACGTTTTTTTACTAAATGCATATGGAAGTATATGAATGAATGAATTATGTTTGAGTTATGTTTATTTAAATAAATATTGCTGGACAATCCACACAGCATTTATTTATTTATTTATTTATTTTATTTATAGTTAATTAACACGGCATAGCACCAATTACATTAATTAACATAGAAACAAAACAAAAACTATACAATGCAGGCAATACAATCAAAAACAACTATTCTCTACTTACTAACATGGAACAGTAGACACCCTTGCATACTGTCTCTCACAGAACATCAGACATACGCGCTTAATTTTACTCCATTCGTCCGCAAACACATCACATTCCGGGTTGGCCGTCAGGAGAGTATTGAGCATCCTCAAGGTACGACACACTGGCGATTCAGCTCTGGCGACCGTTCTGCAAGGCAGTTGCGCGAACAGATTGTGTCGGCGGCTTTGGCGGTGACAGATGTATTTGTCCGGTACGAATAGTTGACAGAAGAGGTCATGGAGCTCAGGGCAGTCGATGCGACCGTTAAGGGTCTTACAAGCTACCGTGAGCTGGTCAAGACCTCTTCTTACCTCCAACGAGTTGAAACCCAAAGTCCCTAGGATATAGTTGGTGGGGTACATGTAAGGGTAGAAATTGTAGGTTCTTTTAAAAAGATACCGAAGAAAAGCATCATCTAGCCCCAAGCTAAGCAGAGCTTGTGTTATGGGTACTAGATGACTGATATGCTTAATACAATACATTACATAGATAGATATTTTTATTATATATAGCAAATACCCAGAACACCCGGAACAAATATTTATACGGTAGTTAGACCAAAAAATAGGAATGAGGACCATATTGTGAGGAAATTTTGGAGAATGAATGTCAGGGTTACAAGAGTAAAGGGAGACCAAGATGACGGGAAATAGAGATGTACATGGAAGAAGAGACATGATGCGCCGACCCCAAATAAATTGGGATAAGGGCGGGAGGATGACGATGAACAGTTTTTAAAATGTTTGTCTGTCTGTTTGGGATCATCTCCGCTTAATCTAAACCACTGAACCGATTTTCACGACTGGTAAATGTTATAAGGAGTAACTTAGGTTAGAAAAAGAATAGGGGTTCCGCGCAAAAAAATGAAAACCCATTTTTTGTTGAATTCCACACTGACTAAGTCGCGGGCGACTTCAATACTCGATTTCAAACAGGTCTAAATTCGAAGTTTGTTTTTCTATTTCTGATACTATCTTATGAAAGTTCATACTTCATGTCCATACTCTCTGCTTAGTAAAATGATTGGCCATTATTTATGGCATTTATATAAGAACTAATATACCGAAAGTCCTACCAAGGGGTATCGTGTTGCCCAGGAACTGCTGGGTTGTGGAGGTCATAAAGGCAGTCGCTTCATGTAAAATACTGGTATTCAGCTGCATCCGGTTAAATTAAAAGCCGACCCCAACATAGTTGGGAAAAGGCTAGGCAGATGATAATGTTAAAAAGAACTAATATATTTTCTCGATTAATGTAGAAATATTGTCTTTTAGGGAAAGGTGATTAATTTTACTTAAGCCAAGAACTTTGGTTACGTTTATCTGTTCGCGTAATTTCCATTCCTCAATTATTTAACGGTTGCAACACTGAGTTATCTGTTGACCCCATTACCAGTATGGTAACCCTTTGCGCGTCGTCGCTCATGCAACCGCAGTCATCGTATCGTATAATTTTAGTGCGCATCGTACCGAATCGTACGAAAATTTGCCACGATTAATTATTTAATGTGCGGTGTTTTTGATAGTATTTGTGACCCATATTCACAAATACTATCAAAAACACCGATTTCCAGCAAATCAAAAGTGATGTGTTAATATCCATAGTATAAATAAATTAACAAATGCATGTCCAAACCCACAAAATCTGTCAAACACAGATAATTCACGATCGCAATATTTTTTTAATCAGTAAATGTGGACAACTAAGTAAAGCTAGTTCGGCATAAAGAAGACTACGAGGTCTGTTGCGATGCCTTCTGGCTGTCTGGCCTCCAGAAAATGGTTATTTTGGCCCACAGCTCATTGGGCATGCGGCAGACGTGGCCAGTCCAGTCCCACTTCCGCTTAGCGGCTATTTGAGCAACGTCAGTAATTTGTGTTTGCAGAGTGGTGTTGCGTACATGGTCAGTTAGTTTGACGCCTACAATGCCGCGCTCCATTGTACGTTGGTAGACTATCTAAAGTTAAGCTACGAAATTCTACAAAACAATACTAACATATTCTAATCTCTTCTATTCCAGAGTTAGTAAATGATTCCCTGTACGAGTGGAACATCAGGCTGCGTTCGGTAGACCCCGATAGCCCGCTACACAATGACCTGATGGTCCTGAAAGAGAAGGAGGGCAAGGATTCAATACTACTCAACATCATGTTCAAAGAGACGTACCCCTTCGAGCCTCCGTTCGTAAGGGTCGTGTACCCTATTATATCAGGTGAGATAGTTATTTGACTGCAACAGGTATCTGATTGGCCACAGACAGATATAGAAAGAGATAAGTGCTCGTCACTTTCACAATATTCAGTAGGTGAAAAATCAATCATCCCCCATTTTCTACACTTAAGGATAAATTTTTGTTTTCAAATTAAGTTGGACCCTATCCAATAAAAAAAAGAATGATCGAAATCGGACTACACTATTAAAACTAAACGTGGTCGTACATTAAAAAAAGTGTAAGTAGGAGTCTAATTATGGACCTCCATTTTTTTTTGTCGGTTAAAAATAAATTCTGGCCGTGTTGACAATATTAACTTCATGAAAAATTACGAACACAGAACATGAAAAATTACGAACACAGAACATGCAACGTTTGTACTGCCTCAAAGCATTCCTTACTCGCTTCGCATCAATTTTATCTCAGATACAAGAAGAGATACGCCTTTTACTTGTTATCCTAACCCTGTACCATTCTCCAGGAGGCTACGTGCTGGTGGGCGGCGCGATATGCATGGAGCTGCTGACCAAGCAGGGTTGGTCGTCCGCCTACACAGTGGAGGCCGTCATCATGCAGATAGCGGCCACGCTGGTCAAGGGCAAGGCGCGGATCCAGTTCGGCGCAACCAAAGTCGTGTCGCAATCGCAATACAGCCTCGCGCGCGCACAACAGAGCTTCAAATGCCTCGTGCAGATACACGAGAAGAATGGTGAGATTGAGTATTTTATAGAGCTTTGAATGGCTCTCCAAACTGAGTGGTGAGTGCGAAAAAGAAATCAACAATATTTCCTCATTTTTAATAATATGAAAATATTATGTTGGTTTTGTTCCTCGCTTATGATTCGGCTTTCGCGTATTATTCTGGCGATAAGCCAGCCTTATGCTGGGTCTGCTGCAGCTGTATATTTTTTTTGTTACAAAAAGATTAATATGTGTAAAACTTGTACTAAAAACAACAAAAGTGAAATGATTTGCCCTATAACAAATGGAAAATGTTGTCAAAATCGGCCCATGTAATCAGAAATTTTACTTTTCTGTCCACATCTCTTGTCGTAAATTATGCTATTGTTGCGACCTCGCATAGTTTGCTAAAGATATTCAATTTAGTGACCTAGTTGCGTGGCGTAATTAAAACAATGTAGTCAATTGTTTGATGATAAACAATCCTTTTTCATGCATTTTAACTCTGTTGACTGACCCAGTTCATCAGCTGTTGTCATCTATTATAAATCGGTCACCAGCTATGAATAAAGTAAAATATTGGTACCCTTAAGAACATTATTACTAAGGTACTTTATAAGTACCTAATAATTGTAGTTAGTAACTGTTTTCCTAACACAATGTGTTTCAGTGGGTAATTATTATAGAGGTTTCCTGGTATTAATAACAAGTGCGTCTTATGTTATTATTAATAGTTACAATTTAACGTCATATTCATGTAATGTGTATCGCTTCTTTGGTCTTCCAATTTGGCTGGCGAGGGTGAGGTCTTGGGTCAGGACATGGATCGAGACGCAGATCAAAACGATCAACACAAAACCGGAATCGGAGCGGGTGTTATCTTTACTCTTCGCGAGGGCATGTCATGGATCTCCGTCTGGGTAGAACCATAGCTATCCTGTTGTCATGAGCTGAAAGTCGTTCACGAATTTTCTAATCCCCAGTTTCTACCGCGCTTCTTACCTACACCGATCGGGAATTGCATTAATCTTTAACGTTCTCACTGCTGGGATAACGAACTCGTAGTGAAAGGGAGTGGGCCATAATCTTCCTAGTGTGGGCCCATTGCGGGTTGATGGATGTAGCATGTCTTAGCTTTATTTTTGTTTGATGTTTTCCTTCATCATGATAGCAGTGGTGACGGCGTTAATTACACAAATTGTACGTCAGGGCCGTTACCACTGGCCACCTACTCACTGGGAAACTGATGAGTGTAAAAAAGTAGTATTTTTATTTTGATATATTTTAAACATTTTTACACCACCAAATAAGTGACTACAGATGGATTGGTTTTCACTGCTAGGCACTGCCTCGGCCCTGTACCCCACGATCATGCAGTTGTCTTGCTTGTCACTCTTCTGGTCCATACAGTTGTTAGTGTTTTTATTGTATTTGGAGTGAAAGGCACACCAACCACAACCTGATCCCATGAGTTCAGTACATGATTCTGGACCCCCTAGCATTAAAAACGTTTCCTCTGTTTTTTCTCTCATTTTTACGTTTTAGTAAAAAGTCATGAGAAAATCTTCGGGAACTATATTTTCTATCACCAAAATTTATATTTGTCATCAAGTTGTATCACCTAATAAATAGATCTATCGCCACGAAATATTTTCGTTCTCAGATAAACAAAAATTGTTCCCAGGTATGAATTATCAAAGGTTAGGTAGGTTAGCTATTATAATACATACAAAAACATTTATTTGGTACTAGACCTTATATCTCAGGATTTTAGGTGATTTATTGTGGAACTGATCTACTATTTGGAGGACAAACCCTATTATTTAAGAAACACAAAACTAATTAAATTGGTAATAGCTTAAATGATACCCAAAATCTTCTATCTAACCCAATGACATTTCAAAATTAAAAGTTAACACTTTACAATCGCTCCTTACAAATATCATCTGGATGAAAAATTTCAACACTGGGGGGTCCAGAATCATGTCCTCAGTTGGTGCATATACGATGATAGCAATCTGCCTGTATTCACGCCATGTCATCCATGCCATTAATATTATGATGTTGTGTGTAATTCCAGGATGGTTCACACCGCCGAAGGAGGACGGATAATGCAGGCCTGCTCCCTGCTGTTACATTTAAGACTAAACGTGTAACATTGACAGTAACGCCCAAACAAACAAACAACCACTCCAAATTTGACAAGTGATTATTAGTTTGCGTGAAACTTTGCATTATGATTCCATTATGATGTTCGTTTATTATTGAAACGCAATTATGTATGTGTTAGTATGACGTGAGGGACTACGTCGATATCTCAAGTATTCTACGTGTACTTTAATCGTTAAGTGCTATTCTTACGATGTGCGGGCGTTCGCGAGAGACTATACAAGACTTATAGGAAATGTTTAACTGTGTAACGTTTTTGTAATCATTCATTTTCTCAGAAAAAGTTATCCATATGGTAGCCTTAGACGTTACTGGAGTGTAAAGTTAAAAAAAATTCTTTGCATTTCTTTTTAGTTATTGAAATAAAAAACCTGTGATTCTTACACTGTATTTTGTTTTTTGGTGACCCTGCTTTGGACCTTGTAAAATAAATAGCTGGTTTATTTAAAGTAATATTATAAATATAAATGGTAAAAAATATACAATTTATCTTATAACAAGTTTTTGCTCTTTATGACCATCATTTAAAAGTGCACTAACAATATAACCTCGCTTTCATCATCTGGAAACAGAGATCTGGACCGTCTGCATTTATCTTAAGTCTTATTAAGAGCCATCATTTTTGACGACCGATGTGGCGCGGCGGGCGAAGGTCCGCCTGCGACGCAAGAGGTTGCGGGTGCGATTCCCGCCTTGGGACTATGTTTGTACGATCTACAAATATTTGTTGCGGGTGTTCTGGGTACTTCCTATGTATAATAAAAATATCTATCTATGTAATGTATTGTATTGTATTAAGTATATCAGTTATCTAGTACCCATAACACAAGCTCTGCGTAGCTTTGGGTTAGATGATGCTGTGTGGATGGTACCAAAAAAAATGTACTTATTTGGTTTTAGATATACAACAGATATGCCCATTGAGCGGCTCCTCTCATTTGTGAAGGGAGCTTACAGTTTCGAAGCTTTTGATTTCTGGTTAAATTTAGTGTACTCCATCAAAGCTTTTAAACCATCTGAGTGTTCCTTGCCTCCAGCAATGTTTATCTTCTTACAGTAATCTGTTTCGTTCATATTATTGTACCATTGTTTCAATTTGGGGAATCTGGAAAATTAATTCAAGTCATTACTTTGAGATTTTTCATCCATTGCTGATTATGAGATCTCGTTGCAGCGAGATATATATACTTTGCTATCTCGGCAGTCCCACAACCTGCTTTATAAACACCATGCATCAGTAAAAACTGATATTGCTCAAGTCATTATTTGCAAAACTGCAGCCACATTACAATAAATTTTGGGTGTTTGGCCTCTTTTATTGGTGATTGTGCTTATCTAATCCAGGGAAATGTGTGACCCGACAAGGTGTGTTGGACTCGAAAATATACGAATGAAGGTCTACAAACCTCTTCTCGTCGACAGGAACTAGTCCCTCTAAACTTGCCATAGTGGACACTATACTCAAGTCTGCAATCGTTATCACATCATCTGCCATATACAAGTTCTCTGACAAATAGTCTTCAAGCATAGAGTACGCGGCAACAATGTTCCTGATCATACTTTTGGACATCTCTGGCAGCCTTCCCGTGTATGTTGGTATCTGGAATTGTATAAGGATCTGATCATATCCAACTAACCACGCCAAATTACTACAGTAAAGTGTACCGCACTAAGAAATAACTACGGAATCTACCGGCCATAAACAACTAAAGGATGTTTTTAAGTTCGTTAAATTAAATGAAAGTATTACCATAACGGCTCTCAGTCTTTGAAAGAAAACTCCACAGTCAAAGAACAATCTCAGATGAACAGTTGCTCGCTTTCTGCTATCAGCTGGGTACAGTTTTGAATGTTCTGGTTTGCCATACTTTTCCAAAAGGTAGATCATTATTGCATGACTGGAACAATGAAATATTGATCTCAAGATCGGGAACAAGTGGGTTAAGAATCATTTTAAACAAATTTTCAACGTCGTTTTCACCTGTCAGCCAGCCAGAAGTCGCCTTCGTCTAATATAGGTATAGTTCTCATGGGATTTTTCTGAAAAATATTGTTATTATATAGGTAAATGTGTGTAAAAACACATGGAATCGGATATCGGACCAAATCGCACCAAACGTGAACGATGTGAGCTGATATCTTCTCATTACTGCATCAAGTTAGACAACATCTTGCGTGTGGTCGTCGATGGGTCGGGCAGTGATCTACCTAGAGTACCTACACAACATCGAAAGTGATGGTTTTAAAAGATTTTTTTAATTAAAGAAAACCAATAACTAAATATTGAGTAACATAAGTTGTTGCTAGTAACAGTAGTCAGTCAGACGTTCGGTCTCTCGGTGGGGAGGGGGAATATAGTAAGCAGCTCATACAGAGAAGCAACGCAGTATGCGCGCGTACACACAAGGAATTCGAGAGCGGTGGCGTAGAGGGGCACGGATGTTTCACATCAAAAATTATAATATTATTGACTTAAAAACATTCGATTACCTTTTTAATCTCCGGTGCGTCTTGTTCCCGTAATACAGGATTCAAGTCCCTCTGCTCGATATTATTTAATCCTAAAATGTCGATCAGCATCATCACAGCCCTGGCAGGAGGACTGCCGTCCACTTTGTAAAGTATTGACGGCATTATAGGTACCTGTTGGTTTCAAAATAGCGTATCCTTACATAATACATAGGAACACAACGTCTAATTGTCTATTTACTCTATCTTATAAAAAATAAAATGTTTTGCATGCCAATAAGTAGTTGTGTGCTTGGTGTTTAGTAATTTTTGTAATGTAAGTAATTTAATGAGTGGTTTCATTAGGATAGATGTATTTGTACACACCATGTTGTGAATAAAAATGTATTATTATTGTTTGTACGTATGTCAGTTACTAAGCTCGAACGTAATATGTATTTTTTTTAAATTACGTTTCGACATACATAATTATAAAAAGACAAAAGTCTCCACACAATGGGTACCCGTAGATGGACGGCGCCGCTGAAGCCGGCCCAGAAAGAGGTGGGGATGCGTCCTGAACGCGTACTCTGAGGACTGGTACGATGTAGCGCGGGGAAAGAATACTTGGAAGGACTTGGGTGAGGCCTTTGCCCAGCAATGGGATAGTAAAGGCTAATAAAATAAAGTATTATGTGTTTTGTTCCGTTCAGAATTCACGCAAGCTGAGCCAGGTGCACAGATAACCTACGTAAAAATAAACTACCTTCTTGTACCTACTAATTTTTTATTGTCTTTTACGGCCAGTTAACGTTTCAAACAGTTAGTATTTATTAAAAAAAAAATAGGATTTACATATATACAATTACGCCATAAAACTAACTATATACATATTGAAAAAAAAAACAAAATTAAATAAAAAGCCGAAGACCACACAGAGCAAAGACCGCATCGCTGTCATCTGGAAAATTGCCCAACATACTGTTAGCATTGCCACGTTGGATGGCAGTACTAATTCTTTGGGCAAATAATGAGCCAGCCTTCTGGTTACGCGAAGTGTCGATCAGTCGTAGAGAAATTTCTAATAAAATCGTACTAATATTAGTCAAGTTTTTGTTCATAAGTAGGAACAAAAAAGAATTAAATTATTAAATAATGTATCCTCCTATCTTATTATCGCCACAGACCGAGTAAAGTTCAAAGAATAATCTACTGTTTGTTAATCTATACTTACTGACATAATCAAACTCAAGAATTTGTTCGTTTTGTTTATTACCCTATTTAAAAAGATTGTGATATTTGTAATATTCGAGGCTTAGTGGCAGTTGGGGGGTTTAGGGGATCCATCAATTAAGCCGCGAAGTTCAAAGTTTCTTACATTTTTAAAGTTCCGTACCCAAACTATGACAAATGCTTATGATTGAATTTGATATTATTTAAATCGCGAATATATCTCTTTACAAATGTTAGTATCGGACGGATACACGTAATAGTCTAATTTCCATTTGATATACAATGATGACCAAAATAACCTGCCCATTTAATCAAGGTTAGTAGTTTTTTCTATCAGAGCTTCCAAATGCGTATTTGGAACACACAACACAATACAAAATAGCGTTATTGTCACTGCTTAGTAGATTAAGCAGACCGCAAATTACAGTAGCATAAATTAATTACTAGGTACCTACACAAGTTCACTAAGTGTAATTGTTATTTAGCTTGCAGATGGAATTCTGGATTACAATCAAAACGAATGTGTAACTAGATGTCTGAAACCGAAAAATACACAAAAACCAAGATAAACCATAATGTTTTTAACAGTTATTAGAATAAAAACAAACAAATGCGTGTCCAAAAGGTTATCGAACCGTTATCCATATTATTTTGAGATGTTACCAATACCAAAAAGAACTTCTTGATTGAAGGTGCTAAGGTTGCCATACTATAATAAAGGCTTGAAATAATACTTCTTTATAGAGGCACCTATCGGCTTTTATAAGAAACGCAGTTTCATGTTTAACGTCCGAGCTTAATAGATGTCACTACGGTCTAAAGCGCTCGATATCCACTTTCCAATATAACCCCTGCTTTGAATTTTACTATAATATGTTTAAAGCTATTTCAGTTTTAGGAATGTGGCCTAAAAACATAAAATAAGACCCTAACATACACTTACTGTATTTTTAATTTTAGTTCCTATCTCCAAGTACCTGTTTAATAAATAAAGTTCATAAAAAAGTCGCTAATTACTTTCGAGATTAAGCTACTAATATGACCAATTAATTAAACACTACGGTGCTTATTTGACAGTGAAAGTTATATCCATAGGTCTATAGTCCTAATTTCCGTATTCAAACACACAGGCGATAATGTATGAAATAAATTAGTTAATTTAAATAATCTAACACTTACCTTCATTCAAAGTAATATTAGTTATAGCTAAATAAACTCTTTACCGAGTTAAGATTTAATTTTAGAAACGTGCACTTTGATCTTGTTGATTAGCATCGTTAACACTGACTGAGGTCGTTGTCATATATTATTTACCAGCTGATAAGTTGATATCTTAGTACCTAACTACATCCATGCATATATATTACCCAGATGATAAAGATAAAGATGAATTTATTTTGTAAAAATATGAGCGAACAAATACACGTCATAAATAAAAATAAAACAGTAAATATATTTGTCCATACTAGATCCGGCAAGGTAGCCCGGGAAATTTAAATTTGATATAAATTCTTTTTTCAAATTGCAACGCTGTTTTACGTTGTACGTAAATTCATTTCGATTATATATTAAAACATCATTATAATATAGCTCTCGCAATATTTTAAGCTGATAATTAAAGAACAATTTTTTTTTATTAAAATAATAAATACAGTTTTATTCACCATAAAACATACCAATCATAAGGAACTTAGCGATAGAGTAGCTTTCTTACAGTAAAAAATAAAATTGTGTTTTAAACAGAATTTCCAGAGATTACCTTTTACGAACACAACATCTACATATCAATAAAGTTTTTTTTCCCTTTTCAGAAAATTATAAAGTATGGACTAGACGAGAGTTCACAAAATAACAAATTGCATCGAAACCTACATCATTTTGTACAGCATTTTTGTTGGCTGAAAGACAAATTGAGTGAACGAAAATGGTGAAATCGCCTCATCAGCGTCCGGCTGATTAATGCGAAAAGTATTACATTATATCGTAATGCTCAATGCAATACACAAATATTTTTTTACGCCACTTGCCTGCCTTGCACCAATATTTCGCAAAGGTTTACCTAATTAAAATATGCTATATATCCCTACTTAACACCTTGACTGCCAAACAACGAGACACAATAGAAAATGTATTGTTTGTCGGTCATTTGGCGTTCAACGTGTTAACTATAAAACTTACAAGGTTATGTTGTTCGCGGATGCGCCATATCTACAGCAAAATACTTGGGTAGATATCTACCTTCTTATTGTGTAAGTTTTGGTTATGCAACTTTTATCTGCAAACAAACTTTGACCTACTCCTTATCCAATTTATTTGGGGTCGGCGCCACAGACATAGAGAAATCGACTGAGCGTTCCCTTAACAGCTGTATAATAAATACGGCCAAGAAAGTGTGAGCGAGACAAAGCGAATGTGCGGCTAATAGCTGTCTATCAATTCAAAGGGACAATGATAGGCCGCACGGTTGCTTTGTATCTTTCTACAGAGTGGTCATTTTTTTAGACTGCTTAGGCTTAGCTAATCTGCTTACCTAGCACCACCAAGCGGACAATAGAGAAGTTAATTATGACAGCCGAGTCAAACAGCCGTAAGCTTGTGCCAGACATTTACAATGCTACTCAAAATCTAATCTGTTGCAAGTTTATTCAACTCCATCACATAACTATGCAAAGATCTTGTATGATGTATAATTAAAGAAACGTTACTTAAAATTTTCAGATCGGTATGTGTAGGACCGACATCATACGAGATGTATGAGGCCACAGATAACATAGTATGTAGTACTCGTATAGATGAACCTAGCCACAGGCGCTTTTAAATACAAATTTTGAAGACAACCGTAGCTGTGGCTTAGCCACTAGATTCTAAGAAATAAGACCCTTTCCGTTGATGTTCCTATTGTGTAAACAAAAATAACCTCATCATTGACGTATGAACTATTGCTTGAAGATTAGATTAGGTATGTAGGAGTAACTTTTGTTTTTCATTACATTACTGTTATTCAACAAACAGCCTATCTACTTGACCTTTATAAACATTGACATTGGTCAATGGTCATTACCCTTTATATTTATTTAAGAAAATACCTATATTTAACCGAAGGTGTACTCACCGCCTAGGTAAGATTATTAATTAGCAATTAACTAATTGTCAAGGGCCAACATTTGGTAATTTGTCGACATAGATCGTCAACCTATTATTATTATATAAAGGGTTCTTTTAACTAGCGTTAATGTAATACCTTAAAAAGAAGATAGATTTTGTGGGTACTTTTGTTATACTTTTCTCATGAAGATGGAAATAAAGTGAGTGTGCTGGCTGTAATTATCTAGTTTAAATTCCTACTTATTATTGATATTATTTTCTGTAGGTATTCTTTTTTTAAATATTTTAACAACAAAAATACAACGGGTATTTGAAAAAAAGAATGTAGTTTAAAAAGTAGTGCTCCGCATGAGAGGAGGGCAAAAGGGAGGTGGTAAGACCCAAGTTAACGACGATTAGGGTTCTATAATGAGAAAATTCCTTACTTATTGATGTTATTTTATTATATATTAATGTAATTACCATAATTATTAATTGTTACTAACATAGTTTTAAGTATTTTACTAACAATTTATGGAATGAATTATTCTGAAATAAATGATTAATAATAATAATAATTATTCTCTACATTGTTGATATTCTTTAGAAAGGTCAGTTGCGTAGGAGTACGTACTACGCAAGTGACCTTGCTACGTGCGTGTATGATATGAAATTAAATGATATTAATGTCGTATATTTTCCAGATGATTTTACATTTTCCATATTTTAACTAAGGGGCACAAGCAGTACTAAATTCATTGATCCCTGAGAAGAAATACGGAAGAAAAGTCCTGATAAGTTTTAACGTCCAAAATAGGACCTGATGAAAAAATTAACGTAAAAAATCAAAAGATGTACCTACTATGTACAGAGACCAGCCCATAAAGCTACTCCAATTTGTCAAATTTCTTTGCTAATTTATCAAATTTATTACAAAAGAATAAAGTTCATATTCAAATGGGAAAATTTGACAGTGTGGTATAGCTTGGTGTCTGTACCAAACAATCGTAACTAATGGAAGTATCTGACTACCTGTGGGTTTATTAATTTACTCTCCGTAAGGTACTTATCTCAATTTATTTTATAAGTTTCTACCATCGTCAATATTCACTCATTATCTATTTGTGTTACCAAGGAAACGCTGGAAACCGAGTAAGTAAACAAGATAAGTAAAACGGTTTTGAAGTGTTGTTATATATGTATATATTCTTACATCTCAACAAAACTGTAGATAAGTATAATACAGAACAGTCTCAATAAGGTCTTACACGTGGTAACTTAAATAGCTACCATGATTGTCCTATTATGATTACGTATCCATTGCCTAAATTTACTTCGTCTATCACAAAAATACGCGGACATTTCTATAAAAGTATTTTACCGTCTTCACTGTGCAGATACTTATTCCATGGGAGTAAAAAATGACAAGCTCTTACGAATATGACTTTTATATATAATTTACGAAGGTCATAGTGTAAGCAAGAAGACCCTCTTGCTTACACTATGACCTTCGTAAAGAAAATTAACTCAATAAAATTGAAGTCGGAGTAACCTAGTAAATTAGATTTTATTCGCCGTTGATTAATTTCAAAGATTTTTTTACAATATTACATATTAAGCTTATAAATAAAAGATTCTCAATAATGAATAATAATGAAACCATTCCAACATTTTCTTTGCTAAATAAGGAAAGCTAGTTAGTTATTCAATTTTAAAACCTAAGACATTCTAATAAGGTACGTTTGTGAACAAATATGAGACAGATTCGGCGTAATGCGTACGTCTTATAGCTTCAGCAAGCATCACAGATATGTCAATAGTTTGTATCTTCGGGCACATTTTCATATTAGCCTCCTGAGGGATCGTATTTGTTACCACAATACCCTCAAGGCAGGATTTGTTGATCTTGTCAATAGCGTTTCCTGCAAATACTCCATGTGTCAATATCGCGTAAACTTTAGTTGCTCCGGCCTGACGCAATGCTTCAGCGCCCTTTACAATAGTATCACAAGTGTCTGCTAAATCATCAACCATTATCGCTGTCCGGTTTTTGACAGTTCCAACAAGTACAGTTGAATCTCCTTCGTTAGCTCTCTCTCTCTCTTTGTGGATAATCGCGAAATCAATGTCCAATCTGTCAGCAATGGCTGTCATTCTTTTCACGCCACCGGCATCAGGGGAAACCATCACACTGCTCTGCCAGTCAGGAATATTTTCCTTAATCCATTTTGTGATAGCAGGTTCAGCGTACAAGTTGTCCACAGGGATGTTGAAGAACCCTTGGATTTGTGAGGAGTGCAGATCAATTGTGATGACGTGGTCTGCACCAGCTACTGATACGAGATTTGCAAGTAGCTTGGCTGTGATTGGAGCTCTGCTCTTGTCCTTTTTGTCTTGCCTGGAGTACGGGAAGCACGGAACCACAGCTGTTACACGGGAAGCAGATGCAATCTTACACGCATTGATCATGATGAAGAGCTCCATCAGATTGTCGTTGATCTCCCCGCAACCACTCTGAACAATATACACATCCTCACCTCTGACTGACTCGCCGATCTCGACATTAGTTTCCTTGTTACTGAACTTCTTCGTCGTAGCTCTTCCTAAATTGATGTTGAGTCTTGCAACAATTCTCTTCGCCATCTCCGGGTGGGAGCTCCCGGTAAACACTTTTATATTCGGCATCCTGGCACCAGGGTTATTGAAGCTCCTTTTACGTGTTTCTTCTTTAGGCTCCTGAAGATTGTTCTCCGGTTTCATTAGTTTCGGATTGATAGTGAAGACTTCCTTCACTGGCCGCGTTTCACCACAATATAAGTTGTTATTTGATGTGTACGTGGAGTTATCTGGGTTCACTAAGGGGTCAGTTCAATATAATAATGTCCCCCGCAATGGAACTGTCCGCGGCCTTATCCATGTAACTGTAAACACGCAAATATAAACACTGGGAGCTGGACTTGTTTATTGATCGAGCCGACGTCGTATTACGTAAAAAGTACCGTCTATTACGAAAGCCCGTGTAAGAATAGAGTAAGCACACATAAGACTATTTTATTGTGTTAAGATAAGGGGGTCGTATAGTGATCTCCCACTAATTGCATCATTGCCGATAAAATTATTACCTACTCCTAATAACCTGTTTTTACGTTGGCATGGATACAAAAAACAATCGATAGCGTTTTGTTTCTCTTGCCAAAAGATTGAAAGAATTTATTGTGTTGACTAATGTATCTATACATTTCTTTCTAATATATAAAGTCTCGTGTCTTCTCAGTACTTGTTATCGAAACGGCTTGACCAATTTCAATGAATTTTTTTTTGTATATTTAGTAGTTCTGAGAATAGTTCGTGTGATATTTTTCATACCCCTAGGTGATAAGATTTTTTAATATTTTTGCTAAGTTTATTTTTTATAACTTGGCATTAAAAATATCTATAGCCCTAAATTGTTACCCTTCAATCACCAACTTCTATTTTGTAATAGCGGTACTAGAAATAATGTAAATGGCAAAACAACGTTTACCGGGTCAGCTGGTGGGTATCTAAATAAAATAATGTGCCTACGGTTAGTGGGTTCATTTATTTTCGAATCTAGGAAAGTGTTTGGACAAGAAATGGGCGCGTGGGACGAGCCGAGTATCGTTTGACGATAATAGTCAAGTAGCTCTAAGCAAAGGTCACAATAATACGTATATATTATGTTTTTTTCAGAGTTCATACTAAACGAAAAACATTACGCCTGGATTCCCCAAAGAGTTGGGCACTGTACATGCATCACGCGTCTTATTTATTTAATACTTTAAGCGAACCAATGTACAGAGGCGGACTTAATGCCTTAGGCATTTTCTACGAGTCGACCTTTGGGTGATGCAGATACAAACAGTGGTAGGTGCAATTTCTTGAAAGAAAAGGGAACGGAAAAAAAGAAATACCTACCAGTTATATTTATATCCCCATGTAATAGGGGCGAGCCTGTTACAATCAACTGGGCACAAATCCTTTCACAGGGATGCTGCTGAAAAATTCCAGATGTAAAAACTTAATAACACTTTGTCCAACCTGAAAATCGAACCCAGGACTTCGTACTCATCATAAAATTCATCACCATGGCGGGGCCCAGTAGGGGGCCGAAGCCTGACGGTGTCGCGGGATATTTGAAAGAGTTACCGTGACCCCGGAACGTAAAGGGCAAGGACGGAACACGGATGGGTTGATTTCCTATACTTAAGAATAAAAAGGACTTCATACTCAGTGGCAGTGCATATTTATCTGTCAGCCATAAAAATTGTCCCATGCAGGAATCGATCCCATGTCCTATAGCGCAGATGACTAACGCTCGGCCACTAAGCCCACGTCTTGTCAGTTCCATATCGTTAACTGTTAAATATAAATACTTTTTGCTGACCGCTTCTTTGGTTCTCATCATTACCGTGTTTATTTTGTAACATACAAAGATTTTGTAAGCCAAGAAACTGAAATGAATCAAGTAAATGTAGGTTTATGTAAATATTACGAGAAAAATTAAATAATGTCTCTAATGGGCAAGAAGATTCAATATAATTATCTTTAAAAAAAATTTGAAAGTGCGCAACCAAGGGCGAGCGAGTTCGACTCGATGTCTGCCGGTTTTTTTTTAAATATGGCCTATTATATTATACGTATTCTTTGATATCGTTTTGACTTGATTTATTTAGGTATACCTAAACCTTTAGTATACATAATACTTATATGTGTCGGATTGTAGCCGCTGTAGGGCAGTCAATGATCGAAAATCGACAGATTTGCTATCTGCACTTCTTCTCCATATAAAATTTAACTATGCCAAATCCGACATTCCTACATGCCCGCAATCATCTTAAAAAGGCATCCGAATATCTTCACTTTACGTATTATTATTAGCTAAAACTCTTTTCGAAGGGTTTTATCCGAAAGCTACGATTTTTGACCCTAATCCAAAGCAAAGTGTGCTTAAGCGGATTATTGAAAAGCTTATTGGCATTGGGGAAAAGGTTTGCGGATCAGTCAAAATAAACGTGAAATAAACATATCGGACGATCAATGGACCAGACGCAGGACCCAATGAGTCCCTTCACATAGTAAGTCACATTCCCAGGTCAAGATGGCGAGATGAGCAGGTCACCAAATACTGGTCTGTACTCAAACGGCTTTGCATAGAGAGTTCCATTTCTCTCTGTCCAGGGCTATTTCATACCAGACTAGTCTTCAAATCAGGTAGAGAGGCCTTTGCCTTGTAGTGGAAAAATCCAGGCAACTAAAAAAAAGAAAACTTATCCATCACACCTGTTTGCCCCGAAGGGTTGGGCAGGTGTGTTAATAGTGTTAACAGTACCTTCGCCCATATTTCAACAGTTATGTTTTTAAGTCGCATGTAATAGGGGGTGAGCCTATTGCCATCAACCGGGCATACATCCAGACTCCGGGCTGCTAATGAGAACATTGTAATTGAAGAAACTCAATAACGCTCTAGAACACTAATAATCATCATCAGGCTATATTAGTCCACTGCTGGACATACCCTCTCCTAATGAGCGCCATAGCGCCCTGTCTTCAGCTTGTCTATGGCTTCTAACCATAATTAGGCCTATATTTCATTGGACACCCGTGGTGTCAAAACCAGTCGCGCTATAACAATGGAGGGTCCTCGTCAGGTGTCTGTTTGGTTGGCAAACTAACCATACAGCTTTTGGCAATGGTTGGGGCGGAAAGGTTATAGAGTGGCGACCACGCACACGAAGACACAGCGTGGGTAGGCTCCCTATAAGCTGGACCGAAGGAAGCCGATGGATGAGGACAGCGCAGGACCAATCGTTGGGGAGGCTTACGTCCAGCGGTCGTCCACCGCTTTCGGCTGATATCATGATACAGATGTAGGCCATATACGTGGCTAAACAAAAGTATGTGTGTGTGTGGGTGGGTGTGTTTTTGTTCACAGAATAAATAATAGTAACCATGACTTTTATTTAGTCTTTTATAAGTTTAATGGCATACCAAAATATTATAGATATAGACCAACAATTGTTTTTTGTATTGTTTGTGCGTTTACGAACATTTAAACTCACATACACAAGTAACCAGACCCGGAACAACTACCTATAGGCCATACAATTATTTATGTCGTGTGGGAATGGAGGAGCTCGTGGCTAAATAAAAACAGCCGCTCGGGTTGGTCGAAGGTTAAGCTACGCTTGCCGAGGTCTGTCTGTGGATGGGTGACCATTCGTAACATATCGAGACTCCTCCGTGCCTCGGAAAGCACGCTAAGCCGTTGGTCCTGGCTGTCATTTGTAGATCTTTGACAGTCGTTACGGGTAGTCAGAAACCCGAAAGTCTGACAACCAGTTTTCTTACCAAGGAGTGTCGTGTTGCCCAGTAACTGGGTTGTGGAGGTCAGATAGGCAGTCGCTCCATGTAAAGCACTGGTATTCAGCTGCATCCGGTTAGACTGGAAGCCGACCCCAACATAGTTGGGAAAAGGCTAGGCAGATGATGATGTGTGGGAATGGTACCCATGATACGCAGCGCAGCAGCCGATCGCTCAGCCACTGTGCCGTCAAATTCAATTAAATTTTGTCTCACTTTTTGTTACATGAAACATTTTTATTATGCTATAGCTAATTTCCCTAATCCCTTGCCATGCCGAGCCGCCAGTGGGCACCGGGCCTAAAGATTTGTTTTTATTATTACATCTTATTGTGCCCATAGAAAAATTCTAGGTACGGAAAAGTAGGTTCAGCCTTGAATACTTCTGTACAATACTTCATTAGACCTTCTGAAATCAGAACCATGCGGGGTGTCCTATTCAGTAGCTTGCTTTTGTTGTTCAGTCTATAAAGGAAGGTATTTTTTTCTTACCCGACTGCGGTGGAGCCCAAAATGAGGGTTATGTTGGATTCACCATTCATAAAATAACAAGATTGTCAAATAAAATTTTACAAACCATCATGTATACTTGTCTTTTCTGTAGAAATTCGTGGTTTTTTATTCGACTCCACTATTCACTCTTTGGAATAACCAAGTTTCTTTAAAATTGGTTTATTTCAAGGAATTGATGTAAATCCTTTGAACTTTAATGTATGTAGTACTGAATTTGATTTCGACTCTGTTTGACTTCAAAGAATGAATGCATCTTGTTGATTTATTTAGATTTAAAAAAAAAAATAGAAATAGTTTTAATGTCATTGATATGTATTAAAATAAGAGATGAATAATACTGAAAGCTTCTAAAATCAAATAATTTGCCAATTTCACAAGTTGCATTAATGATTATTTTAGCGAAATTTTGACAATTTAAAAAATATCAATCAACAAACTCATAAACGACTTCATCGTTGTCTATGAGTTGACACAAATCTATTAATGTCGTACTACTAATAAGCTTCTTATCATCATAATTATTTTTCTTTTCATCTAGCCCATATATCGCTACTTCTCTAACATTCCTAGCCCATGTAGCAGTAGTAACATTGCAAAATATACTAAAATCTTCTTCCTGCTTCTTTTCAGCAGTAACTGTAATGGCTGTTGCATTAGCTTTGAATATAAGAGTCATATTTTCGTTCATGAATAGTTTGCCATTAGCTTCACATGTTGTTACTGTATTTATAGGTGCTTCTGTTGTTGTTGTAATTTCTTCATCTTCATCAGTTTCACCCGTAGTATCTGTAGTGCTAGATGATACATCCCAAAAAGTAGTCTCTGTGCTTGTAGTTTCTGTATCAGCAAGTGTAGTTCCTGTATTAGATATATCATCATCATCTTCAGTGGTTATTGTCGATTCAGTAGTACTAGTTTCTTCAGTAGTCTCGGTGCATATTTTGGTTTCACATTCAAGAGCGACTACAAGTGAGTATCCTGATTGACGACGAGTCAAGTCTGCCGTTAGTTGAGTGTCCTGTGAGAAAATTATTTTGTTAGTCCAACATGTTATAAAGAATAATGTGCCAAGGTCCTGAAGATTAAGGTAATAACAGTGACCTGATTACGATATTGCGTAAGGAAAATTACGGCTAGTAGATATGATTGAAAGATTCTTATTTATTGATATTTTATATATGATGACTTATTTTTTGTGTGATCCTGTCAAAAGTATTTGTCCTTTACATTACATGGTTATCATTTAGTAAGAAACTTATCTAGGTAATTTATTTACAATTAGTATGCTTGTATTTACTTTTGAATATACTCGTACATTTAATACGATTTTACCTTTTTAGTTCCCATTGAAACTTTCAATTTTTAATACTGCAACTGAGATAACAATCTCATTTACACATCCAGTTATCAAAAATGCCATAAATAATTGTCGTAATTGATATTACCTTTTGCGTAACTATGATGGAACCAGCGCGCACCAAAGTAAAGAAGTCAGATTCTGTAGTAGCCATAGTTAATCCCAATCCTTCCTCTCCAAGAATCTTCAAACCACCCCAGAACTCATACCACGTCCCTGGAGGCATCCATACGTGTATATGGGTTTGGCTCGGTTCCAAATTTGGAACGATCAACAGATCATCTCCAACGGCAAATTGACTCGTCAGGTCGGTTAGGTTTTTTGACAAAGGGAATTGGTAAAACATTGGTCTCAGGAGAGGCCCATCTTGAAGAACTGTATATATGTATGGTAGCAGACTGAGCCGTCTATTCAAGGCTGTCACCATATGAGCTCTATCGTTACCAACAAATGCGAGGGGATCTCTCGGGAATACTTTCGAATGTATCTTGATCATTGGCATATAAGTCGCTGCCATGTACCATTTTGCGCATAGCCTGATTTGTGTAACGTTATTGAATTCTTCCGTATCGCCGCAAATCGGGGATGACCAGTACCAGTGACCAGACACACCACCTAAACTTGCCTCAATGAGTTCCCTTCGAAGATTGGTCCACGAAGTTGTTATGTTCTGTCTATTTATGGTAACGTTTCCATTCAGCCATTGACTAGTGGATGACGTTGGGATGGACCCTTTGATTTTCCCGAATGCATTAATGAATTGATTTCCGTATTCGTTGTGTCTGATAAGATACTGTTCTCCTGGAAACTCTGTATCGTTAGTTAGTCCTGTGTTTCTTGAAGCAGGTCGAGTGGGACGAGTAGCATTCCATTTGGGAGTAACATTGAAAGCAGTTTCAAAATTCTGAAAGGGAATGCTATCTAATTATGAATTCTAGACAAGTATGGATATATTTCGCCTGAATAAACTTTCACTGTATCTGGGTAGGTTTATATATAAAAACTGAAGCATAATTCAATCGCCAGACCCCAATTGATAGAATGAGAAGACATGATATGTTATTTCACATGTTTTTCTACGAAATGTATCCATCAATTTGATGGTTTTTCCATGCAATTTATAAACTCATCAATTCGAAAACCAAAGAATACCATAATGTTGTATTTGATCTCTCATAACACGCCGCTTTAAAAGCCCTCCCCTAAGTTAAAGTTTAACTTTTATTCTGTAGGATAATAATTTATCATCGAGTTTCTCATCAGTTTACGTTGATTTATTATAAGTTATGATAATTAATGGATGGTTTGAAGACTTCCGTCGTCTCATGGCAAATTGATCACGTTATAAAAATATTTTATATTGTTCCTCTTTTTACAATTCATATACATAGTGTTTATGATATTTTATTGAATTTCTGACGAATGTTCACCATTTTGGTTAGTTTGTTTATGTTTAATTAGATTCTGATGATCGTTTTAACATTTGCACTTCAGAAAACTGCTAGAATTTGACGGATTCCTTAGGTTATATTTCTCATCCATCTTTGTACATTGTACTCATATTCTTGCGAATAAATGATTCTTATTTTTATTGATATTTTTTATACAAATTATTTTTTGATCCTTTTCGGAGTTATTCTTATTACTATTCATCTTTTTTATCCAAACTAAATTTTAAACGTTACTACCGTAGTTCTCTCGTTTCTTACCTCATTGAAATACGGCAGATATTCATAAAATGATTCACGATCCTTTTCGGATTCATCTAAAGGCCAATTATTTTCCAAAATAACGGCCTCAAAATTTGTGTTAAAGACCCATAAACTTTGCATGAACTCTTCGCTTGCCCAAATGTAGCCGGGATAGATGACGTCATCAATGCCAACTTTGCCTTTGTACAGGTGGTGCATATCTGGATCGCGAATATTGTAAGGGGCAAACTTATCGTCGTCAAAGCAACGTCCGTTTGTTCTAGTAGCTGTTTCTGTCGTTGTTTCACCATCATCGTCTTCGTTAGTTTCTTCAGGATTCTTTGGTGCTGTGTACTTTATCTGTAAAAGTGATATTGACAAATTATTTTCCATTCTTTCTCGTGATTCGGAGACTGTTCTGATGTTGATTGCAAGCTAGACGTCAGTTCCTTTATCAATAATGCCGTGGTTGTATTAAGAATACGTAATTTTTCCATTTATAACTTGTAAGCAAGTAAGTCAACGAAAGATTTCCACTCTGTTGAGTCCAGAATCATGTACTCAGCTCATGGTATCAGGATGTAAATCGATGTCCCTTCCACCGTAAATAAAATATATATAACTTATTATGCTCTGTTTTTGTCTTGGATACTTTCAGTTTACAGTAAATCGCAAATGCAAAGTCTAGAACGGAACAAATATTGGTCCCTATTGGGGATCGAAGTCTGCTCCGTCAATTCGCCTCTTACAAAAATTCAATAATGTATTCCCTGAGATCGTTCTGAATTTAAAAAGCACCATATTTTTTGGTGTGTTATTATTTTGTCAATTTTTTTTAGAGTTAAGACTTGCTTAACGGATTAAGCTAAAATTAAATTCTTGACGGTGAAAAATGTTGAACAAGAGATAAAATTAAAAGGTGTGCGACCTAAAATGCGGGGGTAGTGTTATTAATTACCATATTATACATTTTTGTTGTTATTTTAGGCTTTATGGCCTAATTAAATATCTTATTTTAAAGGTTTTGTTACATATTTCTTCATAGAAGGAGCTCGTGGCTAAATTAAAACAGCCACACGGGTTGATCGAAGGTTAAGCTACGCTTGCCGAGGTCAGTCTTTGGATGGGTGACCGTTCGTAACATACCGAGACTCCTCCGTGCCTCGGAAAGCACGTTAAACCGTTGGTCCCGGTTGTCATTTGCAGATCTTTTACAGTCGTTACGTGTAGTCAGAAACCGGAAAGTCTGACAACCAGTCTTACCAAGGGGTATCGTGTTGCCCAGTAACTGGGTTGTGGAGGTCAGATAAGCAGTCGCTCCATGTAAAACACTGGTATTCAGCTGCATCCGTCTACACTAGAACAACTGTCTTGTTAGAATAGAAGCCGCCCCGGCTTCTATTCTAACAAGACAGTTGGGAAAAGAAAGCCGACCCCAACATAGTTTGGAAAAGGCTAGGATGATTCTTATTACCATTTTAAGTTCCGTCAGTAAATTTAATTTAACCCTGCACATCCAGCCCACGAACTGGCATAGAAACCAATTGCTCAGGTCTGCAGTATGATGCATGATGATGATGGACCATATTGTTCGTCAAAAATGTAACAAACTAGCGGGCACCTCGATGACTTGGTATTATTGCCGATGTAACGTATAAAATGGAAACTATCACATACAAATACGTGACTTTTTCTAAGGGAGCTAATTTTATTATAAATTTCCATATTCCAGTTATATAATTTTTAGATTTTACGTGTGAATTCGAACTATAGTGCAGTCGAATACTGGCGTGTAATCACTGGGTACTGGTATTAGATAAATCACCACGAATGAACTTTAAAATTATAGTGTCGTAAGCATGGGGAAACTATGGAAGATAGGCATTTAGTTTTTATTAGATAATAATAACTTGAGATCCGGCCATTTTTTTGCGGTAAAATGAAGCCTATATTTTGAGTTAGACCTCTAGCAATAAATCGGTGAAAATTTTATTTAATTCTATGCAGAAGTTTTTGCGTGATGCGTGTACAAACATATAGACATACAGAAGACAAAAGCTGTTATTTTAGCTTCTGTTTTTCCTATAAAGACCAAGACATGTGCAGACATCAGCCTGTTACAATTTTGTCATATTATGTGTAATATATTATTTGGTAAATGAAACTCGAGAAATTCTAACTGTCCTGGCCTATTTTTATCTACATTGATGAGGGCCATTTTGAAGAAGGAATAGAATAATTTGCACTTACATATGGTGAAACATGCGGTATAAATTTCTTTCTAGCATTTCTTAGCTGCATTTCACCCTGGTCGACAAGATTGACCATAGTACCGTTGCATTCTGTTTCGAAGACCACAGGAACTGCTCCGCAGTGGCTTTCATATGGCACTCTTTGAGTTGTTGCTGTAGATATGAAGGTTCGCAGCTCTGACAGGGGGTCGTCAGATGTTGCCTCTCTGAAATAAGAATTTGTGTTCGTGATTTATAAGAGTACGGAGATAGTTCTTCCCTACCCATCCCTTTCGTTCCATCTGCAGAAAATCTTCCACCTAGACATGAGTTGGCTTGGCTAACTTTGAAATCTCTTAATAGACTCTAGTCTAGACTAGTCACAAGTTTGTCGAAGCAGGATAACCTGTTCAGGTGGCTTAGAAGTGCAAGTTTATTAGTAACCAAAGTTGCACTCCTTGCATGAATCGTCTGTTATCGCAGGACAGTCCTGCATGCCCTGATACCTGCACCCTGCAGGATCTGATGGTCACTACTGATGGTGGCAAACTCGTAGCCAAGTTCTCGCTTGAATTTACCAAGATTGTCATGAACACACTAACAAGATTAACTTTAATTGATGATAAATGTAAGCAGAACACTAGATTTTTCATGATTTGATGGTTTTAATCCATACCGATATTATATGTGGGAAAGTGTGTGTCTGTTTGTCCGACTTTCACGGCGAAACGGAGCGACGAATTGACGTGATTTTTTATGGGGAGATAGTTGAAGGGATGGAGAGTGACATAGGCTACTATTTGTCTCTTTCTAACCCCCCACTTCATAACGCGAGCAACGCGGGCATAAGCCAGTAAGATATATTTATCCATAGTAAAAGAATCAAGTCACGAAAAACTCTAGTGTTTAGACCGAACGAAAAAGCACAGATGATACTCCAAGCACAATCGTTAGCGTTTGTGCTTGATGCATCATCTGTGCGTATTACTACGAGTATAATTAAGAGATGTAGCATTGTTGATGGCGTCGTCGTATTTTAAATCATTAAATTGAAAATATCACAATATTAACCCAACTGCATAGAAGGGTTATGTTTTCAACGATTCTAGTGAAAAGGACTTTTAAAAATTGTACAAAGGTGTAATAAAATGTTTCAAAAAATCGTAAATATATCTCTCAAAAGTACGAATCACAGATTTCATTCACGTGCCGAAACGGCCAAGCCTTCGAGGTCATTGTACTTTTTTTAGCATTGCAAAAACAAAATTATATTTTCATTCACGAAGAATTATTGTTGTACTTTGTGTGATCTGACTTCATCAGTTTCTTTATTTTTCATTTGTGAGCTACTTTTGGTCACAATGGTCTTATTATTAGAAAAATAAACCAGCCTAATGCTGTCCTACTATAGGGTAAAAGTCTTCTCATACAGAGAAGGTAATTACCAATCGATAATTACCTTCTCTTAAACTCTTCTAATTACTTTCTTCTTGTCTTTTAAGATTGTGAAAGACAAGGACCAAAGGGCTATAGATGGAGACCGAATGTACAAAAGAGCGCGTATGAACTAGGCTAGATTCTGAATATGTTTTCATTTTTATTTTAGAGGCATCTGATATTTAATATCAAAAAAGCTCCTTTTACAATATTAACGTCTCCTACGCGTCAGAAAGCAATTTGCTAATAGTTTCGGTCAGTATTTTTTACACACAAATGCCAGCAAATTTAATATTAAATAACAACGAGTGTAACTTTAGCGTAGAAAAAAAAACATAATGTTGTGTAACATGCGGAAAAATAAATAGTTTTTTGTCCATCTGGTAGATTATTTTAAAATATTGGACACGTATTTTTTCTGTTTTTACGTACCTAATCAAAGGATTACGTCAATACATTGAGTTAAAATGTAGCGCGACGTCACACGTAAGTAGATTTTATACCCACGTGTGACGTAGCGAGCCCCCATTCCTCATCTTTAGTGCAAAAAATACGTGTCCAATATTTTTTTGTTATCTGACGGACGGACTTACCTATATACGTCCTTTTTATTTACCCAGGTTTCATCCCTATTCGTAATTAGCTTGGTATCCAGTAGTGGATCGAATAAACATAAAATGCACCCAGACTTAGAACTATGTATCTAAGTAGGCGCATTTTTAAAACCTGAGAATTAGGATACCGATGGCAAGACTACTATCAATTTAGTTTGAATTACTTTACGCTAAAAACCTTTCAGCGCTTAGTGCGTTACGAGGAAAAATACTCTTTGACGCATCACATTTTTATTTCACAAATCAAATTTCTGCCTTCATACGCACTCTTAGTAGCTTCTGTACGAACTTCTTTGACCCAGGGTCATGAATCTTACCACCAACTTTGCTGACTGACTAATTTATTTGCCTTGCCATCGATTTATTAGTACTTGAATATAGATTCATATGGCTCATTGAAGATTTCTTTTGTTTTTCCCATTGTTACCCCTTATATAAATATCTATCAAAAGTTATTTTGTGATGTGGAGTAGTGTGAATTATAAAGTATTTTGACTATTTATGTAAAATATTAAAGAATTCTGTCTTTTCTGCACCATTCGCCACAAACCAACGGAAATAAAACTTCTTACTTCGGAATTGTTCTTCTAAGAACTACTCCGAAGTTGTGAAGTTCCTAAAATTTTAACTTCTAAGTTATACTTTGTCAATGAACTAATAGATGGTGATTGAAAAGGCTTTGAAGACTTTATAGGAGTTGTTCTATAAAAGAAACTTACTTTACGTACTTTATTTATATCGATTGATTTAGATGTAAAGCTTAAAGAAGGGCTAAAAATAACAGCCGCACGTTTTGGATCTTCAAGGTTAAGCAACGGTTTCCGATGTTTGTCCGTGGATTAGTGACCATCCATAACAACGATACCGTGCCTCTGAGCCGGTACGAGTCGCCAGCAGCGTGACAAAGTTTGACAACCAGTATTAACAATGAATCGTGAAACCCAGTAACTGGGTTGTGGTGGTCAATTAGGCAGTCGCACCATGTGAAATACTGGAATTCAACGGCATGCGGTTATACTAAAAGCCGGCCTAAACATAATTGGTAAGCAGATAATATAGATAGAAAACTTAAAAAATACATGTAACACTCAGTTAAATTATTATTATCGGAGATACAACTTCCTTTTAAGTCTCAAAATAAACCAAATTAGAGTCGCCATTTTCTTGGGCAGAATCATATGGTAATCTAGTTAAACCAAAACTCACCTGCAGACATGTGCGCCCAGCATCCAATATTCAAGGTTCCTTTTCACCCCTAACGCCACCATGACATCTTTCATCACATCACTGGGTTTCGGTCCAACAAACAAATGAAATTTCAATCCCAAAGTCGTTATACTGCGAAGGACCAATTGGTTATCCCCCCTGACAATTACTTCTGTAGGGGCCAACGACTCAATCAACAGTCCGTGGTAAGAGCCATTCAGTCTAGCATATATTAAAGGAATCGAATTTAATCCTCCCTTATGATTGTACAACACTTTCACAGTACCCGGTTTTAGAGGTATTTCACCAAGACCGTACATTGTTTCATTAGTAAGTTTAAATGATATCTCCCATATGTTATCCGCTGCAATCAATGGTCCTCGTGCAGTATTGAAAATGTTTCCTTGCGTTGAGTTCACGACAATATTTAACTCTGTTCTATCTGGATGTCTCGTATCAGGTTCTGTAATTTTGTATGAGTATTTCTTCTCTTCAAGTCTTCGGCCTCGAATATTATTTGAATGGTAGAATGTAAATGTAAGATGTGAAGCCGTTACTTCATCGATTGATAGCCTGAGGTTTGGGTAGCTTTTTTCTTCTGCATACGGTATTGTACGCATTCTCGGACTCAAGAATGTGTCCTCATTCCATTGACCTTGGAATATGTAAGAGAATCTTGAAGGGTATCTATGATAGCATAAGTTGTGTTGGCGGTCGTAGCAACATTGCTCGTGGCAAGTTTCTGGTGGAACTGCCTCTATGCCACATGGGAGTCTAGCTGTTCTTGGCACGACGCAGGAACCCATTGAGAGGCCATCAGGAGGTGGCAGCTCGAGGGTAGGGACGAATAAGAACTTGTATACTAAAAGGGGGGCGATAATTGTAGCTATAATTAATAAAAGGATTATCCTTAACGGCCTGTTGAGTAGTATCCGGTCGTACCATTTTAAGTCTGTAATGAAATAAAACATATTTATAGATTTTATTTACATCTTATAATGTCGTAATGGCGTAGTGGTTAAAGTCTCGCCTTTCATACAAAAGGGTGTGGGCACAAAACCAGGCAAGTACCAATGTAAATTTTCAATTCGTATGTACTTTAAAAGTTAATCTTGGTCATCACTGACATCGGTGAAACAAAACATCGTGAGGAAACCTGAAATTTTATTACGCCTTGATCAATGCTCATGCCTTCTCTGTATGAGAATAGGCCGTTGACTTGGACGGGGATTAATAAGCTAGTATTTATATTCGTATTCTTATACAGTTAGGCCGACTTAGGTATGCTTTCGGTGTTTTTTTAAGGGTTATTAATTCAGAAACCTTTGAAGTTTGTTTTATAATCTTGAAGTGCGATTAGTTTTGCTCAGAAAATTAAGCCTAATAGTACTGAGTGCTTCTATTCATTGACGGAGGTAATGACTTGTGTCTTCGGTAATGTTTATTGTGAATGTCTGTATATTGTAAATGTGTATTTATTTTCAAATGCGTGGATGTTGATGGCTACGAAGCACTTTTTCGTTTATTTGAAATACTTTTACCACCACACCACTGTCTGTCTCGGTAAAGGTTGACTGGTAGAAAATGACTATGGCATTAAGTCCGCCTTTTTACATTGGCGTGCTTAAACGATTAAAAAAAAAGCTAAATGTTTTGTTAATCTAGTGAGGTCAGTGTTTCCCCATCTGACTACTCTATGAAGAAACTCAACATCATGCCTGTATAACCTAAAGGATAAGGCAGAGGCACCCAAGGCACCCACATCCCATATATCCACATTTCGTCAATTATGCTAAAGTACGTATGGCTATCAAACCGGCACAAATCCAGGCTCCTGGCTGCTACTGAGTAACCCCATATGAAAATAAATAACAATAAACTATTCGACCCGGGAATCAATCTGAAAACCTCAAGCTCAGCACTATTGCTAGCAACAAAAAAAAAAAAACTTTTCCCCACACTAGCATTTTCTCCGATATCGTGGATGCGTTTACAAACATTCAAACTCACATACACAACTACCCAGACCCGGTACAACTACCTGTAGGCCACACCAATATTTGTTCCGTGCTGGAATCGAACTCACAACACGCAGCGCAGCAGTCAATCGCTCAGCCACTGCGCAAACAGTGCCTTCAATTAATCATACTACTAGACCAACGAGATAGTTTATTTGATTAGTTGCTATTTATTTTGCATTATGTTCTCACTTTGATAAGATAAAGGTACCTATTTACTTTGGAAACTGAAATAGACACTATTGGTAGCAAAATAAATCATCAAGTTTATTCAACTGTCTATGTTAGACGCTCCGGTTTGTACTGAGGGCATCAATACAATCCATGATGGGTAATACAAAATAATGGTGTGACTAAAATCTCTGTACACGTGTCAGTATTTTTACAACAATATGTAGGGTAAAAGCATTCAAATAACCACTTTAAGATTGAGAGGAATTCGAAATGAGAGATGAAAGTATTATCTCCCGATTCCAACAGAAAATTCATATGTCTAATTTAAGCCTAAATGTGTTGTAAAAGCTTTTCCACGAATTCAGGGTAATAACTTCGAAATTGTAGGTCTTACGTAGGTATAATTAAATACCTTAAACCTACCCAAGGTATGTATTATCTTATGCAGTCAGGGTCTGATTTTCAAGATTCCTTAGTAAAGTGGAAACCTGACTCTCAGCCTTAGAAACCTATCTAATTTTATCTGTTAGTAAGCCTGATTGGATGAACATAATTTAGTCTACCAATTACAGCCGCTCACATCTAATCTACCGGTTAAATTCTAGACTCGATACGGCGTTCGATTAAATAACCAGGAGGTTAGATTAAAGTCCTTTTAAGGTTGCGTATAAAAAGGGTGTTCTTGAGTGGAGACCGCGACTCGGCAAGCGTATTGTAGGACGCCCTCTCACTAGGTGGGATGACGATCTGCGAAAGACTGCAGGCAGATGCTAGATGCGGCAAGTTGAAAACAGGGCGCTATGGCGCTCATTAAGAGAGGGCTTTGTCCAGCAGTGGACTAGTATATCTTGATGATGACCTCTTCTCCATATCAAATTTAACTATGCCAAATCCGACATTCCTACATGCCGGCAATCATCTTAATGGCTATGGGCTATTTACAGCAGCTGAAATCGCCAACCCGACTTGAGCAAGCGTGGTGATTAATGCTCATGCCTTCTCTGTATGAGAGGCCTTTGCCCTGCAGTGGGACAGTAATAGGCTGGTACTACTTTATATCCAGCAGTGGACTAATATAGCCTCATGACGATGATGATGATGATAAAAAGGGTGCCACCGGGATCCGATAGCTAAGCATCCGCTATCCGTCCGACTGTCTGTCAGCGGGCTTTATCTCATGAACCTTGAAATATAATAGGTAGACATTTTTAATTTTCACAGATTTTTGCGCCGCCATTACCCATTTAACTGATCCTTGAATAGAAATGCCTAAACAGACTTACAGGTCATGGTCTCTGTTTTGAAGTCGAAATATAATTAAAATACCTGATGATCTGGGAAGGCCTTTCGAAGAAAGATTCACTGTAGGTTTGAGTTGACTTGTCCTGACAGACGTCATGCATACATCCGTCAGCCATCGTATTGCTCAACTTTATTTTTAGATAGCTCAACGATGAGTCACACGACGTTTCTAGATCGATCTGCAGGACATTTACATAGACCACATAAAAAAGTACTCAAAAACTTTTGTTCTAGCAGTTTTGGCGTCGCGCCTTTCATTGTATATGTGACTGTGACATACCTTTATCGTACTACAGCTTACAGTCTACGTACAGAGGCAGCTATCGCAATCTGTCAAATTTCTTCGATATGATTTCAGCTTTATCACAAAAGAATAAGGTTCACGTTCAACTGGGAAAATTTGACAGTTTGCGATAGCTTGATGTGCTGGCGTCTGTACAAAATGTCGTTGACAACATAAACCAAACGTTGTTTTGTTTGTTTACGTTTCCCTTTGTACACAGTTAAACGTTTAATTTGCTGGTTTACTTTTGTAACGGTTGTTTTACACGTATTAGGCAATTTAGTTGGGCGGTGTACATTGTGATGGGTTTAAAGGCCTGACCTCCTAATTAAACTCTATTAGACACTGAGTGTGTTGACCTAAGTGTGAATTCGCATATAGAATTAGAAGAATATTCTATTTAAACTAATGTGGTGTTAGCTTTACATTGCCACAGCATTTAATATGTACCCAGATACGTTTCAGGATTCAACTTAAAAAAAGAAAGAATAAATCTTTAAAAATCCTCTTTTGTTTTTTTTAAGTCTCGATACATGTCTATTTGCCGTCATCTCATGGTCATCTCCTTTCTAACCCGATCATCTTGCATACAATACATCTATCGTCGTTTCGAAAATTCACATGTCAATCTTGCCTTGGGGAGTTTGTTCGGGACGGTGTTTGTGTGCGTGCAAACTAGACATTTGCAAGTAGACTAGCGTCTAACTGCTCATATCTTTGTCTGGCACTATGGGAGATGAGACAGCGTGCCTTTTGGCCATGCCCAACAGTGAGTTCGAGACCGCGACTAGAATCGAAACTTACATCACTATTTTGCACTATCAGACAGACGTGTTGCTGGGGAGTTTGTTCCGCCACTTCTTCTTCCCAGCAAAAACACTAGGAAGTGGTAAAGGATGGGCGTTTTGGGGACTGTCTTTTGTAAACGTTTTGACGTTCAAAAAATGCTGATTCTTAGCCTAATTTGAATAAATTAATTTTGATTTTGATTTTGCACAAATGTGATTTAGACTAGCGACTGTACGTACATACCGGTCATACAATGTCGCAGATTCGTAGAATTCACGTTTATCTGTCTGCGTTAAGTAATTTGTTAGCATGGGAACGTTAATCAGGATTTACGAAGAAACTCGGTGGTTCATATATTAATTATTTATAAACGGGAGTGCTGCCGTTGTTTTAATTATACCCTGCTTTCCTAGAACGGTGATTTTATAGGTAAAGTCGAGTAGCGTATAGGTTGTACCTACGTATCTGATACCAGAATTCATGTTCGTTCAAAACTTTCCTCACAACATGATCCTCATTCCTTCGCTTCACGTGTACATACCATACACTTTACGAAACTATGAAACAATATATTAATGGTTATCATAATATGTATTTTAGCATAGACTCAAGAATATCAACGTACGACGCTTTTCAGTGGCAACTAGGGTATTAGGAACAGGTTACAAAGTTCCTCATCTTCCATTAAAAAGGAAATTTATTCTGCGACTAGACGGTTGTTGTGTCTGGTGGGCTACTGTCTGGCAATAACAGTTGGAATATAATATACCAACAATAACCGCTCCAGAGATCGCGATTAACATAAATATACAATATACCGTATATTGTATATTTATGTTAATCGTGAACTAGGACAGGTCAGTTTTGTTCATGAACTCTTTGTATCAGTTTATCAGTCGATTTCCCTTCCACTTTGCAGATACTCCTCTACTTAACCCTTAAGGAATACACGCAAGATGTTGAATGCCAAATAATCGACAAACAATACTATTTTCTATTGTCTCGTTGTTTGGCAGTTAAGGTGTTAAATTAGGCAATAGGTCTTAATGAGTGAAGAAAATTTGCCTGTAGCCCGTCAATAGACCCGCTTAACAGCCATTTAGCCACAAACCCGCTGATGCTCTTCCCAACCAAACCCTTATAAATCTTTCAGTCCTTAATCCCCGCACTAGACAAACGATTCATCAAGGTTAAAAGGTAGATTAAGCCATCCCTTTATATCGTTTTGGGAACGAAACGAGACATAAACACCTAGGGCTGAGTCTTTGTAACTTGGGACGGTCAACCGTCGAGTCCGATTTCACGGGTTCGAGACGAAAGCATCTGATAGGAATGAAGACCGGAAAAAAACCGTCACAGATTTTTTTTTTTTTATTTATTTGTTACGGACAAAAACAGTTACATGCCAAGCTTAACTAAACACTGTTAAGTTAGTGCAATACTTAGAAATGCAGTTATAAACTATTCCATATTTAAGTTAGTTTAAAAAAAAAATACTATTCGTTACGTGTATTATAGTTTTTATTTATTTTTTATCCACACACGCTTACTACCTTGTTGGCACCAACGAGCCAGTAAGTTTTTAATACGCTTTTGGGGATAAGACACTTACTGCACTAAAATCACCCCGGTGGTCACCATCAGCACACGGAAAAAGGTACCGTGTCCTATACCAAAAGCCACCCACCGACCCCCCCAAAGGAGACTGTTCAACGCCTACTAGAGCACATCCCTAGGGAGCCTGTAGTAGGTTCTCCCCTTATCTTCAATAATTACGGGAGCACGTGATCACTGTGCCACCGTCTTCTCTGAGGTTGGTGGACAGAGTCACCACTCTGGCGTGTCAGGCGTCGAAGCCGATCAGCCCTCTCACGATCCCTCTTAGCAACCTCCTTCTAGACCATGACGGTCTCACGAAAGGAAGCCCAGCCTCACTAGTTCTCCGTGCTTCTACTTCTCATCCTGCCTTCAATTATCTAGTCAATGTGTTGTTAGTCTGGATTTCTGTCCAGTTAGTGGCAACATGCTCAATCTCTCTTCCAAATGGGACTTAAACATAACTCGCGAAATGTGGGTATAGTAGGAACACCCCTGCCTTATCCTTCAAGGAAAACAAGCGTGATGTTATGTTTTGTTACTTTATGAATTACCCAGTATTCATCTCATAGCTTGCGATTAACTTATTTAATATCCATGGAGGTTCAAAGACTCCTCAGTACCGCGCGTACTGTGTAAGATGACAAAAATAATTGCTCATCAATCTACCCTGCAGGAAATACAGGCTTCAATCAACTGTCTAAATAGATTGCCCAAAACATTTTCATAAATCCGAGAGAATGCGGACCAAACTAGCTGTGGTACGAGTGTAAACATTCCTAGAGGTACAATGCATCCGAAATTCCGAATTCCGACCTCACGCAGAGTTGCACCAAATCGTATTTTCACTGACCTATATAAGCAGTGCTCTATAAATATTGCTGGACATTCCACACAGCATCATCTAGCCCCAAGCTAAGCAGAGCTTGTGTTATGGGTACTAGATGACTGATATACTTAATACAATACATTACATATATAGTTTTTTATTTTATTTTATTATACATAGCAAATACCCAGAACACCCGGAACAAATGTTTGTAGTTCGTAAAAACATTTGTCCCAAGGCGGGAATCGAACCCGCAACCTCTTGCGTCGCAGGCGGACCTTCGCCCGCCGCGCCACATCGGTCGTCAAACTATGGTTTGTTATACGTTTATGGTTTGTTTGGTTGCACAACACTAGACAAACGGTTACGTGAGAGCTTTGTCTTGACATGTATCAAAAGCTGATTTCTCTGAATTTCTGCTCAGATAGAGAAACACCTACCTAGTCTAAAAATATTTTTCTTGTTGACGTGTAAAAGTGTTTGTAAAAACCCATTTACAGAAATAAATATAATTTATGATTTATAATCGTATGAACAAATATTTGTATGACCTACAGGTAGTTGTTCCGGGTCTGGCTGTTTGTGTTCTGCTGTTTATGGGGCAACGTTTTTTTAAAAAAAAAAAAAAAAAAAAAATCGTTCATGATATCTATTACCGACCGTGTAAGCTAACAATCATAAAAATCAAGTAACAAATTCTAGTAACATCACGCCTATTTTCCGAAGAGGAAACCCACATTACGTCAGTTGTATTGGAAACCTATGAAATACGGGTGTGCGTTGCAACTAACCGGGTTTGTCCAAACTTCGGGCTGTTATGGAGAAATTCCTGATTGAAGAAGCTTAATAACGTACATACATATATGTTCAACCCCAAGACCTAGGGGCTAGCATACATATAAATATAGTTTAGCGTATTCTAAGTATTACCCGTGTATCGATGTGTTGATATTTTACCCTCCTTATGGTTTGCCGATATTGTTATCAAAATATGGAGTAATAAAAGCTTATTCAAAACGATTTTTTAAACTTAACAATTGCAAAATAATCAGCCTACTTAAAAGGCTGCAGTAAAGATCCGTAAGCATGAGCACAGAGCGATCGAGTCACAGTCAACAGTCTCTCGATATTTGTGTTAAATATCGAAATCGAAAGTGATACAAAAACATTTACTAAGGAAGACTTAAAACTATACAAAATAGAAAGTGTAACAGACACCCAATTAAAAGTCTTCACTTATAAAAAACAGATTGATTAAGATGGTGTGAACAACACAACAACAAATAGGTATCGATATTTTTTGACATTATGCACACCCCTAGTTCAACGTTCTGAACTAAGTGCCTACACGTGTAAGTCCACCACATCTCCAGTGTAGTGAAATGGCCTGGTTAGGTATTCGCGTGGTAATGTCCGACGCAGTACCATCCATCACACTAGCTGTTATTGTGTACTGAATCGACAATTTCCACATTTAGGTGTGATCACAGTATCACTTTTTATGAAATTATGTTCTTTATAATGGAGGAGCTTCTGGCTAAATAGTAATAGCTTCTGGCTAAATGAATCGAAGGTTCAGCTACGCTTCAAGGTCGGTCCGCGGATGGGTGACTATCCATTACATATCAAGACCCCTCGAAAATCACTTAAAGCAGTTGGTTCCGGGTGTCATTTGTAAATTTATCACAGTCTTTGCGAGAATCAGAGGCCCGTTTTTTTTTAAATAATCATTGCCAATGGTCATGATGGCTTATGCTCTTGTCCACGAGGTTATGGGGTCAAACCTGGGCAAGTGCCAATGTGACTTTTTCAATTCATATGTTCTTTCTTGGACATCACTGACATCGGTACAGGAAAACATCGTGAGGAAACCTGGACTTATAATTAATATAAGTCTGAAATCACCAATCCTTCTTAAGCAAGCGTGGTGATAAAACTCGTGCCTTCTCTATATGAGAAGAGGCCTTTGCCCTGCAGTGGGACAGTAATAGGCTGGTATTATAGTTATTGGCCCACACAAGGTATTTCTACTGTATTGTGGGTGCATTCACAAACATTTCGACTCAAATATACACTCGAGAGCAATGAATTCGGGTCACTTAAAGAATCCTAAAAATCTCGGAAACTAAAAATGCTAGGTTAATGCAATAAATTGTATTTAATAGACAATGTAATACTCCTTAAATGAAGGTATTAAAACTTCTTAGTTATTGTAAAGTTATATCATAAAAAAATCAAATTTGAAAAAGGGCCACTTTCGAAGATGGAACTACGAAATTACAGCATTTGGTTTTGCTTTTGTTTGTAATCTGTCATTTATGTGGGTACATAATACATGTTGATAGTGCTCTATATTCATTATTCAAGCTGAAATTATGTCGCTTACGCCTGAAGAATGCACCAGAATACTTACAATGCTGGAAACCGGCCGGAGTCAGCGCGATACAGCCAGGACTGTCGGTGTGTCGCTGTCAACAGTACAAAGAGTTCTCCGACGTTACGAAGAAACTGGTTCTAACCTACGCAGACCAGGAACGGGCAGAACCAGGTGTACCACAGCACGAGAAGACCGATACTTGGTGAACACCATGCTTCGAAATCGCTTTCTCACAGGAACTGAACTCACAAATCAGTTTCGACGCCTCGGAGGAAGTAACCCAAGTGCATGGACAGTAAGACGTCGGCTTGCTGAATCTAACTTAAAACCCCTTAGACCTGCAAACGGCCCTAAACTGGAGCGTGGGCATCGTATTTCAAGACTAAGATATGCCCAGAGCCACGTAAATTGGAGTATTGAAGATTGGTCAAAAGTTATGTTCTCCGACGAATCAAAATTTATGCTCTACAAGCACGATGGAAGACACAGAGTGTATCGAAGACCAGGGGAAAGATTCAAGCAAGCATGCATCGAAGAAAAAGTAGCCTACGGTGGTGGGTCTGTACTTGTGTGGGCCGGAATTTCTTCTGAAAGTCGCACAGAGCTGGTGATCATAGAAAACGGCTCTTTAACTAGCGTAAGATATGTGGAAGAAATCCTCAATGATCACGTTGGTCCATTTATGGTCAATTTAGGTATATGCATGACAATGCCCGACCTCATACAGGTAGGATTGTGAATGACTACCTTCAAGAGATGAACATTACTCGTATGGAGTGGCCAGCGCGCAGCCCGGATATCAACCCGATCGAGCATGCTTGGGACGAGCTAGGCAGATGCGTAAAACAACGAAACCCTCCCCCAATCACGCTTCGTGAGCTCAAAATTGCTCTCACAGAGGAATGGGAGAATATTCCCCAAAATCGTATAAGGAACTTGGTGTACAGCATGCCAAACCGCGTAAACGCAGTAATGGAAGCACGAGGAGGCAATACGAAGTATTAAAATTCAAGAAAATCGTAATAAAGTTCAAAAATTTCATGTTTCCTATTTTTGTTTTAAGGAGAGATCAGCAGTTTTTTTCTTTATGTAATTTTGTGTTAATAAAATGTATGGTGACTCATATTTTTTTTACTTTCATTTAAGGAGTATTACATTGTCTATTAAATACAATTTATTGCATTAACCTAGCATTTTTAGTTTCCGAGATTTTTAGGATTCTTTAAGTGACCCGGTTTCATTGCTCTCGAGTGTACAAACAGCTAGATCCGGACCTGTAAGCCATACAAATACAAATATTTGTTCTGTGCAGTAAATCGCTCAGCCACTGCGCCAACCATGCTGTAAAATGTACAGAGGCCAGCACATCAAGCTACCCCAATGTGTCAAATTTCTTTGATAGGTTTTCAACTTTATAACGATAGAATAAGGTTCATGTTCAATTTATTTATTTTGGCATATTGGTGTGTGCTAGCTAACATGTAGCAAATTATTTAATTGAATGACGTATAAAGATGATTGACATAATTATTATTTTTGACATAATGTGTTGTATAGCTTCAGGTTCTTCAAACCTATCAGACAGACGTGTTGCTGGGGAGTTTGTTCCTCCACTTCTTCTTCCCAGCAAAAACACTAGGAAGTGGTGAAGGGTGGGCGCTTTGGGGGACTGTCTTATGTAAACGTCTTTGACGTTCAAAAAGTGCTGATTCTCAGCCTAATTTGAATAAATGAATTTTGATTTTGATTTTGATTTTGATTGGGAAAATGTCTGTACTGACTACTAGATAATATAATTTCAATTACTTATGTCTAATGTAAGGTGCGTTTTCCGGACAAAAGCACACAGAAAAAATACAGAACAAGTTAATATATTATATTACGTCCGTCTTCAGGAAGTTTGTTGCGAAATTGAAACATCAAGGAATGTTTCAATTTCGCAACAAACTTCATCATTTTATTTAATAAGAAACTCAAAAAACCACCTACCATTTTTGCAGTTTGCACGAGTAAGTACCTATTAAGTTTTCAAATTAATCAATATAATTTTCAATTTAATATAATTTTGGTGGTAAATACCAACTTGGTTAACCAAGTGGGTATTTACCACCAAAATCATATAATATCACGCCTGTATTGCCCAAAGGGTTAGGTAGACGCGCACATATAGTAACACCCACGTTTCGCCACTTATGTTTAAGTCCCACGTAATAGGGAGCGAGCCTATTGCTAAAAAAGTACTCCTCCGCATCGCTGTCATCTGGAAACGTGCCCAAAAGACTGGCAACATTGCCACGTTGGATGGCAATACAATTTTTTTTATTGAATAACATTTCAATTTTGATTGGTACTTTCGTTGTTATATCGAAAGACGTTATTCAAAAGGGGTGGATACACACAATGAAATCTATCAATCACCCTAGCTTCTAAAGCTTAGAACATGCTAGATTAATTGGAAACGATTTGTTATCACTGGGGGGATCCTGACGTGGTACGGTGTGACTTATTCCTTACACGGGTACCTATGCCCTTGACTGAAGCATTAAGGCGAATGCATAGAGACAGTAATGGAAATTCTATTTCTATTTGCAGCTTATTTATTTATTTAATTCGAGTAACAAGACTCATAGTGTTAGTAACAATGTACAGTCGCCAGCACATCAAGCTACCCCAAACTGTCCAACTCTTCCAATTGAATATAAACCCTATGCTTTTGTAATAAATTTGAACCTTATAATTTTGAAATAAAGTTGAAAAACTGTCGGGGTAGCTTGATGTGCTGACCTCTGTACTTACAAACTATGTTAGTAATATACTTACAAAGACAAAAACAAAAACATAAGTATAAACAGAAACAGATTGTGAAATAATTTACAGTGACAGGCCCTGCCGAAACCTTGCAGCAGTGGTTTGCAAACTCACAATGAAGCTTGCTAGCTATCATAGATAAGATGCTATTGGCCTCACACCCTGACATTCCCTCACACGGACCAAGGATGCGCACTGTTTCCGTATCACCGCGTATAAACGTGAGATTCAGTAAATATCCCCGATTGCTGCAGTATCAGGACAAGCCTATCAACACACTGAATGCATTATTGTATTGGGCGTAATTATTATATTATTATTTCCTTTATTCCTTTCTTTATACTTACTAAATACATTTTTATATATTTAAATATGAAAAAAAACATTTAAAAATAAAAAAATAGTAGCCCACCAGCATCGGGAACAGGGTCCAAGTTACCGGTGGTCAGGGCTCTTGAGAGAGGAACCTCCTAACTATGCGCACCGTGTCCAAGAGTAATGCTTTCTGGATCAAACCCTTGATCCAAATGCCCATCGAGAGCCGCTTTAGGTGTTGATCGAGGTTCTTGGCTACCACGACTGTCGGCACAATGACTGCTGTATTCACATACAACATGTCTACAACCTCGCGATATTAATATATAGCTTAGAATTACATTGTATGTTATTGAAAAAGGTATTCGCGACCGTAACAAACATATTAAATTTCTTAAAACTTACTATATTAATAATCACCATTATAACTCAAAATTAGAATAGTGCTCAAAAGTCATGTTTTCATGAAATAGTCGTAATATGAATTTAAAAACTCGTATCAATTTTAATTATCAATACTTCGCAAAATACATATTGGCTACGGTCGGGAAGGACTTTCTTAATAACATACAATAGAATACTGAAAAACCTATAAAAGGCTGCCCCTCTGCATTCACCTTAATTCAGTTTTTTATCTTTCGGTTCTTATTACGTTACTTGGAATCGAAACTTGCATTTTTAACCGACTTCAAACGAGGAGGTTATATGCTCAACTGTGTGTAGGTTTTTTCACCGATTTCTTCGTCAATTGCGAACAGATTACATAAAAAAACTATTTTTGTTTGAAAGGGTATACTCTCGAGTTGATCCTATTGTCTACGAGTCAAGATTTGTTTGATGGGATCCTCGAGAAATCGAGGGAACTCTTAAAAAAAGCGTTATTGGGTTTTCCATCCAGGATTGCTCAGTTCTGGAATTTGGATGTATGCCCGTTTGATGGCATATGGGACTTAAACATAATTGACAAATGTAAGTGTACTAAAGGTACTCTATAATACCTCTGTCTAACCCTTCGGGAAATACAAGCGTAATGTAATACTACGTTTAGTCATTATGATTTCACGTAAATGCAGACACCGCATTCCTACGTCCGTAACCACTTATATTCTACACGTGCTGCGCTAAAATTTTCCTTATCTTCAAAGTAATAAGATTACTCTAGGTCTGACATCTTACGTTTATATTGGAGTATTGTTACAGGTGCGTGTTAATCTTCCCCCCTGCTCTTATTGCCATTTATTTGAGATCAACGCAGCGTGTCTTTTTCGTCTTTCTGTTTTTACAGGTATCTCAATAGTCGCCTCCGTTTTGGCCATATTATCTTTCAATCCATCATCGTTTCTTTGGACTGCCTCTACCTAATCTTATTCTTAGTTTTCCTCTTCCCACATTCATACTCCAAACTTGTCTTTATTATAACTCATTAATAATTAAAAAAAAAAATAGCTCTCGAAATTATATTAGGCAACTCGGTGTATTTGACGACACGGTTGGCGCAGTGGTTGAGCCATCGGCTGCTGCGCCGCGTGTTGTGGGTTCGATCCCCGCACGGAATAAATATTTGTATGACCTATAGGTAGTTGTTCCGGGTCTGGCTGTTTGTGTATGTGAGTTTCAATGTTTGTAAACGCGCCCACGATACAGGAGAAATTCCTAGTGTGGGGCAACGATTTTTAAGAAACAAAAAAAAAAAAAAATATTTTTACAAAATCATGTAATCATATATAGTTTCATACACGATCCATCTATCGTTTCTTTGGCCTTTCACAAAACTTCGCTTACACCTAAAGACATGTTCCTCTCATTTAATTCTAAGAACACGATGTTTTATAATTTTGTTTCCTAAACCGCAGATGAGAAATGTAATTTTGTGGGTACTTTCAGTTATTATTTAAATACAAGCAACCCAACACATCCAATCAGTCAATTTATAAAATGCGTTCATCATTCCTGAGGCATTTTCCAACTAAATATTGAGGCTGGCTTTTAGTTTGACTGAATACCAGTATTTTTTGCGAAGTAACTGTCTACCTGAACTTACCAAACCACAATACTATTCACGATTATAATACCCCTTGGTAAGACTGTTTGTCAGACTTTCAGGCTTCTGATTACTAATTGTAACGGTTGTCATCCGTCTATGAATGACAGCCGTAACCGACAGAACGGTTCGTCGTGCTATCCGTGGTGTCTCGTTATGTGATGGATGGTTACCCATCCACGAACCGACACCGGCAAGCGTAAGTTAATCTACGATGTACCCTATGCATCTGTTATGAAGCAACGAGTCCCGAATGCATTAAAGACATAAAACGAAATAAATAAATGAAGATAATTATCGTTACACAAAAACAAAATCTTTTCATACTTACTTTTCACATTCTCAACACCGAATGGTATGTCATCTTCCTCGACTTCTTCTTTATATCCACTCACATGTGGTAACATTGCTCATATTCAACAGCACCTGGAACAAATTGGCTTTTTAAGTATGCAATTATAGATTTAGAATAACGAGGGTACTAAAAAAGACATTTAATTTTAAATAGATGTAATAAACTTGTCATGCTTTTAGCTTGGCTGTGTTTATTTTGTGCGGTGTTATAGTGTATCGTCAGTAAGTCTAGCCTGTTGTAGGTATCCACCTAGGTTTTGAGGGAGATTGAGACCGCACTCCCAGCGTCTGAAGAGGCCCTCTAACAGCCCCCCAAAATAGGTCCATGGATCAATAGGTCAATAGGTAGGTAATGTATGGGAGCGACGGATTGTCGACGTCTGCCGTCCGTCGCCCCCCATTCATCAGGACACGAGGCGGTGGTGTTTAGTATTCCACGCGCGCCAGTTTTTGACGTCGCGGGGGAGTCGTACACCTCAATCTCCCCGCAGACCTGAGGTGGTCCGTAGAGGCGGGCCGGCACTATAGGATGGGAAACCCCGGGTGGTTTTTAGTCAGTCAGAGTCTGACAGACCCCTCCACCCGACCCAGAGCGGAGGACACCCATGAGGATTTTCCACCCAGTGCGTATTATCTTTTCCCTCTCTCTTTCTCTCTCTCTCACACACACATACACACACACACACACAGAGAAACACACACTGGTAAACTATATAAAAGACTTACACGATAGGTATGTTATGCATCTCTTTTGTTGACGTACATTAGTCTTATACAAAGACTTCTATGATAAAAACCATTATCGATAAACATATAACAATACCTGTACCGGTTATAATACGACGACCGATGTGGCGCGGTGGGCGAAGGTCCGCCTGCGACGCAAGAGGTTGCGGGTTCGATTCCCTCCTTGGTACAAATGTTTGTACGATCTACAAATATTTGGATGATCTTATAAGCAGTAACTTAGTTTACTATATTTTGGAAAACTAATGAAGATTGCGCTCAATTAAATTTGTGAAATTTCACGGTGGCCAAGTCGGAGATAACTGCTAGTTAAGTTAAGCTAGTTAATAAATTTATTACCTTAAATAATAAAAAAGTAAATTAATTATGAAACAGAGTGACACGATTGGCGCAGTGGCTGAGCGATTGGCTGCTCCACTGCGTGTCACGGGTTCGATCCCGCACGGAACAAATATTTGTATGGCCTAAAGGTAGTTTTTACGGATCTGGGTGTTTGTGTTTGTGAGTTGAAACGCACCCACGATACAGAAGAAAACCCTAGTGTCGGGAAAGGTTTTTTTTTTAAAGAAAAGAAAGAAAGAAAAGAGTCACGTTCTTCCAAACAATATGGCGTCAATTTAGTCTGTTTCAGACTCAAGAGTAAGCTGACACTCACTCATGTTAATGATTGACTATAACTTATTTACCGGTTCTCGTTCAGTTCATACCATCACAATGTAGTAATTTACGTAACGCTAAATAGAAGTATCTGGATTTGACTGTCGCTAAGGGTACTCAGAAGAACGAAAGTCTTACCTAAAGTTATCGAATTACCTAGTTACTGGGGTGTGATTCAGGATCCAGTACAGACTATAAATATCACTGGGTATAGATATCTAAATTGATTAAAACATATCAGATAACCTGGAAAGATCAAGGGCTAAGAATGTGTTACGAATAAAGAACATGAATATGAAATAAAGCCCTGTACTATAAATCACGTAAAGTAAAAAAAAAACATAAAACTTTCACACAACGTATGTAGGATGAGATTTACATTATGCATTTGTTTTTGACGGAGATAGAGAAAAAATACGAATTATGATAATCATATTCACTTGCCTTAATGTACGGGTTAACGCTTCTAGGTAAAAGGAACGTAGAATATTCTAGAAAAAAAAAATGCCGGACAATCCACACAGCATCATCAAGCCCCAAGCTATGCAGAGATGTGTAATGGGTACTAGATGACTGATATACTTGAAACAATACATTACATTGATATATATTTTTTTATTACAGATAGCAAATACCCAGAACACCCGGAACAATTTTTTGTAGATCGTACAAACATTTGTCCCAAGAAGGGAATCGAACCCGGAATCTCCTGCGTCCCAGGCGGACCTTCGCCCACCGCCCTACATCGGTCGTCAAATGCTCATTATAATGCTAGATTTTTCCAGGATTTCTTGAGTTTATGTAATTAATAATTTTAGAAGTCATTACAAATACTCAAAGTCAAAACGTAATAATAGATGTCTACTAAGTTTGTAAAAAGTTATTACCCATCTGCTGTTTCAAGCATTTTATTTAAGTGTCATTAGTAGTTAATTTATAGTGATTAAGCAGTGTTTTGGCGAATGTGAGTACCAATACAAACCAATTCTGATTTAATAGTTCAAACCAAGTAAAACTATAAAGCTTCTAAAGGATTCTTCTCAAATAGAGAAGGCACGAGCATTCATCACCACTCTTGCTCAACACGGGTTGGCGATTTCAGTGATGTCAAAGATAAAATTAAAAAGTACTAATGAATAAAAAAAAAAATGAAATTATTATAAGAAGAGCTTAGAAGTTAACTTCCTGTACTTAAGCTATACAAATGAATGAAACTGAAGTATGTTATATCAAAGAACAGCTTTTTAATTAATACATAATAAAGTTATACCAAAAACCATTTTTTTTTGTCAATCTGTCTGTCTTGTGTAATATCAGAAACAGCTGGACTGATTTAGACAGATCTTTCAGTGGATAGCTGATGTGTTGAGGACTAACCAAAGCTACTATTTTACAAAAACAATTAGGGTTCCGCAAAAAAGAAATTTTGTCAAATCCCACGTGGACATCCATCATCTTTCTATTCGCTGCTAATCATTCATATTAAATTAACTTAATCCTGCCATGCTGTATTCTCACAGAACCGCAAACATTTTAAGATTATTGTGTTCAATTCATCAGTAAACAAGTCCAATCCAGGGTTTGTATCCACGAGCACGTTAAGCATCGTCAACATACGCGGTATACATAGGATAGGTGGATGGATTATGGTTATTCTCAAGGATAGCTCGTCTATTTTTGGACTAAACAGATCTAGACCCTTATCTATAAGCATATTATACCGATATGGCAACGTAAGATGCTTAAAAGTTTCAGGATTACCTAACAGTTTTTCGTCAGAAATACTTGTAGGTAATCCTGTAACCTTGATATAGGTACACGTGTTTTGTCAAACTAACGTAATGTACCCTAAAAGTTGACAATGATAGAAAAAAATACAATATTCTTTATTAAACAGCCGGACGGGTTGATCGAAGGTTAAGCTACGCTTGCCGAGGTCAGTCTGTGGATGGGTGACGGTTCGTAACATATCGAGACTCCTCTTTGCCTCGAAAAGCACGCTAAGCCGTTGGTCCCGGTTGTTATTTGTAGATCTTTGTCAGTTATTACGGGTAGACAGAGACCCGAAAGTCCGACAACCAGTCTTACTAAGGGGTATCGTGTTGCCTAGTAACTGGGTTGTGGAGGTCAGATAGGCAGTCGCTACATGTAAAATACTGGTATTCAGCTGCATCAGGTTAGACTGGAAGCCGACCCCAACATAGTTGGGAAAAGGCTAGGCAGATGTAGATAATGTACACCATGAAAACTTACTAATAATTATTTTAAGACCTACATTGTATTACAATGGGCGAGTTTATCGCTAAAAGCGATCTCTTACGGTCAATCTTTGCATGGACTGAACTAACACCTGATGGAAAGTGCAAGTAAGTAGTTTTTTTTGTATTGTTCTGTTGATTTCTCTCACCGTAATTGCTTCGCGTGAAAAGTGTCCAAACTTCAAAATGGAGAAAAGGCCGACGATAAATTTCCACGTTGGAAGACCAGATTCATGTAGGTAATGGTAGGTAGCTAATGGTATCGGTTGGCTCGTGCATGTCCCTCTCACTCTGTATAAGGTAAATCTGTGAACTTTGCTGATCTTCCCAGTAAGTATAGCCCCACATATGAGGCAGGTAGAAGTATATGTACGAGTATTTCTATCTTTTGTTAACATAAAAAAAAATAAGTTTATTTCTGACTCAATTCACCTTAGTATTGTAGCTTTTGTATAGGCATTTTGTGTTTATGTTATTTCAGCTCATACATAAAAGGTCTAAAAATAAATCATTGATTGACGAGACGCGTTAATAGTAGGAAGATTCAATAATATATTCTACTGCTCAGAAAGTCATATTGCTTTCAAATCATTGTAATATCAATACTTGAAACCATTACAATGGCGTCTATTGTTCTATCATGAAATGAAAAAGGCATTGTATAAAATATGTGGCTACCTATGACTTCAAGTAAAGAAAAATCTATAATACATTGGACTGCCGACAAATGCGTGCACTAGAAGGATAGACCCACTCAAATCTGTGGTTCTTTCCTAAAATTACCATCTCAAACACTAATCTGTAAGGTCAACCGATAACCGATCTGACCAAGACAATGTCTGAACTTTAATAGAGACTGTGACCTCAGCACGGACCTTAGAGTTGGTTTCGGTGCTTCATCTCAGAGCAGGCAGTTTGGAAATCGATCTAATCTAGTTCTAATTTCTTTGTTTTATTAAAACTGTTTTTTTTAAACCTATTTTAAGAATTGAATATGAATTTTCATAAAAGTATGCTATGTCCTTTTCTGCACTGTGACAAATTTAGTGGAAATTAATTTACTAGTTCAGACGTCAAGAGGGATTTATTTTTATGTTATTCATAATGAATAACATTTTTATTTTCATGAACTTTGCCCCCACACTAGGAATTTCTCCTGTGTCGTGGGTGCGTTTACAAACATTAGGCCATACAAATATATATTCCGTGTGGGAATCGAACAGTCGATTGCTCAACCACTGTGCCAAGCGTGACGTCAACATATGTAATGAAACATTAAAAAATACGACTTGATAAAAAATAAAAATAAAATAAGATTAGCTTTTTCATCCAAATCTATTACCATTATAACATGTAGACTGTTCTAGAAGGAACAAAATTGATATCTTGTCCTCAAAATAATGATTGCACGCAACCCACATGATTTATACGGACGTGGGTAAAAAGCGGATTACTACAGAATAACTAAACTTACTGTATATTAATTAAGGAATTCATCGCCTTTGATGTTGACGACCCTTATACGTGACAACAATCATTTGGGGTTGTTTTTGTCATGCTAGTGTCTTAGTGCCTCGGTTAGCACGATAAGCCATTGGTCCCGGCTGTCATTTGTAGATCTTTGACAGTCGTTACGGGTAGTCAGAAGCCCGAAAGTCGGATAACCAGTCTTACTAAGGGTTGTCGTGTTGCCCAGTAACTGGAATGTGGAGGTCAGATAGGCACTCACTATGTGAAATACTAGTATTCAGCTAGACAGGGAGCTTGCCCCAACGTAGTTGGGAAAAGGCTAGGCAGATAATGAGTCGTGTAAAAGTAATCTTTGAACAAATTACAATAATATCCACATCCGTACTCAAACGTTTCCATACGACAGCTGGTTCCTAAATTCCTCATTCCTTTGCTTCACATGCCCATACTACGACAACTGATTTTCGCCCGATTCTCGGTCTTATCAGACTTCCTCTTTCTCTAATCTGCAAAGATTCAAGATTCTGTTCAACATAAATAATTTTAAAAACCATATAGGGCGACGGATAGCGATTTGTCGAAGATGTGGTGCGCTGACAAACGCTCTCTCAGAAAATAATTCCAAGATGGCCGCCCCTCTACCATCGATTCGACGCTACGCTAGAGTGACGTTGACAACCTGTCACTCTTGACAATGCCTTTCGTATGTGCGCCGACATACTTATAGATATAATCGAATAGAATACTCTTTATTGGGTACTATAAAAACAGGCTGAATTTCCCGAAAGGTTACACACCCACATTTCGCCAGGTATCTATAAGTTTCATTTAAATGTATCTTATTTAAAAGAGGGCGAGCCTATTGCCACCTACTGAGCAATTCCAAATGGAAAACTCTAATAATAGGGACTTTACTTGACCCGGCAATCGAACTTACGACTTCATGCTTAGTTTAGTAGCGCTTGCGGCCACTAGACCAAGAAGGCAAGCATGTTTGAAATGGATGAAAATTACCGGTATGTAAATAACCGCCAATGTCCAAGTGATGCGGTTGGCTATTGGTAACTCTTTCAACCAATCACAGTCGCTTACGCGTGCTTGTTATTTTTTTAGACAATTGAACTTTTACAGTTGAACTTTTATCGTAACAAAAAAATATGTGTCGCTTTTCAGTGGGCGGGTTGATAAATGTATCCAAGATACAATACCTTAATGTCACCTTTTATAGAATACAGTAGGTGAGAAATCAATTATCCCCTATTTTCTACACATAAAGGTGTTCTTTTTTCAAATTTCAATGGCGAGCTTAGAGGTAAAGCCTCTTAGAAAAAACGTGCTGAAAAAAATTGAGATAATCGTCCTTTTTTTTCGTTTGTTATAACTAACTTAACAGAAAATTATCGGTATCAACGACTTTAGACGGCGCGGTTGGCGCAGTGGCTGAGCGATTGACTGCTGCGCTGCGTGTCGTGGGTTCGATTCCCGCACGAAACAAATATTTGTATGGCCTACAGGTTGTTGTTCCGGGTCTGGCTGTTTGTGAGTTTGAATGTTTGTAAACGCAGCCACGACACAATAAACTTTAATGTAGATTTATTCGGGAATAGTAATAATACTATATTGAAACATATTATGATAACAGTTTGCATTTTATGTGACAAACAGATTCGTGTGTGTTCAAATACACCGCTGCTTATCACCTTGAGATAATCTTTTTGATTCAATCCACTTATTGATAGTGTGCTCGGCAGCGCTTTGCGGAACCGCTCTCATTGGTCAACTGTTTTGAGTTGTAATGTGGTATATTCTTCATATAATTACAGATATATTATTATTTAAAAAAAAAAAAGAACTTTTATTAGGAGCTTGTGGCTGAATAAAGCAGCTGCATGGGTTGATCGAAGGTTAAGCTACGCTTGCCGAGGTCAGTCCGTGGATGGGTGACCGTTCGTAACATCTTCGTTCCTCGGAAAACACGTTAGTCCCGGCTGTCATTTGTAGATCTTTGACAGTCGTTGCGGGTAGATAGAAGCCCGAATGCCTGACAACGAGTCTTACCAAGGGGTGTTATGTTGCCCAGTAACTGGTTTGTGGAGGTCAGATAGGCAGACGCTCCATGTAAAATACTAGTATTCAGCTGCATCCGGTTAGACTGGAAACCGACCCCAACATATTCGGGAAAAAGGCTAGGCCGATAACATATGAACTTTTATAATTATAATTTTATATTGCAGACTGCCTTGTTGGTCTAGAGGTGGCAAGCGCTAAGCTTGAGGTCCTGGGTTCGATTCCCGGATCGGGCAAAGTGTATTTTTCCTACTATTGGGTTTTTCCACCTGGAATTCATCAGCGTGGAGTATGTACTTGTGCCCGGTCAGTGGAAAAAGGCCCGCCTCATTTTACATGTGACTTAAACATAACTGGTGAAATGTGGGTGTACTATATCTAGGTTTACCTGTGCCTAAACCTACTTAACCTTCTTCACCCTCTGTTTAACCCCCTTTAAAATTTAAACAAGTAATAAAGTCTGCGATAAACACAACATCACGTCTTAATTCCCCACAGGTGTGATGTTACATGTACTAAGTATATGCCTTGTTAAAATTTCTCTAACAACAGTCATCATTTTGCTTGCTAAAAACGAAATACTAAAAATGTATACTTAAATCTTTAGTATTTCGTTTTCGCAAACTAGGTTTTAGCTACTCTAGACCGTACTATTTTGTTACTATGCTGATATTGTAAACTTGAGATAAGAGGGATGAGGATACTCAAAACTTTCCTCACAACTTCACGACCGATGTGGCGCGGCGGGCAATGGTCCGCCTGCGACGCAAGAGGTTGCGGGTTCGATTCCCGCCTTGGGACAAATGTTTGTACGATCTACAAATATTTGTTCCGGGTGTTTTGGGTATTTGCTATGTATAATAAAAATATCTATCTATGTAATGTATTGTATTAAGTATATCAGTCATCTAGTACCCATAACACAAGCTCTGCTTAGCTTGGGGCTAGATGATGCTGTGTGGATTGTCCAGCAATATTTATTTATTTATTTAACTTGACCTCATTCTTTATGCCCATACCATGACATCTTCTCGGTCACAGGCGCCACTTTCAGACTTCCCGACCACTGTGTGACCACTAATTTCTATTAAATCACAAGTTTTGAATACCAGGTTTCTTAGTACTTTACTTAACCGACTTCAAAAAAGGAGGAGGTTATATGTTCGAGTGTACGGATGTTTTTGTTTTATTTACATCGATTACTACTTCAATTGAGAACCGGTTTTGAAAATTGTTTTTCGTCTGTTCGAAAGGGTTATCCTCTCGAAGAGGTCCCATTGTCACCAAACTAAGATCTAATGATGAGATTGAAGTAATCTAGGGAACTCTTCAAATATTATAGCCACACTTATAGATATTTAGGTATTTTTATAGTAACTCGTACATTTGCTCTAGAAAAACACCATTTAGCGAATTGGAACAGATGATGAAGAAGACCTCAGCTGGGCCTCTGGAACTTCAAAATAATAACAATTTCACAGGTCGCGATTAAATTATTGAGTACGTAATCAACACATCAAATATATCGGTATTTCCAGGTATTTTCCCGAACTGGAGGTCATCAATACTACTGTAATAAAACTAAAGAGTTTGTCTTTTGTTTTCACCCTACATCTGGAACAACCAGTTGCATTAAAAAAATGACGCGACTGATCGCCCAATTTTTGAGGAATTTTATAGGCTATTCAACATCACACTACGATGTTAGGAGTTGGTGAAACCGCAGGGCACAGATGGTAATTTATAAAATGATTCGTATGTATTTTGTCGTAATTTGATTGAGGTAACATTTGTTGGTTTTTTGGGACAAGACAATTCAACAATTATTTTTTATAGGCTATTTAACATCACGCTACGATGTTAGGATCGGGTGAAACCGCGGGGCAGAGGTAGTAATGTATAAAATTATTCGTATGTATTTTGTCGTAATTTGAATGAGGTAATATTTTTGGCGATAAGACAATTATTCAACTAATATACTTATATCAGCCAGTTACTGTCTCACTGCAAGGTAAACGCCACTTCTCATACAGAAAAAGCACGCACGCGAAACACCACGCTTGCTCAAGGCGTTTTCGCGATTTCAGCCGTATATTATCAACAAATTACACGGGCAAAGCCGCGGGCGGAAGCTAGTCTATTATAATTATGAAATTAAAAACTAAAAAATACCTTAAAATTTCAATCTCTTTTAGGATAGTTTACTAACATAATGATAAGTTAATGAGTAACCATATTGTAATGTATTTAAACATACCGTTCCGAGGAACAAGTATATGTATACAACCAGTGTTTCTCATTCTAAGTAAATTATTGTATTATGTTATTAATAAATACATGTCTTAAACCTTTATAACTCCTGGTTTCCTCATCATATCTATCCTTCATCGATGTGAGTGATGTCAGAAATAAATGTAAGAAGTACATACCAATAACAACGACTAGAATGTATTAGTCTCCATTAACTATAAAAGACAACTCACTACTTAAATACAATGTTATTACACACATTTCAGAGTCTTGCACATACGTTCTATTTTATTCCTAAACCGAATAAAGACCAGACACTTTATGATGAACAAAAGGATTCACTTACTTTGTTTCGTAAATCTGTACCGAAGGACCAAAATGCACTTTAGGAACCACACAATGTTTTAATTCACAAATAAAATTAATTTTAAAATGAAAACAATACAATCACGCACGTTCTTTGTTCTACAATGTGTTATCAGTGACGAATATTGATTATCATAATTACTGATTTAATGGCACGATAGAACTGGCTGATAACACGGATTCCTTTTGAAAAGGAAGTCGATTAGATATTTTATTGATAGTGTAGTTTTATTTTGAATGTAACTATAGTGATTTGTTTTGAATCGATGATATCATGTGTACGTTTTTGGGAGTATTACTAATGCGTGCTACTGCATAATCTTTTTTAACCTTTTGGATACCATCGTCACATATAAATACATGAAAAGCGAACGCATGCCCTGTACGCCAACGTCGAAAATATGTTACAAAAAATGCTGAGTACTCTAAGTACGAAATAAACAAATAAAATTATTACTTTTGTGTGTGTTTATTCATATATTTGAATACAAGTTTCTGCTATAAAACTTTTTATTATTGATTATTTTGTTTTCTTAAAAGACTGATGGATAAAATCATGATAACTTTTTTTTGAAGGCTTGGCGTTGGGGGTACGGGCGTACTTTTATGCTGTGGCGTTCAAAAGGTTAAATTCAATTCAATTACCGCCAGACTTAGGTAATTCCCCCCCGGACATTCCAAACAGTCAGACACTCAGACAAACAAGAAAATTAAAAAGTCGTAAAGTTTTTTGGTAAAACTACAATATAAACTTTCATATAAATTTAGTAAAACAACTGTTATTTGGATATTACAAACAGACACTTTAATTTGCAAACGAAATAAATACATACTGTATTAGGTATCATAAATTCATGAAATATGTCAATACGTAATTATATTGCTCATTTACTCGGCTTTTGAATGGGGATATAGTTTTGCAAATATCGGTTTTCAGGCGGAAGCGAGTTCTACAATTGTTCAGCGCATACGAAAAGAAATGAAACAACAAAAGTACCAATCTACATAAATTAACTTTTACAAGAAAGGAATAACTGAGCTCAGTACTTAAAGACAAGAATTGCTTCACTACTGCAATTGAAATGTAATGAATTTATATTTATTTCTGTAAATAAATTTCAAAACATTTTTACACGTCTTGAAAGGGAATAAATAAATAGATCAGGTCGTTTGGTGTAGACATTAATAATAATCATCTACATAACTAGGTAAATAACAATATGTAGTGTTTGTATGTTATTATGTTTGAAGGCGCCTCTGAAACCAAAAGTTAGATTTGAAAAATACTTTTTTCACTTGATAGCACGATTCTTAATGATGGTAATTTGAAATGTAACATCACGCTAAGATCCTCAGGCTTTCTGTCTATTAAAGTGGAGCGAGACTGCGGAGAAAAAACGGAAAAATTAACCAATAGGATAGCATAAAATCTTAGATGGACATTGGTTGATATTTCTCCGTTTCTCCGCTCCGCTGTCTAGCTTCCCATAATGGACAGGCAGCTTTAAGATCGGGTGAAACCGCGGGCATAGCTGGTAATTTAATATCCTCAGGACATATCCCTTAATGAAACAATTTTCCCTTAATGAACGGTTGGTCGGATGTTCTAACATCAATACCACAGATATCAACAACCGGAATTCTCGATACATTAGAACAAGCAATTACAACTAAGATCCCGCTCTAACGATCGATTTAAATCTTGATTGCGATAATGACGTTATTATCATTCGGTGAACGGCTGTTCGCTGGACTTGATTCTGGGGGATGAAGTGTTTTAGTAAATGAGACGAAGTTTACAAAGCGTTCAAGTATCATGGCGGTTGGTTTGACCATTTGTCCTTGAGAGGGCGTACTACGGTCCACTAGTGCCACCCTTGCAAAAAAAGAAATATCTCGTGACTAAGAAGAGATTATGAATCACTAGCTGCGCACCGCGGTGTTACGCGCGAACTGTCAAACGTGCGAAGTTAAATAGTCGTTAAGTTTTTTTTTAATGATTTGCGTAATTTTTTTAGTTTTTTCTTTACAAGAATCATCTTTAAAAAAATCCTAATAATATATTTCTCATTGCTCTTTCCAACATTAAACGTATAAGATAATTTTAAATTGTTAGGCTTAGAAGATTATAAAAAAAGAATAAAATAAACTCTATCCTAGACGCATTTTTTTTCGAAAAAAGATTAAATGGTAAAAATAGTTCAATTTCAATAAATCTCAAACAATGAGTCTCTATTGAAATAATCCATAGTCCAGTCTTTTCTTTCTTAAACCTTTTGCTACGCCAGCACATCAAGCTACCCCAAACTGTCAGATTTTTGCAATTGAACATGCACCTATTCTTTTGTGATAAAGTTGAAAACTTATCAAAGAAATTGATGCCTCTGTTCTCATTATTTAAGAATTGTTATTAATGAATATAATGTGTTTAAAAATTTTAGCTATTGGACTCAAGTAAGTATTGACGCATATAAATACCTGTCTACATTACGAAGGTTATTTAATTTCGCTTATTCTGATTTTCACCTCACTATCTTTTCTTTGTTATAATAATGAAATAAAAAAAATCTCCGCGTGGCGTAGGTACTTGCATATTTATAGTTTTATACCAAAAACAAAACTTAGTACTAGCAATTTCTTATGATATTGTTAAGGTTCGATATTTTACTTAAATTATTTTAGGTACCTACAGAGTATCCTCCATCTGTCAAGGTGTATATTATATATATTCATAGCGTGTCAAGGTGTTTTGCTCTAATATCCATAATATGGGGTTCCGTACCTAGTAAGCAAAAAACGGAACCCTTCTAGGATCGCTTCTTTGTCCGTCTGTCAAGATTTTCTCAGGAACGCGTGGGGGTATCAAGTTAAAATACGTAGGCCTACAGTTCCTTTGTAGCAATAATATCGGCCAGTAAAACGCAACAATAAAACTTAAGTGACATATTCTGATACTCGCAAACAAATCAAAACCTGTAGGTACTTCCCGTTGTTCTAGAATCATGAAATTTGACAAGAACGAAGGTCTCACAGCATAAAAAGAAAAAGTTCTAAAGTCTAAAATTCGTAATTTCATCACACGTATATTTTGTTGGTTTTTGCGCTTAAGAAGTTACATTTGTAGTTGGATAATTGACCGTCAAGTATAAAGATGTGTGGAAGAATATTTTTTCAACTACAAAGTTAAGTTTGTCCTTCAATCCTACTTATCTTTTCGTCACAGTAATATTCTCTTTCAAAGTTCATAAACTTCATTAGGTAATGTTAATTATTTTGGTGAAAGTAGCTGTACAATTACCTAACGTTTGTACGAAACCCTCGTTGCGCGAGTCAGACTCGTATTTGTCCGGTTTAAAGATAGATAGATGTATGTAACACATCTCTATAACAGTAATCGCACAATTGCTCAGGGAATATCAGACCCGAGACTCAGAGAGCCATCTTTTAACGTATAGATAGCCTTGCTTTGTTTCTAAATATTTAATTTCTCAATTCTCACAGACTGAATTTCGTAAGTTATGTAAGGTTACTTTTGGTACGCATTTGCATACGTTACTTCGCGCCCTTATTCGCTGAAGTGGTGCGCAAAGCAAAAAATGATACACCCACATTGCATTGGTTACAAAACATCTCGAGAGAGGTGTAAAATATTAATAATGCCAATATTTTTTAATGACTTTCATCATTTATTTATTTATTTAATACTATAAGCACACAAATATACAGACGCGGGCTTAATGCCATAGGCATTTTCTACCAGTCAACCATTGGGTGATGCAGAGACAAACAGTGGCCGGTGCAATTTCTTAAAAGAAAAGGGAAAAGAAATATACAATAACAATATTCACCATCTACCTAGCTTTTTCCCAACTATTTTGGGGTCGGCTTCCAGTCTAATCGAATGCAGCTGAATACCAGTATTTTCCATGGAGTGACTGCCTTAGTGTCTTCCTGGGCAACACGATACCTCTTGATAAGACTGGCTGAATCGAAAATGCATTAAAATTAGAGGTAGAGTCAATAAGAATGTTTTTTTTTTTATAAAATTTGCAGTCTTGCCTATGTCATGTTAAATCAAATTTAAATCTTCTCTTAAATATTTTAACATTTATTTAAATAAAAAAAACAAATATTTCAGGGAGGTTATTGCACTGCTTTGTCTCCTTCAGTTAAAACAAAAGAAAATTTTCAAAATTTTAGTCAATTTTGGTACTGTACTTATAAAAGTTTGTGTACAGACAACCAGCAAAAGGCACATCAAGCTGTCAATTTTTTTTCAATTGAACATGTACCTTATTCGTTCGGAATAAAGTTCAAAAACTGTCAAACAAACTTGACAGATTGGGTAACTTGGTGTGCTGGCCTCTGTACCTAGAAGTGTGTATTTTATATACATATACATATTCATAAACTTACGGCTTTGTCCCATGCAGCTAGGCAGAAACTACAGAACACCACCTGCTATGATCCTTACATACTCCTTTTGCTTTTTCATACATCTGGTCATACACGCACGCCGGATGCAAGTACTATGCACGTGGCTTCTCTAAAGTATATCACCAATAAATAAATAATGTTGGACAATCCACACAGCATCACCTAGCCCCAAGCTAAGCAGAGCTTGTGTTATGGGTAGTGTAGATGACTGATATATTTAATACAATACATTACTTAGATATATATTTTTTATTTTAACACCTGGAACAAACCTTTGTAGATCGTACAAACATTTGTCCAAAGGCGGGTATCGAACCCGCAACCTCCTGCGTCGCAGGCGGACCTTCGCCCGCTACGCCACATAGATTGTGTAACGTACCAATAAGTATGTCTTTATAGGGCGTCCGCTCCCGGCGTTTCCACTAACATCTTTCACCAGCCTTATTACCATTATACCTTTAGTTACTTGCCTTTCATACATTCTCTCAACTCGACTAAACTATCTAAGTATAATCTTTTTAATTTTTGTCACTAAAACTTTTTTTAAACAATAATTTAAAAAAAATATTGTTAGAAGAAAGCCTTAGAAATTCATTACTTTTATCCATTACTTTGTTCTAAATGACTAGAAAATATACTAGTGTATTAATGGCAAGAATGATGTTGTTGCAATGTAAAACACAAATACACATTTATAAACTTGTTAATGAAACATATATATATGTATTTGCGTGTAGGAAATCAGTTTCTGGATATAAGTTACAGTTGTCAATGGAAGTTTGTCTTCTACAGAATGCACTGCTGCTGTTGTATTTACAAATAGCTATCGAGCAAGTTTGAACACGTGTAAGGCGCTTTCAATTTAAGGCCAGCGCGTAGCGGCAACCCACGGAATTAATTTCTCTTAGTTTTTTTTGCAACTTGCAGATTTTTATTGAAAAATATATTCGCAACCATAACGAAAATACATTTACCGAAATAAAATCATTTAAAAAAATTGGCTAAAGATTGATCATCATTGCCATTAAATGTGGCAATGCTGCCAGCCTTTCGGGCACTTTTCCCGTTGACAGCAATGTGGAAGAATTTTTCGATGCCCTGGTCTTTTTTTACATGCATCATTAAAATCAGGATTACAACTCTCTAAATTACAATTTTGCTCAAACATCATGATTGCATGAAACAGTCATTTAATCGCACGACTAGAACATAAAAGATCCTATTGTTATTTCAAATATTAATATACAATCATTCAATATAAATTCATAAAATAATATTCAATCGTGAAATACATATTTGGCTAAATGGCTTTTTTTAATAACATACAACCTTACTCTGAGCTGAAAATTGCAAATAACTTAAGAAAAAAACATTTACCCGGGCTGCCGCTACGCATTTACCTCAAGTGTTTCAACCCGGACAGCGGTGGCGCCCCACGGCGCGGCGGTGTGAGTGTCGTACCACGTCTCACCGCTTCAACATATGGAAAACTGTCTGTACGGCACCCTCTCCGGTACCGCAGCTCCAAACGCTTCAATTCAGATACAGATTAATTTATTTATTGTAAAACATACATAGGTACCAGCACATCAAGCTACCGCAATGTGTCAAATTTCTTTGATAGGTTGGCAACTTTATTGCAAAAAAGTAAGGTTCATGTTCAATTGGGGAAATTTGAACATATCAGGGGAAAAAAAAATAAAGAATACTAACACCATGGACACATTTCAGTGGTCATTAAAAGTCATTAAGAAGAAAATTTGAATATCAATAAAAAATAATGGTTGTACACTGTACAGAGGCCAGCACATGACGCTACCCCAATCTGTGTTCTCCAATATTTATTGATTTTCAACTTTATCACTAAAGGATAAGGTTCATGTTCTATTGGGAATATTTGAGATAGACTTTTAAAATGGTGGTACTTTGTTTCGGGAAATCAACATTTTTCTCTTATTAATCATTTAACTTATCATGTTGGGGTATTAGGTTGAGACACTGAGAGAGCCTTGTGGGGAAATAACAGCGGCATCGGTCGAAGGTTGAAGTGAAGTTGAAGGTAAGGCGCGGATGGGTACCCATCCATTACATATCGATACCATCTATAACTTAGAAAGCGCGATAGTCAGTTTATTCCGGCTGTCATTATTAGATCTTTGACGGTCGTTACGGGTAGTCAGAAGCCCGAAACTCTGATAACCAGTCTTACCAAGGGGTATAGCGTTGCCCAGTAACTGGCTTGTGGAGGTCAGATAGGCAGTCGCTCCATATACAACTGGTAAAAACCTAGACAGATGATGAAGCCCCTCAGCCTGCTGTTATATGTTTATTATTTACAATTTTAATATTCATATTCAATTTGAAGTACATTATCTTATAGTCTCCTTCCTTCTCGGTAAACAACATAATATGTTTATGATGCCTAACCAAATATTATATTATTTGCTCATCTGTTAATATGTAGTCTGACGTGACAGCGTCTGGTGGGCGTACGATAATTTGATCTCGGAATATATCCGTTAATATTACAGAGCACGCAATGGACACAACAGTCGCTCACTCACCAATCGATCACATACGTCATGATTTCTCTTTCTCTCTCTCTCTCTATCTATAAAAAAAAAGTATCCCCACACTAGGAATTCCGCCTGTCTCGTGGTCGCGTTTACAATAATTTATACTCTTACACACAAACAGCCAGACCCGGAACAACTACATGTAGGGCATACTATTACTTGTTCCGTGCGGAATCGAAACCACGACACGTAGCGCAGCAGCCGAACACTCAGCCATTGCGTCAACCTGGCCGTAATGAGATTACCCAATGAGATTTTTAATTAGAAACGTAAAGTGTTAAGTTTTTTATTAAAAAACTTATTGGGTTACATAGAAATGGTAAATTCCACATGGCCTTTTTGATGATTTTAGTAAAAACCACATCAGAAAAGTATGTAGAAAATTAGTGTAAAGCTGGCGATAAATTACCTATACTTACCGATATTGGAAGTTGTTTTTTTCTATGTATACCTTGTATGTACAAATCCATTTTTCCAATTGATGTTTTTTTCCATTTAATTAAATGTAAACTTTATCGTGGTGTGAATTTTTAATTTTAGAATGTGTCTGAAACATTTTTTTTAAAGTTTTATTATAATAAGAAGAGCATAAAGTTTAAAAAAATACTATTTGAACGTTGATACTTATAAGTTTTAATTGAAAAAAAGATACTGAAAACTTTTCAGGTCATTGACGTAAAATATTGAGTGCCATTTTTTGTTTTTTATAGTTCAAATTAAGATCTAACTTTTAATTTATTTCTTCAACAATGATAAATCTATTAAAAAATGAAAATGAAAATAAACAAATAATCATAAGCTATCGAAAAATTCATCCGCATCACTGTCAACGGGAAAAGTGAGTGACATCCGTAAATCTTTGACAGTTGCCATGGGTAGTTAGAAGCTCGGAACTCTGACAACCACTGTTACCAACGTATCGTTTTGCCCAGTAACTGTGTCGTAAAGGTGAATAGGTAAGTAGTCGGTATGTCGTTATAATAGAAGCCGAAAAAGTGTTTATTTAGTTCATTGACATCCCAATTGCTTGAACAACAATACATACAACATACAATGTTGACAACCTATGTGGCACGGTGGACGAAGGTCCACCTGCGACGCCGGAAGTTGCGGGTTCAATTCCCGCCTTGGAACAAATGACGGTACGATCTACAAAGATTTGTTCCGGGTGTTCTAGGTATTTGCCGTTTAAAAAAAAAAATCTATCTATGTTATATATTGTATTAAGTATATCAATCATCTAGTACCCGTAACACAAGCTCTGCTTAGCTTGGGGCTAGATGATGCTGTGTGGATAGTCCAGCATTATTTATTTATACAGAACAAAACGTGTATAGTGACGTCACAAACCACTGTCAAACGTCGTTTTGCTTTCCGTACACGTACGTTGTCTTTGGTGTAGAATGCAATATGACGTGAACTAATATTAATTTGAAAGGGAGCAACGGACGTCCATATTTCTTGTGAAGTTGTTATTAGGTAAAGGAACCTCATTCATAAGTTATTTCGAAGGGTAATCAGGAACGATAGTTAAGGTTATGCGTTACCCTAACTACCGTTCCTGATTACGCTTACACATGGCAAGCTTTAATTAAAGAACTAAAATATACATCTGAAAAACTTTTAAGTGAATCCTGCAAAGAGCAAGAGAGACTTGTCAAGTCAAGACAAGTCTCAAGTGAATTTCATACCTAGGTATATAAAATAGGTGAGGTGCGTAGTACTCGCAACCGACGTACGTGTATGCCCAGATGTATGAACGTAAACGAAGCAAAGGGAGTATATAAGAATCGTACCATGTGGCGTTATGTAGTCTCTGCCTACCTGCATGTTAAAAAGGCGTAAGTTTATGAATGTATGTATGTATATAAAATACATACTTTCAGGTACAGAGGCCAGCACACCAAGTTACCCCAATCCGTCAAATTTGTTTGATAGTATTTCAACTTTATTCCGAACATATAAGGTTCATGTTCAATTGGGAAAATTTGACAGTTTGCTGTACACAAACTTTTATACATTACTTAAAATTAGCCAAAATTTTGAAAGTCATAGACAGCAGCTTCTCCTTCCATTCTTTGAACTAAAGAAGACAAAGCAGTGCAACAACCTCTCTGAAATATTTGAATTTATGTATGAACGTGTGTATAAAGAGGTGGTCGACATTTTACTTACGTCCCACGTTCCTCATCTTATTCAAAATATTAAATGTAACGAGAACAGAATATTAATAGACCTAAGGTGACATAAATTGAGATGTCACAAATAACCTACATTGAAGTTTGTTACGAAATATCCTGTATGATATTAACATAGTAATTAATGTTAATTTGTTAATAGTTCAATGTGACTAGCACAAATCGTTGACGTAAACTTAAAAGTTACTCAACCGTAAACGTCAAAAATTTGTATTAATATTAAAACAGCGCCTCTACATTCACTGTATGGCGGTACACAGACCGTCATTGTGATATGTTATATAGGTGTATTGATTTGAGTAAGGACAACAGAGGCGGTCGCAGCAGAACACTTGGGGGGGAAGTCTCAAAAAGACATCAGACTCGTTTCGTCTCGAACGTTCTAAGCAGGAAGTTAATAATAAAAATAAATGTAAGTTAGTCTATTCTTAGGAGGTTTTTCAATTTGAATATGTGTACGGACCGGGGGGTCATTTACCCTATCCCCTCGGAATGCCACCGAGTCACGAAGAAAGATGCCTAGCCTTTTTGACTCCAAACATTTGATTCGTAAATAACATTAATTTACAAAGACTCCACAGTATAACAAACGCCTTTGATTTATTTGATAGTCGCCTTAATTTGTTGTTTATTAAGGGTGTTGTAGATGCTCCAATAAGCGCAAAAGTGTCATAACAAACTGTGCTGTATTGTGTTTCGATGAGAAGAATCCATAATAATCCGCCATCGTATAAAAAAATATACGATGAAACTATATGTTAACGATTTTCGGAGTTTGTCTTTTCGTGTATTCGCAAATTTCATGATTGGATATCAACGAAAACTTTGGATATTCGGGTTTAGATATTTGCGAGTGTAAAAGTATTTCGCATAAATGTCCGTATTTTTTTATTGCGGACTTTGAAGCTTAATTTGTTGAAATCTACAAGAAACCATAAACTTACTTATTTGATATTAATATCAACTTTATACCTCCTCGCTTTGCCAAGAAAAAGGGTTTTAACTGACACACAGACAGGCGAACAACAAAGTGATCCTATAAGAGTTCCAATTTTTCTTTTGACACAAAGAAAGATGACAACAACGCAACAACTTCAGTTCAGACTAGAAAGGAAAGGTCATAAGCCCATATCACCCTTTGTGATATTGACGTAAACCTAATACTATTTTATATTTCACTGTTTACATTACATATTTACTAACTATATTCAGATATTTTAAATAAAACATAATTTAAACTTTTTTTTTAATGATTATTGAAAGCATGTTTATTCACTTCAAAATAAACATAAAAGTCTGAGCCAAATATTTTTTTTTAATATGTAGATATGAACGTGGAGTTTCTTGCCCATTTACAAGTAGTGACCATTATAATGAGCCCAAACATCCTGTATACGCTACAGCGTATATAAGATGTTTGGGCTCATTACTATTATATATACTATTGTATACTATTAGGTTGCAGAAGGATGGGCAGACTTCTTGATGCTGCAGCATGAGTTCAATGTTATCATGTCCTAGAAATACCACCAAAGTAACAGTGCACAGAATTTCAAAGTAATCGGATTTGTGAAAGTTTGCAAGAATCTTTTGTCAAGAAGGAAATGGGCTTCAAAAGTCTGAACAGACTTCATAAATTGTAGCTAAGGACTATCCCGATAACATTCAACATCATCTCATTCACAACTTTCGAACAGAAAAAGAAATGTACAAATTTAGATTTTCGCTAAAACTTGTAAGTACCAAAATGTACGTTAAATTTCCCCTTTTTGTTTTTTTTTTATGTTTCCTTTATTTGTGCTAATGCCACAGGCTTTTATGCCAAATTTTAATTTTCGCGAATATCTAAATTTGACCATATCTTTTATCGTGTTGATTCAGGTCCTTGATTTTTATACTTCTATTAGGGACTATAAACTTCAATATCTGGTATAAATTTGTACTTGCTAGGTCCACCCGTTCCTGAAAATTGGCTGTGACACACGTTTAGACGGACCAGAGAGTAATCTTATAAGGGTTCCTTTTCTTACCCTAAAAACCGCATTAAAATCGGTCCATTCATTTGGGAGCTACGATGCCACAGACAGACACACAGACACTCAGATTCAAATATACACACGTCAAACTTATAACACCCCTCTTTTACGACAGTGGTTAAAAATAAATATTATTGCATTCTACTATCTTCAAATAGATAGAGTAAACAACATTTCTTACAGTATTCCATCCGAAAATTACAACATCGGAATAAAATTTCACAAACACTGAGTTTCAGAAAGAAATGGATGTCCGTTTCTATCTGAAATATGGTTGATAGCATACGTGCATTTAACAGAAAACCTTTCAAGCTTTACATGGAAAATGCAACGATGTTGACAGCTCGACCTATGTACAAAATCGAGTCGAGAGTCGCTTATACCTGCGTCAGTTTTCAAATTATTTTCTTTGTCAAGACAAGACACAAACCCATCTCTTGCTTATTTGTTTATTTTCTTCATCTTACGAATATCTATACAAGGTTACCTAATGCGATATTGTACACAAGTACCTGGATGACCGAACTTTGCTCGGATAAAACGACGTTTTCTAAAAATGAAACCTAGCTAGATCGATTTATCACCTATAGATATTATAGATTCATACTAAATGTCATGAAAATCGTTGGGGACGTTTCTGATATTCATATTATATATATGTATGTACGTATATACAAGAATTGCAAGTTTAAAGGTATTAGATAACAATTGAGAGTGAGATAAAAATAAAAATTAGATAGCATTTTGTAACTAATCACAAACAATGCATTTTTTGTGAACTCACTCAGAGAACAATGGAATAAGTCAACGTCTATCAGGTTGATAGTGCGGAGTGCACGCGTCAGTAACGTCTCACTTAACAGATTGTGGAAACCGACGTCACCCCACGTTCCTGTCCGGAACACACAAATCCTATGTACCCTAAAATGTCCGCACTAACTACCTTCTGTCTAAGTGCCTGAAGTGAAAAAGATGTATATATCCGTGCACATGTGTATATTTGTATGTATTTTGAAGTTATTGCGCTGAGCCGACTACTGTAAAGAAAACTATATTTATATACTCCTTTTCCTTCGTTTCCATTCATACACCTGGTCATACGCACGCCACCACGAACTATATTTAATCATTTAAAACTAAAGTTGAAATAGCATAAACTATGTGTGTTAGATCAAACGGCCAAAGACAATATATGAAAACACACGCATTACCGATAAATCACTGAAATTGTGAGATGGGTTTCCTTTCACTACTACTTTTCGTTCTATTGACAGCCTCCGTCTCACAATTTTTCCAGAGTGTTAAATTGTGATCCGTTGATAGCAATAAGCTCACAATAAGGAGTGAGGCTTTTGCCATCACAAGGGACTTCAACATAACCAACGAAATGTTAGTGTAATAAAATACACCTCTGCCTATCCCCTCGGGACTACAGCCGATGTTATGTTACTTCACTGTTTACTGAATAAATTCCGTCCATTTCATGAATTAATCTCTTTTTAAAAAGTCCCGATCTCGACTCACCTAAACTTAAAATAATAATACGTATTAAAATGGATTTATCAGATAACGTAAAAAACTCCAAACGAAAATGTAAAAATATAAAATTCTCTGTTTGGTAAGCTTTTAAAAATATATTTTTATTTTACATAGTTTTATTTAAACGTTGTAAATTAAAAAGAAAGCAATCAATGTAATGTTTACAGACCGTAAAATATTCAGGCATAGTTAATCTAAAAGACTAAAAGCCGAGAAAACCTCTGTCTCATGTGACGAGGGATAACTAATTGCTGTTGTCATTTCCTTGATTTACTGTGTGCCGAATTAAACTTCTAAATAGCTTTCATATTGTATTGTATTAAAAATCTAAAATATTCCACAAAAGTACAATTTTTAATTGAATATCCGATAACCGGTTTCATCAATCAGTAACTGTTGAACTATGAGATTCATTGATAATGTCTACGAGATCTACTGTCTACGTCACATCGTGCTACGACGCTACGGCGGTAACACGTCTCGTAGCGCTACGAGCTTTCGTAGACTTCCGTCGCGGCAAAACTAAAGTTACGTTCGGATATTTTTGGTGGATGATACAAAAATTGTAGGATTTATTAATTATTAAATAATTATGTGCTATTTGTGGTGTAGTGTTGTGTTGTGCTTAGATTAATTAAAAACTACAATACTAAAGTTTTTAAATTAAAGTGAAAAGTGTTTTAAAAATAGATTTTATTAATTGTAATTGAAATAGTTATTCCATATTAGTTAATTAAAATTAGATAAATAAAATAAATACTATTTAAGTGTCATTATTAAAAGTTATTAAATATCATTTAAAAATCAAGTGAAGTGTCTAAAATATTAAATAGTAATAATTGCATCAATTTATATTCAATATAAATAGGCAGCTGTTTGCGTTATTTAAAAAAAATACGTTATTTAAATATAAAGTGTTTCTAGTAAAGATGTGAACTTTAAAAAGTTATCTTCCTAAAGTATTTTAGATTTCATAAAATCGCAGTAAGATGTGTGTACCATAACAATAGTGCTCACCAATAATTATAAAAAAATGACATAAAAATAAAAATATGTTTCAAGAAACTCCACCCGATGTAGACCCCGATTGCGATCAAAAATTCTGGGATTATTTTAACATGGAGGGTACTTCAATAGTGAATGTGACAGAAGTGGTTGATAACACGATACCTGCGCCTGAGCAAGGGTTCGTGGTGGGGGTATACAGCGCGCTATTGGCTGCAGGGGCAGTCGGCAACGTGGGCGTGTTCGCGTCTCTCATGCGCTCGCGCCGGCGAAAGTCACGCGTCAACCTGCTGATGACGCATCTAGTTGTTGCTGATATGATTGTCCTGTTCATTGTTATACCTTTGGAGGTAAGTACTTTAGTTTTAGGCTAATTTTCTTTTTCGCAAGTCCAAAGCACTATTGCAGCGGTCACAGCTTGGAACATCTCAGCACTTGATGCAATGCTGTGATACCGGTTTCTACTCTCATCATCCTTCTGCCCCAATCCCAATTTATTTATAGTCGGCGAAGCATGTTTAAAAAAAAAACGATGCCCCACAATAGGAATTTCTCCTGTACCGTGGGTGCGTGTACAAAAATTCAAATTCACATACAAAAACTGGCAGACAGGGAACAACTACCTGTAGGCCATACAAATATTTGTTCCGTGAGAAATCAAACCCGTGACACGCAGCGGAGCAGCAGTTCGCTCAGCCACTGCGCCAAACAAGCCGTCAATGTCTTTCATACATGTCTATTTGCCGTTATCTCAAAAGTCACTTCCTCCCTAGCCATATCATCTCAGGTCTCGACTATATGAAAGGGTCGTGTTTACTGTCACCTGCCGGAGGCTGTCACCCATAGACTAGTTCCTCTGACCTACTCCGAATGCGGGTTGGTGAATGTCTTATGCCTTCGACTTGGCAACGTATAGAATCGGCGTTGACCAGAATAGACGATAAAAATAATTTATTTCAATTAGAAAGGCACTTTTGAACGTCAAGTTCACATGTAAAATAAAATATTAAAACATGTCTAGTTGCCTCATCCAAGAAGGTAGTTTCGTATGAAGAAGAACCTAGCATCACGTCTGTATTTCCCAAAGGGTTAAGCAGAGGTTCACCTATAATAACACCTAAATTTCGCTTGTTATGGTTACGTCTCATGTAATAGGGGGCGAGCCTATTGCCATCAACCGGGCATAAATCTAGAATCCGGACTGTTACTGAGAAAAAGAAGTATAGAATGAGAGGAATGGGGTATAGAAAGGGCGAAGAACTCCACCTGTTCAGTTTCATCAGTAAAAAGATGGATAAAACTAAATGCGTGCAGTTTACAGTTTCTCTATTTGGTGTTCTGTATCTCTTTCGTGAATGACGTGATTAAACACAACAACATTATAGTTTAAAAGAAGATATAGTGGCACACATTGATAAGAGTATGCTTAGAAGGTTTGGTAACGTTGAACGGGTGAATGAAAGACGTCTACAAGAGGTATTTTTAAGGCAAATGTAAGAGTAAACTCCGGGAGGGGATATCCTAGAAGGACATACACTGACCTTATTGGTGTTGTTCTTCAGAAAGGTCAGGTGCGTAGTAGTCGTAACCGGTGTGTATTTTTTCATTTTTGGGACAAGCCGTCCACACTATAACGGCGCGTATGTATGACCAGATATATGAACGTAAAAGAAGCAAAAGGAGTAATATAAATATTGTAGCAGGCGTTCTGTAGTTTCTGCCTAGCTCCATAGGATAAAGACGTGAGTTTATGTATGTGTCTACTTCGTTTGTTATCAAACTATACTAATATCATAGGTATAAATGCGAAAGTTAGTCTGTTTATTTGTTGTTTTTTTACTTTTTCACAACTAAACGGCTGATCGGATCGTAATGAGATTTGGTATTTTGATAGTTTGAGACTCTGTAAAGGAAAGTAGATAGTTTTTGTTGCTTGTTTATTTAATTAATGACGGCACGGTTGGCGCAGTGGCTGAGCGATTGGTAGCTGCGCTGCGTGTTGCGGGTTCTATTCCCGCACGGTACAAATATTTGTATGGCGTACAGGTAGTTGTTCTGGGTCTGGCTTTTTGTGTATATGAGTTTGAATGTTTGTAAATGCACCCACGATATAGGAGAATATCTAAGAGTTTAACGTTCAATACCTTAACTGCCAGATAACGAGACTCAATAGAAAATGTCTTGTTTGTCGGTCATACATTTGCCATACAACGGTTACCAAATTGTTGTATGGCAAATGTATATATAGATCCAACTTATCAACAAATTCGTCTTCGTCTTGAAACTGACGCGAAAAGTAGAATATCTAAGAAGTCATATAACAGGTACTATCTTTTTCCTTGTCATTAGGGTCCCAAGGCCGAGCTCAGAATTCAAGATTAAAAATTATCTCAGGAGTCCGAGCATAATTTTTAATAATGAGGAATACTTAAGTTTTTAGGGTTTAAAAATTATTAAGGGTACGATGGGTCCATAATTAAAATTAACCCTTGTAAAGCATTTTTGTGCCAAAATATTTTTTTTTCGCCTTCCTTATTCCGTGTAGGCTGAAAGAGGTCAATCTCAGAGGGATTGAACTTTTGAACAACCTTAATCTTCTCTATCCTCAGGTCCAGTTAAAAACCAGCGTCAGAAACTAGATGTCTGGCTTTTCTGAACTAAAACCTTTTAGCGCTGCCGTAAGGCACATACTTAATAATATACTTAAAAAAACAAAATACTTTTTATTTTTTATTGTTTTTTTAATGCTTCTGTTTCATTTAACTTTTAAACTTTTTATGTTTTCTATGTTAAGAATTGTAACGTTGTGTGCCTGAAATTGTGCTGAATAATTGTTTTTTCTTTCTTTAAGACTATTTACTATTATTATTACTAACCCGAACCAACCCAGTGTTAACTAACACTGGGTTGGTTTGGGTACACGAGGACACGGAGGGAGCTCCGTGTCCTTACATCGATCGCAATTCCGCGCCACCTCTTTCCAATTCTTAAGGTAGTCATCCAGGCCGTCCCGTCATCTCCTTCGTGGTCTACCGTGGTCGCTGTTTCAGGGCACCAATTCCTCGTTTTACAGGAACACACACACACACCACCAAAGTTTATTCAGCATGCGTTAGACATGTCTTGCCCAGTCTCTTGAGCACAGTCGACTATTTGTGTTTTGGAGCGCAGTGTGGTATTTCGAACACGTTCTGTTAGTTTAGCACCTAAGATGCTGCGCTTCATAGCACGTTTGCAAACCTCCAGTTTCGACTTTGAACAGCTAAGCTAACGATAAGCAAATTGCATTAATATGCAAAAGCAGTTTCACTGCCTGCCTCTAGTGGTCCCAAGAGCTGCTGCAGAGCATGAAGTCCTGGGTTCGAGCAATTTGTTATTTACCATGTAAGATTTCTCCGTAGCAACCTGGAGTCTGGATTTGTGCACAGTTAATGGGAACAGGCTCGACCCTTATCAAATTTAACTGAAACAAAACTAGCTTTATGTGTACTATAGATACATCTCTGCTTGTCCCTTCGGGAAATAAAGGCGTAATGTTATGAAGTTATTCAGTTTAATCAGGACAATTTATTTTCATTCCACACCTAGATTGCTTGTTCATAGATAAACTTGCAACAACGCTTCCGTCTCAACAAAGTCTTTTTATATTCCTGTATTTTGGATGGGTACTAATTGTGTATTGGATATTAGTTGAGTGCTGTGGACACAGTAACCATGGAGTTTTTTACCCATAGAAAACTTTGGAAAGGTCAGTTAGATTGGAATACTTTTTTAATGTAAATTTACACTTTCAAAAGGATTTAATGGTCTAATTGCAAAACACTTATAAGTTTTTTAAGAAGTTGTGGCAGTGCGAGAAAATTTACGGTTTTTGTACTAGTCATGCATCTTGTAATCTTTTATTTTCTTAACTGATATTTAAAGAAAATATACCCGTATTTTGTTTTATCGCATTTTCGGTAAAAGAAAATACGGTGGTCGAAATTTAACTGTTTTAGTTATCTGCATTTTTTCTCCATATAAAATTTTACGATGAAAAATCTCACACTCCTCCACGTGCCATTCTTAAAACGGGTTCCGTAGTTTTTGCCTCACGTGATTTCATTTTGGTTTTTGTTAGCTTCTAGTTCTAGCAAATGCATGTAGGATCCAATCCAATTAAGGATTAAACTGAATTGCCGTCCGTGCCTTTTAAAACCATAGCCAGCCATTCTGTTTTAACAATTTGCGTGGCTTTTATAGTTCAACTTATATCATAATATAAAGAGGAGGGATTTGATTGTTTGTTTGTTTGTTTGTATTAGATAAACTCAAAAACTGCATCACCAATTTTAAATTTTCAAACACCTAAAGAAATTCAGTGTCGAAGTACTGGTTCGGCAAAACTAATGCCAACGGTGTGCGCTCTGTTCCCTGGCAAAATATTGACCTACTATTTAGAAATTGTATGAATATTCGTGTTTTTGGCGCACGGTAGGCGCATTGGCTGAGCAATTTCCTGCTACGCTGCGTGTCGCGGGTTCGATTCCCTCACGGAGCAAACATTTTTATGGCATCCAGGAAGTTGTTCCGGGTCTGGCTGTGAGTGTTTGTGAGTTTTGAATGTTTGTAATCGCACCCACGACACAGGAGAAATTTCTTATGTGGGGCAATGTTATCAACAAAAAAAGAAGTGTTGGAGTGATTGCTAATTACGCACGTTTAAAAAATCATCTGTGGCAGGGGTAAATCAGCATCAATGTCAGCAGAAAATTTCTAATTAACTTAATTTTTCAAATAAGATTTGCGTCTCTACTTTTCTAAAGACTTTTGCTAGGAATAAATTGTCTTGCGTCGGGAAGAAATAGCTTGGCCAGTGACAGGTTGTTAATTTCGTACCCAACATGAGGAACCATTTATCCATTAGTTTATTAACGTTTATTTAGACGTATAGACGTAATGTGGAAATCAATGCTAGCTCTGTGAGAAAACTACAGAATAAATATGCACAATTAATCGGACACAAACAATACTCTAGTTTTCATTTCAATAAATACTGTGAAAGTGAGTTTTTATTGCTTTTAAGCCAAATCGTATTAGTACGGAGTTAAGGGAAAACAATCCAGACAAATTTGTTTCACAAACACTTTCAAATAAAAACATTTTTTCCCAGATATTTTCACGGATGTTTTTCAAAGAATCTTACAACAACAAATTAACGGTAGATTGATTTGAGTTGCAACCATTCTTTTTGAAATTTAGTCAGTTTCCATTTAAGTGGCTTTCTTAATTTTGTATTGGAAGCTGAATTATTAAATTAAGCTACGCTTGCCAAGGTCAGTCTGTGGATGGGTGACCGTTTGTAACATATGAAGACTTTGTGATGTGGCGCGGCGGGCGAAGGTCCGCCTGCGACGCAGGAGGTTGCGTGTTCGATTCCCGCCTTGGGACAAATATTTGTACGATTTACAAAGATTTGTTCCGGGTGTTCTGGGTATTCGCTATGTATAATAAAAAAAAATATCTATCTATGTAATTATTACCACAATAATTTATACAAATAAAACATTATAGTGATAATTTAATATAATGGACTGACTGAATACTTTTATTACCGGATATTTATGGAAGGCAGCCCCTTTAATCGGAGCGCCATGATACGACGCAGCCCTCCGCCAACACCGATCCCGGTACCGACACCGGCACCGACATCGCCCCAACAACCAAGACAGGACCAAGATGAGAAGTTTGAAACGGTTTCCACTCCGGAGATTCAGAACTGGATGACGTCCATTGAGCAATGCCTGAATGAGGTCTGTGTTATTTCTTCTGAGGGAAAACTGAACGCTGATCAGAAGCTAAAAATAAGTAGTCTTTGCCGGAATGTTGGACATGGAGTTTCGCAAATGGCCGTTCAATACCAGTCGCTAAAGCAAAAAGCCATACAAAACCATACCTCCCTTAAAACCATGACCGAAGCTCGAGACCTATCAGATTGTCTAATGGAGATGAACCGGACGATTCAGGAGTCCTGTACGAAGCAGGAAGCAGCTACATCTTTTGCAGAAATGGTGAAGAAGGGCTCCAACACTTTTGTTCGTCCTAATGCTCTTAGCTCCGTGGCCATTTATCCCAGTGACAACTCAAAAACCAGTGACGAAACTAAGAACATGGTCCAAAAAATCATATGCCCTGGAGAAATGAAGCTGAAAGTACGAGGTGTACGCAAAATTGGAAAAGGTGGACTAATAATTAATCAGCACTGAGACTAAAGATGACCTAGATAGGATCAAGCAAACAGTCCAACTCGCTTCGTCAGGTCTTACCGTCGACGAACCTAAAAAGCGCAAACCTCGCATTATAGTTATAGGAGTTCCCACATCAATGGCTGAAAATGAGGTTTATAAATGTATTTATGAGCAAAACTTGGCCGATAAACTGCCCACTATAACCCTAGATAAATTTTTGACCTCAATGAAACTAAGCCACAAATCTGGCAGGAAAGATGCTGAGTATTGCAATTTTATCATAGAAGTTCCAGCAGTCATTCGAAAGGCCCTCATCACACAAGATAGACTATTCGTAAATTGGACGTCCTGCCCGGTACGAGACTTCACACTGGTAAAGAGATGTTACAAGTGCCAGCAGTACGGTCATGCAGCAAAATCATGCAAAATTCCTGCCCCTACATGTGGACATTGCGGTGAAGAAGGACACACTATTCAAGACTGCACAAAGAAAGCGGAGGCGCCAAAATGTGCTACATGTTTGCGTTTTAAAAAACAAGCCAACCACAAGACGGGGGACGCAGATTGTCCGGCTAAAAAAGCTGCCGAATACAGGTACATTAACTCGATAGACTATGAAGGCGCCTAAGAGCGCCACATAATAGTTTATATTTTAGTCGTATTTTTATTTTTGTATTTTTAGTATGGATAATCACTTAATTACCGATATAGATAATACATTTTTAGCTGTGTCAAAGACATGTGACGTTGAGGATTGCAGACAATATCTTTCCGATTACCAAAAGTCACTAACCGTACTGACCCAAAACATTCGTAGTATTTATAAGAACATAGATAGCTTTAAAATTTTCCTACACAGACTAAACTTTGATTGTGATGTAATGGTATTAACAGAGTGCTGGCTAGGTAACCGCATCGATTACCTTCCAGTAATACCTGGGTACAACTTAATGCATACCAAAATAAACCACAGTCAAAATGATGGTGTGGTAGTCTTTACAAAACAATCACTTAAGGTCACAGTCGAGGAACCTCCTCTACAAGACTGCATGAGTAATTGTTTAGTTATTAAAATTGGTACAACCACAGCGATAATCGCTATGTATAGGTCTCCTTCCGCTAGAAACTTGGATTCATTTCACAATTCCTTAAACCAAATTTTTCAAGGGCTAAGCTCGTTCAAGAATGTAATACTAACAGGTGATTTAAATATAAATATTGGCTCTGAAAACTGCGATGCTGGGACCCAAGATTACCTTAATATCTGTTCGTACCATGGATTTCTCCCCGCTCACACGATGCCTACTCATCAGAGCGGTTCCTGCCTTGATCATATGATGATCAAAACCAGTCTATCATATATTACGCTTGTTACTAACGCAACAATTACTGACCATCACGCTGTCCTACTCACCGTAAATTTAACGCTGCCTAAGCTAAATCGTCCCCAGACCAAAAGCAAATTAAACACAAATAAACTCGAATATGAATTATGCAACCTTGATTTTAGCCTAGTTTACAATACTGCTGACGCTAATTTGGCTTTATCGTACTTAATAAAACATGTCCAACAAGCAATTTTACGTAGCACGATAGTTTCTACAGTGAATAAGAAACTTTGTAATATTAAACCTTGGATTACTCCTGGACTAATTCGGTGTATAAGACACAGAGATAAACTTCATCAGAGAACTAAGAGATACCCAGATAATCTAATAATTCAGACTACCTATAAAAGATACAGGAATTTCTGCAACAATCTTCTAAAGAATTTAAAAAATAACTACGATAAAAATGAATTAAAAACAGCAGGTAACAATAGTAAGCAACTTTGGAAACATATTAAAAACGTCACCAATATGTCTAAACAGCGTGAAGCAAATTCGAGTTTACTGCTTACTAATCCTTCACCAGTCTTGTCAGCTAACAACGTTAATAACTTTTTTGTCAATATTGGGAAAACTCTTGCCGAACAGATTCCGAAACATTATTGTGACCAACCTTTTCAAAAATCAATCAATATCTGTAACCTGAAATCTTTTGTTATGCTTGACACTGACGAAGACGAAATTACTCGAATCATTTCTGGGCTAAAAGATGACTGTGCAGTTGGATTGGATAACATAAGCAATAAGATCCTTAAACTTTTTAAGCATATATTGGTACCTCCTTTAACGCATATTTTTCGAATCTGTATCTCCAAAGGTATTTTCCCTACTTGTCTAAAAAAGGCAGTTGTAATCCCTGTCTTTAAATCTGGAACTAAAGACTTAGTTAATAATTATAGGCCAATATCGTTACTCCCCTCAATATCAAAAATATTAGAGAAAATTGTAAACAATAGACTGGTTAACTATCTAGAAAAAAATAACTTTTTGTCCTCTGCGCAATTTGGTTTTAGAGCAAAATTATCTACAGCCGATGCGGTGCATAGCCTAACAAATTACATTTCAGAAGAACTCGGCAAAGGGAACCAGACCCTGGGAGTCTTCCTTGATTTAGCCAAGGCCTTCGACACGGTGTCTGTTTCTGTTCTTCTAAACAAATTACAGGCCATTGGAATAAGGGGAACGCCCCTGAAACTATTCGCTGACTACTTAGATGACCGATACCAATGTGTTAGAATAGATAATATCACGAGCGCTGAGCAGAAAAGTACTGGTTTTGGTGTTCCTCAGGGAAGTATTCTGGGCCCCACGCTATTCCTGATTTACATTAACGACTTGTGCAATCTTAATATTAAAGACGGCAAAATTATATCATATGCCGACGACACTGCATTAATATTTACCGCTAAAACCAGTAGCGAACTGTTCCAAGTCGCTCAATTAGGTTTTAATAATGTGACTAACTGGCTTCAAAGCAATTTACTTACACTAAATGCTGACAAGACAAAATATATTCACTTCTCCATGCGCAAGCCTCAACTTAACATTGCTAACCCTCAGTTATATGCCCATCAATGTGGTATCCGTTCAGTCAACATGTGTAATTGCCCTTTTATCCTCGAAACGAGCAACATAAAATACCTCGGAGTAATAATGGACGACACACTGTCTTTCAGAAAATATATTGATAGTTTAGTTAAAAGAGTACGCAAATTAATGTATGTTCTAATAACACAAGTTTATTTAGCCCTATGTCAATCTATAATTCAATACTGCATTACTTCATGGGGTGGCGCAGCAAAAACCAATTTACTTCCTCTTGAAAGAGCTCAGAGAGCAATTTTAAAGGTAGCAAACTTCCATCCCTTTTTCTTTCCCACTGATCTGCTTTATAAATCCTGCAACGTGCTGACTGTTCGCCAACTTTTCATTATGCACTTAGTATTAAAACAACACACCATGCTTACCTACACTGCTGACATTACTAACAAGAGACGGAATGATATAGTATGCGCATCAAATTTTACTTCAAAACATGTCTTTGTGGAAAGATTTTTTACATTCTTAGGCCCATTTCTGTACAATAGATTAAATAAAAAAACTAAGTATCTATAAATTGAATTATTTTAGCTGTAAAAAAATTATACTTAAATATTTACTAACCATCGCCTATGCACAGACAGAAGAGCTACTTGTTGTCTGCAAATAGAAACGCTTACATGCAATTTTACTGTTACTAACCTAAATTAGATTTAGTTTTTCACTTTATACTCATTGTTAATTTATTACATTAAGTATTTATGCACTTCCTAGCCTGAAGCACAGGTTCAACCTAGTTCAGGCAAATAAGAAATTGTGTTCTATTTTAATTGTTAAGAAACTTATTGTAAATGTGCCCTTTTTATAAATAAACGATTATTATTATTATTATTATATTATTATTATTATTATATTTTATATTTATTTTTTATTTATATTTTAAGACTCCTCCGTGCCTCGGAAAACACGTTAAGCTGTTGGTCCCGGTTGTCATTTGTAGATCTTTTTTTGTCACTTGTTCGTTACGGGTAGCCAGAAAACCGAAAGTCTGACAACCAGTCATACCATATCGTGTAGCCCAGTAACTGGGTTGTGGAGGTCAGATAGGCAGTCGCTCCATGTAAAACACTGTTATTCAGCTGCAACCGGTTAGGCTGGAAGCCGACCCCAACTAAGTTGGGAAAAGGCTAGGCAGATGATGAAGCTGAATAATTACGACTGCGTTATCATTTCTTTATTTATGGTGCCCCCGGCATCACCCATTTGGATCCGAATTCTCCGTGGGATAGTTGCCGACTTACAGAGGAACTTACTACAGATATAAAATGCCCTATGTCACAACCCGGGTTATGGTTTATTGGGTTGCCAAATTTTACCCAGATCCGTTCAGCCATTGAGGCGTGAAAAGATAACAATGGCAGACACGCAGAGTTTTTTTCGCGTTTTTAATATGAAAAAATAATATTGTGGTTAGGCCTCGTATCTTATGCGCGTGGTAAGGAGTAAATTATACCAAATCTGGGCAAGTACTAATGTGACTTTTTAAATTCATAGGTATCTATTTCCGTAAATTTCGTAGTAATAGATACCTATTTCCAAAACTTATCTTAGACATCGCTGATATTGGTGACGGAAAACATAGTGAGAAACACTTTTCTTTGAAATATGGGAAATCATCTAATTACATTTCCCGTTCTGGGTTGAACGGACGTTTAGTTAGTTAGGACGTATCAGGCTATTATTGACTAAAACCAAGCATGTTCCATCCTTGCCCTTTGCGTTCCGGGTTCATGGTAACTCTTCCGAACATCCCGTAGCCCCGGCAGATCGCGAGAATACCCTGGAGATATAATTCATTTGAGAACCTACCTTATCTAACCCGCCTTGAGAGAGCGTGGTGATTGGTGCTCGTGCCTTTATTACAACAATCCGTTGCTCAGCAATGGGTCAGTAACAGGCTGGAATTTTTATAGAACCATTTGAAGAAGTAATAATTCTGTTACTGAGGTCCATAAAGAGGTTCTCGGATGGCGCCACAACGATTGCTTTTACATCTTCCGCAATTAAGAACAGCTAGGTAGTAATTTTAATTGAACTGTTAAAATTATTATGACGTCGTTCGTTACCCGAGGATAATATGCAAGTAATACAACGCACAGACGCCAGCACATCAAGCTATCCCAAACTGTCAAATTATTCCAGTTGAAAATGAACCTTATTCTTTAGTAATAAAGCTGAATAACTATCAAAGAAATTTGACAGATTAGCGTATCTTGATGTGCTGGCCTCTGTAGGTACCTACTTCCGCTATTCGGATTCAACAGTCCGGTTTAAAATCCTTAGTATTACAATTACAGAATGGCTTGAATCTCGTTGGTAGCGTAAAATCATTATACCTGTATTTTCATTATTATATCATTATACATACATCTATCTTACATTATACATTTATCTTGCATATTTTAATTTATATAATTTGTGTAAATGAAATTGTTTTTGAACTGATTTGGTTTTGTAGCTATAGCTAGCTCTATAGTAACGTATTTATTAATTTACAAATATTTGTTAATTTTAGTAATGCTCCTCTAGTAGCAATCATTGATCCTTAAATATGTTTTTGCTGCGGATAATGCAGTTGACTGCAACGTCACTACCTAAAATGTTTTTAACCTTTGTATTATACATGTTGTAGTTGTTTATTATCCCTTAATTAATAAAATAAAATAAAAATAAAATACATATAACCTCATTTCGTTAGTTATGTTAGAAATCCACGTAATAGGGGGAGCTTATTACTATAGAGCTATTTACTACCAACCGGGCACAAATTACATACAATGAGTATGTAATTTGTGCCCGACCCTGGAATCGAACCAAGGACTCCATGCTCAGCAGTAGCACGTGCAATCTCTAGACTAACGAGGCAATCAGTTCACTATTACACATAATGTTACTGCGAAATTCAAGTGATTTAAGTAAGTTATTTTGTAAGTTTGATTCCACTAACATTTTGTTTTAAAACTTGTTTATCATATTTTCTTCATCATCATCTACCTAGCCTTTTCCCAGCTATGTCCCCAACATAGCTGGGAAAAGGCTAGGTAATAGCTAGTCCAGTACAAGCATTTACTTGGAGCACCTGCCTATTACACAACCACCACCCAGTTACTGGGTAACACGATACATTTCGATAATACTGGTAGTCAGACTGTCGGGCTTCTGATCACCCGTAACGACTGTCAAAGATCTACAAATGATAGCTAAAACCAACGGCTGAACGTGATTTCCGAAGCACGAGGGGGTCTCGACATGTAATCGATGGCCACCCATCAACAAGCTGTCCTCGGCATGCGTAGCTTAACCCACGAGCGACTCATGCGTACGTTTGAATTTAGCAACGAGCTCCTCAATTGTGTATTTGTGTAGTTTTGTTCGCGGCGATCCTTAAAAAGATTGTGTTGGATATAAACGCGTTTATCGGTTAAACAGTCAGCCATACGATAAAACCTCGGTACTAAAAGTCATTCACGAAATAATGATATACTTGACCTGTTTTTCAAGAGCCTTTAACTACATAGTTACCCTATAACGAACCGCCTACATATACAGGGTGGAACATCGACGTAAAAACTGTTACAATGAGTTCAGTACATGATTCTAGACCCCTCCTCATTTTTGAAATGAAGTTCCTTATCGTGCGTTGCGAAAGGGGGCTAGACGGAAAAAATTAAGACCAAAAGTTATAACGATACTTTTTGCTATAGTTGTAAGCCGTGCGGCTTGCGCGTGTTTCTCTGTCTCTCTCTCTCTCTCTCTCTCTCTCATGGAAAGCAAGCCAGTTATTTTCGTTTGTTTTAAACTTTATTTCATTAAAATTATACAATTATTAATATATGGAGAAATGAAATAAAATAAATAATCATAGGGCATCAAAAAATTCATCCGCATCGTTGTCAACGGGAAAAGTGCCCAGAAGGCTGGCAGCATTGCCACGTTGAATGGCACTTTTCGTTTCGTCTTTCTATTTCGCATTAAACAGTGTGGTGTCGCGACGATTATTTTTGTTGAATGTATACAGGTTTTTTGTACACAATAAATAATAATAACAAAAGGAATTTCGTTCCATCCGGGTGTCCCTTGACACCCCGTTTTTGTTGTTTCTTTTTTCAGATTTATTTTTTCTTTTATTTTAAACTGTAAAATATCATGAAGAAATTATCATTTATCTCAAACCCAGTGAGATTTTTAATTAAAAGGTAAATCGTTTACGACTTTCGTTAAACATCTGATCGAGTTAAAGCAAAAAGAAATATCACGCCTGTATTCCCCAAAGGGTTGGGCAGTAGTGCACCTATATTAACACCTACATTTTGCCAGTTGTTTTTAAGTTCCATGGAATAGGGGGCAAGTCATGCCATCAACCAGGCATAAATCCAGACTCTCGACTGCTCATGAGAAAATTCCTAAAGAACAAAAGAATAAATGTTGGAGTTAGAAAAAGCCGGCGAAAATTTATAACGGTGGGGTATCCAGATTTATGTACCAGGACATGAAGACATGCGTCAATGACCCTTCCATTCTGTATACTTGAACTCATATGGTAAGAACATGCTATAGACATTCTATTCTCATTCTCATCACATTCTCTCATCTCATTCTATTTGGGCGAAGGTCCGCCTCCGACGCATGAGGTTGCGGGTTCGATTCCCTCCTTGAGACTAATGTTTGTACGATCTACAAAGATTTGTTCCGGGTATTCTGGATATTTGCTATGTATAAAAAAATATATATCTATGTAATGTATTGTATTAAGTATATCAGTCATCTAGTACCCACAACACAAGTTCTACTTAGCTTGCGGCTAGATGATGCTGTGTGGATTGTCCAGCATTATTTATTTATAAATAATAAATAATATTATTTATTGAGCCTAGGTTTAATCCCCGAATAAGTACAAGGTTAACAGAAGTTCAGAAAATAGAGTTCCTAAACATTGTTGTCAGCAATATTAAATGTTTCTATAATAAACTTTTGCAATTCAAATCTTCTTTAACGAAATCTTAACATTATTATTTATTTATTCACGTTGTTATTTTATTTCGACAAGTTATGTAGAATTCGCTTGTCAAGGTATTTTTTTTCAACGTTTCTCCACACTAGGAATTTCTCCTGTGTCGTGAGTGCGTTTACAAACATTTATAGCCACACACACAAACAGCCAGACCCGGAACAAATACATGTAGGCCATACAAATAATTGTTCCGTGTGGGAATCGAAACAACGACACGCGGCGCAGCAGTCCATCGCTTAGCCACTGCGTCAACCGTGACGTCAGACGGTATGGGCACGTGATGCGGAGGAATAAGGATTAAGATGTGAGGAAGGTACAAGAGTAGAAGAAGACTGAAGAAGCGGTGGATGGCTAGAAAGAAGGTGACTATTAAGATGACGGCCAATAGAGATGCGTGGAACAAGAAGACAAGCTGCGCCAACCCCAAATAAATTTCATAAAGGCAGGATCATGAGTTATTTATTTTTTGTGTGTACGTAAGAAAAAAACTAAAATACAGATGAGCACAAAGTTACTGCCGGTTTCTATGTTGCCAGCATCATTGGAACACTATTCTGGGTCCACGGGTCCCTTTCACCCTGTATAATTTTGCAAATAAATTTAAGAAGCGAATTATTTAAATTTCAACAATAAAATCTCTCTAGGTTACAAAGAAATGATGATTTTGTATAGATCAACGAATAAAACAAACTCCAATTAATTCATACAAAATATTTCAATAGCATAACTCTGATTCAGACAGAACATTCCGATTGGTTCAGACAGGAAGGAAGGAAAAGCGTCGAAAAGATAAGACAAAGTTCTATCATCGTACGCACTCTAATAAAGGGCCAATGTGTAGCGCTTTTTAAGCGGTATGCCTCAAGATTAATCTTGGTGAATTTCTACGCTTTTGCATAACAACATGAGCTATTTTCGTAAAGGTCGTGCCCTTTATGAGATTTGGATTACATGTGTTTTTATACACGTTTAAGCAGTGTTTACTCAAACGTTACGAGTTGTCTTGAAGGTTTTATAGAACACGTGTAAGAAGTTTTACTACCAAACAAATTATATAAAACCTAAAATATAAGTGTACCAATACGTTTGCTGTGGTTGTACCACACAAGTGTGAATAGCGCATTCAACTCGTGTTTGATTCTGTAAACCAATGTGATTTTTAATTTATATGTACTTACTAAGATTAGCCTAGACATCACTGACTTGGGTGAAGGAAAACATCGTGAGGAAATCTGGACTTATCTGCCGTATCTTAACTAGCTTCTGCCCGTTACTTCATCCGTTTGAATGTCGGTTATTGCGAATGCAGACGAAGTCGCGTATGAAATTTTGTTTATTACTTTCTTATGTCCTTACCCAGGACATAATCTATTTCCTTGCCAAATATCATAACGGCTCCAATCAGAAGTTAAGTCGTGAAAAGGTAACAAACAAACAGAGTTATTTTCGCATTTATAATATATAAAGTATGGATTGCCAATCTGCCATGAGCAAGCATGGTGATCAATTCTCATGCCTTCTTGATATGAGAAGATGCCATTGTCGTGTGTGGCACGTTAATAGGCCCTCAGAAAGACTCACTCTCAAAACTCAAAATGTACTGGTGTCTATTTTTAAAACCCATTAAGAATTAGTTATGTACGCGTACGATTGTTGGTACAAGCGCTAATGCCGACCTAATCCCCCCACAGTAAATGTAAAGACAATTTACCGTAATAAGGATATTCCCATTCACACTGCGTTTAATTTCGTGCGTCCATTTGGCGGATTATTATCTTCAGAGCAACTCGTTCGTATGTAGGACAGACCTATTCGCAGCCCGCGGAATAGATAAAATCATTAGAGCGAATATTAACTAGGGTAGCGCGCTAGATACTGCTTTGAATGAGTACAATTTGACAAGAGAAATATGTAGGCAATTATGGCAGTTACTAAATTAGGTACTGTACTGTGAAATTGAATATTGAATTTAGAACTGGTTTATTGTGTAAGAGGAAGGCTGTGTACCGCAAAACAGGTTCGACTAGTACGGATGACAGTGTGAATCGAATGCTACAATCTAAATAACAACATCAGTGCATTTTGGTGAGTTATTAATGCTTATACCAACAACCTTATTATTTGTTGATAGCACCCCTTTACTTTTAAAATGACACCAATCCTGAAAGAAAATCAACTGCTCCATACATTTTGTTGATACAATAAACACGAAATTTACTTTAAACCGGTTTTTTCGGTATTCAGCGAAACCGCCAAACCGCGGCCTTAGTAAAATTTATTTATAATGACAAGTACAATAAGTCTTTAAAAGGTTTTCTGTTAGCAAAAAATAAGCTTGTTTACTTAATATTTTAACTGCAATTATAGTACATGTTGTGTTGGTACACGTCTGTAAAGAAGGGGTATTTAAATATTAATTGCTCTTATTTACCGCACTTTCGGGTTGGGTATACTTGCCAATGAAGACAAGCAAGGCAATTGCTGGTTACCTGGTCGAGGTAAATGACGCCCATTTGTCGTTTGAAACTTGAAACCACACATTTGGAGCATAGTTTTAGTGGAGGAAAGAAAACCGTTCATGAGCGGTCAAAGTATGTAATTCTTTAGAAGTAAGTTAGGTGGCGCCAGAGGAGAGGTTTTGGACTTGGTTTCTTGAGTTACGTCATAATTGAGTTACGCCAGTTTTCGGCAACCTTTGGCCAGGTAAGGGCCTCAAAGTGGCAACATGAAATAAAGCCGGGCCGCACGAGTTAATAATTTTGACAATAGGTACTTATATATATATTATCATCAGTGATACCCAAAATGCGAAAACTTTCATTTGAATCATGTTAACATGTAGAAGCAATGACAATAAATTTAAAAAAAAACGCACGGGTGCTACAAAGTAGATAACTGAATTTAGTGTAACTTTTGGCAACCTGAAGATTTGCCAGACACCTCGAAGTCAATTTTTCTGTCGCTAAAATGATGTTGTGGCATTAAAAAGCATTTTATTTTATTGTTTTCTCAACGACAATTAATTCCAGCATAATTGGCAGCCTTTTTCCAATTCAGGAATTGTTCACAACTTTTTTGACCAAAGTGTTTTATGAATAGTTTAGTTTTTCAATTGGAGTTCATTACTTTTGACATATTAGAAAACAGACACGGGCCGCAAGAAGGCGAGCCTAAGGCCGCATCTGGCCCGCGGGCCGCAGGTTGCCGACCACTGAGTTATGCCATAATGAGACTTACAAGGTTCTCTTTGCAAGACAATGTATATTGTTTATGGTGGAAGTTGTGATAAGCGACACACCGTCCTCTTTTGATGAGTGTACAACATTAAAGTAACAACTTACCTTTTACCGTGGCTTCACTTCCGTGGTTTACCTTGGTGGAACTGTGTATTTAACCGGTATAAAAAGTAGCATTTAGCATTTGGTAATAGTGTAGTTTCTATCAGTAGTATTCGGATTGTTATTTCCACAGATTACCTCGTATAAAAATACCTGTAAATTTAACCTTTTCTAACTTTATTTCAAAGAGATATTGAAAGTTTAAAAAATAAAATAAAATTGAGAAAGTTAGTTAAACTGGCTAGATTATAAGCATATTTAATTTTAGGCAAAAAACGGCTTACACTTACTTTGCAATTTAAGGCAATATTTATGACTTTGGCGTCATTATGGAAATCGACATTTGAAAAACCTACTTGTTCCTATCTACTTTTTTATAAAACCTATTTTTTTACCAAACTTAAGTTAATTTAAGGGTCTAGAGTTAATTTACCATGAGTCATTTGATGGTGTCTCATGGTCATTGTTTATTATTAAATGTTTGTTACCATACAGTTTATATGCAAAAAAAAAAACATATTACAAAATCTGTGCTTATTAGACAGAAATAGCAAACACGAATTGACAAGCCGAAAGCCCATTTTCGATTTATTTGAGAAGCCTGCTACCCTGTAGTCAGACAGGAAATATTTCTATAAAGACTAGGTAGAGGAACTTACTACCGGAAGAGGACATCCACTCACTCAAGATGAGATGAGACATCTGTACATAAAATGTTCTTATTGAAATACGTCATAACACTTTTACTGACCTGGTAATCGAACCATGAACCCACACTGAATAGTCACACTTACATCCGAAACACCAACGAGGCAGTATAAGACAAAAACGGGTTGAAATTATTATTATTAATCATAAGTATGATTACACAGAACAACACTAAAGTCAATGACTTAAGTGGTGTTCTGTGTCTGTGCTTACAAACAAAATGTCAGTTGCAGGACTGACATAACAAAACACTCAAGTAAATTGTGTAGTGATCTTATATTCTGGCAGAGATTAAGTGTTGGCGTACACTGGCGACATTACGCGATGTAGCGATTGTGTTGCGATAATGGTGTGGATGAGGTACTATATTTATCCTGCTTGGAAGCGATGAGTGGTATTTGAAACCTACTCAATGGAATATTACCTTTGCGTTGTTGCGTCACGTCTTCAGTGTGTCCTAATGCTTACTTATAATATTGTATTAACAATATTAGGGTTTGCCAATCATCATCATAATTTGCTGGATACGAAACAACTAATCAAATTTCGCTGCTCTAATCGGAATCTAAATAATCGCGATCTCTAAACAGTCAAAAAAGTACTGTTATATCTTTAAAAAAATTAGTCATAATAATAATTCATTTATTTATTCAAGTTACTCTGGGACTCATATACCCAAAATTATAATAACACAATAATATAAAACATTAATACATGAAACATTTCATTTCATACACACAAAATAAAGTTACACACAACACGATACCTGTCCCAACAAAATTGTCCGCCAACGATTGTAGGTGACTGTAGGTGAAGATGTGTAGTTATAACCGATTTAAAATTACTTGGTAGACAAGTACAGACAACTGTGTGCCTGGCACAAATGCTTGACGTAAACGTAACGTCTATACAAACAATTTTAAAATTGAAACACTGACTTGACTGGCAGAAAATGCATATGGCAATAAGTCCGCCTACGTACATTTGTGTACCTACTTAAAGTATTAAATAGTAGAATATACATAAAATCCCGTACGTTTTGGTTTAAATTTATAAGACAAGCTTGATTAGTTTCACAGATACAAGTATATGTATGAATATGAAAAAAGTGTTTAAAATAAATAAATATTATATTCGAAACAAGCATTTACAATTTTTAAATCATTCGAATTGACGTTAAGTTAACGTCAAGCATTCGTGTTTGGAACATTGATGACATCTGTCATATATTTGTATTGTATTGTTAGACGGGCTTATATCCGCAAACCACGACTCTGCGCGTAGACATCTGTCATGGCCGCCATAGTATCACATAACAAACAATCTTTTCGCGCGTCAAGCATAGAATGGCCCATAAATTTCAAAAGTAGTTCTCCAGTTTTTGCAACATTTTTTTTAACAGTTATATTTTTCTGTTTATTATTAAAAATAAGATAATATTTTAGTAAAATTTTAATAACGTTTTAGTTGTCTGTTGAGTAAACCCTCTTGACTTGCTACCGGACTACCAGTACAAAGTAATAACAGCTTTCAAGTGCTTCCCATTTTATTGTTTTGGGTTCGGTTCGAAGTTCCGCAAGGAGGTTCTTTATCGTTCATGCTTGCTTAGGCTGAAATAACCTTGTTAGCACACTTCACTTCTTTAACCGACTCCACGACACTAAAGAGGGTATTGTGTTTATCAGCCTATATATGAATTTAAGTTTGAATGTAAGTTTGTTCCTTTGTGGCGCTCTAGAGACCAAACGCGTGGGCCCATTTTGATCATTCTTACGTGAATACATTATTTAATCATGTTATCTGTGGTACATATACTTTTAAAAAGTCTGTTTGAATGAATTTTGACTCGTGGCAAACTTTAAAACGTACAGATGGTATCAATTAAATGCTACACCCACCTAGAAAAATATTTTTGTTAAAAAATATTGTTATAATATGTCGCGATAATTCATAAATGACGTGGCCAGTTTAAGCCTAGTTACTCAGTGTCATGAACATTAATATATGCCTGATTATAAATAAATAAAAATTACAAAACTAATTATCTTTTCGAACCACTTCAGAAAAAATATATTTAAATAGTTGTTTCTGTTCCGGCGTATCGAGATAACGCGCCATTTTGGTTAACGATCCATTCCCTGTAATGCTAAAATATTAATGTTCCATCAGAGTAATATTTAAATTATTCTGACTGTCAAATAATTATTCACTATCGTTATCATAATAAAATTATATTTTGTTTATTACTCGAATGCCATGAAATATTTATTTTGAATAACTTTTTTCTTGTTTATACAACGAAAGGTTCGTTTTTTTTTAATTACTATTTTTGTATACGATTATCCTTTTTCCATATCACCATATCGACCATCGACTACTCGGCACGGTCTGATTATAATGCCTAACGATTATCTAGTGGTTATTAATGCAGAAATGTGTTTAAGATTTGAATATTGTGAACTGTTTACAATGATGTTCATGACCAAGACATGTTTCTTTTAAATTCAAAAGAAATCTGAAGTTGCTGAACTATGTAACGTTTACAGTTAATTTTAGAGCATATTAAATTCGAAATAAAGCAAAATTTGTTAATGTAAATGACTTTTTGCTGTTAATGCTAGGCAGGGTGCCCTATTTAAATTGGTCATACCCTTTCTGATTTTATGTTTGGCCAAAGCCTAGGCAATTCTTGTCTTAAAACTTCTCACTAACTGACCAACTCCTTGATATTTTCAAGGCGGGAGCATTTTTAAATTATCGATGATTTCTAAACATCCACCCTCTTATTTTAAAATAAGATTTTCTTTTGACATAGTTTACCCCACTGAGCCAGTTTTGTATTAAGAGCGTTGCCGAGATTTAAATACAAATCTTTATACCAATCTGACAACTTAGTCCGGCATTAAGCAGTCAATTTTATATTAAGAACTGAACTGAATGCCGTACTTGGAATTAAGTTCCAAATTCAAAAAGCTTCCAATGTTGAGATCTGGGACAGATAATAAAACTTGCTTTGAAATAAAATGTTACATATTTTCATTGAAAGAAATGCTACAACTTTGAATCCATAAATATTCGTCAATCTTTAATATACCTAAATGGAAAACACCATTTTTATTCTCGCTATTGAAAAAAGCAAAAATCACAGATAAACAAAGCTGTTATCTGTGATTTCTACCACGATAAAAAAAGTAATAAATTAATCAGGTACCTTCATTCCGCGATCTCCAATGTTTCTTCGTTAAGAGTGTATTTCTTGATCAATGTGACGGGAGGGCAACACTCGATATCCCTCTTAGAGTAGGTATATGTTACGAAGCTTTGAAAGTCAATTTATCATTGAAAGTAAGGCTGTTGTGCTGATCTGGCTGTAAGACAAATGGACCTTCCATCTTCAAGGGTCTCAAATCTATTATCGTTGGCGAATAGTATAAACAAAAGCTCAGTAAATTTGCTAGAAGATAGTTGGAGACTCTGGGAAGGACATATGATTGTTTTTAGTCCGCAAAAAAAGGACGCTCGGGAGGGCAAAGTCGTGGACAAAAGCTAGAAGCCTATCTTTACGTTGCGGATGGCTGCAAGTCACATAAAAGACAGGACTTTAAATGATGGATTACCCGTATGCTTGATATTTCTATTACTTTTAAGCCCTAAGCCTAGCAAGTTAATGAACCCAGTTGTAAACGTCCCTTTGTGCCTATTGGCCTAGCTCTGTTCTTCTTTTTCTTCAAGACCAAGGAATCGTTTCTCCGGAACTCGTCGGGCTTCATTGTCTCGACGCTTTTCTGGTGGTCGCCACTGTTGATTCTGGTTTTCAGGAGTTGCAGTGCAGTGGATAGGGAACAGTGTGGCGGGCTTGTCCCAAAAAAAAGCAAATGAAGTAAATTATCATCTACCTATCATTTTCACAACTATGTTGGTGTCAGATTCCAGTATAATCTGATGGGCCTAGATACTAGTTTTTACATGGATCGACTGCCTATTTGAGCTCCACGACCCAGTTTTGGGTAACTCAAAACACGAGGTCCTGGGTACGATTCCCGGGTTGAGCAAAGTGATATTGGGTTTTTCCATCTGGAATTTCTCAGTCACAGTCCGGAATCTGGATATTGCAGTTGGAAATGGGCTCACCCCCTAATACATGGGACATAAAAATAACAGTGGGTGTACTATCAAGCCAAGTGTCAAGCCTCTGCCTAATTCATTAGGAATTACGGGCGTGGTGTTTTTATATTATGCTTTTCAGACTTTCAGGCTTCTGACAACCCGTAACGACTGTCAAAGGCCTAACTTAAAGGCCTAACCTAACTTTGCTGAAAATCGGGACAAACTGCTTAGCGTGCTTCATAAATATAATGATTAGTCGCATCCTTGGACCAAGCTCGACAAGCGTAGCTTAACTTTATTATTGAACCACGAACCTCTCAAGCTACTGAAATCAACAAAGATCAAAAAAATATTTCTTTTTTAATAAAATAAAATAAAGCTTAATAACATCATTGAAAACATCACGTAGACAGAGAGGAGGCCTAAAAGTATGAAAAGTTAAGAAAAAATATACAAGATGGAAAAAGAAAAAGCAAAAAAACGTTAATGGAAAATCACGATAATATTTTTCTACGTGGCAATTTTCTGACAGGGTGTGAGTACGTGCAGTCTTTTGTTTTTATAACAAAGTAAGCGTAGGTTGAGATGGGTGTATTCTATAAAAAAATACATCTCAGGCGTTAATTTATATGTCGAGTATTTTCACCCAAAATGTTTTCCTATTTTCGGCAATTAGTGGGCGTCACCACTTAGGATAAAGACTTCTAAAACAATAACTTAGCCAAAAAGAGGAAGTCTTATAAATAATATCATTTTTGAGAGAAAACTTTCAAGTTCCATTTAGAGCACTTAGTTTACCTGCTTATTAATTTCCAACACACGGCGGAAAAGGATTAGTTTAAGTCCTTATTTTACTATTACAAGTAATATTAGTACCTATTGTTATCACTTTATGGTCCATTTCAGGATCAGAATTTATTCTGTAAATTTTTCGCCAAAGACAGCAGAATTACGGTAAAAATATAATGGATAAAAGTTCTACCGATTTGTAATAAAAAAAAACGTTGGCCTGCATTAGGAGTTTCTCCTGCGTCGTGAGTGCGTTTACAAACATTTAAACTCACATACACAAACAGCCAGATCCAGAACAACTACCTGTAGGCCATGCAAATATTAGTTCCGTGCAGGAATCGAACCCACGGCATGCGGCACAGCAGTCGATCGGCCACTGTGCCAACCGTGTCGTCTGAACCGATTGTCATCAAACATAGCTAAGAACACTACCGAGTTCACGCTTCAAACAAAAAAACAAAATCAAAGTCGGTGCATTCGTTCGGGAGCTACGCTGCCACAGACAGACACACACGCACAGACACGTCAAACTTAAAACAACCCGTCGTTTTTGCGTCAGGGGTTAAAAAATAAATTTAAAAAATGTTTATTTTGATTTGCAACAAAGCTTGTGTCAATTTGTTAGTTAGTTATAGCTCTTAGACTTACTTTACTTTACGTAACTTTGTCAGGAAACTTCTCATTATAATTGACTAACGTCGCTTATAGTGGCAACACTTCGAGAGCATGACTCGAAAATTAACGTGGCACACTGAGTTTACGTGTGCATGAAGCTTATTTTACAGTTCCGTGCTATAAAATACAGAGAAATACTGAGCCGTTTGGGGTTGAAACACTAGGGCCATGGGGTCCGTGTGCCCATTTAGTTTTTCGAGAAATCGCGAAGCATTTGGTCGACTCTTCACGTGACCAGAGGGCTGGCAAAAGAATCAGCATTGCCATTCAACGTGGCAATGCTGCCAGCCTACTGGGCACTTTTCCCGTTGAGCGATGCGGATGAATTTTTCGATGCCCTGTGATTATTTATTTTACTTTATTTCTGTATATATTAATGAGAGAAATATTGAAACTTAGATTTAACAAACGTGTAACCCACTTCATTGCCCACGTTTTAAATAAAGGCTTAAAGAAGTGGTAAAGACAAGTGACAAAAAGAAAAAGATAAGAATAGTCGTTGCCACAACAACGCTGCGTTACTTAATTATACAATATTACCTCTCTACCTACTTAGTCTCCTACACGTCTGAAAGCAATTTGCTAATAGTTTCGGTCAGTCTTTTTTATACACAAATGTCAGCAAATTTAATATTAAATAACAACGAGTGTAACATAATAATGTGTCACAATAGGGATGCGGAAAAGCTCGTGGCTAAATAAAAACAGCCGCACGGGTTGATCGATAGTTTTGACCATTTGAAACATATCGAGACTCCTCCGTGCATCAGAAAGTACCCTAAGCCGTTGGTCCCGGCTGTTATTTGTAGATCTTTGGCAGTCGTTACGGGTACGTCAGAAGCCCGAATGTCTGAGAACCAGTCTTACCAAGGGGTATTGTGTAGACCAGTAAACTGGGTTGTGGAGGTCAGATTGGCAGTTGCTTCATATAAAACTGGTTAGACTGGAAGCCGACTCCAACATAGTTGGAAAAAGACTAGACAGATAATGAAGCCCCTCAGCCTGCTGTTATATAACTACATATGAATATTGTAATATTATATTTGAAGTATAGAAGTGGAGGTCAGATAGACAGTCGCTCCATGTAAAATACTGGTATTTAGCTGCATTTGGTTAGACTGGGACACCAACATAGTTGGCTAGGCTAGACAGATGCTGATGACTTAATTTTACTTAAAAACTAAAAAAAACTTTATTTAACTTAAATTACAGAATTTCTCACTTCACAAAATACCTAGCAATTTTCTTAAATGATTGTTAAGATAGACAAAATATATCCAGTTCAATAAAATGCGTGTTGTAAGATTGAAGAAGCTTATGGCTTGGTACACGCACGATACAGGTGGCATCATGCCTGTATTCTTTGACGGGGTATAGAGCAATGAATGCCCACGTTGCGCTTCAATTATGATTAATTCATGGAGGTGTTAATAAGCCGCTTACAAGTAAGGAATATAGTTTTGAAATGGCAAATCTGTAATGGTTAAAACCCAATAATACTGCCAGACCAGCGGTTTGTACCAAGTATCCTAGACTCAGCTGACTCACAAGTGGAGAATACACGGACGAACCAATATGTCATAATAGAATTACCTTTGTGACAGACTGATTTTCAATGAGGTCAATATCTAATTAATTTGTACGCGGTTGTATAATCAATATTTACATAAAGTGACTGTCAACTCAAAATTAATTACTTGGATTAAAACCAATTATATGCAAACAATAAGTTATTTGGATATACCGATACAACAGCTGTCGCGTTCCGGGACTTACCGCTATTATCTCTAAATATTAACTAAATAAAAACAGCCACGCGGGTTGATCCAAGGTTAAGTTACGCTTGCCGAGGTCAGTCAATGGATGGGTAACATATCGAGACTAATCCATACCTCGGAAGGCACTTGAAGCCGTTGGTCCCGGCTATCATTTGTAGATTCGTTACAGGTAGTCAGAAGCCCGAAAGTCTGCCAGCCAGTCTTACTAAGGGGTATCGTGTTACCCAGTAACTGGGTTGTGGAGGTCAGATAGGCAGTCGCTCCATGCAAAAGAATGGTATTCAGCTGTATCCGGTTAGACTGGAAGCCAACCCCAACATATTGGGGAAAAGGCTTGGCAGATGATGATTTATCGGGATATCATTCAGAAATTACAAAACTAGATACGCTTCTGAATATATTATCATATCACTAATTTTGTGTACGATTCACAACACATAAAATAATTTAAAAAATGTTCAAATAAAATTACTTAAATTATATACGACTAGAGATTTGACAACCGATGTGGTGCAGCGAGCGAAGGTCCGCCTACGACGCAGGAGGTTGCGGGTTCGATTCCCGACTTAGAACAAATGTTTGTACGATCTACAAAAAATTGTTCCGGGTGTTCTGGGTGTTGGCTATGTATAATAAGAAATATCTATCCATGTAATGTATTGTATTAAGGATATCAGTCATTTAGTACCCATAACACAAGGTCTGCTTAGCTTGGGGCTAGATGATGCTGTGTTGATTGTCTAGTATTATTTATTTTTATATAGGTAGCATGTATCAATATGAGGAGAAGGTATGTAAGCATTGTTGCAGGTAGCGTTCTGTAAGTTCTGCCCACCCCTCTGGCAAAAAAGTGAAATTATATATGTATCAAGACGATGCACCCTCAAATTGTAACACACCACAGTGCAGCAAATGTTATCCAATTTCACACACCTGTCGTCGTGTAAGTTTTATACTTACCGGCACAGATCTTGAGCGCGCAGTAGTCGAAATAAATAAAAATGGCCTCTGTGCGAGCTTACGCCCACTATTGCGTCAAGCGCTCAATATTTCTGCTGGTGCTCATGCCTTCTTATTCACAACTGTATGAAGCTTAGTCTAATTAATTTTACTCGTGTATACACTTTCCATTCAAAGTAATGGCTTAGAGTACTTATACAAAAGCGGGAACGCAATAGCAATGTCGTGAGATGCCAATTAGTTAGGTACTTACTAAGTTATTACACACGTTCAAATAACTCGTTAAATGTAGGAACAAATAAAATCTCGTACCAAGCGTTTCCCTTCCACGTTTATAGCGTGGGTGGCCAGACTGTGAACTTCTTGCCAGAATTCAAGTTCTTCATGAACTACAATCTAACCGGATTCTAGCCAAAAGTGAATCGGTTTTTCCTAGGCAAGTGCTCTCGATCCTAGACCTCAGCATCGCTTAATATTAGGCAAGTTATGGTCAAACGTAAGCGTATCTACACTAATATTATAAACATTTTCCTAGGCAAGTGCTTTCGATCTTAGACCTCAGCATCGCTTAATATTAGGAAAGTTATGGTCAAACGTAAGCGTATCTACACTAATATTATAAACATGAAAGATATTTTCTTCTTTCTTTCTATTTTTCTTTTATTAAACTTTGCACACTAGGAATTTCTACTGTATCGTGGGTGCGTTTACAAACATTTAAACTCATATACACAAACACGCAGACCCGGAACAAATAACTGTAGACCATACAAACATTTGTGCCGTGCAGGAATCGAACCTGTGATACGCAGCGCAGCAGCCAATCGCTCAGCCACTGCGCTATGTTTGTAATGAATGAAACTTTGAACGGCAATTAAATAATTATGTGTTATCAAAGCAGCCCCATTTTCAATATCGATTTAATTAATAATTTTAATTTCTTTTTCCATGGAACTATTAATATTGTTTTATTAAAATATCGTTATTTAGTTATCATTTAAAGAGTCCTCAACCGTTTTATTTTTTCCGACTTTTTATTTAAAAACTTTAAAAGATACATGGGAATTCATTTCAAAATTAATCAATCTAACCTCGTTTTACGGTACGTGAAATTTTGTTTTGAAATATGGTCTAGTGGTCGGAAGCGCTACTGCGTAGCATAAAGTTCTGGGTTTGATTCCCGGACTGGGCAAAGTGTTATTTGGTATGAGGTACATCTGGAATTTCTTAGTAGTTTGGTTTTCTGAAAACGGGTGATAGCAATAAACTCGTGGGACTGAAACATAATGCGAAAATTTGAATTTGAATTTGTGGGTACACCTCTGCCTAACCGTTCGGGGCCTGTAAGCGTGATGTTATGTTATTAGGGTTAAACAAATATTTGCAGCTGATTACAGCGGGCTTAGTACGAGCGCGAGCCATTTTATGAAAATACCCTTTTCGGACATTATATTACTTTAAGACTTTAACTTTTAAACGGTTAGTTGTATTTACGTTTAATAAAATCGTCTAAATTTCCGCAACCCAGTTACTGGATAATACAATATATGTTTATATATAGAATAATACCCTTTGGTTAGACTGGTTGTCAGACTTTCGGGCTTCCGACTACACGTAACAATCTGTCAAAGACGTTTGTATTACAGTAGGTTCCCTACTTCTTAACGTGCTGCCCGAGGGAAGCAGGTGTCTCAACATATAATGAAAGAGAACTCATTTAAAGACTAACCTTGGCAATCAAGTTTCAAAGTTAATTGGACCCCTGCATCTGTTGTTACTTAACCACGAGCCCCTTAAATAATCTCACTATTACAACGTAATCGTAACGACTTTAAAAGAGACTTTAACCTCTAAGTTTCTTTCGGTGTTTCTTCTAAGAGTCGTCGCCTTGAAAATACATACCTCATCTCGATTGTTTTGTCAAAAAAATATAAACCTATAAAAACGGCACGATTGGCGCAGTGGCTGAGCGATGGACTGCTGCGCTGCGTGTCGTGGGCTCGATTCCTGCACGGAACAAATATTTGTATGGCCTACAGGTAGTTGTCCGGGTCTAGCTGTTTGTGTATGTGGCTTTAAACGTACCCACAACATGATAAACTCAAAATTCAGATTTATTCAAGTTTAGTAATAATACTGTCTTGACTCCAAGACCAAAACAAATATCTATAAAAATAGAAACACTGGTAAATGAATTGCAATCTATCATGCCAAACAAAATAAGGTACTCTTTTTATGCTGCGGTGGGGAACAATGGTTTAAAATTAATCAAAACAGATACAAAGACTACGTTATTTATCACTTTATCTGTTCTCTGTTTTGTTACGAGAAAGTTTATCAGATAAAATTAAGTATTTGGCTCGTGTTTCTCATAGTTAGCCTAATAGAATTAGGGTTAACAAAGTTTTGTAATGAATCCCTTTTTTGTCCCAAGTCGACACGAGTGCGAATTGTGAATGTAAAAGTTGGAGTGAAACTCGCACCACTATTTATTACCAGAGTTCAGAGTTAGGAGGTTTTCAATGTCAATTTTTCGTGTATTTTGCTGGCTTATGTCTGTCATTTAGCTGACAGTTGGTTGGTTAATTTTGTGTCTCATATAATTCTCTGATGGTTTGGTCAAGTTGAGAGGATGAATGAAAGACGACTTACAAGAGGTATTATATAATGATTATACAAAGTTTATAAGGCAGATGTAAGCGGAAACGCCGGGATGGGAAGCCCAAGAAGGATATATGTACACTGACCTCATTGGTGATGTTATTCAAAAAGGTGCGTAGTACTCGAAACTGGCGTGCATGTATCCCAGATTCCCAGCGCGTGTATGATCAGATGTATGAACGTGACCGAAGCGAAAGGAGTATGTAAGGATCATAGCCGGTGGTGTTCTGTGGTATCTGCCTACGCCACGGGAAAAGGCATGAGTTTATGTACATATGTCTCATAATTTATCTTGGATGCTCCGTTGATCTAGTTTTCTCAAATAGGTAGGTACTACTGTTGTGTTCGAGGTTCTCGGATCGATCCACAGTTTGGGTAAAGTTAGATTGGATTCTTTGATCAGAATTGTCGCAGTAGGATCCAGGGGTCTGGATTTGTTCCCAGTTAATTGCACTAGCTTCGCTCGCCCACTATTAAGTACCTGGGTGAAATAAACTTTTAGTTATTCGATAGCTCTTATTTTCTTCCATCCCTTTCGTATTTTATCAGTAAGTAATGATAGAAGCCATTATGTTTTTATGATCTACAAAGATTTGTTCCAGGTGTTCTGGGTGTTGCTATGTATAATAAAAAATATCTATCTATGTAATGTATTGTATTAAATATATCAGTCATATAGTACCCATAACACAAGCTCTGCTTAGCTTGGGGCTAGATGATGCTGTGTGAATTGTCCAGCATTATTTATTACTTTACATTTTTATACTTATATTATGTCCTTTGTAGAAGGTTTAAATTAAGTTAATTTCGCAGAAAATTGGAAAATTTGAGAAATCGAAAAACGCGTGAATTTTAAACACGGTAAGTACCGCAAGGCGCAGCTAGTCTATGTCATTATCCTGTATGTTATCCAGCAGCCGTATAATTTGGAATGCATTCAGAGCTCGAGGCTGAATTCACTATGCGTAATATGAATTTTCAGCAATTCAGTCAAACACAAGAGCAGAAAGGTCGTATGAACATCGACACATTACATTATTAAGTTATATTTTGTAATTCATTTTAGTTTTTTTTTTATTAGATTTAACAATTTTGTAAATACTGTATTATAGTATAATAACAATATTAGCTGACCCAGCAATCGTAGTTTTGCCATTATAAACCAAAAAACAAAAATGTCTGGGGTGGACCACTCTCATCACTAAGGGGTATCAAAAATACATGTGGACCGATTCTCAAACCTACGTTATATGCACACAAATTTCATACAAATCAGTCCAGCCGTTTCGGAGGAGTTTGGTAACAAACATAGCAACACGAGAATTATATATAATAGACTAGCTGACCCAGCAAACGTTGTTTTGCCATATAAGATGTTGGGGGTGGACCACCCTTAACATTTAGGGAGATGAAAAATAGATATTGTCCGATTCGCAGACCTAACGGTCGAGCACTTTCAGAGGAGTTTAGTAACAAACACCGTGACACGATAATTTTATATATATATAAGATGAAGCGAAAATTTAGGATCCCTTTAGGATGAGTAAATATTGCTCGCAACGGGGAGTGTGAGATTTGGCATAGTTAAAGTTTATATGGAGGAGGAGTACAGAAAGCTAAAACCGTTGAATTTCAACTAACGAGCTACTAGCAATAATAATAATTGCAGCCCGGTACTGAAATACTGCAGGGCAAATACCTCATCTAATAGAAAAAAGCACTCATCATCACGCTTGCTCAAAACTTATACTAGCATTTGCCCACGTGAATGTTTATTTATTTATTTGTTTAATACTTTAAGCACACAAATGTACAGAGGCGGACATAATGTCATAAGCATTTTCTACCAGTCAACCTTTGGGTGATGCAGAGATAGACAGTGGCAGGTGCAATTTCTTAAAAGAAAAGGGAAAAGAAATATACATTTATATATGCATGCATGAAAACATTAGCGCTGTTGCGATGTTGGTTATCGTAAATGCAGTCGAAGTCGCAGATTAAAAACTATTCTACAAGTAAAATACTACAATATAGATTATATCGTGGGAAGGGACATTATTCCCTTTCCACGATATAATCTTTATTGTTACCAAATCTCATTACGAACAAACAGAGTTAATTTCGCATTAATATTAAGTAATTCGAATAAAATATTAAGTAATATGACACATACATATGTTACTTTTGCTTCAGAGTTGATATTATGTTAAAATTATTATTATTATGTTGTCGTACCCTAATTGGGTTTCAAATTGGAACTTACCTACTTGTTACAACTAAATGTACAAAGAGATTTGATTTGATTTTTTAATAATATTAGTATTATTATCGACAAGTCTCATTATGTGTTCATTTACCAGTGTCACTGATGTCTAAGGTCATCAACATCTGAACTAAAAAAGTGAAATTTGGTGCTGGTCAACATTCGAACCCACAATTTCGTGCGTGTCTGGGATGTACTCGTATGTATAGCTGGAAGTGTGGCCGACTGTTCGCGTTGACCTTTAGCAAAGCAATCAAACTTTAAGGTGTTCTAATTCCGAATGTTCCCAATATTTAGATGTCACTTTATTCCTTGCAAAGTGAAGATTTTTCATTTATTTACGGAGTCATCAATAGGCGAATTTACTGCTTCAAAGTTAAAATGTCATTTATTTTAAATACTGTCGTAAAATCCAATCTCTCTCTCTCTCTCTCTCTCGATTTAATCTAATCTTGATGTGATCTGCGATGTATACTTCAAGGTGAGACATGCTATATTGGCTCTCAATCCATTTTAGATCCAAGGACTCATATCACGGGGAAGTTAAATCTCATAAAATCGTTAGAGCAGTACAGCGTAGGGTGACGGGCTAAGCGATGGACATATTATTTAAGAAACAGGGTTTTACTGAGACTATTTCTCATAGTATCTAAAATCAAAGAAATGCAACAAAGATGCTATGTGTGCTATTATATTACAAAGACATGTCATACCATAATACTATAAAAATATAATAGTCTATTAATTATTTTTATTAATTTATTATGGATTTATTCCAAAACCTATCTCCTCTATTTCAGTCCATCCAAAGACTGTTTGTCGCTTAACATTCGTTAGCCGGGGGGGCTCCCTCCCCTCCACACCCCTTAACGAGTACGAAAGGGGACGTTCGTATGAGTGTTTGTTCTTTGTAGGTTGAAACATGATAATTTGAATTACAGTCACTGAGAACATAAATATTGACGCGTTTCAGACTTTCTGGAGTGGAAATTGTAGTAGGGGGGGGGGAGGCAAAGAAATTTCCAATAAAAATAAGATTTTGCACCCATGCCAGGTGGATTGCAAGTCATTAATAAATTGGAAATTTTTCAATAAAATTCCAAGGAGAGCATAGTTGAGTCGGCATAAATGAAATGTAGGTCACTTAGAGGACTCTAAGAAATGAAATCGTAGCAACATTATATGGAAATTGCAAACCAGACTAACAGAAAAGAGGGTTGAAGGACGAATGAGGAAATTATATAGGTGAACATAAAAGAATATGAGATGTCGTGTGCCAAGCGATAATAGTATTATAAATAATAGAGTTTGTTTGTTTATTTGGTTAGTTTAGCGTCCGCCTATCCTCTTCCTAACTATTTTCGCTTCCAGTTTGACTGACTGTATGCAGCTTAATATCTGAGAAAACAGAAGGACCAATGTCACTGACACAGATTTTACTTTTAATAAATGTTTTTCTTTCTTTCTTGACTGCCTCATGGTCGATAGCTGGTAGTTCTATTCCCTGGGTCAGTAGGTGTTAAACAGTTTTTCGTTATGAAATTTTACGTAGTAGTTCGGAGTTAGGATTTGTACTAACTTCATAATACACTCGAGAGCAATGAATCCGGGTCACTTAAAGAATGTTAAAAATCTCGGAAACTAAAAATGATAGGTTAATGCAATAAATTGTATTTAATAGACAATGTAATACTCCTTAAATGAAAGTAAAAAAATATGAGTCACCATACATTTTATTAACACAAAATTACATAAAGAAAAAAACTGCTGATCTCTCCTTAAAACAAAAATAGGAAACATGAAATTTTTGAACTTTATTACGATTTTCTTGAATTTTAATACTTCGTATTGCCTCCTCGTGCTTCCATTACTGCGTTTACGCGGTTTGGCATGCTGTACACCAAGTTCCTTATACGATTTTGGGGAATATTCTCCCATTCCTCTGTGAGAGCAATTTTGAGCTCACGAAGCGTGATTGGGGGAGGGTTTAATTGTTTTACGCATCTGCCTAGCTCGTCCCAAGCATGCTCGATCGGGTTAATATCCGGGCTGCGCGCTGGCCACTCCATACGAGTAATGTTCATCTCTTGAAGGTAGTCATTCACAATCCTACCTGTATGAGGTCAGGCATTGTCATGCATAAATATAGCATCCTCACCTAAATTGACCATAAATGGACCAACGTGATCATTGAGGATTTCTTCCACATATCTTACGCTAGTTAAAGAGCCGTTTTCTATGATCACCAGCTCTGTGCGACTTTCAGAAGAAATTCCGGCCCACACAAGTACAGACCCACCACCGTAGGCTACTTTTTCTTCGATGCATGCTTGCTTGAATCTTTCCCCTGGTCTTCGATACACTCTGTGTCTTCCATCGTGCTTGTAGAGCATAAATTTTGATTCGTCGGAGAACATAACTTTTGACCAATCTTCAATACTCCAATTTACGTGGCTCTGGGCATATCTTAGTCTTGAAATACGATGCCCACGCTCCAGTTTAGGGCCGTTTGCAGGTCTAAGGGGTTTTAAGTTAGATTCAGCAAGCCGACGTCTTACTGTCCATGCACTTGGGTTACTTCCTCCGAGGCGTCGAAACTGATTTGTGAGTTCAGTTCCTGTGAGAAAGCGATTTCGAAGCATGGTGTTCACCAAGTATCGGTCTTTTCGTGCTGTGGTACACCTGGTTCTGCCCGTTCCTGGTCTGCGTAGGTTAGAACCAGTTTCTTCGTAACGTCGGAGAACTCTTTGTACTGTTGACAGCGACACACCGACAGTCCTGGCTGTATCGCGCTGACTCCGGCCGGTTTCCAGCATTGTAAGTATTCTGGTGCATTCTTCAGGCGTGAGCGACATAATTTCAGCTTGAATAATGAATATAGAGCACTATCAACATGGTTTATGTACCCACATAAATGACAGATTACAAACAAAAGCAAAACCAAATGCTGTAATTTCGTAGTTCCATCTTCGAAAGTGGCCCTTTTTCAAATTTGATTTTTTTATGATATAACTTTACAATAACTAAGAAGTTTTAATACCTTCATTTAAGGAGTATTAAATTGTCTATTAAATACAATTTATTGCATTAACCTAGCATTTTTAGTTTCCGAGATTTTTAGGATTCTTTAAGTGACCCGGATTCATTGCTCTCGAGTGTAATAAGCTTCCCCATACTACAAGCACAACATTTGAAATATGGGTGTACTGTTACAGCTGTCTAATCGGGAAATACAGTTGCTGACACTCTGAGTATGTTTAACTTTGTAAATACCACATTTCCTTGAAACTAACTTTATCCTGTTTATAATGTGGACTGACGATCTGGTGAATATCGCAGGAAGCCGATGGATGCGGGCAGCTCAGGAATAAATCAGTGGACTGTATACTATTTAAAGATTATATTAAAACCGAGAGAAATAAGTAGTAGTACAGTAAGGTGTCGATAGAGGGACGCAAGTGCCTTCGAAGCCGTCGGATCGAGAAGTGCCAGTTGCCGATGGTTGTCTGCCCTGTGCCCGCCACCTCAGCCGCTGGTGACGTCAGTCCATATGCTCACGCGTTTGATGCGTGAACACCAATCGTTAGTGAAAAGATTGGGTAAGGCCTATGTCTAGCATTGGATGTATTCTGGCTGATATTATGATGTAGCATAATTCCTGGAAAACGCTTTTTTTGAGGTAAAACCCTCGTGGGAAGCAACTGGGCGTGAAGATTGTCAAGCTACGTGACTATTTGTGCTAGATTGAAGACCAGATAAAGTAGTTATTAAAATCGGCGTGAGCGAATTTCGTCTACGAGGGTTTGCATCAGGTTGGAAGTTTTATAGTTCAGCGGTGGGCGTGTAATTTAATGAGCTCCCTGCGCCATTTATGTTTAGTACTGAGAAACTGTGTTCAGAGAGAGGAACAAAGAGGAGGAAATATTCCGCTATGTACTTCATAACGTGCTTCTACATAGCATCTGAAAGATAATAAATTTAATGTAACAAAAGAATTTCTTATTGGCACTGTAGGAAGACGTTCAAATCTTTCGTTATATCGCACCATTTCGATGGGGAGGACTATGACTTAGAAATATTCATTGAAGTTTTTAAGTCTCATACAGGGTGAAAGGAAGGCGCAGGGGCGACGCGTCAGTACATGATTCTGTACCCCACAGAACTGAAATTTTAGATGCAGAATAATTATGTACTTAACTTTTGGTGTATCAGGTTGTGCGTGCAAGTCTTTTCCACCTTGAATAAAGTAAGTACCAGCCTATTACTGTCCCGCTGCAGGGCAAAAGCCTCTTCTCATACGGAGACGGCACGAGCATTAATCACCACGCTTGCTCAAGACGGGTTAGCGATTTCAGACTTATATTATTTATATAAGTCTAGGTTTCCTCACGATGTTTTCCTTGACCGATGTCAGTGATGTCCAAGATAAACTTAAAAAGTACATATGAATTGAAATACTCACATTGGTACTTGCCCAGGTTTTAACCCACAACCTAGTGCACAAGAGGCGAGGCCTAAACCACTGGGCCATCATGACATTCCACCTTGAATAAAGTGTAAATATTACCAGAAAACAGACTAACACTGTCCCTTTGTCATTGTTTCTGTTTTCAGTTTTATTCCAAAAGTAAATATAACTTATCTATACTAATATTTCAACGATTTGGTGGATATGGCAGGAATCCGATGAATGAGGGCAGCCTGCCCAGGACATAATGGAATGGGTTGTTACGGAATTCTTTTGGGGACGCCTTTGTTTTGGCTGAAATGATGATAATAGTACTAGTCGGTTTGTTTGAACGCGCTCCTCTCTTGTACCAAATTATATAAATATTTTTTCATTTGCTCATTCAATTCTCGAGGAAAGTTTACTATTGTTTATTAAACGCTTAACGCTTCGACCGATTTCGATGTGACTGCCAAACCAAGTTGTCTTTTTATTGTTAAAAAGATGGATCGTATAAAAATGACATGGCCAGTTTCAGCCAACTAACTCATTGTCATGAACATATACGCCTAATTATAAACAAACAAAAAAATACAAAACTGTTTCCATGTTCGTACAACTTCAAAAAAACGTATTTAAACTTAAATATAGTAGTGTTATAGTAGTGCTTTTGTTTCTTGTTTGTAAATTATGCGATTATCTTTATTCCATATCGACCATTGCTATTCTAAATGGACTGATTCCATTGCCCAACGATTATCTAGCGCTAATACATACTTCATTGTGCTTACGTTTTGGATATTGTGAATGAGGTTCTAAACAAATGTTACCTCCGTCAGGGGGCCTGTGACCCTCCCTAAAGTCTTTGCCTGCGACTGCGCTTTTCAGACCCGTCAATTTTCTACTTCCAAATCCCTCTTGCCGTGAAAGGGTAATTGTTGTTTCGTATTAATTTCGTGTTACTCGTGACGGGTGGTCCACAGCCCGTCACTAGATTTACTCTAGTAACTACTGACAGGGTCTGGGCCCCTAGTGGATAGGCAGTAATGACCACTAGATACGAAACCGTCTGGAGATAGTCCTTTATCAATAGTGTATGAGAGACTTAACACCACATCATACTACGGGTAGGTATTAGTCTCGATATGTTACGAACGGTCACCCATCCACACACTGACCTCGGCAAGTGTAGCTTAACCTCCGATGAACCCGTGCGGCTGTTTTTATTTTAGTCACGAGCTCCTCTCAGTAGTTGACTTACATTCAATAATTTCGTGTTTTAAGAAAATTCACGACAGGATATAATTCAATTGTTTATATGTATTCAATTATTTCGTCCTCTTAGCAAAGATAATTTTTGGCAACGTGAAAAGTACATATGAATTGAAAAAGTCACATTGGTACTTGTCCAGGTTTCAACCCACAACCCACAACAAACCAGATTTCAGACTTATATTATTTATATAAGTCTAGGTTTCCTCACGATGTTTTCCTTGACCGATGTCAGTGATGTCCAAGATAAACTTAAAAAGTACATATGAATTGAAATACTCACATTGGTACTTGCCCAGGTTTTAACCCACAACCTAGTGCACAAGAGGCGAGGCCTAAACTACTGGGCCATCATGACATTAATACAATAATAAAAAAAATGTATAAATATATAGTAGCCTCCTAGATAGTATACATTATTATATCGTAGTCTGAACTGACCTACATTTATACCACTACATATTCTTGGAAAAGGTATACAATTAACTGATTCCACATAAATATCTGCTGTTTATTTATCGTTAAAATGATATTATAACGAAACCGCCAACGACTTACTTCGTGTCAATGACAGGTCGTTTTCAGCAAAATTGTTTGTCTTTTATTAATGACTAGCTGTTTACCGCGACTTCGTTCGCGTGGAAATTCATATTTTTTTGTTACGTCGGTACCCCTCATTCTTTTTCTGAAATAAAAAAGTAATAAACAAAATCATAATTCATTTATTCAAATTAGGCGGGAAATCAGCACTTTTGGAACGTCAAAAATTACATAAGACTGTCCCATAAAACGCCCACCCTTCACCATCTCCTTCACCTCCTCCGTTTTTGTTGGGAAGAAGAAGTGGTGGAACTAACTTCGTCTTGATCAAGCGTGGTGATTAATGCTCGTGCCTTCTCTATATGAGAAGAGGCATAACACTTTCCTTAGTAAAAAGCTGACACATACAGTTACTTCAATTTTGTGTTGTTGTTTGTATGTATATGTAGGTTGTATGTGTAAACAGAGTATCGGCCATCTTGGAAAACCAGTGAAAGATATAATATCCACACAGCATCATCTAGCTCCAAGCTAAGCAGAGCATGTGCTATGGGTACTAGATGACTGATATACTTTATACAATACATTACATAGATAGATATTTTTATTATACATAGAAAATACCCAGAACACCCGGAACAAATATTTGTAGATCGAACAAACATTTGTCCCAAGGCGGGAATCGTACCCGCAACCTCCTGTGTCGCAGGCGGACCTTCGCCCGCCGCGCCACACCGGTCGTCAAAGATATGAAACATATTTTTATAAGCTGAGAGAAGAATGCAATCTCTAGAGAGAAAAGTGTTCTCAGCACTTTTATATAAAAAGCAAAGGCATTTGTATGAAACTTCAACTACTCAATTGCATTCCATTGTGTTTATTAAACAATTATCTTTTTCCAGTGGCTGCATCTGATTTTCATGAACTGACTTTATTTGCGTAATTCTTCAAATAGGTCAGGGCGTAGTCCCCGTAATTGGCGTGCGTGTATGACTAGATGTATGAACGTAAACGAAACCAGGAGAGTATGCGAGTCGTGATCGGTAGTTTTGCCTACCTCCAGTGGAACAGGGCGTGAGTTTATGTATCTTTTGTAAACTGTAACGTCCCTTTGTGCCTATTGGTCTAGCTCTGTTCTGTGTCTATAAGTCCAGGTTCCCTCACGTTGTTTCCCTTCACTGATGTCACAGATGTCTAATATAATCTACGAAAGTACTTATGAAATTACAAAGTCTCAACGGTATCTTCCCGGATGTGAACTCACGACTCCGTGCATGAGAGACGAGCGCTAAACCACTGGACCATCACGACGTAAACATACACCATAGTAAAAACTGTTGTTTTCCTTCTTTTTATTTTCGTTGGGATTAGTTCATTTTTCACCCGCATGTATATTGTTTTTCAAGATTTTCCTTCCCAGACAAGCGTTCTTCCCCTTTAAGAAAAAAATTGGATTTTCCTTCCCATAAATGATGACAGTAACGAATATGCTAGGGCCCTGTGGCAAAGTAATAACAGCCGCACGGGTCCGTCTCCTGGTAACGCTCGACGAGGTCAGTCCGCGGATGGGTGACCACATTTTAAAACTCCTCCGTACCTTAGTAAGTACGTTATGCCGTTGGGCCTGGCTGTATTGCATTTCGATTGTAATAATTAAGTCTCATGTAAGTAAGGGGTAGGCTAATCGCCAATAAATGGACAAGGAAGTTTTTAAGGAACAAAGTCATTTTAAAACGTTTCGTTGACGGTTCCTGAGATCTAAGGGCTGGCTTTTTCTTTGGCCAGAGGCTTTGCCATTCAACATGGTAATGGCATCAGTCTTTTGGTTACTTTACCACTCGACAGCGCTGAGGATGATTTTTTTTTTCAGACAACGTCTGTCGTTGAAAATGCCCATCCGGCTCACTCTTACCTTTTTCGTAGTAAACTATATTGCCTAGACTTATTGAGACTCACTGATAATGTTATTTTAAACCTTAAAAATTTAAGTTGGTTTTTTATTCAATAAAAGCAATATATGGAAGGAAAAAATAAAGAATCAAAGGACATCGAAAAATTCATCCGCATCACTTCGTGGGAAAGATTTTCTGCGAAAAACAAAAATCTATGACAAATCAATTGCTGGTTCTCTCGTGTTTTGTTTCAATGTTCACTTTCTATAGATAAGACATACGGGCACATCAATTGTTTTTGTGTGAGAAAAATCAATGGACCAAAGTAATTGGAGACCGTGAAATAATGGGCATAGGCGAGCGATGATGAAGGTATTGTGTGCGAGTGAGAGCTTATGTGATGTTGTATACACGGTGCTTATATCACATAACTCTAGACCAATAAGAGCCGAAAAGACACAACTTACTTGTATTCCACAATTGTAGGCTTTTTGCAACGGAATGAGTTTTTATCAGAAACAGGTCGGTACTACGTCTGCACTAAACGATAGAGATAGAAAGGAATGTTCGTAGAAATATGATATCAAAGGAGTTCCATACACTTAGGATTTTCAAACGTTTTGAAATCGTCTTTCAGAATTCTGGAAAGCAGTTAATTAGGTTGTTTTAGCTAGAAACCAGGAAAGCGTTCACAATTTTATATAATGCAAAGAGCCCAATGCAAAGATAAAAACCGCCGCACGGGTTGATCGAAGGTTAAGCTACGCTTGCTGAGGTCAGTCTATGGATTGGTGACCGTTCGTAACTTATCGCGACTCCTCCGTGCCTCGGAAAGCACGTTAAGCTGTTGGTCCCGGCTGTCATTCGTAGATCTTTGACAGTCGTTACGGGTAGTCAGAAGCCCGAAATTTTGACACCAGGCTTACTAAGGGGTATCGTGTTGCCCAGTAACTGGGTTGTAGAGGTCAGATAGGCAGTCGCTCCATGTAAAATACTGGTATTCAGCTTCATCCGGTAAGACTGGAAGCCGACCCCAACGTAGTTGGGAAAAGGCTAGGCGGATGATGATGTAGGGTTGTTTATGTAGAGCGTATTGTCTATGTTTGACATCTGTTACGCAAGCGTAGTATATCCAAAGCGCTGACTAGGGACGGCCTCGATTAATTATAACAAACAAGTAAAATGCGCAATTAGCGACACGAGGCAAATGCGCTGAATGCACAAAATACCGCGGCACCATCGCGCCACCGCTACATGAGGTCGACCACTTCTATTCCGGCTTCGAAGGAAGGCATAACTTTAGATTTAGCTAGATATAGTTTTCATTTATTGTAAGTTCTTTTGCTTTTATTAAATCAGTTTTAGAATCTAAATTGGTTTTTTTTAAGTATCCCGGCCGCAGCCTTCGTAATTGGCGCAGTCGGTAGGATACTCGAGGTTAGCTAGGTCTATCTTATATCGATATTATCGCTACCGCGCGTGAGCGATCGCGGCTAACCTGCTGTCAAGCTTCATCGAGTATCCGAACTCAAGGATTGCTGCCGGGAGAGAACGGGATCCAGACATCGACCCCAGAGACCGATATGAAGGTTATGTGAGTACACTTGAATTATTCCCTGTGTTGCTTCCTGTGTATCCAAGTCACTTAATCCTTCAAAATTTTCCACCCACGTAATTTAGGACCTCGCGAGTCTACATCAGGTAGACCGAATAGTAGGCAATTAGTGCTAGATTCGAGTAGAGACATAGATTTAGGTTTTAATAGCCTATTAGAGGACCGCGAAATGTCGCGTGATCCGGACACAATTTTTAAGGCTCTGCGCCCAGTTCCCGAGTTCGATGGGAACCCTAACGTACTCACGCGATTTATTAAATTATGCGACCAGATAGTTAGTACTTATTTAAGTAATGTACCGGGTAGTGAGTTAGGTAACCTATGCCTTTTGAACGGGATATTAAATAAAATAACAGGCGTTGCGGCAACTAGAATTAATTCGAATGGCATCCCAGATAGTTGGGCAGGAATACGAAATACCCTAATTAATAGCTTTGCCGACCAGAGGGACGAAACAGCCCTCTATAATGACCTCCTAGTATCAGCTCAGGGTAATAGTACTCCACAAGAGTACTACGACCAATGTCAATCGTTATTCAGTACCATTATGATTTATATATCGTTGCATGAAACAGTGACTACCACCATACAAGCGAAACGTACACTATACAAGAAATTAACAATGCAAGCGTTTGTACGTGGCCTTAAGGAACCTCTAGGTTCCCGAATACGTTGTATGCGTCCTGAAAGCATAGAGAGGGCGCTGGAGTTCGTCCAAGAGGAACTAAATGTGATGTACTTGCAAAATCGTAATGATAGTGCGAGTGTAAAAAGGCCACTTCCAACCGCTCCCATGCCCAAATTACTAACACAGCCCACAGGTTTTCTACCCATGTCGATGCCGAAACCCTTTGGTCACCAACCGTTTTCAAACTGGCAACGGCCACCGGCTCCGCAAAGCAGTTGGAGACAACCTATGTTCCAACCACATGGCGCGCCACGTGCGCCCAACGCACCTAATAACCAAACACGTACGCAGCAAATGTTCCGCGCGGCACCGCCTAACTATAACGCTCAGAGCAACGTATTTAGAGTTCAGCCACGTGCTCTAGCTCCGGGACCTCAGCCAATGAGCGGGGTCAGCCATTTTGTTGCTAAGCCTATGCCAAGTAGACCTCATGACTGGGGCAAGTTTGGCAACCCGGCTCCGACAAATTATTTTAAAACCCGCGAGATGAATTTCAACGATTGCAGCGAAAATAACTACGATTATTACCTCGTGGAGGAACCCTACTCTTATGACTACGACCATGCTGACTATAACGTTTACTATGACGACGGTAACCACTATTACGTACAGGACTTCGGACCAGCTATGGTGCCCGAGCAAAAACCGATTCAACCCTCTATAGCATGTGAGGACCCCCAACCCTCGACTAGTAACGCAAACCAGGATTTTCAGATAAAATCCCCATTAAAACCCTCAAAATAGAAGTTAACTTGCAAACGCAACGACAGTTGCCCTACATAAAAATATCTGACCCCCCACTAAACCTACTCATTGATACCGGAGCAAACCAGTCATTTATTAGTCCTACAGCTGTACAACGGTATTACTCGGAATACCCTCTTAACTATGATCCCTTCGAGGTAACTAACGTCCACGCTACAACTAGAAACGATTATTCAATAACTATACCAGCCTTCCGTGAACTCAATGACCCTAACGAGATTAAATTATTCATATATGACTTTCACAAATTTTTTGATGGACTTATCGGACTAGATTTACTGACCAGATGGAATACGAAGATTGACTTAAAGGACAACCTACTGATTACGGCTACCGCTAGGAACCCTATCGTAATGTTTAATTCCCGAAATGTAAACCTTTATGAGGCTGTTATACCAGCCAACACAACTAAGCTTATCAGATTACCTATAAACGCTAAAGACGGTGACGTACATATCCCACAACAATACCTGTGCAATTGCATTGTAAGCGAATGCATTACAACCGTTTGTAATAACCGCGGCATTATAGAAATTTTAAACCCATCAAACAACGATACTATTCTATCCCTAGACCACCCGGTAGAAGCTGTAACTATAAGTAACATCGAATGCATGAACCTGGAACAAATACCTGACACATCTCGCATTAATAAAGTAATATCTAAATTGCGAACAGATCATCTTAATGAGGAGGAGAAAATTAACTTAGTTAATATTTGCTCGAAGTATGCAGATGTATTTTACATAGAAGGCGAACCCTTATCTTTCACCAATAAGGTGAAACACCGTATACGGACTGTAGACGACGCACCTATCTATACCAAGACTTACAGATATCCTTTCGTTCATCGCCAAGAAGTTAGGGAGCAAATTTCAAAAATGCTGGAACAAAATATCATTAGACCCTCTGACTCAGCCTGGAGCTCTCCCATTTGGGTAGTCCCTAAAAAAGCAGACGCTTCCGGGAAACAAAAATGGAGGCTCGTAGTAGACTTCCGAAAACTAAATGAAAAAACCATAGACGATAAATACCCCATACCGAACATAACAGACGTCCTAGACAAGTTAGGGAAGTGCCAGTATTTTAGTACCCTGGACCTTGCCAGTGGTTTTTACCAAGTTGAGACAGACCCTGACGACATCCACAAGACAGCATTCAACGTAGAACATGGGCATTTTGAGTTCCTAAGAATGCCCATGGGTTTGAAGAACTCCCCGTCAACATTCCAACGGGTAATGGACAATGTGCTGAGAGGCCTACAAAACGTGATCTGCCTCGTCTACATGGATGACATCATAGTCTATAGTACCTCGCTTCAGGAGCATCTAAATAACCTAGAGAAAGTATTCCAACGACTCCGAGAATCTAACTTTAAGATTCAGATGGACAAGTCCGAATTCTTGAAGTTAGAAACCGCTTTCCTAGGTCATATAATAAGCAATGAAGGAATCAAACCAAACCCGGACAAAATTACAGCTATACAAAAATACCCCATACCCAAAACCTCAAAACAGATAAAACAGTTTCTCGGACTTATAGGATACTACAGAAAATTCATACCCGATTTCGCTAGAATCACGAAACCATTTACTCAGTGCTTAAAGAAAGGTAGGATCGTCACACTTAATAAAGACTACGTTGACTGCTACGAACGATGTAAAAACCTCTTAACAAACGACCCGATCTTACAGTACCCCGACTTCAATAAGGAATTCATATTGACAACAGACGCCTCTAACTTTGCGATAGGAGCCATATTATCACAAGGGCCAATAGGATCAGACAGACCGATTTCATACGCATCACGAACACTAAACGAAAGCGAGATAAACTACAGTACCATTGAGAAAGAGCTTCTCGCCATCGTGTGGGCCACTAAGTACTTTCGACCCTACCTCTTTGGACGTAAGTTTAAGATAGTTACGGATCATAAGCCACTACAATGGATTATGAGCTTGAAAGAACCTAACTCGCGTTTAACTAGATGGAGATTGAAACTCAGTGAGTACGACTTCACTGTAGTGTATAAAAAGGGCAAAAACAACACCAACGCTGACGCCCTCTCGCGAGTTGAAATACATAATGACGAGATAAGCTCGATTACAGTGAATCCTTCCGAAAAACCCCCGTCAATAGCAGACTCCAGTACTGAAACAGCCCACACAAGTAACGAGAACCCCATACTCGAAGTACCAATCACCGACGAACCTATAAATAAATTTCACCGACAAATAATCATGACAGTAGTAGGAGACATAAAAAAAAGACCGACCGCGACCAAACCGTTTGACACACATACTCGCACCTCTATACAAGTTTCACAAACTAACCTAATAGATGACGTCATAGCCGCTATAAAAGAGTACGTAAACCCGAAGGTGAAGACGGGTATTATTATTAACCCCCCTTTGAGCATGTATGACATCATTCCTATAATACAAGATAACTTTAAAAGCTCTGCAATGAACCTCGTGTTATGTAAATCCGAACTCGAAAATGTAAAAGAGTACCTTAGGCAGCAAGACATAATTAGGCATTATCATGACGGAAAAAATAATCATCGCGGCATAAACGAATGTCACCTAGCCCTCTCGCATAAGTATTACTGGCCGAAAATGAGAGACCACATTACAAAGTATATTAATGAATGCACTACTTGCGGTCAGGCCAAATATGACCGAAGTCCCATCAAACAAAAGTTTAACATAGTGCCACCAGCCACTAAACCGTTTGAAATAATTCATATGGACCTCTTCACGGTCGAAAATGAGAAATACCTAACATTCATTGATGTATTTTCAAAATACGGACAAGCATACCTTATGAGAGATGGTACCGCAATTAGTATCTTACAGGGCCTATTACAGTTTTGCACTCACCATGGTTTTCCTGTAACTATAATAACGGACAACGGTACCGAGTATGCTAATCAGCTGTTCGCTGAATTCACTAGACTCCACAAAATTAATCACCATAAAACACTAGCTCACAGTCCTAACGATAACGGCAACATAGAAAGGTTCCACTCCACGTTACTTGGACACATAAGAATCCTACGTATTCAACATAAAAAAGAACCCGCAAACAATCTAATACCATATGCCTTACTCGGATATAACAGCTCAATCCATAGTTTCACTAAATGCAGACCATTTGACATAATAACCGGGCACTTTGATAGCCGAGACCCGTGGGACATTGATCTAAGTAGCCACCTATTGCAACAATACATATTAAACCATAGAGATCAAATGAAAACAGTATACCAAATCATAAATGAAACCTCTCTTAGTAATCGCACCTCTTTAATCGAAAACCGAAATAAGACCCGCGAGCAGGAGGAGGAGTATCAACCTAAACAACAGGTCTTCATAAAAAACCCATCAGCCCCGCGGCAAAAATTAGCCCCCAGATACACACAGGATGTAGTCTTAGCAGATTTACCTATCCACATTTATACGTCAAAGAAACGCGGCCCCGTAGCAAAATCACGACTTAAACGCGTACCTAAGACTGCTAAATTGTTGCAGGATGACGCTGCTACTGACGATATATGCAATACGGAGCCAGGAGATAAAACTTGAAAGTTTAGACTCTGGAATTGGATTACTACCCTTTAAACTTGGACCGCTCAGACTAATAACCCATTATCATACTTTCCTCCAATATGTCAACCTGGACGACATTGAAAATACTCTTTCCACCCTTCAAACTCAATTCCGTTACATTAAATTACACATGATGAATAACACATATTCTCTCTACGAGTATCAAATAGACTACCTTTCGGATAAATTAAGTAAAGTCACTGATCAGCTACGTACCCTAGAGCCTAGACGTTCAAAAAGAGGTCTTATAGACGGCCTAGGATCTGTCATAAAAAGCGTTACAGGTAACCTCGATTACTCGGATGCTGTTCGATATAATAATGCCATAAAGACGTTGAGAAATAACCAAAAGAAGACTATAGATGAATTTAACGAGCATATCAGCATCAGTAAAGAGTGGATGCTAACTCACACTAATATCATAAATAAAATTGTCGAAAACCAGAGTAAAATCAACACCACACTAAGTCTATTAATAAAACAGGCAGAAAGTAGCATAAATATGATCCAAGTCGCTAAGTTCAATCAGCTGTTGACTATCGTCAGCGAAAACATAGAGGACGTGTTATCGGAATTATATAGGATAGAGAATATTTTATCGTTCACCCGCGCGATGACTATTCATCATAGCATGTTAGGAATAGACATCTTGGGTAACGTAGTAGACAGGCTTAAGGAAATTTATGGTAATCACCACGTAATAGAGTTAGAATTACGTCAGTACTATGACATCATTAAAGCTGGGTATTATTACGACGACAAGAAAATAGTAATAGCATTTAGGTTTCCCATAGTCTCAGAAGATACCTATACACTTTACAAACTCTCCATAGTCCCGAACAAGAACAACCAAGTCCTCATACCTCCTTATCCTTTCATAGCAACCAATGGGAATACGTTCATGTACATGGAGGCAGAATGCCCGAAGCTAAATAATAATCGGTACCTCTGCGAACAAAAAACAAATCACTATATCCAAACTCAAGCTGACTGCGTGCAAACCTTCATTTCAAGCAAGACATTACAAAAATCCTGTAAACTAACGACCGTACATCTATCAAAACCGGCTGTAGAAGAATTAGATAGTAGACATTACGTTATATCATTCCCTCAATCTACCAGAGTTCAGATGAAATGTGGAAGCGACGATTACGACACACTGAGGGGAAGCTACCTTGCCACTATTCCATTGCACTGCTCGATACACACAAACGAAATAACCTTAATAAACACTAAGGACGAGATAAAAGGCCAACCTGTAAAAGTATTGAACATTCCCTACACTACTGAAACACAGGAGATAAGCTTACTACATGCAAATTTAACATCTATTAACTTGGATAGACTACACACTATTCAGGACAGAATAACTCTTCAGTCGCCGATTTCATCGTTTGAAACAACTGAAACGCTATATCATACTACTATACCGTTTTATGTTATACTGTGTATCGCAGCCATACTTACAATTGCGATGTTAACCAGAAGATATTTTCCTGGAAGAAACCTTTCCATAAAACCGAACCAAAACGACGCTGTACCCACAGGACCAGGAAATCATGAAAACGCAGTTCCTGTAACATCTGAAACGCATACGCAACGAGAAAACCTACCAGCAACATTTTCACTGAGCGTTTTAAAATAGTTGCTGAACTACAGGCGGAGGTGTTACGCAAGCGTAGTATATCCAAAGCGCTGACTAGGGACGGCCTCGATTAATTATAACAAACAAGTAAAATGCGCAATTAGCGACACGAGGCAAATGCGCTGAATGCACAAAATACCGCGGCACCATCGCGCCACCGCTACATGAGGTCGACCACTTCTATTCCGGCTTCGAAGGAAGGCATAACTTTAGATTTAGCTAGATATAGTTTTCATTTATTGTAAGTTCTTTTGCTTTTATTAAATCAGTTTTAGAATCTAAATTGGTTTTTTTTAAGTATCCCGGCCGCAGCCTTCGTAATTCATCAGATAAAGGTACCTATAATAACAAATGAATCCTGGTTTTGGAATTTTAACCTTAACTCCCACACATAAAGTTCAATTAGAGCTAGCATTTTTTTCTATAATAGTCTAGTATTGTGAAATCGACTTAATTCATACCACACAAACTAGATATTTGTTGTGAAATAGCATTAATTGGAAATATTGATTTGAACATTTGTAACGATTGGGTGTTGTTCATATTTATAAATTATCATTTTTTGATTAAGCCATGTTCTATTAATCATTCGTAATTATATCATATTTCACAATGACCGGTAATTCTATGCATTACTGGTCATCGTGAAATATAATTATTTATACTTAAAGTTCGATCAACAAACAAAAAAAAAATACTGGAATTATTTCTTGATCAAACGTTAGTTCAATAAAAAACTACAATTCTTTTTTTCAACTCAGTCAATAAAAATCATAGCAAAGTTGACTGATCGATTTAATATTAGATTGAACTGCGACCAGTGATCACAATGAGGCTTTAGTCCTCCTATTACAGGACTGTGTGGACAGTAATTGCTCTTTCGGAGCGCGCTGATTTAAGAGTAGGGCAGTCGGATTATAGGAATATTACAGTTTTTTGTTTTCTCATGGAAGTATGGAAGCTATTATTATAGATACAGTACACCTTACAGCACCAGGTAGAGAGCTGTTAATTACAAGACTCCGCTAATTTATATAATTGTATTAAACGTTCTGAAATTTAAAAGTTTGATGTTCCTTCTTGAAGTAGTTGGCTAGCACCGACCTCATCTGTTGAAATTACAATGAAAAATTATTTATCTTACTTCCAAAAAGTCAATACCATTTGTTATGCATTAATATAACATAAGTATCATTATTTTGGAAAAAAATATGATACATTAACACTAATATTTGCTCTTCTAATCTAAAACAAAGTCGTTTAAAATAATTAGTTTACTTTGTATTACTGAGAGTGGTTTATTATTCAAAAGATGTAATCTGAAAGTTGTCCTAGCAACTAATTCTTCATTCTCCATAGAAAAGCCACAACCAGTGAGCTTTTAATTCCGTTCGACCGACATTGGAATCGAAATCGAATCTTGAAATCGACGCTAGCATCAAATTCAGGATCAGGCTTGGCACGTGCTGAACACTACTCTTGACTTTATTGTGACAACTGTGTATTTCGCCAAATAAAATAATAACAATATTGAAAATATAATTTAATATAATAATTCTGGACAGTGCACACAGCATCGTCTAGCCTCAAACTAAGCAGAGCTTGTGTTATGGGTATTAGATGACTGATATACTTAATGCAATATATTACATATGTTTGATGATAGATGTTTTAATTACACATAGCAAATACCCAGAACACCCGGAGCAAATATTTGTAGATCGTACAAACATTTGTCCCAAGGCAGGAATCGAATGTAACATTGAAATTGGCTTTAGATAATAATTAATATTAGTTTGAAGAGTAAGGTACAGACGGGCGTTGTGTGGTGGTGGTGGCGCTTGGTGGGCTACCGCCCGCCGGTGGTTGTCGGGCTCTTGTATATAAATTAGCATTATTGGGTAGGATTTGAGGCAAACTTCTTATATACTTGTCCTAAAATACCTAAGTACAGAACCGCAGACGTGACTCAAGGGAAGCGGGATTAAATCAACCCTAATTCGTAAATTTTCAAAGAATTTTTTTTTTGCAAAAATTGTTCTTGAGGCAATCTGTAATATTTAAATTATTAAATTGAATGTTTAAGTAATGAAAAATATAACAAGCCAGATTATTTAGTCGGGGGTCCAGGTGCCTAACAAAAACTTTGGACACGCTGATACTGGAAATTATTTAAAAAAGCATCCGATTGCCTTAAGAAAAAAAAAAACTCTTCTTTGTAAAATGTAAGGATTTGAACAAGTTTTCAGCTTGCCTCAAATACCTAGACAAAAATGCCTAATATCTCTCGGACTATATACTGAGGATAACTTTGATATCGCGATGTAGAATACTTCAGTTAGCTCAAGTTGGTGAGATAGATTGCGCTATAGTTATAATGAGAACTTAACTCACTCAGAAAATATATCTAAACAAAGATTTTTGTAGAACTATCTTTTGTTGAGCTTTGCAGTTTTTTTATCGATTTAAATAATTTTATAATGATATATACATACAGGGGGATGGGACATCGAACCACAACTTGATACCATGAGCTCAGTACATGATACAGTAACCTCCAACAAAAAAAAAAATCTTCGGATTTTTCTTAATTTATACGTTTTTCAGATGTTTCTTTCTACTTCCAACTGTAAAAAACATTATTGCTGTCAAAAGCCATAAACGCTTTAATTGAGAAGTAAATAATTCACTTCTTTCGTTAAAAATCTCAACAGATGAGTTGAGAATAATGTTTTTTTTCCGCTTAAAGAAAAACATTGCGACGAGAAATTTAAAATCTGGAGGATCCAGAATTAAGACTGTACCTACTGAACTCATGTCCCTTCCACCCAGTATATTTTCTATTTTAATAATATTTTCGTTTACAGCACTTGCCCCGGTTATTATATTATGCATAATTAACTTGTATTACTTTGGTTTCACCAGTTATGTATGACATTTCAGTGACAATAATGATATAGTATCTAGTATATACATGATATAGTATATAGTAAATAAATTCAATTGATATCTTAAATACCTATCGTTGCCGTCAGGATTGTTCACGAATGAAAAGCGTGATATCTTTTGTAGACGTTTGTTTGGATTCCTATGAAGAGATATATAAAAGAAAGAGCAATGACCACTGTTCCTACCTATTTCTATACCAAAAACCAATTCCTTTAGTTTCTTCATGTTTCACTGGATACAATTAAATGTGTTACCATCTATTTTAAGGTAATGGCTTTAATGCTCATATCGAATTACTTTGCAAAAATATATTTTCTTTAGTATTGTTCAACGAGTCGTTGAACTCTTTTAGTTCTGAGTAGACAGGTGCACTCAAGTCTGTGTGAAGACCTGTTCAGACACTAACCTGCATGGTCCCCGTATGAATGATCGAACCAAGATAATGTCTGGACTTTAAAAGGGATTTTTGCCACTTTGTTTCTTAACATGTTTCTTTTCCGAGTCAGAAAAATCGGCCTCATTATAAAGCCCATTTACACAAATATCATTTATCATGGACACTTTGTCAGAAGCCCAAAAGTTTGACAACTAGTTTAACCAAAGGGTATCTGGGTTGTAAAGGTCAGACAGGCTGTCACGCCGTGTGAAATACTGGTATTTAACTGGATCCAGTTAGGCTGGAAGACGACCTCGACATATTTCGGAAAAGGCTGCTTACGATAGTGGTTCACAGACAGTGATGTCTGAGGTATATTTTTAGGCTTTAGAGTAGTATTTGCGTAAGTGCTGTGCGTGGTGCATGGGGTGTTGGACAACAGTATCCTGTCTCTAATTTCGAGCAGGCTGGACTGTACCTATCTGAATCGTTGCTGCGCCATTTTCCATAAAGTGGCGCTGCTGCGGTGAACTTTCGAATATTGCTGCCGCTGTGTATATTGTACAAGACTTTGTTAAGGGTGTACATAAAATTATCTCAATTACTAACATAGGCTAAGTTTTTTACCAACAAATGAGTCATGGTAACTTGAATAAATAAAATTGATTGATTTAAATAATATAAACCTCTTCAGAAAGTAGTGTCTAAGCAATATAGTATAAGTTCTGGAAACTTGTAAATTTGTACGCAGTTACCCCGAATTCTACACTAAAAGATCAGACATACAAACAAACATTTTACTCAGACACAAAAACAGACTAAACATACCAACATCACGACTAAAAATGCATTCCTCAAGTCCTTATGTTATGTCAATAAAATTATATAATAAGCTACCGGAACAAATTAGAGATATAAGTAAATATAATATTTTTATTAATAAATTAAAATTATTTCTATTGAGCAAAAATTACTATAATATAAATGAATACTTAAATGACAAACTATGATAACAATAAAATACCTAAATATTAATAATTACTAATGATAACTAATTGATTATTTTATTGTTTTGATATGATTATTTTTATTTTTTGTCTAATAATGACTAATTGATTTTATTTGATTTTTTATTTTTATTTGCAATATACATTAATAATTTACGTTAATTACTGACCAGAATTTAACTATAGATAGTTGTTAAAGAGAAATTTAAATGAATATATATAAATTAAAATAGGAAATTGATCTCAGTAACATTAAGTGTTAGCATAGCATATAGATCATTTCATTTCAAATCACAATTAATTGTAATGTAATGTTATGTTCAATTTGTTAAAATTTAAGATGTTACGATATTGCTGTGCCCTAACAGGGTCCATAACTGTACTTTAGCTTTAAGCCTTATGTAACACCTATTATACACATTATGGTATGCAAATAAATAAATATGAAATATGAAATATGAAATAATATATAGAAAACGCTGGAATAGGCACCATTAGAAAGAACATACAATCTATACTATCATGGCATTATCTAGAGATTTTTCAAACATTACTTGGGTCGGCGTAAAATATTCCTCTGCCACGATTTAATTCACTCCCTTTTTATAAAACTTTCACGCCACATTATAGTCTGCTTAGACTAATACCTAAGATTGAAGAACTAGCTGATGGGTAAGTCACAGTCTAATCCACTAGGTAACACCTTAACTTCCAGAAAACGAGACACAATAGAAAATGTATTGTTGGTGTACCTTGGCGTTTAACGAGTAAAGCAATAAATTAAGTTTCCAGAACCTCTATACAGGTAAAGGTTGTTCCGGAAAGTCACGAGAAACAGTTGGTACAGTTATAAATTATCTTTAACAGGATTTAGTACCAAACATTAAGAAGATGCCATTTGTCCAAGCACTTATTACGCGTAATCATCGTCTGCCTAATCTTTTCCCAACTATGTTGGGGTTGGTTTCCAGTCTAACCGGATGTACCAGTATTTTACATGGAGCGACTGCCTACCTTACCTCCACAACCCAGTAACTAAGCAACACGATACCCCTTGGTAAGACTGGTTGTCAGACTTTCGAGTTTCTGACTACCCGTAACGACTGTCAAATATCTACAAATGACAACGTAGACCAACGGCTTAACGTGCTGTCCGAGGCACGGAGGAGTTTCGATATGTTACGAACGGTCACCCATCTACAGACTGACCTCGGCAAGCGTAGCTTAACCTTCGATCAACCCGTGTGGCTATTTTTATTTAGCCACGAGCTCCTCACTTATAACGCGTAATATCATATTATAATAAATGCGGAAACATAAATCATATCAAGCCACGGTTATCTTTATGCCACTTTTATGTTAAAGTGAGAATTTTATTGCTAAATTTAATATAATAGCATCCTTAATATTACAACGACATATCTACGTTTTATCGTTTTTGTCAGAAAGGATACATTAGACTTGACGATTTCCGGAAATGAATCGTCTTATTTGAAATTATTCTCTGTACATGCATTTCTAAAAGTGGAAATACCTAAATTTAAATAAATAATTACCTGTATTATCTTGCCTGTATGACTAGATCTATGAATGTAAACGAATCAAAAGGAGTATGTAAGGATCGAAGTAGGTGGCGTTCTGTAGTTTCCCCTACCCCTATAGAAAAAATGGCGTGAGTTTATGTATGTATGAGTATGTATGTCTTATCTTCTGTGGACACTACAGATTTTATAACATACGCACTTGCTACGATTTTCGTAGCAACCAAAGCTACAACTGCTACGCCGTAGCAATGCTACGAAACGGTACGCCATATAGTGTTCTGTGTTTCAAAGCTGACAGGCAGTGTGCCTATTGCCAAGGTCGTACAGATTGTTAGACACACTTTCCCAATACTTATACAAAACTAAAAATAACGAACGCTAAAGGCTCACACGAGAGACATTTTCGGTATGACACCGCCGCTCTCACCACATAAACTTAGAAATGTATGGTTTGTGGTTTTTGCCACAACGTGCATATTTTAATGATAAAGAACGCTACGCATGCTCAGCGCCCGAATATGAACCCAGTCGCACGCGCATCTCGATCAGGCAGTATACACGCCACGTCACCTCTTAGGAATAAATAAATAATCTTAGACAATCTACACATCATCATTTAGCCCCTAACTAAGCATGGGTACTAGATGACTGATATACTTAATACAATACATTATTCGTGTAGATATTTTTTATTGTACATAGCGAATACCCAGAACACTCGGAACAAAACTTTGTAGATCGTACAAACATTTGCACCAAGGCGGGAATCGAATCCGCAACCTCCTGCGTCACAGCAGACCTTCGCCCGCCTCACCACATTTGTTCGTCAAATAGAGATAAGTTATAACGTGATTAGCATGCTATTAAATTCGTGGCACATAACCGCGTGCCACTTAGTGTTACATAATAGCGAATAAAGGTCAATTAGTTCAAGTCCAAGTTTAGGTTTATAAAGTAGCCTAGTATTAACCTTTAGAAGTTATAACTAAATACAGTTAGGTTGTTAGTTATTGATTTCGGTGAACTACTTTGATAGAGGTTTTACTCTCATGTTAAGTTTCTAAGGGCTTCTTTATACTTCTGAAGAATTAAAGGATTTTACAAAAGATAATGACAGGAAAGGATGCCCTATATGGAAGTAAACTGACCTTATTGGTGATGATCTTCAAAAACGTCAGGTGCTTAGTACTCGCAACCGGCGTGCGTTCATTACCAGATGTATGAACGTGAACGAAGTAAAAGGAGTTTGTAAGGATCTTAGCGGGTGGGGCGTTCTGTAGTTTCTGCCTACCCCATTGGAAAAAAGCGTGAGTTTATGTATGTATGATGACAGGGAAATACAAAACATATTCATGACGTGTGTACGTCATGAATATGTTTTCATTTAGTAACACCGTTTTGAATGTGTTTTCGAGTGGATGTTTCATGATGCCGCAAGTGAATTTCTAAATTGAATGTGTGTATAAACGTTTATTTAACCATTTTTTATTTAAACATTTAGGAAAACTTTTAATAATATTAATTTTACTACTGACCGTTTTTGTATAAATAGAGGTTTTTTGTGGGAATGAAAGAGATAAAAGCTTAAAATGGACGTGTTCAAAACTTTAACGCGGTCCCAAATGCACACATGTATGTACTTTATGTCTATTTTGTTCTCTTTTTAGTATTTTCGTTGGAAAAAATCTTATAAGATTACACTCAAGTTCCACAAAACTATTTTTTCTTTTAGCTATGTTTCACGTGACATCATTCATTTAAATTCATTCATCATTTCATTTAAAAAGCATAATTAAAACAACTTTAAATGTCGTAATTCTTGTAATTTCGATTTTGAAGTCTTTGCCTTTTGCCTTTGATTGTATCAAAGGCAAAGACTTCAAAATCGAAATTAAACATGAATTCTTGAGAAACGTCAATTGCAACTTTGAGCAAAGACATATTTCGTAGAATTTAATCATCCAACCTAGCCTTTTCCCAACTATGTTGGGGTCTGCTTCCAGTCTAACCGGATGCAGCTGAATACCAGTATTTTGCATAGAGCGACTGCCTATCTGACCTCCACAACCCAGTTAGTTGGCAACACGGTACCCTTTGGTAAGACTGGTTGACAGACGCGGGCATCTGACTAACCGTAACGACTATCAAAGATCTAGAAATGACAACCGGGACCAACGGCTTAACGTGCTTTCCGAGTCACGGAGGAGTCTTGATATGTTGCGAACGGTCAGCCATCCTCAGAATGACCTCGGCAAGCGTAGCTTAACACGTTGAACGCCAAATGACCGACAAAAAATACATTTTCTATTGTGTCTCGTTACGGTGTTAACTTTCGATCAACCCGTGCGGTTATTTTTTATATAGCCACGAGCGATGTCATAAAAGTATGTACATATTATATGTAGTTTTTCTTCAATACACTATTATTAGATCTTGTGTAAATTTAACGTGTTTACGCTCGTGACTGTACAAAATCATAAATAATTTCCATAACTGTTTCTTTTAGTTTTATAACGAATAACTCGAACCCATAACTCCATCCCAGTGCCAAAGGGTTTTCGTTCAAATATTTATTGCGACGGTTTTTATTTGATATATTTTTTCTTTTTAAACGTAGACGCTGCCAACGACAAGCATGAAATGACTTTTATGCATACCGAAATACGGCTGGATTTACAATGATTTATTGGAGCTCGTGAAAAGCAATAACTTTATCGTATGCGCCGATGCTGGAGTTTTTTAACGTAACATCATGCCTGTAATCCCCGAAAAGTTAGGCAGAGGCGTACCTATTGTACACCTACATTTCGTCGTTTTAAGTCCCATGTTATAGATAGGGGCGAGCTTATTGCCATCAACCGGGCGCAAATCTAGACTCCGCGCCGGGTTGCTACCGAGAAATTTCAGATGGAAAAACCCATTAAGTTTTTGCGCGACCCGGGAATGCAACCTCGTGCTCAGCATTGTTTTTTTTTGTTTAAATACGCCAAATTGAATCATACGAAAACATGAGTTTGGACACACCTCATTGACCACTGCACTGTCAAGCATACTTTTACCCGCATTGCGCACTCGTGACGCATAGAAATTGGCAGTATTTAATGGACAGAAGTTATGCGCTCAACGCACTTTCCGCACCACGACCTTTGAAGCTATCTTAACTATTCCAGTCTTTATAAAGACAACTAAATAAAGCTTTCCTTTTTTACATATTACTGTTCGTGTACCCTTGAACTTGAGAAATTTCCTAAAATATCTTTGATAAGATCTCTTGACTGTCTAAGAGAGAGAATTTATGGGTAATTTAGAAGCGGATTATTCGGAGCCAAATAATATAATTTAGAGTTAGAAGGAAACGTTTTCCGCTTACGACGGACAACGAGAATAACGCAATCATCATGTTGATTGTCACAGATAAAAATATTATTCCTGATCATGAATAATAATACCAATCTATTACTGCCCCACTGCAGGGCAAAGGCCTCTTCTCATATAGAGAAGGCACGAGCATTAATCACCACTCTTGCTCAAGACGGATTGGCAATTACAGACTTATATTAATTATATATAAGTCCAGGTTTCCTCACGATGTTTTCCTTTACCGATGCCAGTGATGTCCAAGATAAACTTAGAAAGTACATATGAATTGAAAAAGTCACATTGGTACTTACCCAGGTTTGAACAAAGAACCTCGTGCACAAGAGGCGAGGCCTAAAGCACTGGGCCATCATGACACCATGGGCCACATGATCAAGAATATAATTTAAAAAATCATGATCAAGTAATTTTAAATTATATTATTCTTTGAAACCTCCGCTCAATGTTTTGACTTTTAACTTGCCTTGTTAGTTTGTATAAGTGGGTTAACCATGTTATCCCAATTTAGCTGAAATTTGAACTAGGTACGTAGGTAGGTTGCTAAATGCTGCATGAATATTCATAAGTTTGTGGTATTATGAAACAAACACTTTATATTTAGAAGAAATTAGGGAACCATTGGCTGACAAGCGAGTCGCACGTGACATAAAAGTTTCTATCTATTTCCGAAGCATTTGGAATTTTTGAAGTTTGCTACTTATTAATAAATGTTAATATAGCTAGTTCCAATAAATTTGATCAAATTTTTGTAGGCAAATGGACGAATGTTCGTCTAACTGATTCAATTATGAACGTTTGAACGCACGAGAAGTTTTAACTTTTAAAATTCTCTATCAACTGACAGTTAAATAACAGATAATATCTTTTTTATAAAAAATAGCCATGGAGTATACAATATTGATCGGAGTAAAATTATACTGCCAGGATTTTTTTCTATTTTCATTTGTTATTTAAGTGGCCTGATTTTGCGCCTGATTGCTCATGGTGGCATTCCATCTGCTCGCTATTACTAAGGCCTTTATTTCTCTACGTATCTAACATTTATGAATACCTCTGATACTCTCTAATACATTATGTGGGAAGTATATAATATGAATTTTGGGGCAACATTGTAACAGGTGTTCTTTCTAACTTGAAATAGGGGTCACCGAAACGTTACGAATCTTGGGACCCATTTGAGCAGACTTATTGAAACTTGTGGCCAAATGGTCAGGGGTGATATTGTAATTTAGTCTAAAGCTAGGGATATACCGAGCGCAAACTTTTAAACCCTCGGAAACTAATAACTATTAAGAATAAGTAGTGTCTACGTTTTCGTAGAAAATAAGCATGATTTTATGGGATAAAACAAGAAAACTGCAAAAAAGGAGCCTACCATTTGCAGAATACTCATTAAATTAATAAAATAGGAAATTTGTATCTTATTTTAAGGCGGATTTAAATAACTAAACCAAATAGTGAACCATTTTTCCAAAACATTTATTTTGTTTCATAACGTCATATACGGGTTGGTAATAATATCGTTCATTAGTCTTCAAGAGAAGATCAGATGTCTAGTTCTGATGCGTAAATAATACTATACATATAATATATTTATAGTTTAAAAACTATAAATATAAAACCGACATAAAATAATGCCACTGTTCAAAACACAACCGTTACACATCTATTTAGACAAAAGGATAGATTTTCTGTTCTACTGGAAAACAGTTTTATTCACCTATTACGTTAAGCTAAGGCTGATGTAGGGCGAGCCTATTACTTTTAATAAATAATAATAATAATAAATAATGCTGGACAATCCACACAGCATCATCTAGCCCCAAGTTAAGCAGAGCTTGTGTTATGGGTGCTAGATGACTGATATACTTAATACAATACATTACATATATAGATATTTGTTTATTATACATAGAAAATACCCAGAACACCCGGAACAAATATTTGTAGATCGTACAAACATTTGTCCCAAGGCGGGAATCGAACCCGCAACCTCCTGCGTCGCAAGCGGACCTTCGCCCGCCGCGCCACATGGGTCGTCATCAACTTTTAACTGGCTGCTACTGAAAAATTTCATTTGGAAACTCCTCAGGTTGAATCCAAGACCTCTTACTTAGCAGTCAACGACTAGATCAGTCTGCGCGGGTCTAACATAAATAAGCGAATATTAGCAAGTAGGGAAAAAAAATCTAGGGCCTCAGATTATGTTTTGAACCAGCTTATCTTATTCAAGGACAATGTTAAGAGGTTTGCCATATCATATTACAGTATAGTTTACGCATCAGAACCAGACATCTAATCTTCTCCTGAAGAGTAATGAATGATATTATTACTACCCTGTATATGACGTTATGTCGCACGTACCCTTTGTAATTAGAAATATGAAATTAATTCCTAAGTCTGGTGCCTATAATCCTGTATTGATAATATTCGAAAGCACCAAAAACCTTTTATTTGACCTTGGAATTCAGTATTTGACTACACCCGGCACTAATTTTATTTTTCAAACATGCTTTACCTACCATGCATTAAAAACAGCTTTCATTAAACATACTAAGGACAAATTTTACCGATGAAACTGTGCGCGATTAGCTCAAATAAACCAAATTCAAGACCTTTTTTTTTGGTATGTTCATCCCGCAGTTTATCCTTCAGTAGTGCTGCTTCTGTCTAGCAGCGATTTCAAAACGTTTGAAACTTCAAAACAAAGCTTGCTATTGTTTACCGATGCTTATCTTTTTTTAGACTGGTTCCTAAAAATCTGAAAAAAGTCCGCAATTATTTTAAGTCAGCGTTTACGAAGCGGTTGACGTTATTATTTAACCATTGTCTGCCTAACCTTTTTCTAACTATGTCGAAGTTTGATTCTAGTCTAACCAGATGCAGTTGAAATCTATTTTATAATGAAGGACAAAAGCTTCCGAAAAAGTATTCGTACCCAGTTACTGGGTACCATTTGCATTTTTGCCACCCAAAATGATAAATAAGAATATCTATATAACATGGTGTTCAGGAAAAGCTGAAGACAGGGCGCTATGTCACTCATTAGGAGAGGGCTATGTCCAGCAGTGGACTAGTATAGCCTGATGATGATGATGATTGTGTTCAGGAAAACGAAAATGTAGAGCTCAATGACAATTTTATAATCTCAAAATCGCACGCAATACGGGGAAACATTACACGTCTTCCATCCACTTGACGCACCATTTAACTCATCACAAGCCTCATTAATTAATAAATTAATGTTCATAATTAAGACCTTGTCTCAAGGCGAAAGCGCTGGGTAGATCGCGCCATTTAAATTTTATTGCGTTTTTTGCCATTTGTAGCTCAGTATTAGGTCGTAGGTACATAGAGAGGTTATTCCCGACCGCAACAAAAATGTATTTACAGAAGTATTATCATTAAAATCATCAATACAACTCTGTAAGCTACAATCGGTCTATTTTTTGTAACATTTTTCGGCTATTATTTATATAAATGTATGTTTTTTCAATACTAAAACATGTTAAAGTAATTGAAACACGACCATTCGTAATTCAAACATTCAAATTCGACGGCACGGTTGGCGCAATGGCTGATCGGCTGCTGCGCCGCGTGTCTAGGGTTCGATTTCCAAACGGAACAAATATTTGTATGGCCTACAGCTAGTTGTCCCTCTGGCTGTTCGTGTACCGTAAAACGGGGTGAATCGAAAAGCCAGGGTGAATAGAAACAAAACTTTAAACGAGATTTATTTATTGATTCATCATTATTAATTACTTACAAGGTGTTGAAATTAACCATTTCAATTCCTTAAAAAAAATAAGAGTCCTTATAGTAATAAACAATGTCTTACTAACGCGAAAATGCCCTTCAAAGTTTTGTAAAACGGGGTGAATCGAAAAGATTCACCCCGTTTTACTGTAAGTGACTTTAAGTGTTTGTAAACGCACCCACGACATTCCTAATGTGGGGCAAAATATTAAATAAATAAAAAAAGCAGAAGCGGCCAAGTGCGAGTCGGGCTTGCCCATGAAGGGTTCCCAGCAAGTAACATAATATTAAAGCAATTTTCCAAAAGATATTAGAAACCTCAGTATCATTTTTAAAGACCTATCCATATATACCTCACATTTATGGGTTTGATGAAAAAAAAAATGAGTTTCAGTATCAAGTATGGGGAACCCCCAATATTTATTGTTTTTTTTTTCTATTTTTGTGTGAATATCTTAATGCGGTTCACATAATACATCTACGTATACTTACCAAGTTTCAACAGTATAGTTCTTATAGTTTCGGAAAAAAAGTGGCTGTGACATACGGACGGACAGACAGACATGACGAATCCATAAGGGTTCCGTTTTTTGCCATTTGGCTACGGAACCCTAAAAAGATATTTTAATTTGGATGTTGATTACCAAATCAGGCTGTTACATGGTCCCTCTAAGTTTGTTTCGGTATTACTTGTCAGAATTGTCACATAGGGAAGCATCGACCCTAATCGAATAATAATTTATTTATTTTATTTTATGACGTCAATGATTAATAATATTTATTTCTGTGAATAGATTTTTATAAACACTTTGACTCGTCAACATTTTTTTTTAATTAGCTCAGTTTCTTGTGATATTCAAACCTATTTAAAGAAATAAATATTCATTTTTATTTGACGTTGAGAGGGTGTATGAAAGATGAGGAACAAAAGGTATATGTACGTGGAAACGGATGACCCGATGTATGAACGTAAACAAAGCAAAAGGAGTATGTAAGGATCGTAGTAGGTGGCGTTCTGTAGTTTCTGCTTACACCCACGGGAAAATAAACACATACATAAACTCACGCTGAGTGTATGTACATATGTATGTAAATATTAATTTCATTTCATCATATATTCTGTAACACAATGAAGATCAAAAGCAAAATACTTGACCTACATACGTTTCATATTGCCATCACAAACGCTGCTAGCCAATAAAAAGATAGCAAACATTTTTTGATTAGTTTCAGCATTCATATACCATGTCCGTCGTTTTTGAAGACCAGACCTTGGAATAAAGTTACAGTTTCAGGCTTAAAGAAATAACTTGGATGGGTAGTTGTCCAACAGTCTACGAATTGCATTAATCCGTGAAGTTGTAGAATAGAATGGAACACTCTTTATTGCACAACACAAAACGTACAAATAATAACTTTAAGAGTTACAATGGGCGGCTTTATCGTTTCACACAACCGATTTGGCGCGGCGGGCGAAGGTCCGTCGCGGATCCTAGAAGGACATACACTGACCTAATTGGTGATGCTCTTCAAAAAGGTCAGATGCGTAGTACTCGACACCGGCGTGCATGTATGACCAGATGTATGAACGTAAACTAGGCAAAAGAAGTCTGAAAGGATCGTAGTGGGTGGCGTTCTGTAGTTTTTGTAGTTTATATATGTATGTATATTCTTAAGATTATTGAATACAATCCTGGCCTAACCATTTATGTAATGTAAAATGTAATCACGATTCGTCAGTCAACTGTTTGTTTTAAGGTACTTACATAAAGACAATTTTAGTCTAAATACCCAAGATTAGTACAATTTTATGATCCAAAACATTACTAAGCTAATAAAATTAAACGTTGAACGCACGAAAGCCAGACAATTAAACAAACATTTGAGCTTATATGTCATAGTGGCCCAGTGGTTTAGGCCTCGCCTCTTGTGCACGAGATTATGGGTTCAAATCTGGACAAGTACCAATGTGACTTTTTCAATTCATATGTACTTTCTAAGTTTATCTTGCATATCACTGACATCGGTGAAGGAAAACATCGTGAGGAAACCTGGACTTATAATTAATATAAGTCTGAAATCGTCAACCCGTCTTGAGTAAGCGTGGTGATTAATGCTCGTGGCTTCTCTGTATGAGAAGAGGCCTTTGCCCTGCAGTGGAACAGTAACAGGCTGGTATTATTATTATTTATTATTAAGCTTATTTATAAACATTTTAGTTGAGAGTAAAATAAGTGTAAGTTTTACCATGTCACGATTTTGGCATACATACATCTTCTTCAGTCCTTAGCCACTGAATGGATAGGTTCAGAGGGTGAGCTACATATAATGAGCGAAAACGTACACATGGGAACGCTTCTCGTACGTTGCGAGTACAGGCGCGCTCGCAATTAACGTTCGTTATATGATATAAGAAGGGTAGAATTGTAGATCTTTGGCTACGGGTAAGCTTGAAAGTCTGATAACCAGTCTTACCAAGGGGTATCGTGTTGCCCAGTCACTGGGTTGTGGAGGTCAGATAGGCAGTCGCTCCTTGTTAAATACTGGTATTAAGCTGTTTAAGGTTAGAATGGAAGCCGACCTCAACATAGTTGGTAAAAGGCTAGGCAGAATAATTATATAATATGAAATATTTAATTCTATAAATTGGTTATAAAAACACATTACATATCGATGCTTTTTCGACGTTTAAAGTGTTTTTAACTATTATTAAAACTAGGTAATGTCACTCTTCCGTATATGACTGCTCTGAGAAGAAGCACTATACTCACAGTCTCTTTTAAAGTCTAGACTATTATATTGGTCTTTTTCATTACATGAGGATCAAGACGAGATGCTTGAGTCATCTCAGGCATCCTCTGTTGAAAAAAATGTCGAGTCAGCGCACGCATTTGTCAGTAATCGTGTTACGCAACTCTGATCTTAAGGAGCACAACTTATCATTTGAGACAGTTTCAGATCTTCGTTCGTACACGTCTATGTGTGCATATGTTTCCGCGTATTGTGTGGACCCGGCCTTCTGTACTTATTTAGCTGCGCTTTCATCCTTCAGCTTTTATGATGGAGAAAGTAATTACTCAACTTCCTTCGCTTTGAAGGTTGGGAAATTGTTGTTGTACATCGGTCGAGACACAGGCGACAGTTTTAGCGGTAAACGGAATTGACTCGATACGGTGGTCTATTTATGAGACATCTGGGGCGAGCTTTAACATGCAATGGACGGTGATTGTGATTTTATAAGGTAACCAAAGAGGAAATAATTTGTTTATCAAGTACGTGAATGATATTCTTATGGAGAAATAAAGTAAAGTTAAATCTGGAAAAGAGAGCGTGTAAGAGCAAAATTCATAAATATTCTTAAAACAAAACACATTTTGATCACGCCATCTACCCAAAACATAAAAACGCAGTATACACAAAACACGCCAAAATATTTGAAACACAGTGTTCTAAACTTAGAATGTAGATTTAAAATCAACCAAAGTGAAAATAATCTTGATTCTATCGATTACATATACCAGAGTAACAACAGCCAATAAGCTCATTCTTTAAAAATCACATCGCTTTGAGACTGTACATCCGAAAAAGAAAAGAAAGAATCGAGCATCGAAATCGTCACTCGTAAATCGTCTAGCCACTATGCTATAACTAGATAGCGAGATAATCCTGGCTTACAACGTGATTTTTACAAAAAGCGTTAAAGCCGACAAAGCGGGTCGCTAGTCGATATACATATACAACCATACCCAGTAACGAATGTAACATGTTCAATCCTAAAAATATGTATAACTAGCTTTTTCCCGTGGTTTGGTTTAAAAAAATAGCACTATGATACTTTACGACAGTGAAGCATTCCGTACCTACAAGAATCACCTCCTACAAACAAACAAACAAAGAATTATTTATCTCTTTACTTTAGGGGATCCTGAATTCGTAACAACAGCTAGTAATCTTTGTGTTTTTACGGATCGTCAGTAACCCGAAAGTCTGCCAACCAGCCTTAACAAGAAGAATCGTGTTACACAGTTACTGGGTTATGGAAGATCTAGATAAGCGCTCGCTCCATGTAAGATTATAAGCCGGTATTGTTAGAAAAGGCAGGTGATGATAATATTAGTTTAGTTGTTTAGATGACAGACAGATGGATGGATTGTGTGAAAGTTGATGTGGCTAAGAAGGAGGTGACTTCTGAGATGACGGGAAATAGAGATGTATGGAAGAAGAAGACATGCTGCGCCGACCCCAAATGAAAATGGGATAAGGGCAAGAGGATGATGATGTTTAGATGAGAGACTTTTGATAACAATAGTTATATGACGGCGCGCTGATTATCGAATTAAGATTTTAATCAATAATTAATCATAACATGATTTGTTAATATTGTTTTAGTTGATTCTAAAATAAAAAAAAATATTAAAAGATATTAAATAAGAGCGGGTAACCCCAAATAGGGTAGTTGGTGTCCTCACGAGTAATGGCGGTCGTCATTCTGTTGACAGCTGCCGCACGAGGTGCACATCTACTAACCTATTGGCTCGTAATCTATTTTCATCTTGTTTATTGCGTGTGATTTTGTGTTCAATTGTTAATCAATCAAATAAAAGAACGTTCAAAACCAAATCACAATCAAATTCATTTATTCAAATTAGGCTGAGAATCAGCACTTTTTGAACGACACGAGAAGAAGTGGCGGAACAAACTCCCCAGCAACAAATATGCTGTTATTTTTAAATTCCTGCCGATATAAGGCCCATGATTTACGGTGACAGCCAAGACCGCTATGAGGCCCTGTCTGAAGCTCTTGCATATATATTATATTTCTGGATAAGAAGAGAAGGAAGAATTTAGAGCGTATTGATTATGACTTTGGTAAAGAAATCATCGTTATGATGACCGTCATGTCGTTTCCTTCTGGTGTTGCTACACGTAAATTAACTTGTTACTAGATAAGATAAGATACCAGCCTGTTACTGTCCCACTGCAAAGGCATCTTCTCACACAGAGAAGGCATGAACATTAATCACCACGCTTGCTCAAGACGGGTTGGCGATTTTAAACTTATATTCATTATAAGTCCAGGTTTCCTCGTTATGTTTTCCTTCACCGATGTCAGTGATGTCCAAGATAAACATAGAAAAAACATGAATTGAAAAAAGACACATTGGTACCTACTTGCCCAGGTTTGAACCCATAACCACGATGAGCACAAGAAGCAAGGCCTAACCCACTGGGCCAACATGATATGCAACTAGTTGAACAATAATATATCCAACAGATTACTACACAGTAGGTATTGCAAAACATGCTTTCGATCACAAGTCCAAGATAACATGATACGTTGCTCGTTTTGTTGGTAAGCCAGAGATGATTTAAGAAAGCGTAAATATCGTGACACTACTGTTGGAGTAATGGAACAGGAATTTCTTCCCGATAAAGGTTGGTTTGGTGCTAAAGATTCGCTAAGTGATATCTGAAAACGATTTCCCACAAAGTAGGTGTAAATTTATCTTTGTATACTAATTTATTTACCAGAAATAATAATAGTAAAATGTACATGTATAATAAGAGAAGGAAGGAATCATAGGGCATCAAAAAGTTGATCCGCATCGCTGTCAACGGAAGGCTGTTGAATGACAATGCAAATTCTTTAACTAGTAAGTCATAAGAATTGATCGAAGTAACGTTTAAAAAAAGAAAAGAATAAAAACATATATGTGTGACGTACGTACCACTGGAACTAAGACGCAGTTTTCCAGGGTGTGAAAGTTTTATTTTCTCACAAACATGGGAGGAAAAGCCATTTCACGACTCAGGCCGTTCGAATCTGGAGCAACTGGCGATGATTCTTAGTACTGGAGAGATGATTTACAGATTTTGATTCGGTATTTGAACCAAATTCCAAATTCAAAATGTGCACCTATTCGTTTAAAGGGTATACGTTTTGTTACTACAAATATTTATGTTTATAGAATTGGGATTATTTGGCCCGAAATTTAAGCGCGAATTTACGATAAGGTGTCTACGTAATATTCAATACCATCGTTTTACAAATTACATTTTAGAGTCGTCGTTATTCGAGATATAAATAGAATAATAATACTATATATGTACGAGCAAACCCGTATATATCAAATATCTTAGTTTATTGATATACACGTTTATGAGATAAGTTAAATTAGTATCACCCATAGGTATGAATATAATCTAAAAAAATGTTAACAAAAATTTGAAACGAGGAATTTCAAGTTTAGAATCGTTTGAATAGATGTTACGTTTACTTCGTCTACTATATTCTACTAAGTTTACTTCATTCGTGCACACTGTGGTCGCATAGCGTTCGTTTGATCTACTATCAAAAGGACAGTTTCGCCTTGAGTCGAATCATTTATCACATTTTTTTCGTGTACCATTATGTTTGTACTTGTACTCAATGGTACAGACGCCAGCACATCAAGCTACCCCAAAGTGTCAAATTTCTTTGACAGTTTTTCAACTTTATCGAAATAGAAATAAGGTTCATGTTCAATAGGGATAATTTGACATTTTGGGGAAGCTAGATGTGCTGGCGTCCGTACATTTCCCCTATTTTTTATCCTTAAGGTTGGATGTCTTTTATTTAAGATTTCAATGGGACTAACTTTTAGGTACATACTTATACTTGAACTCTATCTAATCTAATTATAATATAAAACTAATTATATTTACATAAATGCAAAAACGAAAAATAAATAAAAACCTGACCAAGACACTCAAGTAAAAGTACTTTTCCGCATTGCTGTCATCTGGCAACGTGCCCAGAAGACTGGCAGCATTGCCACGTTGGATGGAAGTACTAATTCACTGGGAAAAGAATGAACCAGCCCTCTGGTCACGAGAACTGACGATCAGTTGTTGAGAAAATGGCTCTCTATCTATTTTATCATTGAAATTAACAAATCACACTTAGTATTATAATATGCAAAAGAGTGTTGCTATATTAAGGGCGTGTGTGTGTTTGTAATTCCATCACGTTAAAACGGCTGACCTGATTTTGATAAAATTTGTTATAAAGGTAGCTCATACCGTGGCTTAACACAAAGGCTTCATTTTTATCCCGAAAGAAGATTTCCCGTGGAAATTTCGAATCGTCTCATATTGATTTTTAAACGCGGGTAACACCGTCTGGCACCGCTAGTACCTACATACATACATTTATTTAATTCAACTTATTGTCATCTTCCAATTTATTTGTATGAATACAAACAATATCGTGAGTAATCTACTTAAATATCCAATTACAGTTTTCGTTTTAGTGTTTTTTTTTTTTTATATTAGATTTTCTACTAAGCTTATACTTAGGCGTGTTTAAAATATCCAATTTATTTTTTAACCGATTTCAAAAAGGACGAGGCTCTCAATTCGATTGGTATTTTTTTATGTATGTACACCGATAACGCTGAGATTAATGATCCGATGTACGTGATTCTTCTTAAGTTTGATGCGGAATACTTGCAATTTGATCTCACAAAAATTTAACATAGTTTGGCTTAGTAGTTTTCATTTTATGAACGGCACGGTTGGCGCAGTGGCTGAGCGATTGACTGCTGCGCTGCGAGTTGTGGGTTCGATTCCCGCACGGAACAAATATTTGTAAGGCCTACAGGTAGTTGTTCCGGGTCTGGCTGTTTTTGTATGTGAATTTGAATGTTTGTAAACCCACGATACAGGAGAAATTCCTAGTGTGGGGCAACGTTTTTTAAAAGAATAAAGTTTTTTTTTTAAAGAATGATCATTTTTCACTATTGGAAAGCTACGTTATTCTTGAGTGCTATAGGCTAATTTTATTTGTTTTCTGAAATGATTGAAACTAAGTACATGCTTATTTTTTTATTTTATGATTCTGAAGATATATCTCTAAGCCATAATACAGTTGTTATAATAAAACCCAAATGAAATACGAAGGTGAGTTTTAGGGGTGCAATAAAAGCATTTATTTACTACGATGTTCAAAAATAAAATGAACATCTATTTTAATATTCACTTTGAAGATTGGCTTTCCGAATATCAAGGTTACCGTTTTCAAATAAAGCTTCAGTAAATGTTATAAATAAAATTGAAACCCCAACCAATTGAAAGAAAGAAAGAAAAACCATTTATTCCGCACAGGCTCAGGCACACAACGACACAATATAGAAAACATAAAAAAGTAACAAAAATATAATAAATATAGATAATAGCAGTAAAAATATTTTATCCATTATGTGCCTTACGGCTGCGCTAAATGGGTCTAGTTCAGCAAAATGCCTGACAACTAGTGTCTGGCGCTGGTTTTCAACTGGACCTGAGGTTGCGAGATTTGAGTACCAAGTCATGGGTTTTTGGGCTAAATAATTACAGCTGAACGAAATATAATGTTAAGCCGGAGACAAACATCCTAAGTCCAATCACATGTTTAAATTAGACCATTAAAAAGTACTTTGTGACTTACTTTTTTTTATTAATTAAAAAAATAAAAATAACAGAAAATATTAGAATATTTCTCATTGCCCCTTCCAAAAGGTAGTTTTATGTGGAGGAGATTCGGCAAGAAACTCCGCACTGCCTATTATAAAAACCACTGTATCATAATAGGTACAAATTATAACTACATATTAAGCAATGCATTTTTACAAATATTACCACCAAAAATAAAAAAGTATACACATAAAAAGTTGTAATGATAAAACATTTAAAATAATACAATATTGAATTACAGTATTCAAAGTGTGAATTGCAACCTTTGTTTGTAAGGTATCAGTCGAGACAAGCTTGGTTACAATACGGTGATACACTAGACGTGGCGAACGCTCGCTTCGTAGATGTTTTGTATGCTTCATATATTTTATTTACTTACCGTCAATGGATGAAGAAGAAACAAATTAAAAACATTGAATGTCTATTGTCTCATGTACTGACTTGTTGAATGAATCTGTTAACTTGAAACATGCGCTCGCATAGCTCGGCTTGCTGCACTGACTAACGTAACGCGTTACAAAAACTTGTTACATTACAATCAACCGTTGCAAGTCAGTCTCCGCCCTTAGGTGTACAGCATACGCACGATGTCAGATGCCTATCTGACATCCACAATTCAGAAGTGTGTGAGAGTGTGTTACATGAAGTGACTGCATGGAAAACGATAGCATCCAGGCGAATCCAATAAGACTTGAAATGTACCCAAAAATAGTTGGAAAAAGGCTAAACGCAAAATCCGACTCAAAAAAAAATACTTTCGGTGACTAATATTTATTTTGTTGTTTTTTTTTTTTCATTACCTGTAAGTCCTCCATGTATTAAAATAAATAAAACTAAAGAAACAGTGAACAGAACGCAATAACTTTAACACATATTTTACATTAAAAGTACATCAACGAATTGATTAAAACATACAATAAAATCTATGGAAGTAATGGCTTACTTGCTAGCAAAAAGAAAATAAAAAAATACACGCAGGAAATTAATTTTATCGTTTGAGAAAATAGCTTCAATAACTTAAGTATTTTTCTGTATCGTTTTTTCTTAGGCGGAGAATGTTTTAGTCACTACATTAGTTTGAATCAGTTCAATCTCTTGAGAATAATCGATTATTCTAAGTTTGGTGTTTCCCTATGAAATGAGCTCAAGTTTCTTGGAAAAATACCTATAGATAGGGTTGTCGGTAGTTCAGTCAATAAACCCGTTAAGGTTTTCTCTTGATACTGATACTGATAGCCTACGTCATCCCATTGCTGGGCAAATGCCTCTCCCCATGATTTCCAGTTGTTACGATCCAGGTCTAATGTGGGCTACAGGTCGTTGATTTTGTCCAGCTTCTCCCGCCATCTTTTACGAGGTCTCTTGAAGCTTATCATAAAACGCAAGGCAAAGGACTCTTCCTATACAGAGGACGCACGAGCATTAAATCACCACGCCCGCTTCAACCTTTAATTACCAACGTGCTATTTTAGGTACAAAATTACCGATATGACGTCTGCTAGACCACCATAGCTTTACTAACCAACATTGTGTTTCTTGATATTTGTCTACAAAAAAAAGGTTTACTTTAAAAAAATACTTTTATTACGATTAATGTTAACTCATATTATATGGAGTACACCAAAATACAGAATTATATGAGGATGATGTACAGTCGCGGGCTAGTACTAATATAAGCAACGAAATAAAACTTACTTTCAAACGATCCATTTTATCATGCTTAAAAGTCAGGTATGGCTCTTGTAAGAAATGCCAGCTAGAAATATTTCAATTAAAAATCAATATTTAAATTAATAATAAACTACATGAATCCTATCTTTTGTCACATACCAAATACGCGGTCGACGCATCTCATTATGAATGAGTCAATATTGTATTTGAGAGTCTATAGGTACAGTAACGGCAATAAATACTTACGCAAGATTCAAAGCAATTCTCTCCTAAAGTATTAATTAGTCCGGTCAATATTTAAAATAACAGAAATTCCCGGACAGCCAAATATCGGTGGAGAGCTGGGGTTTACCATTACAAATAAAGTTTAAAAAATCCCTATCGATGTGTGCTACAAAAGTTATTCGGGGTCAAAGGTCAAAATTTGAGGTTTTTAGCATTTTTCTCGAAAACGGTAAGTTTTATTATTCTCTACAAAAATGGTCTTTATATATTATATGATATTTCTCTCCACCACTATTTGGCTCCCGGGAATTTTTGTTACTTTTTTTATTACCACTATTTTTATGTCTAAATTGACCGGACTATGACGGAAATATTATGATGTTACAAACAGCATTCTCGAAACCATTCTTACTCAGCAAAATGTTTACTAAAACTATCATTAGAATTTACTAACTGGTTTTTCACCTTTAGGGGATACTAAAGGTGAAAAAGGGAAAAAGGTCCCGTGCGTCCCCTCTGATAAATTAACCATTTTTCTTTTTTTCTCACTCCACGAGAAAATCAATTTTTCATTTTTCGTTACTGCAAGGTCCGTGACTGTACATGTGCGGCCTGCGATTCCTGCAGTTCAAATATTAACTTATTCAATTTTCCACTGTTTTCCCGCGTTTAAGTTTGAAGGACATGGAGTGAATGTTGTTTTAGTTCGAAACTCAAATATTCTCAATGTTAGGATTTACTCAAATCTACGATGATTAGCTTGGAACACAAATGTGTGCTCTATTTAAATGTAATCAGTAACTTGAGAGGAAGTTTAATCCATTGGTTGAGTGAGAGTCTGTGTGTCTTCTGCAGAATAGTATTAGGTAGGTACTCGTGACTCTAGGTATGCACTAGGTATATATTTATATACCTAGTAGTCCCTTGTAGGGAGTATTTACTCCCTACAAGAAAATGGTTGCATATTGGTCACGAACTAAGTATTTCGTGACCTAGCTTAGGTCTAGGTAAGTACCTAGCTTACCTGAGTTTTTACAGTTCGAAGTCTTAGGAAAAGCCGACGAATTTTTTTTATTTCGCTGGGGTGTACAGAATTATGTACTGAACTCTTGGTATCAGTTTGTGCATTGCTGTTCCGTGTATTATTACTCGTAATTATAAAAAAAAACCCGTCATCCACCATAGGTACTATGATGGATGACACATCGTTTCGGCTCGCTACTTGTCTTCGCTTGGGTGCCCCTTGTGTTGCTCCGCATCGGTGTCACTGTGGTGAAGCGGTCGACAGCTTCGGGCACCATGGCCTGTCCTGTTACAGGAGCGCAGGACGCATAGCACGGCACGCCAGCATCAATGACATTACTCGTCGAGCTCTTGGTAGCGCCGTCGTATCAGCGGTATTAGAACCTAACGGCTGGGTACGAGACGACGATGGTAAGAGACCAGACGGCATGACGTTGTTGCCTTGGAAGATGGGTAGGCCTTTGGTGTGGGACGCAACCTGTGTCGATACCCTTGCGCCATCTCATGTTTCAAGCACGGCAGGCTGTGCTGGCGCTGCCGCGGCGGGTGCTGAGACCCTCAAACGGCGCAAATACTGTACCTTATTGGTAAGTACAGTTTTGAGCCGTTTGGAGTTGAAACGCTCGGGTCATGGGGTCCGAGTGCACGTCACCTTTATGAAGAAATTTCTCGACGTCTGATCGACACTTCGCGTGACCAGAGGGCTGGCTAATTCTTTGCCCAAAGAATTAGTATTGCCATCCAACGTGGCAATGTGGCAGATGACAGCGACGCGGAGGAATACTTTGACGCCTGAGTGTCCTGGTCGGCATTTTTTTTTTGTAAATATGTACCTATATAGTTAGTTTTATGGTATAATTGTATATATGTGAATATCTAATCCTGTATTTTAAAATAAAAATCAACACAAACTTTATTTTGTGCTATCTTTTTCCCGTGGGTTCGGTTATCCCACAGGATCCTTTCGTTGCTCTGAGATAAAAAGTAGTATGGCCCTTAAGAAAATTGTGATTATTTTTTTTGTAATCCGATCGATATCTGTAGAGATAACCTCATACAAACAAAACAAAATAAGATTACATCACACCGGTATTCCCCAACGGGTTTATAGGCAGAAGTGCACCAAGTATAACCATAAATCGCCAGTTCTGTTTAAGTCCCACGTAATAGGAGGCGAGCTTATGGCCGTCAACCGGGCGCCGACTCACACTCCGGGCTGGGAAATCACAAATGTTAAAATTTATTAACCTGGGAATCAAACCTAGGACCTCCTGCTCAGCAATAGGTCTTGCGACCACTAGAGCAGTTGAGATCGTCTAAATGTCTTTATAATTTGAATTTAAATAAAGAATATTTAAACCTAAATTGAAAAGTGGAATAGAGTTTAAATATAGAATGTTTGACCTCAAATTATAAAAAGATATAACTGACCGTTTGTTGCTTTAATTCATGTAATAATATGGAATTATGATTAACATTTAAACCTCGTTATTAACCTATTGGGATCTTTAATTAAATTTGCCTTTATGGATAACCTTTTGGAAAGAGATTGCGAAGGAAATTCCGTATAGTTTTTAGCTTTCCTATTTAAACTAAACTGTTTAAATGATTGTTAAGGATAATCTTTGGAAGTACTTACTAATTCCAAATTAAAAAAAAACTCCAGAAGAAAGCTATTCCTGAGATGTATTTTAAACATACATACACAAACTCATGCCTTCTTACCAAGGGGGTATATAGAAACTACAGAACGCCACCTGCTGCGATCCTTACATACTCCATTTGCTTTGTTCATACATCTGGTATGCACGCAGTATTATGCAGTAACAAAACAATTCGTAGGAAGTTTGTATACTATAAAGGTCACTTACAACATTATTATCCCGAAGATATGAATTATAATGTCAGCCTGTTAGTGTGTCACTGTAGGGCAAAGGTCTGTTCTCATACAGAGAAGGCACGAGTGGTGATCTACTCATACGTTTAATAAAGGTTGGTTGGTATTTCAGACTAATCCTAATTAATATTTTTTCCTGGTTCCACGAGGTTTTCTTTCACCGATGTCAGTAATGTCTAAGATAAACTTAGAAAGTATTTATAAATTTAAAAAGTCTCTTTGGTATAGCATGGATTTGAACCCACAATCGCGTGCATGAAAAGCGACGCCTTTACCGCCTTATCTATTTTATTATCTTATATCCATGTTTGTCGCTGCCACGTAAGCTGAGCCACAATTAATACCCAGCCACCTTTGCACAAACCACGTTCGTATAATTAAACAGGGTTACATTTGTAATGAAAGTCATAAGGGCTCTGATACCAATATCTCATTGTTTTATTACGATAATCAATACTTTGTTGGTGAGGAGCTCGTGGCTTAATCAAAACAGACGGTTGATCGAAGGTTAAGCTACGCTTGCTGAGGTCAGTCTGTGGATGGGTGACCGTTCGTTACATATCGAGACTCCTCCGTGCCTCGGAAAGCACGTTAGTCCCGGTTGTAAATTGTATTTATTTGACAGTCGTTACGGGTAGTCAGAAGCCCAAAAGTCTGACAACCACTCTTGCAAAGGGGTTTCGTGTTGGGTTGTGGAGGTCAGATAGGCAGTCGCTCCAAGTAAAATAATGGTACTCAGCTGCATTCGGTTAGACTGAAAGCCAACCCCAAACACAGTTGGGAAAAGGTGGAGGCAGATAATCTAATACCTTTAAACGAGTATTTCTTGTACATTCTATGCACAACGCTATGCTATAAAGTATTTAATAATAAATAAATTACGTAATTTGCTGTCCGGTAAAACACATTTTGTTTTTTTTTTTTACTTAAAGGGCAACAGGAATTTCTCCTGAGTCGTGGGTGCGTTAACAAACTTTAAAAGTCACATACACGAACAGCCAGCAACCTGTAGGCCATACACATATATGTGCCATGCGAGAATCGAACCCACAACACGCAGCGCAGCAGTCGATCGCGCCAACCGTGTCGTCAAATCAAATTAAGCAGATAATGCTTCGATAGTGAAAGATTATGCTTAATAATTGAGCTGTAATACCAACGAAGCGAGAACTGTCTCACACAGATGCACAGAGCTATGTTCCCGGAAAATCTTTTTTGAATACTCTCTCGTCTTTGTGTTCAGTAGAAATCGAGCCAGAAGATTAGTTAACAGATCGTTCTGCTGTCTTAAATGGTTCATAGCATTGTTTTAGATCTAGGTCGAAGGGAAACGCCTTCTATCTAGATTTTCGAGTACCATCAGTGGTATTTATTATTGAGTGTTAGTGCAGGGATTTAGATAAATATACTAGCTTATTGTTGCAAAACGGGAATAATGGACGTGGGTAAGAAGGCTGCCAGTGGCTAATGGGATTGGGAGGGTAATATGAGCCGCATGCATTGGGACCGTTGAGCAAACGTTTCCATATAATGGGTGGCCGGAGATGCACGGCGCCGCTGAGACCGGCGGCGGAAGGCTGGCATGAGTTGGCGCGGGAAAAGACTACTTGGGGAGGCCTTGGGATAGTACAGGCTAATAAAAAAAAATGTTGCTCGCTAGTACTCCAAGCCGTGTTTTGACTGGTTGGAAAAAGAAAACAACCCAGTTTCAATTAAAACGATTTTTGTGCACTCACCTGTATTCAATTTGTATTCGTGTTCTTTGACGAACATCGTAAAAATGAATAAAAAATCATAATATGTCTGTTTGATGTTAAAAAAACAAATGTGAATCGACAATAAGCCGAATACGAATGAGGGCACATACGCCCTAAGATTTCCAAGTGGAATTTGACGGCACAAAACTGTGTGAACTAGTTAAAGATTTCATTTAGGTCGTTCAGTTCATGCATTCATTCATTGCGTTCCAATTTGAAAATAAATAATAGTTCATATTTGAGAACACTTAAGTTTGATATTAGTAAACACATACATATATTGTGGAAGTAAAAGTCGACCCGCAACCTGATATCATGAGTTCAGTACAAGATTGTGGACCCAATGATATGTTCAATTAAAGTCACTTCAGTTCCCTTTTTGCACAGAAAATCCCATTGGGTTATTAATATTTGTGTATTTGCACACGATAGTAAGTAAGTAACTATTAAAGTAAGCCCCACAAAACCGCAGTAATGGTTCAAATCCCCCAGCGTAGAAATGTTTCGTCGACTTTTTTATTTTGAACTGTACAAAAACATGTTTTATATCTTATCTAATAAGATTATCAATAATTAACTGATCAGAATAATGTACTGAACTAATCAGTATAGTCTATGTATATAATATATAAATCTATATGTAATATATATATATATATATATATATATATATATATATATATATATAATAGTGTCAAGTTGTACGTCGATGTCCCTTTCACATTTTATTTTACCTTATAGTCTTTTTATTCCCATTCTTTCAGAGGAATATGTCAAACAGTCGAACTGAATAGATATAATTAGAAATACCGACATAGCAATGCGTATGGATATCTTTTATCATCATTCATAGGTCGCATATTAATATAAATACTGTAGACAAAAGAATGGTTGAAGAAATACTGAAACAAATATTATTTACGATCCACATCTTCATGTTTATCAATAGTAGGTAGTCCCCCACATTACGCACATTTAACACGTTCAAAGATTTTTTCTGTTTGATATACAGAGGCCAGCACATCTAGCAACCTTAAAGTGTCAAATTAATTTGATAGATTTTCAACTTTATCGCTATAGAAATAAGGTTCATGGTCAATTGGGAAAATTTGACACTTTGGGGTAGCTTGATCTGTACATGAAGATTGCAGATAATTAGTCAAATAATACAAAAATATAAAAAAAAAAACTGGCAATGAATAATGATTAAAATATTAATGAATAATATTAAAGTGCAGTTCTAATTAAAAAATTAAATTAAACCCTTTAATTCAATTTATTTTGTAATAGCAGCAATAGAAATACACACTCTGTGATACTGTCTACCTAATAACGGTTCATCAAATATAATACAGACGGACCTTTCAAAAGTCAGACGGACAGGGGAGGCTTAGTAATAAGATCCTGTGGGCACTGTTCCCTTGGATAAGGACCCTAAAAAAATCAGAATTCATCATCATCATCATCATCATCCTCCTGCCCTTATCCCAATTAATTTGGGTTGGCGCAGCATGTTTTCTTCTTCCATACATATCTACTTGCCGTTATCTCAATAGTCACCTCTTTTCTAGCCATATCATCTTTCAATCCATCCATCCATCTTCTCTTTGTCTCCCTCTACTCTTGTAACCTTGCACATTCATTTTCAAAACTTTCCTGACAACGTGGTCCTCATTCCTTCGCATTACATGCCCATACCATGACAACCGATTTCCACACAACTCGGTCACGGGCACCACTTTCAGACTTCCTCTTACATACTAACACCACACATCCCCCTCAGCATTAAAATTTATAATTAAGAAAATAACGAAGAAAACAATAAGTAATTATTCTGATTGAGGGTAAACTTTAACTCCTAGATATTTAACTATGTAATGAAACAGTGAGAATATTAGTTTAGCGTCTTACAAAGTTTTCCGAATTTATTACAGTGTTAGTGGGGGAACAGAAAAAGAATTGGTTTAGTTTGGTAAGTGATTTCGTCCTTCCTTTGAGATTTAGTTAAGTGTTTTGTTTGGACATGTACAGTTTTAGTAGTCGCACGGGGCGACCTCCAAAGTTAAGCAATGCTTGCTGAGATCGGTCAGTGGATGAGCAACTAAAATTGTTCAGTGCGGGATCGCGATTTTTTTTTTTCTTATTTCTTAAAGAAAACGTTGCCCGACACTAGGAATTTCTCCTGTGTCGTGGGTGCGTTTACAAACATTTAAAGTCACATACACAAGCAGCCAGACCCAGAACAATTACCTGTAGGCCATACAAATATTTGTTCCGTGCGGGAATCGAATCCACGACACGCAGCGCGGCAGTCGATCGCTCAGCCACTGCGCCAACCGTGCCGTCAAATTACAAATGACTAGCATTTCGCCCGCGATCTCGTACACGTAGTTTTTGTACTTCGAACATTGACAGCCCCTGCACTGCACCCCATTTAAAGCGTAGTTTTGATAATAAAATGTAGCCTATGTTGCTCGCTGATAAAGTAACTATAGGTGAAATCATTTTTAAATTACTTTAATGTTTGAGTTCATCAATAAAATTTAAACAATTAAATCTTTCCTCTCCAAATTATGACGTAGTTTAGATAGGGCTCCGCTGTTTAAATTATATTTATTTAGCGCCTCTCAAACAAATCTACAACGCCATGAACAAAAGGCACGTTCTATATTTAAACCATTTCAAAATCGCTTTTGTGTTTTTGAATCCAGCCAGAATTAATATTATTCCAGCCTGTGTTATAAGGTTCCTTTTGGCGCACAAACGTCACAGTTCTCACCTATATAGATGGTTGAGATAAAGTATTACGACCGACCAAGAATTCTGACAACTGAGTTGAAGGTAAACTATACCCTCACGTTTCTAGGGTTGCGTTGGTCAGCAAATAGATGTTACGCTCTGTGTAAGATTTGCTAAAATTGCATAACGTTAGACTGGATCACCCGAAGTTTGGTTAGGTTAGGTCCATTGTATTATTGAGAAAACACTCAGTAAATGAAGAATTTTAATGAGGCTGTAAAGGCATGTACCTTTGTCTTTAAAATAATATAACATTCTTTAATTGTTTCTTATTATCATAATAGGACCGAGCCAATTAGCATCATCCGGTAACATAATCAGGCTCCCAGCCTCCAACGGAGCCATTCCAAATGGAAAAACTCAATATAACTTTTCCCAACACAGGAATCGAAACCAGGACTTCATGGAAAGCAGTAGCGCTAACTATCACTATAACACGACAGCGAGGAAGTACCTACTTGGTTTTTAATTATATTTCAATCAATTCACTGGTGGACTGTGGTCTGTAACATCGTTAATTATTATTTATTCATTTATAAATACATATTATTATTATTTATGCTCAGATGATTCGGTCACGTTGAGAGGATTACTGAAAGACGACTAACAATAGGTATTTATAAGTTAGATGTATTGGTGTTCTTGAAATTGGTCAGGTGCGTAGTACTCGCAAGTGGCGTGTGTGTATGACCAGATTTAGGAACGGAAAGGAATTAAAAGGAGTATATAAGGCGATTAACACACTGCCACGCACCACGCAGCGTTGCGCGTGAATGCGTGTTTTTAACGTTGCTTGTAAGTATCTCCGTTTGTATAAAGAACACGCACAGTCCAACACACAGAAAATGAATCCACGCGCATTCATTCAGATTAGTTGACACGCCACATGCAGCGTGATGCGTGGTAGTGTGAAAATCGCCTAAGGATCGTGACACGTGGCGTTCTGTAGTTTCTGCCTACCCCCATGGGAAAAAGGCGTGAGTTTATATATTTCTGTCATATTATTTTACTTTATTCGTGGGTAAACACTTACGAATAGACTCATATACAATGAAGGCCACAAAAATCTTTCCAACATTTTTGTTACATAAGATTTATTAAAACGAACGTCGGCAAATATTTTTTACTAGAACTCCCCGGGGTCGTAATTCCTACTGCTTTTATTTAGTGAGTTAACACCTGCTGCCTATATTCTTATCTTGAGGTCCTGGTACTGGTTTTGTAACAATTTTTTATGCTTGTACTTCGGATACAAAAGTCTTTTGTGAAGAAGTGTTTTCTTGTCAAATTCTAACTAATAAACCTGTAATAATAAAAGTCCTGTTGTCTATTGTTGCCAATAAACCTTACATAGTGATGATAGATCGATCAGAGCGCCGCACAATGATTGTTGATATAACTGTAAGAAAGAGAAACAGATTAAGTGTCTTGATCTGGCCCGTAATATGGTCGTCATGTGGGATGCTTGATCTGGCCTGCGAGGTCGTCGACATGTAATTCCTGCAGTCACTGCGCCGATAGTTGTGGCAACAAATGTCATAATATCCAAGAGCCTTGACCAACACCTAGACAGGCTCTCGATAGGTAACTAGATCAAGGGCTTAATCCAGAAAGCGGTACTCCGTTCACGGTGCGTATCGTATGGAGGTTCCTTTCTCAAGAGCCTTCACCCTGATTGGACCCTGTTTCCAATGTTGGTGGGCTACTAAGATTTATATTTTTTTAAGTTTTATTTTATATTGAAATATTTATAATATTATTTATACGTATGTAAAAAGAGTAAGGAAAGTCCTGTTATTTTATAATATTATATAATTAGGCTGAGAATCAGCACTTCTTGAAACTCAAAATAACATAAGACAGTCCTCCACAACGCCCCTTTCACCACTTTCTAGTGTTTCTGTGTTGGAAGAAGAAGGGGCGCAACAAACTGCCCTGCGAATACCCCGTATTCACGACCCCTTTAAATTGATCCATTTTCATTCTTTTAACATGTATTTTTCTTTCTTCACAGATTGGTTGGCGGACCACAAACGCGTGGCTGGCTGGGAACTTAGCTTGCAAATTTTTCCTTGTCCTAAGAGCATTCGGGCTCTATTTATCATCGAACGTTCTAGTCTGCATATCACTTGACAGGTAAGAATATTTTTCAGACTTTAAAAAAATAATAGTGAGCTCTTTTGTGTTATTTAGGGTTCCGTATCCATGGCTGTCAATCTGTCCGTCTGTCAGCAGGCTTTATCTCATGAACGGCAATAGGTAGACAGTGGGTTTTTTTTTTACAATGTTATATTTATAGGATTACTGATTACCGCTAATATCAAAATAATAAAAAAATGCATAAAAAAAAAATAAGTGGGGCCGAGCAACGAGCTTTTTACTGCTACCTTGTATGATAGTACGGAACTCTTCGTGTGCAAGTCCGACTCACACTTGAGTGGTTCTTGTATGGTAATGAGCATAAAAATCTTTACTTTACCTCGAAAAGCTATAATATTACATAGTATTAGACATCTGCTATATGCCAATGAAATATTTGTCAAAATCGGTCCAGCCGCTTCGGAGATTACCTCAAACAAACAGACAGTCAGACACAAAAAATTGAAAAAAAATTTTTTTTTGTATAACTACCGTGCACACTTTCGCAAAGGTAAAAAACTGTTATTTTGATATTATAAACAGACACTTCAAATTTGTATACATAGATAGTAATAGCTTAACCCGGTTCTAAACCCGCTTCGCTGTGGCTCAGTTTGTAAAGAAATATGGATTTATCGGGAATACACATCATCCAATTTAATATCCTGTTTTCGGAAGCTGTGGCTTTATAATAAAACCTCTAAGGATGGTGTTAGCAAGGAAAAACATGCTTAATCCCTTAATGTTTTTCTAGTTTTTTAGAACTTTCCATTTACAAAAGAACTGAGAACGGATTAAAACTTATTTAAAAATACTCTTCTATTAAAATCCAACGTTGTGTAAACCAAGTTAATCCGTCTACCACTTTTAGAGTTTTGAGGGAACAAACATACGGACGCTGATGCTTTTAATATAAATATGGGTACCAAAATTTTATAGGCGACTTCTCAAGTTATACAAAACTATATTTTTCTCCCAAAAACGTTGTTAGGTATGTGTACTAGATCCCATGATCCCTGTTGCAAGTGTAGAATGAGAAGTTCTGGGTGGTTTTTAGTCAGTAAGAGTCTGACAGACCCGCCTCGGGGCAAAGGACATCCATGACGATTTTCCACGTCGCAAAAAGAAAGAAGTTTACGTAATTGCAAGTTACGTTTTTTAAGTTCATCAATAAAAATATATTTTAAGTAGAATCACGAGCACAAAAACTATACAGTTACGTAAAATTCAAAAGGGATTTTCTCGTCAAATAACCATTGTAACTTCGGGAATAAACTTTCATAACAGTATGGTTTCGTGATACTTTGTTCACTACATCATACAATTTCGAACATTACACTGTGGGAAATATTCTTTTGAATCTTGCGTAAATGAATTTATGCTCGTGAACGTTTTATACAATAATTGTCTTTCTTCTGAAAGAAAATCATCTGATTAATTTCTGGGGATATAAAAAAACAATTTTGGGAAAAATAAAGAAATCTTTGGGTGTAGGCTGACGGTCGCAAGGAAAGATTTTGTAACGTTATGGTTATTCAAAGACTAAAACACGTTGAAGCTTTTAATTTTAAGACATAGCTGCGACCCAACATTGGTTCTTTGACAATCGCCATTTTATCAGTATCACTTTTATAGCTTTGGGCCAAAATGAAAACGTAGTGGTTTAAGAGAAGATATAGTGACAAAAGTTGAGAAGAGTATGCTTAGATGGTTGGTGGAGGGGACGCCCTAGAAGGAGGGACATATAAAAACCTTTTTGGTGATGTTCTTCAGACAGGTCAGGTGCGTAGCAGTGGCGATGAGTCAATTTTTGTAGCCGAAAAGAAAAGTCACAAGTATCTAATCTTATCACTTTTTGTTGTTTGAATGGTATGGTATGATAATAATAAATAAATAATAATGCTGGACAATCCACACAGCATCATCTAGCCCCAAGCTAAGCAGAGCTTGTGTTATGGGTACTAGATGACTGATATATTTAATACAATACATTACATAGATAGATATTTTTTATTATACATAGCAAATACCCAGAACACCCGGAACAAATATTTGTATATCGTACAAACATTTGTCCCAAGGCGGGAATCGAACCCGCAACCTCCTGCGTCGCAGGCGGACCTTCGCCCGCTGCGCCACATAGATCGTCAAACAATAATGTTATGGATATGATGCTAACTGCTATATATGTTCTATCTCACGAAAGGCGGTTTCTCCTTGAATGTGTGTGTGTAGGATTTGAAATGCACATACGCATTATTTTTGTAAGTAGTGTAAATAATGGCATGTTCTATAATTTAAACGATTCTAGAACTACTTAGGTATTCAAGTCTAGCCAGAACTAATATTGTTCTAGCCTGTATTTCATAAGGTTCCATTTTGCGTACAAATGACACAGTACCTAACTAGTCTCTGTTGGGCGCAGTGCTGTGAAGCGTACGGTTCCGTGTTTGTTATCAAGGAAGAGAAAGATGTAGTTTGTTATGAAATTCCTAGTAGCAGAAAACAATGAGACTGAATTTCCTTAAATAATTATTTAGTAGCAGCTGCGCACAGTCCGTTTTTCCCCAGTAATTTACAATAAACTTCAGTGAAATGCAACTTATAATGATATACATTAATACTTCTGACTCTTACTTGTTCGGTATTATATTATGACCCAATTCAAGATACTTTATAAAATAACAATAATAATTTCAGCCTGTTACTGTTCCACTAGAGGACAAAAGCCTCTTCTTATAAGGAGAAGCCACGAGTGGCACGGCAGCACGTTTTCTCAAGGCGGGTTGGCGATATAACTCTTAGAATAGGGATATGTCCTAGGTAAAAATATATTAAGTCTATTTAGTCTATCAGTCAAATTACCAAAAAATTTTGGACTCGTATTTTTTGCTTACTCAAATCAATAAAAAGTGACAATGATATAGCACAGCAAAGTTCAGGAGAAAAAGGGGCTTGTGACGTCACTTTTACGTTAAAAGTGTAGCACGGCGTGACGTCTCGCGCAATTTGAACGCACTATATCGTCGTCATTTTTGGTTTACGTGACAAAAGAAAAAATACGTGTCCAGTATTTTTGAGTAATCCAACTTTCGGACCAATAAAAAATTTCAAGGTTACTACCTTATTATTATAAATCGGTTTTCTGACGATACTTGCTGTAATAAAGGTCTCCTCTCAGTCACAGGGAGTGGGCCATCGTCAACCGCGCAGGCTTGTTTCTTGTACATGTTCTAGAATATGTTTGTCTAACTTAGAAAGTCATATGTTTGGGAGTATTGGAAACAGGGTGTAAAGTTTCTCATCCACCATATCAAAAGTGAGGATCGTCCGACCAGACCGGTGTTGTGTCTGGTGGGCTACTGCCCTGCTGTTGTCGGGTTTTTGTGTATATTCAATAGCGCGGATAACTTTAATACTCTGATGTATTATACGTCAGATTTAGTTGGTATGTGGCATGATAGATATAGCTACATATGAATCGAGAAGTCACTTTACCTGATTTGAACTCTACTTAACAATTATGAGGTTGTCCTCAATTTCTATATTAAATTCAGATTATAAAATGAAATGATAAAAACTTATATAATAAAAAAAACATTGCGGTAATCCATTTGTATGCAGTTGCTTTCGCGAGAGAATAGAAGTAACATTTTCTCTATTAGATACGTGCTGTTTTCCAGTACTCAAAGCTTATAGTAAGTTGTTAAACCCCACGTTGTTAGAAAAATGTATTGTTAAAATGAAAGCTGTTTTCTGAACACACTTTTCTGAAGTGTCTTTACCTATGTAATAACTCTGAGGCATGTGATACCGATTTTCATTAAACATAGCTAAGAACGAATAACTGACCTTTCAAACAAAAAACAATATCAAAATCGGTTCATCCGTTTGGGAGCTACGATGCTACAGACAGACACACACACACACACACACAGACACGTCAATCTTATAACACCCCATCATTTTCTACATCAAAATAAATTTATTCAAATAAGGCTGGCGTAGAAATTTACTTATGACAGTCCCCCAAAACGCACGTCCTGCAAAACTGTCGTTAAAGCTTAAAAAGGAGAGGTCACACAGTATCTCGATCTTGCACAAGTGGTTACCAGCACGTTGAATTTGGCCCTACGGTTATGGTTTGATAGCGAAGAGTTTTGTCGAACATCAAGAGAAACTATCGCTTAACAGCTGTTTTTGCAGCAACATTTTGAGAAGGATACTAGTCCACTCATATGTACTCGTATTATAATAATAATAATAATAAATATTGCTGGACAATATAATATTGAATATTGCTGAGCTTTAAAAGAGACTGTGATCTCAGTTTCGGTTTATTTCGGTGTTTCTTCTTAAAGTAGTCAGATAGCGAAACACCAATCTAGTTTAAAAAAAAAAAAAAATATTTGTGCACGACACTTGTAAAAGTGTTTTTAAAAACTTCTTTACAGAAAATAAATATTATTTATCAGGGCACATCCTTATTGCTGTAAGCTTGAATGTGTTATCTTTACCAATACATCAGTCAGTAGCAGGCAGTCTTTAAATATACAGCCTTACATCCCAGAAATGCCCGTTTCATCTTTTTGGTTCACCAAGACCGACTTCCCTTGGTGCTATTAATTTGTGTGTAGGCGGACACCACGGGGGTCAGGGGTTTGCAATATAATAGGTCTTTACCTATGAAATTGCCGTTTTGTATGAAAAAATTTAAATGAATTTTTTTCATGTATTTTTTATTTGTATTAATCAAAGTAATCACCCATGCAATCAATGCATCTTTGCCAACGCAGTGGCAGTTTATTGATGCCCTTCTTAAAGAAATCAGCTGGACGGGAGGCAACAAATTCTTCAAAGGCATTTTGTACTGCCTCTCGGGTATTGAATTTTTTTCCCGCCAAGAAGTTATCCAAATTCTGGAAAAAGTAGTAGTCTGTAGGCGCAAGGTCTGGTGAGTAGGGCGGATGACGGAGAGCTTCCAACCCCAGTTCTTGCAACTTGGAGACCGTCTGCTGTGCAGTATGAGGTCGCGCGTTGTCGTACAGGAGCAGCGGAGACGAGCGATTGACCAATGGTGGTTGGAGATGTGCCAGCTTCTCCATCATTGTGTTCAATTCTTCACAGTACACATCTGCAGTAATGCTCACCCCGTTTGGTAAGAAGCTGTGTTGAATCACACCGGCGCTAGACCACCAAACAGTGACCATCACTTTTCTTGGGGTAAGTTTTCGTTTAGGGCATTGTTTAGGTGCTGAACCAGGATCCAACCAACTTGCTGAGCGCTTGCGGTTATCAAACAGAATCCATTTTTCATCGCCGGTAACAATGCGGTTCAAAATTCCTTCATTTGTGTGTCTGTTGAGCAGTGCAAGGCACGTCTCGACGCGTACTTCGCGCTGGCGATCATTGAGTTCGTGGGGCACCCATTTGTCAAGCTTTTTTACCTTGCCAATTTGACGCAAATGGACCAATATTGTTTTGACGCTAACGTCGAAAGCTGCTGCTAATTCAGCCGTAGATTGTGTATCATCAGCTTCCACAATCGCCTTTAATTCGTCATTGTCGACCAAAGTCTTAGGACGACCGCGAGGTTCATTTTTCAGGTCGAAATTTCCAGAACGGAAGCGAGCAAACCAATAACAGGTAGTGCGTTGGTTTGTAGTGTTAGCTCCGTAAACGTCGTTGATGTTGCGTGCCGCTTGTGCCGCGTTGCTGCCACGACGGTACTCATATTCCATAATTACTCGAATTTTTAACGTATCCATGATGACGAAAAAGATTTAAATGCGATGAAAATGTAACACTAATCAATAAACAAATGACTACTTATGGAAAAAAAAAACCATGTTTTTAAAATAAAATTAATTTGAAATTAGAATTCTTAGCCAAACAAAAAATATTTTGATTTGAAATGGCCAGTACTGCAGAACGGCAATTTCATAGGTAAAGACCTAATATATGTCAGAAAGGATTCTAAGGGATTTTGCGAGAATGTTTAGCCGCAGCCATCTTGAATCAATCAAACATTCTGTGATGTAATATATTCTTGAGTTATTTTATTTAATTATTAATTTGAATTAAAAAACAAAAATTTACGGGAATATAAAATCTGTAGCTTAAAGTATCTGATCAATAAATAAATAAATAATGAATAAATAAATAATGCTGGACAATCCACACAGCCTCATCTAGCCCCAAGCTAAGCAGAGCTTGTGTTATGGGTACTAGATGACTGATATACTTAATACAATACATTACACAGATGGATATTTTTTACTATACATAGAAAATACCCAGAACACCCGGAACAAATCTTTGTAGATCGTACAAACATTTGTCCCAAGGCGGGAATCGAACCCGCAACCCCTTGCGTCGCAGGCGGACCTTCGCCCGCCGCGCCACATAGTTCGTCAATAACTTATGACAGTTACAAATGTTCACAAATAACTTATATAAGTTAAGTAGATGTATTTTTTAGAGGAGAATAACAAGACAAGCAACATGACAGAACGTAATATTAATTTATAAAATACGATATTTATTTATTTAAGATTTAATGCCATGGGAATTTTCTACCAGTCAACCATTGGGTGTCGCAGAGACAAACAGTGGTAGGTGCAATTTCTTAAAAGAAAAGGTAACAGAAGAAAGGAAATGTATATAGATTACTAGATGACCCGAATAACGTTGCTTTGCCATTTTAAGACAAAAAATAATGTCCCTCCTCCTCGCTTTAGTTTCCTCAATGCTGTGGGTCCTCCCCACAGCATGAGTTTGTTGCGGATCGCTCGACGCCATTTTTCCGATTTGCCACCGAGTGTTGAGCATTGTGGATTGTAGTGTCGAGATTGGTATGGATATGGTCAGCCCAGGCGTTGTACCTACTGCGGGGGGAGTCTTACACCTCACTCCACTCGCAGACCTGAGGTGGCCCGTAGAGGCGGGAATCGTGGATCGTGGAAGCCGGGGATCGTGGAAGGCGCAATAGTTCCCATGATCCCCGGTGCAAGTGTAGGATGGGAATACCGGGATGGTTTCTAGTTAGTAACAGTTTGACAGACCCCTCGGCCCGCCCCAGGGCGGAGGACAACCATGAGGATTTTCCACCTCTGAACAAAAAAAGGTGTTGTACCTACTAAAAAAATCGGTAAAACACGTAACGTCCGGTTTTTCTTTTTTTTTCTTTGCTATCTGACTGACAGAGTTTTGTCAAAGGGAACATCATTCACGCGACGTGAATTGAACCGGTGAAATGGAAAAAATCCGGTCAATTTCGTGTCGCACAGTGAAGGGTTCTGTAGTCAATATGAATATTTACGAATGCAAAGCGTCATTTTTTGCAACTGCAATATATTTTGTTGTTTATGTTTGTATTTCATAGCATTTTTCCAAAGAAACTGAAACAAAATTATTTTTGGGGTTGTAACCAAAAATATCCCATATCTCACCAAATATAGACGTAAACAAAAAACTCATTTAGAAAGTTCATATTATTTTGAGTTATGGGATCTTATGATTCCCCCATTTTTTCTTTCATACAACTGAAAAAATAAAATTGAGTTGCATTTCACATACTTAGTTTTTCGCCATTTCCCTATACCCATTATTTAGAAGTCCAAGAATAAATCCGGGGTTCCGTTATTGCCATTTTTCTACGGAACCCAAAATAGCCTATATGTGAGGCTTTATCTACACACGACGGTGTTTTAAGGTTTTGCCAGGTTCATAACGTTTGGCGTATAGAGGTATAAGAAATAGGTTAGAAAGTTCCTCCTTTGAAAGGGAGGATCCTCCGACCAGACGGGTGTTGTGTCTGGTGGTGGTGCTTAGCAGCCACGTTTGAGACCAATAGACCAACGAGGCAGTCGCTTCGATATCGAATTAGTGAAAGTAGTTATTATTATAAGACTATTAAGGCTTTACTAACGCTTTTACCCGCTGCGTCGCTCGCGTGAAGATCGGTAATTATACCTCCGAAACAGTAGGTACCGTTAACCGAAACTAGTTTTTTTCTTGACGAAAGGAACATTATGTCCACATTCATGATGATCGGTTGAGCAAATTAAGGCTTGAAAGCGTAACAAACAAACACATTCGCATTTATAATATTATAGTTAGGATAACGTGACATGATTATTATTATTACTATTATCTAGAAGGCCTGAAACTTACTTGGACAACAAACAAGTCTCATTATTATCTGTCTTCGCCATTGAAACTTACGTTCAGACAGGATCCTTGTGTAACGAACGAATACTTAAAAAAATAATACCAAAACAGGCTTGTCTAACTTTACCTTCAAGCTCTTCCATGTATTATGTGGTATGGTAAGGTGATGTTCCTAAGGGGTAGGCAGCGGTGTACCAATGATACACCCACATTTTGCCAGTCGTGTGTAAATACTGTAGAAGCTGGACTCTTCTAGGGACTACTCATACTTTTTCAGCTCTATTCAGCTTATGTCCATAGAAAACAACGATTTTGTATCGTAACGTTCACGTGAAAGTAAGCGTATGCATATCATACAAAACTGGTGTTTTCTATGGACAAAAGCTGAATTAAGCAGACTAAGTGTAGTTAGTCCTCTACGCACCGGATCAAAGGTTGATGCTACCAATGATAGGGCTTCGCTGATTTGAATACGTTTAGACGGAGTAGGTCTTTACATTAGCACGTCACAAAGAAGAATCGTTCAACCCGTGACAAAAGGCCCGTTCTATATTTAAAACAATTCGAATATTGCTTGACTGTTTGAAACCTGCGAGAACTAAAGTTCTACCAGCCTGTATACAATAAGTTCTGCTGTTGTATACGACCTTCATAGTGTACATGATACAATAGGGGACGAGCCTATTGCTACCGGATTGGTTTCTATGCCAGTTCTTAGACTGTACAGGGTTAAATTAAATTTACTGATTGAACTAAAAATGGTTATAAGAGCCATCATCATCTACCTAGCCTTTTCCAACTATGTTGGGGTCGGCTTCCAGTCCAATCGGATGGAGCTGAATACCAGTATTTTACATCTAGCGACTGGATATCTGACATCCACAACCTAATAACTGGGCAATATTATAACCCTTGGTTATCAGACTTTCGGGCTTCTGACTACCCGTAACGACTGTCAAAGATCTACAAATGACAGCTGGGACCAAAGGCTTAAACATCACATCTGAATGACAATGCAACATAAATACTAGGAGGCAAGCGAATATACACGTTAATAATATACACCTTACGCGCCATAACTCAAGTGCCGGATGATGGAGAAAAAGCAGTCAGGCTGAAGTGGAAGTGGGTTGGCCACTTCTAGGACTTCGCCTTCCAGGTCGACTGTGGTAAATATGGTGTGACGATCTGACTACGTTTGCGGGACAAACATGATCGGAGATAGTTGGTTTAAAAAAATTAGGGGGGGGGGGCTTTATCAGGACTCGGACACCAAGCAAGGAACAACAACGAACCCTTATACTAGTTTCACCATGAACATCTGTCCCCAGTTTATCACGGAGACTAATTATGCAAGAAATCTGTTATTTGGCATATACGTACATATCCACCATGCCAATAAAGTGACTTAATAAAATGGAAATGAAAATTTAAGGATCTCTCCCCTATTTACTTAAACTAGATATTAATTTACTTGTTCTCGACAATCCCGTGGTGTGGGGTTGGTGGCGTGGCGTGGTTGTGGGATAATCATTTTTGAATTCCGTTTGGGGAATATTAAGCTTCATAGTTCTGATTTTAAGTCTATTAATCACCCCCCCCCCCCCCCCCGCCAACTTAGTGGTAGTTTCTGGATATGTGACAAAAATTAGCAGCAATAGTATTTATAATGAAGTTAAAAGGAAAATGATCACAGTTAAGTGGGCTTTTAACGAGTAATAGTCGACTAGAAAATTCGTAAAAAATCTGTTGATCTTCTGAAAGCTGAGATTTCAGTTAATACAGTATAACGCCTGCTTATAAGTGTAGGCTCTTTGCTGTCCTCTCCCAGCGACGTCCTAAGCGGAGGCTTGTACCCCGCAGTGAGAGCCCTTAGAGATTGGTCGCTGGGCTTTTGGGTTTGTTACACCCTGGCTGGATTTCCAAATAAGTCCCCACAGGAAAGTACGTTGAAGCAGTAGATATCCCTCAAGGGTAAACTGCGAGATACCCATTCAAAAAAAACCTCCTTCATTCACACTTCTCCGCCGCTTTGATCACTGAAGTAATTTAAAGTCGCAGTCCTGTGGGACATCTCTAAGGTGACATGTCTCTTGATGATCTCGATAACGTACATTTATCCGACATCACGCGTGTATTCCCTGTGGGGTTGAGCGGAGGGGTTCATCGTCCAATATGAATAAAGCAGGTCTGAACGGAGGCAGGACTGGGAAAGATATCAGACCCTGACTTTGTTATAGATATTGGCTGTTTGTGTATGTGACTTTGGATGTTTGTATAAACGGATGCACGAAACAGGAGAAATTCCTAGTGCGGTCCAAAGTTTTTTTTTTTTCTGTTTCATACTTATTTCGAAATTAAAATGTATTTTCGTAGCATTTTTCACTAATGTTTGTCTAGTTAGTATTTTTTATTTGGATAGACCTTCTAACTTCGATGAGTGAGGAACGAGGTTAATTTTATTATAATTATTTATGTTGCTTCTTTGTGTATTGTGTGCAAATATTACGACACAAATGTATTTTTGTTATGAAATAAATAACTTGAACTTAAACTTGAGACAGACACAGAAATTCCTGATGGAAACAACTCGAGAACACTTTCCTCAGATCTATGAATCAACGAGGTAGTGACTCACGTAATACGATATAAAGTACGAACGAACTTATCATCTTCGAAGTTTAATAATTATTTTACGAAGTACGTCATTCGGAGATATATGTAGGATAAGTCGCTAGCCAGTGTCTAGACTACTACAAAGGTTATCTATTCGTATATCGAGAGTGAAGAACCCTTTTTAATATTATATTATATTCGCCTGCCTCGTTGGTCTAGTGGCTACAAACGCGACTGCTAAGCATGAGGTCTTGGGCTCGATTCCCGCGTAGAGCAATGTGATATTGGAATTTTTCATCAGGAATTTCTCAATAGTAACCCGGAGTCTCGATATGTGGTCGGATAGCAATAAGTTCACAAAAACATAACTGGTGTCATATGTAGATACACAGATAATCTATACCAGTGCCAATATGTACCACACTTGTATGATATTAGGTCGAATTTGCTTTAATGTTTTTTGTGACATATGTCTGTCTGATAACCAGGGTCGGGTCAATGAGATATATTGTTTCTTACAAAAAATACCGTTTTCATATTATAACCATTTTTGTCTTCGGAGGTCGACCGCTGCGAAACCTCACATAAGAGCCAAAATATGATAGTGCTTCCAGATGTCGTGCCAAAGTTTTTTAATAACAAAAAAACTCTACGGAAGTTATTAATCTGTGCTCGATATAACAATAGAAGGAAATAAGGTTCGATACCACATAATGGGCTGTAAAAAGGTTATAAAAAAGACATGAAAAATTAATCAGAAGCAGGTAAGTATGAGGCCGCTTTTTACATTTTAGCTTTGAAGTTTAATTCAATCATTAAAAAAGAATGTTTCCATGCAACAGGTAATTCATAAGGTTATTTAAGGATAACCATAACAATGACCTGATGGTTTTTTTCATCAAAGGACCACAGATATAATAATGGTAAATTATATTTGTTTCTGTCTGTAAATTGGTTTTTATAAACACTTTTACACGTCAACAAAATTTTAAAATACATATGTGTAAGCTCAAGACGGCCTTCATCAGATTTCATCTTGCAATGTGGGTACTAACCATAATTCATGCGCACGTAAACATACGGAAGGTTACTTTTTTATATATGTCAAGATTATGAGCATCTTAATAATAACCTTATTATTTTCACAAGTGAAAAGCCACGTTCAATTATTTATTTTTTATTAAAGCTGCGCGTTCTAAGCGTTCGTTCTTACCAGCGTCGCAAAATGCAGTCTAATATAACGATGCTGTTATGATCAATTTTATTTATCAATATAACTTAATTATACCATGATATAATGCACTATTTTTCCTGTTAATTCATGTTTGTAATACTTATAATCGTAATACTGAATGCTTCATTTTGGGTGTTAAAAACCCATTTAGAAATTTCATTCCAAAATGATTTTATACCTAAAACTGTTACAACACCTTATTTTTTTTTTTTAAACGTTGCCCTACACTAGGAATTTTTCCTGTATCGTGGGTGCGTTTACAAACATTCAAACTCACATACACAAACAGCCAGACCCGGAACAACTGCCTGTGGGTCACACAAATAAGTATTTGTTCCGTGTGGGGATCGAATCCACAACACGCATCGCAGCAGCCGATGGCTCAACCACTGCGCCAATCGCTTTAGCTTTAGCGATTTATTAATTAATTGTCAATATTTTAGTGATTGTATTGTATAATTGGCTGATATCCGATAACTCCACGACTCAGCGCGTAATTTGTGTACAGATGTGAACCATAGATATTTCATTATTTAATTTATATATAAAAGCAGCGAAATATTTGTCAGCTATTTGCGACCTTGGCAACATTTAGAATCCATAGCCTTAAGAAGGCACAAAAGTGTTTTTTCGGCAAAAAAACTCTTCTTTTTAAAGTTATGGCTTTACTCAGCGTTTGGTGTTGACCATAGTGCTATATACATCAAATTTCCTTTGAAGAAAATCTTTTGTTCCTCAGTTGCCATGGAAACGGGATAAAGTAACCCCCGAGTTTTATTAACGTTGAAGTAGTCTTATCTAATGACTAGATGCGCCCCGCTGTAATACCCGAGGTACAAATTCACATTCATCAAACGAGCGAACTGTCAAACTCGCGATGTTAAAATAGTCGTGTTATCTTTATTTAAATTTAAAATTTACATATTATTAGATTATATTATAATATAATATAAGTTAGTTTTATATTATATTATAATATAAAACTAACTACTTAGATAGATACAAAAGCAAAATAAAATAAAAATCCGACAAAGACATTCAGGCGTCAAAGTACTCCTCGGCATTGCTGTCTTCTGGAAACGTGCCTAATAGACTGGCAGCATTGCTACGTTGGATGGCAATATTAGTTCTTTGGGCAAAAAATGAGCCAGCCCACTGGTCACGTGAAGTATCGATTACTTGACGAGAAATTTCCTTGTAGTAAAAAATAAAAATAGTCGTTACTTTTTCTTAATTTTTTTAATATTCCGCTCAACTTTCTTAGTTTTTTATTTTATAAGAATCTTCTCCTTACAACAGAAAATACAACAAAAAAGAATAAGCAAAATTGGTCCAGCCGTTCACGCGTGATGCGTGACCAAGGGAAATAGGGATTCATTTTTATTTATAAAAAAAGAAGAAGAAGATTTGGTTTATAGTTATGTATTGTATATATTTAAATAGTAAACCACGACAACAACATATATGTATTTTGTCCTTCTATATCAAGTCTATCCAATGGTTGTCGCTTTTAGCGATAAGGCCACCCATTGTAACACCCTAAGCAGCTCTTAAACACATTATTTTCATGGTGTACAATAAAGAGTATTCTATTCTATTCTCCCGGTGAGAGAGTACCTTTAGATTGCTATTGTTGACAGAACATTTAACGTGGGTTAGCCAGAATATCATTAAGGCTAGAAGGATGAGAAACACCAAGTCATTCTGGAAATAGTTAAACCTTGTGTTGAGGATTTTCGACCTGCCTTTAATGACGGATATTATCCGCCTTCAAGCAAAAATCTGCACAGGATAGGCTTAGATTTTAATTACAAATGTTATCCATTGTGTAAGGTGACTGGAAGGTATTAGTATTTTCATTTATCATCCGCGTCCATTCTACGCCTGAATGATATGAAATGAATTAGACTTTGTGCCCGATTTTACCTTATAACCGTTAATAATTGTTAGATTCTGAATCTAACAATTATTAACGGTTATAAGGTAAAATCTGAATTAAAAAAATATGAATTAGACTTTGTGCCCGATTTTACCTTATAACCGTTAATAATTGTTAGATTCAGAATTCAGCAGTTTTTTCGGTGATAATCTCCAAGTTAAAATATACGTGAAGTGAAGGCGAAGTGAGCTAAGGAATTACAGATCACTTCATTCTCATTTCACCTAACTTGTCGTGGAGAGATTTTTCCAATATAGATCGATCTTTATAGAAATTGGCAATCCCTTTCGCAAAAATCATGATTTCTACCTAATCGAATGAGCTTAGTCTTTTCCCAACTATGTTGTGATCGGCTTCCAGTGTCGCCAATGCTAAGAAACACTATCTAAATTATTGATTCTTCATGGAGCAACTGCCTATCTGACCTCCACAACCCACTTACCGGGTAATATACGATACGCCTTGGTAAGACTGGTTGTAAAACTTTTGGGCATCTGACTACCCGCAACGACTGTCAAAGATGACAGCTCACAGTGACACTGCTCAACATGCTTTCCGAGGTACGAAATGGTCTCGGTGTGTAAAGGATGGTCACCCATCCACAGACCGACCTAGGCAAGCTGCACGGGTCGATCGTCAAAACTTATTTATTATTTTACTACGAGCCCCTCTGCTAGGGACTACTACACTCTACTACTCTAGTCATTATATACGTGACGTACATTTCTGTCTACTCCCACAATAACATAGGCATGAATTTATGTTAATATAAAAATTCGTATACGTACATACGATGTAATGTACTGATACGAGTGTGTCTAGGAAACTTCATTTTTTTTTGGTTGGAATATTCTACAAGAAACAGTAAGAAGTGTCTTGGCTTCGATAAGATATAAGGGGATACTAGATATATACCTATAGTATAACATTGTGATTGTATATAGGTAGGCATAAAATATGTGTTCAATAAAACCACGGTGAACTGTTCGTACAACTTAGTAATAATCATTCGCCACTGACAAGAAATACCTACTAAGAAATATATTCGACTTTATAATAAAGTGGTGAGAACACGGAGAAAAATTTTAGGGTTACGTACTCAAACAGTGCCCACGAGACCTTAATTATTACTATGCCTCCACTGTCCGTCCGTAAGGAGACATTTGAATGTTTTACAGTTTTGAATTCTATTGCCGCTGTAACAAAAATAATAAAAATAACATTCTATTTTATTTTGAGAAAGAAACCAAGAAAGCACGAAACATAATTATCTAAGCGTCTTTTGCTTGACATGGTATGGAACCCTTCGAGTCGAGTCCGACTCGCACGTGTCTGGTTTTATTTTCATGAATAGTGACAAAACCTTGTAACAGTTGTAAGTATTTGCTACTGGGTATTTAAATGTTATTGGACAGCTGTCAGCTGTGAGGTTATAACAGTCAATAAAATGAAAGTCCTTGAAACTATTTAACATTTTAATTGGCACAGTATAAGAGCAGTTAGGGCACTGAACAAATTGTTTTGATGCCCAATTAGTGAAAAGTTGTGGTTTATAGATTTTCTCTAGTTTGGATGTTATTAGAAGTGAAATTTATTCATTTAGATCATATCATTTTAATTTCGAGCATTAAATATAGAAAAAAAATCAACCATATTTGACTAGTGAAGTTGTGTAGTTTGAGGGGATCTTGGCTAGATAAAAACAGCCAATTTTGTAAGGTAATGGTACTCGGAAACGATGACATAAACACTTTTCCGTGTTATTTTAGAATGAAAAAAAAAACAGCCAATCTTACAAACACACACGAAGGGTTCCGTACCATCGTCCAATATTTATAATAAATATCCACCATCCATAACAATCAATTAACTGTATAATATGAAACAATCATACTTAAAAGTCCCTTTTATTTTTAATTTATATTTGTTGATATAGCGGCAATAGAAATACACACTCTGTGAAAATTTGAACGGTCTATCTATAACGGTTTATGAGATACAGCTCGCTGACAGATAGACGGCTAGCCTGACAGACGAACCTTAGTAATAGGGTCTCGTTGGAACTCTTTAGGTATGGAGACCTAAAAATAATGACAGGCAGCAGCAAGCACTAAGTTTTGAAAGTATGTGAGTAGGCTGTAATTTTATAGGGAATTATATTTTTACGGAGGTTTTCCAACGTAAGTCGAAAACAATGCGAGCTAAACTCTGTTGCAATTGGCCACCATGATGGATATACGAGGAGATATTATACTATAAACATTAGACTCCTTTTATGAGTTATGCCGGATTCCAATAATATTTTTTTTCTTTCAGATTTTTCGCCATCCTCTACCCACTAAGGCTACCCATAGCAAGAAAGAGAAGCAAGATAATGCTGTCACTTGCATGGATCATCGCTCTCCTATGCAGCCTTCCTCAGGTGATTCGCTTATTACTTTACTAAACTAATATATCAGGTAAACTTAGGTAATTTATAAGTCAAAGTTAACATGGTTAGAATTTGTGTGTGTTGTAACTTAAATTGTTTGTAACGAGGAGTTTCTGACACGTACCAATCATCTAACCAAGGCATTACTGTAGCTAGTCCTCAGTACCTCAATATTATGTCTAGAGTTTAAAAAGACACCCTTGCGCCATCCCATCTTCCTAGTACGGTTTTCATTTAGTTTTTCAAGACATACCGAAACGTTTGGTCGATTCTTCACATGACCAGAGGGCTGGCCTTTATTTGTTCAAAGAATCAGCATTGCCATTCGATGTGGGAATGCTGCCAGTCTTCTGGGCACTTTTCCCGTCGACAGTGATGCTGATGTATTTGCCCTGTGATTATTTTATTTATATAAGGTTATGTATATAAGGTATATTGTTTATTTTTCTTTCGACTTTAAAAGAGACTTAAAATATAAAAATAAAATATAAATATTGCTGGACAATCCACACAGCATCATCTAGCCCCAAGCTAAGCAGAGCTTGTGTTATGGGTACTAGATGACTGATATACTTAATACAATACATTACATAGATAGATATTTTTATTATACATAGAAAATACCCAGAACACCCGGAACAAATATTTGTAGATCGTACAAACATTTGTCCCAAGGCGGGAATCGAACCCGCAACCTCTTGCGTCGCAGGCGGACCTTCGCCCGCCGCGCCACATCGGTCGTCAATTAAACCTCTAAGTTTTTTTTTATGCTTGTTCTCATGATTTGGGTAGAGAAACACTGACCTAATCTACATAATTATCATTTATGTATTCCTTGTTATGACGTGTAAGTGTTTTTTTTTTAAATCAATTTACAGAAAAATATATTCTTTCATTCCATTTATCATTTCATCATTAATTCATTTTCACAAAACCCAGCGTTTGGCGCAGGTATATTTATAATAGAGCTCAAGAGTATATTTATTTTTTGTTTAAACGTGCTTTGCTCTACTACCCATCACCCAGAGCCACTAATGAGTTTTTGAATTTATTTATTTATTTATTTACACCGTATTTTACACGCATATCGTACAGCGCAAACGAGATCCACTAAAATTACACTGAAATTAAGCTTTTAAACGTTTCAGCAGAGTTCCGGGAATTTACTTTCAGCAGACCAATGTAGTCCATTTTAAACAGTACATTTTAATTGGGAGAGTGGCCCCTTGCGTGGCGGCGGAGTGCTGGCACTTGGCCAGTATTTTTTAAACTTAAAATGTCTTTAGTGTTTAGCGTGTTTTTTTTTAATGTTACCCCACACTAAAAGTTTCTTTGGTATCGTGGGCGCGTTTACAGATATTCAAAGTCACAAACACAAACAGCCAGACCCGGAAAAAACTATTTGTTCCATGCGGGAATCGAACCCACGACATAAGGCGCAGTACTCAATCGCTATATTTATTGTGCCCCACTGACAGTTATTCCAAAGTTTTACGACTTACGTAGTATTCTTTTTTTTCTGTTCCCTTTTCTTTTAAGAAATTGCACCTACCACTATTTGTCTCTGCATTGCCCAAAGGTTGACTGGTAGAAAATGCATATGGCATTAAGTCCGGCTCTGTACATTTGTGTGCTTAAAGTTTTAAATAATTAAATCTAATATATAAAATTCTCGTGTCACGGTGTTTGTTATTAAACTCCTCCGAAATGGCTCGCTCATTTTAAATGGCAAAACAACGTTTGCTGGGTCAGCTAGTATTCTATAAAAAAAACGTGCTGCCTTGGTTTTACACTTCTGGAACCATGATAAGCGTAACATCCCCTTTATACCTAAATATGCATTATTTTGGTTAAAACAACGACGGAAAGACGTAATAAATAGAATGAACGCAAATCCTAGTGTCACCTTAAGATTAATCTCGTCACTCTCGCCGTGAAATGAGAATTTATGGGAACAATGGCCCTATTTGAGCAACCTATGAGCGTTAAATGTCAAGTTAATGTTAGTTAGGCAATAGGAATGCCCCCTATTACCTACATAGGATTTAAAATTAACTGGCAAAACACGGGTGTAGTACAGGGTTTTCCAATAAGAGGTGTTATTTTGATATTCAAAGAAAAATGCAAATATGAAAGAGCATTTCTACGCCAACAGCCCAGCGTCGATTCAAGACCTCAGAGATGCACTTCGTGAGGCTATCGAGGACATAGGGCAGCCACTTTGAGATTTGGTTATGGAAAATTTCATGAAAAGAATATGGTCCTGTAAGCGTGGTCGTGGTGGCCAGTTGCCTGATGTTATTTTCCACTATTAACGGCATACCTTCCTCTTTATAATGAAATAAACATCCGATCATTTATGTTACAAAATGGCATTTTACTTTGAATATCAAAATAACACCTCTTATTGGAAAACTCTGTATAAGTACACCGCTGCCTTTCCTTTCCGGGATTACAAGCGACTTTAAACGTGCATATTTAGAGTAATTAATAGGAAAAACAATTGTTATTCACTTGCCACTGAATTGGAGGTTGACGGTTTTTGAGAAATTAGACGGCGTTTTAAAAGGATTACGATAGTGTTAAATTTTTTTTTTCTTTTTAAAACGTTGCCCCACACTAGGAATTTCTCCTGTATCGTGGGCGCGTTTACAAACATTGAAACTCACATACACAAACAGCCAGACCCGGAACAATTACCTGTAGGTCATACAAATATTTGTTCCGTGCGGGGTTCGAACCCACAACACGCGGCGCAGCAGCCGATGGCTCAACCACTGCGCCAATCGTGTCGTCAAAATTAAATCCTTCGTGGCAATAAAACATGTTTTCTTTCTTTTACTTTCTTATTACGCAAATGGAGACCCCGTGCTTCGAAAATTATATTCAGCCGTTGGTTTCGGCTGTCGTTTAAAGATCTTTTACAGTCGTTACGGGTAATCAGAAACCCGAACGTCTGACCACTAGTCTTACCAAGTCAGGCAGGCAGTCGCTCCTTGTAAAATACTGGTATTCAGCTGCATCCGGTTAGACTGGAAGCCGGTCCTAATATAGTTGAGAAAAGGCTCATTCAATCATAATTGCACTGACGTTAAAAAAATCTAGCTAAAATTAAGCTTTCATTATTAAAAAAAAAAGAAGAAAACAAAAACCCAGGGTACATATCGAGCTGATCATTGACCCGTTGATAATCTGACTAAATGACCAGTTTCAAAAACCTCTTTAAGTTGAGGAGCATTCAATATTAAATGGTTCGTAAAAGGAATACTTAATTAAGTAGGGTTATCATTAAATGGATATCAATAAATATTTATTTAAAACGAACATTATTGGGTTTTAATTATTTGTTATTTAAAGTTAATTTGTTTTTTTAACTAGTTTATACTAAATATAGCTAAATAATCTATCTATAAATCTATCGTTCGAGTCATAGCGAAACGTTTGGTCGACTCTTCACGAGACCAGAGGGCTGGCCTTTTTTTGGCCAAAGAATCAGCATTGCCATTCAACGTGACAATAGAGTAGTATAGTATACTGGCTAGTAGAGTTGGCTAAGGCGAGTAGATTAAGGTTTTATTATTAACACTAGTTATAAGTTTTTCAAACTAACAAATTAGGTCCTTGTTATCTTAAACAAACGTATATTTTTGTTATTTTATTTCTTCAGAAAACTTACAGCTACAATACAAAAAGTAATAATTTGAGATTAAAGCCAATTACAACTTTCCACTGATAATACATGTTGTAGAAAAATAGGTATTACGATTAGAAAAGACAAGTAAATAGATAAAAGAAAGCAAAAGAAAGAAAAAAATCGAGAAATTTTAGTTTGTTTTTAATCTTAGAAGAAATCGTTAAGTTTTCTGAAATATTATGAGATAACCTTACCATTATGATATCAGCATATAAGCAAATTGTTTGGGAGTAATGCATGATAAATAGATCAAACTATTATAATAGTGTAACCCACAGCATTTGCCTTAACTAATCATCTTTGAGCCTTCGGTTTAATTTAAGGGTTGCGTAGTCAACAAGGAACCCATCACACCCAACTCGTAGTCGCAACACCAGTACCTAGTTGCTGGGTAATACGATACCCTTTGATGCGACTGATTGTCAGAGTTTTGGACCTATAACGACTGTCAAAGAACTTCATGTGATAGCCGGTACTAAAGGCTTAACACGCTTTCCGAGACAGGGAGGGGTGAGGGGTCTTAATATGTAATGGATGGTCGCTCATCCACGGACCGACCTCGGCAAGGGTATCAAGCTTCCTAGAATGTGGGAAGAAAATTCCCTAAAATTAATCATTTTCGCTTTCCAATAACTTGGACCGCTTAGGATCAGTACTAATGGCTGAGCAATTGATTGATTGTCAAGCAAATAACCCTTGTAAAACTTGAAGGTCACATTGGACATTAAGGCTGAAAGTCGTTTACCGTCTTCCTGTGGTTGACAACCCCAATACAGAGACCATTACAAATGGCCTTCTGGCTCCAATTTAGCCTGGGACGCTAAGGAATATATATTCGAAACGCTTTTTTAAATTTCACTGGAGCAAGTAGGCCGGTTCTTCCATTCGGCCAGCATTATATTAGCTGCCAGCAAATAATTCTATCTTTAAATTTCATCATTAACATTCGCAATTTGATTATAATAAAGCAGACGAGTTCTTTTGTTTTTTTTTTCTGGAATTCTCATATTGTAATTTTTTTTTTTGCATTTGATAGCCCAATTTTTGAAGAAGGTGAAAGTAAAGGTGAAGAGTAGGTAAAACGGTGGGACATAACTAGTTATTTTATTAATATATTGTAGGTTTAAACGCAGTTTTGGAAGAACTCATTTCAAATTAACGGTGATTTTGCCCTTTACCATTTTAAAACAAGATGTGTTCAAATATTTTGAGGTAGGTGCCCAACCGTGCACAAATCTGGACTTGCGACTGCTTCTGAGAAATACCAAAAGAAACAAGGTAAATACTTGTAATAGGTAAAGTGCCTCGTTGGGGCACTTCAAACGCTGAAACGCTGGTCCAATTAATAAAGCAATTAAAGAAAGCAAGAGCGTCTGGAAATGGTAAAGTGCTAAATTAAGTGAGAATGATTCTTAGGGCAGATTTTATAATAGTATGGTAACTGTTATCATTAGCTCTAGCACGAATTTCTTAGGAGTTGTTTACTTCCTAGTTACCTAGTAAGTAGGAATTAGTTGCACGTACGTAATGTAGAGGCGCTGTTTTAATATTAATACAAATTGTTGATGTATGGTAAACTTACTTTAACTTACTTGGCCATTTATATGGATGACGGTTTGCATAGACGAGATCTTCAGAAATAAATAAATTATCTATTTATTGCAAAAATCAGCCTTTCGCACTGTAGAACAATCATTATTGATAAATTAAAAAAAAAACTGACATTATTAATACCTGAAATAGAATGTACTGGATTATTTTCGTGTTGAAAATGTCGTTCAATTGTCTGAGTTTATTTTCCTAAAACGATAAAATTCCCGTTTCTTCTTTCATTCAACGTTTGGCGTCAACGGTAGATGAAAAATCCGGTCAAGTACGTGTTGAACCAGGCGCAGTGAAGGGTTTGGCAGTTAGAATAGACATTTACGCAAATTTTATAGGTTATCCCATAAAAACTAAGAAAAGGCTTTTCCTACACTTGTAACTTTATTAGTATATAAATCGACGACTTTGACGCAAGCAAATAAGTCACTTACAAACATCTTTTTCTGAAGAACGAAATCCACCTTGAACCACAACCCATCGTGTGAAATCTTCACATATAAAACAAACTTGGGTTATTTACAGCATTTAAAGCTGAAGAAGGGCTAAACTAATTTTTATGCTCTTATGATTTGTTGGACTTGTCTCCGTCGATAGCAGTTTTGATTGGAGCAGCTTAATCCCAAGCCTCTTTGTAATTATTTTGTTTAACACCTCTTTTCCATATTTAATCTATAGAATGCGGGCAGTTCAAAATGATAATATTAAGGGTTTTTTTGACATTTGGCTACATGGAACCCTAAAAACGTAAATAGAAAACTAGATTATTCCATATCCTCAATTTTCTTCCCTTGAGAGACGGTTATTTTGAAGACAGACATTTTCGGATTTATTTTTATCTAACGACTAGAGTCATATGCCAAAAGGAAGGTTTTTTTTTAACTAGAAATATACAGATTCCACTTATCCCACTCACTCATCATCTGCCTAGGATTCCAGTCAAATCGATCGCAGCAAAATACCAGTATTTTACATGGAGCGACAGCCTATCTGATCTCCTCAACCCAGTTACTGGGCAACACTATTGTGTTGGTAAGACTGGTGTGCCAGACTTTCAGGCTTCGATTATCCGTAATGACAGTCAAAAATCTACAAATGACAGCTGCGACCAACGAACGGTCACCCATCAACTGATTGACCTCGGCAAGCGTAGCTTGACCTTCAATCAACGTATTCAACGTAACGTATTTAACAATACGAACTCCAATCCCTTCTGTAAATACAACCGAAGTTTAAAAGAGATTCGAAAACATGGAGCACGTACGAAGTCTTTAATCAGATTATAAATCTGAGGACTTTGTTTGTTTTAGTTTGTCGGATTAGAAAAAATATGTTTGCATTTGATAGTCCAATTCTTGATGAAGGTAAAAAGGCTAATTTACATCACCGTACGACCCTTGAAAGCGGGTGAAATCACACCTAGTTAACATAAAACTGTATTCTGAAGTGAGGCCAGACATTTCACCAGGAAAAACTGTTTGGAAACTCACGAGCGTTGAAATTCTCTCCCAACTATGCGAAAAACTGCATGCAGAGTGGAATTTTTAATTGGAATAACACTTGTATCTCTCCTTTTTAGGGTTCAAAAGGGTTCCGTACCTCAAAAGGAATCCTTAACTCGGAACCCTTATAGGATCACTTCGTTGTCCGTCTGAATCATTCAATTTGGCAAGTGAGGTTTTGCAGCACAGATAAGTCTGGAAATAGTAAAAAATATATTTTCTAAATAACTTTTGACGCGGAATGAAATTCGCCGTGACAGCTAGTTGTTATATAAAAAGTATTAATTTAGATGTAAGCGGAAACGCTGGGAGAGGACGCCGTAGAAGGACATCCACTCACCTTATTCGTGATGTTCTTCAAAAAGGTCAGTTGCACAGTACTCGCAACTGGCGTGCGTGTATAACCAGATGTATGTACGTGAGCGAAGCAAAAGGAGTATGTAAAGATCGTAGCGGGTGGAACTCTGGTGTTTCTGCCTACCCCCATGGGTAAAAGGCGGGAGTTTATGTATGTTTGTGTTAAATAAAAGTTATTTTAAAATAATTAATTGACAAAAATTGATTGAAACTGAAGAAAGAAAGTATTCTCAACAAATAGTGCATCATTAATGTTATCTACCTACTTAGAAAGTTAAGATGTTCATTAATTACTTCTTATGTTCATTAGAAGCTTATTAAAGAGACTAATTGGAGCATTGGTCAAAGGTTGCAAGCGTTTGATCATCATTCTTCAGCTGTAATTACTGTTCTTTCTTATTTCTCATTTTTTATAACGTTGACCCACAATAGGATTTTTTCCTGTGTCACCATTGAAACTCACATACACAAACAGCCAACACCGGAACAACTACCTGTAGGCCGTACAATTGGTTCCGTGCGGGAATCGCTCAACCACTGCGCCAACCGTTTCGACAAATTATTACGAATAACATAATTATAACGATTTGTGAACTCATTAGTAGAGATGTAGTTACTTTAATACAAAGGAAGTTATTTCAAAGCATTGTGTTATATTATTGTGTATTTTTGTTTTACTTTTATTAGAATTGCACGTGGATAAAGTCTGTCATTAAGGTACTATTTTTTACTCCGCAATTAAAATTGTTCGATAATATGATAGATGATAAATATGTATTTAAACGTTCAGTCATCATATGCTTAGCCTTTTCTCAATTATGTTAGGTTTGGCTTCTAATTAAGCTGGATTTAGCTGAATACCAGTATTTTACATGGAGCGACTGCCTATGGTCGGTAAGACTGGTTGTCAGATTTTCGGGCTTCTGGCTACCCGTAAAGACGGTCGAATATCTAAAAAAGGCAGCCGGGACAAAAGTTTAACGTGCTTTCATAGGTACGGTGGAGTCTCGCTATGATACGATCGGTCACCCATCCACAGACTGCCTAGGCAGTAGTTTAACATTTGATCAAGCCATGCGGCTGTTTTTATTTAGCCACGGCCACGTTTTTTTTTTTTTTTAAAACACACTAGGAATTTCTCCTGTATCGTGGGTGCGTTTACAAACATTTAAACTCACATACACAAACAGCCAGACCCGGAACAACTACCTGTAGGCCATACAAATATTTGTTCCGTGTGGGGATCGAACCCACAACACGCGGCGCAGCAGCCGATGGCTCAACCACCGCGCCAACCGTGTCGACAAACGTTTCACGGTCAGTGCAGGGATTAATTAAAAAATACAATAAGAATTATTCCTCTTCTGTGAATTGCCCATTTCAATAATCGGTGGTTGATTGGTGGGTTGAGGTGAACTTTAAATAAATAAATAGAGCGGAGTAAGCTTGTAACCAGTTAATGTCCAAAGCCTCGCCCCTATTATATGGGACTTAAACATAACTAACGAAATGTAGGTCCTGTATACTGTGGTAACACCGCTGCTATCTCATTAAAATAATATGAATCTATTTAAAATGAAGACAATCGAATAATGTATAAAGTTATTTAAATATTTATATCTAATAACTGTGTTGTTGTGATTGTATTGATACCTACTGTAGCTGAACTGTTTAATATTTATTATTACGTTGCGTCTTTTCACTCTCAAAAGGGCAGAATTAAAATTAAAGTTCGGTGACTGAAGTTTCAAGAAACAAATAAATACTAGTGACTGGTTTAATTCTTCAGACAAGCTAAATATACAGCCAACAACAAAAGGAATAATCCTTTACAAAGTCTCAGACGATATTTATATAAAGTGAATCGAGTTGCAATCAATGTATTCTCCATGTTTAGGTAGGCGTGTATTATCGGGTAGGAAGCCTTTTTGCCAACTATGTTGGGATCGGCTTCCAGTCTAACCGAATGCAGCTGAATACCAGTATTTTACATAGAGCGTATGCCTATCTGACCTCCACAACCCAGTTACTGGGCAACACGATACCCCTTAGTAAGACTAAAATGGAAGGCAGTATTTTAATAAAATAACACTTGTGACACTCACATCACTTATGATCCTCAATATCTGAATGAAACACTTCACAAAATAATTATAGACCGATTAGATTAAGAGAGATGCATTCAAAATATAATGGACGTTATCCACCGAGCACTTGGTTGCACGCGCACTTCACCATGATCCAAAGTCAACTGCTTGATTTACAAGATGGCTGCCTCACCAGTGCTCGGTGTTCGTTCTTGACATTGACAGTCGTATCAAAAGTCAATTGACAGTCCAGAAAACTGGAGACGCCTATATATTTAAATATTAATGTACACACAAAATAATAGACAAAATACTAAAAAGGAATAGAAAGACGAAGCATAACTGCGCGGTTCAGTATAATAATCTAGGGAGTCTTTAGCGAAATCATTTGCGTCTGCATCAAGGGAGTCCATGCTAACTTGTTTCAGTCTCTCTATCCGTTGCATCGCGTACACTTCTAATCTGTATTACAGATTTATTTTCATTGACTAGAATTCATCTTTTTCTTTGGCAAACACAAAATGTTTCTCACTGCTTTCTGGTTCTACGAGTGTACATTAGAATTTTCATCTTCGGCCTTACTGGTTTAATAGTTTTTGTTGTGAAGAGCATCTAGTTTCGTTTTGTACTGGGACGATATTGATGACGTCAGTCCTGATTTCTCTATGCCCGCTTTAAGTCTGTTGTTCATTTTGTTAGACGACGTCCTTTTGATTAGTTTTGGAGGCTTATGTGACCAAGATAATGACTGGGCTTTAAATATGACTGTGACCTCTTCTCAGAGTCATCAGTTAGGGTTACACTGATAACTAGGTTTCAATATCATTTATGCCAAGAGTATGTCACACAACAAAGCAAAGACTAGATGTGCTGTTTTGTTCTAAGTTAAATGTAAAAGTTTCTCATATTATTGACTGTGATATATCTCTACGACCTAACCCTTAGAAGATTTATTGTTAACCACTTTACCCACACAAAAAAACCTCGCCCTCTTCATAATGATGAATGAATATCCATTTTGTAACGAAACCCTTACGAATGTGGCAAAATCTGGTGTTTAACAACACACATGATATATTCGCCCATTCCCGATATAATAATAATGATTTACGACAAGGATAACTGCTTTCTCATTACTATTAAATGTTTGGAAAATGGGAAATACAAAAAAACTGTTTTTATTTTAGTATAAAAGTGCAGGTTTTTGTAGCAATTTTAGTCGTAGTAATGTTCTTCAAAAGGGATTTTCATCGTGGAAATAATACGACGACTTACCGTGAAATTCTACCCAATGTATACTAGCGAATTTTATGTCAAAGATTGATGAATGAAAGCATAAGGCAGATGTAAGTGCAAGCGCCGGGAGGGAAGATACACTGACCTTATTGGTGATGTTCTTCAGAAAGGTCAGGTGCGTAATACTCGCTACTGGCGTGCGTGTATTACCAGATGTATGAACGTAAACGAAACAAAAGTAGTATGTAAGAATCGTAGAAGATGGCGTTCTGTTGTTTCTGACTCTCCTATGGGAAAAGGCGTTAGCTTATGTATGTATGTATATAGTCGTTGTGTATTCTCTGTTGAATTAACACCATTCTGTACCTGAATGATTCCTTCGTTTGCCGGTTAGCACATGCACATTATTCTAATTTATTTTGAGTCGGCGCAGCATGTCTTCTTCGTCAATACTATTTGCAATCATCTCAATAGTCACCTCCGTCCTAGCCATATCATCTCTCAAACATTCCATTGGAGGATTACAAGATTAGAGGAAGAATATAGAAACGATGTCTATATTCTTCATTTATTCTTGTGACTCTCCATATTCAATGAATCCTTTCATTGAATATGGAGAGTCACAAGAATAAATTGATGAAACTTTAGTAATTTTTTCTTATATTATATTAGTCCTCATTCTTTCGCATCACATGCATTCAGCGTAAAAGTATAGGATTGATCTCATGGTTGGCTAAAATATTTTTTGATTTTTATTTAACCTGCCTCTGTTTCCTTGGTCTAGTGGTTGCAGGCGCTACTGCTGAACATGTGGTCCTGGGTTCGATTCCCAGAACAGGCAAAATGTTATTTTGTTATTCCATCTGGAGTTTTTCGGTAGCAACCTGGAGTCTGGATTTGTGCCGGTTGATGGCAATAGGCTCGCCCCCTTCTGGATGGGACTTACAAATGTCTAGCGGAGCGCAGAAGTTCTTCACACTTCTGCGTTAAACTAAGATGAATACAGGCGTGATGTTACGGTTTTTATTAAAAGACTTTTGTTTGTTTAATCCCGACCTTTATCACATGTAATTTAATCGTAACTGGTGACATTTGGAACCTACGTATTCCAAATAATAGTTGAATTTGTTATTTATATAGACGCTATGAGTAAGCTGCTGACCTTATCATTTTTTTTTTAAAAACGTTGCCCCACTCTAGGAATTTCTCCTGTATCGTGGGTGCGTTTACAAAAATTCAAACTCACATACACAAACAGCCAGACCCGGAACAATTACCTGTAGGCCATACAAATATTTGTTCCGTGCGGGAATCGAAACCACGACACGCAGCGCAGCAGTCAATCGCTCAGCTACTGCGCCAACCGTGCCGTCGTCCTTATCATTTCCTTCTCCCTTAAGTGAGAGGGCGATACACTATAACTTATACACATAATATATGTTCACTATAAAGTTAAAGCACTTTATGAGTACGGGTTAAGTGTCCCCAGTTCACCATTCGCTAAAGTTTTTAATTTCCGGGACGAAATTACCATACGTTGTTTTAAGCCCTTTCACAGTCCTATGAGACTCATTTCTCTTATGGTGATTGTTCAAATATACTTACATACATACATAAACTTACGCCTTTTTGCCATTAGGGGTAGGCAGAAACTACAGAACCATCTGCTACGATCTATACATACTCCTTTTACTTCGTTTACGTTCATAAATCTGGTCATACAGGCACGCCGGTTGCGAGTACTACGCACGTGACCTTTTTGAAGAACATCATGAATAAAGTCAGTGTATGTCCTTCAAATATAGGTAATTGGTAGTGTTAAATGATAGTTGATATGTAACAGCTGATTTAAGTTATTTAAATAAAATAGTAGTTTGTTATGAAAAATGTACCAAAATGGCAGTTTTTTGTTCACTTATTGGGTACAAATAAAGGCGGATACTTTTTTGTTTCTCCGCTAGACTACTTTCACTGTTTTCTTACATGTGACATTCCTTGTAGTATTAAATATGATTTAATGATGATTACACCATAAAAGTGCTGTGTATCTCACTTTATTTTAGGTATATGAAAACTTTATACGCATATTAACTAAATTAAAAGAACAATGGTCTATCCTAACTCACAAAAACTACCAGTAAATCATAACAAGGCGTCTAAAAATTCATCCGCATCGCTGTCGACTGGTAAAGTTTCCAAAATTGCCATGTTGAATGGCAATGCTTTGCTAGCTCTGGCCAAAGTTGAAGCCAACTCTTGGGTCACGTAAAGCGTTAACTAAACATTTAGAAATTTCTTTATTAACGTCGAAGTCCAGATAATGCTCACATTGAATATCCACCATTATTGAATATAGTCCCAGAAGTCAAAATTTGATCAAAGTATCGTATAAATAGTAGTAATCGTATTTCTAAAAAAAATCTCAACTAATTTGTCAATAAATAGACACTAACCGTATGAGTTAGGTTACGCTTGGGTAGACGTCCGAAGTTGTGAAACGTTTATTTCGGAATTTAATTCGAGTAACTTTGAAATTCGACTTTTATAAGTTTTACACGTAGTTCTGTCAAGGGTTAGATTGAGATTACCTGTGAATCGTTCACCTAGAGACGGAGGGACTAGAGCAGTAGGTATGGAACTCATTGTTTGATTGAATTCCAGAAAATTCACGCCTCCGTTCCGCTCCGCTTCTGAGTGGAGCGGGGAGTTGTGGTTACAATTTGTCAATGACAGTTCTTTTATTTATCAACGGCTTCACAAAAGTAGGAGATTTTATGTATTTTTTTACATATGTTCAACAATTTCTCTTTTAATTGTGAACCGATTTTGAAATTTGTTTTTTTTTATTGGAAATAATGGCTTGGTTGGTGTCATAAATTTTTGGTGAAGTTTTGACGAGTGGTTTTTGAGTTATCTTCAATAATACATATTTTGTCTACTTCGTATGTTAATGATATAAGTATACCTGTTTATACTTACTTGCTATGTGAAAAATACGTAGTAAAACACTAAAAGACTCTGGAAGCTCTTCAATACAATTTATTAATGACTCCAATAAGTAGAACATGCAAATTAGATTAAGTTTAATTATACTCTTATATTTATGTATTTATTCTTTGAATTTCTTTTTCAAGTTTTACTCGCACGCAAATAGTTCCTAAAAAAAATGTATTATTTAAGATGTGGATAACGTCGTGAGCTACACTTATAAACATACTTTTTAAGTTGTACTATACTAAATTAAGATATGTGTGTAACTGTTGGGTTTCCCAAATAAATAAATAAATAAAAAGTTTAAAACAACTATAATTTCGGAAGCCGTTATTAAAAAAAGCAAACAAAACAACCAAAGCTACAATCACTTCTGAAACTGTGTTTATTTCACACATTCTATTGCTTTTTTATATTTTGCCCCACTAAGAATTTCTCCTGTATCGTGGGTGCGTTCACAAACATTTAAACTCACATACAAAAACAGCCAGACACGCAGCGCAGCAGGCAATAGCTCAGCCACTGCGCCAGCCCTGCCGTTAATTTGTGGAAGAGAAAGGGTGATTTTCGTAGTTCAAGTGTTGTAGGTTTTGATCGCGCTCTAGCACCACTCCAATTTCACTTCTCTGCTTCGTAGTGCTCCCTCGCCCCAGTCCGCTTACTAGCTTAACTCTGTACTTGTCTAGAACTAGTTTGTCTTTGACAAAGTTGGAGTCAAGTATTTACTCTCAGCATCAAAATTAAACAACTATTGTCGAAATTACAAAATAGTTCCAATATGCCAACGAAAATTTAATAGTGATCATTGTTTTGTTGTACTAATAATAAGATAAAGCGTGGGTCGTAAAAGGAATACTTACAATGCCATTCAAATAAGAGTAGGAACGTCAACCACCTCTATGTGTTAAATGTCACTTGAAAAGTACGGTTTGCAAATAAATCTATAATATAATCATTATCATCATAATTATCAGGCTATATTAGTCCACTGCTGGACATAGCCCTCTCCTACTGAGCGCCATAGCGCCCTGTCTTCAGCTGGTCGCATCCGGAATCTGCCTGCAGTATTTCGCAGATCGTCATCCCACCTGGTCAGAGGGCGTCCTACACTACGTTTTATTTGCATTTCATATCGGTTTATTTTAGTGTTTAAAAAAAGGTATGATATCAAATTTAAATAAAAACGATAAATATGAGTAAATTACACTCAGTTGCCAGGACACATTCAAGTCAATGAAAGACGTACCTAGTAAATGGTAGCTTTATAGTAGGAACATAGTACTCACACAAATGCTATGCAATTATACAATACTAAGAGATATAATTTATAGAATGCAAAGATATTTGGCTTTCACAATCTTCAGCAGCTCCAACAATGTTTCCGAATGCTAATCAAATTAACTACTAGTAACTTTAAGTGTAGTTTAAAAAAACTAATAATGACTTTCTCCTTCTGTCTTTTTTTCATTGTTTGCACCCAATTCCCCGTGAAGAGATTGCATGGCACAAAGGCCCAGAAGCATTTTTTTTTCATTAAATCTTTGCAATTCAATGTCATTTTATAAAATTACTAACTGACCCAGCAAACGTTGTTTTGCCATAAAAAATGTTTGGGGTGGACCACCCTTATCATTTAGGGGTATGAAAAATAGATGTTGGCCGATTCTCAGACCTGCCCGATATGCACACAAAATTTCATAAGAATCGGTCAAGCCGTTTCGGAGGAGTATGGGAACGAACATTGTGACACGAGAATTTTATATACAACATGTCCCAAAATTCAACGATAAGCCGGCACTAGAGGATGGACCTATAAAAATGACTACCCGAGAAAAAAAAAATACATCTACTTTTTTTTAAATTACTTAAAAAAATGGAAATTCTTCGAAAATTACCCATTATGACACTTTTAACTACCATGACCACAATTTTTCAAATATTTCAGTTTTTTTGTTTGTATCGGCAACCTAAGTAGTGCTTCTATTCACCATAATCTTTGAAAATTACAGAATTTTCGTAGTTTTATACAAAAAAAACAACCAAAAAAAATTATTTCCCTAAAATTTTGAAAGATTTTAACGTTCAGTACACTTTAACTGATCGTAGTGTAAAAAAAAAAAATGTAATTTTCAAAGATTATGGTGAATAGAAGTACTACTTAGGTTGCCGATACAAACAAAAAAACTGAAATATTTGAAAGTTGTGGTCATAGTAGTTAAAAGTGTCATAAGGGGTATACATTTTCGAAGAATTTCCATTTTTTTAAGTCATTTGAAAAAAAGTAGAGGTATTTTTTTTTCTTTTTTTTTTCTCGAGTAGTCATTAGTAGGTCCATCCTCTGGTACTCTTATCGTTGAATTTTGGGACATGTTGTATAAGATTTTTTACTTCACCCTACTCAACTTGTTTGAATTGACAGCTATGTCATCACAATATGGCGCTAAGTCGATCCTATTCTTATTTGAATCGCATTTTACATCTTTTGTTTTTATTTATATAGGAATCTTCCAGTTTAACCATGCGGTTGTCTACTGCTTCAAGAGACCTTCCTGCCAAGGACTTAATAAATTAAGGCACACAGTTCAAGCATTCAAACTTAAATACTAAGCAACTACATTCTGTGGCGTACGGGCCTCGGCTTATGGCGTCGTTAGGAGAAGACAGCAATGCGACAGGCTGGTTTTAATTTTTTGTGATATTCTTCTTTTTAATACATTTTTAATGACCTCGTTGGCCTAGTGGTCGAAAGCGTGACCCATGATATCGTGGGTTCGAGTCCCGGGTCAGCTAAAGCGTAATTGGGATATTCCATCTCAAATTTCTCGATAGCAGCCCGGAGTCTGGATTTGTACCCGAATCGCAATAAGCTCGTGCTTTATTAAATAGGAGTTGAACATAACTGGTGAAATGTGGGTGTACTGCATATGTATATATGGTATCGTCCCTTTGTGCCTATTGGCCTAGCTCTGTTCTGTCTTCTGCTTAATATGGAGGGAAGTGGAAATAATGTATTTTTCTAACTCCTCCGCTGTTCTTTTCTGATTAATTCCATTGCGGGATCCTAGACAGTTGAATCGTTTCTCTGGGACTCGTCGGGCTTCATTGTCTCGACGCTTTTCTGGTGGTCGCCACTGTTGGATTCTGGTTTTCAGGAGTTGCAGTGGTTTGGGAATAGTGTGTACGTATATGTATAGTATGTTATGGTACACCTCTGCTTAATACAGGCGTGATGTTCGAAAATTATTTTAGGTAAGTGAAGATGTGGAATCAATCAGAAATTAAATTAGAACGCCCTCTGTCTATATCCACCCGCATTTACTTATATCTCTATTCTTTCAGTTCAAAGACTATTCGATTCTAAGCGCAAGCGACTGACAAAGACATAAGTTAATATAAAACAATTTCCGAACATTCCCAGACAAATAATGGGCCCTTTCCGGACCTCCCTGGGTGCCATCAAAGGGTCGTTTTGTGACGCAGCATTTTCACCCTTATTACAATGAAGGTATAGAGATCATCGATTCGTCTGTATTCGTCCGATATTTCTTCACAAACTTAATTTTAATTTGGTAACCTCGTTGGTCTAGAGGTGGCAAGTGCAACTGCTGAACATGAGGTCTTGGCTTTGATTCCCGGGTCGAGTAAAGTGTGTTCTACCATCTGATACTCTTCAGTATTATCATCATCATCAGGCTATACTAGTCCACTGCTGGACATAGCCCTCTCCTAATGAGCGCCATAGCGCCCTGTCTTCAGCTTGCCGCATCCAGCATCTGCCTGCAGTCTTTCGCAGATCGTCATCCCACCTGGTCAGAGGGCGTCCCACACTACGTTTGCCGAGTCGCGGTCTCCACTCAAGAACACGTTTACCCCAGCGGTTGTCGGTTCTTCGCGAGATATGGCCAGCCCACTGCCACTTCAACTTGCTAATTCTTTGAGCTATGTCGGTGACTTTGGTTCTATGTCGGATGTATTCGTTTCGAATCCTATCCTTCAGAGAAACTCCGAGCATAGCTCTCTCCATAGCTCGCTGAGCGACTTTAAATTGGTGGACCAACCTTACCGTAAGTGTCCATGTCTCGGCGCCGTAGGTCATGACGGGTATGACGCACTGATTAAAAACTTTCGTTTTCAAGCATTGCGGTATGGATGACGAGAAGACTCGGCGCAGTTTCCCAAACGCTGCCCAGCCCAGCTGGATCCTCCTCTTGGCCTCCTTCTCGAAATTGTTTTTACCTAACTGCAGAATCTGCCCGAGGTAAGTGTATTCGGAAACGATTTCGAGAAGGTGGCCATGTACGACGACCGGTATTGGATCAATGTGGCCATTGATCATGACTTTGGTTTTATCCAAATTCATGCCAAGACCGATACGTCGCGAGGCTGAAGCTAGGCCGTCCAGCATCTGGTTCAGCTCCTCTAGCGACTCCGCCATTAAGACTATGTCATCTGCGAATCGTAGGTGTGAGATGTAGTCGCCGTTTATGTTTATGCCCTTTCCTTTCCAGTCCAGCATCTTAAACATATCTTCCAACGCGCTTGTGAACAGTTTCGGGGATATAACATCCCCCTGTCTCACTCCTCTGCGCAATTGGATCGGTTTAGACTGCTGGCCCTGTACTTGGACACTCATGGTCGCGGCTTCGTACAGACATCTCAACACCTCGATATAACGATAGTCTACTTGGCATCGCTGTAAGGATTCCAGAACAGCCCAGGTTTCGACAGAGTCAAAGGCCTTCTCATAGTCCACAAAGGCCAGACACAGGGGCTGATTATACTCTTCGGACTTCTGTATAATCTGCCTCACCGTGTGAATGTGGTCTATGGTGCCATATCCTCCTCGAAACCCGGCCTGTTCCGGCGGCTGAAACTCGTCGAGTCTCCTGGCGAGACGATTCGTGACCACTCGTGAGAACAACTTATAGACATGGCTCAGGAGCGAGATGGGTCTATAATTTTTAAGAAGGGCTTTGTCACCCTTCTTAAAAAAGAGCACCACCAAACTCCCGCTCCACGCCTTTGGAGTTCTCCCACTGTGAAGGACGGTGTTAAAGAGGTTCGTTAATTCCTTTATAACAGGGGCTCCTCCAGCTTTCAAAAGCTCTGATGTTATTCCGTCCTCACCGGGGGCTTTTCCATTTTTAAGCTGCCTCAGAGCTAACACGATCTCGTCTTGACTGATGTCAGGCAGTTCGTCGGTGTAGTGGCGCATCAGGGTGGCTCTGGAATCGTGGTCATCTCGTCGGGAATGAGGTGCATGTGCAGCGTATAATCGGCCATAGAGATCCTCTATCTCAGCGGAGATCTCTGGTTTAGACAATACGGTCCTCCCATCGTTCGTTTTAAGCTTCGTCAGGTGGCTCCTGCCAAGCTGCTGAGTGAATACTTTGGACCCTCGGTTTCGCTCAATCGCCTCTTCGATGAGGCGTGTGTTGGAGCTCCGAAGGTCGCGCCGTACCATCTTCGCAATTCGCTTGTTCAGGTCTGACCTCTCCGACGAAGTAGCTTGGGTGGTTTCCCGTCTTTTTGTCATCAACCCGAGAGTCTCAGCCGAGAGTTTGGATTTCCTGCCCGTCCGCTGCGTTCTGCAGAACTTGATGCCCTCATCCCTCAGAGTCTCGACCAGATTGTGTAGGCTCTCGTCAGCGTCGTCAGTGGGTTCCAAGGCAACAAATCTATTCCCGAGAAGCTGCTGGAACTTCTCGGTACCCGCCATGATATGGATTGGGTTAGGTCGGAGCGTGGACTTCATCAGTCGGTTTCTTTCAAGCTTTAAGTTGATATTCAGAGAGCCTCGGAGAAGTCGGTGATCAGATCCGGTATTGAACCTGTTGATCACTGAGACATCTCTGAATATGTGCTTTCTATCCGTCATGATGAAGTCGATCTCATTTTTAGTCACAGTGTCGGGGCTTTGCCACGTCCACTTCCTTTGAGGCTGTTTCTTAAAGAAGGAGTTCATTAAGAACAGCCCCTCCTTCTCAAGGAAGTTGACAAGCATTTGCCCCCTGTGATTCCTAACTCCATAACCATGCGGGCCTATCCGGGATTCGTTGCCAGTCTGGGTTCCCACTTTGCCGTTAAAGTCCCCCATAACAACATTGAAGTGGGCCTTAGTGGTGTTGTGCAAGGCTTTGGATATGTCTTCGTACATATCCTCCACTTCATCATCCGAGTGTGTCGAGGTCGGTGCGTAAACCTGAATTACCTTCATGCTGTACCGCTTGGACAGCCGAAGGATCAGGTACGCTACCCTGGTCGACACACTGGCGATTTCTTCAACGTTGCTAGAGAGGGCCCTATTGACGAGGAAACCTACGCCACCCTGGGATGTTTTATCACCCTCGCGAAAGTAGAGAAGATGGCCCGAGTCTAGGGTTACGGTGTCCTCCCCCTCTCTACGGACTTCGCATAACCCCAGAACATGCCATTTAATGTTCTCTAACTCCACTTCCAACTGCGCTAGATGGTGATCAAGCCTCAGAGTTCGTCCGTTGAACGTTGCCAGGGTCAATTCATTGAGGCAGCCTGCCGTAGCCCGGTGATTCCTAGCACCCCCTGCCTTGCCGTTACCATGGCCGCTGCCATGGCCAGGAATAGCGAGGCGGCCGGGAACTGGGGGCCATTTTTTGTGCTTGTGCATCATTGGGAGGGTAATGCCCATAATCCCCACGCTGGGCATGCGGGTTGGGGATCGCAGTTTGGTTGTGGAGTTGTTCTGCAGGGGGCGCTGCTGCCCACCCCCCGGTTTGTGTCCCTTAGTCGCCTTTTACGACACCCGCAGGAAGAGTTGGGTTGGTGCTATTCTTTTAAGGCCGACACCACACAGCCCAGTATTAGCCTAGTCTGGATTTGTGCACGGTAAGTAAATAATATAATAAAAAATAAATAAAAAAAAAGTGTTTATTTCTCACCACAAGCCAAAAAATACAAACAATATTTACACACAAGCAGTATACAACTATTTTTGGTTGTGGATCGCTGGTGCCTGTGGTAGGTAGCACCTGTAATACAGGTCACCAGGTCCCCACCTGCTTAAAGTTACACATTTGATAGCAAGTTTATCTGGTATCACAGCAAATTACAAAAGTTGCAAAATAATATATATATTTAAATTAAATTAAATTAAAATTAATTAAAGAAAGTACTAGAGAAAAAAGAATAAATAAAATAAAAGTAAAACTGTTAAAAATTTAAAGTATATTGAGTCGTTTATGTGAATGTAAGTTTTGTGTGTGTGTGTGTTTGTGTGTGCGTGTGACTATGTGTGTGTGTGAGTGGGTTTGTGTGTGCGTGTGGCTATGTGTGTGTGTTTGTCTGTGTGTTGGAGGGTCTGATTAGACTAATTGGCAATAAACTAAGTGGCAATTGGCTCGCCCCCTATAACATGGGACTTAACTATAACTGGTGAAATGTGGGTATACCAATATAGATGCACCTGTGCTTAATCCTGCGGGGAACACAGGCGTGATGTTATGTTTTATTTTTTATTTATTTATAAAATATAGTTAAATCCTTTAATTTAGCTTTTGCCACCAACGGAATGATATCAATATGCGGTTTTAACACAAATTAGGTTCCATTTAGAGAATTCGCATACACATTTTCTCATTTACTGTTTGTATCTGGATTTTATTCATTAACACAATGTTTAAATAATAATAAAGCCAAACGAAATATGAGCGTTTAGGTTAAGCCAAACGAAATAATAAGAAAATTCCTATTGGTCAATAACACTTTGACCGACCTGTCGAATCGAACCCAGGACCTCACGCTCTGCAGTCGCGCTTGGGATCATTTAGAGCAACGAGAAAGTGTAGAACATTCAAAATTTTAATTAAAGTGTTTATTGCTCTTAGTAAACTTGTGTGCCAATAAATATTTGTCTCTATCGATCGTTTCACTATCCCACGCACAGCGTCGTACTAATAACGTAAATGGCCTCTTTCTAACAATACAAACCACCACATTTTTGCGGTGATATATCTAACGACTTGGCAGTATCGTTTATTACAGGCCTTATGGTTGGAACAGAAAAAAAAAGCCAATTAAATTAAATAAAAAAAAATCGCGAGCATTTGTTTTGTTGATCTTCAAAATTATGAAAATAATGGTCGTGAGCTCAACTGCTAAGTGTGAGGTTCTGGGTTCGATAAGCAAAGTGTTATTGGGTTATTCCAACTACAATTTTTCGGTAAATCAATTAAGTACAATTCCGGATTCCTAGCTGGGAATCCGGAATTATGCCCATTTGTTGACAATGGGCGGTCCTATTACATGGAACTCTAACATAACTGGCAAAACATAGGTGTCTTGTCCACGCCTATAGGCATCAAATTGTGTAAAAGATTACGAATGCAACTTTCTGCTTTTAAAAGACAAAAAAAAGTAAATGAGATTAGTGTGTCCTATTCAATTGCTAGGATAAGAAACACCGAAGCAAACTCAGAAGTCCACATAACAGTCTTCAATAAAGTCCAAGCCGTATCTTCATCAGATCGGTCAGCAGATTAGTGTCTGAGATGGTCTTTAAAGGAAAGAACCACAGATCTGTGTGAAACTGTCGAGTCAGTGCACGTATTTCTCAGTAATCGTATAGCTGAACTCAGAACTTAAGGAACCCAATTTACATCTTGTTCTATATTCATGATCATCTCAGTATTCGGCACCGCCAATTAATATATACGTAGTGCTTTAAATTTTAATGTTTTAGCTTCCTGCGGTCATTCTCTCGATAAACTGTTACTATGCCAAATCTCACATTTCTCTGTGCGCGCAATATTGCTTAAATGAAGGCATAAAGTATTCCCTTTACGCGATAATTTATACCTAATAAAAATATCTACTTTATGTGTTCAGGCATTGAACACTGAACAATACAATTCAATTAATAAACCACGCCGACATCCATAGGTGCGCCACATGCCGATATAGAAATCGTACCCCCATGCCCCCTTGACGCTACAGCTCTGGGGCTCCCTTGTGTTTGTACATGCACTCCGTTGCTTCTCGGTATGATCCTCTTACCAATATTACCGACCGACCGAACGATGGACCGACCGACCGGCCAACCGACTGAGCAGCCGTCTGATCAACCGTCTGCCTGACTACTATTTTTTTTTTTGTTTCGGGTTGGAAAATTCTCATGTATGTCCTCCGCCCTGGGGGGGTGAATGGGTCTGTCAGACTCATACTGACTAAAAACTACCCCGGTGTTCCGTCTCACACCTACGCCGGGGGTCGCAGGAACGTACGATCCTTCCGCAATCTGCCTGACTACTATAACAAGTTATAATTTTACTCCATATTTTATTTTTTATATTACACTTGTTTACAGGTACGAACAGCGTTCCGAATACCGTCCACCCTCATTTCTGCGGTGACATAATGGTTCATTGTCCTGGAATACGGGCGTATATGAGATTTCATTATTGTAAATTAAGCTGCCTTGGTTATTAAGTACATACTGCCAGGTATTCATTAAATTCTGTATTTCGGCTCTTTTGAATATCCCTCGCAGGATTAATTAAACATTTTTGGCATGGCGTGTTACTTATGTTCGGTATTTTTTGTCATGAATTTTAGACTTGGGAAATAAAAAAAGAGTAGAGAGTAAAAGAGGGGCGCTTGTGGCTACATAGAATAAGCCGGACGGGTTCATCGAAGGTTAAGCTAAGTTTGTCAAGGTTCGCCCGTGGATCGACCACTGACCACTCAAAGTACTAAGACACTTTCGTGCCTCACAAAGTACTTTAAGCAGTTGGTCCCGGCTGTCATAGATTGATCTTTGACAGCCCATACTAGTAGTCAGAAGCCCGTAAGTCTGATAACCAGTTGTATCAAAAGGTTTTATCCAGTCACTAGGTTGTGCAGGTCAGATAGGAACTGGATTCAGACTGGAAGCGTATTTAATATATGTACTTATATGATGATCACATTAATGTATATAATGTGAGATGATAATTAATCGTTGTTATTAATACTTTTTTCACAGTGATAATTTAAATGCTGGCATAATAATTAAACATCAAAAGTTGGATAAGGCCCCACACTACACATAGGTACACACATACTTTGCACGATTTTCTCCTTGCGCTTGTGTGCCGAGTCGTGTACACAGATATTTAGTTGTATTTCTATGGTCACGCGCGACTGACATACATATAATGTAGATAATTGATAGAAACATTTATCGCGAAGACGCAACGCGTCTGTGTGGGTGCACCCTTGGAAACCTGCCTTAGGTTTTAGGTTAGGGCTTAAATAAATAAAACCCTTTCTTACTAACACTACGAAAGTGATAGGGTATTTTAAAACTTGATAAAGTTAACATACTCTGTTAGCTAAGGCTTTTGCAATGCATGAGAAGACACATAATTCATGCACTACTTAGAATTCCTAAGAACTTACACTACAATAATTATACACCAAGTAACATTATACACGTTAACCAAGAACTTCATTAACTTTGGGTTTGTTGTTGCTCAGTTAACATTATCTTCGTACACGCAAACTTTAACCTTATTTCTCTTGTTTCAGAGTCTGGTGTTCCGTGTCATGAGTCATCCGAAGGTGCCTGATTTTCAGCAATGTGTATCTTTCGAGGCATTCGCTAATCAACACCAGGAACTGGCGTATAACGTTTTTTGTCTCGGAGCTGTATATTTTCTACCTTTAACAATAATATCTGTCTGTTACGCTTGCATATTTTATGAAATATCGAAGAATTCTAAAGAAAATTCAGGTGAGTTTTTCATACGTTATTCTATGTTAAATCTACATACTCTGTAGTACCTAACCTGCAGTGTACGTGTTGGTGCTGACCCCAAAAACGATGGGATACCTGATATACCTGCGTGCCCTGATAACTGCACGCTGCAGAATTTGATGGTCGTTACTGATGGCGCCAAACTCGTAGCTAAGTAAGGGGCCTTGTATGTATTGTTTGACGGGCCGATATCCGATATCTGCTCGTATTTTGCGTAATAAAAAGGCCTTATTGATCGAGAAAAAGATGAAGCCAGTATGCCATATATCACCGGGTCGAAAGCTAATAGCTATCAATAATTGGGTTCCGCTGATTTATATGAATATGTTTATGAATTTTACGATTTTAAGTGAATCCAGCCCGACTTAATATACTGCCAGCCTTTCAAGGCCAGTTATTTAAATCGCAAACCAACGGGTACTTTTGTTGTTTTTTTTTATATATAGTTAAGGTTACTACCAGTAGCGTATATCCAAGTTTGCACCTTCTAAAGACCTGTTCTAACTTTGCAGCACTCGAAGAACCAATAAAGTTTCGCACTTTTTTGGTATACTCATTATAAGTCCTAAACTATACGTTTATTATAAAGTAATATCTAGTAGACTAAAATCGCTAGAATTTGAGATCAAAACTGGCCGTTCTTAAACTTTAGCGTTGTCTAGCGTGACTTATAACTGGCCTAGCATAAAAACCTTCAATTTCTCCAGTTTTATACTACTATTTATCAGCTATCAATACTCATGTCTAAAGTTTGGTTCTTGTTTAGCGGGAATTAAAAAACCAATCATATGCCCATCTTTTTGTCGATTCTCTTTTCATCTATAAGAATCAACTAACATATGCCTAGCCTTTTCCCAACTATGTTGGGGTCGGCTTCCAGTCTAACCGGATGCAGCTGAATACCAGTGCTTTACATGGAGCGACAGCCTATCTGACCTCCACAACCGACCCGACCTCGGCAACCCGATACCCCTTGGTAAGACTGGTTGTCAGACTTTCGGGCTTCTGACTACCCTTAACGACTGTCAAAGCTCTACAAATGTCAGCCGGGACCAACGGCTTAACGTGCTTTTCGAGGCACGGAGGAGTCTCGATATGTTACGTTCGGTGACCCATCCACAGACTGACCTCGACAAGCGTAACTTAACCTTCGATCAACCCGTGCGGCTGTTTTTATTTAGCCACGAGCTCTTCTATAAGAATCAACCATTTAGAACAAATAATAACATCAAAATCTGTAAAAGGACTGTAACCACTGGTACCAAAAAATATTTTAAATTTGACCTTGAATATGATTTGATATTGTGATTTAATGACCAAAGTCGTTACTTTGGTCATTATATGATTATGGACAGAAGATTTAGAAAGGTACTAATGAGGGACTTACGCAGACGAAAGTTGGCAGTGGGGTACAAAATACCCCTTCGACATTGTTATCTCGTTCAATTAATGTAGACTTAGTAAGGGTAATTCCACTTCTAGGGATGTAGGAAGTATTAAAAGTTATCGATATAATTTTACTGTTTTGATTTTTGTTAAAATCGTTTGAATATAATGACAGTTATTTCAATATTACATAACTTTCATTATATTCAAACAGAATAGATACAATCTTTGTCTTGCCAATCTTTTTCTTGACAAGCCTATTGAGTACTTCCCTGTCCTGTTCCTGGGTTAAATTCCCAGGTCTGGCAAAGAGCTATTGGGTTTTCCAATAGGAATTTTCTCATTGGCAGCCCAGAGTCTGGTTTTGAGCCCGGTTGATGGCAATAGGCTCACCCCCTATTACATGGGACTTAAACATAACTGGCGAAATGTGGGTGCTCCTCTGCCCAACCCCCCGGGGAATACATATACACACCTAAGGAGTTGAACATTGCAGAATTAAAAATAAACTATATAAAAAACCTATATCTGGTATTATTATTTTTCAAAAAACAATAATCAAATTGGAAAAAAAGTATGCACTTAATAAATTAAAATTAACTAAAGTAAAATAATAATTAATATAACGATTAGTAAATATCAAGGGAAGGCAAATTTTAAATATTACACTATAAAAACACAATAGTGACTACTATTGTGTTTTTATAATCGTAATACCATTCATAATGGTACAAAAAACTCATTTTTCATCCATCATCTTACAAAATCTTAAACAGTCACGACGTACTTACATCCATCGCGCGGTAAATAAATCACACTCCAGTGTACATAGATGTCAGTAACGCATTAAGCATTGCAAGTGCGCGAACTTAGGGCGAGATGCTATGCGAAACTGTGTGTGCTGAAGGTACGGCCAACAGATTGTGAATTCATGGTCGAAGTTGGTATTTGGGCACGAGAGGAACTTGTAGCGAAGCTAGTGGGACTACAAAGTCTCAGACTCGCCACGAAGAACACTACAAACGAACATGAGTAAAAAGTAATTACGCCTAACCTCGAGAGAGTTGAATTTCAACATTCCAAGCAGAAATTTGGTGGGATATAGAAAGGAATAGTATTTTTTTTTTTTGGTTATGGCGTCTCGCAGTTTATCCTTTAGGGATATCTACTGCTTAACCGAACTTTCCTGTGGGGGGTTTAATTAGAAATTAAGGCCTCCAGCCAGGCGTAAAAACTTAAAAACTTAGCGACCAATCGCTAAGGGCACCCCCTGCTGGGTACGAACCTCGGCTTAGGACGTCGCTGACAGACGACAGCATGGGACGGGCTGGATCAAATAGATATATTATTTTGGGACATTTTTAAACATTTACCGGCTCTGCTTCGCGGGCTGGCTCTAGCAAAGGGTCGGGAGGAAAAAGGGATAGTAGTGGAACAGTTTCTTATATACAATCTAAGAAACAAATTTTGGACGTATTCAAGAATACACATTTTTTCTTTCTTTTTATTTATATGGGAATCTAACACTGTTTATATCGACATATGGATACATCGATGTTTTCTCAGCTATCCTACCTTCCTAGTATAGTTACGCTAAGCTGATTGGTAAAAGCCTTCATCCCGTATTTAGTACCGTCAAGAATAGTAACGTCTAGTGAGGTAATGCCACATGTAAGCAGTAAGCACTAAGAAAGCACTTACATGAAATACCATTATAATTTATTATATATTTTAACCGCTGATACAATAAGATACTTATAGATTACTCATTTTAGTATAAAAGGTACTTAAAATATTATAGTTAAGTCTGATATTTCTCGGGACCCTGGGGCCTCGGACCTTTTAAAGGCGTACAAGGGGCCTAAGCCAACTGACAGAGGCCCATTTAACGAGATGTTGGAAAGATTTTTTTTAACAATAGAACCTAAAGCTGTTAAAAGAAACCCTTGACTTGTCTTTCAAATGAACCTGGCTTACCTTTACTGAAAAGCTTCAATTCTTAGATACAGGATCAGGACCTTTACGCACGCTTTGCAGCGAAGTTTTGTTTCATTTTAAATTACGTGTGTGTACAAGATGGCTGTAAATTAAAATAGGAGATCTGTTTTTTATTTCAAATGTTAAACCGCCATGTCAAAACAATAAAAATGGACGCTGCGCCGGTTTGGGTGGTATTTTGCGTCTATTGTATCTAAATCAAAAAGCGACCATGGATATACTAATTATGGTCATTATCATCCCCCTGCCCTTATTCCAATTTATTTGGGGTCGGCGTTCCATACATCTCTAATGACGTCATCTCGATAATCACCTCCTCCCTAGCCATAATTATCATCTTTCACACAATTCCAACAATCGTTTCTTCTAGGCTAATTTCAAAATATTTAAGTAGCCTTCGACAAATTTTCAGTTAATGTAACAGGTATTAATAAAGAATCCTATTTCAGAAAAACACCAGCAGTCTGACCACAGTAGAGTGATGCTGAGGAGATCAGACCAGAGACCGCTGGCCAGGGCAAGGAGAAGAACCCTCCGCATGACCGTTACCATAGTAACCGTGTTTGCTTGCTGCTGGCTTCCATATGCCACTATGACTCTATGGTAAGTGTCTATAATGTTGAAAATGAACGAAATTTTTATTTATATATTTAACTAGCTGACCCAGCAAACGTTGTTTTGCCATATAAAATGTTTGTGGTGGATCACCCTTATCATTTAGGGGTATGAAAAATAGATGTTGGCCGATTCTCAGAACTACTCGATATGTACACTAAATTTCATACAAATCGGTGCAGCCGTTTCGGAAGAGTTTGGTAACAAACATTGCGACACGAGAATTTTATATATTAAAAGATTAAATACCTGGTTTAATTGCCTGGCTGGAGGCCTTAATTTTAATTAAGCCCCCCACAGGAAAGTTCGGTTGAGCAGTAAATATCCCTAAAGGATAAACTGCGAGATGCCCATTCAAAAATAAAATAAAAAAAATACCTGGTTTAAGTTCCTCACCAGACTGCGAAGTTTGTGGGGTGATCGAGGATATCTATCACGTGCTGATGGAATGTGACCGGACCATACACGAAAGACTATATTCGCCTGGCGAGGAATTTAAAGTGGGGGCATGTAACAGCATTCTAGCGTCCCCTTTATCGGAGGTGGCTAAGATGTTGTGCCGAATGTTGTTCGTTATATACTCGTATCAAAACGAATAGACTGGTTTAGATGCCATTACTATAATATTAAGTAATACCCATTGTTTAGATTAGTTTTAATATGATAATTGTAGCTGTTATGGGGTTGACATTATCACCGAGTGATAAAACCCCTTAAAATAAATAAAGATAAATAAAAATACCTCGAATTGACTGCCACGTTGGGCTACTGATCGGAAGCGCTACTGCTGAGCACAAGGTTCTGGGCACGACTCCTGTGTCGGGCAAAGTGAAATCGGGCTTTTCCATCTGGAATTTCTTAGTAGCAGCCCGGAGCCTGGAGTCGGTTGATGGCAATACGATCGCCCCTATTACATGGGAATTAACACAATACATAACTGGCGAAATGTTGGTGTACAATAATAATTTATGGCCTACAGGTAGTTGTTTCGGGTCTGGCTGTTTGTGTATGTGAGTTTAAATGTTTGTAAACGCACCCACGATACAGGAGAAATTCCTAGTGTGGGGCAACGTTTTTTAAACAAAACAAACAAACAAACAAAACAATAGGTACGCATTTTATGTTTGCACGCATTTTGCATTTTTAGTTTATGATGAATGAACGTAAAATACGCAACAGAAGTATGTAAGGATCATAGCAGGTTACGTTATGTAGTTTCTGCCTACCCCTGTGGGAAAGGGGCGTAAGCTTATGTATTGAGTACTGATCGATAGACAAGTTTAGTTGATCGAATTATCAGCAAGCTTTGACAGAGTAAATGGGATGCACATTTCAATTTGCGCAATGAAGTGCATGATTGCTAGTGAACATCTGGGTATGCAACTATGCATACGTAATAAATTCAATCGACGACAGTTGGCGCAGTGGCTGAGCGATGGTGCTGCGCTGCGTGTCGCGGGTTCGATCCCAGCGCAGAACAAATATTTGATGTTCCGGATCTGGCTGTTTGTGTATGTGAGTTTAAATGTTTGTAAACGCACCCACGATACAGGAAAACCTAGTGTGGGACAACGATTTATTTAAAAGAAAAAAAAACAGTATTACAGGATGAAAACTGATACTGTGTTTATATAAGTATTTAAACGCGTATAAGTAGTAAAGCTGATAATATTTAATAATGGTCTTAACTAAATTATTGAACAAAAGCTGAGCCCCGCGGTTTTACCCGGTCCTAAAGGTCAGTTCAGACTAAAAAAAAAAACCTTTTAAGCTTTAACTTATGTATACGTAGATTTCAGGTTTGCTTCTTTACGATGAATTGATGATGTGTTTCGACGAAGCGTTGCGAAAAGTGTTAAACCAAAGCAAATTATAAGGTTTCGAATTCGCTTTTCGGATCTTTACAGCTTTCTGGGCGTTGAGTTACTAACGTGATCTCATACCTACATACCTACTTATAATATTTTGCATATATGTTGATAGCAAAATGTTGCAGATATTACGATATTCACATAGAGATAAGATTAGTTTTTCAAAGGGAATGAAACCCTATTGTGTTATATTGTTTGTCGGGCTAATATCCGTAACTTCACAACTCTGCGCTTTTTTGCGTATGGTTGGTCGTATAGTACCTTATTTGATCTACCCCAGCTGGCCAGTAGTAATGTGATGGTGCCTGAGATCTTTTTTTTTTTTTTCAAAAAAAACAGGGATAAGGGCAAGGGGATAATAATGTTTATTATTAAGGAGGATAAAACTTTCTTCAACATACTAGCTGTTGCTGAAAACTAACACCGCAAACCATTTGTCACCAATTTTTTTTTAATTTTTGTACCCGGTCTGTATAGGCTCGTCCCCTATTTATTTAATGCGTTTACAAACATTCAAACTCACATACACAAACAGCCAGACCCGGAACAACTACCTGTAGGCCATACAAATATTTGTTCCGTGCGGGAATCGAACCCACAACACGCGGCGCAGCAGTCAATCGCTCAGCCACTCCGCCAACCGTGCCGTCTTTCGGAGAGTGGCTACCATATTTTATATTTTTCCCTGTATGCAGCGACCTCTGGATAGTGGAGGAGCTCATGGGCTACCGTCTCGTGTTCTTTCATACAGGCTCTGCATAGTGGGCTGTCTGTAACTCCTATGACAAAGAGGTGTCTGTCAAATGACCCATGGCCAGGCGGCTGTGACGGGGCGCAGCTGTTGCTTAGTCAGTAGGAGAGAGTGAGGTCGTAAATTATTGGGCGTTCCTCCCCAACCTGCCTGTATTCACTCTGGTCCTACCATAATTTGTTTCGCTTATCCCTGGTTCGTTTCCTTACCAGAGTGCGTGAGTATCCAAAGGGGAAAATGAAACCCTATTGCTAAGCCTCCGCTGTCCGTCCGTTCGTCCGGCTGTCCATCAGCGGGCTATAAAAAAAAATCCAACATGGTGATTTTCAATTACACATGTTAAAGAGAAAAAAGAAAAGTGACGGAGGTATTAACGACTCGAGTGAACTAGAAACAGATTTCTACGTAGACGTGCTAAGCCGCGGTGCAAACTTGCTATATTGATGAGGCTGGTAACAATCGAAGTATAAACATTTCCAGGAGCCATACAAATTGCTTTTTCTGGTCAAAAATAATACAAAAAATTGTGGTTTCTCTGATTTTATTAAGGATTCCGTTTTTAATCCCACGTTCCTTTGATAACAAAGCGCTTTGATATTGTTCTTATTAGAATTTTTAATTGTTCGTGGGACCTGTGGTACCTACCTGTAGTTTAACGATTAAGGCTTCCTATTCATTAGAGCGGCGAAGAAAACTAAACTCACAACAGGAACCTTGAATTCACATCTACTCTGACCCATGCTTGCTACTCAGCCAAAACAGGGGTTGTTTATCATCAGTAGAATCTATGCAGAACCCATCAATACCTGCCTAGCCTTTTCCCAATCATGATGGAGTCTGCTTCCAGTCAAACCAGAAGAAAATGAATACCTGTATTTCAAATGATAAATTAAATTTGTTAGTCACATTATTTTTGTAGCTGGGAGTGGTGAGGTTAACTAGGACTCAGATCGTCGGCATAAAAGAGGTTACAACCAAGGAGTAGACGGTTCACCTAATATCATCATTCACCCGCCTATATCCCATCGGTGTTATAGCGTATTAGCTGTTATCTCGATAGTCACCTCATTCCTAGCCATATCATCTTTCACAGAATCCATATACATACTGTTTCTTTGGTTTTCCTTTACTCTTATATCCCATCACATTTAAACTTAAAACTTTCCTCAGAACATGCTCCTCATTCCTCCGCATCACAAGGTATTATGACAAGCGATTTCCTCCACACGTCTCGTACACAGGCGCCACTTTTATGACGTCCTCTTACATGCTCATTCCTTATTCTATCCATTCGCGTCTCGCGTTCTATTTCAGCTGCATGCAATTTTCACCAGCAGGTTTCACCATTACAACTATAGACCCAATCATCTTCATCTGCCTAGCGTTTTCCCAACTATATTGGGGTTGGCTTCCAGTCTAACCGGATGCAGCTGAATACCAGTATTTTACATAGAGCCACTGCCTACATGACCTCCACAACCCAGAAACTGGGCAACACGATAGATACCCCCCCTTGGCTTACCAAGGGGTATCTATCGTGTTGCCCAGTCCACAGCCCAGTCAAAAGCCCGAAAGTCTGGCAACCAGTTAAGACTGGTTGCCAGACTTTCGGGCTCTTGACTACCCGTAAAGACTGTCAAAAAATGTACACCCAATATTTAATGCAATATTCATAGAATCTGTTACACAAACCATATGAAACATGAATTTAAACTCCTCAATAATTATGTCTTCTTGTGAATTTTAATGAAATTAATTTACTCAGAAGTTTGAGGTACTAGCTGTTGTGAGTTTTAATTATTCAACATAAGAGAGTGTTCTGAGTAAAACCAACTGTTGTTGGGCTTTATGTAATAATTTAACCATAACTTATTGAGTATGTATTCTGAGTAATGGACTCAAGCGTTACTCAGAATCCATAATAATTGTTCAATTATTTCCAGACTCAAGTTACGTAAGTAAAAGAGTACCGTACACATTTTTTTTTGTTAAAAGCCCATGTTGTCAGGTGTAACAAACATTACACGCCAAAACGTGGCAAACGACGAAAATTTTCATAATTCACGCGAGAAAAATATCTTCTAATAAAATTACATTCATGTCTGCGTGGCACAAAAACCTCTTACGGAATAAAATTCTGTTATTAATGAACATCAGAAAGTTCCCTTCTGAATTTTCTTTTTGTAATCCGACTGTGAAGGTTGAATGCTGATAAGAATGTTTACGATAGTAATATTCATAGAATCTGTTACACAAACCATATGAAACATGAATTTAAACTCCTCAATAATTATGTCTTCTTGTGAATTTTAATGAAATTAATTTACTCAGAAGTTTGAGGTACTAGCTGTTGTGAGTTTTAATTATTCAACATAAGAGAGTGTTCTGAGTAAAACCAACTGTTGTTGGGCTTTATGTAATAATTTAACCATAACTTATTGAGTATGTATTCTGAGTAATGGACTCAAGCGTTACTCAGAATCCATAATAATTGTTCAATTATTTCCAGACTCAAGTTACGTAAGTAAAAGAGTACCGTACACATTTTTTTTTGTTAAAAGCCCATGTTGTCAGGTGTAACAAACATTACACGCCAAAACGTGGCAAACGACGAAAATTTTCATAATTCACGCGAGAAAAATATCTTCTAATAAAATTACATTCATGTCTGCGTGGCACAAAAACCTCTTACGGAATAAAATTCTGTTATTAATGAACATCAGAAAGTTCCCTTCTGAATTTTCTTTTTGTAATCCGACTGTGAAGGTTGAATGCTGATAAGAATGTTTACGACCGCTCATTGTTCGTACAGAGCAGAAGAGCAGAATCTAGAATACAAGTAATTTGAGGACATGGATGGCGCAGTGGCTGAGCGATCAGATGCTGCACTGCGTCTCGTGGGTTCGATTTCGGCACGGAAAAAGTATTTATAAGGCCTACATATAGTTGTTCCGGGTCTGACTGTTTGTGTATGAGAGTATAAATGTTTGTAAACAAGACCACGATACAGGCGACATTCCTAGTGAGGGGCAACGTTTTTTTAAAACAAGAAAAAGAGAAAGAAAGAATCGATACATATTATTATCATTGGATACCATGATTGCACTGTTGAAGCAAGAAAATTGATTATTTAAAGTTCTTCTTGTCTTTTCTGCTAGCTTGTTCGTCTATTGGTCGCAAGCACTACTGCTTAGCATAAGGTCTTGAGTTCTAATCCTGGGTCGAGCATAGTGATATTAGGTTTTTCCATCAGGAGTTTTCCATATGCAGCTAGGTCTAGATTTGTTCCCTGTGGTCCCTAGTGTCATAATAGGCTCGCCCCCTATTACATGGGACTTTAACATACCTGACGGAATGGTGTACTGTCGGTATATATCTGCCTTACCCGTCGGGGATTACACTACTCGATTATATCGCATATTAGGGTTTTCACAATTGTTGATATGTATGTTGGGCTCCTTTATATTCTTGAAGGTATTAGAGAGACGTAAAGTTTCTTTTGCCGATTTTTTAGAGGATTTTTTTTAATTTTAAGTACTTATTAAATCCCTTTTCTCGTGTATGATGTCAATGTCTTGTACTATCAATAATAATTTATATTTATTGATAAGAATTTTTTTTTTCATCACATAATGGATCAGCCATTAGAGAATACCTCCTACATCCAAAATTAAAAACTTCACCGCTTTATAATATTAGTGTACTTTAGTTAAAGATATCATCATCATCCCCCTGACCTTATCCCAATGCATTTGAGGTCAGCGCAGTTGTCTGTTGTTCTTCTTCTTTCTAAGCAAATAAATTTTACTTTACATCTCTATTTGCCGCTATCTCAAAAGTCACCCCCTTCCTATATTATCTTTAACACGATCCACCCATCGTTTGGTCTCCCTCATCTCTTGTAACCCTCCACATTCATACTCAAAACTTTGCTCACAAAATGGTCGTCATTTAGTTCGCATCAGATGTCCATACCATGATAGCCGATTTTCACAAAACTTCTCAGTCACTGGCGCCACTTTCAGACTTCCTCTTACATACTCATTTCTTATTCTATCCACTCGCGTAGCATCACACATCCCACTGCTTTTCATTCATCCCTTTTGTAGACCAACATCTGGAGATAAAGACTTTCTAATACTTGACGATTAAAATGGTAAGTAGAGTGATTAAGGTTGAATGAAAAGGAGAATTTAGCTAAATTTTTTTATCCGTATACTATCAACTGTTAAACCTAATCCAATCAGCGAATACTAAGTCAATATCTTGAGGTTCTCAGGGATTTTATTCCACTTTAGGCCACTGGTTTTACGGCCTTTTCGTTTAGTAAGAAGGCTATGCTGTTAATTGAAAGGCATATTAAGGTAGTTGGCTGAGACACATTTGTAGGTACAAGAAAAACGTGAAAAACGAGATTTTTAGATTGCTCTCATCATACTCTAATTTTTTGTATGAATTATGATTATTTATGATACTCGTATTAAGATCATTTTGACATTTTTAACAAAAAAAAACAATATTGCTGTTTCGCTTCCCCCGAGTGAGAGAGAGAGAGAGAACCGATTTGATTCAACAGTATTTTTTTATTACAGATTCTTAAAACGTAATAAACTAAATGTTAAACTTGTAATTTTTCTTTCAGCTGTTGACTTGCTAGAAGATAAAACTTTTCTCAATCATGAATAAATTCTGAGGTTATTTTTAGAATGCATTTGAATACGTAATAAGTTATCCATTCTAAAAGTTGGCCAGCCTTTTGTCGGATTTTGCATTGTTCGCGCAAAATTTAATACCAAGAAAATTCTAGGGAATTTAAATGAGTACCGAATTGAGACTTTTGACTTCATTTTCTTGAGTTGCAAAATTATTTTGTTATTTCTTAAATTTATTGCACCATCTATTTCTTACACTACGATTCGGCATATCGTCGATAGTAATAGTAAAAGCTAGTGTCCGGCGTACCCCAGAGACCTGCCTTGGGAGCCTGCAATATTGTCTGTCAATGGTTAGTCTTCAATCCAAAAACTGATGGCGCTTTAGGTTAGATTCGTAAGTTTATTTGTATGCATTTTAGTAGCAGACGATTCTAGCCCTAAGTGTAAGTGTCATGCTGTTCCGAAAATGATCGCTACCTGCCGTCTGTCTATCTTATAATCTGCCCTCGAAAAGTTAATTACGTGAGTGTAAAGTGAACTGTTAATCCCTGGCATTAAATAAATAAATAAATATTGCTGGACAATCCACACAGCATCATCTAGCCCCAAGCTAAGCAGAGCTTGTGTTATGGGTACTAGATGACTGATATACTTAATACAATACATTACATAGATAGATATTTTTATTATACATAGCAAATACCCAGAACACCCCGAACAAATATTTGTAGATCGTACAAACATTTGTCCCAAGGCGGGAATCGAACCCGCAACCTCTTGCGTCGCAGGCGGACCATCGCCCGCCGCGCCACATCGGTCGTCTCGTTTTTAGTATGGGATTGCAACTCACTTCACCTTCAGTTCACCTACATTTTAGCCTGCCGATATCGTGTCACGTGCCTTCGTATCTGCACGCTGCATAATTTAATGGACGCTACTAATGGCACCAAACTTGTAGTTAAGCTTGTCCTAGCCGACTTAATATAGATTGACATCGACACGCTAAGAAAACTAAGTTTTCGTTGTTCGCGCCACATAGATCGTCGGGCAAAGGTCCGCCTACGACCTGAAAAGAAATCAAAAAGAAAGAACCCAATTCAGTTGTGTATCCTGGAGAAGAAGGAATATCATAAAACAGATACTATAATAATACCACAACGGTATAAAAATAAATAATAAAATATGTATGGGAATCTGAAATAACTTGGTTTATGCCCTTATTATTTTGTTAGAACATGCGACATCACGATCTTAGTGTTATATGGGTGAATGATGTGTAAAAGGTTGTATCAATAGGGATAGGATAATTTGTACATACAAATAAAAAAAATGAAGTATCTATTTGTGAATTTAGTGATATGAGGGGCTTATGGCTAAATGAAAACGGCTGCACGGGTTGTCGGGTCAGTCTGTGGATGGGTGGCCGTTCGTTAGAATTTCCAGACTCCTCTGTGCCTCGAAAAGCATGCTAAGTTGTTGGTCCCGGCTGTCATTTGTAGATCTTTGACAGTCGTTACGGGTAGTTGTGGAGGTCAGATCATCCGGTTGGGCTGAAAGCCGACCCCAAAATAGTTGGGAAAAGGCTAGGCAGATGATGATGAAGTATCTTTTCGTAATTTCAAAATAGCAGCTTTTTACTATATTAATTAAATAAGTAATAAATAAATAAATTAAAAAAGAAAGTATTAGGTTACCTACGGTGGTTATACCAACTAATCAATTCTTAAATTATTGTATGCCTATTCGTTTCGGCTTATCTCCGAAGTGGCTGGACCGATTTTGATAGGAATTTCACAGGCAGATAGTTGATGTTATAACAAGTAACAAAGGCTAATCTTATTTAGGGTTCCGCGCAAACAAATTAAGTAAAACCCATGAAGTCACGGGTAACAGCTAGTGTGGGTATAAGTCTGCATAATATGCCTCGAACCTTTTATGCCAACCTATAATAACAAACTTATCGTTTGGCATACCAAGAGTATTTTTTTGATGACGTCAAACTTAGTTATAAGAAAAAAAACGTATTAACTACGCCAAAACGTTCTAGAAGCTTTTAACGGATAAGAAGGTTTTAGCCGGTAAAGATGGTGGCATTTCTATTTGTAGGTACTGTAGAGCTTTACTTGTTTTGGGTTAGCGACACAATACAAGTAAAACCAACCAACCTCCACGGATATTAAATAAGTTATTGGCATATTACTCACAATAATAATAATCTACAAACACTATTCTATATTACTAGAATAGTGTTTAATAACGTTGAGAGGATGAATGAAAGACTACCAACAATTGCCAACAAAAGGTAATAATAATAATATAAGGCAGATGTAAGCAGAAACGCAGGGAGAGTAAGAAGGATATACACTGACCTTATTGGTCAGGTGCGTACTACTAGCAACCGTCTCGCGTCTACGACCAGATGTCAGAACGTAAACGAAGCAAAAGGAGTATGTAAGGATCGTAGCAGGTGTGTTCTGTAGTTTCTACCTACCCCCATGGGAACAAGGCGTGAGTTTATGTATGTATGTATAGAATAACATAAAGGTTGGAGAATTGGCCCGGTTGCCTGACAACGACGTGTTTCAATATAAAAGTAAATTTTGTTAATTTAATGAAATGAAGGGCTGTGTGGCTATATAGAAATAGCTTCAGGGGTCGAGCGCAAAGTTTATAGATGTTACACATTAAACATTTAAAAGTTAGCATTTTGTTTGCAGATTATGAAACAACAAGGTTATTTTACAAGATTAGTTTTTGCAAATGAATATTTGCATTTGCAGAAGAACGTGGCATTTGTAAATACCGATTGACTGATGTTTTTACCGTGCACCCAAATATTGCAGTGACTTCATTTGCGAGGAAACTGAGTGCTATCACTTGCTATGATCTTGTCAAATCTGATATACCACTTTCTCGGCCAATTCTACAATCTCCGTTTCTAAAGATAGTCGTATTTCGTACACGAGTCAGTTATTAGAAACGAGCTCAGCACGTGTATGGTTCCGTTTGTACTCATAAATGAAGATTAATGATTCAAGACCTTTGACAATTAGCAGTATATGGAACTGATAATTGGAAACTTTTAGACGACACGGTTGGCGCAGTGGTTGAGCCATCGGCTGCTGCGCCGCGTGTTGAGGGTTCGATCCCCGCACGGAACTAATATTTGTATGAACTACAGGTAGTTGTTCCGGGTCTGGCTGTTTGTGGATGTGAGTTTAAATGTTTGCAAACGCACCCACGTTACGGGAGAAATTCCTGGTTTGGGGCAACGTTTAAAAAAAAAAAAAAACTGTTGCATATTTTCTTTGTAGGCTCACAAGGCTTTTAGTAGTAGAAGTTTTGTAGGCGAAGGGAATTAATTGATTGGTCCTGTGTAGTTTAGCTGCATAGATACTTTTATTCAGTATGTACGAGCAATGTAGTTATCCAATTACCTAGTTCACGTTTGTGAGGTATTCCCGGTGCCCGAGCCAGTCACGCACTTCTCCGGGTTTTATTCTAAAGATTTTTTTTTAATTAAACTGTTCAAAATAATAATTTGCGTTCATCGTGCCTCGGAAAGCTCACTAAGCCGTTGGCGCCGGCTGTCATTTGTAGACCTCTGACATTTGTTACGGGCAGTCAGAAGCCAGACACTCAGACAACCAGTCGTATAAAGGGCTATTGTGTTACCCAGTAACTGAGTTGTGGAGGTCAAATTTTCAGTCGCTCCCATGTTAAATACTTGTATTCAGCTGCATCCGATTAGACTGGAAGCTGACCCCAACATGGTTGAGAAAAGAATCGGCAGATGATGATGTTAAAATTCATATTTCCCATATCAGTACTGCGACACATATTAAAAGTTCCTTTTTAATATTATTGAAATTTCCACAAAATTAACTCGCATTTTTTCAACAGGTACATGCTAGATCGGAAATCAGCAATCCACGTCTCTGCACGGGTTCAAGACCTGTTCTTCATCATGGCTGTCTCAAACTCCTGCATGGATCCTCTGGTCTACGGATCCTATATCATAGATCCAAGGACCTTCAAGAGGACTATAAGGAAGATCTTCTGCATTCATGTCAGCCCTTCGGATATACCAGGTAAGATTATTATTTTTTCATGTTTCTTCGAATGAAAAGGATAATCCTTTTCAGATTTTCAATACAGCATTACTACTACGAATTACAAATATCTTATATTTAAAAAATTAAAACTTTACAGGCAACTAAATATAAGTCTATTTTTTTCATTTGGCAAGTAAACCTTACCGTATTAATGAGATAAATAGTTAAATATCGTGTTTAGAGGTTTTGCCAGTATACGCGAAAAACGTACATAACATTTTACGTCGATTGTCATTAAAAACTAGAAATCGAATAACGTCGATTACAGAGTTTTATAAGGACTACTATCATTATATAATATAATATAATAATAATAAATAATAATACCAGCCTGTTACTATCCCACTGCAGGGCAAAGGCATCTTCTCATACAGAGAAGGCACGAGCATTAATCACCACACTTGCTCAAGACGGGTTGGCGATTTCAGACTTATATTAATTATAAGTCCAGGTTTCCTCACGATGTTTTTCTTCACCGATGTCAGTGATGTCCAAGATAAACTAAGAAAGTACATATGAATTGAAAAAGTCACATTGGTACTTGCCCAGGTTTGAACCCAGAACCTCGTGCACAAGAGGCGAGGCCTAAACCGCTGGGTCATCATGACATTACTATTACTACTATCATTATCTGTGTTAAAAAACCTTGAACACTTCGGTACGACGTGAATAGCGACTTTCTTTGCCACCCCGTCTTGGCTTAGATTTAACTTATAATAATTAACCTGTTACCCACGACTTTGCCCGCGTGCAATTTCACGGGTTTAGTTACTCACATTAGTTACTCTTTACAACAGCAGCTATCTGCTAGTGAAATTCTCGTCAAAAATGGTCCAGCCGTTTCGGAGACTAGCCAAAACAAACAGATGGACAGAATAAAAAAGTGACATTATTTTTTGGTATAACTAAAATAAGAAAGATTTTTTTTTTTTGGCAATATACATAATAAAGATAAGGATAAGGGCAAGAGGATGATGATAAATTGACCAATTTTTTTTTTAATTGTGTATATAACAATGATTCACATCTTTACAGATATAGTTAATAGTTTATTTAAATGAGAATGTAAAAATGTACTCCAGATTCTTTCCACACAAATCTTTCGCTAATAATGAACTAAGTAGGTACCTCTGGTTGAAGATTACGGATTTGTGTTTCAAATTGGCCAGTAGGAGGCTCAAGTTCGATAGTGCTATGGCTCTTTCCTTATCCATACTAATATTATAAATAGGAAAGTGTGTGTGTCTGTTTGTCCATCCTTCATGGCAAAACGGAGTCGAAGGGATGGAGAGTGAGTGACATAGGCTACTTTTTGTTTCTTTCTAACCCCCCACTTCCTAACGCGAGGGAAGCCGCTTGCAAAAACTAGTAGACTATAAAGATCATTTTAAGCGACTTCAAAAGAAGGAGGAGGTTCTCAGTTTGTAGGAATCTTACATTAATTTCAATTTAACTTACTTACATATATGATTCACGATATCCAACAGAGCTTCAGTATTATTATTCAGGTGATCTCATGAATTATTTATACTCGTTCATTTTAGATAATCAGTAATAAAATAACTTACTTATACTCCTACTGCAATAATTAAATTCAAAAGCAATTTGTTTCGATATCTACATGAGTTTCCTTAAAAAAAAATCCGTATAGCATTCAAAACATCAGAAAAGACATGATTATACATAAACATATCTTGCCTTTACGTCTACAACTTAGAAATAAGCTTCGATCAATAATAGTACTATTGATCGAAGGAAATAAGGTATACATTTGATGGTCGTGACGTGCGATATATATTTCCTAATCGTGACAAAATTATAAATTACTAGCGGACCGAACAGACGTCGTCCTGCCCGTACAGCGCCACCTACCGGGTCCAATTGTAAATCTAAACCATTCTCGAATCTCCACAAACACACACAAAAAATTTCATCAAAATTGGTCCAGTCGTTTAGGAGGAGTTCAGTCACATACACACGCACACAAGAAATATATATATTAAGATTTAGTAATGACGTGATACTCGTACACGAGGTTATGACGTTCAAATCCGGGCAAGAGCCAATGTGACTTTTTCAATTTAGTACCGGGATGACCGAGCTTTGCTCGGATAAAACAACGTTTCCTTAAAATGAAACCTAGCTAGATCGATTTATAACCCCCGAAACCCCCTGCATACTAAATTTCATGAAATTCATTGAAGCTGTTTCCGAGATTCAGATTATATATTTGTATACGACTGAAGTGGCGCGGCGGGCGAAGGTTCGCCTTCGACACAGGAGGTTGCGGGTTCGATTCCCGCCTTCGGATAAATGTTTGTACGATCTACAAAAATTTGTTCCGGGTGTTCTGGGTATTTGCTATGTATAATTAAAAATAGCTATGTATGTAATGTATTGTTTTAAGTATATCAGTCATCTAACCCCATAACACAAGCTCTGCTTACCTTGGGGCTAGATGATGCAGTGTGGATTGTCCAGTATTATTTATTATTTTATTTTTATATACATATAGACAAGAATTGCTCGTTTAAAGGTATTAGATATTATGTATGTATGTATTTTCTATGTTTATCTCCGCAATCACTGACATCTAAAGAAAATATCTCCAGGAAACCTAAACTTAAAATTAAAATAAGTCTGAAATGGCCTTGAGCAAGCGTGGTGATCCATGCTCGTACCTTCTCTGTATGAGAAGAGGCCTTTGCTTTACAGTAGGACAACAACAAGCTAGTATTTTGATGAACTAAGGATTGGTTGGTAGGCTAAGTTTAAATTCAGAGCCGATCCTTAAAGAGTGACAATTTTTAATGAAATAACAAATAATTTGTTTAGTCTGACACTTAACAAATTATTTGTTCTTACTTGGACACGTCACGTAAATTTTAAATTCATGAGTACTTTCAGGCCCAGCAATATTGCCAGGGAACTTAAAGCCAGCCAGTTAAGCCAGGGTCATAAAACATTGTTCACACTTTTAGTGGTGTTTAATTTGTTTAGACCTAATTAGAATTGATGTCTAAAATGTTTATATAAATGCTGCTCTTTTTGTGCGACAGTTTTTGAGTTTGTTTACTACGCTAATAAGTAAATATAGGTACATACATGTCCGAAGCACACAGAACACCTTGTCATCAGGATGATCATACATGCTGGATAACCGAAACGAAAGTCACAATGCTTAGTACATACGTCTATAAATCCACTAAGGTAACATAGTATATATGTAGTATAGTTATATAAAAGTACCAGCCTATTACTGTCCCACTGCAGGGCAAAGGCCTGTTCTCATACAGAGAAGGTATGAGCATTAATCACCACGCTTGCTCAACACGGGTTGACGATTTCAGACTTATACTAAATAATATAAGTCCAGGTTTCCTCACGATGTTTTTCTTCACCGATGTCAGTGATGTCCAAGATAAACTTAGAAAGGTAACATAATTTAGCAATATCACTTGATTAGGCAGGTGGAATCGGATTACAATATGGAAAGTGGTGAGTTCGATACATAATGGCAGAATAAGCTCTCGCACCCTTGTCTCCACCCAAAAGTCCAATCTAGCGTTCCAACATTTTCCTTCCGCCACTTCAAAAGTCAAACAGCCATGTCTCCCATGGCAACCGTCAATTCAGTGCTGTCACCAGCTCGGTGTTGCTACTTCCTTTTTTTTTTTTTTTTTTTTGGTGCGGGTTGGAAAATCCTCATGGATGTCCTTCGCTCTGGGGGAGCGAAGGGGTCTGTCAGACTCTTACTGACTAAAAACCACCCGTTGTTCCGTCTCACACCTACGCCGGGGGTCGCGGGAACGTACGATCCTTCCGCAACCCCCAGCTAGTGCCGGCCCGCCTATGCAGGCCTCCGCAGGACGAGGGGCGGAGTGAGGTGTTTGACTCCCCCCGCGACGTCTAAGAGGGGCGCTCGTGGAACACGCGCCGCCACCTCGGGTCCTGGTGTTAGGGGGGCGACAGACGTCCCCAAGTCCGTCGCCCCTGGACCCATTTAGGGGGGCTGGAAGAGGGCGTTGTCCGCCCTCCGCCGACGCCCGGTGCGTCTGCTGCGGGCCGGGTTGGAGGAAGATATCTCCCTTTCCCGTTCCGCAGCCTCCTTCCGCGAGATAACCGTCTCGCAGAAGGACACCACCGCGTTCCAGGCCTCCTCGCTGCCAACCATCGATGACACGACGGCCGGCAGCGACAGGTCCCTGCCTACTTCCGCAACGAGGGCACGGCGTGGATCCTCCCAAGCGGGACACTCTGCCAGCGTATGCCACGCCGTGTCCTCCCGGCAGTCGACGCAGTGGTGACACCGGGCGTCCGGCTCCCTGTTTATGCGACACAGGTACTTCCCGAAGCAACCATGCCCCGAGAGCACCTGCGTCACCTGTGTTGCTACTTCCTGTATCAACTTCACCCAAGTAGGTTCACTACTTGACGTTTCCCATAAGTAATAAGCAGACAATGTTCATCAATCAACCCAACTCATAGCTGCCTCCGACATACATATATCACTCACTCACTATCCATTTACCTACTTATTTGTTATATTCAAAACATGTTCTAGGCAATTTTTATGTATAAAGGTTATGTGTTACGCATCGGTCACTTGTCCCCAAAGATTAAGTTAAAAACCAGCGTCAGATACCACGTGTCTGGCATTACCGCTGAAAATGACCTTTTGGCGCAGCCGTTACATATGCCATTTTTTAAATTGTTATTTAAAACTTGTTATTTTAATTTACCTAACATTTTATACCGTGCGTTTCATGTTCATCGGGTTTTCCTGATTAAATCGTAGAAGTTACAAAAAAAAAAGATGCAAATTTTAAAGCTTCTGATATGTTTAAGTTTAAACTGTAGAAAATCATGATTTTAAATCATGCATTTCTACAGTCTAATCCAATGAAATATTTAATGAAAGAAGTAAAGAAACTTTACTTTTTAATTACAAATCTCATTGAGTCAGATAGATATATAATGATTTTCTCATGTTTTTTAGTCGCTTCCACCATACATGGGCTTGAATTATTTTATCAGTGTTTACTTGTAGCAGGAATACATTTGAGTTTATGTAGTTTCCACAAGGAATTTTGATAAAATATCAACTTGTAAAATGTTGGCTTTTTGCACCAAATATTTGTTTAATTGACAAATGCAAGCACCAACTGTTGTAACGCCTTTTTTGAGTCACAGAGGGCTCTGACTATAAAATGGATGGTCACCCATCCAAGAACCAAGAACTCGGCAAGCATAGCTTAACCTTTGATCTACTCGTGTGGCTGTTTTACAAGCGCCCAATAAAAATATAATAAGATTCTAAATTTAAACTTAGTTGCTAAAAGTAGAAAAGGGGTTAAAAATAAAAAAGATATTGTTAAACTGCAGTAGAACAAACAACTAGAAAAAATACGATGTCAATTAAGAACTACAATGTCAAGATATAAAGATCCAAACAATAAACACAGGAACTTTTAAAATTGAGTTTAACGAGGAACTTGGGAGTTTTCATTAAAGCGATTCATTCAAAAAATTTTCTTAGTTTTGAAGGTTTTCTATGATTAAGACACATGAGGTTGATTGAGGGTTCAAATCCGGACCAGTACCAAAGTGTCTTTTTCCATTTATCGGTATCTACTTTTTAACTTTATCTTATACAGCACTGACATCGATGAAGGTAGCATTGTGAGGAAATCTGGACTTATAATCAATAGGTATAAGTCTAATCGCCAACTGACCTTGTTGTGCCTTTTCTGAATGAAAATACGCCTTTGCCTTGCATTGAGACTGTAACAAATGTGTCTGCATATAGCATAGATTTTCTAGCTAGCTGTGACGTCTCGATTCCAGTAGTGGCTGAGGTCTCCTACGCACTGAGGCGACGGGTGGCTTGCAATCTGTCAGAGCGCTGTAAGCCTACGCGATTAGTGCTGGCTGGTAAATTCCACTTGAAGTACAGTTCGTCCTACAATTTCTTTTTTCCGGTGTACGTGAGAGTTATGTCTGTGATCGGGTCAACGGTTGAAATAAATTTTCATTAGTGAAGTGCTCGCCAACTCAAACGGGACTGGACAGGACATAACTGCCGCAAACAAAATGAGTTGTGGGCTCTTCAAATACAGGCACCCAGAAACAGTAACACGGGGCCGTGGCAAACCACAAAGGAGAAGGTGGAACGACCTGGATGTCTTCCTTGAGTATTGAAGAGGGGTAGCGCGTAATGGCTACCGATAGAAGGAATTGAGGGAGGCCTTTGTCCAGCAGTGTGACAATTCTGGCTTTTAATGTTAAATTTATGCAAGAAAATTTAATGAGGTTGATGATTTGGCGATCTTTGCTTGATGCTTCGTTTGAATTAATAACTGTTTCAATGATTCTGATATATATTCTATACTTTACCTTTCCTATCTAGACAAACTTACACAAAGTACAAAAATACGTAATAGTTTATAGTCACAAATAACATAATCATTACATATTTTAGACGTGATTGGAGCATTTTAAGCAAAAGACAGACTTTCTTTTGCTTATTTATTAGGGGACTCCACAAATATTTTTGTAATATGACGTAATCTAGTTAGCAGAACGCCTTCCATGATTTTTTTTCTGTTAATGTTATGAAATAATGTCTCACGTCACAATATTTAAATAATAAAACAACACGCGTGTAGAATAAATTACGACTTATGTGTTTTTGTTACTAATTTTCATGGAATAGCTCGAAAGTTTGGTTAGACTTTTTGTCCTGTTTTTCCCGGTTTCTTGTTTTTTATAGCTGACTTTGTCTCACTTCTGGGCAAACCCTTGCTTAAAATTCTTTTGGGTATCCTTGTCCTAAGGCTGGCATTAGGTGTATTAGAGTTAGGCTCCAGGAAGCTGGGGCCTAACTCTTCAAACTGATTTTAATTCCGATCTAAAGCCACTAAGATTCCAATTTTTGCAGTCACGTGATTATATTATTTGTCGAAATATACAGCTTTCAAAATAATCTCAAGATCAGCCTATAGTGCACACCAAGCCCGATCCTGAATTCGGCACTAGCGTCAAACTCAAGAGTACGAAACATCTAAATTCCAATGTCGATCGATCGAAATTAAAAACTAGAGAAAGCGCGCTCTGGTGTTCATATATTGAATAACTTTGACTTTTCTTTTTATTTTTCGAAAGCACCTCAGACTCTTCCTTGCTATAATATCAATTTTAACAACAAACACAAATGCTTATTCAGTTATTATTATTGAAACACTTTTGTTCGCTTACCTTGACAAAGCACTATACTGCTTTGTCAAGGTAAGCGAACAAAAGTGTTTTCGCAACAAAAAATGGCTCTGATTATTTCTATTCATCCGTCTTATGGAACACAAAAAAGATTCCGAAAACATGTCAGACACAGACCAGTGTGGCAATATTATTAGCAAACAATATCGGTTACATTGGTGACATTAACCTAATATTGTATAATAACAGCCACTAAAGGGCACTACTTGGCTGGAGGCCTTAATTTTAATTAAGCCCTCCACAGGAAAGTTCGGTTAAGCAGTAGATATCCCTAAAGGATAAACTGCGAGATGCCCATTCCGAAAAAAAAAAAATGAAAGACTTCCTTACCAGACAAGGCACGAACATTTGTAAGCACACTTGCTTTAAGGCGGGTTGTGCGATTGCAGACTTAGCTACTAGCTTTTGTCCGCGACTTCGTCCGCGTTGTGTTTTTGTCTCCAGTTCTTCCAGGATTTCGGGGTCAAAAGTACCGTCTTCATTGATATTACTCTGATATGTTTAAGCATTAAGACAAGCTTGCCCATTACACTGGTCGCAAGCTAAAGTGCACTGCAACCCTGCTTTCCTGCATCAACCATTCTTGCAGTTGCAGAATATTGTATTAAGTCCTGCGGAGACATTGTCATAACAGGTTCCAGGTATTCATCATGCATTATCCAACCCGAATTATGGGGTTCTAAATCATGCTCTAACCAGTCTAAACTTGATGATAACCACGGTTGAAATGTTGGTGAGCTTCTGCACTCCTTGGTGGAAGTTTTGATAATTGCACAGGTTGTTAACTTGATGAACTGCGCATAGTGAAGATGAACGATACAGTCCTCAGTTTTTTAGGCATAATAGCTTGCCAACAAGCTTCGCACTCCATTCTCAAATAATGATTGAACAGGGCAGTTTTCTTCTTCAAATGCTGCAGCAATTTGATCCAAATTCGGCAGATTTTCGAGGGTTTTTACAAACGTTTTTTTTTCCTGAAAAGCGCAGAAGTCGCGTCACATCGTTTTTTTACCATTGACCCTGGAATATCTCGTAAGACGCGGAAATCCTACGATAAGTAGGTATTGAGACAAGTTTCAGGGTGCCAAAATAAAGGTTTTTACAAGTTTATAGCTGACTATCTCTCATTCCGAGATACTTGCCCTTATTCGACTAATTTTGCTGGACTATAACGGTGAGACTGTTTAGTACGTGGTATATTATTCGCAGATAATTTCGGCGACAATAGTTCACCTAATCACAATATCAATATCAAGTTTGTCTCAGTTTCTGTTACATTAGGCTTGTCACGTAACTGGCCCTGGCAGTTAGACGTGTGATCATAGAACGGAATATCAGAGTTTGGGTTGGTTACATTTTATGACGCAATAGAAAAGATAGAATGATTTCGTAACTAGAACGTATAGGGCTGTGGTACCAATCAGGCCATAAAAAAATTAACCCTTCTTAGCATCATCTGCCTAGTCTTCTCCCAACTATGTTGGGGTCGACTTCCAGCCTAACCGGATACAGCTGAATATTAGTGTTCTGCATGGAGTGACTGCCTATCTGACCTCCACAACCCAGTTACTGGGCAACACGATACCTTTTGGTGAGACTGGTTGTCAGACTTTCAGGTTTCTGACTACCCGTAACTACTGTCAAAGATCTACAAATGACAACCGGGACCAATGGCTTAACGTGCTTTCCGAAGCACGGAGGAGTCTCGATATGTTACAAACGGTCACCCATCCACAGACTGACTTCGGCAAGCGTAGCTTAACCTTCGATCAACCCGTGCGGCGGGTTTATTTAACCACGAGCTCCTCATAACCTTTCTTAGCAGTTGGCTTCATAAAGTCGCACAAGTGACGATTTTAATTCTCAGCCTAATTTGAATGAATGAATTTTGATTTTTAAAATGGCCCCTGTGATTTAAGATATAACTTTATCGCCTTGTTGAATAATACACTATTTAATTTAGGACAAATTTGACAGTTTAAAAAAAAACTAAGTCAAACCAATTAACCTTTTGAAGGCATTTGTGATAAAACCCAGCTTTCATTTGTTAGATGACATAAAATAAAATATAATCATTTCCTAGCTTTGTCTCACAGAACAATATAATTAAGGAAATATAATAACATAAGCATAGAAATAAGCAATGTTCACAAAGCTGTCTAAGTATTAATTTTACTTGTCCTTTATACAAAGGACTAGGGCATTACGTGTGATGATCCTAATAACGATATTTCTTGGATATGCGTGTATTGTTAGGCGGTCCTCTCTTTAGTACCGGGAATCAGTTATAACGTGGTCAGAAACGTGTTTTATTTCACACTAGCAACTCACTCAAGCTTCAACCGTGACAAATTATGTACAAAAACCTTTCTCGTTACTCACTCTTTCTATTGGTGTAAACCGCATGAAAATCCGTTCAGTAGTTTTGAGTTTATCGCGTACAGACGGGGCGGGGGTCTTTGGTTTATACTATGTAGTGATTTTAGTGTACGCTGTAAATGTTATATATCGCACTGCTAGATTAAAACTGAGACAACTCAAAATACGAGATTGTTTAGTTACAACTCCAAAATACTAATTTATCAATAGAAAGTACTAATTCCTAGCCCCATTTAATATGCAGTGACATTCTACAACATGTTAATGACCTACTATAAAATTACGTTTCAACTTGTCTTACAAAATCTAGAAAAATGGGTATTTTTCATCTGAGTACTGAAAGAAACAGTTTTTGGAGTTGTGTCAGTTTTGATCTAGGTGTGCGAATTATGTAAAACTATACCTGCCACTTTTTCCACGGTTATGATATAGTGTTCGAAATACCATTGAACTCACACCGACTTTTTTGAAAATTAAAAATCTGGAAACTAAATGAAAAAAATAAAGATTTTATCTATTGTGAAAAGCTTCATAACTATCCGACATAATTATTAAAGTTATGGAACAAAATGGATACACCACCTGTGAGGTCAGGTATAGAGTGCCCGCCATGAGTTTGCGCTCGTGCATCGTCCACTGGGGCTGGAGCAGTACTGTACCCACTGTTCAAAATCACTCCCTGCAAAATACGTTCTAGGAATCGCGCAGTTTGCATTTGTTTTACACAAGGTCGGGTAAACGGTACCCAAACTAATTCACTGATGCATTAATCAGATAGTTATACAGGGTGTTAGGTAGAACGAGGGACATACTTTAAAGGCGTGTAGTACTCATGAAAATGAACAACTATGACACTGAAACAATCCCTAAAAATAATCGCGAAAAAATAATCAGCTACTTCATACATTTATGTTGGCATAACTTAACAAAATGTGAGAAACAGCTGTTTTTTTTTCGCGATTTCAGTATCGATCCTTTAGTGAAATTGGTTCGTTTTGATGACTACTAGCTTCCCTTTAAGTATGTCCCTCGTTCTGCCTAACACCCTGTATATCAAGACGACCTACTAAGAATAAAAATACTATACTAAAATAGGTTCAAACGTACTCCGGTATACCCGGAAGGGTTGGGCAGAAATGCACCTTTTACAACTACATTTCCTCACTAATATTTTAGTGTCATATAACCCTACTATACCAATTATGAGCCTATCGCTATCAACTGGGCACACGTCCAGTCTCAAAGAAGGTTCTAAGTATGTAAATTAAGCAATCCAACAGAAAGGAAGATGTTGTTGAGAATTTTTCAAGTTGTTTTTTTTTTATACATCATGCAAACATATATTTATTATTTTATATTTTCGTGGTTCGAATGAAAGCCGTCTTTTTACTTTAATGTTTTTCTTAGAACAGCGTAGGTCGACAAGCAGACACGAAAAGAGATTTACTTTTGTAAAAATAAGAAGAAAAAAGTAAAATATCTGAACGAGATATTTATCATCCATGCGATACCTAAACCATATTACAGTATTATGTTCTTTATTATAGTGTTTCCTAATAATATCCGATTCATAAAATATTATATTAGTTTATCCAACTACCTAAACATATTGAATCATAACAGTTTATTGGGTGCTATAAAACTCTCACAGCCTACAGGAGACTTTTTCCTTATCTGACAATAAAGTATCGAAGAAATCAAGGCTAATATAATATAATATAATCAATATCACCCACACATATCTATTCGTATCTTCGGAAACTGTGTAATTTTGAATCATGATAATATCTTGTACTATGTATATGGCCCATTCAGATTTGTTTGGAATACAAAAAAATATTTCTTATGGTTTTTTTTATTGATCTAAGGACTGTACGAACAGAAAGAAGTCTTAAAGGCATGACCTTTCTGACTTTTTCTGTGATTTATAAGCCTATAAGCCCACTTCGTCAACAAGCCAAATGGGGAGTTTGTTCTGCCACTTCTTCTTCCCAGCAAAAACACTAGGAAGTGGTGAAGGGTGGGCGTTTTGGGGGACAGTCTTTTGTAAACGTTCAAAAAGTGGTGATTCTCAGCCTAATTTGAATACATGAATTTGGATTTTGTTTTTGAGCCCGCCACACTAGTCTCAAACCATTGCAAATCCTGAAAACCAGAATCAACAGTGGCGACCACCAGAAAACAATGAAGCCCGACGAGTCCCGGAGAAACGATTCAACTGCCTTGGATCCCGCAACGAAATCCATATTTCCTCCTCCCACTTCGTCAACTTCTTCGGCAACCACTCAATTTTCATACTACCCTTTATTTACCGTGATCAATACTATAACCTCAGCATCATCCTCCTACTTTTATCCCAATTTATTTGTCTTCTTCAATACATCTCTATTGTCCGTCTTTTCATAGCCCCCTTCTTTCTAGCCAAATCATCTTTCACGCAATCCATCCATCGTAGTTTGTTCACACGTTCGTCGAACACTATATATAAATGTAAAAGACGCCCTTAATACTCTATTAAACGTTCCACTGCCATTATCGACTACATTCAATTGTATATCTTGAATTTAGATATCTGAGATAAGGCTAGGTTTCGGATTAAAGCACTTTGGGTTACACAAGACGGAATACATATTTGGGCCAATGAATTTGCACTTCAGTGTAGCAGCTAAGCCGACAACTTAAACCCAGCTTGCATTAGTGTGATCATTCTGAAGGATTTGCTGCCACAGCAACTGAGCTAAGCTAAGCTGTGAAATGTTGAAAGCGGTACTTCCCGAGTTCTGTGATTTAGTTTATTATTATTACGAAGTTAAGCCACGTGCATTTCCAAGGGTTTCTTGACTAACTGTAGTCAAATCGGGAGCGTGTTTCTGTGGTCACAGTTTGATGTCACGGTTGGCGCAGTGGCTGAACGATTGACTGCTGCGTTGCGTGTCGTAGGTTCAATTCCCACATGAATAAAATATTTGTACTGCCTTCAGGTTGTTCCGGGTCTGGCTGTTTGTGTATGTGAGTTCCTAGTGTTGGGCAAACTCCGGTGGTGGCTCATCAAAGTTGCGTGCAAAACTAAGTTTCAACCTGGATGGAATTTGAATTTATAATTTTATATTACGACAGTAATTTAAGGATATGTAATTTAAGACTACCTACTAGACTAAGGAACGTGGACCATGTAGCGAGGAAAGTTCTGAGTATGAATGTGCAGGGTTACATGAGTAGAGGGAGACCAAAGAAAATATGGATGGATTGTGTGAAAGATGATATGTATAGAAAAGAGGTGACTATTGAGATGGCGGCAAATAGAAATGTATGGAAGAAGAAAACATGCTGCGCCGACCCCAAATAAATTGGGATAAGGACAGGAGAATGATGATAATTTAAGACTACCTCGTTAGTGTACTGGCAGCAAGCGATACACTAAAATTGGTGACATAATAGACTAGACTAGGAACAACACAATGAAATTATGTTGCCGCGTTCATATCATCAAATCAGATTATTCCCATTATCCATAGGGATTTAACTATATAACGGCGTCAACTATATCAATCCGACGTCCAAGGGTGGACAAATTATTTATACCAAGGTCCGTTAAATAAAAACATTTTTGACTGATCTTACTTGGTCAGTCAAAATTGTTTTTTTAGTCGATATTTCTAAATCGTCCTAAAAGCTTTAGACCGAAAAAGGAAATCTTTTAATCCGCACTCATTATCGTTTCACTGAAAGGATAAGCCTAGAATATTTTCGCTTATTCAGAAGAAAGTTCCGAGAAAAATCAAGACGAGAGGATTGTTAAGTCCTAAGTCTGTTTAACACACAATGTATATGTGGTTTATTTTCGGGACGTTTTGTTACATTAGCTTGATCTTGTCTTGTTGTCATGTTTCAATTTCGTACTACAACTTTTCCTGGAATTTCATGTGAGGATAATCAAATAAATAAATAATGATGGACAATCCACACAGCTTCATCTAGCCCCAAGCTAAGCAGAGCTTGTGTTATGGCTAGAAAACTGATATACTTAATACAATACGTTACATATATTTTTTTTTTATTATACATAGCAAATACCCAGAACACCCGGATCAAATCTTTGTAGATCGTACAAACATTTGTCCCAAGGCGGGAATCGAACCCGCAACCTCCTGCGTCGCAGGCGGACTTTCGCCCGCAGCGCCACATCGGTCGTCAAATCGTTATTAAGAATACATATAAAAGACTCGCATGTTGGATTCTACAGAACGCCACCTGTTACGATCTTAACATACCCCTTTTGACCCCGTTTACGTTTACACATCTGGTCATAAACGTATGCCGGATGCAACTTGCTAGGCACCTGACCTTTCTAAGAAGTTCATCGATAAGGTCAGTGTATGTCTTTTTATAGTGGCCCCTTTCGGCGTTATCATATCTGCCTTTAAATAGCTTTTGCTATTCGCCTTTCATTCATTCTCAACATGACCACACTTACTAAGCATAGGTACCCATTCTTATATAAACTTCTTTAAAACCACTACATTGTTTAAACGAGTATCGAAATATTTGTTACGAACAGAATTGACATAGGATCAATGAATTGGCGGCAGGAGACTAGATCAATTTGCTACTTCCGTATTTTCCAGAACTTAAGGGGATGATCTTTAAAATATTGGCAAGGTCTGTTGTCTTATATGGATCATCGGTTACAAATACGAAAGGGATGAATGAAAGCAAACTTCACAGATGAGAATGCTAAGAGGGACGTGTGGTGTTATACGTATGTTTATAATAAGAAATAAGTATATTTGGAAGTGAAGTCCGGTGACCAATTCTTTGTGTGGAAATCAGCTATCGCTAGAAAAGTCATGAGTATGAATTTGTATAGTTTTTAAAGGAGAGGAAGAAACGATGGATGGATTGCAGGATGAATCGGCTAAAATAGAGGTGAATATTGAGATGATGGCAAACAAAAATGTATAAAAAGGCAGGATTAGGGCAAGAGCATCCTCTTGCCCTAATCCTGCTTTTTTATGAGTTACAAATGATATCATATAATGTTGAACCTTCAATTCTAAAATAAGATAAAATGCCGATACCGTATTTGTAACCGAAGTCGAGGCACTTACACCGATATTAAAAACAATTCCTTTAACCCAACTTTTTATCCTTTAATGAATATGACTATTGAGTCATTTATATTGAAGGATAATATTTTGATATATGAAAATCATCATCATCATCATCATCCTCCTGCCCTTATCCCAATTTATTTGGGGTCGGCGCAGCATGTTTTCTTCTTCCATACATCTCTATTTGCCGTCATCTCAAGGGTCACCTCTTTTCTTGCCATATCATCTTTCACACAATCCATCCATCTTTTCTTTGGTCTTCCTCTACCCATGTAACCCTGCACATTCATACTCAAAACTTTCCTCACAACATGGTTCTCATTCCTTCGCATCACATGCCCATACCATGACAACCGATTTCCACACAACTTCTCGGTCACAGGCGCCACTTTCAGACTTCCTCTTACATACTCATTTCTTATTCTATCCATTCGCGTAACACCACACATCCCCCTCATATGAAAATCAAAATCAAAATTCATTTATTCTAATTAGGCTGAGAATCAGCACTTTATGAACGTCAAAAGGTTTAAAAAAAAACAGTCCCCCAAAACGCACACCCTTCACCACTTCCTAGTGATTCTGCTGGGAAGAAGAAGTGGCGGAACAAACTCCCCAGCAACACGTCTGTCATCAGACAGACGTGTTGCTGGGGAGTTTGTTCCGCTGTTGTTGTTGTTATTCAAGTTCTTCAAACCTATCAAGGTTTGAAGAACTTGAATCTATATAACATATGTCAAAAAAAAACAATCATCTTTAAATTAAATAATTTGCCTCATGTTAGCTAGCACACACCAATATTCTAAAATAATAAGAATATGATAAATATTTTGATACTTTTTTTTGCGATTCTGTAAATATTTCATTGGGCGTATTATGCAGTCTTATTCTCGTAGTTGAAATAACAAATAATTAGAATGCAAATGTCAGTCACGTTGCTCGAAGAATAATCGCCTCAGAATAGTTCATTAAAAACTTGTGGGGGGCACTTTGTTCTGAAAGGTTCTCTGTAAAGTTTGGTAGCAGATCTTCGGGGCTTGGTCCAAGTTTATCGGCATCAATTAAACTACCTTATTAATCCCTTTTGACTTTATTCTAGTAACTTTAGTAGTTAAATTAAATTTAAAATTGCCTTCATTAATTGTTAGTTCGTGAACTCGAAACTTATTCTAAAAGGGTAATTTCTAAACACACATTCAATGACAATGCTTGCCTTTCATTTTGACAATTCATTAACATTCTTTATTTTGTCAAGCAGATGAATTGTTCGATCATATGAAGCAAAGGATTAGTGATTTTCCTTCAAAATCTTTCGGACAGTAACGTAATATTTTACGTCATTCGTTACCTTAGAGAAAACCTCGTATATGCGAAACAGGTAACTTTTCAAGAGGAAGAAAATTTTACGACCTGTACAATTTTATTACAACAGCTTATTCACAATCGCGAGTTTAAACGAGTTTCCCATCAACCATCATAGATAGCACAGTTACAGGTTACTAAACTCTTTTGTGTTAAACTAGGGCGTGCGTCCCGAGGTTTTCTTTCCAAATTTGTAATAAAACAAAAACGAACAAAATTGCATTTCTAAGCTTTGCACTCTAATGCGACGATAATTTGACGACACGGTTGGCGCAGCGGTTGAGCGATTGACTGGTGCGCTGCGTGTCTTGGGTTCGATTCCCGCGCGGAACAAGTTTACGTCCTACGGGTAGTCTTTTGGAGTCTGGCTGTTTGTTTATGTGAGTTTGAATGTTTGTAAACGCACCCACGATACAGGAGAAATTCCTAGTGTGGGGCAACGTTTTTTTTTTAAAAAAAAAAAGATATGTAGTTTATATTAAATTAATACTTTGGATATTTTTACGATTATTGCGGGAAGGATATGAAGGATTATAAATTTTGGCTTAGTTAAAGTTTATATGGAGTTGGCAGATAGCTAAAACGTTCAAATTTCGACCACAGAGCGACCACTTCTATTTAATATGTCACTGGCATTACACAAAAAAAGTTTATTGACAAACCAAGAACAAACCTTATATGAAAATCCCAACAAACCTGTGATTCGTGTCTATTATTACAAATATATTTACGTATGAAGTTATCTTAGACCCGTGTGTGTTATGCGGTTGTTTGAGTTTAATTCACACTGACCTCTGTACTAGTACAACCTGTATCATGGCAGGTAATGTATACGACCTTGACTTACTTACTAACTTTAAGGGACAACTATAAATGATAAGAATTGTTACAGTTTATGATGATAGGTTTATTGATAGAATGCTTACGCTAGTCGATCCAGTGATCACATAATTATTATGATAGAATAATTTTAGGATATCGAAATGGTATGATAATATGATGAGTACACGCGGCGAAGATAGAACGCGAACTTAAGTGAATTGCGCACGCGGTACAAAACTGCTTATTTAACGTACAAATATATGAATTGTGTTGGTGGACAGTACACAACCAATACACAAATTACGTAACATCCACTGACTTCATCCACTGTTCATTCTTTGTCCAGTCTATTTCTCTGTGGAAATCAGGATAGCAACCAACAGATTGGCCTTCAAAGTTAAACTTCGTGGGCATATTCGTAGGAAGTTGGCAGGAGTATTGTTACAGCGCTAATGTTTTCCCATTAATTGTTCGAGTTATTTAAGGATATTCGTGTATTTATGTTTATTTGTTTAAAATTATATTCTATGAAGTTAGGTATTTTATAGCTTTAGTATATTTAAAGTTTAGAATATATATTATGTATCTGAATTATTATTTTCTTCCTGTTCTCTTTTCACAGGAATTGCACCTACCGTACTGTTTTTCAATGCATCACCCAAAGGTTGACTGGTAGAAAATATGCCTATGGCATTAAGTCCGCCTCTGTACATTTGTGTGCATAATTATGAATAAAATATGTACGTGTAAACATAGACATATTTTATGACATCGTCTGTCATTTTGAAAATTCAACATTTACATTGCCTTCCGATTATTTTTTCACAATGTCTTTTTTTTATTATTTTTTATTAAACTTTGCCCCACACGAGGAATTTCCCCTGTATCGTGGGTGCGTTTACAAACATTTAAACTCACATACACAAACAGCCAGACCCGGAACAACTACCTGTAGGCCATACAAATATTTGTTCCGTGCGGGGATCGAACCCGCGACACGCAGCGCAGCAGCCAATCGCTCAGCCTCTGCGCCAACCGTGTCGTCAAAAATCAACATATTTGAACATAAATACATAATTTAAACCATATACGTATATATGGTTTTAATGAATGGAAATGGCATTAAGAACTTGTTTCACAATAAGAGTGCGTGAAAAGGTCGAAGCATATCATTTTATACATAAAGTAGCAGCTGCGCCCCGTAATTTAACCGCTCCTAACGAGTAGAAGCGTGATGTTAAATATCCCATAACCTTCCTCAAAAATTGGGCTAGCAGATGCAGAAAGACAATGAAGAATTTTAAAGCGCTAGTCTCTGATGACCAGTCAACTACTAGCGCGTTGAAACAAACACATTATTTTGCAGTATCTATACAAATACGTGTCGACGTCAGCGATAGCGGAGTGATGGGGTCGTTACCATCTTGGTTCGGTGGTAAAGGGTCCATTTCGTAGGGGCGTTGTATTTAAAACACAAAGTGCAAATATAACCACTCTTTTACAAACAAAATGACAGCTAACAATAATGTCACTAGGCAAACTGACAGTTTTGTTTTGGACAAGTGACTTGGACCGTGTCTGGATGCAAAGTGTCCGTTCGATTATCCCCACCTCCTACTACATTTATTATTGAGCAACTTTTATTAATTATGATATCATTATCCACGATGTATGTATACTCAAGTCCTTTTCCCATGCAGGTTGGCAGAAACTTCATAACGCCATCTGCTGCGATCCTCATTTTTTTTCTTCCAGCCTTTCATTTGTTACTCTGAGCTATTAAATTTAATCTTATTACGACCATTGTTCAACTTCTTCGAGTGACTTGATGTGATAGAACTTAGCACTCCGTCGGCAATCCTCAAGTGTTTGCAGGACTTACCTAAGTAAGAAGTGGATTAAGTAGTTTTCGATTTGTTTGGAAAGGAAACTGAATTTAATTCAAGTAATAAGATTTAACTGCCTTGTTGGTTAATGTTTGGAGTGTGGGTGTTGGAGGATGGCAAGTGCTGCTGCTGAACATGAAGTCCTGGTTCGGTACCCAGGTCAGGCAAAGCCGACCGGAGGTAGGAAGAGTGCCTGGTTGGCGGTAAAAGGCTTAGGTACATCATTTTACTACTTTTTTATACTTTTTATTTTTATTTTATTTTATTTATTTAATTTTTGACATAATACTCTTCATAATTATGCTCATCCTCTGTAGAAAATAAACATTTGTTCTTTCTTTCTTTAATTGGTAACCTTCGAGGAATACAGGTGTGATGATTTTTTGGTTTGATTTTACTTTACATGGCTGATCTGTATTGCTGGTGGAGTATTGATAAACGCCTAGCGCCTTTCGACCGAGAGTGCCATCCTGTGCCTCAAGCAGACTGTACAGTTACACAGCCAGGAAAACGCCGGTATACGCTTGTTACGTAGATTTTCCCAGGGCATTCGATGTGGTATCTTATGATGTACTGACGACCGATGTGGCGCGGCGGGCGAAGGTCCGCCTGCGACGCAAGAGGTTGCGGGTTCAATTCCCGCCTTGGGACAAATGTTTGTACGATCTACAAATATTTGTTCCGGGTGTTCTGGGTATTTCCTATGTATAATAAAAAAAAAATATCTATATATGTAATGTATTGTATTAAGTATATCAGTCGTCTAGTATCCATAACACAAGCTCTGCTTAGCTTGGGGCTAGATGATGCTGTGTGGATTGTCCAGCATTATTTATTTATTTATTTATTATTTATTTACTATGGCAAAAGTTGAAAAGTGAAACAGATGTACCACATAACATCATGTGGTACATCTGTTTCACTTTTCAACTTTTGCAATATCGAGATATTGGTACGCAAATCAAAGAAATGTTGTGAGGTAGGTAGGCTCTTACTCGGACGTGTATGGGTTGGAGTGCGGGGTGAGGCAGGGAGGATTAACCTCTCCTCATCTCTTTAACTTATACATGAACCAGTGTAGGGTGTCATATAGATAGACAGTGCGTCAATAATATCTGCTGAGCCCGTCGATCAGTGCTTTGCGCGGACTACTATGCACGAACCCATGGATTCAGATATAATGTAAAGAAGAGTGAAATTATGGTGTTTAGGGCTGGTAAAAATCCTACGCTAACGTGCCTCCCTTGTATGTTTGCGCTGCTACCTCAAACAGAGTCTCTAATTTGAAGTATCTGGGTCACTGGGTCTCAGAAGATCTATGTGGCAATATCGCCGTGGATAGGGAGCGCAGGGCTCTGTCTGTGCGCTGCAACATGCTGGCCCGCAGATTTGCACGGTGTACTGAGCAAGTCTATGTATTTTTACACCTGCAGTCTGTGGACTGAGTACACGCAGCGTACATACAGTGCTCTGCGAGTACAGTATAATAACGCGTTCAAGGTGCTGTTCTCACTGCCGCGCCACTGCAGCGCCTCGGCAATTTTTGCGGAGAGATGTTGATGGCTTTCATGCCATTATGCGGAAGCGTTCTGCATCTCTTATGAGACTGTGCTCGAACAATCTTCTGAACGTGTTCGTGGGCCGCTGGGACTCACCGATGTGGCAGCACTGGATGCGACTACACACTGTGGGTGGTGGCGTCCAGGGCTTGCCATAAAATTGGCACTCCTGTCCTGCCGCTATTATGTAAAGTTATGTGTTCGTCTTTGTTTTTGTATGTGCTAACAATATTTTATAAGGTTTTTGTGTAACTAACATTGTAACATTGTGTCAAATATAAATAAATAATTATTAATAAAGTATTATTATGAACTATCAATGTAACATTTGATTCCCACGTTATGGATTGCGGGTTATAGATTCACTTGCTCCCATAAAGAGTAAGCCTGCATCCCATCAGCATCACCCTCCTGCCCTTATCTCAATGTATGTTATGTGATTTGAGATGTATAAGATATTTGGATTTCAGGCATATGATTATACTGTGTTATACAATATAAAAATATCTGTTCATGTAATGTATTGAATTAAGTATATCAGTCATCTAGTACCCATAACACAAGCTCTGCTTAGCTTGGAGCTAGATGATGCTGTGTGAATTGTCCGGCATTATTTATTTTATTTATTTTATTATTTATACTCAAATATTTATATTTCTTGTACAGGAATCACCGGGCCCGACATAAGAACAAAAGTGAGCATACGGCAGCCAAGCAGAGAAATTACGCAATTGGAGAACGTAAGTCGTCATTCAACTTGAATAATTATATTTTACCGACCCAATTACTCATGCTTTGTCCTAATTAGCAGAAGAGCTTAATGAAGGTACAGAAAACAAAAGAGATCTCTAGGCATTCAGTCAGATTGATCGTCTGAGTGTGTCCTTTTTTTAAGGTTATTTTTGACACAAACAATAAGGACGATTTTTGTCTGCGTCGTACAAATAAGTTCAAATATGTATTTTGTGTAGGAACCAATCTCTTTTGCTGACTTTACTCTTACATCTTCCTATATATATTTATGTAACTATATAGCTTTAATTGTATATTATAATTTTAAAATCAAGCTGAATAGTTTAATTTTAATGCGTTAATATCTGAAACAAACAGGCGGATTTGAAATTTTCCATTAGCATTTTGATGGCCCAAAGTTTTAAAAATATTTTAATATATTAGGTCTTTACCTATGAAATTGCCGTTCTGCAGTACTGGCCATTTCAAATCAAAATATTTTTTGTTTGGCTAAGAATTCTAATTTCAAATTAATTTTATTTTAAAAACATGGATTTTTTTTTCCAAAAGTAGTCATTTGTTTATTGATTAGTGTTACATTTTCATCGCATTTAAATCTTTTTCGTCATCATGGATACGTTAAAAATTCGAGTAATTATGGAATATGAGTACCGTCGTGGCAGCAACGCGGCACAAGCGGCACGCAACATCAACGACGTTTACGGAGCTAACACTACAAACCAACGCACTACCTGTTATTGGTTTGCTCGCTTCCGTTCTGGAAATTTCGACCTGAAAAATGAACCTCGCGGTCGTCCGAAGACTTTGGTCGACAATGACGAATTAAAAGCGATTGTGGAAGCTGATGATACACAATCTACGGCTGAATTAGCAGCAGCTTTCGACGTTAGCGTCAAAACAATATTGGTCTATTTGCGTCAAATTGGCAAGGTAAAAAAGCTTGACAAATGGGTGCCCCAAAAACTCAATGATCGCCAGCGCGAAGTACGCGTCGAGACGTGCCTTGCACTGCTCAACAGACACACAAATGAAGGAATTTTGAACCGCATTGTTACCTGCGATGAAAAATGGATTCTGTTTGATAACCGCAAGCGCTCAGCAAGTTGGTTGGATCCTGGTTCAGCACCTAAACAATGCCCTAAACGAAAACTTACCCCAAGAAAAGTGATGGTCACTGTTTGGTGCTCTAGCGCCGGTGTGATTCAACACAGCTTCTTACCAAACGGGGTGAGCATTACTGCAGATGTGTACTGTGAAGAATTGAACACAATGATGGAGAAGCTGGCACATCTCCAACCAGCATTGGTCAATCGCTCGTCTCCGCTGCTCCTGCACGACAACGCGCGACCTCATACTGCACAGCAGACGGTCTCCAAGTTGCAAGAACTGGGGTTGGAAGCTCTCCGTCATCCGCCCTACTCACCAGACCTTGCGCCTACAGACTACTACTTTTTCCAGAATTTGGATAACTTCTTGGCGGGAAAAAAATTCAATACCCGAGAGGCAGTACAAAATGCCTTTGAAGAATTTGTTGCCTCCCGTCCAGCTGATTTCTTTAAGAAGGGCATCAATAAACTGCCACTGCGTTGGCAAAGATGCATTGATTGCATGGGTGATTACTTCGATTAATACAAATAAAAAATACATGAAAAAAATTCATTTAAATTTTTTCATACAAAACGGCAATTTCATAGGTAAAGACCTATTATTACATAAATTAAATATTTGAAACACTAGGGACATGGGGTCCGTGTTTCCATTTAGTTTTTCGAGACATCTCGAAGCGTTTGGTCGACTCTTCACGTGACCAGAGGGTTGGCCTTTTATATGGCCAAAGAATCAGCACTGCCATTCAACGTGGCAATGCTGCCCGCCTTCTGGGCACTTTTTCCATTGACAGTGATGCGGATGAATTTTTCGATGCCCTGTGATTCTTTACGTTATTTTTTTCTTTTTATGTATTAATACTCGTAGTTTCATTGCTGAAGAAATAAAAAGAATTAAAATATTTAGTAGGATTGATGTTTTTTTTTGTTGGAACGCAGCAATTTCTGGAACTTCCAGTCCGATTTGCAGAAATCTTTTTGCATTTGATAGCGTAATTCTTGACGAAGGTCAAACTGAGGGCTGTTTAACATCACGCCGCGACCCTTAGAAACGGGTGAATATACTGATTAATGAAATTTTGTTCCGTAGGGCGGGTTAACCTATCCCATGTGTCCATGAGGAGGTCCAAGCCAAAAATAAGGATTAAAAGCGACTACGTAGATCGTCAAAAAGAATGGCTTTGAGCTTTCTGAAAAACTATTTTCTTACAAAGAAAACATAATCGGCCATGTCGTCATGGTTACATGAAATAATGTATAGACAGAAATTCGGTTCTGAGATTTTCTTAGGTAGCTTACAAGCACATTGATAAATCATTACACAGACGCGACGGTGAAAACACACACACAAACACACAATAAAACAACAATTTGCTTTGTTTTTTTTTACAACGGCTTAGTATGTTATTTATTTGATAAAAAAAAAATATTTATTGGCTTATAGACTGCAACTACGCCTATTCTATTTTCAAACCCTTAATTTTTACAATAAAAATAAATAATCTTGAAGTCTGTTTGTAATTTCCAAATAACAGCCTTTTTTAAAGCATCTGAAAGTTTAAACAGTAGTTATACCAAAAAACCACTTTAATTTTCTTTGTCTGTTTGTTTGAGGTAATCTCCGAAACAGCTGGACCAATTCTGACGGGAATTTCACGGGCATTTAGCTTATGTGTACATCATTGTGTACAGAAATAACTTAGGCTACTTTTATTTTAACAAAATAACTAAGGTTCCGCGTATAAAAATAAAACCTATGAAATTTTGTCAAATTCCACGTGAACGAAGTCGGTGGCACAGCTACCTATATAATAAAAATAAAATATTTTATGAAACCTGCAACATTTTCTGAGAACAAACTTGAAAGGTTCTCCTTGGTTCCAAACTTTTGGAACTTTCAAAAGTGTTTCTATCTCAACGGACATGTGTATTCAAGTTCTTTTACAAAATAAAGTCGAAGAAACTTGGATAAAAAACAATTTACAACGAACATTAAGCGAAAATTTAAAATTAACTACAATATTAAATTCGTACGTTTCTGTAATACGTAATTAATTCCTGTTAACCTTTTAGGCAAAATGAAATTTATATACAAGAAGAAAAGGTCAAGCGACATGTCAACTCTGCTCGACGTTCATAAACTGTTAAAAATGAAAATACTGTTTTTTTTACAGTACAGTATTTTCATTACAGTTTACAAAATAATAGTCAAGAACGTAGGTATCTATTTTGTTTTCAATACACAACATGACATAAGGCCTGTATTCCCCAAAGGGTCTAGCAGAGGAGTAACTGTAGTAGGTATACTCACATTTCATAAGTTCTGTTTGCCCCGTATTACATGGGAGGTTGTAATACGGGGCAAAATTGTTACCATCAACCGGGCAGAGGTCCAGACTCGGAGGCTGCTACCGAGAAATTTCAGATGGAAATGTCGAATAACACTTTGCCCGAACCGGGAATTCCCGGTCCTAAAACCCAGAACCTCCTTTTCATTAGTAGCGCTTGCTACTGCTAGACCAAAGATGTAGTTGGTGAATACAGTTGGATGAATATTGGAACATGTAACAATATTATGTTTTGTTGGCACGTTGGTCCTGGCTGTCATTTGAAGATGTTTGACAGTCGTTACGGGTAGTCAGAAGTCTGACGACCAGTCTTGCTAAGGGGTATCGTGTTATCCAGTAACTGAGTTGTGGAGGTTAGATAGGCAGTCGCTCTATGTAAAATACTGGTATTAAGCTGCATTTTTAGACTGGAAGCCAACCCCAACATCGTTGGGAAAAGGCTAGGCAGATGTTGGCTATTAATTAATTGGCTGTCGCTAATCGCGCGTCCAATCAAGATACCTGATTTTCTTGCTTTCTCGATCTTCAGCCACCATATAAGGCTTATTGGCTGCAATAGACCTATCAGTGATTATCAGTTGGTACATTATGATCCTGACATGTTCGAGACCTGGGTCTTGTACATACTTATAATACGGCACTTCTGATTCCACAATACTGTATCTAGACAAAGTTGCCAATGGATAATTACTCTTAGTTACCTAGACAAGAACACCCGGAGATAATGTGGTGGATTGTTTCACCCTGTCTGTGGCATGCACGACATATCAAAATGTCTTTATCTGTCATGGTAACTTAATTCGTAATTGCGCAGACAAAACCTTCGGTTTTCTCAAAGAGGTCTCCGAAAAGCCAGGTTACAGATAATTTTAATTTCATGTTATAATTTCTACGATGCCTAAAACTGTCTTAAAAATTGTCACGCTTAGCTGTTTACCGTAGAGCAAGTACTGTTATTGTAACACCCACAAGTGTTATTAGGTATTTCTAGTTTTACATTTAGGCTTATTCAAAAGAAACATTTTGTTGACATTTGTTCTAGAGTAAAATTAAACCTGGAACACAAAGCTCTTAGAGGTGGGTGTTTTAAGTCTCTCCATGAGTGACAGAACATTCTTGAAATGTTAATTTAAAATAATGTAAGCCAGGTGTCCATGATTCTAATACGTCAAGATAATTATTTTATATTTAAGGCTAGTTTTTTACTACATGATATAAAATACGTCAATCTTCTTTTCTGCTGTTCTATAAAAGTCAAAACTGTCTCGTTGGTCTAGTGGTCGCAAGCACCACTGCTGAGCATGAGGTCCTATGTTCGAATCTCCGGTCGGACCGCTTTATTGGAGTTTTCTCATTAGGAATCCAGAGTCTTGATTTGTGTCCGGTTGATGGCAATAGGCTCGCCCTTACATGTGACTTAAACATAGGTGTAGTACCTATGTTTAAGTTTACCTATATACACACTACACTAGACTAGGTAGATGATGAATTGTTTTTATTCGATAGGTACACAATTGTGTTGTATACAATGACAGACCTTATTGTATACAGGCTGGTAGAACATTACTTCTCTCTGCTTCCAAACACTCAAGACTTATTAAAACAGTTCAGAAGATAGAATATGTCACTTGTCTAGCAGAAGGCTTCATAATTGCAAAATACAATCAAAATCAAAATTGATTTATTCAAATTACGCTGAGAATCAGTACGTCAAAACGTTTACAAAAGACAGTCCCCCTAAACGTACACCCTTTACCACTTCCTAGTTTTTTTGCTGGGAAGAAGCAGTGGCGGAACAAACTGCCCAGTAACACGTCTGTCTGATAGTGGAAAATAGTGATGTTTCGATTCTAGTAGCGGACTCGAACTCACTGGTGGGCATGGCCAAAATGCACGCTGTCTCATCTCCCATAGTGCCAGACAAAGATTTGAGCAGTTAGACGATAGTCTACGTGCAAATGTCTAGTTTCCTCGCACACAAACCCCGTTCCGAACTGAAACGTAAAACCAGGGCGTAAAAACTACGACGAGTCCTTTGGAAGATCAAGTTTTATGAAAAAACCACAGCATCACAAATAATGTAATAATAATACCAGTCTGTTACCGTCCCACTGCAGGGAAAAGGCCTCTTCTCATACAGAGAAGGCACTAGCATTAATCGCCACGCTTGCTCAAGACGGGTTGGCGATTTCAGACTTATATTAATTAAAAGTCCAGGTTTCCTCACGATGTTTTCCTTCACCGATGTCAGTGATGTCCAAGATAAACTTAGAAAGTAGATCATATGAATTGAAAACGTCACATTGGTACTTGCCCAGGTTTGAACCCATAACCTCATGCACAAGAGGCGAGGACTAAACCACTGGGCCATCATGACTTCTTACAAATAAAGTTTACTACAAATAAAGTTTATGAAAATCTTCGATAGTTGAGTTTTGTCGGTGCCAGCTTTGTTTTTGAGATTTTACGAACGAAAACTAACTTTAACATCCTCACCAACCGCTTTCAAACCTGTTTAAAAAAATAGAATATAGCTCATGTTACTCAGGCAGGGATAATGTAGCTGGAAAGCTACATTATCCATGTTGAAAGAATTTTTGAAATCGGCACAGTAGTTTTTGATTTTATTCATTACAAACAAACGCACACACAAAAAAATATTTCTTCCTCTTTATAATATTATTAGTTATTTACGTACAAAATTGCATTAGAGTTAGCAAGAAAAACTTTGTTGGCTCATAACTTTTTAATGGCTTCTTATTGTACTATTCTGTTTCCGCACAGTCAAAATTATATTATATTGATTATACAATGTCAAACGGTTGAACCCTAATAAACGCAATATAATTACCGAATCCCTTTAATTTACCGTACTAATACTACAGTACCGGCTTAACAGTTCTTCTTAAAAAAATCACAAGCTACTCACTACTATTACTCACTATTAATTTATTCCGTCAGTCTAAAAGTTTATACAAATCGATGCGTTTACTAAATATCTGAACTATTTAAACTGAGTAAGCTCATCGTCTCAGCTTGCTGAGACATTTTCCTAATAGAAAGCGATCGCTGTGCCAATACCCGATGATCGCAATCATTTGTTCGAACTCGCTAAACAAAAGACTGCAAAGATTGTGTATTGGCGCGACGAGCCTTCTGACACTGGATAAAGTTTGTTCTTTGAAAATCAATGCTTTATTGAAACAACTATCTTTATCTAATTTAAACAAATAGCGATAACACAGGAAAAGCTTTACAGTAATCGTTTATTTGTTCGCATGCGTCCGATTTCTTTTTAATTTAAACACTTCACTTTACTGACATCACAAAAAACCTTCGTTTTAATTTATTGATAATTACTTATTTCACATACTCACATCATCATACAATACAACTGATTTACTTCCGTGATATTTCAAAACTTTAGTTCCAGTTGAAAACCAGCCGTAAAGCACATAATTAATATAAATACCCATATATTTATTTTTGTTATTTCGTTTAGTTAGTTAAGTCTGGATTTCTAACCAATTTGCTGGCTCCTCATGACATAGGACTTAAATCCGGTAATGTGCTTGCACGATAGTTACACATCTGCCTTTACCTTCGGGGAAAATAGGGCTGATGTTATACGGTACACCTTAACATTGATAGCACAAAAAATGCATTACTTGCAAAAGACAACGTTTGTATGAACAACTTTAGTTACGCGGACGACATGGTGCTGCTGACCCCAACTGTAAGTGCAATGAGGCAGTTGCTCGCAATATGTGAAAAATATAGCATTCAGCATGGTTTGATATACAATGCTAAGAAGAGTGAGTACATGGTTTTCAAGGCCCCCGGTAAATGTACACTAAATGTGCCCGCAATAAAGCTAAACGGCATTGAACTAAAGCGGGTAGAAAAGTTCAAATATCTTGGACATTATGTTACTGAGGACCTTGAGGACCAAGTTGACATAGAAAGGGAACGTAGGGCATTGGCGGTTAGAAGTAGTATGTTTGTGCGTTGTAGTGAACAAGTTAAAGTCACACTATTTAAAGCCTACTGCCAGACTTTCTACACGTGCAGCCTGTGGTTCAGATATACACAAAGGACGCTCAATGCCTTACGTGTCCAATATAACAACGGATTTAGGATGTTGTTGGGGTTGTCCCGTTTTTGCAGTGCCTCCGGTATGTTTGCGGAAGCCAGGGTAGATGGCTTTCATGCGGTAATACGCAAGCGGCTCGCATCATTGCTGAGCAGAGTCAGGAGCAGCACCAACAGCATCCTACAGGTTATTGCGGAAAGGCAGGACTCAAACATCCTGAAAGCATTTATTCGTGCTCAAATTATGTAATCTTTTTCTTTTTGCAATTGTATTTTGTAATTATGGACATTGATCTGAAATAAAGTTTATATTATTATTATTAAAAGAACTTCAGCTCAGCATACTATCAGATTACGAACAGTCTTAGAAATACGAGAAGTGCCCTTCTGGACATTTAAATAATATCCGAAATCACTAGCCTACCTTGAGTGGGCGTGGTAATCTATGTTCGTGCCTTCTCTGTGTGAGAAGTGGTCTGTAGTGGGACAATAACAGGCTGATATTATTATTCGTCATCATCTGCCTAGCCTTTTCCCAACTATGTTGGGGTTAGCTTCCATTCTAACCAAATGCAGATGAATACCAGTATTTTACATGGATCTATATGAACTCCACAACCCAGTCACTGGGCAACACGATACTTACCCCTTGATAAAACTCTTTGTCAACTTTCGGGCTTCTGGCTAACCGTAACGACTGTCAAAGATCTGCAAATGACAGCAGGGACCAACGGTTTAACGTACTTTCCGTGGCATGGAGGAGTCTCCATATATTACGAATAGATACCCATCCACAGATGGAGTTCGGCAAGCGTAGCTTAACCTCCGATCAACCCATGTGGCTGCTTTTATTTAGCCTCGAGCTTCTCTGATAGTTAGCTGGTAATAATAATTATAAGTAAGCAATATTACTGTCAATTACCAGCAAATATAAATGAAGAATAAACATCTTTTAATACACGTGTCTGAATAAACGAACAAATCAAGTTCCATGTAAGTAAGGTTTAACAAACTTGGGTAACAATAAAACTGACTTCTAAGTAGGAAGTCAGGTTGATTATAACCCAAGCTTTTGTTTCCTATGAACTCAGTAGTTGATAATACTGCTGAGTTCATAGGAAACACAGGAGCTCACATTTATCAGGAAATATTCAGTTATACATAATTTCAAAATAATTTTGTTATTCATTGAAACTTTCAGTAGATGTTCTTGACTCTTGTTATTAACCAATTATGACAAATTACTTCCTTGGTATGAACTAATTTAACTTTCTTCGAAGAATTTACGTAATTATTTATGAACGAGATTGTATAATAGAATCCTCTTATATTTTCGTGGGTTAAGAAGTTATCGGTTTAGGCTGGGCGCGAAACAGCGGCTAGACTGTCTGTAGATAAACAAAAACAAAAGCTCCAAGAAAATAAGGACACTCGTAAAAGCAGTCTCAAACTCTAAGTTGTCTAAAACATAAATAAACTCAAGCCTTTTTCCCATGGAGAAAGGCAGAAACTACAGAAAACCACCAGCTATGATCCTCACATACCTACTTCTTTTGCTTAGTTTAGCTGTCTGAAACTTACTGAAAAAAATGTTTTACTGAACCACACCTCGCACTTCTATGGCAGAGAGAAAAAGCGAGTTGAACTCAATTGGAAATGGAAATTGGGTTGGAGTTCAAAAAAAAAAATCAGCATTTTCAAATTTAAGTTTTTTAAGACCGTAGGTTGCCTTGCAAGAGGACAAGTGTTTTTTATAAACATTTTAAATTGTAAGTCAATCAAGACACAGTAGTGTGTGCCTACAAATTTATAGTACAACCACGTTTATTCAGTTAGGTTTAAGTCCCATGTAATATGGGCCAGTAATAGTAATAGTCTTTTGCAATCACCCAGACACAAATACAGACTTCGGACAGCTACTGAGATATCCCCGATGGAAAATCCTAATAACGCTTTGCCCGAACCAGGAATCGGATCCATGACCTCATACCCAGCAGAATCCTTGCGACCACTGGACCAACGAGACAGTAATTAGTAGTTCCTGTGTTAAGCACCTGTGTCAGACAGACCGACGGACGAAGTTGCACAATTTTGGGGCAGAACACTTAAAATGTATAGATAATAATATATAAGCAAGAAAAGAAAATTGTTCTCTCCTGGCATCTGTTTTTGAAGAGTGCAATATTAGTTTTGAAACTTTATCGATATTTTCCTTTGAGATCGTGTAAAGCTTTGAATGAAAGCTGCCTTACTTTGTAGTTTTCTTATGTCGGAAAAATATTACAGACAGTTTGAAAATCATCTGTAGTCTAGAATATATATGAGGGGAAATTGGGAAACTTAAAATAACGTCAGATATGTGGTAGTATTCGCTTTAATGTTAGCTTCTTTTTGCAAAAAGATTGTAACTCCGTTACTAATCTTCACGTTTAGTGACGTAAACATTTTTTTTTTCACAAATCCTGTTTTCGCAGGAACAAAGATCGAATTTTGAATGGTTGTATTGTATTGTTTCGTTGTATTGTATTGCGCGTTATTTGTGGGACTACCCCAGCTCCTCAGGAAAAGCCAGCAGCGATCTTACGTTGTTCGTGATCTCTTGGAGAGTTACTGGGTTAAATAAGTATTTTGCCCTGCATGGAGTGACCTCTGGGTAGTAGAGGAGCAAGTGGGCTGCCGTCTCGTCTTCCTAGTTTCTTATGAATTATACAAAATCTAGATTTTCCCAAAGTTCGGCCAAGCATATGGATGACTAGGACATGCCACTCATGTTCGCGCCAAAATGCAAATAACAGAAAAAAATATCTACTTGAGTTTTGAAACATATTATTGTAATACATATTAAATTGTATGTTGATCTTAATCACCTTTACTATAAAAAATGGCGCCGAATTAGCCTAGGCCAGCCTACGCAGCCTGCTGGTAAATCCACCACTACTTACTAAACCATCGTATACATACGTACCGTCTTAATGTAGCATACGTCTGGACAATGATGTGGTTTACCACTTAAGCGTCAAGCCGGCACGACTATTTAGCTCTGAAACGACTCCAGACCAGCGATGACCTTGCACGCTCTGTCGGTCGTTACTAAAACCTAAATAGCTCTATACACTCAACTATAAAAGCTAGAGTAAATAAACACTACGAAAAACTTTATAGAAGAATACAGATCATATTTATCTATTTTTTTAAACCGTTAAAGTCTTTGGAACTCAAAGCAGGTTCAAACATGGTAAATTGAAGTTAAAAAACTTATAAATTTTATCAATATAAAATACAAGAGACAAATATTGCATTGTTTGTCATTAAAATAATTTCACAACAAACTGGACGTATTTTCCTTTCATATGAGGTATAGATGAATGTATAATTAAAAAGTATTCAAATAGAAGAAGAAATTAAACAAAATTGAATCGCCGAGAGGCTTTCCTGTGTGTTCATCTCCCAAAGAGCAATATATTGAAAATAATTTCCAGTAGAATTGGCGTAAGCGTAAACACAGGTTCCGTTTGCTTGCAAGAACCTAGTTTTCATTACTTAATTTATTATAACTCATAACATCACGCTCGTTATTCCCGATGGGTTAAACCAGTAGGATTTTAGAAGATGGACCTACATATATTTTGCCAGATATGTTTAAGTGCCATGTAATATGAGGCGAGCCTGTTGCCCCCAATTAGGCATAAATGCAGACTACGGGTTGCTATTAAAAAAAATCAGATGGAAAAACCTAATCAAATGTTGCCCAACTGGGAATTGAAACCAGGACCTCATACTAATCAATACCGCTTGCGTCCACTATAGCTACAAGGTAGTTTAATTAATTTAAAAGATCCTTAACAAAACATGATGTCATGATGGCCCTGTGGTTTAGGCCTCGCCTCTTGTGCACGAGGTTCAGGATTCAAACCTGGGCAAGTACCAATGTGAGTTTTTCAATTCATATGTACTTTCTAAGTTTATCTTGGACATCACTGATATCGGTGAAGGAAAACATCGTGAGGAAACCTGGACTTATATAATTAACATAAATCTAAAATCGCCAACCCGTCTTGAGCAGGCGTGGTGATTAATACTCATGCCTTCTCTGTATGAGAAGAGGCCTTTGCCGTGCAGTGGGACAGTAATAGGCTGGTACTTTTTTTTTAACAAAACATGTCATAATTAGAACTTTTACAGGAAATCTTTCATGAACTCACTGGGTGAACTTGTTACAAACGTAAGCAAATTTGTTTAGATCAAATTAACATTGCAAAATCGTAACTTGGCTGATTTATTGTCTAACAAAGTTGGATTGCTTAATTAGTAGCCAGTACCAATTCCAACAATCAAGTCAATTACAGATGTCACCATCAAGTAATAAGTTAATTTTAGCTTTCAAGGAAAATTTTGGTTTCCAAGACAAATAAAGACAGAGAATGGAAAAAAATATCTTTCATTTATATACAGGGTGGCCAAACATTGACTTCCCGTTTTTTATTTAAAGTTGAAAATTTAAGTCATAATTGAAAAAAAAACTTTTTCATGAATTTCATCACAGTTATGAAGGTGATTATTTTATGCATAAAAGTAACTCAAGAAAATTCAATTGCAAAAATAAATGTCGACCAAGTCATGAACTATTTTTTTTTAATTTTTTGATTGGTCAGGTCGATCATTCTCAAAAAATCTGAAAAAAAATCATAGCTCAAAAACTATGAAAAGTCGCAGAACATACATGGGGATGATTCGGATACTCCACGATACGAGGGACCTAAATTTAATTTTGGACGTCAATGTTCTGTATACAAGATGGAAGAGACTTCGATCCAGAAACTGTTACCTTGAGTTCAGTACATAGATAGTAAATAAAGTAATAACTTCTTAATTAAAAATCTCTTTGGTTATAAATAAATATAAACAGAAATTTATTAAGTATATAGGTATTTTCTCGTTACTTTTTACTATTTTTATTAAACATAATATCACAAAAAAAAACGTAAAATATGATGAAAAAGTCGACAAAAAATTACAATTGTTGCTCCAGAATCATGTACCAAACTCATGGTATAAGTTTGTGCAATGAACGTTCAAAAGCACGATCAGACGCAACTAAAAAAGAAAAGTTCTGTAAACGCAAAAGACTCAATAATTTTTAGGCTCACAAATTCAATAAAACTACAAAAAATGAACGTATCATACATCAAAACAAATCTTACTTTTTTCTCCTTTTTCTTTTCCTCCAGTATTATGGGTGCGTTTACAAACATTTAAATTCACATACACAAACAGCCAGACCTGGAACAACTACATTTCATGTATTTTTTATTTGTATTAATCGAAGTAATCACCCATGCAATCAATGCATCTTTGCCAACGCAGTGGCAGTTTATTGATGCCCTTCTTAAAGAAATCAGCTGGACGGAAGGCAACAAATTCTTCAAAGGCATTTTGTACTGCCTCTCGGGTATTGAATATTTTTCCCGCCAAGAAGTTATCCAAATTCTGGAAAAAGTAGTAGTCTGTAGGCGCAAGGTCTGGTGAGTAGAGCGGATGACGGAGAGCTTCCAACCCCAGTTCTTGCAACTTGGAGACCGTCTGCTGTGCAGTATGAGGTCGCGCGTTGTCGTGCAGGAGCAGCGGAGACGAGCGATTGACCAATGCTGGTTGGAGATGTGCCAGCTTCTCCATCATTGTGTTCAATTCTTCACAGTACACATCTGCAGTAATGCTCACCCCGTTTGGTAAGAAGCTGTGTTGAATCACACCGGCGCTAGACCACCAAACAGTGACCATCACTTTTCTTGGGGTAAGTTTTCGTTTAGGGCATTGTTTAGGTGCTGAACCAGGATCCAACCAACTTGCTGAGCGCTTGCGGTTATCAAACAGAATCCATTTTTCATCGCAGGTAACAATGCGGTTCAAAATTCCTTCATTTGTGTGTCTGTTGAGCAGTGCAAGGCACGTCTCGACGCGTACTTCGCGCTGGCGATCATTGAGTTCGTGGGGCACCCATTTGTCAAGCTTTTTTACCTTGCCAATTTGACGCAAATGGACCAATATTGTTTTGACGCTAACGTCGAAAGCTGCTGCTAATTCAGCCGTAGATTGTGTATCATCAGCTTCCACAATCGCCTTTAATTCGTCATTGTCGACCAAAGTCTTCGGACGACCGCGAGGTTCATTTTTCAGGTCGAAATTTCCAGAACGGAAGCGAGCAAACCAATAACAGGTAGTGCGTTGGTTTGTAGTGTTAGCTCGGTAAACGTCGTTTATGTTGCGTGCCGCTTGTGCCGCGTTGCTGCCACGACGGTACTCATATTCCATAATTACTCGAATTTTTAACGTATCCATGATGACGAAAAAGATTTAAATGCGATGAAAATGTAACACTAATCAATAAACAAATGACTACTTTTGAAAAAAAAAATCCATGTTTTAAAAAAATAATAATTTGAAATTAGAATTCTTAGCCAAACAAAAAATATTTTGATTTGAAATGGCCAGTACTGCAGAACGGCAATTTCATAGGTAAAGACCTAATATATTGCTAATAAACTGTGCTTGTTAGTGTCAATTTTTATTTTTATTACATACAGTAAAATTATAACCAAACATCATTTATAAATCTTAAATATTAATAATAATATAAAACCAGATTAAATATCTGGACTTAGCACACGAGGTTGTGGACATGTAGAATGTGGACTCAGCTGTCATTGTGCCGATCGTCGTAACAACCAATGGCCTACTGACTAAAAGCCTCGCAACCATCTGTCAATGCTCTCGTTACACGGTTGGATCAAAGGCCTGATACAGAAGGCAGTACTCCTCGATACGGCTCGCATTGTGAGTAGGTTCCTGTCTCTGCAACCCTAACCGCCAGTAGCTTGGACCCTGCGCCTGTCAACGGTGGACCACTATTTTTTTATATTTTTAAATGTTATTATTGATATATTTAAAAATTTAACTCACATGTAACACGTAAACGTTACATGGGACCAAAACATAACTGGAAAATTTTGCGTATACTTTGAGTGCACCTCAGCCTAACCTTTTGGGGAATACAGGTGTGATGTTATGAGATTTGTTAAATATCAATTGTTAATTTTGATTACCTACCATTATAACATCATTTACCAGAAAATAAAAACCAATGGCCTTAAGATACCTAATCGTTGGAAGTATAACATTAAAAGCTGCATAGTGCAGGTAGAACCTTACTTCAAAGGAAATATCTTGACGACGACGCTGCATAAGAGGTTTTTATCTGAAATGGATATTTGACGTAGAGTTAAGCTAACAATATAAGATAAGAGACATGAGTGAGGGTGCAATTTATACTTTGATAGCTGAAAGCTGTGTATCTACTTTAGGTAAAGAGTCCAGCACATCAAGCTACCCCAATGTGTCAAATTTCTTTAATAGGTTTTCAACTTTATTAATAAAGAATAAGGTTCATGTTCAAATTGGAAATCGGACGGTTTAGGGTAGCCTGATCAGGAAATCTGTCGTTGAGCTCGTACTTAGTCGAGCTCTAAGCTCTCTCTCATATGTGTGATTCTGTCTTCAAAAAATCATCTCAGACACCAGAGCAAAGAAGTATGCAGAGAAGAAAAAAGAAGAAGGAGCATGAGGATTAGTATCTGCATGCATCTCTCATGTTCTAACTAAGATAATGTCTAGACTTTAATAGAGATTGTGAAGTCTCTTTTGAAGTCCAAATATTCATTGTTTCAAGCTATAACAAACTCAGAGGTCACCCTCTGAGTTAGTTTCGAATTTTCTTCTCAGAGTAGTTAGATTCGGAATCACTGACTGCACTTGTTTTAACTAATATTTTGCTTGTTTGACGTCGGAAAGTGTGTGCAAAAAACAATTTCCAGAAATAATAGATATCGCTTATTATCATTTTGAGTAGTCTAACTAAAACGGGGAATTTACAGGCATAATGCTATATATATTATGAAAGTTAACACCTTTATTTTTTTTATTTCTTTAAAACGATACAATTATTAATATATGAAGAAATATATAAAATAAATAATCACAGGCCATCGAAAAATTCATCCGCATCGCTGTCAACGGGAAAAGTACCCAGAAGGCTGGCATTGCCACGTTGAATGGCAATGCTGATTTTTTGACCAAAAAATTTAACACTTATTTTAATTAAAGTTCGGAGTCTGGAGTCTTGATTTGTGTCAGGTTGATAGTGATAGGCTCGCCCCCTCATACATTGGACTTAAACCATAGCTGTCTAAATGTGGGTGTACTATAGATACACCTCTGCCTAACCTTTCAGAGCATACAGGCGTGATGTTATGTTTATGTCAAGTTCAATGAAAGTCGATTCTTTCAATGTTTCTAGTCATTATTAGGTACTAAGTATACTCGTATATATATTATGTCGGCGCATATAAGAAAGGCATTGTCAAGAGTGACAGGTTGTCAACGTTACTCTAGCGGAGCGTCGAGTCGATGGTAGCGGGGCGGCCATCTTAGGATTTCCTTCTTGGAGAGCGGTCGCCAGCTCACCACGTTTTCGATAAATCGCTATCCATCGCCTTAAATATAGTGTATTTTAAAGAGATAAGTGTTGAACAGTTTACTAGTGATAACCATTTACGCAGCTGTAGGATTATTTTAATGTTATGGAAGTAAAATCGTTTAAATTTCGACGACGTTTAACTTAAATTACCGTGTTTGGATTACTAACATACGCACGTTGCAAGATGAATTTTGATAATGGCCGTCCTGAGCTTACATATAAACATATATGTTCGGCAAGTGTGTACCATGTATAAAGTATCTTAAGAAATCTCTCCCGACGGAAATTAGTACCCGTCTACGTAATGAAAGTTGCAAAACGTAATCTTTGTAGAGCCTTATTAAAAGCCATGTAAAAACGAGCCAAAAATGTCTAATAAACGAAAATATAAAAGGGGTTTTTCTTATTTTTCATAATATCATAATCAGTGCAGTAACCCTGAGGCGATAGAGGGAGGTATGTTACCCTCCCATGTAGTATGGAACCAGCCTTTAAGGATACCCTGGTTGACATTTTTTCCATACCAACGTAGTAGGGTGATTAATTCTCCAATATGCAAAGTCAAGCATGTTATCTATTTGTCTCGTCATTACCAATACACGTACGTAAGCAGAATAGTAAAATAAAAAGTAATTTGAGAGTTATGCGCCTGGAAAATCTGTATTAAAATCTAATTTAGTGTGACTTTTCCAGGTCCAGTTGAAAACCAGCGTCAGACACTGGTTGTCTGGCATTTTTGCTGAACTGGACCTTTTAGCGCAGCCGTAAGGCACATACTTAATAATATATGTATACTTACTCGTATATATATTTATAATGTATTTCTTGTTACTCATTTTTTGTTTTTTTTTTGTTTTGTATGCTTAGTATTGTGTCTTTGTGTGCCTGAACCTGCGCTGAATTTTTCTTTTTTTTCTTTCTTTCTTTCTTTACTTTGGGCGTCTTAAATTACAAACGGATTATGAAATGTGTAAAACAAATCCGCACCTAATTTATATTAAACTAACACTTCGCACGCGACTTCGTCCGCATGAATTTCGTACTTTTCCCTTCGAACACCCGGATGCAGCTGAATACCAGTATTTTACATGGAGCGACTGACTATCTGACCTCCACAACCCAGTTACTGGGCAACACGATACTCCTTGGTGAGACTGGTTGTCCGACTTTCGGACTTCTGACTACCCGTAACGACTGTCAAAGATCGAAAACTGATAGCTGGACTTCACGCACTTTCCGAAGCACGTGTGCAATGAACGGCCACCTATCCACAGAGTGACCTCATCAATCGTAGCTTAACCTACGATTGACCCGTGCGGCTGTTCTTATTTCACCACGAGCTTGGCCAGACTTAGTTCCAGATGAAATGGTAACCATTTCATATTTTCCAAGCAAAGCGCAGACAATATTGATACTTAAAGCGTATCATACATAGTCCACTTTAAAATAACCACGCTTTTACCAAAGTCTTAGGTGTTTACAAAAGGGTTGCGTGGGTTTTAGTATTTTTTGGTCGACTTTCAAATCACAAATACGGCTAGGAAACACAAATCGATTCCTAATGCATACAAATCTTCTGTAACGTTCAACTGTAAACTAGAGTATGCTCCGGTCCATGTTTATCAAGGAAGCACTGGTCAGATAACTGTGTTTCTAGCAGGAATGCTTGACGTCAGCGTAACGTAAATTCTAATGATTGTATTATTAAAAATACCTACTCGTTTCGGAAATAATACTTTATTTTTTATTTTTAAAAGTTTATTCATATTTATGCTGGCTGTTAGTAATGTTGCTGGCCTCATAGATTTAAACCAAAATGTTACGGCCTAGCACGACCGTGTAACGTAAATTCGAACTGTTTTTGACAACGTTTAGGATACTACCTATACCATTTTGATTGGCAAGGCAAGCGCAATGAGAATCACCCATAGATTATGAGTGATCAAGTCTTCCAAAGAAGGAAATATGACATCATATTTTCATCTTTTGAAGACTTTCGCACATGCGAAAGAAGTATTTTATATTTAAAAATCGTTCGAATTTACGTAACCTTTACGTCAAGCGTTCGTGCTACGTCCTCTGTTTGCAAATTCCTTCGAAGATTGATATAGAGTTTCACACAAGCGAGCTTGTTACCAATACGGCCATTTTTTTACATGTTATTTTTAATTCTTTAAGCAAGCTGATGGCTTTTTGTTTTAAGAATCTGAGTACTTAGTTAAGAGTACATAACTAAGCTTTTTTGTGTTTCTACTAACATATTTTAGTAGGTTTTATCTTAGTACCTTTTATTTTCTAGTATTTCTGGGGTCTACTCAAATATTCACATAGTACTACTTACACGGCTTATAATAAAAGGGGTACCTATGTTTATATTAATAGTAGTACTTTTTCCTATTTTGATTTACTTTTATATTACAAGCATGCCTGTCAGCCAACGATTGTCTGTCTCATTTCTTTTCAATCTAAAAGGGCATTACGCGCCTTATCCGCGTAGTTTTTGTACTTTTAATATCGAACTTTAACATCCATTCCTCATCATCCCTTTGAAGCGTAGTTTTAAAAATAAAATACAGTCTTTGTACTCGCTAGTATAAGATTTTTTTAAATGAGTTAAGCAGTTTTGTAGTTTATCCATTACTAAAAAACATAAAATCAAATATTTCCTCTTCATAATATTACCAACAGTGCCCGCGATTTCGTCCACATAAGATTGTCATATTTTTATGGGTTTAAGTTTTTGTTAAAGATTTCAAACAAACAAGCAGACAAACAGACAAAATTAAAAAAAAAAGATGTTTTGATATAACTTTCATAATATGCATTTAGTAAAACGCTGTTATTGTGACGTTACAAACAGACACGACATGGTTGGCGCAGTAGTTAAGCGATTGGCTGTTGCACTGCGTGTCGCTGGTTCGATCCCCGCACGGAACAAATATTTGTATGGCCTACAGGTAGTTGTTTCGGGTCTGGTTATTTGTGTATGTGAGTTTAAATGTTTGTAAACGCAGCCACGATACAGGAGAAATTCCTAGTGTGGGGCAAAGTTTAAAAAAAAAAAAAAACTTCAATTTTATTTTATTGTATGTATGTATATATATGTAAGTAGATACAAATTACAGTTTATCTCATTACATGCCAGTAACATATTACATATTTATGGAGATTCAAAGGCTCTACATAACTTATGACTGAGGTAATAAAAGATGCGCATTTGTAATAAGTACTGCTATTACAAACGCGTTTATTTTATTACCTAAAGGCACGTTATCTCCGAACGACAATTTCACGACTCTATTTTTATCTATCGACAGCATCTCTGTTACCGTCCTAGAAAAATCCTTCAACGATCCAGATAGCCGAACACGGTCATATATCAAACTGTTCATAAAACGGATAAATTTATCTGCACCTGGGTCCAAGAATGAACCGGAAAAATCTTTTGTAAAATTCGTACCAGGACTGAAGGTGAGGGTATGACACATTTAAACACGCTAGCGTTGTGAGTCTTTCGTTTTTTTTTTGTGAAAATGTCGGGGACACGCCATTTTGACCAAAAGGACCGAGTCTGTAGCAGAATATCAAGCTACGATAAGCTCAATTTTGTAATAGTAATAGAACCTCCTCCTATTTTGTAACATATTTATTGCTATTGGTAATGATTAAGACTGTACTTGTGTAGTTTTGGTTTTTTGATTGATTTGGCCTGTAGATAGTTTATTGTGTTTATGTATCGGTAAAACGGGGTTTATAGTAACGCAGGGGTAAAATAACTTTGCAGGGGATTTCATATTAGTCAACAATTTTTTGTTACCTACAAGGATCCTATGAATTTAAATGAATAATTCGTCCGTAACAAATAATATTGAACTAACGTAAAAACCTATTAAAAGCTTTGTTACCCCCTTTTTTAATTTTGGGAAATAATCCAATGAGTTCTCCCCTTCTGGTTGGAATGGGAGGGCGACTCAACTACAGGGTTTTTCAACAAGAGGTGTTATTTTTATATTCAAAGAAAAATGCCTTAAAAAAATATAAATGATCGGATGTTTATTTCATTATAAAGAGGAAGGTATGCTGTTAAGAGTGGAAAATAACATCAGGCAAATGACCACCACGCCCACGCTTACAGGACCATATCCTTTTAATGAAATTTACCATAACCAAATCGTAAAGTGGCTGCCCTATGTCCTCGATAGCGTCACGAATTCCATCTTTGAGGTCTTGAATCGACGCTGGGCTGTTGGCGTAGACCTTCTACTTCTTACTTAGGTCCCAAATTATCGAAACCCAAACGACATAAGTACAGCTAAATCAACACCAAAAGCTATAAATATCTTCCTTGTGAATCAGAAGTAATCACGGTTTATTTACGGGAAATTAATTCGTGCTGAAGCTTTATTTGCCGAAGGAAATAAGTCTCCGCAAACATTCTAGGGATAGTGATGACGGTATTTCAATGTGTATTTTTAACCGAAGAAAAAAAGAAAGAGGTTCTCGATTCAATAACGCATAACTTTTTGCAGTGTAGTCTGATTATTTTGCTTTTGATAGAGTATACTTTAAAGTTGCTTCCGTTTCAAATTAAAAATGAAAAGCCACCTTTAAGTGCAGAAAATAGGAGATGATTGATTTTTCACCCACTGAATTTTGGTAAAAGGTTTGTGAGCGTTGAAATTAGGCTATTGTTACTAAGTAACCCACTAAAAAAAAACGAAAAATAAAAAGTTTTTTGAAAAAAAAAACAATCGACTTAAAAAAAAATTTTTTTTTTTTTGGAATGGGCATCTCGCAGTTTATCCTTCAGGGATATTTACTGCTCAACCGAACATTCCTGTGGGGGGCTTAATTAAAATTAAGGCCTCCAGCCAGGCATACAAACTTATAAGCTAAGCGACTATCGCTAAGGGCACCCCCTGCGGGGTAAGAAACTCGGCTTAGGACGTCGCTGAAGAGGACAGCAAGGGACAGGCTGGATCTGATTGTTCCATTATTTAGGGACATTTTAAACATTAATCGGCTCAGCTTCGCGGGCTGGCTCTAGCAAAGGGTCGGGAGGGGGGCATCGACGGGGTCGTCGCGACGGGCCTCGGCGGCGAGGACGGAATGTCCGTTTTTGTATGCGAACAGTGCTGGTGGCCTTATCGCTCTCCTGGAGGAGAGTGATAGGATCATCTGGCTCTGTGAGTGTGTGTCTTGGTCTTCGAACTGTACTTATTCGCGAGGGAGTGTATCGGGCGGCCGATGACACTAAGGGGTTAGGATGAGCGGTAGAACAGTCCATGAAGCGCTGGGTGAGTCGCTTCATGAACTGTTGACTTAAAAAAAAACACGAACATAATGTAATATGGCAATAATTTCGGAAGTCGGTGGCTTTGGTTGTTATTTTACACTTATTAGTGTTTTTTGAAGTCGGTTGAATCTTTTTGCGATTTGTAAAAAAATGTAGTTATCTGATCAGTGGTTTAGAACATTTCTTGATCAATTCCTGTCTTATATCTAATACAACGCGATATCAACGTTGGACTTTCATAGAAGCAGGATGTCATTACATTTTTAATGTAAGTCCAACGATAAAAAACGTGTAATAGACAGTTTTATAGCAGTTCCTTGTTGGCGGTTTCTCTAAGGGATTTATGGCTATGTTTATGTCTCAATAAACGCCTCACCCTCTATCAAAGGGTTGGTCGAATTATTGTCATTTTATGGTTGTGAGCAGATAACAAATGAATGTGAAAGTCGGTCGCCTTGATGCATAATAATATGATATCTTACGTATGTAAATGTTGTGGAGCTAAGAATAAAGTCCCCACGATTTTTATGTGATGTGGGAGAATGTGCGGAGCGTCTTAGAGTACTCGAAACGTGAATGAACTTAAGTCAGAGAGGAGAGTGTGATTTCGTTAGTCACTTTCAAGAATTAGGCAGCTAAGTTATAGACTACTAGATATTGCCCGCGATTTCGTACAGGTTTAGCTCAGGATTGAAAATTATTCTATATCCAGGATATAATCTATCCTGTTAGGTATCAAATTTCATTAAAATCGGTTCAGCAGATTAAGCATGAAAAAGTAAAAAAGAAACAATTTGTACTGTTTCAATTTTAGTACAAATTGTTGATGTTTTTTTGGTTGGTAAACTTCTCACAAGAAATGCTAAGTAAGATCTTGCTAACATCCATATATTATTCATGCGAAAATAACTCTATCCGTCTGTTACGCTTTCATGGCTAAACTACTAAAATGATTTTGATGGGAACATTCTAAGCTTGCACCATAAGAAAGGATATAAGCTACGCCTTTTATCCGCGACTTTGTCTGCATTCACGATAGTTGACATTCACGCACGCAAAAGCTACGAGTAGATAACAATAGAATACATAAACGTATAATTACACCACAAACCGGTAAATGTAGCTGCGTCATTTCGACGTCCATTAAGCTTTAATTTTACTGACTAATTAGGAGCGTGTCACATATAATAAGTTATACCAATCCAGTCTAGGTTTCAATTATATTCTAAACACGTATCTGCCCCGGCTTCGCAGGTGACAAATAATATACAAAAACCTTCCTCAGTGTTCAAGGAGTAGATAAAAAAATAATACTGGAACTGGTCCCGCCTTCTTCGTTATATATGTAGCGATTCATTTTTATTTATATAGAGATTTAATAAAGTAACAAACTAATTTTCATCTACGTTTGCATCAGGATTTTAAATGTAAGACAATTGGAAATTATCTCACAATGTCTCTGTGGAAGCGCGAGGCATCTACCGCGAATGATTTCCCACGCAAGCCTAACTGACCTTAAAGATCGGTTCAGACTACGCCATAATATATTATGTATAAATATATTATTAATAGCATAGTCTGCTGTATACAAAGAATACAAATACAAAAATAAAAAATCTTTATTTTCATTTCCAAATAGTTTTAAAATAGTTGGTGATTGGAGCCTCCTTTTAAGCAAATAATGCCTGTGTTAGGAGACTCCGCTCGTCCACAGCAATATTCAATCTAATCAGTAAGTACCTTAGAATATAAACAGCATTGTGTATGTGTGCGTGATTGTTTGTTTGTTTATTTGTGTATGTGGGTGTGTGTATAAGTCTGTGTGGGTGTGTGTAGATGTCTGTGTATGTGTATGTGTATGAATATGTGTTTCATTATGTATGTTGCAATAGTGCCTAAGTGTCTGCGTAATTTACTGTCTTTAATGAATCTGTAAGATTTTTTTTACACTCGTGTAATTGTTTATTATGTACATAAATCTTTTTATTTATTTTATATATTTGTATAGTGTCTATGCTATAGCATATAGCACAACAATATCGCTCAGCATATATTTTATATGGAAAAGTTCACACAACGCTATGCCATAAAGTATTGAATAATAAAGAAATGACGCAAGAAAGTATGTGTTATAAGCGAATTGTATACCGTAGTCTGAGTCTACTGTTGAAGCTGTGTGATGGGGTGATCACTGTAAGAATTGGCATCGACATACGATGCGAGCAGAGTCAACGAACTGCCTCAATGCGAGCGTGTGTTCCATGTTGATAGTTGTTTGGTGTTGAGTGCTTATTGCGCATTTTACTTAATGATTGTACTCGTGTGAGGTGAGCAACATGCGTGGTAGTTTGCATAGTCACTCTGATTTGTATATACCTGTATATAAAATAAATAAATAATGCTGGACAATCCACACAGCATCATCTAGCCCCAAGCTAAACAGAGTTTGTGTTATAGGTACTAGATGACTGATATATTTAATACAATACATTACATATAATATATATAAATATTTATAATACATAGCAAATACCCAGAACACGCGGAACAAATCTTTGTAGATCGTACAAACATTTGTCCCAGGGCGGGAATCGAACCCGCAACCTCCTGCGTCGCAGGCGGACCTTCACCCGCCGCGCCACATCGGTCGTCACAATACTGCATACTTTTTGTAGCACATGCTCTCTCCTCTTCTTCAAATCCGTTCTCAGAATTGAACCATGTATGTTTATAGTTCAGTCATCAAATCAGAATCGAAATCATCATTTATCTTGTCCATACCCACCAATTTAATGTCACTGACTGACAACGTATTGGCTTTATTTGACACCTAGTAATCATAACGCATTTTAGTAGAACAAATATTAATTTTATAAATATATAAGTTGATGCCCGTCTGATGTCAGTTATAGCGAGCAAAACTAATCATGAAATTTTCGACGATACCTCCAACAAATATCATTATATTTTAGCCCATGTATACAAAAACTTGAAAAATTATATACTACAACCATTCTTGAGAACCACCCTATCCATTGGCAAAAACAGGATGAAAATCGGTGCAGTACTTTTCGAGTTTATCGCGAACAGACAGACACACAGAAGCGGCGGATGACTTTGTTTTATAATATGTAGTGATTTTCGAGAAATGTGATAACGTTAATTGCTAATTGCTGAGATCTACAAGCCTGATAAATACTTAAGACGTTTTCTAGGAACCAAGTTTTATGCCTGATTTAACTCACACGAGACGAGACCTAGATGAATTGAATATTAAGATATTATTGCACGGTTAGATTTTCAACTGTCGGCGCTGAGCCGAACGTTGAAAATCGCCTAGAGTTTGCAAAATCGGCTAATGCCGATTTTGCCAAGACTAATGTCTTGGCTAATCGAACCGTAAGAACTGATTTATTTTCAAGGAATTTATTCATTTTGAACTAAACATTGCCTCGTGTCGAAAATAGGCATTGTTTAAAATACTATAGTTTCCAAATACCTAACGCTTATATTCTCCAATGGGTAAGCCGAAGTACTAATAGTAGACATACATTTCACCAGTTATGTTAGATCTCATGGAATAGCCAAGCGTACACAAACCCAGCCGTACGCTACTATTGAGAAATTCCAGATGGAGAAACCCAATAACACGTTGCCCAACCTGGGAGTCGAACCCGGGACCTCGTTTTTAGCGGTAGCGCTTGCAACAACTAGACCTAAAAGGCAGGCAGTTTTAAAATAGTTTTGTGAATTTATTAAATGGTTCTTATGTCACATCATGCGTGAGACATGTCTTATTATACACATATTTTATTAATTTTATCAATTTTATCATTTTCTCTTTTATGTTTAACTGTTTATTAATATTACCAATTTATCCAATTAATTTTAATTTTCTGTTGACGTTATTATTTTTCTTTTTTTTTAATTTATCAATTGTTATCAATTCAGCAATGCGTTAGTTTTCATTTAGTTTAATATATTTACCAATGTTGCTTACTTTTCACCAATTTTATTTTTTTTCATTTTTTTTCAATTTTAGTTGAATTCAATTGAAAATTAGCGCTTATTACGTAGTAAGTTATCTAGTTTATTTTGTATATGTCGTGTATAAGTAATGGTTGCGCTGGAATTTAATTTGAAGTATGTGTTATGTAACTGTATTCAGTGTGAACAATTGTTGGTCAACCTAATTACATAAATATAAAAAAAAATAGCTCTCATCAAAGGATAAGAGCTATATCTACCCTCAATTACATGCCAAGGATTATCAGGATTTAAAAATCTTTATTTCATTTCGTTAAGTGGACTTTTACATGTGGCTCCAAGAGATCGGTTGGGTCTTTTTTTCTTTATCTTCAAACGATCCTTTCCCATTTGGCCAGAGGGAAGAAAAAAAACTGTTTTAGGCGGAATTAGAGGTATTAAAAGAATTCCCGACATCGGCATTTATCGGACGCAAAAGTATTACAGAGCGGGAGAAACCAATTAGGGGACTATTGAGAAGGAACGTTTTAACCACAATTAGTTTCTTGTACTTCTTCCAAGTTTTTGGCTCTCATCTCAAACCAATATTTATTTAAAATAAACAAAGCTGTGACATACAGCACTAAGATGTGTCTTAAAATCCGGCGCTAGGTACACTATCTCAAAGGTAGCGTGGAAACGTGTGCATATTATGACGATTACAACTCTTTCAACTTTTTGAATCTTTATATCTCTAAAGCGGTGGCTCTTAGGAAAAAATGTAAATTGACATTTTTTATAGATCATTTTCTGATCTACAATTTTTGTTTGAACTAATTTTATGATAAAACTGAGAACCTAATGCTCAGTAATAGCGCTTGCGATCACTAGACGAAAGAAACAGTTTTTAGACCAATGAGGCCGTGAATAGCTGTCTTGTTAACGTTCTAAATTTAGAACGAGGAAATACGAACTGGAGAGATTCGTTTTTCCTTGTTCTACATTTTAATAGAATGACAACCATATTTTTAAACGCCCCTTTCTTTCTGAGCTCTACAAAGGTTTCATTTGTAGACATATAGACTAGCACAGTGTCCCTAGCGTATTGTGTGTGAAAGCTTTCAATTGACCACATAGGGATAATAGTTATCTTTGTTTTTGTGAAACTAACACCACAACATGATACGTAAGCGAAGCGATAAATAAAATGAAAATATAAAAAAACATGTTTATATTGACGTTATATGTTACATAAGTATACAAATTAAATGACATGAATTATTTCATTTGACATTTGTTTTAACACTAAGAACATTGTAGCTATTTAGTTTATTCAAAATATAATAGTTAATACAAACTAAAATCCAAGAGTGACAGCCGCGATCGACTGCTCAACGTGCTTTCCGATCCATGGAGGGTCATCGATCGTATTTGGTGGTCCCGCATCTGCGGATCGACCTAGGCAGGCGTAGCTTAACCTCCGATCAACACGCACCAATAAAAGGCAAAATTTCTAAAGTAATTGTTCGTTGTCCACAGATCCGTCTAAACTGCGTGCGCCGCCACAAAGTTCGCTTCGAAGAGGTGTCAACAGTGAGACCTAGTGTCAATTCAGACCCAATCCCTCATTGGGCTGAACATTCCATAGAAGAGACGACTATCAAGGCCGCTCACAGCTGCGAAATATTCGTCCTGCCCACGCCGAAGACAAACTTTAGATAGCGTTCAGCAATCCCTGGAAAATTCATCCAGGAAAGTGAATTTTAAACAGGAAAATAAAGTGAGAATCTAGTTTTGATACCGGCTGGTTGGTGTTACGAGTGGTAATTAAAAAAAACTATGTGAAAAAACGGTTGTGAACAAAATATTTTTAAAGAAAAAAATATGGTAGCTAAAAACTTTGAGAGCCGAAACTGATTAGTTTTTAAAGTATTTTAATGTAATTTGTGGGATTTTGGAAAATAACCAAGTCCATTGCCTGTTATTGTAAAACTCCAGATAAAAATGTTTGCGAATTTGTAAAATTTCAAAACACTTCAGGTATTTTATTTTAAGTGCATGCTAGCTCTATATTATATACTAATACATATTTAATAATTAATACAATAAAAGAACAATTAACTACCCTTACTAACTAAACCTAATTGGAAATTATAACAAGGCAAATGAAAAAAAAAAAAAATCCTGAATCATTCACCAGTGACCTAAAAAACTTATCAATTTTATAAGATAAATAGACTTTCTTGTTCATCATCCTCCTGCCGTTATCCAAATTTATTTGGGGTCGGCGCAGCATGTCTTCTTCTTCCATACATTTCTAGTTATTATATGAATAATAAACGCAATGTAAAGATTGTATCTACAGATTTTATGTTTGCTGAAAATTGGATAGAGAAACTTGTGTTCGTAAAACTGTTCTCTTTGTTTTATAATACGCTAGTTTTTGACCGTGGCATCACTCGCATGGAGGTCGGCAACTCTCCCACAGAAACGTACTACCGAGATAAAAGCATTTCATGTCCTTAGCCACATCTTGGTCTATCTGTGTGCTTTTCAATGTTAAGAGTTGTTACCTCTACAAACTCACATTCGTATTTATAATGTTAGTTACAATAAGTATTACTGACACATTCCACATTTACTCCTAATCTATTAGGGAGATTAATTATATCTCACCAAAATATACTAATCCAACTAACCAATTCCTAATACTTACTCTCTCTTTTACTTACTTTCCAATTTCTTATTAATTTCAACTGAAGCAAAAAAGCAAGAAATAAAAAAAATAAGGCCCTCCCGTTTTGAAGTTTCTAAAACTTTGTATCTCTAATAAAGTATACCTCCTTTCTTGGAAATAAAAACTTATTTTATGTAAAGGGAACCTAGGTAAAGGGGTGTCTAAAACATAAAACTCTCCTCCACTAAATTAATTCACTTTTGAGTAATATTAGTTTTACAATTAAAAGTACTCGAAAAGTACGAGAAGTAGTTAAAAAGCTCGAAAAGTACGTTCAGCATTCGATCCCGGCTGTCATTCGTGGATCTCATGGAATCTCTCTATAATGGAAGAATGACGAAATTTAAATGCTGGAATGTACAGAATCATTTACGTAACTCATAGTAACAGATTTTGCCGTGACGTCCCATCACCTTTGTATAGATTTGATAGCACAAGGATAAGCATTTTCTATAATATGACGTATAAAGGCCACCTGTGTACCTAGCTAGTAAATGTACCGTCAATTCAAACAATTTTAAAATTGAAAATACAAGTATCCAATAAAAGTTAAATTAAAGGTTAAAATTATAAGTCAAGCACAATTAGGAACATCCATAGATATGAATAAAGTCTATTTAATATTAGTTTTATAATTAAAAATAGAAAGTAATCCGTTTTGTCAGACTACAACGATTATTTTATATTAGGTTAAAATACATCGCTTACTTAATAGCTTCTGTTTTTTTTTTTTTTTTAAAACGTTGCCCCACTCTAGGAATTTCTCCTGTATCGTGGGTGCGTTTACAAACATTCAAACTCACATACACAAACAGCCAGACCCGGAACAACTACCTGTAGGTCATACAAATATTTGTTCCGTGCGGGAATCGAACCCACGACACGCGGCGCAGCAGTCGATCGCTCAGCCACTGCGCCAACCGTGCCGTCAAGTTTTTTCGTCAAGTCGTCGTTGTTTCTATTTGGAGTATATGTGTTCGTTTTATGACGTGTTTGTTTTACGCTTGTCTAAAGGAAATAAAGAGGGCTTTTGTATAAGTTTACATAGTAACAGGACTTTCGCCCACGGGTGTTTAAAAATATATACTTAGTGAAAATACCCTTGGGTAAAAGGCGTGAGTTTACGTATGTATGAATACTAAAATACCTACGATATAAACAAGCCTGTTTTAATAATGATATATTTTTGGAATTTATTATTATCACAACAGCCATCAAAAGAATAAAACCATTGGTTGTTTTTTCAAAATGTTAGAATACAGCCATATGACATCACAAAAGAAAATTGATTGTAAAAGAGATGTTTATATCACAATTCAGTTTTAGATTAACAATCAAATTTTCAATAGACTTTAAATGTTTTCTAGACATACCATTTAGTTACTCTGTTTATTAGGAAAGCAAATCATACTAAAATAACATGTTTTTGTTAACATTATATATTTACTTAATATCAAGCCCGTATTCGTAGTCTTACCAAGGGGTATCGTATGGTCCAGTAACTGGGTTGTGGAGGTGAGATAGGCAGTCGCCTCATGTAAAACACTGGTTAAACAACAGTTGGCAAAGGCTAGGCAGATGATGATCAGGTCCGTGTTCCCCGAATCATGACTAAAGGTGGTCCTTTAGTACACCAACATTTCGATAGTACACCAACATTTCAGATAAGTGTTAATCCTGTGAAATAGGGGGCAAGCCTATTTAGATCAAGCGGATACAATACAAATCTTATATACTCCATTCTACTACGATGAAATTCCTATTGGAAAAACCCAATAGCACTTTGCCCGAACTGGAAACCTAACCCAGGACCTTGTGCTCTTCAGTAGCTCTTGCAAGCACTAAATTAGAGTTTTCTTCAAATGAGCATCCGTATTCTGTATTTTTTCATATTTTTCACATATTTTCCCATAAAAAAAGACAATAGTATTTTCAAAACTATTTAACAATTGTGTTTTACAAATGATTGACATACTGCACCGCAACATGCAAGGGGGTGCGTGGTGACGAATGACGGACACTGCGCGTGAATGCGTTTTCTGTGTGTTGCGCTACGAGTGTATCCTAGACAAAAACTGATACTTACGCAAACAACGTAAGAACACGCACTCTCGCGCTACGCTGCGTGATGCGGTGCAGTGTGCAAATCGCCTAAGACCCAAGGTAACGGGGATTAGGGATGTAGAATGAAGAACCTCCTCACAATGCATGCCATATCCAAGACGACAAGATTTCTTCTCCCGTTTCTTCAAATTAGCTCTGTAATTTATTATTATGTAAATCCCTGGCATTGACCTATTTCTACGACTTTTAATGCACTGCTGACAGAGCTGTCCCAGATTTTTTGTATTTACTTTTATTTCGTCCTTCGTTTGTAGGAAATTACTTAGTGTAATATGTTGTTTTGGTATCTCTTCGAAAACATGTCGTAGCGTTTTTAAAAGCTTGTTGACTTTCATCTGTTGTTAGGTATATGTCCTGTTAACTGAATAATCATTCAATCATACAGCTAATATGTTACTAGTTAATTACAAATTGTTAGTCTGTGTTGATTATTCTCTCAGCACCTAATCAGTGAGCCTAGCAAAAATTCTTGACGTATACGCTACGTCGTTTTAAAGTGGAATGAAGTAGTCTCGAATCATCTGCTTAGCCTTTTCCCAACTACGTTGGGGTCGTCTTCCAGGCTCAGAACAGATGCAGCTGAATACCAGTACTTTACATGGAGCGATTGCCTATCTGCCCTACACAACCCAGTTACTGGGCAACACGTTACCCCTTGGTAAGGTTACTTTTCAGACTATTAGGGCTTCTGACTACCCGTAACGACTGTCAAAGTAATTATGCTATCAATCAAATCAAATAAAAAAAACCGGCTTAAGCCGGAGTCTCGATATGTTACGAACCGTCACCCATCCCCAGACTGACCTCGGCAAGCATAGCTTAACCTTCGATCAACCCGTGCGGCTGTTTTTATCTAGCCACGAGCTCCTCTGTGGTAGTCTCGAATACAATATTAAATTATTTTTAAGAATTCATTCATATCTGTTATGGATGTTACTAATTGTGCTTGACTTATAACTTTAAACCTTAATACTGCAGTTTTAAGGTTTAAATTTATTTGTATTTTCAATTTTAAAATGGTTTGAATTGACGGTACGTTTACAACAAGCATTTTTGCTAGACACTCGGGTGGATTTTATACGTCATATTATAGTAATTGCTCATCTTTATGCAAAGCTATCAAATCTGTACAGGGTGGATGGGACACCAACGCACAATCTGGTCCTATGGCTTACGAGTATGTACATGATTCTGTACATTCCAGCATTTAATCTTTTTCTTCATTTTTCTCTAATTTGATACCTACGTTTTTATCTTGATGTATTTTTTTATTTATACTGTAATTGTATACTAATGTAGATTGAATACGTACGTTTTTTTCCTGCTGTATTATTTTATTTAAACTGTAATTTAACATGTTTTTGAAAAATAAACGTCTAAATCTTTTTATTGGGTTACAACGGAATGCCAGCCGACAAAAAACTTAAACTTTTAGAGCTCCAGAATCATGTCAGAATTTGTGTATCCTTTCCATTCGTATTTCGGTAACACTATTATTAAAATTAAAGAAAATAAATTGTAAATATTGTAAATGTTTCAGGTTATTATTATAGAAATATCTTTGTTGTACCAATTTGTTAAGTCTTTATAAACATAAGTGTATAAATAAGCTCGACTGTATCATATTATGTCGAACATTGTATATATAGTATCTAAGTATTTGAGAAAATAAATTCTTGTTGCTAAATGGTTTGTATTTATTTTCAATGAATTCAGAGAATTTGGTCTTACAATAGTTGATTAATACAAGTCTGAATTTGGCTACCAATCTTGAGCAAAGAGCTCGTGCTTTCTTTGTATGAGGAGAGGTCTTTGCCCTGCAGTGGGACAGCAACAAGTTGGTATTATTATTTTTTTGTTTACGGGGGAAACCTGCGTAAGGCGCCTGGAATTTTGGGGAAAAGACCGAGGAGTGTGGGATTCTTACCTCACTAAAACCACCCCGGTGATCACCATCAGCACGTGGAAGGCCCCGTTACCTTTTAAGAGACCAGTCCGGAACCCCTTCTGTGCAACGCCCGTTAGGGCACATCCCTCTCTAATTATTTATCCCTAGAAAAATATTACTACAATCACGTGTGTTCATAACAACTGAAAAGATTTTAGAATCATACTATGCACATTTATTGAAGATCAGCATAGGCGACGTTAAAATATATAGCATACTAGCTGACCCAGCAAACGTTGTTTTGCCATATAAAATGTTAGGGGTGTACCACCCTTATCACTTAGGGGTATGAAAAATAGATGTTGGCCGATTCTCAGACCTACCCGATAAGCACACTAAATTTCATACAAATCGGTGAAGCCGCTTCGGAGGAGTATGGGAACGAACATTGTGACACGAGAATTTTATATATTAGATTATATAGCAAGATCGCACAGCATTCATTTCATAGACGTTCACGTTCGTTAATATATAAAGTATAGAATGTTGGAGAAATCACGCAATATGCTATAGTATATAGCGCAACAGTATAGCGTTACCTGAACTGGGCTTTATCCTTCAACAAATGCCCAGACATTCAAACAAATAAAACAAAGTTTAAGGAAGATGGCCGCCGCCGGCCATTTTGTTATAATATCGTCCTGTTATCTGAAGGGTAAAAGGCCACTTCTCATACAGATAAGGCATGAGCATCCATCATCACGCTTGCTCAAGACGGATTGGCGATTTCAGACTTATATGAATTATAAGTCCAGGTTTCCTCACGATGTTTTCCTTCACCGATGTCAGTGATGTCCAAGATAAACTTAGAAAGTACTTCTGAATGAAAAAAATAATATTGATACTTGCCCAGATTTGACTCCACAACCTGGTTCACAACAGGCGAGGCCCAGTAGTTAACTGGGCCATCACAACCACAAGATTTTTCTTGATTCTTATAATATTCCAATTTCGGTATAGTTATTGCCGCATCAACAATTTTAATGGAAAATCTACGGAGACATATCTACATAAATCGATAAAGTAGGTACCGTGTAGTTAGGTCTGTTATCTCCGTCTACTCCCAAGGGTGTCGTGTGGGGTGACCCAGGGTCAGCTACGATATTAGGATGGTACGGAGTTAAATCTGAGGTCCCTTGTGAATGTGAAGGTTAAACAGTGGTAGCCAATCAGACCTTATTTGCGGGTATCAAATTGTTTGTATATCACACCGTTATGTTCATAATTATTTGTATTTACTAATAAGTATCAACTGTGTAACTATTTGGGAACATGCAAGATCAAGCCTGCATAATCCTGAAGGGTTAGGCAGTAGTTTATCCACAGCACACCTACATTTTCCCAGTTATACTTCAGTTTCATTTAATAGAAGACGAACCTATTGCCACTGAGGTATAAATCTAGAGACCGCGGTACTACCGAGTAGTTTCATTGGAAGAACCCAATAACGCTTTGCCCGGCCCGAGAATCGTATATGAAAAAAACATCCATAACATATATATATAGTCATCTAGTACCCATAACACAAGCTCTGCTTAGCTTGGTGCTAGGTCATGCTGTGTGGAATGTCCAGCAGTATTGAATTTTTTTTGATCCCATAAGTCGCTATTGATGTTAACGAAAAAGTCATTCAAAACCATAAATGATTGGATCCATGCCACAAACTTTTACCGGTATGTTATATATAATTACATGTATGGGCAGTGTCACCAACCCCCGACCCTTTGCTCGAGCCAGCCCGCGTAGCTGAGCCGGTAAATGTTTAAAAAAGTCCCTAAATAATATACGAGTATATCTATTTGATCCAGCCTGTCCCTTGCTGTCCTCTCTCAGCGACGTCCTAAGCCGAGGTTCGTACCCCGCAAGGGGTGCCCCTAGCGATTGGTGGCTTAGTTTTTAAGTTTTTACGCCCTGGCTGGAGGCCTTAATTTCTAATTAAGACCCCCACAGGAAAGTTCGGTTAAGCAGTAGATATCCCTGAAAGATAAACTGCGAGATGCCCCTTCCAAAAAGGGCAGTGACACCCCTAAGCAGCATGTTTTTGTTTTTTTTTTTTCGTGTTCCTTTTTTGTAATTTCGTCATTTCCTTTTCTGGAAATTCTTTGCACTGTACAATGAAGTATTTCGCAAAGCTCGTACAGACTTGGGAGAAATGAACAAATTCACTCCTGCTGCACTTTAGTTTATTATTTTTTCTTATTCTTGTAATACAATGTAAAAGAACGCAGTACACATGTTACTAAAGATAACTGACATAAATAAATGAATATAAATAATGCTGGACAATCCACACAGCATCATCTAGCCCCAAGCTAAGCAGAGCTAGTGTTATCGGTACTAGATGACTGATATACTTAATACAATACATTACGTAGATAGATATTTTTTATTATACATAGCAAATACCCAGAGCACCCGGAAAAATATTGGTAGATCGTACAAATATTTGTCGAAGGGCGGGAATCGAAAACGCAACATACCTTCGCCCGCCGCGTCACATCGGTCGTCGAACATGAGTATCATTATTATTGGCCGACATTATTATTATTAGACAGAAATATTATTATTATTTATTATTTTTAGACAGAAAAAACTACAAAAGGCAACCAAGGAGACGTCTCAGCAGCATTGACGGGGCCCATAGGGGGCTGAAGCTTGCCAGGGTTGCGGTATCTTCGAAAGACTTACCGTGAACCTGGAACGTAAAAGGTAAGGACGGAACACGGATGGGTTTTAGTCAGCAAAAGTCTGACACGCCTTCCCGTTTCACCCAGAACGTCAGTCGTTGGATGATTATCCATCGTTTAAAAAAAAGTACCAAGGGGAATACATTTTTCAAGTAATAATCTAAGTTCTTACAAGAGTTTCAACGCCGTACCTGCTCCTTAGGCCCTAGAGAAATGTTACCAGATAATATTACAATATAAAATGTTTCTGCGTAATGGTTTTTGCGATAGTTTTATGCATACGCGCATCTAGGGTACATCAATCACTTTGCATCGAACGTGGGTACTCTTGAGAATTAGAAACAATAGGAGTGATAGGTATGAATGACAGGTGAGATACTGCCAATTTACACGCAAGGACTTACTCGCCCGTTTTTTGCGAAAACGCTCACACGATTTTAGGAGTTATTCCCATTTCATCACCTTTTGAAAACAAAAGAATACTCATCTGGCTGGCCTTTTCCCAACTATGTTGGGGTCGTATTCCCATCTTACTGGATGCACCTGAATGCCAGTATTTTGCATGGATCAACTGCCTATCTGACCTCCTAGTCACTTGGCAACACGTTTTACAAACAGCAGGTCAATGTTTGACAACCAGTCTTACCTTACAGGAAAAAGTAGGGGCTTACCCCTTGGTAAGACCGCTTGTCAAATTTCTGGCTTCTGACTACCCATAACAACTGTCAATGATGTACAAATGACCACCGGTACGAACGGCTTAACGTGCTTTCCGAGGTACAGAGGGGTCTCAATATGTAATGAATGGTCACCCTCCCACAGACTGACCTCGTGAAGCGTAGCTTATCCTTCGATCGACCCGTACGGCAGCTTTAATTAGCTACGACCTCCTCTTTGAAAACAAAAAAATATTATTTACAATTTGATATAACGGGCTCGTTACAACTGCATGGGCTAAAGGTAAGGCTGCCCAGGGGGGCTATCTATTATAAGCCCTGACCCCTGCATGCCTTGGGAAATACGTTAAACTTTTGGGCCCAACTGTTATTTTTGGATCTTTGTCAGTCACTATGGGTAGTCAGAAGTCGTAAACTCTGACAAACCAGTATTTCAAACACTTAAAAAACTGAAATTTCAAATACTGCGAGAAAGTTACACACACGCACATAAGCAGTTTTTACTTAAATCGACTACTGCGCAACTCAAGGTAAGCCCTCAAAATCCGTGCCGGTAACTATACTAAGGGTCCCGTATGACCCAGTGACTGGATTCTGAAGGTCACTTAGGCAGTCACTCCATGTATTCAGCTGCACCCGGTTAGACTGGAAGTGACAACGTGAATAGTTGGAAAAAGGCTGGGCAGATAACGATAGTGTTTTAAAAGCAAAGATGTTAGGCAATACACTGGTGAGTAGTTAGTAGTGGTAATTTTAGATGGGAATCTTTCGCCTAGTACGTAAGAGATGCATATTGAATTGATGTGTATTTGTACTTGAAGACTTTTTTATAAGAGAAATGGAGTTTATTTTGTATCCTTTAAAAATATTGAGTTTTATTTTTTAGACTAACCTAACATAACTAATGTAAGCAAGATATCTGGAGATAAAAAAAAGAACATTACTCAATTCTTTTTTACGTAATCCAATAAAACTCCCTCATCAAGTACATAACAAGAAAACAATCCTATATTTCCAAAAGACTTTACCTTATTCAATTAAATAAATAATGCTGGACAATCCACATAGCATCATCTAGCCCCAAGCTAAGCAGAGCTTGTGTTATGGGTACTAGATGACTGACATATTAATACAATACATTACATATATAGATATTTTTATTATACATAGCAAATACCCAGAACACCCGGAACAAATCTTTGTAGATCGTACAAACATTTGTCCCAAGGCGGGAATCGAACCCGCAACCAATTAGTTGAACGATTTATTATTTTTATAATATTCGATTATTATTCGCCTATACAAGTCTTTAAAATAACTAGCTGAATGTCTGTGTAGGTACAATTTCAACACCTCGCACACAAAGGGTTCCGTACCATCGTTCAAGATTATTTTTTTAATATTTGTTGATAGGTATAGCGACACACACACACACTCTATGAAAATCTTAACGGTGTACCTATTATGGTCCATGAGTCACAGTCCGTTGCCAGACTTAAAGACTGACAGCAGAGGCTTGATAACAGGTTCCCGTTGGTACCCTTCAAGGACGGAACCCTAAAACGAAGGGAATTAAGTTTTCGGTATGTGGACATTTACGAGTAGCTTTGTCTTACCTCTGAACTAACGTTTCACTAATGAAACGTTAGTTCTGAGAAGGTGATTCAAGATAGGAGAGATTCCATTTTAATATTCTTTGTCTGCTGCATCCCGGAATTCAGAATTGAAACAAATGACGATGTAGACTGAATGGCGTCATTTGGTAGATTTAGGTGTTCAGAAAAGATCGCAATGAAATCTACAGCTGCATTTGTTTTAAAGATCGAGCTTTGCATCACTTGTTATTACGTTAAATACATGTGTCGTGATGGATTTCCGATGACATGATTGTAAACAAATGACATGGTCTAATAGGGTAGTGTCCTTAAAAATTCTGATTGGTCCGAAAGTTGGATTACTCAAAAATACTAGACATGTATTTTTCTTTTGTCACGTAAACCAAAAATGACGACGATATAGTGCGTTGAAATTGCGCGTGACGTCACGCCGAGCTACACTTTTAACTTAACAGTGACGTTACAAGCCCCTTTTCCTGAATTTCATTTGACTTCTTCACTTTTAATTGATTTGAGTAAGCAAAAAATACGTGTCCAATATTTTTTGGTAATCTTACTGACGGACTAAATAGACTTAATATATTTTTACCTAGGATACGGCCCTATTCCTAAGAGTTGTCAATTGTTTAAGTTTACATACCTAATCTTATACCTTTAAACGAGCAATTTTTGTATATGTATGTATTTGTATTTAAAATCTGAATCTCGAAAACGGCAGTCGCGGGCTAGCATTATAAAAGTGAAAGTTTGTAAGAATGTTGATGTTTTTCACTCTTTGACTCAAAAACTACTGAACGAATTATAATTAGCACAAGATAATAGCTTATATTACAGAATAACAGATAATCTATTATTTATAAAGATACATACGTAGATGTATCCTGGATGGCTCCTTGTAAAAGTAATATAATAGGTCTTTACCTATGAAATTGCCGTTTTGTATAAAAAATTTAAATGAATTTTTTTCATGTATTTTTTATTTGTATTAATCGAAGTAATCACCCATGCAATCAATGCATCTTTGCCAACGCAGTGGCAGTTTATTGATGCCCTTCTTAAAGAAATCAGCTGGACGGGAGGCAACAAATTCTTCAAAGGCATTTTGTACTGCCTCTCGGGTATTGAATTTTTTTCCCGCCAAGAAGTTATCCAAATTCTGGAAAAAGTAGTAGTCTGTAGGCGCAAGGTCTGGTGAGTAGAGCGGATGACGGAGAGCTTCCAACCCCAGTTCTTGCAACTTGGAGACCGTCTGCTGTGCAGTATGAGGTCGCGCGTTGTCGTGCAGGAGCAGCGGAGACGAGCGATTGACCAATGCTGGTTGGAGATGTGCCAGCTTCTCCATCATTGTGTTCAATTCTTCACAGTACACATCTGCAGTAATGCTCACCCCGTTTGGTAAGAAGCTGTGTTGAATCACACCGGCGCTAGACCACCAAACAGTGACCATCACTTTTCTTGGGGTAAGTTTTCGTTTAGGGCATTGTTTAGGTGCTGAACCAGGATCCAACCAACTTGCTGAGCGCTTGCGGTTATCAAACAGAATCCATTTTTCATCGCAGGTAACAATGCGGTTCAAAATTCCTTCATTTGTGTGTCTGTTGAGCAGTGCAAGGCACTTCTCGACGCGTACTTCGCGCTGGCGATCATTGAGTTCGTGGGGCACCCATTTGTCAAGCTTTTTTACCTTGCCAATTTGACGCAAATGGACCAATATTGTTTTGACGCTAACGTCGAAAGCTGCTGCTAATTCAGCCGTAGATTGTGTATCATCAGCTTCCACAATCGCCTTTAATTCGTCATTGTCGACCAAAGTCTTCGGACGACCGCGAGGTTCATTTTTCAGGTCGAAATTTCCAGAACGGAAGCGAGCAAACCAATAACAGGTAGTGCGTTGGTTTGTAGTGTTAGCTCCGTAAACGTCGTTGATGTTGCGTGCCGCTTGTGCCGCGTTGCTGCCACGACGGTACTCATATTCCATAATTACTCGAATTTTTAACGTATCCATGATGACGAAAAAGATTTAAATGCGATGAAAATGTAACACTAATCAATAAACAAATGACTACTTTTGGAAAAAAAAATCCATGTTTTTAAAATAAAATTCATTTGAAATTAGAATTCTTAGCCAAACAAAAAATATTTTGATTTGAAATGGCCAGTACTGCAGAACGGCAATTTCATAGGTAAAGACCTAATATTAGTGATCGCCCAGTGCTCAAAAATGGATGTTAGACACTCCTACGTATGCGCAACATATTTAAAAAGAGTGTCCAATGAATGATTATCTATACAGGGTAGCGATTTCGTGAAATGCAGGATTCAAATGGGAATGAGTAATAACCGCATAAACAAATGTGAAAGGGTTTTTAATCTTGTGCATTTGAAAATGAATGCTGTTTTGTAATTAGTATTTCTCCCAAACAACGGCAGTTTGTAAACGCAGCCCTGCGTACATTGACCCGAAAGGCGCGGGCGCGTCATTTAGGTGTTTTTTTTTTACTTAGACGTGCGCGCATCATATGATCGGCCCATGAGGTCAACTTGTTGGACTCTGCATTAGAAAATGTAAACGATATATTGATAAGAAATTAAGCTCTTTTTTATTGATTCGGGAAGAGAACCGTCGTGTGATTTACCTCCTTAAATCCAGCAGGTGATTAAATTTCCCACCCTGTATATTCACACTATAAAATGTGATGCATGTAACTTCTAACTTAGACAAGCTTTTCCACATTCAAAAGTTTGCTTGCATCCCCAGCATCACGAGATTATATTGTGTCATTTTCAGCTACAGAACATCACTCTTGTATGTAGAAAGCCAGGAGGACACTTTGCATAAATCTTCTAAACTATATACACAAGTATATTTTCATTTTTCACACTATCGCAATTTAGGTAAGCGCTTGTGTGAAAATCATAACACAGGTCGTAGAGCAACTGTAAATTAAACCAAGTTCACACAAATTCATTTTCAATTCATCTCAGTTGTTTTATTGTTTCAGTGCTTGCAAGATCTTGCAAAACATAAGCCCGTTTAAATATGAAAGTTTTATTAAACAAAATTAACGCACGAAGAACCGACTTTGGAAAAGTATAAGTTATTTTATAACTTATAGCGTTTTACATTAGTAAATTTTGCTATAAAAGTTTTTAATTCTCTCTTTCAGTGGGTCGGTTTGTAGTTTGGCTAAGATTATAAGTCTTATGCTGAACGAGACCCATTTGGAGCAGCCGTAAGGGACATAAAAATTACTGTTTTGTAACTACTTATGTTATAGTTATTTTTATTTCATCATTGTTTTCGATTGTCAGTATAGTCATTGTATGCCTGAGTTTGTTCTAAATAATTGTATTCAATTTCTTTCTTATGTCAACAGCTCGTCATGTTTTACAAAGTTCAGTAGGTAGGCGAAAATCAATCATCCCCTATATTTTACTCTTAGGTGGTCTTACATATTCAAGTTTAAATTGGACCAATCAGAAGTACAAATATCCAAAAAAAGCATAATCGAAATCGGATTACACTGTAAAGAGTAATGAGTGTTCATGGGGAAAATAGACGACTGAGATTCAATTCAATCTTCGTTTACAGAATAAATCTTACAAGTAACAATATCCATTCTAAGAAGTCTGCAAGGGTTTGACCTCAAAGAAGCCCCTAAATTACGAGAAAACTCAACGAATTCAACCCCAATTCACATTTAACAAGGAGTTATTTATCTCTAAGAGGCTCCGGTTGGAGCTTGTCCGCTGAATTTAAAACACGCCGAAAGAATTGTTAATTTACCGGGTTTTTGGTATGACTATTGACGTTTTAGAACTGAGTAATCAAATGAGCTAAAGTGTAGAAAAAAATATATGAAGACCAGTAGCTACATACATACTTGTACATAAACTCACGGCTTTTTTCCATGAGGCAGGTACTACAGAGTGCCATATTAACCTTCGTACTTCTTTTCATACGTTTACGTTCATAAATGATATATGAAATCTGTGGCATGATGCTATAAGGGCCAAAGTATGATTTTGTATAAAATGAGATTGTGATGCCAGTTTATTGAAAAAAACAATGTTTTTTTTTGTGCCAAATAGTAACTTTTGGAAGATTGTTGATAAACTAACTCCTAGTTTATCAACAATCTTCCAAAAGTTACTACGTAAAAAGGGCCAATGTAGTGTGCGCTTTCAAACCGTTTAGTAAGTTTTTTTTTTTTAATAAACTGGCATTACAATTTCATACAAAAACGTACTTTGGCTTTTTTAGCACCAGACCACAATTATTTATTTCTGTAAATTGGTTTTCACAAACACTTTTACACGTCAAACATTAAAAATAATCTTTCAGCTAGGTCGGTGTTTCCCTATCTAACTACTCTGAGAAGAAACTACCAAAAAACTCACAGACCATTACACCTTCTGCTTTGCTGTACTACTTTTGCTGTGTGCCTAGCACAAACGCTAGATGTAAAAAGAACATCAATTTGAACGATTTTAAAATTAAAAATACTCATTTGGAATGTATTAATTTGTGTATCTATGGATGATACTTATAGCGCTTACTTTAAAAATTGAAACATGAAATGCTACAGGCTAGTTGTGTCTTCTTTTTAAACCAAATATAAGCGTATGATAAGTCGTCCAATGTTTAACATCACAGATAGTCTTAATACCGTAATTAAAGGCGGACTAATAATGTCTCCTAGGTAAAAAAAAGTCTATTTAGTCCGTCAACAAGATTATCAAAAATTATTGTACACGTATTTTGTGCTTACTCAAATCAATAAAAAGTGACAATGATATAGCACACGAGTTGGTATGTGCAGTATGGTTCAGGAGAAGGGGCTTGTGACGTTACTGTTACAATTTCAATGCACTATATCGTCGTAATTTTTGGTTTACGTGCCAAAAGAAAAAATACGTATCCAGTATTTTTGAGTAATCCAACTTTTAACCAATCAGAATTTTTAAGGACATTACCTTATAGCCATTGTGTTGATATATACGCGTGGAAACTCACTGATTGCCCAGAGTGTGCTCGACGTATCATGGCTTAGTAGATACGTGGCTCAGGGAGGTTCCTTTTACACAACCCTATCTGTGTGGATTCATCCCCGCACGTTGCAGGATTAGATGAATGTTTCAGATGGCGCCTAACTCAGTTCGTAGCTCAGTTCTGGACCGACTCAATATAAATTACCATCGACGCTATAAGAACCTTTGTGGCCAACGTTGCCTACGTGATTCAATCATTGCATTTTTTTGTAGTAATAATTTTGTTTACATTGTAAGTTAACATAATATTTATTAACTAGATATTAAACAAGTTGAACGCCAAATGACTGACAAACAATACATTTTCTAATGTCTCCTTTTCTGGCAGTTAAAGTGTTAAGCTACATATATACAAGTAATGCAGCCAAAGAAGGAATCATAGTGCATCAAAAAAATCATCCGCATCGCCGTCAACGGGAAGGAACGGGAATGCCCAAAAGGCTGGCAAGCTGCTGGCTGGCTGGATTCTTTGGCCAATAAAAAGGCCAGCCCTTTGGTCACATGCAGAGTAAGTGACCAACCGATTAGCGATATCATAAGTATTTATAATAAGTAGGTGAGCACACAGACCCCATAACATCTTTCAACCCCAAACGACTCCAATACATAACTTACAATTATTGTTAGGTTGTTATATTTAAGCCGTTTGAAGTTTGAAGAATATTATTTACAATTTGAGATGATGGGCTCGGTACAGCTGCATGGACAAAAGTTTAGGCTGCCCAGGGGGAGGCATCTATTATAAGCCCTGACCCCTGCATGCCTTGGGAAATACATTAAACTGTTGTCAGAAGTCGTACAATTTGACTAACCAGTATTTTAGACACCAACACAGTAGAGGGTGTAAGTTCGCACATAATATGCAGTTTATATTAAAATCGACTACTGCTCAACTCAAGGTCAGCGTTCAAAATCCGTGCCAGTAACTATACTACCATTCCCATACTACCCACTGACTAGGTTCTGAAGGTCACTTAGGCAGTCAGTCCATGTATCAAAAAAATTCATCCGCATTAAAGCCGTTTGAAGTTTTCTGCACGTACTACCCTAAGGTAAGATCCCGCTGAGTGGAACTGTCTTGCAGTGGTGTGATGCGTTTAAATATTTTTGCTGTATATAAAATTGGATAAGTTATCTATAGATCCCGTAATATAGCTACGCTATTATTAATATTTTGGTGTACCTACCGTTCGTGTTTCATAATCTGTTGGCAAATAAATGTTTTTTTCTTTCTTACTTTACGCGTCGTTCATATAGACATGCACATCAACCTACCCCAAAGTGTCAAATTTTGCCATTTGAAAATGAACCTTATTTTTTTGTATAAAGTTGGAAACGTATAAAAGAAAACTGTAGCATTGGGGTTGCTTGATGTGCTGGCCTCTGTACCGTTTAGTGCGATCCATGATGACATGTAACGAAAGTTAACTTATTAACACAACGTAACATCGTGTGTATATCTACATTTCGCCAGTTTTGTTTCAGTCCTATGTAATAGGGGACGAGCCTAATTGCCATTTACTGGGCACAAATCTAGACTCGAGACTGGTACTGATTGAAAGAAAAAAACCTTGCCGACGCAGGAATCCAACCCTGACCTCAGCAGTAGCAATTGTGTCCGCCAACCTAACGAGGCAGACCTAAATAACACCTTTTTAGAACAATTTGATTGAATTAATTCTGCAGTTACTGTGTAATAGGAAAAAGGGGTGAGTTAATTGACATTTTGTGTAAGTTGTTTTGATATTTTGTGTAATTAAAAAAAAAAAACTGTCATTTTTGAATATTTTGTATTTGATATAGGTCAAATACAAAATATTTAAAAAAGTCAGATTTTCATTCTGAATTCTTTTTTAATTAAACGTATATTTATTATTTATATTATATGTTACATTTATAGTGCAAGCATGGCAAATGTCAAATTCTTTTTTAATTTTAAATTAAGAGTTAACGACCTGAAATAAATGAATTTAATTATATTTAATGAAACTGTGAACGTGGATAGGCGATTAACAAAAACCTCACTTAATAAATGATACCCAAAAATAGAGTGACACTCTGAGACAGCTAGACGGGGCCGCAGCAGACCGAGGAGGACGCCTTGGATGGTTCCTCGCGAATCGGCGAGGAGAAGCAAGCCATAGGGAGACGTGAAAGGAATGGGGGAGGCCTTTGCCCAGGAGCGGGCAACATAGGCTATATAAAAAATAAAATAAAAAATGATTATTTTATTTTCAACACAAGTGATTAATCTTTACAGCTTTTAATCGACTAGGTAGACTAGAAAATATGATGATAAAAACTTGAAAAATCATGAAAATTTATTACGTCTTTATATACTCCAATAGTTTGTTAGTCGTATTTTTAATACACACAATAAGTTGACTGTTTTAAGAAGGATATATTAACATAACATGAAACAGCACATTTGAAAACCAAAAACATCACGATGTTCAATTCCAATACTTAAGATTAATCAATAAAACCTAAATAATAATTTATTAACAACATACTTCCAACATAAGAAATCAAGAGAATATTAATATTACTTGGAAAAAAACTATCATCAAAATATTTCATATTTAGTCACCTCAAAACTGTTATTTGCTTTTAACTACCGAGATTCAGACATTATTTACATTCATATACGATCTAAATAAATAATACCATTTAAATAATTTACCTAAATATTTTTATCAAAAATATAGACATGTTCGTTTTTTGCAATACTTTTTCGTCAATGATCATACAATATTAGCTTTTCATTTACATAATTACTAATTATTTGCTTAACATATACTTATTATTATAATGTAAACTATCCGATATTTTACTAGATCGAAAATTTACAATTAGCTGTAAATATTTAGTCAAGACGTAAATTTCAGAGAATTTTCACTTATAATGCAGTAAAAGGCGGGGTACGTAGACTTGTCAGTGAAACAAAAGAATGTGTCGATCCAGTAAAATAAAATGATACGTTGTACAACAGGTGACACTGAACTACCCAATTAATTTCTGTTTATAGAATAGAATATAATATAATATATTTATTTGATCAATCTAGACACCAAATAATTAGTATTTGTCCCAACAAAATTGAAATACCTACATATATTTTAGTTAAAAATTTGCCTGTACTTTCTTTTGTCATATGGGCGTTTATTTTATTTGATGGTACAGAAAGGATTAGCACATTAAATTTTATAGTCTTCGGTTACATTTTTTATTGATGTGCCTGGGTATCCTAGTATCGTGGGGAAGATAACAGACACGGTTGGCGCAGTGGCTAAGCGATTGGCTGCTGCGCTGCGTGTCGCGGGTTCGATCCCCGCACGGAACAAATATTTGTATGGCCTACAGGTAGTTGTTCCGGGTCTGGCTGTTTGTGTATGTGAGTTTAAATGTTTGTAAACGCACCCACGATACAGGAGAAATTCCTAGTGTGGGGCAACGTTTTCATAAAAAAAAAAAACACACATTTGACACCTAGCCTTTCGAGGGCTGGCAGTATGCCAAGAACTTATTTTACTAACAAATAACCTCTCATCATATTTCTTTTATGGATGAATGCCGCGAACAACACCCTAATTATTTTATTTTCAACCTTGCAAAAAATATTTACGTCATCAATCTTTCTAACGGGTAGAAGTGTCACCATCTGTACAAACAAAATTAACAATTTTACAAGCTTCTTTCAGCAACAAAAGCCTTAGACAATGATATTTTTGACATCGCAAACAAAAGCGAATTACAAAAACTACACAAAAGGTCCCTTCTTTACATATATCTTTCTAAAACCTAACCTAATTTTCAAAGCTACAATGATGGAGTTATTAAAATAAAATTTGATTACAAACTAATTTGAAGACTAATTAAAATTACTGAAACCATCGCTTTATCCTTAATAGAAACTAATGAAAAAGTTTCTTTAGGTGTACATTTCAGGGTACCACAGCTAAAATGTCAGTGTAAACTTAGTTCCTATCTGAAATTTTGTCTATAAATTTTAAGAGTACGTTCAGACAATCGTAGTAGTTACGTAGAAAGAAGTCAGAAATTAAGAAAATTCAAGAATAAAGTCACTTTGTAATTGAAAAGGTTAAAGTACATTGGTACCATGTATTTTTTTTTCGAATTTTCCATTTTCATAACAATATCTGCAAAGCAATGATAAATTAAATTATCAATGTTATTTTTTCTTTAAAAATACTGTGAGCGCTTTTAGTGTTCCTGATTTTGTATTACAAATAAACTGGGATAAGAGTAGGATCATGATGAAATGATCACAGGAAGCAATCCAAAGGTAAAATATAACTAATTTAATTATCTTTACTTATTTGATTTTTCCTGAATATGTAGGCAAGTCTTAGACATTGTTATTTTATGGTTAAAACATACAATTTGGTACACACATTTATTTTTATTTTCATGATAATTTGCTGACATTACAATTTTCTCCGAGAATTGTTTTAGTAACATCAAGGCTAAGTCCAGCTTAACCTTCTAATAGTCCATGGACTGCTATTAGGCTATCTACTAGATACTTTGTTTACATTATTCATTTTGGAATACCTGATTCCTACTTTAATCGTATGGATCGTTATGTTAATGAACTAGGGATGTAAGAAATGTCAAAAAACATCGATAAAACATAATCATATATGTATTGTGTATTTCTTTTACGGATTTGAAATCCAGCTTTTAGAGTAAGGACAATTTTATATCTTTAGTTGTACGGCGCGTCGTGTTCCGCGCGCGCCGCAAAGAAACGTATCAGCAGAATCGGCGGGGCCCAATATGCGGCGGGATATTGAAGGATGTTCTAAAGAGTTACCGTGACTCCGAAACGTAAAGGGCAAGGACGGAACACGGATGGGTTTAAAAAAAAGAAAAAAAATGTTTTTTTCAACGTTTTAGATACTTCATTTTCATCGATACTATACATCGATATTTTCCGATAAGTTTAAAGTAATGCTCATTATGTAGTCAAATAAACCTAGTCATAACAAACCTATTAAAGCAATCAGAAGCATTTTACAAGTATATAGTATATATATATTTTATATAGTATATATATTTGTTTATAAGTAGATGGAGGAATCAGGCAACCAATCACATGCCTATATATGTACATATTACAAATTCATCACAAACATTGTTATGTTAAAATAAATTAAAATCAACTACATCTGTGTGATGACAGAAAAACGACTGTAATTACGAAACAAAGCACAATTTTCGTACGGAATTATTTATAATATTCTGGCGAAGTTTGTTGGGATAAAAATGGACGAATCAATTGAGCAATCACTTTCGTAATTTTTACCATTTTGAGGCGAATCTTGAATGAAACCTTAATTTGAATTACGCCATAGAACTTTTCCCACTTACTGTGTGTTTATGATCTCAAAATAGCACATGGTAATTTTATACATCGTTGTTACTACTCAAACCTCGTTTCTGAAAAGGGGATAATATTGATGGTTCAGACATACGGATCTTTTAAGGATATTACCCTATTATACCTATTATGAGAGGTACAATAGTGTGTAGTGGCCAAAAAACACGTGTCGTTTGGTTTGGTGTTTTCTTCCTGTTACGTATTGCTTCACTTTTTGCATAGAAGTGACGTCATAACTGACGCCTGAACTTTAATGCGCTACACTTTACCCACTTTTCATTAATTGGATTAATCATAAAACACATCATATCCAATATTGTTTGATAATCGAACTGACGCGCCAAAAATTAAGCTTATTTGATCTCTTAGTTAGATTATCTAGATATTTTTTTTTACCAAGGTCACATCCCTATTTTAACAATCTAAATAGCGTGTAAAAGTGTTTGTAATATTCCCCAAATTCTTATGTTATATCTCACGTCCTGATTGACCGTTGTTATTTTACATAATATTTGACCGTAGGTTAGTTAGTCTTTGTATTGTATAAAAGTCCCCAAGGTTCAAGTAGGTACCTAGTTTGGAAACCACTGTCCTAAACCAGAACCTTTCAGATTCATTGATAAAGTTATAGTTGTAACATTTTATTTTTAGTTTCTTTATTGTTAATTGTAACAATGAACGAATGAGTTTATTCTACAACGATGAACCTTTCAGAAACCGGATGGTAGGGTCAAGAGAAAGCTCTTGGGATCCTAGATAACTTTAAATAGACTGATCAAAGGATGTCGTGGATCTTGATAAAAACTGCTGTACAAACTTTGTCGTGATAACAAGACAAGGAGAATGGAAAACTTAGATAGGTAAGTACATATTTGCCTTTCACTTGGAGCTGTTTAAGATTTTTGTTTATGTTTAACAGATTAATTATCTAAAGATGTTTAAAGAGAAAATTAATATGGTTTTTAAGTGTTATAATAAATAAATAAATAATAAATATTGCTGGACAATCCACACAACATCACCTAGCCCCAAGCTAAGCAGAGCTTGTGTTATGGGTACTAGATGACTGATATACTTAATACAATACATTACATAGATAGATATTTTTATTATATATAGCAAATACCCAGAACACCCGGAACAAATATTTGTAGATCGTACAAACATTTGTCCCAAGGCGGGAATCGAACCCGCAACCTCTTGCGTCACAGGCGGACCTTCGCCCGCCGCGCCACATCGGTCGTCGAAAGTAATAATAACAAGTTCTTGTTTATTTTTAACATCTTTTGGTATTCTTTTGTAACAAAGAGTGCCTGGCGGGGATAATTATAAAATATTTAATACATAAAATAATCTAATATATAAAATTCTCGTGTCGCAATGTTTGTTACCAAACTCCTCCGATTTGTATGAAATTTTGTGTGCATATCGGGTAGGTCTGAGAATCGGCCAACATCTATTTTTCATACCCCTAAATGATAAGGGTGGTCCATCAAACATTTTTTTCCTTTTTGTATTTATTTTAACTTTTTTGTCTTAAAATGACATAACAACCGGGTCAGGCCGGGTCAGCTAGTTATAAATAAAAATTAAGAGTCGTGTAAAATATATCGTAAATATGTAATGTTTTTTGGGTGGATATTTTCTATAATAATAGCTTGCTGTACTTTTATTCAAATATGTGCCTTCAAATAATTTTTTGAAGGCACATTTTTGAATAAAAATAAATACTTGTTTATTTTTCCAAAACCTTAGTCTGCGCTCATACATGGTAAAATGTCATCACATAGGTACAGTTAATAAATAAAAAAATATCATAAATTATCTTAATCATTATTGAGGCATTGGTGATACAGATCTCCTTGCTTGCATAGCCTTGTTATCGCAGTACGCTCTTACGTCTTGCATTGTCTGCATTAAAAATACTGGCACGTCATCGTCACGTTTCTGAAAAGAAAAAAATCCTCAATAAATTACTCCAGTTCTCTCGTTCACAAACTAGAATAAAATAAGGGCCGTTGCCTACTGGTGGTACGGCAAGACCAAGGGTTCCAGTAAGCGCACATGATTGGAGACCTTATTTAATTATGTTTAGCCTTCACATTTCGGTAGATCGTGGCTAAATAAAAGCAGCCGCACGTGTTGATCGAAAGTTAAGCTACGCTTGCCGAGGTCAGTCTGTGGATGGGTGACCGTTCGTAACACATCGATTATTTTATTTATATCTGCGGATTATACTTGTTGTGCTTTCCACATAAATTTAAACACATCTACAGGAGAGTTTATTTTAGATTAAAAAATCATTCGAATTTTGAAGTTACATTAACCTCAAGCATGAATGTACAGCGGCTCTGTCTTATTCAAATTTCTTTGATAGTTTTTCAAACTTCATAAAAATAAGCATAAGGTTCATTTTCAACTGTGAAAATTCGATAGTTTAGGATTGCTTGACGTTCTGGAGTCTGTTTTAGGCATATGGGTGAGTCACTGAGTACATAAGTCGAATGGCAGTTGTTTTGCGCAAAATACTGTATTTTTGGAATTGACATCCGTCTCTTGGCTGATCCTGATACTAAAATGTCATGAAATCGTGAAATTTACGACAACCGGCTTCTTACACGGAAAATCGAGACTAGTAATGGTATGTAGTGACATCGAAATAATTGTTTCAATGATATCAAATACAAAAGAAAAGCAATTTTGTACGAGAATAAGGGACACATTTTCACACTACCAATTTATTTGACAGATGACACCAACATAGCACATACAACAACATAGCAAGTGTTCAGAAACTTTGAAAATAGATACTTTTATCCTATAACGGTATACAGGCTGACTTTAAGCTCAATGGTTATATCTATTGTTCTTGCTTAGCCTATTTCCCAACCATATTGGTCGGTGTAGGGCAACGTCTTTTTATAACAAACAAAAGAAATAAACATTACTCACGGTCGCGAATATTTTTTTAAATACCACCAACCCAAATACTGTGCTGCAATTGCAAAAAATCTAAGAAAATTTGAATTTGGCGAACTGCCATTGCAGCGATGTTCCTTTGTTTTTGGCTTTTAACAAAATAAAATAAACTTAAGCTTTTAACAAGATAAAACTGTAGGTACCTGAAACAAGACTTCGCCCTCGAAGTAAGTCAGCTGATGTTTTCTCGTCCTTATAAGTAGTCCGACGAGTTTGTCGTTGATTATTGTGTATATCTGTAAAAGACGAAATTAAAAGTTAATTATAAAGATGGTGAGTAAAGTTTTTTATGTTTAAAAAGGACGGTAGAATGTCTAAATTGAACTTTCTTTTACAGAACCAGGTCGACCGTGTTTTCGTTTCCTTTTGCATCATAATTATTATACACAGTTATAAGTAAACTAGTTTTAAGATACCATCTCAAAAGGTTTGGTATTCTTACTTATAAATATTTTCTAAAAATGTTTGTAAAACAAGCCTTGGGTCATGTTACGGCACAAGATTATATGTATCAGGCTGTCAAACACATAAAAACAAAATAATTATTTGTTTCCCTTGTGACGTCATAAGATATCCAAAGTCACGAGATCAAGAGTCAGAATAATGCTAATTACTCCGTAATTTATAATAAATAAATAAATAAATAATGCTGGACAATCCACATAGCATCATCTAGCCCCAAGCTAAGCAGAGCTTGTGTTATGGGTACTAGATGACTGATATACTTAATACATTACATAGATAGATATTTTTTATTATACATATCAAATACCCAGAACACCCGGAACAAACCTTTGTAGATCGTACAAACATTTGTCCCAAGGCGGGAATCGAACCCGCAACCTCCAGCGTCGCAGGCGGATCTTCGCCCGCTGCGCCACATAGGTCATCAAATGAAGACTTGATGAAGACTTGAGGCAGGCTCCTCAAGAATTAGGATATCAAATTCAAAATATTTGTTCTACTCCAATGGGCAGTCTCAGAGACCAGCGCATTGAATTCAACAAACTCTTCAGCCTTTTTTTATAACATTGCCCCACACCACTAGGAATTTCTCCTGTATCGTGGTTGCGTTTACAAACATTTAAAATTAACATACACAAAAAGGCAGCTCTATCTTAGATTTAAGAGTAAAATAACGCTCAATATAATCTCCTAGGTTGGCATCAGCGCGATCCATAATGAATACCAAAGGCAGGCAAAAATCATATGCTTACTATGAAATACTATTATTTGCCTACAGCTATCTAAAGTAAGACTTTTTTTTATTTTATAAAAGGGTCCTTAAATCATGTTCACTAGGATTGGCTGCCGAGGTTGTGACATTGACTGCTATCAATGTCACATTATCTATCCCAACCTATTCACTCGCCATTTCGACAATTCTAGGAACTGATGACAGTGAAGCTTTTCACGATAATTGTGTGTAACTTATTCTGACAATTAAATCATCTCATCTGCCTAGCCTTTTCCCTACTATGTTGGGGTCGCATTCCAGTCTCACCGGATGCAGCTGAATACCAGTATTTTACATGGAGCGACTGCCTATCTGACCTCCACTACCCAGTCACTGGGCAACACGATACCCCTTGCTAAGACTGGTTGTCAGACTTTAGGGCTTCTGACTACCCTAAACGACTGTCAAAGATCTACAAATGGCGGTCGGGACCAACGGCTTAACGCACTTTCTGAGGCACGGAGGAGTCTCGATACGAACGGTCACCCATCCACAGACTGACCTCCGCAAGCGTAGCTTAACCTTTGATCAACCCGTGAGGCTGTTTTTATTTAGCCACGAACTCGTCTGACAGTTAAATGATAAATTGTATTTATTTCTGTAAATAGATTCTTACAAACATATTGCAAGTCAAACAAGCAAAATATTTGTTGAAACTCCGAGCGTGTTTATCCTATTTAACTACTCTGACACAAAGCACCAAAACAAACTCAGTCATCTTAGTCTTTTTTAAATTCCTGACTTTATTTTGATCAGATCATGTTTAATTACTTTTTTTTTATTCACACAGATACATTTACATACTGATTTCCGTGTGGTTAAATAATAGGTCTTTACCTATGAAATTGCCGTTTTGTATGAAAAAATTTAAATGATTTTTTTTCATGTATTTTTTATTTGTATTAATCGAAGTAATCACCCATGCAATCAATGCATCTTTGCCAACGCAGTGGCAGTTTATTAATGCCCTTCTTAAAGAAATCAGCTGGACGGGAGGCAACAAATTCTTCAAAGGCATTTTGTACTGCCTCTCGGGTATTGAATTTTTTTCCCGCCAAGAAGTTATCCAAATTCTGGAAAAAGTAGTAGTCTGTAGGCGTAAGGTCTGGTGAGTAGGGCGGATGACGGAGAGCTTCCAACCCCAGTTCTTGCAACTTGGACACCGTCTGCTGTGCAGTATGAGGTCGCGCGTTGTCGTGCAGGAGCAGCGGAGACGAGCGATTGACCAATGCTGGTTGGAGATGTGCCAGCTTCTCCATCATTGTGTTCAATTCTTCACAGTACACATCTGCAGTAATGCTCACCCCGTTTGGTAAGAAGCTGTGTTGAATCACACCGGCGCTAGACCACCAAACAGTGACCATCACTTTTCTTGGGGTAAGATTTCGTTTAGGGCATTGTTTAGGTGCTGAACCAGGATCCAACCAACTTGCTGAGCGCTTGCGGTTATCAAACAGAATCCATTTTTCATCGCAGGTAACAATGCGGTTCAAAATTCCTTCATTTGTGTGTCTGTTGAGCAGTGCAAGGCACGTCTCGACGCGTACTTCGCGCTGGCGATCATTGAGTTCGTGGGGCACCCATTTGTCAAGCTTTTTTACCTTGCCAATTTGACGCAAATGGACCAATATTGTTTTGACGCTAACGTCGAAAGCTGCTGCTAATTCAGCCGTAGATTGTGTATCATCAGCTTCCACAATCGCCTTTAATTCGTCATTGTCGACCAAAGTCTTCGGACGACCGCGAGGTTCATTTTTCAGGTCGAAATTTCCAGAACGGAAGCGAGCAAACCAATAACAGGTAGTGCGTTGGTTTGTAGTGTTAGCTCCGTAAACGTCGTTGATGTTGCGTGCCGCTTGTGCCGCGTTGCTGCCACGACGGTACTCATATTCCATAATTACTCGAATTTTTAACGTATCCATGATGACGAAAAAGATTTAAATGCGATGAAAATGTAACACTAATCAATAAACAAATGACTACTTTTGGAAAAAAAAATCCATGTTTTTAAAATAAAATTAATTTGAAATTAGAATTCTTAGCCAAACAAAAAATATTTTGATTTGAAATGGCCAGTACTGCAGAACGGCAATTTCATAGGTAAAGACCTAATATAACATACATAAGTACGAGTATTTTATATTTAACCACACCATAACAAATACTACAAAATTCATTTTTTCAAACTAATTCTTCCACTATTCTCACAAAAATTCTGCCACAGTACATAATAATAAACGGATAACAAACAACTGGCATCCATTTTAACCCGAGGTCACAATACCACGGAAAAAAAGACAACTCAATGTGTCAGACGCGCGCCCTAAGACATTTATTACCGAATCCTCTTCCTATTCAAAGTTGCGAAAGTTTGCGGGCGCGTAAAAAGCTTGCTGGACCAAAATAAACATTCGGTAGTAGTAGGAGATAGAACAGAGCCAGGCAAAGGGCCACAAAGAGATGCCCATGTGTTTACTCTCTACAAAAATACCGATTTGGTGTGTTTATAGATGTAGATAGGTTTTGAAAAGGGGTTTTTATGGAACCACGCCTTTGCCAACGCAAATACAGATCTTCCATATGAAATCGTATCTCCGCTTCTGCAAGTTATAATAATAATACCAGCCTATTACTGTCCCACTGCACGGCGAGGGCCTCTTCTCATACAGAGAAGACACGAGCATTAACCACCGCTCTTGCTCAAGACGGGTTGGTGATTTCAGACTTACATTAATTAAATAATACCAGCCTGTTACTGTCCCACTGCAGGACAAAGGCCTCTTCTCATACAGGGAAGACACGAGCATTAATCACCGCGCTTGCTCAAGACGGGTTGGTGATTTCAGACTTATATTAATTACTAACTGTCCAGGCGAACAACGTACCGCCTCAAAAGTTAAGTTACACTGCCTTCATTAGAAATGTATAGAACTTATTATAGGAAAACATTTAATTTGCAGTCAAAATACATTGAGGTTAATTATCGAAATAAAAACTGTCCTATCATGTGCAAAATTTTATTAAAATCGGTTCAGTAGTGTAGGAGTCCATAGCGGACAAACAAAGTGACATGTAATTTATATATAAAAAGATTAGTCTTGGATTTTTTCCTTCACCGATGTCAGTGATGTCCAAGATAAACTTAGAAAGCCGCAAGTTATTAGAGGTATTATAACATTGTTAGCTCATCGTGTTCTCATTGCGTGTTAGACTGAGAAGCTTATCATCGGCCCAGTTGTTTCCCAGCTATGTTAGGGTTGGCATCCAGTGTAACCAACTGCAGCTGATTACCAGTATACGACATGGAGTGATTGCCTCTGTGACCCCTATAACTCAGTTACTGAGTATGACACAACACCCCTTAGTCTTTTTTTTTTAGTCTTTAAAATAAAACGTTGCCCCACACTAGGAATTTCTCCTGTGTCGTGGGTGCGTTTACAAACATACAAACTCACATACACAAACAGCCAGACCCGGAACAACTACCTGTAGGCCATACAAATATTTGTTCCGTGCGGGAATCGAACCCACGACACGCGGCGCAGCAGTCGATCGCTCAGCCACTGCGCCAACCGTGCTTGGTAAGACTGTTTGTCAGAATCTCAGGCTTTTTTGACTACAAATAACAACTGGAACTTTACGAGCTTTTCTTGGTACGGAGGGGTTCATAAATGTAATGGAGGGTCACCGATCCACGGACCGACTTCGGTTACTGTAGCTTCATCTTCGATCGACCCGTAAGATTGTTATGATTTAAACACGAAAATCAAGACAATGAGAATTCAGTTTTTGTAATTAACTTTTCGCATGATTAGTTTAGAAGTCGATTAATAAATTGGATGATGGTGTTTTGTTTACGAATTTTATAATTAATAGGCTTGTACTTTGTTACTTGACGACTTATGTGGCGCGGCGGCTGAAGAACCGCCTGCGACGCAGGAGGTTGCTGGCTCGATTCCCGCCTTGGGACAAATGTTTGTATGATATACAAAGATTTGTTCCGGGTATTCTGGGTATTTCCTATGTATAATAAAAATACCTATCTATGTAATGTATTGTATTAAGTATATCAGTCATCTAGCACCCATAACACAATTTCTGCTTAGCTTGGGGCTAGATGATGCTGTGTGGATTGTCCAGCATTATTATTATTATTAGTGATTAATATCCCCCTTACTAAAACATGTCAATAAATGTTGTTATGACATCCTGTCTTCTTCAGAGCCTGGGCGTCAACTAAATAGGTAATAAATTACAACCTGCTCTTGATTCTTCGAATTGTTATCTGCTGAGAACGTAGTGAGTATCATAATAAGATATGTCTATATCTTAGTGTACTACTGTTTGTTTTTCCTTAGATAAATGAATAAAATAAAAACACAAAATCCTCCTCATCATCACCTGCTTTACCTTTATTTTTATTTTTTTGATACAACTGAATACTAGTATTTTATCCCGACCTACTCAACAACTCTATGTTCTTAAAAGAAAAAAATATTTAAACGCAGTTACTGGGTAGCATGGAAAAGAAATAGTAAAGCGACTATACTTCATAAATGGTCGTGACAACATGTGGGAGATGCCTACCAAATGTACTGGCTATGATGTGGCATGATGAACGATTACCTACAATCATACATTACTTATAATGGATTGCGCCAGGCCGAGTTGACTGATGGATTGGTTACCAAAAACTACCAATGTTTTTACCGTTCTATTGTAATGTTCAGGTGTGTGGAGGACTGAGTTGTAAAGTTCCTCATCCTTCATAGAAAGGGAGAATCTAACGGGCATCCAACCTGACTAGTGTTGTGTCTGGTGGGCCATTGCTCGACGGTTGTTGTCTTTTCTTGGCTTTCATATATGTACAATTACGCGGATAGCTTTAAAATGACGATGTAAGTTCCGTCAGATTTAGTTCGTATGCGAATCTACCGTCCTGACGGGTGTTGTGTCTGGTGGGCTATTGCCCGACAGTTGTTGTCGGGTTCTTGTAAGTTCAATTACGCGGATAACTTTAAAATCACGATGTAAGTTACGTCAGATTTCGTTCGTATGCGGTGATAGAGTGTACCTACAATATTATAAAAACGAAAGAGCTGGTTGGATTCGTCCAACAGAGGTTCCGTACCACGTTTGGCAAAATATTGTTAATTTCAATGGTGTTTAATTTTGACGACCGTGATACTTGTTTGTTTGTAAAGTCTTTTTGCGGATTTCAAGTTAGAATTTTAGGTCGATCACATTAGTAGTTTCTGTAATATGCAGCTGTGATAGATAGACAGACAGACAAAAAAGCACGATAAGAGTTCCTTTTTTACAATTTAGTAGCGAACTCTAAAACTCCTTAAATATAACAAAGCACGTGTGATTGCTTTATTCTTGCAGTTCCACAGAAATTATATAAAAAAAGTATGAGTTCATTATACCAAATAGGTTCTCGAGATTTTATTAAAATTCTGGTAAGACTGTTATATCTAAAGGAATTTAATAAGGAACCATTTATAAAATTATGCCTTAATAAAGAGTTTAATATTTCATAATTTCACCTCAAAAATTAGGTCAAATTATGTTTACTTCTATGAGGTAGTTGAATCTGTACAAAACTGATACCTTGTTATACCTATTACCTATAGCTGTCTATCTCTAGGTAATAGGTATAACAAGGTAGGAAATTTTAAGACTTTATTTATTTGTAGGTACTTATGAAAGGGTGGTCTGGGTATTTGCTATGTATAATTAAAATATCTATCTATGTAACGTATTGTATTAAGTATATCAGTCATCTAGTACACATAACACAAGCTCTGCTTAGCTTGGGGCTAGATGATGCTGTGTGGATTATCCAGCATTATTTATTCAGTATGTAAGAGGAAGTCTGAAAGTCGCGCTTGTGGCCGAGAAGTTGTGTAGAAATCGGTTGTCATGGTATGGGCATGTGACACGAAGGAATGAGGATCATGTTATGAGGATAGTTTTGAGTATGAATGTGGAGGGTAAACCAAAGAAATGGATGAATGGATGGATTGTGATAAAGCTAGAAAGGAGGTGAGTTTTGAGATGACGGCAAATAGAGATGTATGGAAGAAGAAGGCATGCTGCGCCGAGCCCAAATAAATTGGGATAAGGGCAGGCAGATGATGATGATGATCTAATCGTACCTACTTATGGGTATTGATCAACAAGGACGAATATTGCGCGCACAGAGAAGTTGACAACTGCGTCTACTTCAAAAGTTCCAAATGACATAATAACATAATTATGATCCGAAGTATCGAAAGATTTTTGTGTAAGTGTTCCAAACGAATTTATCAGTAGCTTTACTTACAAGAAACAAGACAGCCCTCAAAACCTTCTTAAATTGTGACGTCGTCGGCTACAGAGAAAAGCGATCTCGTAATCGTTCTAAGTACTTGAAATAGAGCTCTTGTGTATACGATTGATCTCTATAAATGTTACTTGCTTGCTTCAGTTCAGATTTTAATGAAAACTCATTAGCATTTGAGGACGCTACTTACCTAATAGAAGGTACTTAGTACCTTATTTTGCTCATAAAATGACGATCAAAACTTCACTAAACAGTCAGCGCGTTTGATTCCAAATTTTAATTCGCGGTAATCTGAGATATAATTTTTATAACATAAGCTGTCAAAGAGTATTTCGAAGATGCGGAGAATAAAATTAATTAATTAATTCGTTATTACGTAAAGTTAATCCGATATCTTTGTCGGACAGTCATTGCTTGTTATTATTTCTAAGAGTTACAAAGTACACATTTTATTAAATAATATTAGCACTGTTGGCGCAGTCGCTGAGCGATTGGCTGCCCCGCTGCGGGTCGCGGGTACGATGCCCACACGGAAAAAATATTTTTTTGATCTATAGGTAGTTTTTCCGGGTCTGGCTGTTTGCGTGTGTGAGTTAAAGTGCTTGTAACGACACGATACAAGAAAAAATCCTAATGCCCCATATTAGGATTTTTTCTTTCATCGCTTTTTATAAAAACAAAAGAAAGAATATCAGAGAATTTGTATCGTAAGAGTAAGAGGTATTCATAACAGAACTTCTTGATTCATTCAACGAGTACAAGTTTTATTAGAACTCTTTGTGTTCTAAGAAGGAGGAGCGAAGCTTACTAACCTTGCTCATAATATTCCCGCTAATCAAGGCACAGTATCGGTTCCTGTCAGGGCCCTCTTTTATACGTTGTTAAACTTTTTATACCAGACTAGCACTTCGCCCGCTACTTTGTCCGCGTGGATTTCGTACCTTTCCCTTCGAACTTTAACATCCCCTACACCCCCTTTAAAGCGTAGTTTTGAGAATAATAATAGCCTACAGCACTTAGAAATAACGTAGGTTTGTTATAGTGAGAAAATATTTTGAATTGGAACATTAGTTCCAGGGATTACCCCCTGCATACAGACTTACAAACGAAGTTTACCTCTTTATAATATTAATAAAGATAGTAGTAACGCAGCATTGAAAATCCTTTATTTACGCTCAGACTTACTTACAGAGTAGATACATTTGATTTTTTTTAAATGAAAGACTTCGATTTTACGATAAAAAAGAAGTTAAATGAAAGATCGTTGCCCTACAATTGAATGAAGCATATTTATAAACGTAATACCACGCCTGTATTTCCCGAAGGGTTGAGCAGAGGTACAGCTATAGTGACACCCACATTTCGCTAGTTATGTTTAAGTCCCATGTAATGGGATGGGGGTGAGCCTATTCATATCAACCGAGCACAAATCCATACTGGAGTATGGATTTGTGAAAGAGCGTTAATAAGAAAATACCTATTGAAAAAAATTAATAACATTTCCAGACCTGGGAATCGAACCCTAACGCTCAGCAGTCGCACTTGGGAACACTAGACCAACGAGGTAGTTAAGCACATTTAATTAACGACTACTTTCAAGATATTACCAGTATCGTTTCAGATGCAATCCTTATCGGTGTAACGTAATAAATATAGGGACTTATTTTTTTTTAAAGAGATCCCGATCTCAAAAAAATAACTCCACAATAAAAAATAAATTTAGAAATATCTTACAAAATGTCGAATTTTTAAGCGTTTTAATATCTATGCTGAGAAGAGACAACGCTGCTCTCATCTGACGTCACTAAATAGAAATGGCATAGTGACTTCGCACTATTCAGTACAAAGGCCGTTCTAGATGACAAGGATGGAAGAAAAACTTCAAAGTGGATAAATTTACCATTTTCCGAAATATTTTTTTACTTTTTCGATTAATCCAATTTTTTAGAGATCTCTTTTGAATAAATTACTTGTTCATGTATATTTTTGATAGGCGTCAAATACCATATTGGATAGCATTCAAAATAATACCAATTACCCTTTAGTTTCAAGGCCATGGATATTGAGTTTGTTGAGAGACTTCTCAACAAACTGACAAATTGCCAAGAGCATAGACGATTCGACGACCTATGTGGCACAGCGGGCGAAGGTCCGCCTGCGACGCAGGAGGTTGCGGGTTCGATTCCCGCCTTGGGACTCTTGGGATGTTTGTACGATCTACAAAGATTTGTCCCAGGTGTTCTGGATATTTGCTATGTATAATAAAAAATATCTATCTATGTAATGTATTGTATTAGGTATATCAGTCATCTAGTACCCATAAAACAAGCTCTGCTTAGCTTGGGGCTAGATGATGCTGTTTGATTCCATATAGTATCATCTAGCCCCGTCCAGCATTATTTATTATTTATTTATTTATAGTAACTGATGTTATTAATCAAATGCTTTTTCGTCAGGCAATTCATCACTTGACTTGCTTTTAATTTATGGCATGTCGATAAATTCTTTCCGGAAACCGGGTGTTAATTTTGCTTCTCTAAGGCTGCTTGTCCACCGAGCGAGGCTGTGGAGCGGAGTGAGGCGGTGCGCGGCGGACAAACTGAGAAATATTAACCAATAATTCCTGTCCACTGGAGCGAAGCGGAGATTTTATTCAATCGACGGCACGGTTGCCGCAGTGGCTGAGCGATCGACTGTTGCGCCGCGTGTCGTGGGTTCGATTCCCCTACGGAACAAATATTTGTGTGGCCTACAGGTAGTTGTTCCGGGTCTGGCTGTTCGTGTATGTGACTTTAATTTTTTGTAAACATCTACAGTCACACGCTCAGGTGTACAGGCAGCCTTAGGTACTAAGTATTAATATTTATTCTGTGAATATTACGAGGATTAAGATTTTCTCGTTCAACATTATGAGGATTTCTCAGTACCAGATTTACTTACCAATCTATGTTTTTTTCTCATGACACTTCAATCTCTTTGCGATGTAAAACGTAGGTAAGTCCCTAACCTATTTCCATATACTCATTGAGCATTCAACTTAGAAAAAAGTATATAATTGAGTGTTATTTATAATACACAGTACGCCAATAAGCTTTCGGGGACTGAAATAATTCATGAATAAAAACAACTTTACTATGACCAGATGTTCCATATATAGCTGTTATTTTTAAGATATTTCTAGTACTTTCACCCCCTGAAAGGTTATTAGTGTTTCAAAAATAACTCTGTCTATATAATATCACGCTTGTATTCCCCAAAGGTTTGGGCAGGGTACTGCAGATACACCCACATTTCAATAGTTATGTTTTTCAGTCCCATGTAATAGGGTTAGCCTATTAACATCATAAGGGCACACATACAGACTCCGGGCAGCTACTGAAAAAATTGCAATGAAAAGTCCCAATGACATTTATCTCGATCCGGGAATCGAGCCCAGGTAGTCTGCTTACATACATATTACTATAATACGCGTAAATTCACGGTCAACACGTAAACACTGGACCTATTTGTATTTCAATGTTTATTTCTGTCTAGCGCTTTCTGCTTCCATATTCGGCTGTGTACGGAACCAAAATGTTTATGTTCGTAATTACGCGCCATTGGACGCACTGACGAGCAAGAGGAACGCATGGGGCTGCCAAGTTTACGAAGGAACGACCACATAGTACGCCTGTCATAATAACACTACATAATATTTTTATGTCCGGAAGGTTTTCGATATATGTGCGTGTTTGCGTGTTTATTAGTTCTTCACGCTGAAATCGCTGAACGGAGTTCAATGAAATTTCTCATGAAGGTAGCTCATATCCTAGAATTACACATAAGCTACTGTTTATGTTAGTAGTAAATGGTTTATTTAGTTAGTATTTAAGTTTTCATGGTGTACAATAAAAATAATTCCATTCTATCCCGAAATAGTGAAATATTCCCGTGGGAATTTGGAACAGTCTCATGATTTCTTTTAAACCGCGGTTAAAACTGCGGGGTGCAACTAGTTATTCAATAATGTCATGATGGCCCAGTGGTTTAGGCCTCGCCTCTTGTGCACGAGGTTGTAGGTTCAAACCTACACTAGTACCAATGTGACTTTTTCAATTCATATATAATTTCTAAGTTTATATTGGACATCACTGACATCGGTGAAGGAAAACATCGTGAGGAAACCTGGACTTATAATTAATATAAGTCTGAAATCGCCAACCCGTCTTGAGCAAGCGTGGTGATTAATGCTCGTGCCTTCACTGTATGAGAAGAGGCCTTTGCCCTTCAGTGGGACAGTAATAGGCTGGTACCTACATTCAATTCTTGGTTTGTAAACAGCATGATAGTGACTTATCATAGATGTAGATGGCGTTCGTGGTCGACATAATGTTACATTTGAAGCAAGATTGCGAAATCTTTCGCTATGTCACTCTCAGCTCTATTACGTCCTCACCTTCAGCTTGAGCTGCATTCCCGCCTTGAGTGCAATGACAGACGAGTAACAAACCACATCTTAAAAACGAAAAATTACAAAGATAACATTACGCCTGTATTGCCCAAGGGTGAGGCAGAGGTAGAACTAAAGTACACTCACATTTTTGTGGTTATGTTTAAGTTTTATGTAATCGATGTCGATGGCACGGTAGACGTAGTGGCTGAGCGATTGACATGAGTACCCGCACGCAACAAATAATTGTATAGCCTACAGGTAGTGGTTCCGGGTCTGGCTGTTTGTGTATGTGACTTTGAGTGTTTGTAAACGCACCCAGATACAGGAGAAATTCCTATTGTGGGGCAGCGTTTTGTTAAAAAGAATAGGGGGAGCCTATACATATCGGGCACAATTTTTTTAAACATTTGCAAAAAATGACTTGCGGTTTTAGTTTTCAGCAACAGCTAGTATGTTGAAGAAAGCTTTATCATCTGCCTAGCCTTTTCCCAACTATGTTGCGGTCGGCTTCCAGCCTAACCGGATACAGCTGAATATCAGTGTTTTACATGGAGCGACTGCCTATCTGACCTCCACAACCCAGTTACTGGGCAACACGATACCCCTTGGTAAGACTGGTTGTCAGACTTTCGGGTTTCTGACTACCCCTCACGACTGTCAAAGATCTACAAATGACAACCGGGACCAATGGCTTAACGTGTTTTCCGAGGCACGGAGGAGTCTCGATATGTTACGAACGGTCACCCATCCACAGACTGACCTCGGCAAGCGTAGCTTAACCTTCGATCAACCCGTGTGGCTGTTTTTATTTAGCCACGAGCTCCTGAAGAAAGCTTTATCCCCCTTAATAATAAACATAATTATCCTCTTGCCCTTATCCCAAACGAGGAATAAAATTGTAACCAGTCTAACCTTCAAATGTACCACACATTTTGCAAGGATTACTTTTGGCTTAACTATATTCTTGTTTAGAGGCTTACTATGTGTTTAGTTATAGAAGAATCCTTAAGATAATTTTACAGATGCAGATACTGTTTATGCCAGAAAAGTAGGTACAGTACGTTGCACGTTACTGGTAAGATGGTAACCTTGAGCTGGCTTAGCTATAGTACCGATTGTAGGGTTCCGTACCTCAAACGGAAATGCGGAACCCTTATAGTATCACTTCGTTGTCCGCCTATCTGTCTGTCAAGACTCTTTATCTCAGGAGCAGGTGAAGGTATCAAGTTAAAATGTATGCAAAAAAAAATTATAACATAGTAGTAGGTACTCGTATATTTAGATAGTTGTAAATAAGTCAAAACCCACAGGGTTTTATCCTGTCGAGCTAGAATAATGAAATTTACTCTTTCTATGTCTCACGGCACAAACATAGACAAAAGTCCGAAATTTTTCAATTTGTAATTTTATCGCATTACATTTTTTTATCATCATCATCGTCAGGCTATACTAGTCCACTGCTGGACATAGCCCTCTCCTAATGAGCGCCATAGCGCCCTGTCTTCAGCTTGCCGCATCCAGCATCTGCCTGCAGTCTTTCGCAGATCGTCATCCCTCCTGGTCAGAGGGCGTCCTACACTACGTTTGCGTTGACGTATTTTTTTTATGCAATTACAAATTTACATTTGCTTTGAATGGACCGTGACGTATTGTGACGAGATTTATTTGGCATTTTTTGCTCGATATGGTACGAAACCCTTAATGTGCGAGTTCCACTCGTACTTGGCTGGTTTTTTTTTAAATTCAATACAAGGCCAGCTTATAATGGTCGCCACTGACATGGCCTAGTTTACTAAACATGATGCTTCCGCATTCATAATAACGTTTGCTCTACGCCGTTTATAGGGTTTTCATTAAATTATATTTTCATGGCTTTTGCGTTCTACGTAGGCCTCGATATAAATTGTGTTATATCACTTTGAACGTGGTCTATTTTAATCCTTTGCGGTGAATCAAGTTCGATGAAGAAAAAACAAAAATACACTAGGAACTTATTTCAATCATCCCGTTAGAGGCATTTTTAATGTCAAAAACAAAAGGATTAAGCAACAGTCCCATTCACATGAGATAATAGCTTGTGATACTGTAGTTACCTACTTCTAAGTGTAAATCTCTATAGAAAAGAATGGGCAAGAAACGCCATGGACACTCTTTACTCTAGGCATTCTTTCAATCATACCATTAGAGGCATTTTTAATGTCAAAAAGTTTAAGAGGATTAAGTTACAGTCCTAGTCACACGAATAATGACTAAAAAGTGAAAGTAAGTACTGAAGTTGCCCATTTCTAAACGTAGATCTCTATAGAGAAGAATGGGCAAGAAAGTACACGGACACTCTTTTAACTGGAATTATGTTAACAAGATCTTGTTACATCATGTATGTCGAGGTTATAAGTTTGTACTTGCATATAAGTATTTCAGAACGATGAAAAAAAACGTGCACATTGCGTCCAGAGTCATCATCTGCCTAGGCCTTTTCTCAACTATGTGGGGGTCATCGGTATTTGACATGGAGCTACTGCCTATCTGACCTTCACAACCTAGTTACTGGGTTGTGTGTCAGACTTCCAGGCTTCGGACGTCTAACGACTTTCAAAAATCTTCAAATGACAGCCATCACTTGCGGCTTAACGTGCGAATGATATGTAATGAACTGTCACCCATCGACAGATTGACCTTTATGTAAAACTGATTTACAGATATGAATATCAAAATCAATTAAATCAAATTGCAGCGTTGAAATTTTTCTTCGGCTTTATCATTATATTAATGCAGACTTTAATCATCAATTAAGAACTACACAGGGAAAGTAGCACTTTTTTTTTCAAAACCTATTTAGTTTTTTGCCACAGAGTTTTTACACACTTTTACTTCAACCCATTTCAACACAGTGGTCTCTAAAGGATAAAAGCAAGTTGACACAGCATCCCTCCAAGTTTTATCACACCTACTTAATTATTCCATTCAGGCAACCCAGTTCGTCTGACTATATTGTGTGAACCCTTTTTAAATAAAATACTTACCTACTGTGTTGTGTATAACACAAAATTATGTGATCACGAATCTGCGAAATCAGGGCAAATAATGTGAACAGGTTTTAAGGTCCGTAGGCAAGACCACTCAATGAAACATACTAATATTGACATTAAACGAATCAAAAAATAGCTGTACAAAAAATCAAAATACATATACAATAGTTCATGGTTTGATAGAAAACGAAATCATAGAGCGATCTATTTCGACCTCAATGCCATCTAGGAAAGCATGTGGTAAAATATCGATTTAAAAAAAGAATTAATTAAAATTTCGAAAAAAAAGAGAGTATACGAGATTCTATTTACTGTTTCAGTTATGAGGATTAGATTGTTTTGTTGGTATTTTATTGTACAACTGGTCTAGTGGGATTATGGGTTAACATCACGGGCATTTGTCAGACTTAGCCAAGGGTGATTTAGATGTGTCGTGATAAAAGTCAATGTTTCCCATGAGACTCAGAGGCACGTACCACAGAAGGGGCTTTAGGGATACATAAATAACCATTATTTTTAGTTTATGACCAATAATTTATCTCCCTGATTACGCATAATTTATAACCTATTGTACATATGATGACCGTTCGATGGTTGGAAGTGGATCGTGGTATCATTTCCACGTCAATTACAACACGAAAATGCGACATAATCCCTACACCATGCCATCCCAGATGATCAAGGACGATATCAATCCAAAAAAGGATATGTTAAGTTAAGTAAGAGGAACTTGCTTTTATTAGGTATACACACTTCCATATTTTAACGTTTCCGTGCATAAAGGTAGAGATGAATGGACGACATTTTACCGCAAAGTCGTTTGTACACATCTGCATCGGCTTTTATTCATGTCTCTGAATGGCTGGAATCCATTGAAACTCTGTCGTGGCGGAATTTGTAGTTTGCAGGCCGAGGTCAGCCCTTCATACTATAGTGTTTACACAAGGTGATCACGCTGTTTGTTCGCTAGAATATGTACGTGGAACTGATTGCTATTTTGTCCGTAAAAACTACGCAAATGGCAGACAAAAGTCTAAGCTTTTGTGCACATTCTTAGGTTGTTTAAAAGAGAATTTCGTAATTAAAGCGGTTCTTAAAATACGGAACTTGAACGATTTTAGGAAAAGAACAATTGGACAGCCACCTGCACAGCTATAGAGCTCGTAGATGCTTCTATGGTTACTGCTGGTGATGGAATTGTCAACGCTTTTCATAGTTCGTGACAATTTTGTTGCCAGTGACAGCTGAAACTTGCGCTCGGCGCTATTTGTGCCAACACGAATATTTTCATTAATAGCGCCTCTAGACGCTGCCGGCGCGACATTTGCGTGCTCTGTGGTTACAGCCCTATAATTTAGGATTTTATAGTGTTTGTAATATGACCTACATATTATTATTTTTTTAATCCTTTATGTTTATGGGCTTTCGGACCAACATAAGATGATAATGCAACACTGATTGAAAAAATACATGTATTTTAGACAGATGTCAAGAAACTGACAGCTGTCACTTCGACAGAATTGTGGGAAAAATTAAAAATGAGCTTGTGATTTCTACGATTTTTATATAAGAAAAACAAATAGAAATTGCAAGATGTGCATAGGTGAATTTGGTTCAGAGAACCCCCAATATGTATTTTGATCGTTATTAACTTTTTGAAAAGTTAGTTCAGTATTTGCTGGCTGAGTTAGCATAAAATAGGTCCAAACTACTGCTCACAGGTAGGACATCGATTGATAAGAGCAGATGGATAGGCGCGGAATTTGATTCAACAAGATGTGGCGTCACGTATCATGAGTATACGTTTGTCGCCCGTTGCGACACATGCGTTCGGTTTAAATTAAGTTCAATTCATATTCTGTTAGCTTTAGATTAGAGTGTAAACTAACTTTACCGTGTTAAATTGGTGAACCCTAGTGGGCTTATTATTTATTGCGAATTCCGAGACGCGTATAAAAAGGGGTACAGGTAGAGGAGCCGACCTGCTTCCCCAAAAAGACATCACAGGATAATCTATCGGAATAATTACGACGAACTAAAATAACCTCATTACCCCAAAAATTCTTAAACAATTTTTAAATAACTGGCAGCCCTACTATTAGTAGGTAAACCGATTCCAAATATAACACTGGCCGTGACGGAGCGAGTCGCCACGCGGAATGCGTATGACGTCACAGGCTACTAGCGGTCGCCGGCCCGTCGATGATACATCATCTCTTCACATCACGTCTTGCGCTAAATAATTATTAGTCTCGGTACTTGATGAGTGGACAAAGGAGGACTGTTTATAAGTGCGTAGGATGTCTATTTATTCCACGTGCGCTTCTTGGATATTTCCGTTAGTTCATCTGTTTTGCTAAGAAATGTCCTTGAACTTATGACAAATACTAATGTCACAAGAACGCAAATTATTCGTGAACGATTTTAAAATAAATAAACTTGATGTAGGCATAATCCGATCCATCTTGTCTGTATCATCTTCGGAGATTATCAAAAACCATTTAATTATGGTCCTCCACGATCTACTCTATTTCATTAAATATTAAGTAGTTGTAAACTACTGTTGTAAACTATTATTGTTTAAGATAGCCAATTAATGTAAAAGGGTACGATGGGGTTAACATATCTTTGATAAAAGCCCCTAAACAAAATAAGATTTAAAAAAAAATGTCACAAGAACGTGAAGTCTCATGTAAAAAGAAATACAGGGATATATTACCTAAGAATTTGAAATTATTTGGTGTATGATTTAATGATGTATAATATTTCTTATTACTTTTAATCGACAAACGCTGTAGTAGTGAACATTTTACGAATACAAACACACCTACATGAGTGAGATGTAGCTAGAGTATATTTTAATAAACCATTCATTTTGATTGATTATATTCTCGTTTGTTTTGAAAGTTAATAAAACAGAAAACAATACTCTTCAATCACGGTAATGTCTGATGCATGCTTGCTCTAGTTTGTAACAAATTGGTCCGTATGCAACGCAGAATATAAAGCAATGCGCTCCAGTTTCAAAGGCCTTGAGCATCAATACTAATCTACAGCGTCCTTCACCGTATAGGAATTCTTTGTATAATTTCACTCGATACTGGACTCCCAGCGGTAAAATTGCCCACCATAATTTTTTCTACTTATTACGTTTTTTTATCTTATTTTATACTGTGAAATACCACAATCTATCTAACTCAGTTACATATTTAATTACAAATTAAATGATACACTTCCTTAAAAAAAAACCGCATTGGTTTTCATAGATAATTATATTGATTTTTTACTTGTACAGACGCCAGCAAAACAAAGCTAGCCCCTGAACTGTCAAATTCTTCCAAATGAATATGAACTTTATTCTTTTGAAATAAAGTTCATAAACTATCAATGAATTTTGAGATATTGGGGTAGCTTCATGTGCTGGCCTCTGTACTATGTTTCTTGATAAGGAAAAAATCGACGAAAATTTCAATTGATAAAATTTGACATTTTCAGTTTTTAAACTACTCGAAAGAAATTCGTACTAGGGAAACAATACATCCCATCGTTCACAATAAAAAATGTCATATGCGTAAATAATCACCACGTCGTCGCGCTGGACGTATTGTGTTGTCTAGTCTTAGAAAAAAAATTAGGTGTAACTTAACCTATGGGTGAGCACAGATATACAATTAACTACCAAAATCCACGTACGTTGCACCAACGTTAAGTCCCAAGGTGGAAGTTAAAAGAACCTGGTAACCCCTGCATCCTCTGCACCGCCTGTACCAGTGGGTTTATGACTCTTGGCTTAGCTGCTGTTCGCATGAGGGCAACTGCTTCTTCATGAAGCAACTTAGCATTTTTTTTTTTATATTAATTATTTAACTTATTTTGCAACAATGAAACGAGGAGCTCGTGACTAAATAAAAAAAGCCGCACGGCTCGATCATAGGTTAAGCTACCCTTGCCGAGGTCAGTCTATGGATGGGTGACTGTTAATTACATATCGAGATTCCGTGCGTCAGAAAGTACGTTAAACCATTGGTCCCGGTAGTTATTTGTAGATCTTTGACAGTCGTTACGGGTAGTCAGAAGCCCGAAAATCTGACAATCAGTCTTACGTAGGGGATTGTGTTGCCCAGAGAAGGGTTGTGGAGGTGAGATAAGCAGTCACTCTATGTTTGCATTACTATCATGTAAAATACTGGTATTCATCTGCATTAAGTTACCCTGGAAGCCGATCTCAACTTAGCTGGGAAAAGTCTAGGCAAATGATGATTTTCAATAATTGATAATGATTGATCTGAATAATGATTTTCTTTTCAGTAACTACTGAATGATTATGACTCAGTAGTCGTAATTATTAAGTAGTTTTCTTTCTATGTTAATAAAGCAAAATCCTTTAACTTGGACCACCGCTTTATCTCAAGAACGCAGTGAAGTCGCTTCTAATTTGTTGTAAACTAACCATTTCATTATTCTTTTTCCCGCACTGGGATTATTTCTTCTCATGTAAGTGACTTTTGTCATAATAGGAATAAATTTCTTTAAATCGAACCTTAGAAATCAGGAAATTCTTCAGCCCAGTAGGGCTGAAGAATTTCCTGATTTCTGTTCATATTACTAGTATAGTAGAGTACTTACATAACATCACGTCTGTGTTCCCCAAAGCGTTGGGCAGAAGTGCACCTATAGTATAGCCACCCACATTTCGCCAGTTACGTTTAAGTACCATATAATAAGGGGCGAGCCTATTGCCATCAACTGGGCACAATTCCAGACTCCTCCTTATGAGAAAATCCCTATTAAAAACCTCTATAATACTTTGCCTGACCTGGCAATTGAACCTAGGACCTCACGTTCAGCAGTCGCGCTTGGGACCGCTACACCAACGAGGCAGTCCTGAGTACCTTTGAGTAACTTTCACGTTCAATGTATGACGTAGGCATTGTTTAAGTGCGTACATATAAAATCGTTGTAATTCCTACATTCATGTAATCTATTTTCATTTCCCTTCTAGAAGTATATTAGATAAGAATACTTTTGATGCGACTTGACTCCGCCAACAACGTTGTTGATAGATTAAGCTCTTGCAATTTGGCTGTTAAATGTAATGTATATTGTACAGAGGCCAGCACATCAAGCTACCCCAAACTGTCAAATTTCATTGATAGTTTTTCAACGTTATTACAAAAGGATAAGGTTCATGTTCAATTGGGAAAATTGGACAGTTTGGGATAGCTTGATGTGCTGGCGTCTGTTCTTGTCATGCCCTATTACATATAATAGTCTGATAAACAAATGAAGTACAGTTTTAATTAAAGGTGACGATGAATTATTGGATTGACAGTGAGAGCCAAATACCTCAAGCACATTTGATTTGTGCATGTTCCTAGGTACATCAGATGTATTGTGCTAGAATATTACGTAATTTAGCTTCTTACAATGTAAACAAAGATGTGGCATTAGAACAAACGACTTTAACACCCTGAAATAAAGATCAGTTTGCGTTACAACTTCAAGAGTTTTCATGTGATTTTCAATAGTTGGCACTAGTCATTGTAAAATCAACTTAAGGTACATTTGTATGAAGTTTATATTAGTAAAAGTTGAAATATCATCAATTGGGAATATGGAATAAGTAGGTATATCTTGTGCAAGAATGCATTCCATTTGATTGCTGTGTTCTCGTAATGTTGAGATGATAAAATTTAAAGAGGAATTCATTGTGCCGATAGCAGATAGAATTATTATCTAGGTATTTGGTAAATACTGTTGTATAGTCTAGACTAAAATGCTGACGTTGTTTTATCTGTTGGCGTCTAAAATAGTAACAATGATATCGGCACTGATGTTGAATATTGATTTCAAATCAATATGTTTACATAAACTGCTCCATTTTGATGGATAAACTAGCTGGCCCAGCAAACGTTATTTTGCCATCTAATTTTTTTGAGTGGACCACCCTTAACAGTTAGGGGAAAAAAAATAGAAGTTGTCCAATTCGCAGACCTGACCGATATGCACACAAAATTTCATTTCGGTTCAGCCATTTCGGAGGAGTTTAATTACAAACACTGTGACAAGAGAATTTTATATATTACATTTGTTTAAAAAAATAAACGTTGCCCCACACTAGGAATTGTTCTTGTGTCGTGGGTGTCGTACAAACATTCAAACTCATAAACACAAACAGCCAGACCCGGAAAAACTATCGGTAGGCCATACAAATATTTGTTCCGAGCGGGAATCGAACCCACGACACAAGCAATCAATCGCTCACCCACTGCGCCAACCGTGCTGTCAAAACATATCTTACATACAACACATATTAGATATAGGTGTCGAAGCGAATCTGTAGAATATGCCACATTACAAAACGTCTAGCCGTTTTTTATTACGGCATATCGACGTTGACCAGGAATGTCATTGAAACATTTATTCTGGTTGCACAAGGTACTCGGAACTAGATTTTGACACCCCTATGAAAAGTTTTAGTTGAAGCTAGATCTGTGACCACGAGCCAGCCGAGCGAGTGTACCCAACTGCTGCGTCAGCACTATATCGGGATTGGTTGCAGTAACTAGATTTTCACATCCAAACCAATTTCAGTAAGCTTAGGTCTGTGGCCAGCCATGCTTGAGCCGAGTAGTGTACGATGCGATAGACGTTCGTTCAGCCGTAAAAGATTCTGAAGAAGAAAACTTCTTTAGCGGCGTTGTAAACTTTTTTTGTAATGGGTAAAAAATGTTAAACTCGCGCAGGACACGTGCCCTGAAAATTCGTAAAAAGGATGGAGAGTAGACAGCCGGCGCGGCGTAGGAGAGGAATTATCTCCCTCTCTTTCTATCTTCTTTATTTTTCTGAGAGATAAACTTTTTAATGTAATATAAACTGTCATGTTTGTGTACGATAACGCAATAAATAAATATTGTATTCTACCACACGTATTGTATTCTACCACACACCCACGATACGCGGCGCTCAACCACTGCGCATACCGAGCTGTCAAATAAAACGGCTAGACGCTATGAAACTCGGTAGATTCTACAATTTGACTAAGACATAGACCTAAACTTTAGTCCTAAAGCTCATCATAAGTTGCGATGTATTTTTGTTGTTAGTAAATAGCCCCCTTTTACATAGGACTTAAACATAACTGGCGAATAAACGTGTAAGGCAGTTTATGCTGATCTCTCATTGTACAGGATTTCCATACAATGAGAGGTCAGCTTGTACTGGAATTTATAGCTGTTGCCGTGTGTATTGAATGAATTAGTAAAGAAAGTCCTGAAAATTCTTATGTGAGAATTTTGCCATTCATTATCACTGAAAAATTTTATTATATTCCCACATTTCGTGCAAAACTTGTAGGTATTTTAATAATCCTCGTTATTCGATTTATTTACTTTTTTGCACAATTTATTGCCTCCTGTTTATTTGAACACTTGTGTAAATAATTTTGCGCATTACCGGCCGACTATTATTAATACTGCGGTTTAATGATGTGAACGAACATCAAATATGAGTAATTTATTACCTACAGATCAGTGAACGCGTTTTTAAATTTAATATTTGTTTTTGGTATTTTGCACCGGATTTCGGATACGATAGTACAGAGACCAGCACATCAAGCTCCAACCCCAATGTGTCAAATATCTTTTATGGTTTATTGCAAACGAATAAGGTTCATTTTCAATTGGGGATAGTTTGGGGTAGCTTGATGTGCTGGCGTCTGTACACTTGGTTGGAGGTGTTGAAATAATCGTTGCTGTTTAAGTTTACTTAACCTGAAGTGTAATTTAAAACGTGTTTTGTTTATAGGTCCTATATCAGAAAGGTGGCAATGGGAACCTAATACAAGCCTCCGCTGCCGTCCAGGGTATCTGTCTGCCAGCGGGCTGTATCTCATGAACCGAACAGTTTGTATTTATAAGAGTGTGTATTATCTATTGCCGCTGTAATAATAAATAATAAAATAAAAATAAATGATAAGGGGGCCTATACAAGGAACATGATTTGAAGAACAAAAAGAAGGTTCCGCCCCATCGTATGGAACCTATTGTGTGCTAGTCCGACTCACACTTGGCCTGATTTTCATTTTAATCTGTCAAAAACGTCATAAATTAATGTAGTGGTTTTTCTAAGGGATAGTAAAGCAAAGTACTGCCATAACAGCAAAGAAGCTTTCGTAGAAAAGCCAATATAAGGAAACCATATTCGTATCATGAGATCGAATTCGCAGAAAACAGTTTGGTACATGGAAAGCGTATGGTGCCTGAAGCAACAATAATGCACTATTTATTATCACTGGAGATAATAAATAAAGTTTTCCGCGACTTCGTTTGCGTCAATAATGGTTATCGCGGATGTAGATAAAGTCGCAGTTTTTATTTCACTGTGATAAGTTCGTAATAGGCTCAGCTAATTTTATTGCGTTTAATAAGAATGGAACCTTGCATTACTATTTTACACTTTATTACTATATTACACTCAAGCATCATTCTGCCCTCAACACAGGACCCGTTCTATCTTCTTAACTATTCTAATATTGCTTGACTGTTTGAAACCAGAGTATACAAATAAAGGATATAATCTTCATACCAAATTTAAATGTAATCTGGTTCACCGGACCAAGCGTAAAAAGGTAACAAACAAACAAAAAAATCAACAAACAGAGTAACTATCGCAGTTTTAATATTAGTATGGAAGTATGGACTAGCCAATCTGGACACGCTTCGCTGTGGCTCAGTCTTTTGTTTTTTTCAAATTGTTTTGTCTAATACGCTTTAAATGTCCCGACTCTATAAGAACTTTGAGATACAATGTGTAATGTGTAAATCTAATATGTAAAACTATCTGTCAAAATTTCAAATCATTCCATTCATTACTTTTTGTGTTTAGTCACCACAGATATACGGTAGATGTATTTTTATATATGTCACAGAATAAATGCAATACTTCTTTAGGAGTACTTGTACCGTAAACCATGTACAAACTCTTTTTTAACTAAAGTTAGAAAATGTCGTAAAGATGTTAAACCTTCTGAATAAAACTTTGGTTATATCAAAACTGTCTAAATTAGGTTTGAAATAGTTTTGGGGTAATGTTTGAAACTATGCAGCTTTACGACATCGCTGAAGGGACATAGTTCTTTGTTGCTACACATTGTCGTCCTGAGACAGCGACAGCCAAGTTAATTTACTTTCTGTGATTAAAATTATTACTACATCGCCAAGCGTTGAATTTTTGTTTTTATTGGTATTTGGTTGGTTGACTCTTCACGTGACCAGAAGGGTAGTTTTTTCTAGGCCAAAGTATCAGCATTGCCATTCAACTGTATTATTAAATTGTTTGGTACACGAAATTTAAAAGTCAAAAATCCAACGTCTATAGTTTTATTGCCAAGTTGGTATAGTGGTCGCAAGCGATCATGCTGAGCATGAGGTTCGATTTCCGGGTCAGGCAGTGTTATTGGGTTGCTCAATACTCAACTCAAATCAATTTTTTATTGCATTCCACAATGTAAGCTTAGGTAGTCAACATTATTTTGGATACAATCGTGTACCCTGTTGGGCACAGCCCCCGAATAGTGCACTAGCACTTTCCCGGTTGGTGGATATAATCCCGCCCCCTTTTACATGGGACTAAAACATAGGTAGTGAAATATGTAAAGTATACTGTAATTACTCCTGACTGAACAAATACTATGTCGTTGAAACGATTTTGAAAACTGTCTTTGGTAATAAATATTGTATTTAAGAGTTTTGCGAATGAACACAAATTCAAAAAAAGAACGCAGACATTTGAAATGACGGATGTTTATTTTGTTAAAGAGTTATTTCCTTCGATTCTAATTTAGAACAGTGTATACAAAGACTCATTACCACATTTGCGTCATATAGGTATTGTTAATTTTAAAACCAACACTCCCGCTAATTATAATATTCAACCAGTCGTATGATTCATGACAATCGGTCTGAAGGAACACAAAACTACATACATCATGTTGGCCTTTCATAACACAGAAACCCTTTACAGTGCGAGCTCAGTTTATACTGGAAATGTAAACATAGCTTGGTAATACCATAGTGTTCTACATAGCAATATTATGAAGCTATGTGTATAATAGTTGAATCCGTAATGATAAAGCAAAACACTCGAAATATGAAACAATTTATCAGTATATCCGACAATTTAGACAGGTTTCGTATGTGTGAGGAATCCAAACGATTCGTGATGAATAGTTTCAATTTGTATCGTGTATTTGTAACTCTGCCAAAATATTTTTGAAACTAGGTACCTACTTGTATCCAGGTTGCTAAGAGGGTGGGTGGCTAGGTTACACTGGTTTATTACTTCTTTTATAAACTCTCCAAGGGTTATTGAAATTTGACGGCATGGTAGCTGAGCTGGTTTGATTCACGGTTGGCAATGGCTAAGCGATTGGCTGCGTCGCTGCGTGTCGTGGGTTCGATTCTCACTCGGAACAAATATTTGTATAGCCTACAGATAGTTGTAGTGGATCTGGCAGTTTGTGTATGTGAGTTTGAATGTCTGTAAACGCACCCAGGATACAGGAGAAATTCCTATGTGTGGGGCAACGTTTTAAAAAAAATAAATAATAATAATAGTGCTGGACAATCCCCGCAAAGCATCCAACCTAAGCAGAGCTTGTGGTATGGGTACTAGATGACTGATATACTTAATACAATACATTACATAGATAGATATTTTTATTATACATAGCAAATACCCAGAACACCCGGAACAAATCTTTGTCCCAAGGCGGGAATCGAACCCGCAACCTCCTACGTCGCAGGCGGACCGTCGTCGCCCGCCACGCCACATCGGTCGTCAAACAGGTCGTCGGTGATCTACAGAGGCGATAATACTAAGTAATCAAATTTATTTCGATTGGAAATCTGTACGCAAAACCAAAATACATGTACCTACTCACTTAAACGAAGTTAGATTACAGTTTGGGATGTTTTTACTCCCAGACGAGAATTCGTTTACAACATAGATTTAGTCGTAAAACCACGGTGGTTCTAAACGATTTCAAATAAAACTAATTTTATATCATCGTCCACTGCATGTTCATATAATAGTTTTATAGCAGTAATATAATTATTATGAAATAGTATATTATTTTAATAACCGTCATATTTTTTTGGTTTCGTAGATATTAATAATAAGTGACATTTGTAATTTATAGAATGATGTTCGACATGGATTTTTTGGGTGCTCCGTAAAATTCTTAAAATAAACATAAGACATAACATCACGCCTGTATTCCACAAAGGGTTAAGCAGAGGTCACTTACGGTAACACTCACATTTCGCCAGTGATGTTTAAGTCATATGTGATAGGGGGCGAGCCTATAGCCATACACCAGAGACAAATTCAGACTGTAGGCTGCTAGTGATAAAATTCTTCTTGGAAAAATTAAATAACACTTTGCCAGAACTGGGCTTTAAATTAACTGCGTAAGCAGAAGTAATGATGACAAATATCTTGCTAGTATTCTCCAAAGAGCTTGCCATGATGGGGTAAATGGCAAAGTTATTGCTGGTAATAATATTTGCTTTAAGATTTATATTTCTTAATAGTTGTACCAACCCTGTCTTTCACCCATTCTTAAGGGGCGTAGCGTGATTTTAAAATCCCATAACTTTCCTCAAACATTGGGCTTCCAAATTCAAAAAATATTTATTGACACAGACTAAACAAACTCTTCACCTTTTTCTTTCTTTATTAATTTAGGGACTTTTTAAATCGCACTGCGTATGCCAGTCCCATCGTACCCTATTATTGGTAAGGATGAATAAAACAGAAGATATTGTTTTAAATACATACATAGTTAGACTGAATTCGAATTTCATAACGAGTACTTCAAAAATGACGAATATTACTAAAGCGTATGAAAACTTGAACGATATTGCCAATATTAACACACATTTACGCCTTTTTTCCCATGGGGGTAGGCATTAACTACAGAATGACACTTGCATGCGTAGCGTGACCACCATAAAAATGAGTTTTGCCGAAGGAAGAATAGACAACATGACAGATTGTTGAAATATATCTACCGTCCTAAGAATGGTGATGTTAAAACTGGCGGTGAACGTCCGCCTGCGACGCAGGAGGTTGCGGGTTCGATTCCCGTCCTTGGACAAATGTTTGTACGATCTACAAAGATTTGTTCCGGGTGTTCTGGGTATTTGCTATGAATAATAAAAAATATCTATCTATTTAATGTATTGTAGTAAGTATATCAGTCATCTAGTACCCATAACACAAGCTCTGCTTACCTTGGGGCTAGATGATGCTGTGTGGATTGTCCAGCAATATTTATTTATTTATTTATATTTATTTATTTATTTTCTACAGTCTACGGGGCGCGCACAGGTAGACGAGATGTCAAGTTGGAAAGAAATTGTCTATTCTTGGTAGAAAAGATATAGATGTTTTCATACTCCATTTGCCAATATTGAATACAATAAAAATCGACAAAATATATTTTCCAACGCTGTACACATCATCTGCATCCATTAAAATTCCATTAAAGACTATTGGCCTTGCCTTTGAACGCACAGTCTCGGGGCATATTGCCATATCTATAACATTTGGCATGCTATACTAAAACAAATAATATTACCGTTATTTTTGTTTGGTTTTCAAAGCAGGCGCACCACTATTACAACTTTAGCATGTTCAACGAAGCATGACACATAACGTAAACAGCGAACGTTGAAACGTCCCTACGTAAATAAACTTAATATTGATCTGTAGTTAGTTTTATGCACGTGTAGGTAAACTCTTGTGTATGAAAATGTAGCTGGGAAAAATCTCTATGAAATATACAGGCTAGAAAGGACATCGACGTACAAACTGATAAAATGAGTTCATAATATGATTCTGGATTCTGAAAAAACTGACAAAAATTTGAACACCACAGTAGTAGACCCCAAAGTGTGTGTAAAGTGGATCTTGTTGCTGTTTTTTTTTTTAACTGTATAAAATCAAAATTTATTCCTAAACCCATGATTGTTAATGCGAGACGTAAAATGATAACTTTTAAAATCAAAATGTCATTGGGTAGATAGAAACGATGATCTCCTCATGCCTTTTTACTGATTGCAGTAAAAAACTCATCAGAAAAATAAACGTAAAAATGAGCAAACTGTCAATGCTGGGCGGGTCCAAAATCACGTACTGAACTCATGGCATCAGTTTGTGGGTCAATGATTCCACTCTGTATAGCAAAAATCACATAAATGATTGAATGATTTTAACATAACATGACGTCTGTATTGCACGAAGAGTAAAGCAGATGTTGAGAGACCCACATTTCACCAGTTATGCTCAAATCCAAATTGGGGGAAATTAGTAATAGATATGTAAATTTCGCAGGTTACGTCTGCATCTGTGCTTTGAAGTTTAAAAGAAGTGACATAATTATAATTCTCATCTTCATCCTCCTGTCCTTATCCAAATTTATTTATTTGAAGTGACATAATTATAATTGCTGTGTACATAACTTCTATTCCGTACACAATTTTTGAATACAACAAATATATTACTGAGGAGCTCGTGGCTAAATAAAAACAGCCGCATGGGTCGATCGAAGGTTAAGCTACGCTTGCCGAGATCAGTCTGTGAATGGGTGACCGTTCATAACATATCGAGACTCCTCCGTGCCGCGGAAAGCACGTTAAGCCGTTGGTACCGGCTGAATGTCATGATGTACCAGTGGTTTAGGCCTCGCCTCTTGTGCACGAGGTTGTGTGTTCAAATCTGGGCAAGTACCAATGTGAGTTTTTCAATTCATATGTACTTTCTAAGTTTATCTTGGACATCATTGACATCGGTGAAGGAAAACATCGTGAGGAAACCTGGACTTATCTAATTAATTTAAGTCTGAAATCGCCAACCCGTCTTGAGCAAGCGTGGTGATTAATGCTCGTGCCTTCTCTGTATGAGAAGAGGCCTTTGCCCTGCAGTGGGACAGTAATAGGCTGGTACTGGTACCGGCTGTAATATCTAGATCTTCGACAGTCGTTACGGGTAGTCAGAAATCTGAAAGTCTGACAACCAGTATTATCGTTGCCCAGTAAATGGGTTGTGGAGGTCAGATAGGTAGTAAAATGTAAAAAAATGGTATTCATCTGCATCCGGTTAAACTGGAAGCCAACCCCAACATAGTTTGGAAAAGTTTAGGCAGAAAATTTGTACTCCTATTCATCATATTGAGTGCACGATGGATTGTGTGATTTTGCATGGTTAAAGTTAAATGGAAAAGGAAAGATTAAAATTCTTTGGCCCCAAAATTTTTCCTGTATAAATTAATATGTGAAGGAAAAACCTTTTTCCTCTTTCAAAGCATCTTGCGCCCACGGAGGTATACGAGATTTTAGGATGAGTGCAGAAATAATATAATAATGCTGGAAATTCCACACAGCATCATCTAACCCCAAGTTAGAGCAGAGCTTGTGATATGGTACTAGATGACTGATATGATACATACATAGATAGTTTTTTTTTATTATACATAGCAAATACCCAGAACACCTGGGACAAATCTTTTCAGAAAGATAGGCGACCACTTTTTCTTATTGTCTGATGATCAACACACAGTCACACCATACGGAAAATATAATAATTTTCTACAAAATATTCACATCTCTCATATTATCCACTTAAACTGTTACCGCCTCATGTCATCGCTCGCTCTAAACATAATATTATTTTGACGTGAACATTTGAGATATTATTTTAGTTTCGCCAGTCTGACCTTGCGACGCGAATAAAGATAACAATGAGCTTTACGTAACTTTGACAGATCCGCAGGTGTTTTAAAGATAGATGCGGAAATGTGAGTCATTTGAAAATGAGTGGGTGGTTTAAATGTGTTACTAATTTTTCAAACAAAATATTTTTCATTCATCATTATTCACTTCGTAAAGCAATGAACAACAGGTAATGCTATCAGTCAGTATCAATTGTTATGAATTAATTGCACAATTGCAATTCCCTTTTGGTCTAGCCTCTTAGTTAGACACATTCCGAAGTGTTTCCTAAAAATTGTGTGAAAAAATTATCGACAAATAGGCCGTCACAATATTGTCAGTCCTATTATAGTTAACTTATCTTTGACAGTCGTTACGGGTAGTCAAGGTTCCGAAAATCTGCCAACCACTAACCAGTCCAACCAAGGTATCGTGTCGCGCAGTATCTGAGTTGTGGAGGTCAAATAGGCAGTCGCTCCATGTAAAACACTCGTATTCAGATGTAGCTGGTTAGACTGGAAGCCGACCACAATTTTTTTTTATTTTTTTTATTCTAAAAACGTTGCCCCACACTAGGAATTACTCCTGTGTCGTGGTTGCATTTACAAACATTTGGAGTCACATACACAAACCGCCAGACCCGGAACAACTACCTGTAGGCCATGCAAATATTTGTTCCGTGCGGGAATCGAACACCAGACACGCAGTGCGGCAGTTGATCGCTCAGAAGACTAGGCTAAATAGGCTAGACAGGTAGATGATGACGCATTTATATATAAATGCGTCATCATCTGCTGGAAGGCATACAAGCTCGTATGTAGGTATAGCTATATACGAGCTTGTATGCCTTCCAACCGTTAGAAGGGGCCTTGTTATAGACTGACATATAAATTTGTTGTGTATCGCGAATCGTAAAATACCGAATGAACTCCAAACCTGCTTAAGAGGTTTTTGGGGAATCTAGAATTAATACATACAATAAAAAGGCCAGTACCTGTGGTCAGAAACAAAAGCTTTAGCCCCGTACTAATAAATTCGGATATGGAATACATTATTACCATACATTTTTGAAGTTCAGTGTTGGCATATCTTTACTCCACATTTATCAATAAGGAGTTTAAAGGAATTTAAAGCTTAAAGACAAATTTCATTGCCAAGTATCAGATGAGAAATGGGTCAAAAGAACCACCAAATGGGTCGCACTAAACGCTAAACGACATTGTAGTAGACCAAAGCGAAGATGGTGGGTCGAGCTCGACTCCTTCTGCAAGAACTCTCCCGTATTAACAGAAAACAGCGAGGGGAGCCATGCCATGATGGCCCAGTGGTTTAGTCCTCGCCTCTTGTGCACGAGGTTGTGGGTTCAAACCTGGGCAAGTACCAATGTGAATTTTTAAATTCATATGTACTTTCTAAGTTTTTCTTGGACATCACTGACATCGGCGATGGAAAACTTCGTGAGGAAACCTGGACTTATATAATTAATATAAGTCTGAAATCGCCAACCCGTCTGGAGCAAGCGTGGTGATTAATGCTCGTGCCTTCTCTGTATGAGAAGAGGCCTTTGCCAAGCAGTGGGACAGTAATAGGCTGGTACTACTACTACTACTAGAGAGGGGAGAGAATTAAATTCTCTCCCTGGATGCCTCCTTGTTAGATCAGATTAAAGATTAATGCACCAAAAATAATACCTACACGAAAAACATTTTGCCAGTATCCTATTTCGGTTCTTAGTAACTTTATTATGAGACCTGTCAGTCAATATTGACGCAGTGTTGCCATTTTAAACCTGACTCTGTGTAATGGCGTCATAATTTTGGCTCATACATGTACTTTTTCTGTACGTTCATTGTATTACAGTAAACGGTTGCTATGCAGATATTTTTAGTGAAAAATAGTATAAAATGGTAATAGAAAAGTAACCATAAGAGATCGGTGTGGATGTTCAATAAAATTTAATATTGATATTGAATTTACATTCATACCTGCAAATCACGATAATTTGGTTCCTAAGGTAAAAAGGTTGGATGGCTCATTTTCCACATTAATTGATCATTAATTAGACAATTTCACTATATAACGATTCTAAAGAACGAAAGGGTGAACGAAATTAGGTGTCATAACGTTCGTTTATATCATTGGTTCTCAAACAATGGAGTAAAATTTCGAAATCAAAGTGGTCCCTGTACCCAAAAAAGGTTGGGAATCACTGGCTAAGATATTTTATTTATGATCGGCAACACATTAAAAATAAAATTAGATTATGGCAAAATAAAATAAAAAAACATACGAATTATGTACACAAGCATCAAATGAATCGCTTTATTCGGACACAAGCAGTGCCTTGTTCCTACTCGATCGTTGAAAGAGTCGTAGTAGATCTTGAAAAATTGGGCTAATATATTCTTTTCTAATCTGATTAGCAGTTCTAGAGATTATCGTGTTCTGACAAACAAACTCTTCAGATTTATATTACTCGTATTTGTATACTTATTGGTGACTAATTAACACGTTGAACGCCAAATGACCGACAAACAATACATTTTCCATTGTGTCTCGTTGTTTGGCAGTTAAGGTGTTAAAAAATAAATCGTATAGCAACTGAGCAATAATTTAATTTTCATAATATAAATATTTACAATTGTAATAACTTAATTCCACAGTATCGCTCAAATCTATGTGTAAGGGTCCCTCAGGATAATAACAAATTTGTATGCAAAGAGAACGATCGTAAAAATGTTATTACTAAAAAATGAAGTCAATTTCGGTCATAAACGAAAGCTTATTTACGAGTACTTCCCAATGTATGTTAAAAACACTTCATGGAAATATAGCTGGTTTTATTTATTCCAAATAACCAATCGTTCTCGAAACGTTAATAAGAGATTCATCTGAAATAATATTAGAATTTACCTTAGCTGTCATTGTTAGATCCGTGATCGTTGTAACACGTAGTCAAAAGCCTTAAATTCTGACATACAGTCTTACTAAGGGGTATCGTGTCACCTAGTTACTGGGTAGCTAGGAGGTAGCTAGGGAGGCCAGACAATCAGACTTTCCATACAAAATACTAGTGTTCAGCTGCATCCGTTAAGAATGGAAGACTATCCCAATATAGATTGAAAAATGTGATGACTTGAATTTACTTTACTTAAATAAATATTTATACTGTTCATCAAATATGCACCATAAAAACCCAATTCGGAAACCTCTAACAATACGGATTTTAAATATCTAGAATGCAAAATCAAAACTGACAACTAGCTAATATGACCATGTTTATAATCAAGTAACATTTCTACAGAGGACTTTCTCATTCTAAGTTCAGTGTACTTCAAAACAATACAGGAGAGTGTTTTGTTTGGAAATACACTAAACTCTGAATGATTTACTGACTTATGAACTCCTTTTTCTTAACTTTTTTTACTTTGACGACGACTGATGTGGCGCGGCGGGCGAAGGTCCGCCTGCAACGCAGGAGGTTGCGGGTTCGATTCCCGCCTTGTGACAAATGTTTGTACGATCTACAAAGATTTGTTCCGGGTGTTGTGGGTATTTCCTATGTATAATAAAAAATATCTATCTGTGTAATGTATTGTATTAAGTATATCAGTCATCTAGTACCCATAACACAAGCTCTGCTTAGCTTGGGGCTAAATGATGCTGTGTGGATTGTCCAGCATTTTTTATTATTTATTATTATTTATTGATGCCGTTTACTATAAGAACTATAATCTTAAAGACGAAGTTCCCGCCAGGGATGGGACAAGCCCGCCACACTATTCCCAAACCACTGCAACTCCTGAAAACCAGAATCAACAGTGGCGACCACCAGAGAAACATCGAGACAATGAAGCCCAAGGAGTCCCGGGGTAACAATTCAGCTGTCTTGGATCCGGCAACGAAATTAATCAAAACAGAACAGCGGAGGAGTTATAAAAATACATAATTTTCGCTTCCCTCCATATCAAGCAGGAGACAGAACAGAGCTAGGCCAATAGGCACAAAGAACGTTTACAACTGGGTTAGGCCGAATTGCCTAGCACCACGGTTTAAAATTGACACTGACGTTAATGGGTCCCAAATTATGAGCTGTTATATTTGATTCCAATAGTAGTATGGCAAAAACAATTGAACGCACGGAAATTTGATCGAGTTTCTACAAGGTCGGTATCCTGGCAGGGATGGCTGTAATAAGTTCCTGTACGTAACGTTTATATTATTATCATTATTATATGATAGACGAGGCAACCAAATAGCGAGATCAAAATGACCTAACACGCAACCAGGATAAATGAAAGCGCCACGGGTTTGACGGTTTGATGTTCATTCACTCAGATTTTCTTGCGTGACTACGAGTAATACGAGTATCTCTTCTTGGAATGTATCTCATATATCGCCTTACTATACATATGTATTAGTGTATACGTAATCCTACAGAGTTCAAATAATTGCAAAGGTTATAACGGGTCATTTAGAGATCTTATACTAATTGTTTTTTTAACTGTACTTTAAGATCCTGTTTCTCAATGTCTAGATGAGTGCTATCAACCGGATGAATTAGAAAACGAAACACATTTTGTATCAAATACAATGGCTGAGATTGTAAATAAAACAGACAGTAAGTATTATTGTTCTATGTATCAAACAAACAATGAACTTGAGTTTGTCGCAATCTACTGATGGGCAAACTTTTATAATTCCACTGATAGCGTGTGATTTATAATAGCACTTACCGAAAATAGTTCCCCGAAGGAGATGACTTTGGTGGCGTCTTTCAGTTCAGGAGGTAGGAGACTCTTGCATGGTGGTTTCCCGTACTGGTTTATGATTTCACATAGTTCTTTCATTTCTGTGCAAACTCTGGCTTGAGCTTCGGCCCCTCGGAACTCCGTCATAGAACCGGGAATAGGTCTAGACAAAAAAAATACTGGTCAGTTGTCTTATATCGGAACAAAACATTTCATTTGACATTTTGTTAATTATTTCTATTCGACCATATCTCTCTCTATCTATATCTATATATGTATATCTATCTATCTATGTATGTATCTATCTTTATCTATCTATCTATCTATGTTAATAAAAATGAATCCCTCTGTCCCTTGGTCACGACATCACGCGTGATCGGCTAGACCAATTTTGCTTCTTATTTTTTTTTGTTGTGTTTGTTATTGTAAGGAGAAGGTTCTTATTGGAAAATTTCAGAAAACTTAACGACCCGCCATTGTCAAGACAACATCGGTCAGGTCAGCCAGTTACTTGTATTGACATAACTCTGACATATCTTAATGTTATTTTAATATTGACATTTTATGTTGTGTGATATTTGATGATTTCAATTATTTAGTGAACTAAACTAGAGAGGATAAATGGCTGTGTAAGGATAAAAGTCTGTGGATGGGTGACCATTTGTAACATATCGAGACTCCTCTGATCGTTGACCGTCGTTACGGGTAGTCAGAAGCTTGAAAGTCTGACAACCAGTCTTACCAAGAGGTATCGTTTTCCCCAGTAACTAGGTTATGGAGGTCAGATAGGCAGTCGCTCTATGTAAAATACTTGTATTCAGCTGCATCCTGTTAGACTGAAAGCTGACCACTACATAGTTTAGGAAAAACCTAGGCAGATGATGTGTGAACCAAATTGTATTGTTATAATTTTTTGTTTTTGTTTTAATGTAATTTAATTTTGTGAAGCCAAGATTCACAGAAACGTTACGTTTCTGACTTTACTTTGCTAAGTAAGGGTTGACATACGAATGTGAGCCTCGTTTTTGAAGTTGTAAAGTTCATATTCGCATCAACTAATGTGAACAAGCGTTTCATTTGAATATGAACACCCATACCCACAGATAATCATATATGAATTCCTATAGCTTAACGTTCATACATATCTGTTATACTGATTTTTATCGAACTACGTGCCTGAACAATATTGTATATAAATTAAAATATATTAGGTACATATACGATTACTTCCAAACAACACAAAAAGTTTTGTTACGTTTCTGCACTGATTCCCTTTAAATAAAATACTGAATACCTTTGTAACACTGAGTTGGGCAGGCCAACACGTAATACCGATTCTATGAAAAGGATCCCAAACAGTGTTTGTGGTCCTTTCAGGATTCAACAATGTGTTTGGTATATACTTGTTGTCAGATGACTAAGCCTCGTCGAACATTGAATTGAATTCGACAGAATTGTGAAAATATGTGAGTGACATTGACAGCCATCGAAATGTTGCCAGGTAAGTATCTTTTAACCCCTAAAAACATTTCCCAACATCAAATAAAAAGCGTATTTTTTGAATTTATTATATTAAATAACAACATTTCATATTACTTTGTCAAAAATAATTATGTGTAGTACGTTAGAAAAAAAAAGTATACTTCCAAATCATTACTTTAAATTATTATCTTCTGTAGCCGTAGCAGGAATTTTTTGACAACAGTTACCAAACGAAAAAGGCCCATTTCTACTAAAAAAGACTACCCACTATGTCGAAATCTTTAGGTAGGCGTAAGTCACGCGTGATGTCTGCAAATAGTACAGCACAAAAACCATAATTTATGACCCTGAAGAAATCGCAGTGCTAAAGGCGGTCTATATATCTCCTGGTCTCAATATCGTAAAATATATTCAACTAATTTTAACTCGCGGCTTTGCTCCCGCGCTGCCCCAGGAACCGTATCATTTTCCGAGATAAAACTATGGCACTCAACGCTAGTATAGCTTTCTTTTAAATAAATAACTATCGTAATTGGATCAGTACTTTCAAGGATAATTTCCTACAAACTAGCAAACAAACAATTTTACCTCTTAACAATATTAGAGAAAGAAATTGGCGTCGCAAAGGAATTGAAATTTGGCGTTTCTTAGTGATGATCTATTGTGGTTTTATTATTTAATGTATTCCTTGATAAGGGACCCACATTGTGTAGCTATATAATTAAAAATGTTTTTCTTTTTGTTGGGTCATTTCTTGGCTTTTTTTATGGAAAATCAAATTTAGGATTAGCTGTTTTGGCATCTGCAACTGCTCTTGTTAGGGTGTAATTCTTAGTTGCCAATCAAAAAAAAAATATTTCATAACATAGGCAAGACAAACAAATAAAATTTAAATTGTATGATTAGCTACATAATAGGTACTTTTCAGGGTATTGAGGAAAAAACATTAAAAAATAAAATCACAATAAATCATCAACCACGTAACGTCAAATTGAAATTCTCTTTGCTAAGCAAATTTCTGTATCTAATATTGTTAAGATGTAAATTGTTTGTTAATTTGTAGGAGATTATTCTTATTAGTACTGATCCCATAACGATGTTTGTTTATCTGATAGAAAGCTACACTAGTGTTGAGTGTTTTAATTATAACTAAGTTACGCCTAATTGCAATTCAATTTTGTTTTTTTTTTAAACGTTGCTCCACACTAGGAATTTCTCCTGTATCGTGGGTGCGTTGACAAACATTCAAATTCACATACACAAATAGCCAGACCCGGAACAACTACCTTTAGGCCATACAAATATTTGTTCTGTGCGGGAATCGAAGCCACGACACGCACATAAGCTGCTAATCGCTCAGCCACTGCGCCAACCGTGCTGTCGAAATTTTTAATTAATACGTTTATACTAACATGACCTTAATGATAAAAATAACATAAATGAATTGTACTAATTGACTCTGATTCTGTATAATAACAAATTCTACTACGTTTTTGTTCTGAGGAAGACGTCATTTACCGCATGTTGCAAGTAGTACAAGCATATTTTTATTTCAGAGACATTGATATGTAAAAAACCCTTCACAGATAAGAAATTTTACGGTAAGCGGTTGATCCCGGCTGTCATTTGTTAATCTTTGACAGTCGTTACGGGAGTAAGAAGGCTGAAAGTCTGAAGAACAGTCTTATCAAAGAGTATCGTGTTACGCAGTAAGTAATTTGTTGAGGTCAGATAGGTAGTCGCTCCATGTATAATACTGGTATTTAATAAATAAATAAATAATGCTGGACCATCCACAAAGCATCATCTAGCCCAAAACTAAACAGAGCTTGTTTTATGACTGATATACTTAATGCAATACATTACATACATATTTTTTTTTATACATAGAAAATACCCAGAACACCCGGAACAAATCTTTATAGAACGCACAAACATTTGTCCCAAGGCAGGAATGGACCTCGCAACCTTCTGCGTTGCAGGCGGACCTTTGCCAACCGCGCCACATCGGTCGTCTATTTAGCAGTTTCTGGATTGACTACAATACAGTTAAAGGCAGATGACACATTCTTTAAATAGTGTCATGTCATCTTTACTTACTTGCCATATTCATCCTTTGAGAATGTAGGTTTGTGGTTTTTGTCAAACGACCCGCTGAATGCTGTCACCTTTTGTAGATCTGTGTGTGCTTGAGCCTTTGTGTCGAATGCCGAGATCAGGTCTGTGAGGGACGAGCTCTGAAAATAAAAAAGTGTATTAAAAAAAAAAACTAAAATAGTACGTTAATTACTAATTAAGCTAAATTTAACTTTAAATGACGAAAAGGTCAATCTTCAGATCATTCTCTACTAATTAAATAAAGTTTAAAGTCGGTTTGATTTTTGTTTGAATGCGTTAATCACTGGAACTTTCAGTCAGATTTGAAAAAATGTGGTTGCATTTTGATAGCTCTATTTTTGTGGAAGGTTGAAGGCTATCTAACATTACGCTACGACCCTTAGCGCATGAAAATACAGATAGTATGTGATAAAGCGACTGAAAATCCGGATCTAAGAATGAAATATTTATTTATTTAATCAAATAATTATTACTTAATTTAAGGCTTAAAACCAACAAAATTAATTCGAGTTCATGACAAACATTGCGGATCAACACAGTGTACCTACACAGTATTCAAATCCACAATCTTTGTAGTTATTATGTAGATCTCCCTTGAATCTAAATATATGTATTTGGTTGACATTATTTTGCTCCGCCAATCACAACTGGGTAGATTTGGAACGCACACAGATTGAGTATATTAGAAGTTTGACGAACCTTTAAAAATGAAATGGCAGTACTCTATTTTGGTACACTGTATGTACACATGTTTTCTTAGATTTACGTGAGATTGTCAATCACCAAAGAAAATACTTGACGCTTAGGGACTCTGTCGAAGGCAACGACATACGAAATTAGATACTACACTTGAAAAAGTTGTTGACCTCGTTGAGACTGTCATTTTGTTATCAAAATATAGCAAATAAATAAAAAAACTAAAATTCACTGATGTGACGAGTTGATATTTAAATAAAAAGCATTTATGAAATAGTTTCTTAAGATGCGGTTCGTTAAATTAATATCTAAAAGTGCAGGAAGTTTCGGGGGCGATAAATCGCGATCTAGCTAGGTTTCATTTTTGGAAAACGTTGTTTTATCAGTGCAACACTAATATAGTAAAACTTTTATTCATCATCATCCTCTTGCCCTTATCCCAATTTTTCATTTGGGGTCGGCGCAGCATGTCTTCTTCTTCCATACATCTCTATTTCCCGTCATCTCAGAAGTCACCTCCTTCTTAGCCATATCAACTTTCACACAATCCATCCATCGTTTCCTGGGTCTCCCTCTACTCTTGTAACCCTCTACATTCATACTCAAAACTTTCCTCACAACATGATCCTCATTCCTTCGCATCACATGCCCATACCATGACAGCCGATTTCCACACAATAGTAAAACTTTTATTATTATTATTATAATCTGTATATCATGTATGTGTGTAGTATACTACACACATACATGATATACAGATTGGAAGAGATATCGATGCATAAACTAGTACCATGAGGTCAGAAGACGATTCTGGACCCCACAGCGCACATTTTCAATGAGAGACGTAAAGTTATAATTTGTTAATCCAAAATGTCATCGGGTTAGATAGAAATGATTATTTTCTCATTATTTTTTACTGTTTGCAGTAAAAAACACAATACGCACCACACACAATAAGCCGACGAACAATTTCAACGCTGTGTGGTCTAGAAAGAAAGTGGGGATAAAGTGTAAACCAACTGTGAGAATGTATATTAATATATTAACGTAATTCAAAAACAAAGCTCCAAAAATATTGTACACCTTATAGGTATGTTACATTGCTCCTAAAATTATTATGACTATGACATCTTTATCTACATGTGACAAACAATATATGATTTGAATTTGAATTTGAAGAATCATATACCAAACTTATGGCATCAGAATGTGCGTCGATACCCCTTCCTCCCTATATGTTCTGCCCCAACGTAGACATTTTTTTTTAAATTAACCATTAAACCTTTACGTGATTTCCAAGTCACAGAGGGGTCTCGATGTATAATTTATTATCACCCATCCACGTACTGACCCCGCGAGCGTAGTTTAACCTTCTATCGAACCTTGCAGTTATTATTATTAGCCCAGGACTATACTATATACTATTAATTTCACTTTAAAATCAAACTAAAAAAAAACAAAAATCGAATCAACGAACAAATATTTTAAACTCTGTTTCTATAATTTTATTGCTGTAGTAGCAAATAGTAACTAAAACTAGTAATAGTACTAAAAAATCGCTGAGTCAGATATTCTTTTCGATTTTCAAATACGGGACGGATTCAAAATTCCGTGATCCAAGCACAGACGGCTTGATGTGCACCGTACGAATATATTTTTACTAAATACTGAATATTATTCTCATATCATTATTTTGAAACTTAAAAATGTTTATTCTAGAAGAAATAAAAGAGTCTATTTCTTGTGTTAATAAATATAAAAGCTAAAATTATTCTGATTTCAATAACATATATTGTTTGTTTTCTTTCCAAATATTAATTTGGAAATCAACAAACGTTTATAAAAATATTGATGCAAATATGTTTATTTTGTCAAAAAAAATCGTATTTTCGTCTGAACATGATGACCATCGATGCATGAATAATAAAAATAAGATCGCGTGTTCGATCGCGTGTTCCCCGAAGGGAAAGGCCAAGATGAGAGAGAGAATGCTGGACAATCCACACAGCATCATCTAGCCCCAAGCTAAGCAGAGCTTGTGTCATGGGTAACAGATGACTGATATACTTAATACAACACATTACATAGATAGATATTTTTTACTATACATATCAAATACCCAGAACACCCGGAACAAATATTTGTAGATCGTACAAACATTTGTCCCAGGGCGGTAATCGAACCCGCAACCTCCTGCGGCGCAGGCGGACCTTCGCCCGCCTCGTCACATCGGTCGCCATATACCTGATATACTAAGATATACCTGTGGGACACCCATCTTTCGCTAATTATGTATTAACTAATTGTATTAGGCTTTTGGTGGTTTTAATCCATGCATACTAATTAAAAATTAATATTATAAACGGGAAAGTGTGTTTGTCTGTTTGTCAGTCTTTCACGGCAAAACGGAGCAACGGATTGACGATATTTTTAAGCGGAGATAGTTGAAGGGATGGAGAGTGAAATAGGCTATTTTTTGTCTCATTCTAACCCCCCACTTCCTAACGCGAGCGAAGCCGCGGGCAAAAGCTAGTTGAATACATATTCAATTTTGGTTACCTTATGATTCATTTGAGATTTAATTTAAATTTAGTGATTCAATTTAATTTTAATTCAATTATCTATTAGGTAAACAATATAGTTTAAAATGATGTTCTGACGCCAGCACATCAACCTACCCCAAACTGTGAAATTTTCTTAATTAAACATAAACCTCATATCTTTTGCGATAAAGTTGAATAACTATCAAAGATATTTGACACATTGGGGTAGCTTGATGTACTGGCCTCTGTTCCTGCTAACATAATACGGATACTTATTGTTTGTAATAAACGTTTTGAATTGGATTAACTCTCTCTTGACTAATAAGTTTTCAGATTTTCGATGTGCATTCCCACTGGTGAGTATTTGTCAGTGGAAATTTATGGAATAAACCATTTATTTAATGATTCAAATGCTAATTGCGGATGCTAATTTATTTAATGCTTTCATTAACACAAAGGTAATGTGTTATAAATTAATAAATACGACTTGGCATCGGTTGGGTTTTAAAAATAGACGTCTGATGAACTTTGAATGTTCGAGAAGCAAGCATTGTATATTATAAATAAAGGAGCTAGATAGATAGTGAAGACAGATATTAATTATGAGTACTTAACGTGTTAATCTAAAGATCATTATATATACACAATAAGTGCCAGACTACGAGTAAACTCTTGTTAACAAATATCAAATTTATTGTGTATATAGCGTGGCGGTCAATGTGTTAAATAATAGATGGTACCTATAAAGGTAAATACACTCATGGACATATTTAGAGGAACGCTTCATCAATCAAAGAAAAATACTAATATATGTACAAAAATATCTTAATACAAACTGGCCACATATACATTCATATTTAGTTTGAAAAAAGAATTACTTCAATAGTCTTTTGTTTCTGGCTTTCATTTTATTTTTTCGTTTATTTGTTATTTTCACTAGTCTATTGGAATAATTTTGCTGACGTAGGCGTATTGATTTCATAAAATCTGTCTTTTTTCAAGTTGTTTTTTACAAAAACGTATCGCAATGGTGATCCTTACACATCAATGAATACCTGAAGGCACAATGACGGATCTTAGCGTTGCTCAGGTTTCCAAAGCTGTTACTTTAATTGAAAATGGTCGTAGTTATAAAGAAGTGGCTCAAACATTGCGAGTTTCCAAATCCGTCATCTTCCGAATTTTTAAACGTTACCGGCAGACTGGAGAATACACGAGACGTGCAGGGCAAGGTCGCAAGAGAGTCACATCAGCGAGAGACGATCGATTTACGGCAAGCACTGTCCTGAGAAATCGCACTTTGACTTCTTCTGAAGTCAGATCTACGCTCCAGGACGTTCGACATGTGATAATTAGCACTAAAACCGTAAGAAGAAGACTTAAAGAAGCTGAAATAAAGCCATACTTGCCAGCTAGAGGACCCTTACTTACCACAGATCATCGAGTAGCACGGGCTAACTTTGCTCGCTCATACCAAAATTGGAATGATGCTGACTGGGGGAAAATATTGTTCACTGACGAGTCCAGGTTTTGTCTTAAGCCAGATGATAGAAGGGTGAAAGTTTGGAGACGACCCAGAGAAAGATACGCTCAGTGTAACATTGTGGGATGAGAGTCATATGGTGGAGTTTTGTAGTTTATTTTGCTCCGTTCCTCTAATTATGTCCATGAGTGTATATGCTAGTTAATTAGCTATAATTATGCTAGTTAGATGAAAATTTGTAGAATCTCAAACACAATAAATTGAAAATTTTGATGGTAGATATAATTGAAAGTTTCATTTTGATTCATTGTTTTACATAGTCAAAGAAAAAACTCCCTGCTTCTGTTTCCGAGAGAATATTAAATCGGGAGATTCACAGATTTCAACAATGTATGCTCACATGGATATAATAACTTCTTCATGCTTTCGTTGAACAAACAGATATAAAAAATTGATTGGTTTTTGTTTTTAGAGAAAAAAATGGATTGTTTTGAATAACGAATACTTCTTCGGATAATCGCATCATTCGTTTGATTTTCGTTTTTTTATTGAAAGAAATATTGTACGTTCTGTTTAGTTCAAGCATCTTTGTGACATAAGATGGCTCTGATGCCGGACGCGCAACGCTAAAAAATGTTTCCATTTTTTTCTATAGTGCAAAAAAGTGCTCTTTTATTTTTACCTTTTGAACAAAATTTATTCATTTATTTATCTGTTTAGCCTTTTCCCAACCATATTGGGGTCGGATTCCAGTCTAACCGCTGCAGCTGAATATCAGTATTTTACATAGAGCGACTGCCTCTCTGACCACCACTGCCCATTAACTGGGCAATAGGTACGTAACCCCTTGGTAAGACTAGTTGTCAGACTTTTGGGCTTCTGACTACACATAACGACTGTCAAAGATAAGAAGACAAATGAGAGCCGGGGCCAACGGCTTAACTTGTTTTCAGAGGCACGGAGGAGTCTCGATATGTTACTAACGGTCACCCATACATGGATTGACCTCGATAAGCTTATCCTTCGATCAACGCTGTTTTTATTTAGCCAATAGTTACCATATATATATATACGAATGCATGAGTATTTTTAAGGGTCAATGTGTACTTTTGTGCAAATTAAAATTATGGTATCTTTTAACATGTCTTCATTTGTCGCACCACCGACCTCTTTTGACTGTCAGAAAATGCCTATGACATTAAGTTCACCTCTGTACATGTGTGTGCTTAAAGTATTATATTAGGTCTTTACCTATGAAATTGCCGTTCTGCAGTACTGGCCATTTCAAATCAAAATATTTTTTGTTTGGCTAAGAATTCTAATTTCAAATTAATTTTATTTTAAAAACATGGTTTTTTTTTTCCAAAAGTAGTCATTTGTTTATTGATTAGTGTTATATTTTCATCGCATTTAAATCTTTTTCGTCATCATGGATACGTTAAAAATTCGAGTAATTGTGGAATATGAGTACCGTCGTGGCAGCAACGCGGCACAAGCGGCACGCAACATCAACGACGTTTACGGAGCTAACACTACAAACCAACGCACTACCTGTTATTGGTTTGCTCGCTTCCGTTCTGGAAATTTCGACCTGAAAAATGAACCTCGCGGTCGTCCGAAGACTTTGGTCGACAATGACGAATTAAAGGCGATTGTGGAAGCTGATGATACACAATCTACGGCTGAATTAGCAGCAGCTTTCGACGTTAGCGTCAAAACAATATTGGTCCATTTGCGTCAAATTGGCAAGGTTAAAAAGGTTGACACCATTTGTCAACCTTTGCCCCACGAACTCAATGATCGCCAGCGCGAAGTACGCGTCGAGACGTGCCTTGCACTGCTCAACAGACACACAAATGAAGGAATTTTGAACCGCATTGTTACCTGCGATGAAAAATGGATTCTGTTTGATAACCGCAAGCGCTCAGCAAGTTGGTTGGATCCTGGTTCAGCACCTAAACAATGCCCTAAACGAAAACTTACCCCAAGAAAAGTGATGGTCACTGTTTGGTGGTCTAGCGCCGGTGTGATTCAACACAGCTTCTTACCAAACGGGGTGAGCATTACTCCAGATGTGTACTGTGAAGAATTGAACACAATGATGGAGAAGCTGGCACATCTCCAACCAGCATTGGTCAATCGCTCGTCTCCGCTGCTCCTGCACGACAACGCGCGACCTCATACTGCACAGCAGACGGTCTCCAAGTTGCAAGAACTGGGGTTGGAAGCTCTCCGTCATCCGCCCTACTCACCAGACCTTGCGCCTACAGACTACTACTTTTTCCAGAATTTGGATAACTTCTTGGCGGGAAAAAAATTCAATACCCGAGAGGCAGTACAAAATGCCTTTGAAGAATTTGTTGCCTCCCGTCCAGCTGATTTCTTTAAGAAAGGCATCAATAAACTGCCACTGTGTTGGCAAAGATGCATTGATTGCATGGGTGATTACTTCGATTAATACAAATAAAAATAAAAAATACATGAAAAAAATTCATTTAAATTTTTTCATACAAAACGGCAATTTCATAGGTAAAGACCTATTATAAACAAATAACAGTAATGCCGAACGCGTTAAATTCGCTTGTCTATCTTTTAAGATGCACAAAGTTTAAATAAATAAATATTTGCGCAGTGCTTTTGCACGACGCAACAATATAAATTTATTCAGATTCGAAGACTTTTGCAAAAACCATGCTTATCCTAAATTATACATTGTGCTTGAACTTTCAAGGCTATTATAAATTTTAATACAAACCTTTTGAAAGCGTTTTGGCTATAGTTCTAGTACATTAGCGACACATGACACTACAGAGGTCCAATAGAATGTGAGGTCAGCTTACACTCGTTCTGTTACCGAACATAATAAGTAATTACATAGTTACAAGCAAAATAACACGAGTAAAAGGTTTTTCTCCTATTCAAAATGGCGACAAAATGCCATGCCAAGCTGGCCAGGTTTAGTCATAAATCACTGTGTAAACGACATCAAAAGTTTCTTATTCATTTATCACTGCGCGACTTGTGGACTCAATAATTTGTCTAAGCTCCAGTCATTTTAGCTAATGGGTAATGGGTCAGTCAAGAGTGTGAATTGACAAGAGACTCTCGCTAGGCGGCTGGATCATGGGTTATGTTGGACTCCTACCAACTAAAACCATGTGGGGACCAATACCACCAACTATGAAACAACCTAATTAGACAATGGCATTTTGGGTAATGTTATCCGTACATATAGCTACTTATAAGCTACAATTAAAGAAACCCAATATGCCAATGTCATGTTTGGTTCTTTGGACAGACTTGATGTAAACGTTTTCAATTACAAAATCGGTTTTAAAGGACTTTTTAAATGAAAATCCTAGTATAAGTAGATGCTATAGGTCGGTATAGGTAATGTATTTTGAAAAGGTCAACAACTCTGCTTAAGTTCTTAGACTTATGTAGCAGCAAAAATAAATCCTAGTGTCTAAAATTTTAAGGTCTAGTAATACTAAAAGTTAAGTAACTGTTTCAATAAAAAAGACCGTAAACTTGCGCTCTAGAACGTAAATTGACGACGAACGAGCAGCTCAAAAAGTTGCGAGATTGAAATGGGACTGGACAATGGACAGGCCGTATAACGCAAGAGCCCTGAGACAGCGCATCAGACCAAAGTGAATAAGACGGGACGCCTTGAATAGCTTCCTCATGAGTCGGTGATAAGAAGCACACCATTAAGAGAAGTGGACAGAATGGCTCTGAGGTTGTAGTGCTCAAGAGAGAGACAGGCAGGCCAAAAAAAAGAAACAAAAAAAAAGCAGAGGATGCCTTTTTAAATTTCGAAAAGAGACGACTCGTAAAATCTTTTAACATTTTAAATTTGCGCTTGTCTAACCAGTACAAAACTTTGGAAAAACGAAAGTTTTTCAATACAATAAGTGCTTTGGTACCCTTTTCGACTAAGCGTGTACTTTCCAACTAACTTTTAAATTAAATGACCTAAAAAAAGGTCCTTTTAAACAAAGGGAAGCTTTATTAACGGCAAATAAATAAGAGTAATCAGAGGCCATGTTGCACGTGCTTCATTAACCCCAATCGCCAGGTGATAATTACAACCTTGATAAGAGCTTATTATGTCTGAATCATTGTGCTTTAATAATACGATTCAACTGACAAATGAGCTATATGCGTTGGTTCCCGATTAAGCATAGAAAACAAATAAAAAAAACCAAGTCTATCTATCTAAACAAGTATAACAACTAAAACTTGTGTTTTTTTTTAAAAACGTTGCCCCACTCTAGGAATTTCCCCTGTAGCGTGGGTGCGTTTACAAACATTTAAACTCAAACACACAAACATCCAGACCCGGAACAACTACCTGTAGGTCATACGAATATTTGTTCCGTGCGGGGATCGAACCCACAACACGCGGCGCATGCCGATGATGCCGCGAGCCGATGGCTCAACCACTGCACCAACCGTGTCGTCAAGTGTTTAAATAACAACAGCCGAAAGGGTCAAGGGTTAGGCAAAACTTGATTTTATAACGGAAAATGAATAAATGGAAAGGATAACCAGATATTTACTATGATTTTATAACGGAAAACGAATAAATAATAGGTCTTTACCTATGAAATTGCCGTTTTGTATGAAAAAATTTAAATGAATTTTTTTCATGTATTTTTTATTTCCAAGAGAGCTTCCAACCCCAGTTCTTGCAACTTGGAGACCGTCTGCTGTGCAGTATGAGGTCGCGCGTTGTCGTGCAGGAGCAGCGGAGACGAGCGATTGACCAATGCTGGTTGGAGATGTGCCAGCTTCTCCATCATTGTGTTCAATTCTTCACAGTACACATCTGGAGTAATGCTCACCCCGTTTGGTAAGAAGCTGTGTTGAATCACACTGGCGCTAGACCACCAAACAGTGACCATCACTTTTCTTGGGGTAAGTTTTCGTTTAGGGCATTGTTTAGGTGCTGAACCAGGATCCAACCAACTTGCTGAGCGCTTGCGGTTATCAAACAGAATCCATTTTTCATCGCAGGTAACAATGCGGTTCAAAATTCCTTCATTTGTGTGTCTGTTGAGCAGTGCAAGGCACGTCTCGACGCGTACTTCGCGCTGGCGATCATTGAGTTCGTGGGGCACCCATTTGTCAAGCTTTTTTACCTTGCCAATTTCACGCAAAAGGACTAATATTGTTTTGACGCTAACGTCGAAAGCTGCTGCTAATTCAGCCGTAGATTGTGTATCATCAGCTTCCACAATCGCCTTTAATTCGTCATTGTCGACCAAAGTCTTCGGACGACCGCGAGGTTCATTTTTCAGGTCGAAATTTCCAGAACGGAAGCGAGCAAACCAATAACAGGTAGTGCGTTGGTTTGTAGTGTTAGCTCCGTAAACGTCGTTGATGTTGCGTGCCGCTTGTGCCGCGTTGCTGCCACGACGGTACTCATATTCCATAATTACTCGAATTTTTAACGTATCCATGATGACGAAAAAGATTTAAATGCGATGAAAATGTAACACTAATCAATAAACAAATGACTACTTTTGGAAAAAAAAATCCATGTTTTTAAAATAAAATTAATTTGAAATTAGAATTCTTAGCCAAACAAAAAATATTTTGATTTGAAATGGCCAGTACTGCAGAACGGCAATTTCATAGGTAAAGACCTAATATAAAGAATAACCAGATATTTTCCGTGATTTCATAACGGAAAACGACTGTACAAATGTAGACATACCTTCCGAACAAACTAAATTTACAATCATTTAATTTATTATAATTGGGTGTCATTCTGTGGCATTATGGCAATACTGAGTCGGCAGACTATTATTGATGGAGCAAATAAAACTAGATCTTTAGGTGACAAAAGTATTTTTAATGTGACTTTACATGTTGTATTATTGACTTTTACAAATCCACAGAAATTATATACATATATTATTATAATTTCAGTTTGGCAATTAGTGTAAAATTCTTGGTAGCACTCGTCGTCGTGTAGTTTAGTCCTTAATAATATTTTAGTTTCAAGAATTATCGGAAAATAAAACAGATACAAAATCACTTTGATACCTAATGTAAAGTTGGCTTTCTAAGAAATTCCATCTGAATAATTGATTCGTTACGTTAATAAACATTATTTAAGTCTCAATATTTTTTCTTTTTCAACCTAAGTATTTATTCTTACATTTTATTTATAACTAGCGATGTGCTCCGGCTTCGACCGCATCAGATTATATACAAAATCCTTGCTCGTTTCTCAGTTCGAACTCTTGGTGAAAAAATCCGTTCAGGAGTTTTTGAGTTTATCGCGTACAGACGCGGCGGGGGACTTTGTTTTATACTGCGTTCTGATTATTTTCGAGTTGGTATTGTTTTTCCATTTTCCCTCACCTGTCACATGTCACGTGTCTTTGCATCACCTTAAGGTAGAATGGTAAAAAATGCCTAAGTCATTAAGTCCGCCTTTGTACGGTATTTTACTTAAATAAGTAAAATTTTAACAGATAAATAAAAACTGCCTCGCTGCCGGTACTGACTGTCTCCTTAGTCTAGTTTTAACAAGCGTGGTTGCTGGGCGTGAGATCCTGGGTACGATTCCCAGTTCGGGAAAAGTGTTATTGAGGTTTTCCAATAGGGATTTTCTCATTCCAGCAGCCCGCAGTCTAGGCGGTTGATGTTAATAGGCTTGCCCCCTATTACATGGGACATTTAGGTGTACTATATGTACGCCTCTGCCTTACCCATATTATAACAGATTTGATGACATTACAGGTATGATGTTATTTTATGTGATAAATAAAATATTTAAACACCTCTGCCTACGAAGAAAACTGGGGATCCATTTTAAAAGCAACTTTATGAAAAGACTCGCGAAATAATTATTCAAATCGTAGTTTCTTTAGGAATTTATTTCACGATCGTATATCATTCGTTAACATCCAAACTTTTCAGTATTAACAGAACATTATACAACTTTTAGCGTAGCCTTTATAGATGTTTAGACACCAGCTGTTGCTAAAACATTGTGTAAACAATCTTTATTGCTACCGCTAAATATGTTTTCTCTGTGAATTGTTAAGTCTTCGCTATAACTGTGTTTTGTCTAGATTTCAATGTATGAATGGATTTGTATGAAATGTCAAGGACTTTGTATGATTTACGCGCGATGAGAACAAAACGGTATGACGTAAGAGTAGGTAAACAAGTCAAAATCAAAGGAAATTTATAAACAATGTAGTTCTTTTGTTTTATTTTATTTCCCTTCTCAGCTTTTTCTTTTATAGTTTGGCACGACAAGGTTGTTCATTCTGCCAATGATATTATTAAATGCGAAGATCCGAGTTTCTGTTTTGATAAATCACATATTTCAGATATTTTGTTTCAAAGCCCAGATGCTTGTTTTCCACACGGAACCTTGGCACATTTAGCTTTTAATATAAATCCACTAACGATTATAAATGGCGTGTCAAGTTATTTTCATCTCCATTTCATAAATATTTTCATATTATAACGTGTCGTTTAAAATATCAGTTAGTTCAAAAACTTTCGCTCTGATGGACCGTTAATTTGAAAAATAATTGATACCTACCTAAAAGCAAACTTTTCAATTTAGATAACTTTTATAGAAAGTAAATTAAATTACAAAATTAATTGGCTTTATCCTTACTTCATATACAATATTATAATTATTGGAATTAGAATTAGTTGCAAAAAAGAAGCTTCGAGATAAAATAACGAATGCATCGTCTACATGAACGAAATACTTAAAAGATTTAATTTACATAGTTTTATTTGGAAAGACACTTTATTTTGTTATTATATGAAAGTAGAACTTCAAAATACTCGGAAATGCTCCGATTTAGTCCATGATAAACGTAATATAGTGCACTATTTTAATTAAACTCATCTAGATTTATATCTGACAGAAACCCGGCAGCTGTCCCAAGTTTGAGTCACGTTTGGTACAGATGTTCATAGTCTATGCCAATTTCGGATTGAATGGTGTGAGAATGTGTATATAATAAAACGTTTATATTGACAGAGTATACATTAAAATAAGTGGAATTCTTGGCTACGAAGTTTGAAATTAAATCTGTGGTTCTTGATTACCTACCGTAAACCGGGTGAATAGAAACGCAGGGGTAAATTGAAACATATATTTTGAATAGATTTTTACGTCTGAACAGGTCCACTCATATCTGTGTGGTTCTTTCCTCAAAAGACCATCTCGGTGACTAATCTGCATGGTCCTGACATGATCTAACCAAGATAATGTCTGGACTTTAAAAAATACTGTGATCTCTGAGTTTATTTCGGGGATTCTTCTCAGAGTAGTCAGATAGCGAAACATCAACCGAGATTAAAAAAAAACGTTATTTGTTGAAAATATGTTGCTTGTTGACGCGTAAAAGTGTTTGCAAAAACCTATTTACCGAAATGAATATTAATTGTCATTTAAGTTTGTTCAATATTGTTTGTTGCATAAAAAAGTAAAGTAAAAGTAAAGTACCAGCCTGTTACTGTCCCACTGCAGGCCTAAACCACTGGGCCATCATGACATCATGTTTGTTGCATACAAGAGCTCAATTATTTGACTGAATAGAAATTAACAATTTAGATACTTTGGTAGTAACAAAAATGCTGATGAATTAACGCAAAAATCCTATTCAAAGTTTTGTTCCAATTTACCCCTGATTTTTTAGTCACCCGGTACCTGTTTTTTCGCATATATCGTATATCAGAGGAGTGAATTTTAATAAATACTTTTTTTTTATCCTTCGGAAAATAAATGATAACAAAAAATAGGTCATTTATATTTTATTAGATCCTTATTATAAGGTTATGTAGGCTGACGTGAAATGGATGGCTTTATTGCAAAGTATCGCTTTATTACAATATCTGTTTGGTACAGAGACAACTAATTAAAAATATAAACTACAGAATATGGGAACTAAACTTAAACATTTTTGGTTTATCCTATAAGTTGATACGACACACAGAGCTAAATCCATTTCGAATCATCATCTGCTTAGCCTTTTCCCAACCATATTGGGGTCGGCTTCCAGTCTAACCGGATGCAGCTGAGTACCAGTATTTTACATGGAGTGATTGCCTATCTGACCTCCACAACCCAGTCAATGGGGAACACGATACCCCTTGGTAAGACTGGTTGTCAGACTTCCGGTATATATGACTACCCGTAATGATTGTCAAAGATCTACAAATGACAGCCGTGACCAACGGCTTAACGTGCTTTCAGAGTCACGGAGGAGTCTCGATATGTAATGAATGGTCACCCATCCACAGACTGACCTCGGCAAGCGTAGTTTAACCTTCAATCGACCCGTACTGCTGTTTTTATTTTAGCCACGTGCTCCTCCAATCCATTTCGAATATCAACATAAATAATAGAAAAAGATTTATGGGATAAAATAAATAAACAAGTAAGCATATAAAGGCCAATACTCTTTGACAGTTGAATCATAATTTATACATAAGTCAGTAAACTTGTAAGAGCTTTCAAAACTTAGTCAATTTAGACAGAATAATGACAAAACAGAAATCTTCACTTCTGAGATCAAGTGTGATACTTGACAGTACTTTTATTGTAAATCATGCTCGTTTTCACTGAAGAGTTAGGCAGAGGTGTATATATAGTACCTACACCCACATTTTTCAGTAATGACGGCACGGTTGGCGCAGTGGCTGAGCGATTGACTGCTGCGCTGCGTGTCGTGGATACAATTTCCGCACGGAACAAATATTTTTATGGCCTTCAGGGAGTTGTTCTGGGTCTGCCTGTTCGTGTATGTAAGTTTGAATGTTTGTAAACTCAACCACGATACAAAAAAAGGTAGTTGGTAGGTTATATAATATATTTTGGTATGCTATTTAATTAATGATTAAATATTAAATGAAAGTCATGGGTACTATGATTTGTTTACGTATGGAAGTTGAATTACAATATAGGAGAAATTCCTAGTGTGGGGCAACGTTTAAAGAATAAGTATGTGGATTAGAGCCGGTCACAAATCAAGGCTCTCGTTTGAATTCTAGATGGAAAAACTCATCAACACTTTCTCAACTAGGAATCTCGTTCAGCAGTAGCGCTTGCATCAAATCAAATCAAATTTCTTTTATTCAAATTAGGCTGAAAATCAGCACTTTTTGAACGTCAAAACGTTTACATAAGACAGTCCCCCAAAACGCCCACCCTTCACCACTTCCTAGTGTATTCCATCCATTAGACCATCAATCCAGTGAAATATATAATACATATTTCTTAATATATAATACAGAACTAGGAATGGAAAGAAACTGTGACTGCCTCTTTAGTCTAGTGATCGTAAACGTGTCTACTAAGCATGAGGTCTTGGGTTCGATTCCCAGGTCGAGCAATGTGTTGTTAGGATTCTTCATTAGGAATTTCTCAGTAGCAACCCGGAGTCTGCATGCGTGTCCGGTTCAAGGCAATAAGCTCACCTCTTATTACATGTGACTTAAAACATAACTGGTGAAATGTGGGCGTACTGTAGGTACACCTGTGCCCAACCCTTCACAGAAATACAGGCGTGATGTTAAAATGTTTTTATGAATATTCCCTTTTCATATTATGTGAATTACAATTAAGGTAGGCATTTTATATCTGTACCTGCCAGCTTTTTAATTAAATCATCCAAAACTATTAAGCCTGGGCGCAGATCAGAGTAAATGTTGTCTGGACTCTGATTATAAACAGTCTAATAATCCATATTGTCTAAAATCTCCTGAGACAACTATAACATTTCAAAATAATCTAGTACCCAATGTAGACGAAAGAAATGACGGTAGATAGTGTAAGACCTCATTGCTTACAGGCTGGTAGAACTTATCTGCTCTATGATTTAAAACACTGAAGTGAGATTCGAAAGGTTCAAAGTTAGAAAACCTTCCGAAGTTTTAAAATTAGAACATATCCTGTGTCAAGGGCATGGAACATTCCAGTCCTCGATTGTATTTTAGAAGTAAGGTTCGTTCCTCAATAAATACTCTGTAATAGCGAAGCTCTATCATTTCTATCAGATAAAGAACCCGAACTACATTATAGTTACAAAGGAGGTATTAATTGGTTAGTGGAGATATTATATTGTAGTAGACCATGCTGCTTCGCCTACTAAAGGCAGCAAGATGCTATTGAGAAAATGTTGTACCTACCCACGAATAACAAAAGCATAGACTAGAATGAAGACAAAAATACCAAAATTTGTCATTGTTCAGGTGAATGACAGTGTGAATAGTCGGTTGGCGTTGCGCCTGCGACCTCCGTAATTTAACACTCATTACGTTTGAATGATTGCTGTTTTGACGTACTTATGAGCTGTGATTCATGCTTCCGTCTACGTATTTGGAGGAATTTCACAGGATAAAATTAAGCTGTACTTCATAAACAATATAGGTTTAGCTGTTGACTGCCTGGCCGGTCTAGTGATCGCATGCGCAACTGTTGAGTCATCGGATCGAGCAAAGTGATATTAGGTTTTGTCGTCAGTAGCGACCCGGAGCCAGGAGTTCCATGGGACTTAAACATATCTGGCAAAATGTTGGTGTAGCCAAACCCTTCGGATTTTCCTCAATTTTACGTTATTTTTCTGATGTATCTTTTGATGACTTTTTACTGTCTTGAGTATACAGTAAAAAGTCACGAGAAAATCATTATTTCTATGTAATCTAATTAGATCGTTAGTTAAAAAGTCAACACTTTACGTCTCTCATTAAAAGTCTCATTAGGTGAGGTGGGGAATCATGTTATTATACAGATTAAAATAAAAAAAAACAAAATCAGAAAAAATCTTAGCAATGAAGAAAAACCGATAAAAAATGTCGACGTTGCGAATCGTGTACTGAACTCATGGTACCAGTTTGAGTGTCGATGTCCCTTCCAACCTGTACAGGGTGTTTGGTGCATACCGACAGGATTTGGGGGGGGGGGGAGATTTGAGGGAGGATTTTGGGTAATGCGCTAGTTTTCCCCTATAGATCCTATGTCCTAAGTACCACGGTAGTTTAGATATGTTATTTTTTAGTTTTTTTTTAATCACTCGGAATCTTGCCTTTAACCGTAAAAACTTTTTTGTTTGTTTGTTGGAAAACTAGAGCATTACCCCCCCCCCCCCCCCAACCCCCCAAAAAATCCTTTCTGTTCATGCACCATACACTCTGTATATTGAACAAAGACAACACTTGCCAACTCGTCAGTTACCTTTAAGCTACTAACTGCTCACTAAAGACGGATAATGCGCACTGACGTAAGAGTATCGTGGCATCCTAGTAAATGCACGACGTCTTCTGTGCATTGCAGCCATCATAAAACGAGGATTGAACTAGAATATGAAAGCAAATATTGTGCAAGGCTCTAAAACCCTGAATACAGTTTTATAGTGAAGACGCAAAAGCAATTTTGTCCTGATTTCTATCTGGTTTCATAAATACTCTTGGAATATATTGTATGTATACTTATATATTGTAATTCAACGTGGCAATGCTGCCAGCCTTCTGGGCAATTTTCCCGTTGACAGTGATGCGGATGAATTTTTCAATGCCCTGTGATTCTTTATTTCATTTTTTTCTTTTCATGTATTAATAGTTTAATCATTGTTGAAGAAATAAACAGAATACATTTCGATTGAAGATTTTATATTGTCTTTGTTTGTTTAATTTATGAATGTTTAGAAACTGCCAGAAGCTAGTGTAAGCTATGTCGTACAAAATTATTTATGTTATTTGGTGACTTTCCATAACAAGCCGGGAATCTGTTTGATATTAATAGTATGTAATTACCCTCTCGGCAACGGATCAAGAACAACACAAACAGTTAAATAGTACAGTCATGGAAATAAATTATTTACACCTAAGCACGATGAAAATTACGATAGCGATTTCTTCGTAAACGTTGTGGTGCTTCGAACCTAGTGGGTATCCGAAACTTAATCATTGTGATATAGGTGTTTTTACAAAACAGCTTATTTCACGATACAATCTTTTAAATTATTACGTAGCGTAAGCTATTTATGGTCTTTACTGTGACTTAAAAAATCCAGAAAGAATTTCTGTCTTCCTCAAGCAAAAATTATGAAACATAGATCTATAATATAAAAATAAGTTGGCAATAGGTAGATTTGCCTTGTATATAAGAATATAATTCAGAACCTGAATACGTGGTTAATGACGTCACAGATTTCCAAAAATGTTAAACGGAAAGTGCTGCATTAAATTTGTGTGATAACATCTGAGCAACCTATTCTATATAAATATCCTGTTTACAGACAAACTGCTTCGTTACCGATCACTATAATCGCGTTCGGATTTGTTAAAAATAAATAATTGTCGTTTTAATTGAACCAATTAAAAACCGATTTACAGACGGTTTACAATCGTTTTTATTTACAAGTTATTACCGACTGAATTGGTCATCTGTCTGTGTGACTCCATCGACTTCTGAAATAAGTGTGTAAGTGTTTTCAGCATATTATATCAAGTATTCATCTACATTCCGAAAATACAACGGCAAAATTAGTTGACAAGTTTGGAAATATCGTAATAGACGAGACACGATAGTTTTGTTTTTTTTTTATAAGTTTTTGGGGGTATTGCTATTTTGCTAGGACGGAAAAATTTTAGTAGTCGACTCTCGAGCTCAGGTGTTATGACATCGTTTTTGGACCAATTCCTTTATACGAGTATTTTCCTTAAATGCTCTCAATAGGCAAGAATTTCCTGTACAGAATATTCACTGTAGGATGACATTATTATTAATCTTCTTCTAAATAATAAAATTCTTCTTTTGTAAGCGAATTATTATTAAAATAACAAACCAAAAAACTGAATTCAAATATGAAATTATATATTCTCGCTTGACTTGAAACAGCAAAAACTTAGACTACCATCATAACTTCACTAGAATCTAATATTCAAAGTTATCAAGATTTCCATTCTTTTTTTGATATTTTGTAGAACTGCAACTTTAGTAGCAATTTCAGTTTATATGTAAAAAATAATGTGTGTTTTTTTTTGTCTTTGGTACATTTCGAAGTTAATTCTATGGCTGAATATAACAAGTGCTTAGGTATGCAGGGTATGGAAGGGACACTCTGAAATCATGAGTTCAGTACATGATTGTGGATCCGTAACGTTGAAATTTTTTGCTCGGCTTTTCCTAATTCCTACGATATTTTCTGATCTTGTTTTACTTTAAATTGTACAAAATCTTTATTTCTTTAGTGAACCCTGTAGTGAATTATTTCCTTTTTGATTAAAAATTTCATTGGGTTAGATATAAACTATGTTTTTCTCGTGATTATTCTGTTAGGTTCCGATGTGAATAACAATTACTGATACGATTTATTGCAAATTAGATTTAATTTAATTTTTTGTAATCGATTATTTATTGCAAACGGCTAAATGTGCTCGCAACACTGACGGTGGAATTTGTGATTATCTGTGAAAATGGCGTTCGACGCCTTTTTATAATGAACTTGTTTTGATGATGATGTTTTCTTTGGCTTTCGTCGAGACTCACATTTCGTCTATTAGCAGTATAGTATAAAGTACCAAGAGAAATTTGTAATCCTACATGTCTGAAACCTTCTCATTTTGTAGCCACGGAATAAATGACTTGTATTGGAATGCAGCGGTTTTATTACAAGTTAAAATTTAATGTTAAAAAAAAAAGATGTAAAAATTATGAAAAGCCCAAGAAGTACCAGGGGGGTCCAGATCATGTACGCAAGCCATGGTATCAGGATATGCGTCGATGTTTCTTCCACCCTGTATTATGTTCCCGTCTCCATCTAGCAATTGTTGTGTAGATGTTACATGCTACTCATTCTGCTAACTGGATATTTTTATCACCGCGTGGACTAAATTTTTCATCTAAATGACGATAAAAGAAACGACCACGAGTACTGCGAATTTTTTTCTCAAAATATCTCACATTGCTATCCCCACTTCATAATCGTTATTGCTTTGTATCTATCTTGTCCCACTTTGTGACAATTAGAATAATACTAGTCGAATCTTTGAGAGTATTCAAAAAATTCTTGGCAACTATCCCGAATAGAATGAAAATGTTTTTTATTATTACGTGTTACATACATTGCAAGAGCTATTGTCTCGTGAAGTGCTTTTAGATTAATGAATCGGCCATCTTTTTATTGTTTTTGAATTTGGAAACTTCGCGAATGCGAAGTTGACGACATTCGGAACACAAATGTCATGCCAGAACTTTCAAAAAAAGATGCAAAAAGGTTGCATACCAGTGTGATACAAGCTGAACTCGTTATGACAATGACATGTGTAAGCTTGCATACTTTTGCATAGGTATTTCGGTTTCAATGACAGTTCAATTTTGGAGAACAAAGAGAGATGAGACGAAACAAATGCTGTGTGACGTCACGTACATTCCGTAATGTATCTTCCCGGTGAGTCAGAATTTCAGAAGGAATGTTGGATTGAGTTTAACTTTGGATGCATCATGCATGCAATGTTATTACAAGAAATATTTCGTACGGATCCGATACAGAATCTAATATGCGAAGATATTTGATTAAATATTTCGGGATACCTATTTCGTATAGCATGTATTTATTTCTATATAACTGTGAGATTTCTTGAATTAATTGATTTCAGTCGCACGATTATTTCCCTAACAAGATAGGTACAGAATAAAATAATTATAGATATATTAAAACAAGGATACAACACTGATTTTAACCATAACATGAAAATAATTCGTTATTTTTAAGCTTTCAGCACTAAAGGTCTATTTATTACAGTTAATTTTCCTTTGTCTTTTATATAGCGCCCATTAAATCATTAGTGTAAAAGAAATAGTCTGGTTTTTAATTCGAATCTTCAGTTAACGATATTTTTATTTTTATTGTTGGTTAAAGTTCATCACATAATTAATAATTTGCAAGACTTCGCTATTAAAATGACTGAAGAAAACCACACTTTGTGAACCGTCAATTTAAAACATTCTGAGAAATGTTTTTCTAATTACTAAAGTTTAATTAGTAGTAATAGGCTCCACGGTTAGTTAATGATGTTGCATCTTTAGTTAAGAAAAGTTAAGGTACTAAATGAGATCCCTGGGCAGAGTTTTATGTAAATAATATTAAAATTAAAAGTTGTCGGCTTTCTTGGTACATCAAGCTATGTTTTTTTTTTTAAATTATATTGTACAAAAATCTGTCAAAAACACATGATCGAGAGAGTACCGAAACGTTAATAAACAACATATCTATTCGACTAGAATTAGCCATACTAGAACGATTTTTCGAATAAGCCCAATAACCTGTGCAATTTTCACAGACGAGCATTAAATTGTAATTTAAAAATTGTCATGAATGAAGACATTCCTATAATTTTTGGCTCGAGTAAGTAAGAATGTGTAACGCGAACGTCATTGTTAATGTCTGGACCGTTATAGATACATGTAACACTAGAAAAACATTACTGACGTCGACACAACAGCTGAAAAAACCCAATCAATGGTTGTAAGAATGATTCAGAAAGTCGCATCTCGTATGTACACGCATCGAGCTCCGAATTACTCGTACTCAAATAAAAGATTGAAAGAAATCGCGCGAACGAGATCAGCTTGTTTATATTTGAATTAAGATATTTGTGTATTGGCGTAAACGGTGGTATCTCTGTACGTCATGTAAGCGGATATTGCTGTAGTAAAAATTGTGTACTAAAAAACTATATGTCGGATTGAAAAATGTTCTCTGTTTTTCATAAATTTTCGCAGACAGTAAAATCTGTGGTATGAGAGGGGCTCGTTTCTAAATTATAACAGTTACATGGGTCAATAGAAGGTTAAGCTATGCTTACCAAGTTCGGTCTGGGGATGGATTACCATCCATTACATATGAGATTCCATCCCTTTTTCGGAAAACATGCTTAGCTGTAGCTCACGGTGTTATTTGTAGATCTTTGACAGATTTCAAAAGAACATCAAAAGTCTAAACACATTCAAATATCACTAAAACGTATAGTGCTAACACCTTGGTTGTGGCGGTCAAAAAGGTGATCGCTCCATGTAAAATATTGGTATTAATGCATTCTGTTAGCCGTTACCGCAAGCCAATCCCAAGATAATTGGGTAAATACTATGCTGATGATCATAAATAAATCCCTAGTGTCTAAGCTTGGTCCCTAATCTAAACTAAAATTACGAAGAGGTTCAGAAATAACAAACTTATTTTAACTAAAGAAATTTAGTACCTACACATTTGTTTCAACATTTGTAGGTATTGTTTTCCCAGAAGGGGTTAGCAAACCTAACACACTATTCCCAAACCACTGTAACTCCTGAAAGCCAGGATCAATTAGAGTTGACCACCAGAAAATCATCGAGTCAATGAACATTGAAGCGTCCTGGAGAAATGATTCAACTGTATTTGATCCCTCAACGTAATTAATCACAAAATAACAACGGGAGAGCTGTAAAATTCATCATTGAAGAAGTTGGCCGTGTAAACATAACTCATACCTTCCACACACTTCGATAAATGGTTATGTGTGAAGTTCATTTAGGTAATAACGTTACATACATATACATACATATATATATAAACATAAACTAACGCCTTTTTCCCATGAAACTAGGCAGAAACTACAGAATGCCACCTCTTACCATCCATACATACCCCTTTTGCTTCGTTAACATTCATACATATGGTCATACACGCACGCCGGCTGAGAGTACTACACACCTGACCTTTTTGAAGAACATCACCAATAAGGTCAGTGTATGTCCTTCTGGGGTAGATGTAAGCGTGTGTAATGAAATACGCTTACAACTCGCCTTATAAATACCTTTTGTTGGTAGTCTCTCAATAATCCTCTTAACGTGACCAAACCATCCACGTTTATTAACGGATATTATAGTCCTATTTAGGTTTTAGGGTACCTACATAATAGATATTCGAGAAACGGGTTGCTTCCGAGAATTCCCTCATCGAATCATTATTACTTTTCCCTCGACCCGAGAACAGAATTCAAGACCCTGATTTTATATTTACAAGTTCACAGAACCGACCAAGCTCTATTTGAACTGTCGCCGTCGGTATTATGCGAATGAAATGACTTCTAACAAATAAATTGGGATGAAGGGAAGACTGATTAATTGATGAAGATTTTTTTTGTTGCTTTTACATGTTTATTGTCGTGATGGCCCTGCACGAGGTTGTTGGTTCAAATCCACGCAAGAGCCAAAGTTAAATCACCAACCCGCATCAAGCAAGTGGGGAAACCTTCAAAACTGATACCCACCGTCAGAAATCTGAATACCGTATTACCAACTTTAAAAAAAAAATTACTATTCCTTTTGTTCGTCGGTTACAAGAAGCTTCTAAGCAGCAAAATTTGCTCTCTAACATTATTTAAAGTAGTTTTCCTCTGTGGCGAAGATAGCAGTGGGATTCTCAGTGTAATTAAACAAAAACATCACGCCTACATTCCCAAAAGAGTTAGGCAGAGGTTCACCTTAAGTATACACACATTTAGCTCTTTATGTTAAAGTCCCATGTTTGTACTAGAAGGCGAGCCTTCATCATCATCATCATCAGGCTATACTAGTACATTGCTGGACATAGCCCTCTCCTAATGAGCGCCATAGCGCCCTGTCTTCAGCTTGCCGCATCCAGCATCTGCCTGCAGTCTTTCGCAGATCGTCATCCCACCTGGTCAGAGAGCGTCCTATACTACGTTTGCCGAGTTCCGGTCTCCACTCAAGAACACGTTTACCCTACGTTTACGTTTTTTAGGCGAGCCTTGAACCATACACAAATGCAGACTCCGAGCTGCTACCGAGAAATTCCAGATAGTAAAACCCAATAACACATTGACCAACCGGGGAATTGGACCCAGAACGTCATGCTCAGCAGATAAGTGTATAATAAACTGAATGACTAATGTAGAACACTCGGGAAGTGCGACGTATAAAGAAACACGGCACAAGCCGAGCGTGAACTTGACCGGGATTCCGTAGAAGTGTCAATGATGTTCAGAGAGAACGATCGTGAACTTGCTCTGAAGGGAAACGTGTTGCAGAATGTAACTGGTTGTAAGATAAAGGTACTGTGTTGCTAGTTTAACCTTATAGTTTACTGGTAATAATTTGCGAGGGTAATGAACGGTTGATACATTTATTTGGATAGTTATTTTTAAAATTTGGGACTTGAGAGAAAGATAGGCAGAATAAAAATCCTTACAAATAAAGCAAAAGCGCTAGGGTAGGCTGGAAATCGACGGTTTTTTTTTTAAAGTTTTTAGCTCGGTATTAAGTTGCATGGTAATCGTGGGTTTGATTCCCGCTCGGAACAACTATTTGTATGGCCCAAATGCACTTATTCCGGGTCTGGCTGTTTGTAAACGCACCCACCACGCAGGAGAAATTAAAAGTATGGGGAAAAGTTAAAAAAAAATGCTATAGTAACAAATATAAATTTCCTGAGTAATAATCATCAAAATCACCATTATAAATAACTCTTTAAATTAAAATTATGCTCAAATATCACGATTTCATGAACAATAATAATTTAATCGGGTAATTTGAACTTAAGAAATCATCATCATCCTCCTGCCCTTATCCCAATTTATTTGGGGTCGGCGCAGCATGTTTTCTTCTTCCATACATCTCTATTTGCCGTCATCTCATGGGTCACCTCTTTTCTTGCCATATCCTCTTTCACAAAATCCATCCATCTTTTCTTTGGTCTTCCTCTACTCATGTAACCCTGCACATTCATACTCAAAACTTTCCTCACAACATGGTCCTCATCCCTTCGCATCACATGCCCATACCATGACAACCGATTTCCACACAATTTCTCGGTCACAGGCGCCACTTTCAGACTTCCTCTTACATACTCATTTCTTATTCTATCCATTCGCGTAACACCACACATCCCCCTCAGCATTCTCATCTCAGCTGCATGTAACTGCCTTTCATTCATGCCTTTTGCGGCCCAAATTTCTGATCCATACAAGACAGCAGGTCTAACCATTGTTGAACTTAAGAAATATTAACGATATTATTTATTGGATTGTTTAGACTGACGTTTAAATTTTTAAGTTCTAAAACCATAAAAAAACACTTATTAAGTGCATCTACGAATATTTCGGTGTAAAAACAAAATTTAAATGCGAATTATCGACAAATTTACAAGTCTCTGTGGCGGTAAATGTAGTTCATGATTTTTTTTTGTAACATACGACATACAGAGCTGCAATTTAAAAAAAAACTTGAGAAAATTTCAAATTCACAGGCTGCTCTCGCCACCTTCTTAACAACAATATTTCTGTCAGTGTGATATTCCGTGAACAATAATCACAAGGTCTAATAGCAAGCAATAAATACTGTAACGTAGACGTAAGAATGAATCATAAATTAAAAGTTAGGTGTAAATTGGACTGGTTATTATATAAACAATTAACTGATTCTCTCATTGTTTTACTCATTAAGAATACCCAATATCAAATTGTAATACGATAAGTACTCGAGTTACCACGAGGTGTAAAGGTGGTAAACAAAGATATATCTCATAATAAATTAACTTTGGATACGATATATAGAGTTTGGATAAAACTGGTCTATGTAAATTTACAGTTACTGGGTTGTGGAGGTCGTTATGGAGACCAGATAGGCTCCATGTAAAATACTGGTACATCCTATAAGGCTACAGGCCGATCCCACCATAGTTGGGAAAAGGCTACATTAATTAATTTCACTATTATAAACCTACACTAAAACTAGAAATACATGGAAATTAGGAGTATTAACTTACGCTGAAAATAATTTATTTACAACTGATCCAATTCCGCCGTCAATAAGTAAATAATTATTAGTAAAACTGAATCACAAGAGAATGAACAATGACAATGTGTTTCTTTCATTTTAAATGTTTACTTTGAACAAACCATTAAAGATGGAAATAAAAATAGGATGTGGAATCGGAAGACGCTAATGAAAGCGCACTTAATTTTTTATTTCAACTGGTTTCCGAAAAACTCTTACTCGATAATTTTAAACAGTCTTTGCATTATAAGTGGCTCGTGGCTAACTATCAGCCACATGGGTTAAAATTCAAGGTTAATCAACGTTTGCCGAGGTCAGTCTGGAGATGGATACGTGCATCGGAAAACACGATAGGTCTTGACTGTCATTTTTATATCTTTGTAAATCGTTGCGGGTAGTCAGAAGGCGCAAGGTCAGATAGGCAGTCGCTCCATGTGAGGTACTGGTTTTTAGCTGCACCAGGTTAGACTGGTAGCCGACCCCAAAACAGTTGCGAAAATACGGACTGATGATGACTTTTTAACTAAGCCTGAAGATAATTATTATCTATGCCTCGTGCGGGAGAAGCGAAACTGTTATACGAAATTGTAGCTACATCCCTATCACCTTCAGTTACACAATAATGTATTAACATTAATAATTGCTTAGTAGATAATACGTTTAGGTTATGATGAGGCTGACATACCTTTGTAATGTTAAAGCCTCGAAATAAAAATAAATCAAATAAAACTAAAATTTCTTCACGTTGTGTTAAGAGCTAAATCTAACAATTTTCTGTTGATCACGGCATGATGATCGAAGTATTATCCACCATTCTAGTCCCACATAAATAACAAGTTTCCAGTTGTTATACTAACAGCTTCCCAACTGATATTACACAATATAAATCCCACTTTTCACATAAGCGGGAAAACATGTACCCGACTTTCCTGTGTCCAAGATTAGAGCGGCAAAATGACAAAACGATATTGGAATTCACAGTCCACCCACATCCACCTTGAGTTTTGCCTTTTCTACTAATATTATGAAGTGCTGATTAGAAGGCCCAGTGTTATGGGGAAAAGTAATATTTGGCACACAGAGACGTGTTTCCCGTGCCAAAAGATCCGGATTCACTCAGTCACGGACGATTTTTCTGTGCTATTGTTGTGTCGGATGCTTTAAAAGGAAATTATGTCTGTCTAGATTTCTTTTGTGTGTTTTCATGAGGATGCGATATGGATAGCAGATAAATACTGATAAGATCGATAAATCAAAATATTGATGTGTGATAAGATTATGTTTATGATCGGTTGTCGGCACTCGATATATATATCTACCTTAACCTACAATCGTTATACATTTAGATCCACATAGTATAATATGTTTTATTCAGGAAATCCAAATGCATTTTCTTTGTTTACATAACAACAACATGCAAAGAAGCCTTACTCTTGATCGCCTCTGAATGGAGTCTTCTCCGGGTATCGTGAGAAAGTTGCCGCTCATTTTCACAATATAATAGAACACAATTTATAAAAAAAAACACTCTTTGTTTTTGTAACTGTTTAAAAATAGCGCGGGATTTAAATTTCGAACGTGCGCACGCGACTGCGTTCTGTGTTCAAATGAAGTATCAAGAGTTTATGAATGGGTGACGTTTTAAATAGTTCCCCCCTCTTTCGAGAGTAGTGACGTCACGGTTTGTAGCCGGGCCGTGTAGGAGTGTCTGCGTTCCGATCGAATTGTTACCCAAATGGCCTGTATGATCAGTTGTGTGGGTACTGCATGGAAAGCTCTCGTCAGTGACGGCTCACGGCTTCTGACGTCATCAGACTGCATGTTATTGAGAAAATTCCACGGAATCCAGAGTGTTTTCTGATTTAGTTTTATTGGATTTCAAGTAAAATAAATACCAGTGTAATTGAAATGGTTCAAAGTCATAATGTCGAAAGTTTATTGGCGATCAAGAATGTTCAGATGGACGCATATAAATCTGGATAGAGGTTGATCACTATGCTGCGTTAGTGAGTTTTTGTTCAACTCGCTGTAATTTATATAATTGACGAAAATGAATAAATCTTCCGTTTTATTACACCAGTCTCCTAGTTTCGGCAATTCCAATTATAATGGTCAAGACAATCAGGATAAACCTTGCGTTTAAGTGTTTTACATTCTGTAAGATAGACATCACCATATACCTAGGTAATAAATGATAGGTATACTGAACGTTATAAATGTTTCAAGTGTACTTACAACCTAAAAAGATGTGGAAAACACAGAATTTTTTATAATATATGATATTTGTATGTGTAAATAGGTCTCTAGAAACACTTTTAAACGTCATCATTTTTTTTTAAACAGGATTGGTGTTTCCCTATCTGATATCCGATTCTGTACAAGAATAACACCAAAGAAATAACCTCTATATCTTTACTAATAAATAAAATTGAGGTGTTTATTTCTAATGTCTAAATAACAGATTTTTACTGAAAACATATGAAAATTCATAGCGCAGACTTCTTTTTTTTTTTGTCTGTCTGTTTGTTTGAGGTAATCTGGTGGTGGACTGATTTCGAAGGGTAACTGAGTTCAGAATGAATGTTATAAAGAGTAACTGAGGTATATTTGTTTTCGAAAAAAAAATAGGGTTCTGCTTTAAAATATTAAAATCCATGTTTTGTTAAAATCCGCGAGGACAAAGCCCCGGGCATATAATAAAAAAGTCGTTTTCAATATCGTCATTTACTGTGACAGACATCATTAGGACTAAAATGTCAGGTTCAAGAACAAAGGAAGAGAGAAGAGATAATGAAATATTGACCTATTTACCTCCTTCAGTGTTGTTTACCTCAATCGATCCATACATGAATCAGACCAGTTTTATAACCTTGTTATTTTTGCGGTCACGGACTGCAAATCAAAGCAAGCAAGTAAAGAGGGAACTGTTTTTTAGTATTATAATAATATCGGATTATTTTGAATTGTTTTGTTTGATGGATCACTGATTCAAAGAATCTTATCATTATTTATTTATTTGCATTATGATCAAAGTCAATTAGCCGTTAAAAGCCAAATAAGTTAAGTCATAATTTTGTCTTCCCACAGAATTGAAAACATTCTAACATTATCGTCTTCCATTCATCATCAAACGCTTCAACACAACTAGCAGTGACTGGTCTAAATTCAGCCATAGTGATCACTCTATCTTTTACTATGAGGGTGATTCCGAACGAAAGAAGGATTTTAATAACAGGCTGATTAATTAATGTGTAATTTCACTTTCTGTCACCATTTCGGTCAGTCTTTCTGGCTCCATGATTACTTGCCGTTTCAATGAGTGATCGACACGACTAATAGTGAATTTCACCAATGAAACAGAACACACACAATCAGCACATTTTTTTGCTAAATTCAAGAGCCAGAAATCCTTTATAATGATTATAATTTTTTTTTTTAAATCTTTCCCCTATTTAATCTATCTCCTGTATCGCATTCTCCTGTATCGTGGATGCGTTTACAAACATTCAAGTCATATACCCAAACAGCCAGACCCGGAACAACTATCTGTAGGCCATGCAAATATTTGTTACGTGCGGGAATCGAACCCACGACACCTGGTGCAGCAGCCAATCGCTCAGCCACTGCGCCAACCGTGCCCGTGTCAAATTGAATATTGACACTGATAGCACTTTGAAGCGGTTAACTGCGCTAATTAGTTTTAGTTCCTTTTGTCCCAAATAAATGTTTTATTTTTCTTTATTTTCTTTCTAATTGCATTCAGTTTTATTGGTGAAGTTCTCCTTAAAAGTACATTTGTAAACGAAAGATTACACAAACAACCGCTATTAACAAAAAACAGCATGAGGTCAGATCGCTTTCCGGGGCGGACAAAGTGTTACTGGGGTTTTAATCTGGAATTTCTAAGTAATAGCCCGGATTTTGGATTTGTTGTGGTTCATGGTAATTGGCTCACTCCCATAGGACATAGGACTTGAACATTACTGGCAAAATGTGGGTTTACAACCTTTATAATAAGTTTTATAATAAATAAATAATGCTGGACAATCCACACAGCATCATCTATCCCCAAACTAAGCAGAGCTTGTGTTATACATGGTATATGGTACTAGCTGGCTGATACACTTAATACAATACATTACATAGATAGATATTTTTTATTATACATAGCAAATACCCATATAGTAGACGCTATAAGGTATGTGTTCCAACGCTAGTAGAATAAACTGGACCACTGAAGATCATTTGCTTCGGAGAATACATGCGTGTCGTTATAAGGTATGTACCTATTCCAATGGTATCCAGATCTACAACAAGATTCCTAACCAAATTGAAGAACTTCCAATGGTTCGCTTCAAAAGGGCTTTACGTTGGTGGTTAATTGAGAATCCCTTCTATAATATAAACGAAGTATTTAAATTTAATTAATAATGTAATTGTAGCTAACTATAACAAAAATTTGCATGTCATTATGTTATGATTAAATATGCTAAGCTACTTATATTACCTACCAATTTAAGATCTTTTGTACCCATATTTTACTGCAAATAAATCTTTGACTTTGACTTTAACTTTGACTTTGAATGCTAGTAGTATGACCTTGGACCATTAAAAATCATTACGACACGTCTTTCTACTCTTTTCCATGATTCGATGAACTCTATGATGAATAAATGCTGTTGAAAATACAGCAACAGTTGACTCACAGTCATACACAAATAATTTACTTGGTCACGTGATCATTGTCTTCAATTGCCTGCCCCCTCACATCCTGTGACTGACGACGAGTTTGGCCAAGATACCAGGAGAGGAATGTATGAGCAATAGCATAAACAGTACTTAGAATATCTACTCTGTAAAATGAAAACACACCTGAGGTAGGTATGGTACTGTGTGATAAATTTATTCACTGATGTTGGGTTTGTTTCCCAGTCTGATGCAGCTGAACTCCAGTATTTTACATGGAGCGATTGCTTTTCTGATCTACACGACCCAGCTGTTGCTGTGTAACACGCAACTCTTTTATTTATTTTATTTATCCATTTATTTCAGGTATCAAGGCCCATATAAACATATACAATACTATATTAATAATATAAAGTTAAAAAAAAAATACTATAAATATATATTACATAATAACTAAAAACTAGTGCACACGAAGTGTCGGCGTCGTGTTTCGCTGACTAGTGTCATGTAGGTGGCCACGAAACCGGCGATACACAACACCTTTCGACCAGAACTCTTCCTTGAGGAACTTCTCCAGATGGTGTGTCGGAACTCGCACCACGAACGACTTCAAGTTCGTGTTATGACGCGGCTCCAATCTCTCGACCCTCAAAGTCCAGTTGGTCTTAACGCGCACGTACTCCACGATCTCCTCAACCTTCGTAGAGTGGTGCAATCTGGACACGTAGAGCAGCGTTGTCGGTACTGCTGGTTTTAGCAGCACGTTGGACAACAACTAGCAGCAACTCTTTTATAAGAGTGCTTATCAGACTTCAGGATTCTGACTTTTCGTAACTATCAAAAATCTACGAGTGACAGGCGGGATTAATGGCTTATCATAATTTCCGAGCACGGAGAGGCAACGGTATGTAATTGCTGCTCATCGATCCACGGTAAGTGTAGCTTAACTTTCGATCGACCTGTACACTGCTTTTATTTAGATATAAGCATTCTCTAGGCATATAATTACACCTTTTAATAACCTGTTACCTGAGGAAGACAAGCTTCCTGTATATAGTACACACCCCAGAACACCAATGCAAGAGTAGAAACATGCTTAACGAATCATCATCATCATCGTCTTGCCCTTATCCCAGTTTATTTAGGGTCGACTTTTTCTTCCATACATACAGGACTTGCAATGGTGTGGGAATAGTCTGATGGGCTTGTCCAATCCCTATATAATAGGTAAACGTCTTCGCAAACGTCTTCAGAGAATACTGGCTTGATCTCTATTTGCCGTCATCTCAAAAGTAACCTTCTTTCTTGCCATATCATCTTTCCCACATCCACCTTTTCTTTGGTCTCCATCCACTCTTGTAACCCTCCATATTCATACTTAAAACCTTCCTCACAATATTATGGTCCTCATTCCTTCGCATCATGTGCAAATTTCATTCCACACAACTTCTCGCAGGCGCCACTTTCAGACTTCCTCTGACATACTCATTTCTTATTCTATCCATACATCTTAATATATGTATATACATAGTAAAAGATAATTATACCTATAGAACATTTTCTTCAAATCCCTATACATGAATTAACAAATAAGGTTGACTTACTTAGTTGCGGGATGTTCTAAAGAGTTACCGTGACACCGGAACGTAAAGGGCAAGGACGGAAAACATTTGCGTTACTGCCTGAAACATATCCGGGTTTTAGGCAGTAAAAGTCTGACAAGCACTCCCGTTCCACCCAGAACGGGAGAAATCATTGGATGATTTCCAATCCTTAAAAAAAAAAGGTTTACAAACCTACGGTTTTCTCAGAATACAAACATTCGCCCACGATCTCTACTATATGGTGATTCTGCCTTCCTAAATTAAACCAAATATTTATAGGAGTTCTATTCTGGTTGCTTCTAATAAATATTAATTAATAACACCAAACTGAAGCCGGAGATACTAAGATAAACAAACTAATACCAATATCGAATATAGATCATACATCTTGATTTTATTGCCTTTTAGCCCAAAGTACTTTGCTTTAAAAGCAAATAGATCTATTTTGGAATTAAAAACAATGTTATTTCAAAGATATAAAAGTTTATGACGTGGGAGGTTTGTTTGTCATGGAAAAACCCAGCATATCAAGGAAGTTGACTTGGTTAGTTTTGGCTCCTGTATACATATAAATAAAAATCGCATTGATTTCAATAGGATTTTGTTCCCTCCTGTTTTTGTAATATAGACTTCAAATAGTGATGAATAATACCTACTAGCTTATTTTTGTCCCACTGCAGGGCAAAGATCTCGACTCATACAGAGATGGCATCGATCACCTCACTTGCTCAAGGCGACTCAATTGGCGACTTAGACTCAAATTAATTATAAGTCCAGATTTCCTCACGACATTTCTCTTCACCGATGTCAGTGATGTACAGAGGTCAGCACATCAAGCTCCCCAATGTGTCAAATTTCTTTGATAGGTTTTCAACTTTATAACAAAAGAATAAGGATCATGTTCAGTTGAGAAAATCTGACAGTTTGGGGTAGCTTGATGTGCTGGCTTGCTGTGTCTGTACAAGATAAACTTAGAAAGTACAATGAATAAAAACTGAGTTCTTAACATGGACACACAAACACAGGTTGGCCGAATCAGGAAACACTTGCTCATGTGGAAGGCTCAAATAATGCTGGACAAGCCACACAACATCATCTAGCCCCAAGCTAAGCAGAGCTTGTGTTATGGGTACTAGATCACTGATATACTTAATACAATACATTACATAGATAGATATTTTTATTATACATAGGAAATACCCAGAACACCCGGAACAAATAGACGGGACACGGATGGGTTTCAGTCAGTTAAAGTCTGACACGAGCTTATGTTATGGGTACTAGATGACTGATATACTTAATACAATACATTACATAGATATATATTTTTTATTATACATAGCAAATACCCTAAACACCCGGAACAAACCTTTGTAGATCGTACAAACATTTGTCCCAAGGCGGGAATCGAACCCGCAACCTCTTGCGTCGCAGACGGACCTTCGCCTGCCGCGCCACATCGGTCGTCAATATATGCCGCTGGTCTAGTGTGCAAGTGAAGTGCTGCTCCACAAAGGATGGGACACTTGGTAACATGTACTGCGTTCCCTGAGACCTGCACGCTGCAGGATTCGATGGACGCTACCGATGGTGCCAAGCTCATGGCTGGTTTTTGGGACGACTCTGTATTATATTGCCATTGACATGCTAGGAATAAGAATACTGGACAATTCAAAAAACGTCATGTATTAGATGACTGATATTTTTAATACAATACATAGATACATGTTTTTTATTACACATACATAGCACATACAATACCCAGAACATCCGGTACAAATCTTTGTAGATCGTACAAACATTTGTCCCAAGGCGGGAATCGAACCCGCAACCTCGCTGCGCCACTTAGGTCGTCAAAAAGATTCTAAAACTTTAAATACAGTTAATTAAACTGATACAGATAACATTTCTCTGAAATACAGTGGTGTCGACTATTTGTGGGAATAATGAAACGAAACGAAATATATTTGAAATACGGATATTTATTTATTTTTTCATAAAAATTCTAAATTCAATAATGTGTTTAAACATGTAACATTTACATATATGCATTTATACAAAGATGTATGCAATGTTAGTGATATTTTAATACTAAAATACGGAGCGTAACAGACTTACAATGATGCTGATGCATGTGACGATCACATTTTACGATTACAAAATAATATTTACCAAGTATTGTCAAATGGTAAAGGTTTATGTGTCAATACAATTTGTTAGTTAATATATATTTTGATGAGATTATAATGAAAACTGTGCGCTTGACTTTTATACTAGCACGAATCGCAATATCTTCATAAACAGTGTTTTACTGGTCACAGAAATTCTCATACACAATATATTTTAAATTAAATACACGGAAAGTAATACTGATTTATTTCGGTTTATGTAGATATCACACGATCCCATCAATATAATGGCTTCCCTTTACATATGGTGGAAGTAAGATTTGCAACTATATACAAATGTATGATCCAATAATGATTTTGTTTTAATGAAATGTTTACTTTTAAATAATACAATCAAAATATTCTATTTGATGGGCGTCATTATATTTTTCCAAAATGTATTTCTTTTATTTGAAAAGATCTATTCAACGCAGTAATGCACATACAACTGTTTATTGTTGATTACTTTATCGTGGACAAAGAATGCATTATATCTAATTCAACAAATTATTTCAATGGTATATTTATTGCGCACATTAGTACATTGAATAGAATTTGTGTTATATTAATTTGAGATAATAAATAACAAAATAACAATTTTCACTAATTATTGTTGCAATTTTCTATTACGCTATAGTTTAATAGATTCAGTCAACTCGGAAATGTAAATTAGAAATAATAAAAGTATTTTCTATATATTATAATAAGACGAGTAAATATATAATTAATTAATATATATTATTGAGATTTGGACTAGACAAATCACATTCTCTATCTACAGATATGTAATCCATGATAAATGTTAATATTTAGAAAATCTATGTCCCGTGTCGGTTAGTGATGTGCCTATCTACACATCGTGTGCATTTTCAACGTCATCAAAGATTTATTACGGGTATACTTCTTAGAGGACCTTAAAATGTTTAGAAAATCTTTTTAAAAAACGATACAGCTGTCAAAAATACTGATTACAAAGGAGAATTTCATTCTATTATAAAAAATGTTATAAGTTGTATTAAGAAAATAAAAAAGTCATCTTGGGTGCACTTAAAAGAATTAATATTATTTAATTAATGTTATTGAAAATGTACACACATTAAAAATGTATTTATGTGACGACATTCAAACGTGTTTGAGTTTTGGACTGTGATATTTTTTTAAGTAACATTTTAATTATTATGTTAATAAATCAACGATTCGTTATTGTAATTCGCCATAATATTATAGCCTTAACAAATTATTTTTGAGCACTGGGGCCTTAACTTGGAAGGTATTTTTTCATTATTAATAACAAAACGTTCAGTAAAATACCTAAATGATTAACGTAACAAGATTTATATTTATAAACAGTCTCAAAATTAACCAAATGGAATGAAATGTTATAAATGGAATGTTTCAATAAGTAACAAAAAATATTTTACTATCAATAACAATTAACATCGGATTTATTAAACAGATAAACACGACAGATACGATGTTACGTCATTTTTATAACAATATCACAATTTTCAATAATATACAAAAAGATTATGGAGATTTTAGATTACACTTCAAACAGGCCAAGCTTATTAAAGTAATAGCAAATATTGTGATTTACACATATATTAACATATACTTATTGTTATGTACATGTCTGTAATAAATATTTAATATAATATATAGGTCACTCAAAACGGGACACATAAAATAATTATTTATTTTATTATTTTATAAAAGATGACAATACCGCACATTTTATATCCATTTTGTTACGCGATACTTTTTGAAGTAACATTATTATTTTTTTATGGACATTTTTCTTTGTGATATTAATATAGATTTCCAGGCGGTATTTTCGTCGAAATCGCATGACGTACAGAGAGTAAAGAAATAAATAATAACATAATCATTTCCTCTGTTGATCCAGTATATTTATCGCGGAAGCCATTAGTTATTATACGTTGCGTTTGAATAAAGATATATGGTTCAAGATAATTTGTTTCTAATTCTATATTTACGTACAGACGTCAAAAAGCACCGCGTAAAGGATCTCGAGAACAAACGACGGTTATGACTATATTAATTCCATTTTACATAACACTCATCACCTAAACAAACATGCTTTTATGTACTTTGCATAATTCTATACACCACGCATTTACCAAAAGTAATACAATGTGTTCCTTTTGATATTCCATAGCTCTGGGGCATTACTGAGACCATCTCTAAGCCAATCAACTGGCATAGGATTTATTTTCCTACTCTTTTTTATAGTTTCACAATCACAATATGTAATCTAAAAAAAAACATTGAGATTTAAATAAATCATTTATATTTATCGCTTGGAAAATAAAATTCATATTTATTTAAAGCAAAGAAAATGTGGCGCCATCATATTTCACATAAATAATCGTGACGTTGTCGAATTATTTCGTATGAAAAGTGGAATCGAAAAAAGTGGATTTGAAAAATAATTCAAATGCCAGTTGACTCTTTGACAGCTGTCATATTTCACGTAAGGGTGTTTTACATAAATAATCGTGAATTTGTCGATGAAAAAAGAAAAATAATTCATATGCTAGTTGATTCTTTGCCATGCTCGTTAAAACCCTAAATTTATGGCATATCAAAAGGAACACGTTGTATAGAAACGCATACCTCTTAGCACTCGGGAAACATCCTTACACACGTAACCAACTTTGACAGAAGCAATGAACCAACAAACAAAGGAAATAATTTACATAAGGCCATATATTTTACTGTACACGTATAACGAGTAGATGATTAATTAGATAAATAATTATGTTGCATTTTAATATTAATGTTTAAGGATTAATTCATCCGTATTTACGAAAGTTTGGTCCATATAAATATTATTACATAAATCGTGGGTCAACGATGCGTTCGCGAATTTAGGTACCCAGCAGAAGTGGTTGGGCAGTATGAATTGGTAGGAAATAACTTTGCTACGGAACGATAAAGAATGAAAAGAGAGCAAAGTCAACAAACATGGTTAGAGGCAAATTTAATTATTGCCAAACACGAAAGAGGTCAAGGTGTCTCTTGAGATGAGAATGCAGAAGGAGCTGGATCCCTAAGTCGCGTCCGCCGCGGCGCCCGGCCGCCTACGGTCAGTCTTTTCTGCTAATGTTTACGAATTTGTGCAAAATATTCTACCATCCGCGTAACTTAACAAAGATAAATTTTATTTACAAAACGCATCTCCGTCGAGAATGTACGAAACAAAACGAACGAGCACTGACCGGGAGCCGCCGGAGCGCCGAATGTCACTTTCTTACTCCGTTGCAGTGGCTTCGTCTCTTTCGCACGCATCGTGCAGAACATGGTTCTCGCTTACGCACTTAAAACTGTTTTGAAATACTAAGGGACATCACAACCGGATCTGTCAGTCCAGTCGCAGTCTTGGAGTTGGTAGGTTGTGTAGAATGTTGTGGCACGTGGGGTTTGTTTAAATGTTTCACGCTGGACCCTGCGCCCCGGCGGGCGTCTCGGTCCTCATCTCTGATTTGAGCTTGACGAACTCCCGGGCCACTTCATCGTTGTGCCTCTGGGACAGTATTCTCAGTATCGTCCAGCCAGTCTCGTCCATTTTGATTCGGGTGCCTAAAGGCAACCAGCACGCGATGGCACCCTGGAAATTTTAAACAATTTGTGAATGATTGGTTCTCAACATCTTTGGCGTTCATTAGACGGTTGGCGCAGTGGCTGAGCAATCGACGAATCGTGGGTTCGATTCCCGCACGGAACAAATACTTGTAAGGCCTGCAGGTAGTTGTTTAGGGTCTGGCTATTTGTTTATGTGAGTTTGAATGTTTGTAAGCGCACGATACAAGAGATCTTCCTGGTGTGGGTCAACGTTTTTTTAAAAAAAACAAAAAATATGTAATGAACTTAAAAATAATCTAAATTCAATTATATTTAAGTTTCTACTTTCCTTTCAGAACTAAATAATAAATAATAATAAAGATTGCTGGACAATCCACACAGAATCATCTAGCCCAAAGCTAAGCAGAGCTTGTGTTATGGGTACTAGATGACTGATATACTTAATACAATACATTACATAGATAGATATATTTTATTATACATAGCAAATACCCAGAACACCCGGAACAAATCTTTTTAGATCGTACAAACATTTGTCCCAAGGCGGGAATAGAACCCGCAACCTCCTGCGTCGCAGGCGGACCTTCGCCCAAAGAACTAAGTGTATACTGATTAAGAAAATAATAATAATTTTGGTTCACCTGTTCAACAATTTCGGTCATGCGCATGATAGCTACGCCGACGAGTCTATCCTCCCGCGCGAAGCAGTAATCGCGCACGCACACGTGCAGCTCGAACAGATCCAGCTGCTCCGAGTTGCTTACCATGCTGAAAACAATCAGATACAAATTGAAAAAGACTAGAATATTCCAATGCTGCCTGTGTATAAAGATAGAGATATATATATCCTTTACATGTTTAGACGAACAGTAACTGCAGGCTCAAAATTTTAAAAATTCCGATGGTCTGTTGAGGTGATGTTTGCAGTTTAATGTACAGAGATATCTTCCTTGCTAGTTCTAAAAATGTCATGATTTAGAATTGGACTCAGCAGATTCCAGTTGATACAACACCAATACAATCCGCAAAATCTTTAGAGTTTGGTAGTACAGCAGACAGGGCTTAATTGAAAGTAAGGGCAGCTTAAAACATGATGATACTTTGCATCTTCTCATCCATGAGGCAACATGGCCTTCCAAGAAGGCATCCCATGAAAGTTGGCAGTCAGGTAAGATAGTTATAAAACTGATGTTAGTAACGTTGAGAAGTAAATGTGTTTGTGTAGCGTAGAATCCAAAATTATTGTGTAGAATATTACCTTCTTCCTATAAGAATGAATAAACTGCATCATACAATAATTCATAAATTATCAGGCAGATGCTGGATGCGGCAAGCTGAAGACAGGGCGCTATGGCGCTCATTAGGAGAGGGCTATGTCCAGCAGTGGACTAATATAGCCTAATGATGTGTATATGTGTGATACAATAATTCAGACATACAATATACCAAAAGTTTACTCACAAGTGGAAGGTCTCATTGAACTTGGGACTCCAGTTGTTGCTCTTGGACTTGGTGGCGAACTTCCTCTTCTTCTCCGCAAGATGCGGACCGATGAGGTTGACCTCGATGAACGGACGGAACATGCCGCTTGCTATCACCCACTTCAGGTCATTGGCTGCTACCACTGTAAGATTTATTAAGAGGCGTTGGTCAAGAAAGATGGGCGTTAGTAAATATGTCGTAATTCTGCAAACGCGAAGCGGCTGACTTCTTTTACTTTCGCTTCATTGTCGGTTTAGACTATATTAGTCTTTTGCTAGACAACGATCAAACTCGTGAAAAAAGACAGAATTAAATTCTGGGAAGACAGACTTGAATAACATAATTATGCATATAACAACCACACACAAACCTCATGTTGACCTCTTTAACGTCAACTTTTGGACCGTTTAGAAGCGAATTTAGACTATACTATTGTAACAAAAGAGTTTGCAACAACATGTTCAGGGTGGCGCCAACAGGTGCCAGCTTGATTTGTAGTTTAGTGTAAAGTTGTAGGTTCTTACCTTTCACCGTAATCTTGTGTTCGCCAGTATTGGGATGCGTGAAAAGATCTACCTGCAATGACACCTCACCCACGCTGCCCTCTTCCACGACTGCCTCTGAGTTACCTAATAAATAATGTTGAAATTGTACTATACATATAAATTTTGGAATTAGACAGGGCTCAGAGGGGATGTTGATGCTGGTGTCCTCAATGGCATTAGACTTACGCATCTAATACACCACGTGGTACCACGCTTATGAAAGGTATGGGTTACGTGTTAGATTTTTAGCATTCTGTCATAAAGTGGGGACAAAGTACAAAAAGTTAACAGTAGTTCACAGAAAGTTCAAATGTCAAGCTTTGTATAAAACCTTCTTTCATAAAATCTGTTATTGTGATTGTTAATGTTTTAATTTTCCCACAAACGGATGATCTGGTTCAAGCATTAAAATTTTATTCAACTTTGGCAACGCTCATAAAGACGGTAATGTTTTTAGTTAACTACGTAATATGTGTAGCTTGGACACCCCGGCCACTTTGAAATTAAATTAATATGATTTTAACAATTATTTTGGATGTTAAACTCAATTACCGTGGTTCTGTTGACAGGCTACAAATGTCCTGATTAGCGTGTCAGTAGTCTGCGTGTACAGACTGAGAGCGTATCTTAAGGACTGCAGTTCGGGACTCTTTTCCAGGAATGCCTTCTTGAGTCCGTTACCTCCTGCGTGGAAGTATAGTTTGATGGTGTCCAAAGCCGCGTCTAGGACTCCACACTGCTTGGGCGTTAGACTTTTTTCGGCTGACAGATGCTGTGAATTAAATTCGGAGTTTTAGGATTCTTAGAACAAATATATTTCTGTTAAGTAGATAGGTTTAAGATACCCCATGTTAAATATACAAAGTATTAGGTTTGATATTGTATTTTAATCATGGGGATTGTGAAGGAGTGCCTTGAAAAGAAGGCCATAGTTGGCAATCCGAAGAAAAGGCAGCAAGAGGCCTGTCACCAACACAATAGTCTGACCAAATAAAAGAAGCTCAAGTACGTCGCTCGTCCTCAAGCAAGCTTGATGTCATCTTTGGACAGGAGTCAATGAAGCCAAACGGTCCAGTGATCACAATCCTCAGTAATGAGGGACCAATTGAAGATGAAGAGAAGAAAGTGTGGCTTTTTGCGAGGTGAGCCATAATTTATTGGAGCGATGATGGCACTGGGGTATGGTGGTGGTGTGGTGGTATGGTGTGGGGGCAGGACTGTAGACAGGAGGATGTCCTTCATGCAATAAGCGCAGTAATGGCAGTAACGTTAACATTATAACGGTAATTTGTCAGTTAACATTCTAGTTCTTGATTTAATCAAGATGAAGTCAAAATCATCTTAAAACTGACCTCTTTCGATATATCCATGACGCCGGAGAGTGCATGCTTGACGTCCTGCTTGCCCACCGTGCTCTTGAACAGCTGCGTCATGTCTTCGATCTTCGCATTCGCTGCCAAGTTCTTGGCGTTGTTAGTCAAGTTCTTCAGCATCATCTGAATGAAGAAACAAACAATCCACTCATCATGAATGTGTCTAAAATTAAATCTTAAGTTTAGTAAAATTAGGTCTGCTCAGATAATATGAAGCATCTTTTATTTATAATGAGTGTGGCTGGTTCATCTGCTAGTATCAATATTGAAGTCAATCAATATTGTGAGCATCTCAATCATAAATTACAGTCCTATATAAATACCTATAACCAAGATTTACCTTTCTTGAGTATGCTCTTTCCTGCCATAACCGGGATAGTAACATAAAATAACACCAGGCGTGTATTCTCCATAGAGTTAGTTATAGGTGTTCCTGAAGTGCACCTACATTTGACAGATGTGTCTCAGTCCCATATAATAAGAGTTGAGGTCTCTATTGCCATCAACCACACATAAATCCAGAATCCGTGCACTTACACACGTTACGTTACATTACTCGACACGGGAGTCGAATCCTAGACCTCAACAGTAGTGCTTGTGATCATTAGATCAACAAGCCAGTCCTAATAAAAATATAATTCTTACCGTTTTATCAGTCATAGGCGGAAGCACAACAGTCTTTTCTAATATCTTCATCACAATCTTCCACAATTCCTTTAGTAGTCGTTTAAGTACAGTCTTTTCACAGGATTCCGCGTACATTGTGAGAGAACCATCCTGCACAGCAATCAAAATAATTTAAAACAAGTCTCTTGAGAACTAATTAAAAATTCATGTCACACTATGAACTTTTATTACTAATCATCATCTGCCTAGCGTAACTGGATGTAGCTGAATACCTACTTGTATTTTACATGGAGCGACTGACCCCCACCACCCATTTACTGGGCAATACGATACCTTTCGGTCAGCAAGCCTTTCGAGCTTCTGACTATCCGTAACGACTATTAAAGATCTACAAATGACAGTCAAGAACAACGGTTAAACGTACTTTCCTTGGCATTACAGTATTGGAAGATCACCCATCCATGGACCAAGCTCAAGTGTAGCTTAACCTTCGTTTGACCCATGCGGCTGTTACTACTTAGCAACGAGCGCCTGTATTATAATATTTGGTTTTGGCAAATAATCACCCTGGAGCCTGGAGCCCATGTTAAAAAGATTTGCAAAAATATTAAAAACCAATCCAGTTATGGTCAAAAATCTCACTAGAGATCCATAGGGATTTATTTTGGCCTCAAATAGTGTGCTATAATTCTACTTTTGTTTGTGTTTTCTTTACCAGTATATCCATGAGCGGTCGGAGCACTTCATCTGCTTCGTGATGTACGGGCGGTTGCTGCTGCCCTGGTGCTCCACCACCGCCTACCTTCTGCAGTAACTCTCCCAACTCTTTCACACTCGCTGTGATACGTGTCTCCAAACTGATAAGAGAAAGATGATGGTCATTCATTTGAAGAATAGTTTTGTTACCTATCCCTTATTCTATTTTTTATTATTACAGTGTGATATTGCATGTGATACTGTCCTTATTACTTCCATCGTATATTTCTGTATACGATTTGCCGCATGTCAGAAGATAAATGGGCCAAATTCTCAACTCAATGGATCCTTTTGTGACAAGTGATATTAAGTCAATCCTTATAATCTTAAACTTCTTCGATAATTATTTGTACTGATTTATACTGATTTTATTACTGATGTGAAAGTTGACATAATTTCACCAATTTGTTATTTAAAAACTTAAACAACTATGTATATTTGTACGCCTCCGGGCAAAAGATTGAGGAGCTACCTATTTATAACACTTCACACTATGTGTAACTTGACCTATGTTCAATAAAGCTTTTTGATTTCTGATTTCTGAACCCTGGACAGAAACAAGTGAAGACAGAGAAGAAGTAGAAAGATGGTAGAGAAACTTCTGCCCTGCAATAGGAAAACCCAGGGTAGAAACATGACTGCATGTCGTTCAATCTTGTTTTAGATAAGACTGGACCATCTCATACCAAGTGTCAGTGTGTGACGTGAGCGTTAAAAAAAAACTTTCATGTAGTTTTAGTTAGTAGTAGGTAAAAAAAGTACCAGCCTATTACTGTCCCACTGCAAGGCAAAGGCCTCTTCTCATACAGAGAAGGCATGCTCATTAATCACCACGCTTGCTCAAGACGGGTTGGTGATTTCAGACTTATATTAATTATATAAGTCCAGGTTTCCTCACGATGTTTGTGTGTCCAAGATCAACATAGAAAGTACATACATATGAATTGAAAAACTCACATTGGTACTTGCCCAGGTTTGAACCCACAACCAGGCGAGGCCTAAACCACTGGGCCATCATGACATTCAGTAGTAGGTGTGTGTCCCTTAAAGTGTCGCACTCTTACCTGATGGCAAACATGGATGCAAGATCATCTAACGTCGCATTTAGCCTATTCTGTAGATCTTTGAGAATATCAGCGGCATCACGCTCCAGCTTAGTGCCTCCCATAGACTCGAACATCTTCTCCAACTGTACGCGCAGTTGTTGAATGTTGTTCATCAAAATACATGCCTGAAACAAAATATTTGTTATTATTATATTTTAAACATTTTACATTTGTTTTTACATTCTAAGCATAATCTTAACAAATAAAAAAAACACATGTCAAATACAATGTGCCTCATTATGTTGTTTTAATTTTCTGTGGAATGGTTAGTTGTTAACAGATCTTCTTCAAAAAACTACAATTGAAATTCTTTGAAAAAATCTAATTTAACGGTATCCTATAAGGATACCGTTAAATTACCGCTAACGAAAATTGCGTATTCATGGCCATTTTAATACAATCTAGGCGTTATTTACTCTGTGTCTGAAAAGTTTTAGTTGAGTGCAATTATCAAGAATTGGTCATCTACCTTTTCCCAACTTTGTTGGGGTCAGTTTCCAGTCTAACCGGATGTAGCTGTGCATCCGATATAACAGTATTTTACATAGAGCGACTGATTATCTGACCTCCACAGGCCTGTTATTGGGTAACACGATTCCTTGGTAAGACTGGTTGTCAAACTTTCGAACTTCTGACTACCCGTAACGACTGCCAAAGATCTACATATGACAGCCGGGAACAACGGCTTTCCGAACAACGGAAGAGTCGCAATATGGTTAAACGTTTGCCTATCCACAGACTGACTTCGGGAAGCGCAGACTTATCTTTGATCACCACGTGCGGCTATTTTTTTTTAGCCACGAGTTCCACCAATTTATTGGCCCATGTATTACATCAAAATACAGACACAAAATATGAATTAAAAAACAACGTACCACCCGTTCCTCCTTCAAATGTTCAGGGAACTCTTTTTTCACGATGTCAGCATAAGCTATAAGGACCTTGACGATGGTCTTCGCGAACCGTTTCATGTACCGCTTCCAGATCTCAGGGTCGGGACACTCCAGTTTGGAGACCACGTCGAAGCATTGGGTCAGTTGGGTGAACACGTCCACCACTGAGTTACTGAAGAGGGCATGTTCGCTAGATTTTTGGAACTGAAAAATAATGAAGTAATTGTAGAATGGGTAAAATTGTCACACCTTGTTTGTTGATTGTAAGAGTTCATAGAAATAAACAATACTATTGATTAGAGAAAATACACAACGTAAACTGTAACTGCCAATTTCAATAACATATCTTAATCCGCAATCTTAAGTTGCTGCTTCTGATTCGCCCTCTCTAAGTTACAAATTGCAATGCTAGCCAATGATTGGTTACATACAACGATCGATCCTTAGATTTGAATTGACATACATTATTGAAATTGGCCGTAATTTGGTAGCAGATTTGAAAGGGAATCTTATTCTTGCAATTGTTTCGTAAAATAAATAATAGGTCTTTACCTATGAAATTGCCGTTTTGTATGAAAAAATTTAAATGAATTTTTTTCATGTATTTTTTATTTGTATTAATCGAAGTAATCACCCATGCAATCAATGCATCTTTGCCAACGCAGTGGCAGTTTATTGATGCCCTTCTTAAAGAAATCAGCTGGACGGGAGGCAACAAATTCTTCAAAGGCATTTTGTACTGCCTCTCGGGTATTGAATTTTTTTCCCGCCAAGAAGTTATCCAAATTCTGGAAAAAGTAGTAGTCTGTAGGCGCAAGGTCTGGTGAGTAGGGCGGATGACGGAGAGCTTCCAACCCCAGTTCTTGCAACTTGGAGACCGTCTGCTGTGCAGTATGAGGTCGTGCGTTGTCGTGCAGGAGCAGCGGAGACGAGCGATTGACCAATGCTGGTTGGAGATGTGCCAGCTTCTCCATCATTGTGTTCAATTCTTCACAGTACACATCTGCAGTAATGCTCACCCCGTTTGGTAAGAAGCTGTGTTGAATCACACCGACGCTAGACCACCAAACAGTGACCATCACTTTTCTTGGGGTAAGTTTTCGTTTAGGGCATTGTTTAGGTGCTGAACCAGGATCCAACCAACTTGCTGAGCGCTTGCGGTTATCAAACAGAATCCATTTTTCATCGCAGGTAACAATGCGGTTCAAAATTCCTTCATTTGTGTGTCTGTTGAGCAGTGCAAGGCACGTCTCGACGCGTACTTCGCGCTGGCGATCATTGAGTTCGTGGGGCACCCATTTGTCAAGCTTTTTTACCTTGCCAATTTGACGCAAATGGACCAATATTGTTTTGACGCTAACGTCGAAAGCTGCTGCTAATTCAGCCGTAGATTGTGTATCATCAGCTTCCACAATCGCCTTTAATTCGTCATTGTCGACCAAAGTCTTCGGACGACCGCGAGGTTCATTTTTCAGGTCTAAATTTCCAGAACGGAAGCGAGCAAACCAATAACGGGTAGTGCGTTGGTTTGTAGTGTTAGCTCCGTAAACGTCGTTGATGTTGCGTGCCGCTTGTGCCGCGTTGCTGCCACGACGGTACTCATATTCCATAATTACTCGAATTTTTAACGTATCCATGATGACGAAAAAGATTTAAATGCGATGAAAATGTAACACTAATCAATAAACAAATGACTACTTTTGGAAAAAAAAAACCATGTTTTTAAAATAAAATTAATTTGAAATTAGAATTCTTAGCCAAACAAAAAATATTTTGATTTGAAATGGCCAGTACTGCAGAACGGCAATTTCATAGGTAAAGACCTAATATTTAAAATTATTAATCAACTTTAATTTTATTAAGTTTGCTGTTTATTTTATTATTGTTATAACCTATCAAACTTATATTTTATTCTTGATTATACTTCGATCATAATTACATAATTATAACTGTCCTACCAAATAAAACTAAACTCACCCCATCTTTCTTATCCCTGTTGAACGCTCCATTCAGATATTCTAGCGACACATCATCATTCTCATTGAGCCACTGCATCACGAAGGGTTCAAACCAGGCTGGGTACTCCGGAACAGCACCACAATATGGTGGCACGTCTTTTACGTAATTTGTGTGAAGCCATTTGACCTGTAAAATGATAATAGTATGAGGAATTGCTGCTTTAGGTACTTAGGATGAGAATTTTGAAAGAGAACAGTAACACATAATTCGTGATCTATACTAATAATATAATAGAAGTAAAGAATTTGTTTGTGTTTTGTTTGAACGCAATAACTTCTAGAACTACCAGTCAGATTAGAAAAAAAATAGTTTTACGAGCCATCCTCAACAATTGGACTATCAAATATAGCCCAATGGGGATGTTTCCTAGTTAAAAATATGTTAAGTCTATTTAGTCCGTCAGTAAAATTACCAAAAAATATTGGACACATATTTTTTGCTTACTCAAATCAATAAAAAGTGACAATGATATGCCACATCAAAGTTCAGAATAGGCTTGTGATGTCACTGTTAAAAGTTTAGCACGGCGTGACGTCACGCGCAATTTCAACGCACTATGTCGTCATCATTTTTGGTTTACGTGACAAAAGAAAAAATACGTGTCCAGTATTTTTGAGTAATCCAACTTTCAGACCAATCAGAATTTTTAAGGACACTACCCGATTGCTGTGGAAGGCTACCTACTATTTAACATCACACCTTGACCCTTAATAGTGTGTGTAATCACGGGGTATACCTAGCCGTGAATATTTAATGATAAGACTACCTAACAACAAAACAACTTTCTCATCTCCCTGAGGATTAGTATTTTACCTTGAAGTGCAGATTCATGTAGGCGGAGGACTTGCAGAGTCTATGCTGTTCGTGCTCCTCCAAGGCGTACTTCATGTCGACTGCGAACAGCGACCACATTGTTGCCGCGGATAACTGTGAATAACAAAGTATGATCATGAAATTTTGACCCGACCAAATTACCTCGATTGCATTGGGGCCAAACAGAAACAAGACCGTATAAATTCTGTTCCATTTTAATCATCTGATGAATTAAAATGGAACAGAATTTATACGAAATGATGATGTTATATTAACTTATAAATAAAGTGTGGGCTAGAGTATGTATTGGTACATAAAACGGTTTTATTAAATGGTTATTAAGGTAGATAAGCAGAAGCAGACACAAATAAACGTCGAATCCATACCTGTCCAATATTCAACTCCTGAGGAAATTGGTTGAGGACAGGTGCGTAGCTGTTCCTGTCCTCTTCTATCACAGATACGATGAGAGCGATCAGCTTATGCCAGAAGTCCACTGAATCCAACTGTGGTCCGTGGTCTGAAGGATCCCGTTTGGCTTCACTTGGATCCACCTGAAATACAGAACTTGATTTCGTAAAAGTCTCTTTAGAGATGATTGATTGGATATTCCATCCCTGTCAGTCGTCATCTCACTGTCCAACACTCTCTTCACAAATTTTATAATTACCTGGAATTCTCTGTTATACAGTTCGTAACAATTCTCGAATAGAAACTGATATGTTGATCTAAGGCATGCCTTCACACAGTCTTTGACCACAGTGCTGGCGCGGGGTGGACTGCTTAGCTCTTGGACCTGAAGAAACAAAACGTGTTAAAACTTTAATATAATATGTTTAGAAATCAGCGACCGCTTATTCATTCTTGTTAGGAATACTTTTTTTTTAAACACGGTCTAATTTAACTAAATACCAAAAGACCAATTCTCGTAACTATAAATGTTTTAAATCTACTCGCAATCTCATCAATCAACGTCAATCTTAATCAATAAATCTTATTTATAAAATTCTCGTGTCACGGTGTTTGTTATTAAACTCCTCCGAAACGGCTCGACCAATTTTCGTGAAATTTTGTGTGCATATCGGTTAGGTCTGCGAATCGTACAAAATCTATTTTTCATCTCCCTAAATTTTAAGGGTGGTAGACCCCAAACATTTTAAATGGCAAAACAACGTTTGCTGGGTCAGCTAGTAAATATATACGTTAGTGAATATGACGTACTTTTGACAGATTGAGACTGAGATTGGATTGAGAAAGCTCTTAAAAATACGGGAATTGCCCCTCTGATTTATTCAAAAAAGATTGACAAGCAAAAAGGACACGATGTTAATAAGAATCAAGAATATACCTTCATCCTAAAGAACGTGATGCTGGTAAGCAGATCGACAGTAGACTTGAGGTCCATGAGCTTCTCAGCGCTGGACGCGGGGAAGTTGTTCCGGTACATCGACAGATCGATCCGCAGCGAGTTGTGCAACTGATCCAGCAGCTTCACAAATTTTTCTTTCTGTGAACATTATTGTAAATTAATAAATAAATAAATAATGCTGGACAATCCACACAGCATCATCTAGCCCCAAGCTACGCAGAGCTTGTGTTATGGGTACTAGATGACTGATATACTTAATACTATACGATAGATATTTTTTATTATGCATAGCAAATACCCAGAACACCCGGAACAAATCTTTGTAGATCGTACAAAGATTTGTCCCAAGGCGGGAATCGAACTCGCAACCTCCTGCGTCGCAGGCGGACCTTCACCCACTGCGCCACATAGGTGGTCAAACAACGATTACACGATTATACGATTTTCATTATTCGTTCTTTTTCTGTTACCTAAAGATTCTGTTTCCCACCGACACGAAAAACTACCAACCCCGAATAGGCTCCCTTTAAATTATCAATTGGTTCATTTCAGTCTGGCTATTTGTGTATGTGAGTTTCAATGTTTATTAAGGATTATATAAATAATTAAGGATTATATAAATAATTACTAGTTGATTCAAAGAGAAATGTAAAACAACCCTCATTTTTACGATCATAAACCTAAAAGTAAGTTGGAACATCATAGAACTAAGCTCATTTGAAAACTAAGCACGAAAGTACTTTATTACCATTTTTTGTTTCTACTAAATTTTAGTATACTCACTCCAAAGTTAGAGGCGGCGAATCGATCAGATGCGGAGACTGCCGACGAGGCGGTGGTATGCGCGTAGTAAGCATTGATGTTGGCCAGCAATGTAGACATAACGGCTGGTACTCCAGCGCACAGGTACTTCGTTGATAGACAATGGAAGTGCCTGATGAGGAGAAGATTATATTTATCAATTTCTTATACAAAACTAGAATAACTAACAAGCGCACCCGACAGACGTTGTCCTGCTCGCAGCGCCACCTACCAGGTCCAATTGTGAATGTACACTAAACTATACAAGAAACCCACCCAAACACACCAAAAAAGTCATGAAAAACTGTCCCGCAGTTTAGGTGTAGTTCAGTGACATACCTACAAACGTACTGACGACACGTACACGATATTTACGACATTATTATGTTGGCATTAACCATCTTAAAGGGTGCAACAGGTGTTCTGTACATTTCCTTTTTCTGAGATCAATAAAATGTAGTGTGGAGTAGCTGTTTTTTTTTGCAATCTTGAAAAACACAGAACATTATTTATCATAATTTACTTTAATAACATTAGAATGGATGAGATCCTTACGTCATAGCCTGATAGATGGCTTCAATCCCGTATCTCATGGCGAATTCATCTACTATCTCTTCGGGAATGTCGTTGAAGTACACCTTCCAAGCATCATCGCCTCTCGCAACTGGTAACGTAACTGCTCCACTGTTCTCTTCACAAAGATAGTGGAACAAGTTTTCGTGAAGACAGGTGTACTGGGGAAAGAGAAATTAACAATTTATAAATGAAACCTGTTTTTAAAAGTGGTATAGTCTTAAATAATTGGTATGTATTGGAACTTTGATTATGTAAATTATTAACAGTATTAATTATGTTTAAGTTAAGTTTAAGTAAGGGTAAGTTTAATTAAGGTAATCCAATTTAAGGCACACTCATAATTTGTAGCATGTCAAAATTAATAGCAGCAATAAAGGCGTTTTTTATCATATATTTGAACTTTCGCTGAACGTTATGTTGAACTCCAAACACCAATTTACAAACTTTTGGTTCAGCACCATATTCATAAAGCTGCCTTTCCACCGGAGAGCATAGAAAAATGGACATCTATGATATCAACCAAGAGAATCGTACGATTTCCATAGCGTACCTTAACTTAGGTCTGGTGGTTCAACAAAGATCGAATTTTAACGTGCTAACTGCATTTTCATAGCACTTCTAAGCCGCTCCGCTATGCTACTTAGCTCTGGTGGAAATCGTTACTTAGTTTCATAGCTTAGCTCTACCGCTTAACAGTTTTAGTGCCCAGCACCCGGCCGAAAAAGAGTTTTTTCATGTCCCAGAACTCGCTTCCCGAGTCGTACATGTAAAATGCTATCAGATGAGATGTGACCATGCCCATCACCCCCTACCATGTACCTACGCATTATGTAATTTGTCAAATATTATGACATACAAGTTAAATCGTATTTTTGATCTGGGCAGCGAAAGGGTTAACTATCTCCTGAAGAAAGGCAGTTTAATATAAAGGAACAAAAACCAAATGTTCCAATCCCACTGTTCCATCAATTTAAGTAAAGTTATTGTTATGTTTTCTCAATAAAAATAAACGTCATTATAAGTTTCATTAATTAAAACATATATATTTTAAAATAAGTAAGTACATACATAGGTATAGTCAGCTTGCAGAGCGCAACGCTAAATTGCAATGTATAAAACGTTAGAGATTCAATAAAATTTCATACGTAAATTCTGATTCCCGGAAGAATTTTTAATATCCAGTGCTCTCTATCACATAAGAATGTTATATTGTCGATGTTAGTAAATCGAGCTCAAGGATTTTAAAAACCAGCTCTCGTTTCAATATTTACGATCCTAACGCTCCCGAAGCATTTCTATGGATGTAAGATTATCCAATATTTCAGATTCGTTTGTTACATCATAATTTTATTCTAACCACAAAGGGCAAAGGAAAGTTTCGAATAACAAAAAAACAAATAAAAATGATTAGAATATTACAGTTTTAGGCGTCATCTCTTGGCCGATAGCAGAACTAATGTATTTTTTCATGTTTTTTTTAAAGTATTCTTTTAAGAATCGTTTTATTTTTCCTGCAAAAGCGCTCTTTAATATGATACCCCACTTTTAATCCCTGTGGCAAAATCAAGTACACATATTTTTACTTACTTCTTATTTGATCTAGTTGGGCAAACAACATCTAAGCCTATTCCAAATTACGAGTTGATAACATTAGTAGTTCTTGAGACATCCAGCTGTGACAGATGAACATAAGTTCACCTGTCACATGAAAAGGATGAAAGACCACACCATAAGGCACCATAAGGCTTCCTTTTTACCATTTTTTATGGAACCCAAAAAAAACTTCTATGCACGAAAAAAAGTTCCCAAACGTGTTTATTTGCAATTCGATTTAGTGCTTCTAAAACAGAATCAAATCCGCATGGGAAATCGCGGTGCAAACCGAAAATAAATTGAATTTCCACTTCTGTCCGACCTCGACTGACAGTGAAAAATATATGAGTGAATATTGTGTTGAAGTGTATCTAATGTTTATTTCATCAGAATATACATAGTTCGAGCTTCGTTGGTCTAGTGTCTGTAAGTGCTACTGATATAAGCTTGAGGTTTTCGGTTCGATTTCCAGGTCAGGCAAGTGTTATTAAGTTAGCCATATGCTTTTCTTTAGTAACACAGTAACCCGATAAAAAACGACTAGGGTAGTCACGTTTTGTGCCCGGTTAGTAACAATAGACGCCCCCGCATTGCATGGGTCTCAATTCCATAATTGGCTAAATGTGGGTGTAGGTACCTTCTATAGGTACATCTCTGTCTAACCCTTCGCGGAATACAGGCATGATGTTGAGTATGAAGTTATACGAGTTGACATATTTTATCTATTTTCGTTCAAAGCCAGAGGACATATTTTCTAAGATCGTTTCCTGATCTACTTAAATATGTATTGAGGTTGTTAAATGGACAAATTTTGTACAGAATGAATAGCATTTGGGTTATACACCGTGAAACTGATACCCATTTACTATTACTTATGTATTGAAAGCTATTGAAAAAAGAACCCTTTCATTGACCGCCACAAACATGCCTAAACTTCATGGACAAATCGAAATGATATAATTACGTTTTTACTCAATGACGTGGCACTTACAGAAATCCTCAAACGTAATAAAAGATGACACCACTTTACGCCATCCCATTCCCACCTAGCAACTCTCTCATTGGTAACTTAAAATTGAAAAATATGAAACCGAAATTCTCTCTTACCCTCAATCCCAGAATCGTGGAGGGAAGCGATAGGTACAGTACGGATTCCATTACCGGGCGGATGTAGAATGTTTTGATGTTCAAAACTGGGAATATTGTGGGCGAATTTGCGACGATACGTTATCAGGCCGACATTTGGGACCGTTACCCTAATCGTGGAAAGGTTTCGGCTGTAGTGATGTAGTGTGTGTTTTTTATTTTTTATTTTGACTTGGTGTTTTTTTAGGAGACACAAATATACATATACATATGAAACACACGAAATCATAGATAAACCGAAGCCAAATAATCTTAAAGACATGTAACTTGTTTGGATACTGAAATTGTAAAGAAATATACCTAATCTATTGCAATATATAACGCAAGTTTTTGTAAAGTACGGCAATTCAAATGCGACAGATTCTGACTGTCAAATTGAAGATGGCAGGCCTGATAAAAACGATTCGCGAGCCGAAATACTACCGTTGACCCGGGAACCGAACTTTGCCTATCTCAAGCATATAGCTTCAAGGCATATGAATCATTTATTTCTTACGTAAGTAGATACTCGTATATAATGAAATCACAAATAAATCAATTGACTCAGTCTTAACCGTCTAAAGATATGTCAGACTGATATATCTTGACTGTCAGCACTAAGGCCAGTATCTCTAGTTACATTTGAAAAAAGCACTTGAACCCAGTTTACCAAGTATAATCTTCTTGTTAAATTGTATTCATGTGGCAGGGCGTGGCAAAAATACGGGAAACCATTTTGAATCTACCCAAGTGCCTTATAAGTCCTCAAAATTCACTCACCCTACAACATCATTCCATATAAATTGTCTTTAATATCAGTTACCGAGCCAGCGTCCAAGCAAGCTCGGAGCAGAAATTCCAAAAGTAATTTATTTTCACCGAAAAATATTTTAGTAGGAACACCATTTTTCCCGGATAAGTCACTATTATCGTTAGCTCCCGCTTTCCTAAACCATTTGAATATGTAAATGTTGGCATCTAATCCAATTTGTATATAGGTTGCTCTAAGATAATCAAAGTTTAGTAGCTGTGTTTACCGTGTATAATAAGTATGGGAGTTGGGAGTGTGTTATCATTTAGTAGTTGTTGCTTAGAGTGAATTATTGTTTGCTTTCATGGAGTCTGGAACACTGGGAGATAGATAAACACAATCTCATCTGGGTCTTGTGTTTATTTCTGTTTTGTTTTTGGATTTTTGTACTAATTTGGTTTAGTAGCCTTATAACAATATACTTTCTACGTTTATATATTGTGTACTTACACGTCTAGCTACGCTTGCCAAGGAATGTCCATGGATGAATGATGACCATTATAGATGTATCCAGAATTCAGAAAACACGTCTCGGCTGTAGTAAGACGATCTTCGACAGTCGTTTCAGGTGGTCAGAAGCCCCGAAAGTTTGACAATCAGTCTTATCAAAGAGTATCGTGTTACTCAGTAACTGGGTAGTAGATGTCAGATATGCAGACAGTCCATGTTAAATATTGGTATTCAGCTGCATCCAGCTGTACTGGAACCTGACCCCAACATAGTTGTGAGAAGGCTAGGCAGGTGGCTACGAGTTAAAAAGATTCGCATATTCAAACAAACAAACTCTTCAACTTGATTATATTAGTTAGTTGAAGTTATCTTCCACAGGTAACATATCTTGAATTCCTAATCAATCAGTTTACCTAACTTGAATTGAACAGAAGCACTATACAATGTATTACGTCATTCACTAAGTATGCATGTATCGAAGATCTATTGTCTTTGCATTACAGAAGGCAAACATGTATGTTATCCTGAGATACGATATGTGGAACCTTTGTCTAAGCTTGGTTAAGGAACACAATAAACACATACAAATATATGACGACGTCAGCGATGGCAGAGCGATGGGGTCGTTACCATCTTGGTTTGGTGGTAAAGGGTCCATTTCGTAGGGGCGTTGTATTTAAAACATAAAGTGCAAATATAACCACACTTTTATAAACAAAATGACAGCTAACAATATTGTTACTAGACAAACTGACAGTTTCGTTTTGGAAAAGTGACTTGGACCGCGTCTGGATGCGAAGTGTTCGTTCGAGAATCTCCATCTTGCAAAACGACTCTATCCACGTGCCGCCATTACAAAATAACGTCACAACGTTTGCCCCACTACTAGATTTATTACCGAGCAGCTTTAATTAATAATGATATCATTATCCACGATATATATATTTCTGTGGGTAAAGGAAGGAAGATATAAAAAGGACAGTTGATGAAACAAAAGATTAGGTTTTGTACTACACTTGACTAGAAATTCTTATGATCATCATCTACCTGGCCTTTTCCCAACTGTGTTGGGATTGCCTTCCAGTCTAACCAGATGCATGTGGATCAAGTATTTTCTATGGATAGATTGCCTATGAGATGGCTAAATCCCGTAATTAAAAACGTTTATCTCATCTCGTCGCACTCTTATCTCAGCAAAAATCAATCTCAAATATGTAGGTGAGTTGATCGTATTTTTTACAGATTGAGACTGAGATTAGAATGCGAACGTTCTTAAAAATACGGGAATTGCCCCTCTGATCTCCACAACTCAATTACTGAGGTATAAATTCACAGACTTTCAGTCTTCTGACTACGTACAGCGACTGTCAAAGATCAGGGGGTCGCAGCAGGGGTATCGGTATGCAACGAATGGTTATCCTACACGGACCGACCTAGGCAAGTGCGACTTAACCCTCGATCAAGTCGTCCGGCTATTATTGCTTATCAACGAGCCCCTTTGGTTAATATTAGCAATAATCAAAATGGGTTATTTTGGTAACGATATTTTTATAATACCAAAGTTTTAAGACTGTAGGTGGATTTTGTGATTGAGCGAAAAGCATCTTAATTAAATAACAAATAACAATTTTATCGACAGAATTATTAGCTTGTATTACTACTTCTAGAGTATTCTCGAAACAATTTTTTACATTAATTGAATGCCTCGTGGTTGTAAGCGCTACTGCTGAGCGCGAAGTCCCGGGTTCAATTCCCAGGTAGGACAAAGTGTCATTGGGTTTTTTTTATGAGAAATATCTTTGTAGCAACACGGAGTCCGAATTTGTGTGACATTAGGCTTGCTCCCTATTACGTTACGGAACTTTAAGAAAATACATAAATGCCGAAATGTGACTATATGTACCTCAGCTTAACCCTTCATAATGTTATGTTACAAAAATGACTGCGATTAAAACTTGACGTGAAAAGCGTTGACTCGTTGTTACTACGTCATACAAGAGTATGACGTAAGCCTTTGCTAGTATAAGAATACTAGCACTCATAAAATCTTATGAGACTCATAAACAGTATAAAAAAGGTTATCAAATTATACTTCGGTCGTTGACTTTGCGAACTTAGAATAAATACATCGAAACACTGTTACCGTTAAGGTACTAGGAAAATACAAAATACACTTTTAAAAACTTTTCTTTTATAAACATCTAATTTTATCGGAAAACTTGGTAACGTTAAAAAGTTTGCCCTTACAAATATTCTGATACCAATTTTCTTGAACAAATTTTTTTGCGAAAAAGAATAATGGTGAAGTTTTTATGTGTATTTTGTGGGCACAATGGGGGGGGGGGGGGGTAATTAATCATCGTCTGGTCTGTTTTTATTTATTAAATATAGATTCATTCATTCAAAATGACACAAAGAGAGATCACAAAACCTTAAGAGCGTGCTTACTCTTAAACTTAAATCCGATCGATCGACTCTTGTTCGACGCTAGCGTCAATTTCGGAATTGGGCTTTGCACGAGTTAGACGCTAGTTTTGAGCCAAATGATATTTATCATGTAACTGCAAAATTAACATTGTAATCGTGTCGGTTTTAGATTTGAATCAAAATTAGTTTGAAGATTCGGTAACGCGTGAGATTTTCGGGCGTCTGACTACCCGTAACGACTGACGGAGATCTAAAAATGAAAGCCGGGACCAACAGCTTTTTTTTCCGAGGCACGGATGAGTCTCGATACATGTGATGAGCCATCCATATCCTTCGATCAACCCGTGTGGCTACTTCTATTTAACCATGAGCGCCTCTGAAACTATCAGTCAGATTTGATAAATACTTCTTATATGTGATAGCCCAATTCTCAAAGAAGGTTAGAAGCTATTTAACATTACGACCCTTAGGAGCGGGTGAAACGGGGCGGTAAAGGTAGCGATTTAATATAATTATTTGTTTAGGAATAAGAAAACTTTTGGGTTAAGTCCACTGTTAAACATAGGTAGGAGGTACAGATTTTGATTTCCCTAGTTGTTTCATAATTAAGTCTTCATCAAGTTTCTCTACAAAGGAATATTAGCCTTATGATGTGTTACTTTAAAAGTAAATGAGTTTATATTCTCAAGAGGCTTGTAGTCTTGTACATACATTCGCAATTAAAACTTCAACAATGTTATTATTGGGAGTTTGTTATGAGTTGCTGTCATCATTAGGGTACATAATTTGTTTTGATACCTTCGGAGTAGAATATATTTATTGTTGAAACAAGGTTCGGCTTCGAGGCTAAAAAAAACGGCAAAGTGCGAGCTGGACGCGACCACCAAGGGTTTTTTACTAAACATATTTTTCCATTTCTAATTTTATTTTTGAGAGTGAAGCGTTTGTTAAGTGTATTTTTTCACTGATTACTAAATGATTGTAAATTACATAGTTTTGTATCTTCTGAAATATTTAAATCGCAATGAAAACTTCGGAGATAAGGGAGACAACGGTGTTTTTGTCGACATTTTACATCATAAGTGTAAGACTTAACAATTCACATAAATAGAATTAAAAAATATAAATAATGTGAAAATGAAATCTTTTATTACGATACGCCACTTGAAATAGTTATTCCTCTTTAAAATATCAAATTTGAAGTGAGATAGCTTGGTCCTTCCTAAATAGAACTTCGATTGCAATGGCAATTATTTATGACATTGTGTATTTAATTTAATTGTGTGTGTCATTGTGTATGTAATTTTAATGTATATTAGTTGTAATATTTTATTTTAATTTTGTGTAAGTACATAATATGGACATTGTCTGAATCAAATGAATAATAATAATAAAAATGGCCATAAGTACTTTTTTTTCCAACTATTTCGCTTGCTATGTAAGTATTGTATAAAACTATCCCTAATTTGAAGTCACTAGCTTAGTAATTCCACTTATGACCAACAAACATAATTATGCACAGGGAGGCAAAGTTGCATCCTGAGGGTATCGTGTTATCATTTTGGTAGGGAACCCTAAACACAATGTATTTGTATAGAAATAAAAGCTACCTTTTGAAATCAATGATAATGGCATATAACTCTCTCTTAATAGTCTTGGTTATCATATAAACCAATGGAGAGTTTAAGTAAAGATTTTTTCATACTTCATAAAAAAGAAGTATTTTTAATTTAATTGCTAGTATTTTAGTAAAATAAAGATAACCCTCTATCTCCTCGTTACTAAAGTAGACAACGCTAAATACAGTCACAGTGACGGCCATTTTTCTGAGGGCCATTTTGTTTTATAATTGTGTTTTTTGCGAAGCTTTTACGAGAGTTAAAGAGTATATAGGAGTGTATAGCATAATAAAAATACATTTTTGGAATAGCTCACAGTTTTTTCTCTACTTGTCCTGTTTGCGCATTTTCAGGATTATATTTTCAAGTGAATTTCTTATTAATTTATTATTATTTTAGTGTTTTTCTGTTCGTGGCTAAATAAAAACAGCCGCACGGGTTGATCGAAAAGTTAGGTTACGTTTGCCGGTGTCAGTCTATAGTAGGGTGACCGTTCATGGTAAGTTTAGAATTGACTATTTTTTGTCTTCTTTCAATGTCCCTTGAGGTCCCTTGTGGCTCATAAACATTTTTGAAGAAAATACTTCTTCAGCCACATTGAGCGATTTTTGGCATGGGTTCTCGTCACCGACATGCTAGTGTGACGTGTACCGCCAGACTGATAGTTTTCCGAAAGTTTTAACTTCTGTCAGGAGTCCCCATGACTTCATTATTTTTCCTTTTCTCTGATTAACTAAATGAAATAACCTTTAACTAAGTGAAACCGATAGTTTTAACTTGAAATGCTGGGATGCTGCTGGACAATCCACACAGCATCATCTAGCCCCAAGTTAAGCAGAGTTTGTGTTATGGGTACTAGATGACTGATATACTTAATACAACACATTACAGAGGCAGTTTTTTTTATTATACATAGCAAATACCCAGAACACTCGGAACAGATATTTGTAGATCGTACAAACATTTGTTCCAGGGCGGGAATTGAACCCGTAACCTCCCGCGTTCCAGGTGGAATTCGCCCGCTGCGCCACATCGGTCGTCAAATTTAAATAAACGACCCTTAATTTTCATAACATTATCCTTGCTAAGATTAAGATTCAAGCTTAAATATTAATATTAGCGCTGTAAGCAAAATCTTAACCGAAAACACTGTACTAAAAGTAATTAGAATGTACCCCGTAAACAACCCTTTTACTTATAAAATTAACACCCTGAGTAGATTCTAATTATCTTTGGACACCTTTAATATATTATTAACCTATTATTTCATTTGACTATTTTGTTGGTCTTGTGGTCGCTACGCATAAGGTCCTGGGTTCGTTTCCCAGTCAAAGTGTTTTGGAAATTTTGCATTACGATTTTTTTCAGTAGCAACCCAGGCTCACCCCCTATTACTTGGGACTTAAAAACATAACTGGTAAAATGTGGTTGTACTGTAGGTACACCACTGGACGACATGGTTGTCGCAGTAGTTAAGCGATTGGCTGTTGCGCTGCGTGTTGCGGGTTCGATCCCCGCACGGAACAAATATTTGTATGGCCTACAGATAGTTGTTACGGGTCTGGTTGTTTGTGTATGTAAGTTTAAATGTTTGTAAACGCACCCACGATACAGGAGAAATTCCTAGTGTGGGGCAACGTTTTTATCAAAAATATAAAAATATAAATATAAATACCTCTACCCAATCCTTCGGAGTATACAGGTAAGATGTTATGTGATACTTAAATAATGTTGAGCAAAAACTAAAATGGACCTGAAAATCCCACCTGTAAAAAGTTCTGAGAAAGCTAAGGAGATAGGGTAAGGAAAGATAAAATTGGTTCTTATTCGTACAAATTTGAAATAGAGATATCTATAAAGTGGAGCAGGTGGCATAGAGAGCTCGTTCTAGAGCAGTTACGATGAAAAATATAACGCCTTGCTGAATTCGCCCGCGTCTGAGAAACGACTATCCAAATCGATACTTTGTGCCAAAGTGGAAGTTGAAGACGCTTCTGGTGGAAATAGTAGGCTTGAAAACTTTGTGAAACTGTATATACGGAGATGGGTTTTTGGTTTACTGTTGTGTTGAGCCGTTTTATAACGTAAACGTAACGTAACGTTGTATAAAATGATTTTGTTAAAAAAAATCGAATTATATGTTTAGTGGTTGCAAGCGCTCATGCTTAACATAAGGTATTTGGTTTGATCCCTGGGCAGGGCAAAGTTATATCGTTTATTTTCTATCTGAAATTTCATTGTCGCAGCTCGGAGTTTGGATTTGCACATAATTGGTGGCAATAAATAATTATTTTATTTCGCCAGTTATGTTTAAGTCCCATTATATGTAAGGGCGGTCACCTCCCTATAACATGGCGAATTGGGGGTGTACATCTCTGCCTAAACCTTCAAGTATTACAGGCGTGAATTTATGTTTTGTTTCAAAATTATAAGTTAACTGAAATTTGTGTCTAATCATCAAAATCTAACTAACTCTTAAGCATACTTCTGTATTACATTAGAAATCATTTATATTTATTTTTGAAAAGAATCCATGGATCGTAAAACACCCCTGTTGACATACATTTAATGTAATTATCAACATATAATTTACACACAACATAATATCTCTCATTAGGTAATGAGAGATATTATGTTACCTGTGAGTAAATTATACGTGCCCAATATACATGTGGCAGGAACTGCTTCACGTTTTATTTAAATTAATTATGCAATAATAGCAACAGATTAAAATAAAAGTGGTTTCGTACCTCCAATTTATGTTTAATTATAATATAACAGGGAAAAATAATGGTTTCGGTTTCATAAATGGAAATGGGTGGTGCTATTGAATTGGTCAGATCGTATACCTTTAATTTAATGATAAGCGTAAATAAACTGGATGTATCATCTGCCTAGCCTTTCAAACTATGTTGAGGTCGGCTTCCAGTCTGACGTCAGAATCCAAGTATTATTATTTATTTAGGTTTGAACTTAATTCTCAAACAAAGAATCAAAAAAGTCACTTACTTGAGAACAATATTATCTTAGACTAAGTTAAATTCATCACTACACCAATAACAATTAATTATAATACCCACATCCATCCAATGCATTCAGTGTTGACGAAAGGTGCTATTTTCAATCAAATGTTGTGCTGAGTCTTAAATGAATATAAGTAAGGTAATTTGTTATAAAACTGTGCAAATTCATATGTTACATTTGTTTTGCCCAACTTGGTTCTTGTTACGGGTAAAAAAAAAAAAAACTTGATTCGAGTGTCAATCTGAGCTCCACAACCGTAGGACTCGTTGTCAGACTTTTACGTTACTGACTATATTTTTATTCATTTATTTAACTTTAATTTTAAAGTTTGATAAACAATTGAAGACACAGAACTACAAAGACTACCCGTAAAAACTGTTAAATATTTTCGTATTACAGCCTGGACCAATAAATTAAGGCCAGCGCCCACTGGCGTCACGGCACGTATAGGGATTTTTGTAATACAGATGATTTCGAATCTTGTGTGGCCATTTGTAGGCCTGTAACGAGCTTTCCGAGGCACGATATGTACCTTTTTTTTTAAATAAAACGTTGCCTCACACTTAGAATTTCTCCTGTATCGTGGGTGCTTTTCATACAAAAACAGCACAACCCGGAACAACTACCCAGGCCAGGTAGGCCAAATACATATTTGTTCCATGCGGGAATCGAACCCACGACACGCAGCGCAGCAGTGAATCGCTCAGCCACTGCGCCAACCGTGCCGTCTACTTAATCAGATGAGGTCCATCTGATTAAGCATACTGACTCTACAACTCCGCAAGGTGAAAATCAAAATTGCCAGTCTTAAACTCGAAAAAGACAAAACGAATCAATACTCTTTAAATGGTCTTAGTATTTATGTGCAATGCCTTTTCCTATCTATTATGCTAATGACTTATAGGATAACAATCGGATGATTAACTATGTAAACATGTATCTATAGTCGCAAGTTACGTGAACCACAAGTATATTTTTTATCTCAAAAGTTGGGTCGTACAAAGGTGCGGTGGGTTGAGAATTTATTAAGTTTTTAAATGTACTCTTAATGTTCAATTCTCGCCTACATTTGCCTCACTGGCGAATTTTGTGAGCAGTAATTTGTCGCACCTCGTTTATCTAACTCAAAAGCTTTCCCGTTAGGTATTTCAGGATTTGCTTCTTGGCAGCATTTTGTAAATTTACATAATTATTGTTGTCACGAAGGTGTTACCTATGTATACATAAGCAACCTCCTAAGCCCGCTTAATTAGTTCAAACACGTTGACCTACTTTTGCACCCAATTGTACATCCAAACATTTATTTTTAAAACCGTTATTTATCACGTACGTACTTCCTCATTAGCGTGGACTGCAAGCATAAGCATGCACGCGATTATAAATCTTATCAACATTAAAATATAGGGCCAAATGGCATAAATTTTACTCGTACAAAGTTCTGGTATAATTCGTTTAGGGAGGTCTCACCAATATTTTGGACTCCATTTAATTAGAGGGACCCTTAATAAATCAAGGAAAGATAAATTGGTTTAAATGGGTCCCTTCCACCTTCCTAGAGGTACTAGACTGGTGTTATTTATATGTATGAGAACCTGGCCTTACCGTATACCCAGGAGTCTCAACTTGTTTTCAATGCACATAATGGGAAATTAATTATAAAAGTTTAAGTATGTTTGGGTACGTACTGACAACAATTTAAAAATAAATATTAGCTCCGGCTATGGCAAGATTATGTTTTTTTTTAGATTACACCTCAAAATTGGTCCCATTTAAAAAATAGCACAATGCCACAGACTTCCGAAATTTAAGTTATTTTACACACTTTAGTATTTTAAGTCAATTAAATGTTTTAAAGGACAAAATTGCTTCTAGATTTTGTGGAAGAATATATTTTTAGTCGTGACTGAACATGGTACAGTCCCTTTTTATATACGACTTGCCAACAATCCGGCGTGCCCTAATTGGCGTTATGAGGATGAATTGTAGATTTAAAGTTTTACTTTATAATGAACGTTTTCGGTTATTGAAACGGGTTCATTGCGTTATTCCGGATAAAAGTATACTCAAAGACTTGGAACAGACATTAGGAATTGTATGAACGGTCAATTTGTTTAAGAGAAAGGGTTCAATTTATGCATCGTTAATTTAAGAGTCAGCATTAATTGGATTCAGTAGAAGTCGATGTAGCGATTATATTTATTGAAATGGTTTTACTATTTAGGTCAAAATATCTATTAGGTAAAGTACAAAGTTACCTAGTAGATGTTAATTGCAATATCTAAACTTATACTATAACGAAAGATTTGTTTGTAATGGATAAACTCAAAAATGACATAACCGATTTTAAAAATTATTTCACCTATAGTAAGCTATATTATCAGAGAGTAACATTAGCTATATTTTATTTTCAAAACTGAGTTTTAAAAAGAGGTTAAAGTTTGAAGGGAAAATTACGAAATCCGCGCGGACGTAGTAGCGGGCGAAGAGCTAATAAATAATAAAATCTCTATTAACCATACGTGTGTTTGCGTATTGAATTTTAAACCCTTAAAACGAAGTTTTTTTTTTAAATACTGATTTCCAGACCAGGGTTACCCATAGTTAGAAAATATTCACGACATAATTTATAAACACAGCCCTTAATGGCTGAAAGCACGTTTCATAAATTAATCAAGCAAGTCAAAGCAAGGGAAATAGTTACCTGGTTACTTACAAAATGCTACGGTGTGTACGATCGTTTGGTCTTTAATTAAAACTTGTAGAGGCCCTCAAAACTAGGTTCCAATTGGAAAAACGGAGATTCGATTTCAATTGATTTATTTTCACTGCGTTAATGGGTTGGCTTTGTGGAGCTAAATTAGATTTCACAACTTCTGCACTTTCTTTTGTGGTGGTTCGTAAGCTGTAACAAATATTGCTACTATTTTGTTTGTAAATTGATTTATATCATTTTTTTCCTTCAAATAAATAAAATTGAAGTGACTGTTTGTAATGTCAAAAGCTAAAAAGTTTTCGACTGCTTTATCACCAGCAAAGACACAGCAGCTGGACAACACCAGCGAGATGGCATACATAAAAGATGGTAATTCGACTCAATTAGCTTAGCAGGAGCTGACTATCTTTGTAAAAGAAATAACCAATCAAGTTAACATAACGATGTCTGAACTTTAAAAGATACTGTGACCTCTGAGCTTGTTTCGATGTTTCTTCTCAGTGTAGTGAGATAGAAAACAGTGACCTCATTTAGTTTTAAAATTATTTTGCTTGTCTAACGTGTAAAAGTGTTTGTAAAAAACACAATTTACCTTAGTGAATATCATCGATGCGATGGTTGTACGGCTTATTGGTCCAAGCGACAATGTATATAGCTCGAAGACCGAAGTGGCGCGGTAGGCGAAGGTCCTCTTGCGACGCAGGAGGTTCCGAGTCCGATTCCCGCCTTGGGACAAATGTTCTACAAAGGTTTGTTCCGGGTGTTCCGGGTATTTGCTATGTATAATAAAAAAATATCTATCTATGTAATGTATTGTATTAAGTATATCAGTCTTCTAGTACCCATAACACAAGCTCTGCTTAGCTTAGGGCTATATGATGCTGTGTGGATTGTACAGAATTAAAAAAAAATACATAGGTACTTTGAATTAGAAAATATAGTTACCTAGATGTATATAATTCAACATCGCAAAAAATGTCGCTCACCACCAATATTTGACGTAAGAATGTAATTATTGGAATCAATAAATAATAGCAAGATTTTATTTACTCTTAATAATAAAAAACCGTCACTAAAGATCCATAAAAACTAGCAATACAAACAGCAAACTTAAACCACATTTAACTTAACCATCACAAACGCAATTTGTATCAAAAGACGATCTATTGCTTGAGATTGTAAATTAATTCTATTATATACCGCCTGCCTCGGTAGTATTGTAACGCCCTAGAGAGTAGCCGAGGATATTGAAACCGTCTGATCAAAGGCGCCTCTGCTCTGTAACGCTTGGCTTGGCGTTCTAATAACATTAGGACTAGACAGAAAGGTCAAAGTATCGGGTTCTGTAAGAGGCCATTGTTTTAACCTCTCAAGTATCCTGGGTACACATGTGTACGATTAGCTCCGCACTGTTTTATACTCTTACTTAATTTTTTTTTAATTGACCAATACCTTGCATACCTAATACTCCACATCCCTTTTTCTGCTCCCATCTCTCTAGTTTGTCTATCTTTTTGCTTGTGTTACAATGATATGTCAAAGTACACATTCCTTATTCATGTACAAGATTAGAGAGAGAGAGAAAGAGATTGAATAGAATAGAATACTCTTTATTATAAACTATGAAAACTTACAAGTAAAGACTTAAAGAGCGTATTACAATGGGTGGCCTTATCGCTAAAAAATTATTTCTCGCAGATAACCTTTGGATGGACTTGATAGCGAAGGAGAAAATATATGTCTATCAAGACATGTATAGATACGGATACAAATACTACACCAAAAGGGCGGCCATGTACTGAGAAATTCGCGTTTATCCAAAAAGCCACTCAACGGTTATTGCATATACAATAATATGTATATATGTAAGCGTGGCCGTATCTTCGTGTTACGTAATCAAAAAATCTTATCCCGGGCGAGTCCTCACAGGCACCTGATACAAGCTTATAACATCAAAGGGAAAGCAGGAACGCGAGGATTGCTTTACATGTATATATTATGTATATGTGCATAATAATATACGTACCTGCATATTACTGGTATATTTTCATGTTTATAATGGTGATGATTATCTCGGTCACAAACTATACTAAAATAAGAGAATTTACATCTACTACTGACAGACAGATCGAAAAAAGACGGTAAGAGATAGTTTTTATTTCTAATTGTGTACTTGTCTTACTAATTTCTAGTTAAGTGTGTTTATAGTAAGTCTAGAAGTTCTGAAGATAATTTCATCTAAAACTGATAACTTTAATCATACGTGACCCTTTGTAGGTTTATTAGAAAGGAGAAGATACGAATATCCTAAAATAAGTTTTGCTTCACAGAATTTCATAATACTGTACTATGAAAAAGCGGTGTCTCCTAACACAGGCTTTGTTTGCTTAAATGGAGGCTCCAAACACTAAACTCTTTTTGTAAACTGAAGCATTAATAAACATATATTATATCCTTTATTCCTTACATTAACATACATTTTTAAATATTTGAATATAAAAAAAAACATTAAAAAAAAAATAGTAGTACTAGTAAATAGTACCACGGCATCAGGAACAGGGTCCAAGCTACCGGAGGTCAAGGCTCATGAGAGTGGAACGTCCTAACTATACGTGCCGTGTCCAAGAGTACTGCTTTCTAGATCAAACCCTTTTATTAATTATTACAGAATCGGTAACAGATTATTATTATATTTTTGTATGTCTGCGACTACTACCAAAATTGGTGTTACCGTTGGCTACGCCAGTTGACTTAAAACTAGGTAAGGCTACAATTGAGTGGGCACCTAAAACTTTTTTGATTAAATATAACCTCTAAATACACAACTTGACAATGTGAAGTTGACAAAAAACTGTACACCAAAATACTGAATCACTTGATATTTTTACACTGTATGCTGCTGAATACCAGCGACGACCTATCTGGCCTCGACTGCATAGTTACTGGGTAATCCTAACCAATATTATAAATGCGAAAGGAAGTTTGTTTGTTACCTTTGACGCCAAAACCACTGAATGGATTTCGATAAAATTTGGCAGATAGATAAATTGCACCCCCGGGAAGAACATGGGCTACTTTTTAACAACAAACCACGCGGGCGAAGCCGCGGGCGGAAGCTAGTACGTAATAATTCCTATTGGTAAGACAGACTGTTAGAGTTTCAGACTAAACATAACGACTGTTAAAGATCTGTATATGACAACAGGGACTCACGGGTTATCGTGCATTGCCTTAAGAGTTCTCAGTATGGGTGACCACCATCCACGGCCTGACTTCGGTAAGCATGTGAAAATCCTTGAAATTCAATTCATGAAGCTGTTATTAGTTAGCCACGAGCCCCCTCTGGATTGTCATACGATGTCGATAGTAAATGTATGTATATTGGCGCACACTGTAATTGAATTATGTGCTTAATGCAAACGCGAAGTTCCGCTGGGTTCCCTACAGCAAAATTCAGTTAAGCTATTACGTGCGATGACGTCAGCTAGCTGTTTTTTTTATATCGTCCTGGTTGGAGTCTGCTCGGTTATAATTAAATTTGGAACTGTGATATAATTAAATAGAAAGGAGACTATTACGCAACATGCGGATGTGTAGAAGATTGATAGAACGTAAAGAAATACCTTCGATGTCACTAGTACTATTAACAGCTCCATGATGGAAATACTGATTGTTTTTTTTACCACCAGTTCAATTTTAAGAGAATTTGAAAATAATGGAACTAATGTTGAATTTGTTATCACTAGTTTAACATTTTGATTCTTAAAATACAGTTTAATTGATACATACTCATAAACTCACGCCTTTTTCACATGAAGGTAGGCAGAAACTACAGAACGCCACCTACTTAGATCCTTACATACTCCTTTTGCTTCGTTTACGTTCTAACTTGCGAGTACTACGCACCTGACCTTTTCGAAGAACATCACCAATAAGGTCATTGTCCTTCTAGGGCGGGTAGGTTCTAGGTCCCTCCCGGCGTATCGCCTTTTGTCAGTCATCTTTTATTCATCCTCTCAACGTGACCAAACCGTCTAAGCATACTCTTATACATTTTTGTCACAACATCTTCGATAGTAGCTCAATTGATGTTTGTGTAAATATCTCCAGATAAACTGATTGTTTCTATCTAATCTTCAGCTATACAAAAATACATGTCAGTTGCTGGTGTTCCTTGAGTATTATAATACTGTCTTAGTAAAAACTTCGTTGAGTATCTATTCCCTCTTCCTTTAGACACGAGACGATATTAAATGCGTATAAATATTATTTTGAAGGATGTCTTCCGTCCTTGACCTCGCCTTAGCGAAATGAAATATTTCCCCCTAAAGGTTTCAGAGTTTAATATAAGATTAAATGTACCTATTATTTTTCTATCAATCCGTCTTTCTTTTTAAGGTTTTAATAAAGAATCTAATCTTGATCTTCCTTGAAATGTAGCTACGGCTTAAATGATTAATAGTCATGTTACTTTTTATGTTTCATGAAAACTTGGCAAGTAAACTCAGTCGAATGAGTGAATAGGTTACTTTTAGGCATGCGTACTCCATCATCAGACACATTATTGCTCACCATCAGGGGATATGGCGATCAAAAGCAAGCTTTTTAATGGTATAAGAAATAAAACAAAAGATGTCCAGACTAAAAACTTTAAACTAATTTTTTTTTTCGGAATTTTGATGACATCTGTGGTTTTTTAATAAATTACGATAGCATTTTTCAAATTTTAATTTTAATAATTATTTTTGAATGCTTAGTTTACTATTGTAATGTGTAATTAATATGGTGTAATTAATTAGTATGGGTGGGGTATGGGTTAATCTCGCAAACGGCTCCAACTATTTTCATGATATTTAATATGCAGGGGGTTTTAGGTGCGATAAATCGATCGAGCTAGGTTTCGTTTTTAGAAAACTTCGTTTTATCCCAGCAAAGTTATAATATTATACATACCCAAATAGCATATAAAAGCACACCCACAAGCCACGACAGGAATTAAACCGTTACCACAGTATATTTACCTATCCCAACCCTTTACCTGTTCAGAATTCGATAACTAATCACATAGAACAACAGGGTTAGTGCGGGGTGCTAATAATTTATGCACCACCCCCTCTACCAACAAAATGTAGCGTGCAAACCATTGATATTCAAATAAATTTCGTATCAACCTCCCCTCGTAACTCTGACACTTGAAAATTGAGTTCGCAAGAGCTGAAATTACGCATGAACTTTGACACGATAACCTGGTTTCATACTTTTCAAATATTAATTTGTTGAAATGTTACGTGTCTGCGGATGGATTCGTATACTTTGAAGGATTGGAGACGTTTCTGACGAATTATCTAGAGTTATTTAACGCATTGAAGGCCAGACTACAAATGAAATCTTGTTAACAATAGTTTTTGTATAGTATTTATCGCGTGGCAGTCAATGTGTTATCTATGTTAGAGTAATCCTAGCTGCGTGTCGTGTTTATTCATGCAAATATGATGTCTAATGAAGGCACCTTTAAGACATAAGATCCTATCTCACTATACTCCAAAGGTTTAGACAGAGTTGTACTTACAGTACACACACAATACCTACATTTTGCCAGTTATGTAGAAGACCCATGTAATGAGCCTATTACCGTCATCGATCAAAGACCCAAATTCTGGACTGCGACTGAAAAAAATCAGACGGAGAAACTGATAACATTTAGTCCAACGTACGAGTTACACCCAGTACCTCATGGTCAGCAGTAGTGCTTTCAACCACTAAACCAACGAGACAGTAACAAAAGCTTACGGTATTGTTAAAATATTGGAAACATGACACTTATATAACATATAATATATTTTAATTAAAAAAAGATGTCTACCTCTCATACCCGTTTTGATACAGATATTACTTGTGTGTAGTTTCTATTAGAACTTTAATATAATACAAGCTCTTTCCCGCGGCTTCGTCTTGTGAATGTCGGTTATCACGGATGCATACAAAGTCGCGGTATAAAAAGTAAGTTTTATCCTTTCTTGTGGTTTAACTTTAGTCTGTGCCTAATTTCATCAAAATCAGTTCAGTAGTTTAGACGTGAAAGCGCAACAGATTGACAGAAAGACAGAGTTACTTTCATATTTACAATATTAGTAAGTATGGATTATTAAAGTAAAAATGTATCGTACATCTTAAAATGGATGTTTTTCTTATAAATTCTACAATGTTTGAAAGGCAATCTGTAGACTTCGAGTGCGATACGCTATCGGAGATTGAACGTAAAATTTTACTACTAAGTGCATGTAGCTTCATAAGCTTTAAAGAGCTTGAAGATCGTAAACTTTAAAAAAAACATCAAACAGACTGCTGGTATATGTGATTGAATGAGAGTTATAAAAATCCAGTTAAATCCGAGACTGCAAGCTTGCTCACTTGACTGGATTTTTATAAGTTAATTTATTTAACTTATAAAAATCCTTTATAAGATTTATATAAGTTAAATAAAATTATAACTTAAAACTTGCAAGAGTACCGCGATGTCCTATTTAATACCGAAATAACAAAAAATCATACATTTTAGGATTGGGTTCGTTGTCAGGGTTTGTGTTATACTATGTAGATTATATTTTTTTCCCTGATTTTTGGTCCCTCAGACAAATGTTAGATTGCGACACGTTTTTGCGGTATATATATATTTCTATGAAAATGCGCACATTATTACACACAGTACACTTTGATCTTAGCCAAAAGGATAATGAAAAAAAAGCGAAAAAAGCCATAATGTGTGCAAGTGTGTGCGTGTGTGTGCGTTTGTGCGTGTGTGTGTGTGTGTGTGTGTGTAATGTTTTATTTATTCTTCCTTGCTGAATATCATTTTTTACCGGTAGGAAAAGGAATCACCTACATATATTGATAATATCAAATCAAGAATTCGTAAATTGTTCACTTCCTACAAGTACAACAGAAAATAATTCGGCTATGGGAATAGAGTTCACTTTAGCTTGTATATTCTAACCTCAAGCAAAGTATCGTCTAGTTTCGTAATGTCAAACGTGAAGAGTTTCCCAAACAAGCAAAGGGGGTCCCTTTTTATCATTCGTTTCTCAGAAGCAACTCGTAAGCTTCGAATCCTACATTTTTGACACTTTTCCTAAAGATTTTTAGACAAATTCTGTTGGTGTCTGTTAATATTGTTAGAATATTACTGTTGATAGGCAACCTGTAAGGGAATCATTAGAAAGAAAGAAAGAAAAAGTGTTGATTTGCCACAGAGGACGTGCATATTGCATTATCGTAACTTAGGTCATGTCCTTATAGTTGTCGATGTTTTTTCCCTACATGACTGCTAATATTTACACATTACATTTAGAAGACATAGTATTTATGAAAACGAGCATCAAAATTTGTTTTAATTCAGTAAAAATACTGTTTAATAAATGTATATCTGGTTTGTACCTAATTACATTTTAATTACTTATTCGCTACATGCAAAATAACCGCCCGCGTGATGCACAGTGGTTTGCATAATTACACGGTTGGACAAAGTGTGTCAACCCGGATTCCCCTAGGAAAACCCGCATGGCAAATTTTGTAGCTACGCGCGAAACAAAGGCGCAAATTCAAAATGGCGTAAACTCAAAATGGCGAAACAAATATACAAAAACAAAGATGTGGAACAACAATATACTCGTATGTATATGTCGTGTGAACAAAACAAAACAAGTCTCGCAATTCGTGTGTTGTGATTTCTTTGGAAAAAACAAAGTCTTTGGATCATGACCAATCTAACACGTACCTATTTCTTATATCTTGCTCCGTACTATAAAGATTTTTATTCGGTAACAAGATAGGAATACAAAATTCTACCGAATATATGAAATTTATGTAATATGTATGTAGATATTACATATGATACGTGTTGTTGTGTGTGAACTGATTGTGATGTAAGAAAATGGGATTAAGGATTGTTCTCACTAGGCCTCGGTGGGTTATTTGATGGTGAAATTCCAACTTAAGTGGCAGTGGGCGGGGCAAATTGCTCGCAGAACCGATGACCGTTGGGGAGGAAAGGCTCTCGTGTGGTGGCTGCGTACCGCAATATGTAGCGTGGGTAGGCCCACCACAAGGTGGACCGACAATCTGGGCGATGAATGGGGGCCGCGCACGACCGATCGTTGTGGAAATTTTTGGAGGAAGCCTATGTCTGTGGACGTTAGTTCGCTGGAATAATGATGATGAGAAGTCCTTCATTCACATCCGGAAGAACTTTTTGTTAATACAGATGGTTTACTCGTTCTTTATTTGTACCGTCATAAATTTCTACATGTACATCTACACTAGCGATGTGGGTTGGATATTCCTTGTACCACCATGAAACAACTTATTCTTGTATTCACAATGCATCTTTATTGAACTTAAAGACGTCTTGTCACTCCCAATGCCGAAACCTTAACCGTTGTATCCCCACATAAAACATAACATACCCTCACGCCTGCATGATCTGATGGGTTAGGTAGAATTGCTATAATGGTAGGTACCCACATTTCGCCAGTTATATTAAGTCCCGTGTAAAAGGGGGCAAGCCTAAGACGAACGTAGTCCCCTCTTAAGTCCGTACAAAATAGCTATGCTCTATCGTTGCCGAATTTTAAGACCGTCCGGAAAAACAGACAGTTACCACAAAACAAATGAAGCTTCGTTCTGTTTGCAATGGGCTATTAACTTTTCATTCGTCGTTCTACTACTTTAGTTCTTTAGCGATTTTATTCTAGCACTCTTGAAAATCAATCAGTGTGTAGTTATTTATAACCTGGAAGTATATAGTATCGCCAGTGGTGGAAAGGCTCATCAGGCTACATGTCTTCTGATATTTTTATTTAACTCTTTTATAATATCAATATAACTTGACATAATTTATACCAATACAATTTAATTTATTATTTATTTGCATTAGTTCATACTATCAATTTAATTTATTTTTGGTCAAGATTTACTTTAATTTTAATTTTCGTTTTAATTTAATTTTAAATCATTATAACTGCTACTAACTTAGTCTTAAGATAATTAATTTGTTACTAACAAAATATGGACTTATGTAGTCTGAAATCAACAATTTTATTATGCTTATTTACTATACGAGTGACTTGTCAATGTGAATATGGTATGCTACTGACCTTCATTGGGTATTTTCATTATGGGACCAGCCTGCTGTGCCAACGACTTTATCATCATGGGTTTCAACAAAACATGTTTATGAATATACGAATAAATATGAATAGTAATTATTTTTACTCTTAAATAAAAGTAGCCTAAGTTACTCCTTACAACATTAACTATCTGCCAGTGATAGTGAAGTCAATACTGGTTTGGAGATTAGGCCAAGCAAATAGACACAGAAATATTTGAAAAAAAAATGTTATTTTATTTGCAAAGATTTAAATGGATTATCTACCAAAAATTAAAATAGGTATCGGCGGTTAGTCTATCAGCACTTTAAAACTTAATCTTGGTTAACCTCTTTTTGCGAGGCCTTTTTTTATAAAACTTAAACAGTTTCTGTAAGCCTGTAGTTCTATTCCGTTAAAAAGCTTGCAGTGAAAAGTTGGGAAGTTGGCAAGTGATGAAGTGAGCCGACAGCCACCCAGCTTGAGTAAGATATTGAGCTCACTTCACCGTTCATGTCACCTAAGTTTCCACTGGGCGATTCTTACACAATCGACCAGCTGTTTCTGTTATTCCAATGATTACCTTCCTGAGTACTATAATTTAATGCATTCCACAGTATGTACATACAATAACTGCATAATATGCTGATATACAAATTGACCACAAACTTTCAAAAACTTGACACAACTCCCTAAAGACCATCGTAAAGTAAGTCGCCAAGTGTTGTCAGGTAAAAATATTCCCAAAACAAAATATTATTAATTCCCTAGGTAACATTGTCAAGGCCCATACATATGCGGAAGACTCATGTTTTGAGGCAATTTATTGCTTAGGAAATTAAGGCGCATTAATCTTTTAAGTACAGTAGAGTTACAACAATTTGTCTCGGGCTGGTTGTCACAACCAGAGCGGGAACACACCTTTGTCTTTGGAATGAATAATAAAATAAGTACATGTTGACTTGAGTCTTTTCCGGCATTTACGAATGCGATTTTGTTTTTTTTTTAATAATTTTCGTAGCTTTATTTGTCGACGAATTGAAAAAAAGAACGAAATGAATTTGTTTCTTGTGATTGTGTTCGTATATCAAGAGGTCAATTTCTTTTTCTTTAATAAAAACGTTGCCCCACACTAGGAATTTCTCCTGTGCCGTGGGTGCGTTTACAAACATTTAAATTCACATACACAAACAGCCAGACCCGGAACAACTACCTGTAGGCCATACAAATGTTTGTTCCGTGCGGGAATCGAACACACGACACGCGGCGCGGCAGTTGATCGCTCAGCCACTACGCCAACCGTGCCGTCAATTTAGTTTACCCTGACATATCCGGTTATTTCAAGTTCTTTATTTCGAGACTATATACGTCAAATGGTTAGTGAACAAATAACTTAGTAAAATTATTGTTAGTACTTTTTTGTTACATGTACATAAATTTAAACCGTCCGGGTCCTGAGTGGTATGGTGGTGGTTATGGCGACGCATTCCGCTCCACTGGGATAACCAATGGAATTACACTGTCCCTTTTGATCATCAACCCAACCTAATGTCTCAATACAGGTACAATGTACATCGTCAACTATAGATAGTGTTTAAATTTCAATCTTATATGTTAACTTGTTTTTTAATAAACTTTATAGGTACCGTACCATACTAGGAGGAGCTCGTGGCTAAATAAAAACAGCCGCACGGGTTGGTCGAAGGTTAAGCTACGCTTGTCGAGGTCAGTCTGTGGATGGGTGACAGTTCGTAACATATCGACACTCCTCCGTGCTTCGGTAAGCACGTTAAACCGTTGGTCCCGGTTGTCATTTGTGGATCTTTGACAGTCGTTACGGGTGGTCAGAAACCCGAAAGTCTGACAACCAGTCTTACCAAAGGGTATCGTGTTGCTCAGTAACTGGGTTGTCAGATGGGCAGTCGCTCCATGTAAAACACTGGTATTCAGCTGCATCCGGTAAGACTGGAAGCCGACCCCGACATAGTTGGGAAAAGGCTAGGCAGATGATGAGGTACCGTACTATACTAATGTCTAAATGTAAGTTAACTCAGTAAATCAACCATACTTTTATTTTCTCGCGGCCAAGCGTAGCTAATGGAGCGTCGATAATCGTGAAATGCCTTGCACGCGATGAAGCAGAGTCAGCCCCGGTATTTCTAAATACTACCCAACATTATCCCGATTTTATCAATGCTTTATACACTCCTATAGTATCCACCGAGCTTTAGTACCATCATAAAACAGCTCTCAAATATGGCGCCTTCCCTTTTTTCTCGTTTTTTGTTCGGTCAGCAGAAGACTACATTAAGAGAATTAGGGCTGGCCCTTTATAAAAAATATGTTAGCGAGCGTTGGCAATTACTACCTACATTTGTCTTGCATTCCCGACGTGAGTAAAATTTTGATTTGAGAACAGTACCTACCTCGAAAACGTTAGGCGGGTTATTCTGACATTTTTATAGGACGGTCGTTCAAAATCAATTTAGGATAAGATGGATGGTAAAAAATATACTGTTGTTTTTGAGAGAGTAAAAATGTGGAATTACGACGTTGTTTTTTTAGGACTTAAGAAAATATACTGGTAATTTGTACTAGGTACGTCAGGAAAACAATCCGACCATTATCAAGATTATGATTGATTTTTAAATTATGAACACGTTTTGTCTTTATGAAACCATCTAGACCAAAGAAATGGCTGGCTTGTATTTTGGCCAGAGCCATCGCTACCATTTTGGGGGAAATTCTCGATACTATATTATAGTCTGTTGTTAGGTTTACTTAGTTAAATATTGTTTTAAATGTATAAATGTATGCTTATAAAAGAAATAGAAAAGACTAGTTTCACACGATAAATAAAAAAGTAAGGAAAAAAACATACATTTTTTCAACCCTCCTATCCAACCGCGGTATTTCATCCCTCTCAAAAAAGGCTGACGCAAAAGTACAAGCATCCATACACGTACAAGCAGTAGCTAAAGAACCATCATCTTTTCAATGGGGTAGTTCCGCAAGTAAAAATACCCATAGATGTTAAGTATAAGGAAAACGCGGGGTACACCATTAATCCTTACAAACGGAGCACGCAAGATATCAGCACATAAGCCCATATGCGTGAGGGAGAGGGAGGTATTCATCGACACACTTACTCTTTATCTAGGCAAATATAATTTGGTTCGGTTTTAGTCTAAGCCAGATGTGGCTAAGTGTCTGGCTGTACTAGCACTAATGGGTTCTATATATTATTTATCTTTATACTCATACTCGAGGTTTTCGCATTACCAAAAAGCCTGTTACTGCTACACTGCAGGACAAAGGTACCTTTTACATACAGAAAAGGCACGAACATTAATCACCACGGTTGCTCAAAGCTGATTGGCTCTTTTAAGATTTATATTAATTAAAAGTTCATGCTTTATCGTGATGTTTTCCTTTACCGATGTCAGTGACGTCTAAGACAAGATGACTGTGTCATCACAAAACGCATTATAAATATGCCAACTAATGCATTGGACTTTCAAAAACCGAAAGGAATGGACATCCATCTAAATACTCACCGCGGCAAGCGCTGCTTAACCCCACTACCTACCCTTAATGTCTCACTTACAGAACAATTAAATGTTCTATGGAGAACCTACAGGAGTTGTTTTGAATATGTTTCCTTCAAATTACATGGACCCTTTTGGTGGTCAAATAAATTGTTTATTCTCCAGCCCTTATCAAGCCATCCAAGGCACGCGGTCGAGAATTTCTCTGTATCTATTCTCAAAATTCTGTCAGCGTGTGGACTGTGGTACTGACGCACCCTTGGATGTCAGCCCTTGCTGACAGGCTTATACTCGTATTTTTAACAATGCACTAACTATTCTATTCTGTATCGTGAACATGCGATTTGATATTCGATCATCATCCTCCTGCCTTTATCCCAATTTATATGGAGTAGGCACAGCATGTTTTGTTCTTCCATACATCTCTATTTGCCGTCATCACAATAGTCACCTCCTTTCTAGCCATAACATATTTCACACAATCCATCAATTGTTTCTATCGTCTTCTCTACTCTTTCGTAACCTTCCACATATAAACTCAATAATTACCTCACACTATGATCCTCATTCCTCCACGTCACATGCCATTCGGAATGGCAGCAGAGGTCGTAATTAATTGACGGAAGTTAACCATGGCTACTTCAATAACTTCTTTGTGTTATTTAATTGGACTGATTTACTTGTTTGGTTGTCTTTAACAATGGCATGAATGACGTTGACGTCGGTCTCGTAAACGTCATTGGTAAAGTGGTAGCAAGCGCTCCTGCTGAACCTGCGGTACTAGGTTTGATTATCGGAAAAAGTGTGTTTAACGATTAACGACAAAGTTATTATTAACTTACGTATAATTTAAACTTATTATGCATTTAGTTTAATTCATAACATCACGCCTGTATCCTCCAAACGGTTAGACAAAGGAGTACCTATTAATAGCACACCCATATTTTGCCAGTTATGTTCAGTCCCATGTAATAAGGGGCGAGCCTATTGACTGGGTAAAAATCCAGAGTCTGACTTGCTACATAGACATTTTAGATTAAATAACTCAATAACACTTTGTCTGACCTGAGAATCGAGCCTAGGACCTCATGCCCAGCAGTAGCGCTTAGGTTAATCTCGTTTGTTTTTAGTACCCTCCTCTCGTGTGTATTTTCTTAGTATATTTTGGTTGATTTTGGTAGGTAACGAAAATATTTTTTGTGTTATTTTTTACAATGACGTATGGCCTACAGCACACACTTAGTCTTTCATTCTGAGATCACCCATTATGATACGTTATTTATATTTTGAATAACAAAACTAACCTTTTTGTTAAAGATATCAAGGCCTCATTTATTTCGTTCAGAAAGGTATGATAATACAGTTCAGTGGTTTTTTATATGTCACAATAGCTTGCTTGTATTTTTCCATTGCTCTATATTTTTTAAATTGGTTCGTTATTTCATTCGTTTTTTTATAAACTTTTTGTTACCTGCGGTTTCACTTGCTTTCTAGGAGATGGACTTAATGGTTAATAAGAATCCTATCTTTATATTAAAACATCGACATATACTATCACATTTTATACAATTTTAATGGGATTGTTTTCTGGAGCCATATTGGAAAGTATTAAGCCCGACACCGTTGTATCGTTGCTATAAAGGATGTCGTTATCTGTCCTGAAATCCTCCATATCTTTGTAGTTTTTTTAAGGAGTCATGCGCATCTCTTACCCATGATGGCCGAAAAACTATCAACGTCCGCGTAGGCGAACATGCCAGACGCGCTTTAAAAACGCGGCAGCCCCATCAACACCCGAAACGTGTTGTTATATTATGTGTGCGCAGGCCTCTATAAGCCTTTGCGTAAAGTTCACCCACAGGCTGCACGTGTAAAAGGATTGGTAGGCTTTGAAAAGCATCACCTTAACCTGAGTCGAATATCATGCAAACCTATGGGCCAACATCGCACATCGAACAGCCAGTGATCTGCGCTCCCGTTCTACATCAGCATTATCCTTTAAATCGTCTGAGACCCAATGACCCAGATATTTAAAATTTGCAACTTTTTTTAGAAGTCTGCCACCCAGCAGAACTGGTGGAATTGCGGTATAACATTTGCTGCCTGCTTTAACAAACATGATGCATTATATTTGAGCCCATGGGTACGAATTTGGATTTTGAATATTAATTACTTTAAAAATTTTACGTAATTTTTACAGGGAAAATTAAGGCTGGGCATAAATCAATATAGTTAATTGGAAACTTGATTCCACATGAAATATGCGAGACCAATGTAAATATTTTTTAATTACACGATACTTTCAAGGATCCTACGATAATAAAATAAAAAACAAAATTATGAATTTTCCTCAATCGAAAATCATCCCATTAGCGGCTCTAATTGTACTGCATATTTAATTCATTCTTTAAAATTGAGATAGTTAATTGTATTTATTTATGCAGCACGGAGAAACAATCTTTTATTTTGAATTTATTACGTTAACACGGTTTTTTTTAAATTACGAGGAAGAATTCATCTCCTGTTACTCCTCCATTACCCTCTCACAGAATTCAGGGTGTACAAGGCACGCGGTTGAGATTTTTCTGTATTTATTCATAAAATTCTGTCAGCGTGTGGACTGTGGTATTGACGCAGCCTTGAATGTCAGCCCTTGCTGTCAGGCTTATATTTTTAACAACCCACTAACTATTCTGTAACGTGATCGTACGTTTTGATATTCGATCATCATCCTCCTGCCTTTATCCCAGTTTATTAAGAGTCGGCACAGCATGTGATCGTCTTCCATACATTTGTAATTTCCGTCATCTCTTTTCTACCCATATCAACAGTCACACAATCCATCAATTCAATGTTCAACGTTAGTGTTTAAATTCAGATGTTACTCTATAATTAGGTGTGTGTGGCCGTTTATTTTATTCATCGTCAGCAATCACATCGTAAGCCAGACTTCAACCCACACCATCAGTCTAAGGCCCGTAATATAGAAGCTCACTCAAGGATAGTTTTTATTTGTCCAAAACATGAGTATACATACAAGTGGCATGCAGTATGTTAAATAAAACTATGTTTGTACTATATCATGTTTTTAAAAGGTTACACAAGCATAGTCAAAAATTTTGAATATAATTTTAATTTGTTAAAAAAAATATAGACATAAGCTTATAATAATAGTTTAAAAATACAAATTAGCATATTAAACTTTCAAGTAATAATTATAAATATGATTAACATATTTCATACATGTCAGACTAAATTATAGGCATAGGCTTTCTTTAAGAGAAAGATTTTTATTTTTTTTCTTAATTTTCCTGTTGTATATTCCCTTCAATGTTTTGGCAACTTATTATAAAGAATATGGTTTTACGTAAAAGAGCTCAAGACTAAAGCAGTTCTTACAACTAGTTTCAACCAATAAAATGGCTTTAAACAACTTAGGTCCCTGTCCATTGTTCGTTTCAGACATAAAGCACAATAATATCGACATACTTTGACGGTCGCTTCCTGAAATCATTTTCCGAGATAAATCAAAACTCAGCAACACTTACACACTACACTTTTTCAGTAGACACCTATCAAAAACCAACAATGTCCAAACAAAACCTATTAGAAAGTTTCCATTGTACCAAAGTTGTGACGATACGGCATTTTATACACGCGTGAGTAACCTTAAAAAGTAGGTTGGTATTACACTAGCCGGTAGGTAGTGTAAAGTAATGCAATTAAAAGTTGGTGGCGTGCGACAGTGCCCGCTTTGTGCGGCAATTACCTCCATAAGTGCCGTAAGTGGTTATAATGCTTGAAGGTACGTTCGGAGGTAAAGCGTCGTATGTGCGTGGTTCGTAGTTTTTAATGGGATAAATTGGAGTTAGAGCTCCTGTGATGGCGGGAAGTGGTGTAAGTGGCGTCGTGTAGGGCGTACTACGCTTCACTTCTGTAGTGAACAGTTTAACGGGCTTAATGTCATAGAAATAGGTCAATACTCTTATAGTGGAGAAGATAAACTGACAATTTATCCGATGAATGTTATGTGTGACTTTAATTTATCTATAAATATTTTTAAGTTCCTAAAGAATGAAAGTGACATTGTTAAGAAAATGTATGGTGATTTTGAAATTGTTTTTTTTTAATTTAAAGTAAACTACTACTTCGTCCGCGACTTTCCTACTTTCCCTTTGAACTTTAGCATCCCCTTCATCCCCATAAAAAATAAATATAGCCTATGTTACTCGCTGAATAATGAAGCTTGGTTGAGTAGTTTTTAAACATACGAACAATCTAATATTTCCTCTTTATAATTATAATACTAGTATACTCGATATTAAAATAACCTTGTTATACTCAAGCGCGTGTGTATACTCGCGTAAATTTCATTGCAACACCAGTGAAACTCGCCTTAAACCCAGACTTTGACCACACTAACTTCATTTCCCGATTCATCTCCTGCAACCGGCCCCTGAGCCACAATCCTTTGACATCTAACATAGTTACAACTGCGGGTACGGTCTTAACACGGTTATACCTACAGGTGTCACAGATGCAGCTAAATCAGTGCGGTAAAGCAATCTCCGCGGTTTGATGTACAGTTGTGGCTTTCAGATACGGTCAATCACGGACAGTAAGGTCCGATCGTAATCTTGTTAACCGCAATGGTTGACCGCTGTGCTTTTGATCTTGGTTATTGAATAAAATATGGCTCTTGTGATTTGATGAAGAGGAGAGAGCGTATTGAATACGTTATGAAGAACTAAATAAATATATCTATTTACGTATGTGTTTGGTTGTGTTTGCTAAGCATGATCGCTAGTCGGCTGGACTGTGGCTACATCAATCATTGTTCCGCCATTTGTCATGGAATGGCGAAGTAGTGATTGCTGTTCTTTTTTTAAATGTTTTGTTGTGGGTAGTTTTAAGTATTACTAAAACTAGTCTTTAAGAACATTGTTACTAACAAATTGGGCACCATGGTCTGAAATAAAGTGTTTTTTTTTTATATACGTCGCGTTGGCCGTTTAAGTTCGCGCGACGTATATCGTACATAAGGTTCTTGTTCAAATTGTATCTGGTGCCAATGATATTTTTTTTCAATTCATATGTACTTTCTAAGTTCATCTTTCGCATCAGTGAGACCAGTGAAGGAAACTTTGCATCGTGAGAAAACCTGGACTTTTATTTAATATACTCATGTCTGAAATCACCATACTACCTTTATGAATGATTGTGCCTTCTCTGTGTGAGAAGAGTGACACAGTAATACAGGCTGGTATTGTTATCATAGGCGTTATAACTCGTATTCAAATTGATTAAAGATGACATGTGATACGGCATCTACTCGCCAGTACTTTTGCTGAGCGTGAGGTTCTGGGTACAATTGCCTGCTTGGGTGTAAAGAGTTATTGGATTATTCCATCTGGAATTTGTCAGTAGCAGGCTGGAGTTTGAATTTATGCCAGGTTGATGGAAAAAGGCTCGACCACCATTATGGAAGATGTAAACATAACGGGCGAAATAAAGACATATCATAGGTTCACCCCTGCTTAACCCTTCGGGAAATTTGAGTGTGATGTTATTTTATGTAAATCAGGTCTGCTTAGCCTTTTCCCGACTATGTTGGGGTCGGCTCCACAACCCAGTTACTGGGCAATACGATACCCCTTGGTAAGACTGGTTGTCAGACTTTCGGGCTTCTGACTACCCGTAACAACTGTCACAGATCTACAAATGACAGCCGGGACTAACGGCTTAGCGTGTTTTCCGACGCACAGAGAAGTCTCGATATGTTACGAACGGTCACCCATCCTGAGACTGACCTCGGCAAGCGTAGCTTAACCTTCGATCAACCCGCGCGGCTGCTTTTATTTAGCCACGAAGGAGCTCGTCCTATTTTATGTTATTCAAGTATGATACATTATCCTAATGACGTAAACATAAATCCTGAGCCCCCATTGAACAAAATACGTTACATCAATGGTACATTTAGGAATTGATTACATTAAAATACTTCAGCAGTAAACTCAATTCTACAAAGTACAATAATTACTTTTGTTTGTTTACAGACGTATCTAGTTTAATTACCAACCCTCATTACACGGTAGCTAAGTAAAAACATCGTAAAATACAGTTACTATCTTTCCTAGAACCGGACTAAAAAGGTTGATCAAAGGAGGTATCTTTTATACTTTCCAGAACATTTTATACTAAGAAGCGAGATACTTTATCTAAGTCTGAAGGCTAAATTACCTTCCGAGGTGCCGATAGCTTAACGAGAAATACTTTGCCAAGAAATGGGACATTAACAGGATAGTGAAGTTGGTAAGTAAATGGTAGGACGTGAAGCCCATCTTGTTTTCGGTATGTGGGTGACATCGCGAGGAGGAGAATCTGCATCGTCCTGTCTGATATGCCTTGCCTAATATAGATAATAATGACAATAATGAAGGATAAATAATGTGGTCTATTTGACATGGTTACGGTATTGCTTCTCGTTCACGAAACTGTAAGTTCCAAATTAGCATTGTCAAAAAAACAGCTTTTTACTCAATACATAGAAAGCTTATACGGTATATTTATACCAAAAAAAAACAATGCGTCTTTTTCTGTCTTTCTGTCCGTCTGTTTGTTTGAGGTAATCTCAGAAACGGCTAAACGGGTAAAACCGAGCAGAAGAACTAAGTTATTCCTTACAATCGCAATCCAGCTGTTTCGGAGATTATTCGTACCTCAAACAAACAGACATTTTGGACTATTATAATTGTAAACTCAAAGAGCTCAAAATACTTTGATCATGAGACTTACTTAAAAAATATATACCATTAAGTTTATATTACATGCATATATTTGACGGCTCGGTTGGCGCAGTGGCTGAGCGATTGGCTGCTGCGCTACGTGTCGCGTGTTCGATTCCCGCACGGTACAAATATTTATATGGCCTACAGGTAGTTGTTCCGGGTCTGGCTGTTTGTATATGTGAGTTTAAATGTTTATAAACGCACTCACGATACAGGAGAAATTCCTAGTGTGGGGCAACGTTTAAAAAAATAGAAAGGATAAAATAAATATATACGTGGCTCAGCCAAAAATACCTTTTTTCATAGAGTGAACACGAAAAATAGGTGAAGTGTTAACGTTGAAGTGTTCTTCAAGCAAAACGAGAAGATTATTCACACCATTGCACATGTTTAAATTACCATATAACGACCCATTACTCTGAGCCAACTCGTGTTTTGCCAATTAGCTTTAAATTAACTACGTCTTATTAAAGAACGTCTATATTTAGACCCTTTCCTTTTGGTTTTGTCTTCATTTTGAACGAGATTATAATTAAGTAATCATAGTATTTGTTTGATAAGACGAAACAGTAATAATATCCAATATAAGTATCTGAACTTATACCTACGTTATTTTCATTAGTCGAAATTTGGCGCAAAAAGAGTCAAAATAAATGTATCAAGAAATGAAATGTCTGATATTTTTGTCTGTCTTTCCTTTTTTGTGTTGTATTTATGCTTAAATACAACACAATAATAAGATTTGTTTTAAACTGTGCTCAGTTTAAAAAAAAAACTACTTAGAAATAGTAGTGCAGTATCCTATATCCGTCTTTTGTAAGGCACAAATCGAATACGGAAGTTTTCTACAGTACATTGTCACGTTCGTGGCGATAGAAAACTTTAAGCTTAGCGCGGCTCAGCACTTTCCGAAAACAAATGGATTGAATAGTTTTGTGCAAACGTTCGCAGCTGCACAGAGAAATAATGAAAACAGAAGCAAGACAAGACTTGATTATTTAATTTTCCTTCAATATAATATAGTTTACAACCTATGTAAATGACTTTCTACACATTTATCCAGCATCTTTTGTGTTTTCAATATGGGCAGAGGTTTGAGTGTCCTACTGTACCCCAATAATTCCTTCCAAATTGCTATTGAATAAAGAATTTCTCGCCTACAAGGTGTACACCCACATTTTGCCAGTTATGTTTAAGTCCTATGTAAAAAGGGTCAAATTTGTACTCTATAGCTCCATGAGCAGACTTTGCTAAATATCTGTAAATGAGTATACATTTAGATTTCGGGCTGCTACTGAGCAAGAAAGACTCGGAAAGCGAACCCAAGTCCTCGTGCTTACCAACTAGGCGGGTTCATGTGGAGGAAACTAAGTATCGCGAATTATCTGTAATTACTAGAAACGCCGGGAGGGGATGTCCTAGAAGAACATACCAGTGTATGTTCTTCTTTTTGTAGAATTTTACCTATAAGCTCAGTAGCTTATAGGTAAAATCCTACAAAAAGGTCAGGTAGTTGCGTAGTTCTCTCAACCGGCGTGCGTGTATAACCAGATGAAGTGACATATGAACATGAACGAAGCAAAAGGGGTATGTAAGGAAGGGCGTTCTGAAGTGTCTGCCTATCCCCATGGGAAAACGGGATTGGTTTATATACGCATGTAAAACTAATAACCAAAATTGGTTATCTTTTTATGATTCGATGGTTCTGTAGACTTTTTATTTATTTATTTCTTACAAAGGCAATATCATAAATCAACCTATTGTCTAATAAACTCGTACTTTGGCGATCTTGTGGGACGATAAAGTTGTCGGAATTAAATTAATTACAGATAGATGTTACTGTCCAAGCCAGCTATGTAATCCCTTTAGCTTATTCTGTACCTTAGCGTCTTCATAGACTGTTCTATAACTTAAGTAAAGGACGATAGCTTGACTTAGTTATTGTTTTAGTTATTGTTTAGCCTCTTTTGATTAAACAAGTTAACGCTGCTAATGAGGATGTCATTTAAGGTCTTTGAGAATCAATTCAGAGTCCCCACCGACTGCGTAAAACGAAACGAAATTAATACAATCCTAATTTTTTTTACCACAGTTTGTGACGAATTTTTGGCAACAAATACAAATCAAATTGATGAGTGTCTATTTGTAATGTCAAATTGACAGATTTTCACTAAATGCATACCTATGAGTATTTATGCTATTTATAACAAAAACCTTTTTTTTTTCATTTTTCTCTATTTGTGTCAACCTAATACATAAAAATCGTAGTTTAGAATATATCATATATACGAGCTTGTGGAGATCAGATATGCAGTCCCTCCATGTAGTTGGGAAAAGGCTAGGCAAATGATGTCTTTAGCATACATCCACATTGTGGCAACTATGATTTAGTTTATTTGCATATTCACCTTCATTAGATAAATCAGGGTTTTAGTAGAAATTGTACCTGCCAACTTACAACTAAATAGAGTAAGTAGTTACTAATTGCAATGCTCAAACATATGCACACAACTTTTAAACGTAGTAAGTAGATACATTAAGTGTACACAGGTTCTAATTAGCGTGTTTGCATCCCACTGCTGTCGTCTCGTTACATTAAGCTTTACTTAATAAATTTGCTTGCTATAAAGTTCTTCATCATTATAAAAACAATTGCTACTGGATATTGGGTTTTTAGTACTGGTTGTTATATACAAATCATAGAGATTTTTTTTTAAGACTTTGGCCCACACTAGCAATTTCTAATGTATCATGGGCGCGTTTACAAACATTCAAACTCACATGTACAGCCAGACCCGGACCAGCTACACGTGGGCCTTACAAATATTTGTTCCGTGCGGGACTCGAACCCACGAGACGCGGCACGGCAGTCAGTCGCTCAGCCACTTCGCCAACCGTGACGATTATATTTACAGAATAATTAGATCTTACTATGGGAATTTTCAATTGATGTATTATGCACTATCTATGTTAATCTTGGACATCACTAACATGGGTGAAGGAAAACATCGTGAGAAAACCTGGACTTATAAGTAACATAAGTCTGAAATCGCCAACCAAAATTAATGCTCGCGCCTTCTTTATATGAGAAGAGGCCTTTGTCTTGCATTGGGTCAGTAACAGGTTGGTATCATTTATATTTTATTGGGACAAGGCCGCTACACTATTACCAAACCACTGCAGTGACGACCACCAGAAAAGCGGTTAGACAATGAATCTCGAAGGGTCCCGTAGAAATGATTCAACTGTCTTGAATCCCGCAACGAAATTAATCAACAAAGAACAACGGAGGAGTCAGATGAAAGAAGAAGTGGAAATTATTATTATTTATATTATAAATAATAATAATTTGGCGTTGCGTTGAGGTTATTCTGCCATCCTGTATCGAACTCACCGCGTTTACCATATTGTTATCCGATTCCACCTTCCTAATCGAGTGATATTCCTAAATTGTGTTAACCTTAGTGGATTAATAGACGTCTGTACTTAAAGTTGTGGCTATCATTTCGGTTATCTAGCATGTATGATCATCCTGACGATGAAGTGTTTCCATGTGCTTCCGACATATACAATAGAATAAATAGATATATTTGAAAACATCTTGTCAAAGACTGGGGATTTACGCTAAACCTAACGTAACGTAAAGTAACGTGATCCTCCCGTCGCGTCTGTCCGATAACCCAAAAAAGTTCTATCAATATGCTAAAACTGTTACGAAAAATAATTATTTGAATATTTTTTTGTATAAACTGCTTCATTGGTCAAGTGGTCCAAAGCGCGACTGCTGAGCTAGATGTCCTCGGTTCGATTCTTATTATTGAGTGAATTTCTCATTAGCAGCCTCGAGTCTGCATTAGTGTCCAGTTGGTGGCAATAGGCTCGCCCCCTATAACATGGGACTTCAACATAATTGGCAAAATGTAGATGTTACTATAGGTTGTTCACCTCTGCCCAACACTTCGGAATACAGGCGTAATGTTATGCTACACTCTTGCTTCCCTTCAAGTATTAATATATTATTTAGGTTCTCTATGGACTTCCAACAAAAATATAAATGATATCAACCGTAACATAGTTGCCTCACTCGACAAAAGAAAACAATACAGATTAAAAAATAATAACTACCTGGTCCACAGTTAAGGAAAATCCCTAAGGAAAAACCGTTACCAAACAGTGTTATTTTTCTATTAAAAATCTGAAAGCAGAAGTCCGTATAATATGAAAAGGTAGGAGGAACTCTTAGGCGGCGTCGCAACTTTTAATAACACTGGACTTTATTTTGGTAACAAAAGAATAATAGTTGAATTTATACTCAATTGTATTGTAATGGGCAATTTCAGATATTTTTTGAGATTGGAATTCAAATTTTGTAGATGGTCACGCTGTTTCTTAGGATTAATGATGAGTATGACTAAGGAAGAGGGTAGCATATTCAACAGAGTACAAGGGACATCGACGCAAAACATTGTACCATGAGGTATATAGTATAGTACCTCTAAACAGGATGGATAGTCCAATGATGTGGCAATGGATGACCAGTCATCGTGCGTCATTCAAATATTTAAAATAAGATGTTTAGTGTATTGTGTTTTCATGTATGTATTAATGTTTTGTGTATAATATTGTAATGAGTGTTTTTCTATGGACTTATGGTCTGAAATAAATGTTATTATTATATTATTATTATTATAAACTCTAAAATGTTTCGTCGGCTTTTCTCTATTTTTAACCGACTTCAAAAAAAGGAGGAGGTTCTCAATTTGGATGTAAGTATTTTTTTTTATGTATTTTCGGGCATAACTCCGTCAAATATAGACGTTTTGCAAAATTATTTTGCACCGAGTCTAAAAATTGTTAAATTTTGTTACAGGTTAGGTTATATAGGTTAGATTTTCAAGATTAAGTAGATTCGATTTAGTATTATTTTATACTTTTTAGAGCTAATAGGGTTTTTGGAAGTAGGTTTCTTTTTTGATAAAAAGTTTTTTCATTTTATTTCAGATGTTTTCTTTATACTTTATACAGTAGTTTGACGACACGGTTGGCGCGGTGGTTGAGCCATCGGCTGCTGCGCCGCGTGTTGTGGGTTCGATCCCCACACGGAACAAATATTTGTATGACCTACAGGTAGTTGTTCCGGGTCTGGCTGTTTGTGTATGTGAGTTTAAATGTTTGTAAACGCACCCACGATACAGGAGAAATTCCTAGTGTGGGGCAATGTTTTTTTAAAGAAGAAGAAGAAGTAGAGAATCATGACAAAATCATCGTTTCTAACTATACCCGATCAGATTTTTAAATAATGAGTAAATAACTCACTTATTTCATATAAAAATTTTATAGGTTAAATAGTAATAATTATATTTACATAATTATTATTATCCCTTTAACCACATACTAGAATCAAAACGAGTAATAATAAGAAATATAAAAATTGTCCAATATTCGTAAAGATAATAAATTCATTCCTAATCAAAAGTAAGCACAGTTAACGAAACATAATATCACGCCTGTATACCCTAAAAGATTGGGCAGAGGTGCACCTTTAGTAACACCCACATTTCGCCAGTTATATATAAGGCCCATGTATTAGGGGCGCGTCTATTTTCATCAACCAGGCACAAATCCAGAATTCAGGCTGCTTATTAGAAAATTCCTATTGGAAAAACCCAAAACACATTGCCCGACCAAGTACAAAAAGTATAAGTATAAATATAAGTACCAAAGTTATAGAATTAATGATGTCGATAGCCTTTTTGGTCAACACAACCTTAACCAATTTGGTACAAGTACAAGTAAAATTTACTCAAAATTAAAGGGAAGATAACTAACAAAATTTGTCGGAAATTCAATATTAATATTCAAACATAACCCAGAACTTTGTCTTACGACTTTTCAAAGTGTATTTTACAAACATTTGGTTGAAAAGCTGAGGGATGAACGAACACAGAAATGTTTGAATCAAAGAGTGGTTTTTGAGCGCGCTTCATGTGTTTTTAAGTCACTGGACATCTGCCTAGTCTTTTCCTAACCATGCGAAGAGCGGCTGCCTATCTGACCTGCCTAATCCAGTTACTGGGTAACACGATACCCTTTTGGTAAGACTGCTGGACAGATTTTCGGTCTTCTCACTACCGGTAACGACTATCAAAGAGCTACAAATGACACCTGGGAAATTCACCACCTGACCTGATTATTTCTGGGCCACTAACGCCTCCGTCATTGTTATAGGGTTGTGGCAGGGTTGATGCGTGTTAGCGAAATTTATAATATTATGCATCTCTATTTTCCACGTCACCTGCCGGTCTACATACATAACATATGTATGTTTTCCCATGGGGAGGCAAAAACTACAGCGTTCCACCTGCTACGTCCTTACATCATCCACTCGCTTCGTTTACGTTCATACATCTAGTCAAACACGCACGCCACTTGCGAGTACTACGCACTTAACGTTTTTGAAGAACATGACCAATAAGGTATGTCCTTCTAGCTAGGGCGTCAGTCCCAGCGTTATGGTTAAAATAATCCCCTAAAAGGTTAGTTGAAGTGAACAGCGATTAGTATGGGTTGTAAAGCTCACGTGGCTTTCACCTCACCTACATTTTAACGGGAAGATTTTCACAGAACTACAGATTTAGAGGACGGACTTTCATCGCCAAAGTCTAACTTCCTGCATATATTTAACATAAAGTTTGCTACCGTATCTACATGGACCATGTAAAACTTCTGAATGCATACAATTTGTCGTGATGCATTGTATTAATGTAATTGTTGAAAAGTTTCTCTAACAAACTGTGTATTTTGTAACTGAATTGTGGTGGCTGTAAATTAGTTTGAATGATGTGTTCATGCTTGCAATTTTATTTTGATACTAGCTTCCACCCGCGGCTTTGCCTTTTGGTTTGCTAATAAAAAGTAGCCCATGTCCTTCCGCGGGATGCTATCTATCTCTCTAAATTTTATCGAAACCTGTTCAGTGGTTTTGCCGTGAAAGACGGACAATCAGACACACACACACTTTTCCTTTTATAATATTAGTAAGGATACATTTTCAGTTTTAAATGAAACTAAGTATGTGAAAGCTCATTTAAAAAAATAAATAAATTGAAATGTCTGTTTGTAATGTCATACCAAAAAACCAGTGTATTTTTTTGCGTCTGTCTGTCAGTTTGTTTGTCTGAGGTAATCTCCGAAACGGCTAGACCGATTTTGACGGGAGTATATATCTCTGGCAGATAGCTAATGTTACAAGGAGTGACATGGGCTACTTTTGTTTAAAATTAATAATTAGGGTGCCGCGCAAAAAAAAGAACACCCATGTTTGGTTCAATTCGATGACACGACGAATTTGATGGCACGGTTGGCGCAATGGCAGAGCGATTGACTGCTGCGCCGCGTGTCGTGGGTTCGATTCCCGCACGGAACAAATATTTGTATGGGAGGTTGTTCCGGGTCTGGCTGTTTGTGTATGTAAGTTTGAATGTTTATTAACGCACCCACGATACAGGAGAAAAAGCTAGTGAGGGGCAACGTTTAAAAAAATAAAACCGGCCAATAATTATAAAGCTAGTAAAAGGGTAGCGTAGAATGGCAGCCGGCCTTAATTTGCCTTTAAATTTTAATTGAGCAAATGCTAACCTAATGCAACCTTCTTAATTTGTGTACCCTGTTATTGCGTCGTGAACGAAGCAAAGGTGTGTCAAGGTCATAAGCCAAAAACGTTCCAACAACTTGCATAATTAAATAACTTTTAATATACCGTGATTAATAGTCGTGATGGCCCAGTGGTTTAGGCCTCGCCTCTTGTACACGAGTTGGGTTCAAACCTGGGCAAGTACCAATGTGACTTTTTCAATTCATATGTACTTTCTAAGTTTATCTTGGATATCACTGACATCGGTGAAGGAAAACATCGTGAGGAAACCTGGACTAATGATTAATATAAGTCTGAAATCGCCAACCCGTCTTGAGCAAGCGTGGTGATTAATGCTCGTGAATTCTCTGTATGAGGAGAGGCAAGGCCCTGCAGTGGGACGGTAACAGGCTGGTATTATGGTATATTAATAGTCTCATGTTATTTTAATTTCATGCAAGCTTGAAACATTTTCATTAGTGGCGACGACGTTATGTAACATTTTATTAATGTACAGAGCAAGCTACCCCAATGTGTCAGAGAAATTTGATAGTTTTTCAACGTTATCGCAATAAAAATAAAGTTCATGTTCAATTGGGAAAATTGGACCGTTTGGGGTAGCTTGATGTGCTGGCGTCTGGACGAGACTTGTGCACATAAGTCTAAGTAAATTAATTAAGTATGAATTTGAAGCGTTTGGTCGACTCTTCACGTGACGAGAGGGCTGGTCTTTTTTTGTTTAACGCGGCAATGCTGCCAGCCTTTTTGGCACTTTCACCGTTGACAGAGATGCGAATTAATTTGTCGATGCCCTGAGATCCTTCTTCTTTTGTGCGTTCTTTTCATGTACAAACGCCAGCACATCATAGCTTGATGTGCTGGCGTCTGTCTCTAACTCCGATGAAGCCCATCACTAAACATGTACCATTACACAATTTGTATCTTAAAATTGATTTAAAAGTGTGCTTGAGATTGAAATTAAATTTAAAGTAAGCTCAGGAGTTGATGTCGACTAAGAGAGCACACCTATTACCGATGAAATCGAGGTCTTTGTAGATTTAACAGGAATGATGCTATCTGAAAATGAACTTCTATTTTGCTAGTAAGAGATTTCTTACTAAGAGACCGTTGTTGGAATTTAACATTCCTTGTTATGTAACCAAAGATATAAATCAAATGCTTAAAATTTATGGTTTTTTAATTTGTTGAGGTTACTAAATTTCTGTACAAACGACAGAATTGATCTGACAGTGCAACGTTCTCAGGTTGCATTTCTGGGTGCAATTTGGTCAGACATAATATAGTAATTACTCATCATATGCCTAGCCTTTTCCCTACTATGTTGGGGTCAGCTACCAGTCTAACCGGATGCAGCTGAATACCAGTGTTTTACATGAAGCGAGCGCCTATCTTACCTATAAAACCCCGTTACAACGCAACATGATACCCCTTGGTAAGACTAGTTGTCAGACTTTCGGGTTTCTGACTACCCATAACGACTGTCAAATGACAAACGGGACCAACGGATTAAAGTGCTTTACGAACGGTCACCCATCTACAGACTGACCTCGGCAAGCGTAGCTTAACCTTCGATCAACCCGTGCGGCCGTTTTTATTTGGCCACGAGCTCCTCTATAATATATATAATATAGTAATTAGTAACAATTTAGTTCAGAAGCAGATTGATTTATAATACGTACAACAAACGTGGCTATTGTTCAAAATTTCTGTTCATCCCTTGGACAAATTGCTGATACTTTATCTTCAAACAAATGACCATCACGTATCGTTTTACCTTCATAATGTTTTTGTATCGGAACCTTTCTACATTGTTTTGTTATCTACCGAACAATATCATTTATTATCGATAAAAAAAATCATAGTCTGCTCGTAGATTTATGGTTGTCCAATTATTTTCCAGGGAAGTGTTTAGCTCTTGAGATATAGCCGTCAGTTTTAGACCATGCCTGTTGGCCTTATTATTTTCAACAGTTGAAGGAAATTGCCTCGTCTTGTAGTTTTCAATAGAGTTTCTGTTAAATAATAGCTAATTGAAATCAGTTATAGTATGTTTTGACTTACACATTTTATTTTGATTTAATAAATGTGTTTTTAATTAAAATAATCTTTGTGGATACCAATTCTCATACCATGATTTTTATATTGAAATAATAACAGCCACGCTTGTTGATCGCAGGTTAAGCTATGCTTGTAAAGGTCACTACGTGGATGGGGATCCATTACGTATCAAAGCCCTTTCGTGCATCGGAAAGCATTTCTGATAACCGTTGTGGTCAGTCAGTAGCCCCAAAGTCTAACAACCAGTCTTACCAAGGGGTACCGACAATGCATGGTAACAACCTAGTAACAGTATTAGAGGACAGATAGGCAGTTCCTCCATGTAAATTATGGTATATATATATTCGGTTAGACTGAAAACCAACCACAATATAGTTGGTTTTTTTTTTTTTTTTTAAACATTGCCCCACACTAGGAATTTCTCCTGTATCGTGGGTGCGTTTACAAACATTGAAACTCACATACACAAACAGCCAGACCCGAAACAACTACCTGTAGGTCATTCAAATATTTGTTCCGTGTGGGGATCGAACCCACAACACGCGGCGCAGCAGCCGATGGCTCAACCACCGCGCCAACCGTGTCGTCAGATTTGCAGAAGTCGTCAGAATTGTTAGGTAGCTTGTGTTGACGATATTGATAGCCACACAGAAAAGTGCTTAACATAAACTGTAATATACCTAATCTTGCTGTTTTTCTGCTTAACTGTCAAACGCGTCGGACGAGTTGTGAAAGTGACGAAATACAGCATGAGACGAGTGATGATAACTGACCGGATGCACAAGGTGACGTATTACATAATACTGACCTATTAGGGAAAGTGAATTTCGTCCCAGAGAATGAGACGAATTGTCACCATAACCGATGATACAACCAAATATATTTAAGATAATTTCTAACTAAAAATCGACGACACGGTTGGCGCGGTGGTTGAGCCATCGGCTGTTGCGCCGCGTGTTGTGGGTTCGATCCCCGCACGGAACAATTATTTGTATGACCTACAGGTAATTGTTCCGGGTCTGGCTGTTTGTGTATGTGAGTTTAAATGTTTGTAAATGCACCCACGATACAGGAGAAATTCCTAGTGTGGGGCAAGGTTTAAAAAAAAAAAAAAAAAAAAAATTGTGAAGCAGCATCAATCAAAACACAAAAATCTCATAATCTTAACAACAGAGACGTTTGAGTCATCTTTTCTGTTGTATAAAAGAAATTAAAGAACTTGTTCATAACTGTAGGTACTAAAAACTTGAGTCGACTAAAAATTTAATGTAAAGGCATTCAATTTCCCTTTCTCTAAATAAATTTTAATTCCGCCGCCTTAATGTGCTCGCACCCAAAGTTTGCTAGAAAATAAACATTACAATTCCCAACGGAAGGTCGCCCAACCAACATAAAATAGCAAGCTTAAATTATTTGCATCACAAAACTGGCCACCGGCCCCAACACCCCCCTGAGGCCGAATGTGACCAAGAAATTATACTTTTGCATTAGCTAGCAGTTTCGCTTAGTTAGTCGGCTACACAAACTTTTCACATTTATTCCGAAAAGTTGGTCCATTCAGCTCTCGCATCTGGGCTTTAGTTGCTACCTTCAACTCTACAACTAGATTTGATTGTATGCTCAACAGAACTGAAGTCAGGCTGTAACCAGCGGCCGATGTAATTCGAATTAAAGATATAAAAGAACGATTCGACCGAAACATTTTTGGGGAACTTTTGGGACTTCTATAGATTTTAATTATGTCCCCAAAATTGATTGGGTATCCCGAATTTGCGAGGAATTTCGTTATCCTGTTACACAACTTTTGTATTATGGTAGGTATAATTTTGAAGTAGGTATTATTTTCGTCGTTTGTTTATCGGACCATTTAAATTCCACACGTGGAACTTACTTTGTTTACCTTAACAATATTTTACTTTCGAATATTATGATAAAACGATTATAATATACTGCTTAAAATTGCCAACATATGGACATTTTGCCTGTGAAGCAAAGTTATTTCGGCTTTCACTGCCAGTGCTACTCTAGAATTATGACGACGAAATGCAATTTGTTCTCTTAAATCAAATATGTGTTCCAACGTTGTCAGAGAAGGCCGACAAATCATTACGAAACAATATCCAATTATGTTTGTCAAGTTCAGTTGTTGCGTTAAATAACAAGTCATTACCGACACCGCTGGCTGTAGGCCAAGGGGCATGGTGCCAGTGCCCCGAGCAACCTGTTGACTTGTGAATTGGAAAACATTGTTAATAAAACGCAAGGAAAAGTGAAACCAGCTGCAGACTACGTTTGCAACCCCGGTCGTTGCCCTTTCAAGACCCCTGGTTCGATAGTAGCAATTTTATAGACTTAACTGTATCTATTTGCTTACGTAGACATTGGAAAACGTTGGAACCCGCCAAAAGAGAAGTATTTTTATTCGATTTATTAGATTTAGACTCCTAAGTTTGTTTTCATGCCAAAGTTTTCATTTGATTGAATCTATAAACATCCTGCGAATTTGATACACATCGGGAAAATATTTCTGAAAAGAAAGACTGTACAAATTCTATCACTGACCTGGACATGGTATGGTGCCACCTTCTCCTCGCCTTTGATCTCAACGTTGATATGAAGTCTGATAGCTCCAGACACTGCTGACTTGTCTGTTCTTTTCTCCAGGTTGTACCAGACATCCATCTCACCCGACAGGGTTCGAACCTACAAATTTAATAACATTACATTTTGTTTGCTACACAAAAAGTAAGTAAATATAGTCACAAAAACTAAATTGGTTAGTATTTTGAAATTCCAATTATTAAAACTGTATTCTATATATGTAGTTATGTATAACATGACAGTGACTTAGTTTCCATACATACAAAGATCAAACAAATAATACCTGGATACACACATATATCCACAAAGGATAAAATATCAACAAATTATTCCACCTAATAAATATGTATTACCTATGAGACTAGACACAACGAGGACTTATCCTCATAATTCTTTTGTCAAGAATATGACAAGATTGTGATGATTTTTTTATTTTTTTTTTATTTTAAAAAACGTTGCCCCACACTAGGAATTTCTCCTGTATCGTGGGTGCGTTTACAAACATTTAAACTCACATACACAAACAGCCAGACCCGGAACAACTACCTGTAGGTCATACAAATATTTGTTCCGTGCGGGGATCGAACCCACAACACGCGGCACAGCAGCCGATGGCTCAACCACTGCGCCAACCGTGTCGTCAAATATGTAATCTTTTTTTATAACTTTACTGCCGTTGTTGTATCATGTTTTTGTAAAAAAACTTGATATATTATTATACGTTTTCAAAATACTGATTTACCTCGATGATTGTTTGACCCAAGAAATCGTCGGATTCTCTAGTCAACTTCTGGCGCAATTTTGATTTTAAATCGTTGTCTTCATCCCATACTCTCACTTTGATACGGTCAGATGAATTGTGGCATTCACTGAGAAACAAAAACGAATTTAAATGCAGAGCCATATGACAATTTGAAATAACAAGCATGAAAAATTGATAACCGAAACATAATTTTCCATTCGGTTTTTTCCAATTTTCCAATCCATACACAAAGTATACTCACAAGTAAAACTTCTCATTCCACACGGGGTTCAATTCCTGAGGCATAGTTCTTGTTCTCTTCTTCACTTTGCTTACTTGGACGGTAACGTAGGGGTCTGAAGTTCCACTCTTATCCTTTGCGATGAGGCCTTGTGCACAAATAACTGCCCACGAAGGGCCAATTTAGTATTTCATCATCACATGGTACATACAATATTTCAATAATAAAATCACACATTCTGATTATACATCTATTTTAGCAGGATCTTATACAGAGGAACTTTTCCCCAAAAAAATAATACATTGCTTACAGAAATAATATTTCACATATACGACTTCAGTGGGTCTCTACGTATAGCCAGAATAATATAGCGGACTATTCCAGAACCCTTCGGTACGGTTGGGCAAATTCCAGGAAACGTATTTCTGGTGGATGTTTAGAAAGTAATATGGGTATATCCATATTCATAGTTGTATAATAACTACTTATGAAGGCTGGTAGCGATATAAACGCACAACCTGATACCATTAGTTCAGTATATGATTCTGGATAGAGTTGACATATTTAATCGGCTTTTCCTAATGTCTACGTGTTATCTGATGTTTTTTAAAATGGACATAATCATAATTTCTATCTAACCCAACGAGAATTGTAATGAAACAAGTGAATTGATTGGTATTCAATTTAACATCTCATTCCGTTGGGTAGAAATAACATTTTTTTCTATTATCTTTTAGAGTAAAAAGGGTCGGAAAAGAATGTAAAAATTAGGAAAATACCGACGAAAAATTTCAACTTTCCGTGTCTCGAATCATGTACTTAACCTTGTATTAGGTTGTGTCGATGTCCCATCCACCCTATGTTGTAATGAAATCTACGCAATGTACGACTAAAGTTACATTACGCTCAGATTCTTCGCCATGAAGCATTATTAGCAGATAAAACTAGCTCCAACTTACGCTAAAACGATAACCTTACCAAGCTATCTTCTACCTTACTTACCAAAGTAGGCATTCTGTGCTAGAATCTCTTGAAAATCTATCAACAGGGTCTCGTGTGTTCAGAACGGGTTGGGGTCAAAAAAGAAGACACTAGCTTCAAACTACCAAACTTTTTATCTATGCCCAAATTCGAATTCTAAAACAAGTTGAACATAGCGCCTACATTATCGCAACTTCTAATGCAAACTTCGACCAAGAAGAAAGTTTCAAAGAAGAATAATAAAGATATGCGCGGGAATCAAGTCTAATGGTATTGGAATTTTCACGAATCGAAAAGTTATTGGCAATAACAGTAGAGAGATAGAAATTTCGGGATAATTGGGTTCCTTCATTCGGCATGCTATTATTCCTTCTAAGATTTCATTCACTTACAAAACGACTACGGAAGTATGGGTTTCTATCGTCGTCGCACTGAAAATTAAACAGGTTAATGTTCGTGATGTAAAGGCCTATTACCATTAATGTAACAGTGAACGAGCTTTGACAATCCACTCATAATTGTAACATTTATTGTTAATTTGTGACTCTCATGCAATTTGTGTCAATTTAGCAGACGTGTTGCTGAGTTGTGGTTTTGCAATCATTATAAATGAACGTGGTTTGAATCGTGTCGTTTCAGTGTTAGGAGTATAAAATTTGTGTGCGTGACAAGAATAATTGAATTTGTTTTATCACCAGACTTGGGTGAAGTGTTATAGATTCGTGGAATTTCCTTAGTGTTAATGATTTAATCAAGCTACTTTTTTATCGATGGAAGTGATTTGAGGCGGTGCATTAACGACCGTGATTTTTTGGGTAATCATTTGAAGTATAGATATGCAATAGATTTCTTTTTTGATATCTGCTGAAGCTGCGACTTACAGTTACTTAAGCATTTACTTTTTTCAACTTAGCACATGATACTGTTTTACAACGCTGTTACGCATTTGTTTTAAATAATGTTACGAAAATCATAATTGGAAGCAGATATCAAAAACATGGGAAAATAGAATTCAGGCGAAGAGTCTGTCTAATAGTTTCAAAATTGCGAGCGTGCGGTTCGTAGCCGCAAAAGACCACCGCAAACCTGTAATGGCGATCTTGCAAGACCACTTTGATGTTCCTTCTATAGTGACTTGCTTGGCCTGTTCTAGACTGTCAATGTGAGTGTCTGGGTCGACGTTAAAAGTCCGCCTGTCCGCCACATGAAACGAAAGATTGAATACAATTTAGTGTTGTGTTTGTATTGTGTTTTTATGCCTTTCGATGTTCTCGCCTCGTCTGGTACCTAGATCCTAGAGGGGAACATTTAATACAAACACTGTACGTCAATCGAACCTGTGATGGCGATCTTCGCGCTCCATTTCGATGTACCATCGAGGACTGATTGCTTCACCGTGCTCATGTGGGCCGCGTGAGGCTCCCCTTCGATGCTGAACACGCGTCTGTCACATACACACTTGTGTCAGCGATTGCTTTCCAATATTTTCAATTTACTCAACGGCATTTTATATGATATTAAACGTTACTTTTCATGACAGCGTCAGAAACAGCTTTTTTACAACAGCAATTTTCTGTTACATAACATGGAATTCAAAGGGGGTGTTATTTACGTGCAGTTTATGTGATTTTTTTATTTGAGCTATGTGATACAAGGCAAAATGGTGATTAGGATTATTTATTGTTGAGGTAAATATAAAATTGTAGGTATACCTGAATCCGACCCATTTAAAGCAAATCGCCGAACAAAGTTTGGAATTTTAAACATTATCGTTAATCAAAATTGGAAGTGTCATTACCTGATCAGTTCGAAAATCTCGGGTTTGTCTCGTTCGCGATGTTTCATTCTTTCCTTCATAGCTGTGATGATGGAATTGGCTTTATCTTCGGCGCCATGTTTGGAAGACTTTTCGGCCGCCCCTGCGAAACACACTGATCAGGCGGTGTCAACATAGTTCTTTTATGTCGCGGGAAGCGCCGGGACGGTACCCCGCCCCGCGCCCAGACCCGCTACGACCACTCTTGGCCTCAACCTGACAAGACTCTAACTTCAGTTTATAAATTGCGCAAAGTTTATGTATGTATGTCAGATCTGATCAGGTCATCGACGTCGAGCGGCGCCGGCCGGAGCGGATCTGAGCACGGCGCCTGGTTATAAAAATTCAATACAGTTCAACGCTTTGTTAGTTTTCAAGGATTTTTATTGGCAGCTTATTAATAAAATATGGGTAGGTAGGGAGGCAATGTATCAACAAGCTGCCAAATATCTCCAAAAGGCGTTAGAACTGTATCGCTTACTTAAACACCCTCTGTATTTGTATGTCTCAGTATTGTTTGTTCGTCCATTTACCATTATACAAAACGGAATTTGTTACATTATATACAAATCGATACTTTAAATTGTTTAAAGCGCTGAACATCTTCAGGGATAGAAGTGAAAACATAAAGATAGTTAAATCAATACAGAAACGCGGAACTCTTAAATCAAAATATTCAAAATAAATAAACTAAAAGAACACATATATTATAGAAGTGGACAGACACGGGATTGCGTGCACACATTGCTAACAGACACATCGTAACAACAAGTTTGAATTTGTCGGATTTATTTGAGCGGTCGTGTTTTTGAAGCTTCTAACCGATTTGTAAGAAAAACGGTGTGTAAGATAATAGTGTAAAATGTAAAGTAGGGTAAAGAACAGTACATAACACAAGTAATTTAGTTAAATAGGGCTTTAACAAGTTTCGGCGCTGGGCGGGGCGACCCGAAAGGAACTGACAGATAACGGGACCGATACCTATCTACGTGAGCTACATGTCCACACTTCGAAAACATTAAATTTCAAAATGATATTATTAATACACAGCACAATATAGATAAAAAAACAAATGATGAAGCAATAAAAATAAAAAAAATATAATTAATATACTTACGTCAGCAAACAAGATATATAACTGTTCCAATATCTTAAATCATATTGAATCAAGAATACTAAAATCAAAGTGAAAATAATTAATGGCCGTAATTAAATAAATTATAATTTGTACAATTTAAATATTAATTTCAAAGTGTAGACTAGGTATGAAGATGGCGTGCAGTCGATGATATTTAATTTGTTAATAAACAATTCGTCTGGAAAACGCGTCCACGTAACGACTGCTCGCCCTCATGATCATGCAATCGTGAAATTTACGTGGCAATGCTGCCAGCCTTCTGGGCACTTTTCCCGTTGACAACGATGCGGATGAATTTTTTGATGCCCTATGATTATTTATTTTATTTTTATTTCTTCATATATTAATAATTGTATAATTTTAGTGAATTATCAATCTAGAACCGAATATTATGAGGATAATAAAATTTGGAATATAATATTATCTGTTTATCTCACCGATAGCCATGCACACCGATAAAGCAATGGTCAAATCATCAATTGGGAAGGGAAAACACATCATGCTATTTCCATTATACGAGGTCAGAGTAAACATCAAGAAAAAGGGAGACAAATAAATACCACAGAACATAATTACAACAACGATAAAAAATATAAAGAATTAATGTAAATATTATTCCTTTGACTGTGTGAATCTTGGTGATGTCACTAGTTGTGTCCTTCTGGCAAATGACCCTAGCTGTGTGCTTGAATGTGAAGAATGTTTGATCACTGATATATAGCGCTGGTTACATGCAATAGTTTTAACACATGCACATCAACCGAACTAGTAACGGCAGTAAATTTTACTACATTGACATTCTGGGTTTTGAATACCATTCATTACCTTTAACATCACCTAGAGAGCGGAAACTAATAAATTAAGTAAACATCGAGTTGACTAATATTAACACTTAGACAGTAAAGAACGGCACTTCTTGATATAGTTAAAGTATTAAAAATAATCATGATATAAAAGTGTTAAGTAGACCTCTGAAAGACAATCGGAGATATACGAAGCTATGTGCATATTTTACGAAACTGATTTCATACAAAAACATCTGTCTCATTCCCGAAGATAAATCTATGAATCTCCATAATATATCTAGTGTAGACTCGATCAAAGTGCGGGCACAAAGGTCATAACTCTCGACAAGACTTGTTCTCCATTAAGTACCATTGAAACTCTCTGTGTGGGAGAGTTGTGTACTAACTCCCTCCTCCGACTTATGTAACAACGTCGCTCATACCCTGATTTCAATTTTCATCTCAAAATCGTTTATTTACATCGTCTACAGTCGTAATCTGAACGCCAATAAAATCTAGATCCCGACGTATACTACCACTTTTGACTAACAAAGGATTTCCTTTAAGTAGGATTAAAGTTGTAAATCTAAAGGCTTCAAAGAAAAGACTATATAACCTAATAGTATAGGGATGCCTAAACATTTCATAAATAAATAACTAAATAACATAAATCGGATTGGTCCACACTCATGTTGAATCATGCTCAGTCTTGAATGCTTTAGGAACAATGTTCTTTAGAGACTGTGCATTAAATATTGATTTTCTACTGCGACGTTGTGTATCCAAAGATCTTGTCTACAACGAGTGACCTGTCAAGAGCTTCTTGACTCACTTGAGTTTAATAAGGAGGGAACTGCGCTTCTCAGCCAACTCTAAAACCCTAAACATTTCGCGCTCCTCGAACGTCCAGAAAGCTATCTTTGAAGTGACGCTCTTTAAGATTTAGATTAGATTTTTTTAATCACAAGACTTAAGTAATCGTTAGTTTTGTGATTGAAAACGGTACATTAATATTTTGGCATATACATTTTGTGATCGCGAAGCAAGAGAATAACTATTCTCAATGATATTTAGATTTTTAATTGCTTCTTGAACAAGAAATTACAAACGGATATTCTCGTACTTGCTTACACTGATCAGGGGTATTTACAGCATTGAAATTATAGGGATTCGTTCCGTTCATTAGATTTTTATCATTAAAAGGTGTAACGTAACACACCTGAAAACTATTTATATTTTGCAGAAAATAAATTTCAAGTTGTTAAATTGAAAAGTAATGAAACAAATCCCTCTTCAATTTGAAATAGATAAAACCATATATCACCACCTCGGAGCTCCACTTACTCTGCAGACAGTCGGCATTGAGCAAATCCTTGCACTTTTCGTGACACTTGACACCACATTCAGTGCATCTTACACCTTGCCTGGCGATGCCCCAAAGTAGGCCCTCACACTCGTAGCAATAGGTAGGCGATGTCGCCGTCCACAGTACGAAGTTGTGAGGCGTAGTTGATGAGATCGGGTAGATGAGCGCTTGCAAAGTCTTCTTGTACACATGCATCTTCTGGAAGATACTTTTTAACTAAGAAATGGTATACAAAACATTATTGTTAGAAGAATTTTGTAATTTTTCTGCGGCTTTTGGAAAATATAATTATTTTAGTTCATTGTAGGATGAAACTCACCAATTCCTCGTCATTCAACGTTGCCCGATGCACAGCAGATGTCAAACCTGCATTCCTCTTCGTTGCAGCCATTGTCTAAACAGCAGAGTATATATGAGCAATAGGTATACACATCTCACTCCATCCTCAGTATGTATTGGCACTGAGTCTTGTGTCTGCTATTTCTAATCAAGCTTTGAATTGCCTACCTAACTACTATTTTGAAATTTTCTTTTTTTTTTTCTCTAGAAATTGAGAATCTTTTTATGTCATTATTTGCAAGTTGAAGCTACTCATGCTTTGAAAAAAGCTGTTTTTAAGCCTGTCTTTAACAAAATCTTATCTACCATCTCGAAAATTTCAGTAGTTCTTATACCTACCGATGAAAAATTCGTTTGATTATACAAAAAATAAATTGTAAGTGCGTGTAAAGTAAAAATGTGTGTGTGTGAGAGTCGGTACAACACTGAAACAGTATTAATTTTGAGGGATCATGTTTATTGATGTTGTAATGAAAAAGACTTTTCAGTCGCAAAAATAATATTTGCTGTGATATTGAAGCTTCGCAATGAAAACGAAATCGGCAAGCACGTGCATGGTCCCAGTGTGAAATTCAATTTTCATTTTTGTTATTCGTTTATGTATGCTGTGATGGTGTTATGCAATAGTTGGATGTATAACAATATTATGTAGCTTTACCTTTTATACTTAACCAACATCTGAAATATGATCTAGAGCAGAAACATGCAGAGGCCAAATCAATTTAAACAAAATATCAATGCAAGCACACTATGTACAGTGAGTGAAGAGAAAAAATTCTTGATAGGATGTGGGTGACCAAAATTTTATCTTTTCACTGTCGATCAGAACTGCATGCATAGAAAAGAAGTGTTATTGGGATAGAAATACCTTGAGAACCTGCAGGTCCGTGGTAAGGGGGTAAAATGCAATGATATTATTAATTTTCATCAGGAATTAGAGTCGTTCATTCGGAGACTATGGTTCCGCTACTGTAGTCTTTGCTCCGGTGACCCCTACTTTATCTTATACACGGTACAATAGGGTTGGATTGGTATCTAAGAATAGGTTAAGGCCATCTAAGTAGAAAAGATCAGAAGGACAAACACAATACAGGTAACATTGAGACATCAATGAAGAGAGAAGGGATCAAATAGGCCTCTTTTAAATATTTTTTTTTTCTATTTGAACAACAAATGGAGAGTTAGTATTTGTATGGAATTAATATTAAATTCTCTTAACGTGAATGAGGCTCATAAATCAGCCGCAGCACGTCAAAAGACGATTTAAAAGAATGGTGTTCTAAAAAATCGAATATCAAAACTCAACGACCGCGATGCAATTTTCTTTAACAACCTCCCCATAAACTGTTCAAAACACATAATATGGAAATTTTCCGTGTAGAAGAAAACATTTATTACGCGCCTAATATTACTAAGCTTCAGGAAGCGTACGTCGATGCGAGCTGTAAACATTTACGGCCAGTTTCAAATATCTACCTTCCATAACCCTGGTTACAGATTATGGCTCGTTATTCCAAGATAACCCTTTTGTAATAGCTTCATGTCAGTTTTAAGATAGCGAATTGAAACCGGCCCGAGAGAAAGATAGCTTACTTCCATCGGATTTGTAATAATAGAGGTTTATATCGATAAGGAAAAATTTAAAAGTTACTTACAAGTTCGGAAACGAGTGGGATCGATTTCCTTCTAGGCCTGATGTCGGGCATACTGTCAATGTTACTGTAGAAAGGGTTCTCGTTTCCTGGGGGCCTATGAAAACAGATTGGTTAGTATTGACATATTTAAAGGAAGTTTACATACCATTTCTTTAATACATATTAAAATCCCAGGCTTTAATACGTATGGATATTAGAAAAACAAACATTAAATGGAATAGTGATGTATTTTTACATCCATTTAATTTGCTTATTTATTTCAAGAATGTAATGAACATCACAATTCCACCGTTCATTTGTAATTTTCCGGGAGATCCCTTTAGTCACCTAAATTTTGATAATATAAAAATAAGAACATGAATTATTTGAGTTCACATACCCATTTCCTCGTTGCTCGTTGAAGCCAGCGGAGCCATTCTAAAAACAAAAAAACAAAACAATAAATAAAACAAAATAAAAAATAAAATAAAAAGCTAACATTTATTTATTAAAAACAAATAACAACCAACAATACAGTAATAACTATTGTGATCAACCTTCAATGACAAATTATTTAAAATCATTCCTAATATTCACTTCATAAAACCAAACCTATTTAAAGTATTCTTTCTTTAAAAAAACATTTTTTTTTTAATTTGATAATGTGTAACGGTAACTTGCTCGTGAAGTTTAAATAAAATTAAGAATCACTTTCTAAGTCCTCAATGACCCAACATAAAATTGATTTCTAAAAAATACAAACATCCGAATTGAGAACCTCCTCCTTTTTTTGGAAGTCGGTTAATAATTCAATAGTTACTGGAAACTATTATTCTATTGGGTTGGAATTGCCATGAATTAGACACGCCATTTTTTTTTTAAATATAGTTACTATGTTTTCCAAAAGGTAGACAACAAGTTCCCTACTGTGAACCTGTCAAAAGATTTGTCATGGAAATTTAATCAAACATTTTCAACACTTATAATAAAATAGCTTAGGTACATGGAGAATTAACCTCACGATAAAACACAATTTATAGTATAGTAGTTAACAATAGTAATAATGCTTGGGCAGTTTATGACTGAAGATGTCTTAATTCGTATCCATTAAACAATCACTGAACATAGGTATGATTCGGACCAAATAAGTCTTCGAAGCTTGAATTAACATTGTCCCAATTCAATATAAGGTGTAGACAGTAAATACCTGCAAAGTTAATAATAACAAATTTGGCTAAAAAATTACCTTATCCTGCCCATAATAATTATAAGTATTATAATTCTACGCAATATCATTCAACATCTAATATCTTCCGCTAAATATGTTATTACATAAAGTGCCAGCTATATATTTATGTAAGTGTAAATAGCTATGTCATTACCTAAGCCATGTGACATCTAATAATTACGTTACAATGTATATATGCATTTAAACCTATTATGATTTATATAAACCACTCGATAGAGATATTTAGGTAACAATGGTAGTGAAATGTCTTCAAAAATAGAGAGGAGAATATAAACTAGTCTTTATTAGTTTCTTTTTGGAAGAAATCGTGTATTTATGTATTTTGACTCGACTACGGCTAGACATAAATATTTTTTTAAATTTATAGGTTTTTATTCATATGTAATGATGTAGATATGTAAGTATGTTTTCATTGGAAGCCATCAAAATGAAATCAAAGTGTTCTTCCGTTCTTATTCAAGATACAGGAGAGCATGAGATCAATATTTTGCGACGCTCTTGTTAGATTTTAAGATCAAAGGCAGAAGGCTCGATAGAGAAGGCAACTTGTCTTGACAAGGGTACCGTCGTAAAATTAATACATTTCCTTAGAGTGAACTTCTCACTCTGTTCTAACTTCATAAGATTACATACTATGTAGATAATTCTAATAATATTCATCGCATGAAATATAGGTTGTAAATAAGGATTTTTCTAGTACCTAATTTTTTGTCTAAGCCGTAGTCGATTGATAAATATTGCTAAACATTTTGAGTATTCATAATATACTGTTTAGAAAATAGTAAATATATATGTATTCATGACTGAGAAATGTTACTTATTTCGATTTTCTATAAATAAAAGGAACATATTTCTCTGATATGAGATGATATGACCATGAATGAATTTTGTACGACAAAATGCTCCCCAAGCCGATACATGAATGACTTTAATTATAGACAGCAAATTCGTTAATATAACACTAACATTATCAAACAATATCTATCAAGCAACATACATATATAGTTATAATACTGAGTATATAATCGTATGTATAGATTACCACTTTTCCAAGTATAAATATCGTCAAGCAAACCTTTATTAAAAATTGTATATATTTTTTGGTTGATTATCATCTTAAGCTTTATGTAAAAATCCTTTAGTATATATAGAAAGTTCGTAGTACCCTATTGCATTGGTTACACCTAATTATTGCCTCAATTAAATAGAAAGGGCGTCAATAGTAAGTAAATATTATATAAGTTTAATATTGTATATACGAGCACCCTATTCAATGCATTCAAATACATATTTAGCAGTACACGGAGAAAAAGAAAACTGGTTGAAATATTTCTCACAACCGCAGTTAGTTTTATAGGTCATAACTACCTAAAACAACGTCAAAACTAAATATTTAAACAGAGCCCTGCTTACGGGGAAGTTGAAATATAATAGTTACTTGTGTAATGTTTCACTAAACGTTGTTTAAAATGGACGACTATAAATAACAATTACACGTCCTACTTGCTAATCTATATAATAGGTATGTTATATTACGAGTAACTTTTTTTGTAACACCCGGTTACTGGAATGAAATTATCGACGTGTCTCAAAATTAACACAAGTCAAGTGATGCGATTGGCTGTTGATAACTCATTCAACCAATCCCGACAGTTAGCGCACGCTTGTGAAATTGTCAGAATAATTTTGGTTCTAGAAACTGGGTGTTAGAGTTGTAAAGCGGGTTAATAAAGTTAGCAATGGCTTGAGTATATCAGTCTAACTATTAGATTAATGTCAAATAACCATGGAAGTAACCTGCGGCTTATAAAATACGTCTAAACAGCTTATATTTAACTCTTAACTCTAATTTCATGAAACTTTTGCATAAGATAACTTACACCTGCGCTGACTTTGTCCTTTTCACCGAGCGGCGTCGTAGCTGCTGGAGTTTCTGATGTCTTCTCTTCAGCTTTCCGATCTTTCAACGCTTTAAGGAGCTTCCATTTGCTCCCAACAGGAGCATCTTGTTGCTGCGGAGGCTCTTCAAGAGGAAGAGAATCATGATGGATTTGTGGCATATCGTAGTCATCATCCAGTTCATCACCACTTTGAACTGGACTGTCAGGTCCAGAAGTTTCTCCTGAACCAGAATCCTCAAATGACTTGTCATCATCATCGGACTCTTTATCTTGAATATCATCTCTTGTTTCTTCGATCACTGGGAATGTTGTTATATCTTTCCAAGTCTCTTTTATGGGAGACTCGTCATACTTTTGTTTAGTTGTAGCTGTCTTTAGTTTAAGTTCCCTTAGTACAAATGACATTTTTTCTTTTAAATATTCACTTGAGTCTTCGTCTATGTCCTCCATTTCTGGTTCTTCTGGAACGGTCAGTTGCCGCTCAGACTCTATTATAGACTGATGCTCCATTTCTTCTAACTTTCTTAGTTCATAACAGTACCATTCATCTTCAGAATCGATACTGTCTTCAGTACTCTGTCGCCTGGAAGACACTCGGGACCCACTTCTCCAAGAATGGGTACTTCTACTGTCGTCATCGTCATGTTTATTTGGTATTTCCAAACTTTGCTGATGTCGTGGTTGAAATTTGTTTGGTAAACCTCGAGTACTCTGTATAGAAGGACTCCTTTCTGGTAAATTATTAGAGTCTTCATGAAGTGTTAATGTGTTGTTTATCACTTCGGGTGGACTTGGTTTACGAATTCTCTTTTCCTTTTGTTGATTCACGAATTCTTCGCTTATTTCTTCTTGTTGCTCTGCCTCCCCTTTTGGAGGAGAAATATCGTTTAAATGTTCATCTGAGACTGACGTTGATTTACGCAGACGATATTTACCTAAAGCCCTCGAAACTGCAAATTCTTGTGAGCTACCACTGTACGATTTATTACTTTCACTTAATCCTTCATCAGATACGTTCGATGATTTTTTCACGTCTCCAATAGTAGCAAAGAGAGAACCAGGAGACTGGTTATCTTCCTTCTCATCTTCTTCAAATAAGTCAACGTTGGATATATCGGTGTCAATGTCTAACTTTTCTAATTTCGGTATGTTGTCTTTTTTCATTTGACTGACACGTGCAAAATGAAAGTCAATATCATCACTTTTATCTCTGGGTATAACATTACTGGTTGCAGTTAACTTTTCAGGTTCTTCTATAATACATTCCGTGTCATCGTCACGATATTCCATTCCTTGCTCCTGTATTCGTTCTTGTATCATCTGCTGTTGTTCTACAATTTCTTGATTGTTTATCTTTCTTTTAGGTTTCGGTGCTACTTTTGGGAACATGCTTCCTTCATGTGTAGAGTCCGAAAATACACTGTCACTATCCTCTGACTGAGCACTAGATCTACCGCCAGACCATTCAGTTTCAGATGTCTCTGGATCTGATAGTGATTGATGACTGGCTTGCTGCTTTCGTCTTGCTTTTTGTAACAAACCAGACATTGAAGCCACCAAATGATATTTCTTTTTCCTTCTCTGGGCAGATAATATCCTTTCTTTTAATGATTTCTCTTGCTGTGGTTGCTCTACTGTATCAACACCAGAAGGTAGTGAGTGTGATCTATGTTTTTTAGGTAAATGCAAATCTGGGAGCCAGTGACTCATCGATGACATAGCAGACTTTAGTGATGAAGTTCGCTTTGGTTTTTTGAGCTGTTTATCTTGAGTTTTGCCTTTATAGTTGTTGGATATCGATAAGTACCCTGACTCAGAAACAAGTATACCACTTGACTCAACATATTGCTCTTTTCTCGTTTTATTATGTTCAGGTACGGTTGGTTTTTCGAAGCCTTCATTTTCATACATAACATTACCATTTCGTTGGTCGTATTGTTGTTGTTTAAAATATTCCTGTTGTAGTTGATTCTGAAATTGTTTTCTTTCTGTTATACTCAAGGAATGAGATTTCAAGCTTGATGTTTCCATTGAACTGGTCGGGGATTTACTACCACCTTGCCATGAGATCTGATCTTCTAAAGATGTTCTTTTAGGCGAGTCATACCTAGTCGATGTAGGGTAATACGAAAGAGCATCAGTGAGATTGCCGGAAGGATATCCGGCACGATGTCCTTTATAACCGTTTTGATAAAAGTGTGGATCATTCGCGCCCATCGTATTAGCCCTAGTCAGGGGTCGTTTGCTCACATTCGCCGCCGATATGACTACAGTTTGTGCATGATAACTAGGTTCCGGCGGATAAGAATCCACTGCGGGCCTCGCAACAGATTCAGAAATTTCATTTCTATCTAATAATTCGGAAAAACTTCCTTCTTCTGATAACATTCCTCTGGGTGTACTATACACAGTTGTGAATATTGGTTGTCTATTTCCAGCTACGGAATATATTGAGGGGGCTTCGTTGCCATAGTAATATTCCCCAATGTTGGTTATTTGAGTCATTTGATCAGTTACTGAATATGGAATTTCGCTTTTCATGTAATCACTGTCAAGTTTTCCTTGCATTTTACTCAAATCTCTTGAACTATTTTCTTTTGTCATGAGATCTGTCTTTCGTAAGTTGTAATCGCTCTTCAAATTTGTCCCATCATAAGGGTAAGAATCCACAAGCGTTTCTATAAACGGTTTCGATTCGGTCGCATACGACATTACTAGTTGTGGGGAAGGATTTCTCATTTTATGAGAATCGTGACTTCCATGTGTGATACTTCCATGTGTAATTCTTCCTGTTTTAGGTGAACCTGGACTTTTCTCCAAACTTGACCATCCACTCATAGATGATAATCCTGAATCAGATTTTGCAGCAACAATATTTGCTGAATCTCTTTTTATATGCTTAGGCGAAGTTTTCGGTGACTTTGGAGATCTAGGACTTAAACGCATACCATCATGGGGCATAGCGCTACCTGTAGATAACATTGGGTGAAGAGGAACCAGTTCGTTGTTATTCTCTATTGATGGAAACCCGTCTGTTCCAGTAGGTGGAGCCGGTGGTGGGGGACTTGGGGATTTTCTTAGCCTGTTATCTTCATAACTTAAATCATTAGTGCTAGGTCCATTGTAAATTTCGTGAATTGACATGGGAGAGAGTTGTTCTGAACCACTTGATTTATAAATCTCGTTTAAAGGCTGAGATAGGCCTTTGTTAGAAAAATAATTTTGTCTGGAAGTGTCTGTTATTTGATACGGAGAACTATATTCAAATCTTTCTCTTGAAAGAGCACTAGGTGATTTGGATGCTTTAGCTGCATTTATCTCAGCATTGGCTACAGCCGAACTGTATGCCAATCGCCCAGTAACAGTCGTATAAGGTTCTGTAGTAGTTCTCTCTGGAACAAACTTTCGACGAGGAGACAGAGTTGGTGGCAAATAATCTATTGCTCTATCTGTCACGTTATCAGTTAATGACAACCTAGATGGGGATTTCTCTCTTACAATGGACTCTTTAGGAGCCGCTAACATAAAATCATCAAAGCTTGTCATCATATCGTTAATGGCCCAATTGTCACCACCTGAATAGACGCTTTTCAGTTGTTCATTTATTATATTGCCATCCTCAACCAGTGCCTTTGCTTCTATTTCCCTGTCATGTTTTGATAGTTTTGTTTCAGGACTAAGGAGCCTCGTTTTCAAGTCTTTTAACTCTCTGGAATCTTTGTGTAATTGGGTTGTCAATCTATCTAATTCATGTAATTTATCTACCGTAATTTGATCTATTGTACTTAAAGCAGACAAATGGACCAAATCTCTTTCGCTAATTACAGGTCCACCTTTTAATCCGCAGTAATCTTTATAGTCTGATGAACTGTATATTTGTCTAGAGCTTGTTGGCATCATTTCTATATCTGGTTCTTCAGGAGCTTCCCAAATCATATCTAATTGTGATGGTGGCCTAGATGTTTCATCGCAAACTAAATCATCGCGATAGGCTTGATTCAAGCTTTTATAAAAAGCTTCGTTTGATTCCATTATCTCTTCTTGATGGTCTAATAATACTGAACTTCGTCCAATATCTAAGCCTTCTTCTATGCCATCTTCGACAGTACCATTTCCTAATATTTCTCTGATCACTTCTAAGCGAGAGATGGGATCTCTGGCACTGACAGTTCGGCATGTGTAAAAATCCAGTAAAGTTGATATCACACCCTGTTGATCGGCGAGCAACGTCTCCAATCTCTCGAGCCGTTCCCACATCCTAACGTACTCTTGGCTGAGTAGATCGAGCGCTCGCCAAGCATATTTGAGTTCTGTTTCGAGAATATTGAGACGTGTGCCGAGGCGTTCCATGTAGTCGCTGATGATGTAGTCGCCGGAGTAGGGGGGCAGGTCGGGAGGAAGCGCGAGGGAGCCGCAGTCGTCCATATCGACCTCTGCAACCCCATTCCCGCCGTCCTCGCTTTCCTCCATCCCGCCGCTTGCGCCTGCCCCAGCATTGTCGTGGATATCGCGCATCATCTTCGGATCGGACAGTGGGTTGCATGTAACATTTTGCACTATGAGTCATCCCATATCGTTTTATTGTTCACACTTTCGACTCGAAACAGTCCTGTACCACTGACAGTTCTCACTAAAGTCATTTTACCTCACTGAATGTTCAATACGTCATATTGTTAATTTTAAAGTTCACTTTCTAAATTTAATTATATCTGTTTTCAACACTTTTAAACTGTATACTTTGTACTTCGACGGAATGAAATTGATTATTAGTTTGCATCAAAAATATACTTTGAGTTACACTTATCACTTTACTGCAACAAGAAAGATTTACGTTAGCGGATGCCAGGCTCCACTGGTTTGGGCATAAGACGGCTTATGCGCACACCAGTGGGTGGGAGGCAAAGGAATACCTCGGTGGAACATGTAAACTTTGTAGCCTGCGCGACCCAATTTTCATGACGGAAATGTTCAAAATATATTATGGTCGAGTTTTCTTAAAATAAAGTTTACATATTCCTGTGTGAGGCAGCTAAGCGGTTCATATTTGATTCCACGTGAGCAAATGCATCTCAGAGGTGGAAGGCGTCGCTCGGCTAGGAAAGGAAATAGGATGAACCGAAAGGAAATTAGAGCCGAGTCTCACCACCGCTTCGCTTAGATAAACCGTAGGGTTTTTTATTGGATTAGGACAATACCATTGCTACAAGTGGTAAACAAAACTCCGAAATATTTGTTGCTTAGATTTATATGTATTTACATTACAAGAAAGCCACGTTTCCCTTCACACACAAACGAAGAACGTCTATAGGGCAATACGTGACTAGATTACTAAGAGGGAATGCCTTTGATACTACATAGAGGAATATTTGAAGGAGCGTGTATATTACACGCAGTACCTACGTCTATCTAAACAATGTGCGCCATCGTTTTGGTATATGATAAATACTTCATCCAAGAAATATTCCTATAAGTCTTTATGTCCGATATTATGTACGCAAATATCACATACTGTTCTCCGTTTTCATTTTATTAAATACCGCTGTTTTAATCATGTGACGTAAGTATGTCATTGATATTATAATTCTTGAAGGTTTATTATTCCGTTTATTACTAACACAGGATTGTTTTTGATGAAATTTTATAGCAGAGCGTCGTCCGACTCTCATTAAGAACCTTTAATTACTATCCAATTTTAATATTACTATAGAATTTTCGTCTTTGTTGGAAAATTTGATGACATTTTAATAAATTAATAACTTTTACCATGTTGAAGGACGCTCGAAAACCCAAGAAGCTTCCAAATCGTTAGTCCCATCTATATATATACAGATAAAAATGAACCCCACGATCCAATAAACAATAATGTCTTATCGATAGAACGGAGTGTTTTGATTTCTTTACACTCAGAGTTGTTCAAGAATATCGGTTTCCAATATCGAAAAAATGTTGTTGTCTTTGTAACGAACCTAAACGCCTATGTTGATTACGTAAGTAACTTACATATTGTAATGAAGTAAGTGTAGAACTTTTTATTTCTTTTGATATAGGAGCTACTTCTTAGGTGTACTTATAGGTACCTAAAATTAATTAATAAAACTCGTGAATATAGTATATTAATCTGCTAATACTTATTATACCCATCTCACCGCAATATTCATTTACAGTTTCCATTTTCAAATTAAAACCAAACGCACAAAACGCAGATACAAAAATGCACTTGGCAACTTGCAAAGACATTCCGAAATTCGAAGATCGCTAAAGTAAACTACCAATTCAGAAACCTTTACAACCGACGATGCAAAGTAATCACCCTCCAATTGTCTTTCTTCGCACGCCACCAAGCTAAATTAGAGGCAATGGACCAACACAACGTAAAGCTGGTAGGCAATCACCAATTGAAACTGTTGGATACTCTCCAAAATCTACCAAGGAACTTTTGTTCGACACTAATTGGATTTGTAGATCTCAATCTATGGGAGTCGTATAAGAATTCCATAGGGTAATACTCTTTCAAAATGTTTTTCCTACGAAGTGAAATTAGAATCTAGTTTCCATTGAGATCATGTTTCGAAGAGGGTCATTGTAGATTAAAAAACGGAGTGTGAAACCAAAATTTGATTTTGTCTCTTGTTTTATAGGAAGCTTCATGAACCGTTTTAATGTTGTCTCTTTATCTGACAGACACATACATACATATGGGTACTAATGTAATAAAGCTGAGAATAATTTGTGTTTTTGTTTTAGCGCTCATCTCTGGACCTACAAGTCGGATTACAAAAAATATGTATGCATTTGATAGCTTAACTCTTGAGGAAGGTTATATGCTATTTAACATCACACTACGACAGTTTAGAGAGGGTGAATCTCCGGGGCACAGCTAATGTACTTTACACAATTGCAAAACTTCACCAAAGCAGCTTCCAGCTCACGTGAGAAATAATCCAATAATGATCAAAGGTACGATACTTCAACTTAAGTAGTCAATAAGGTTTGATGGACCTACTAACATTACTAAAAGTAAAGGGCTTTCGGTAACAAGTAACAATCTGGTAAGCCTCGATGCGTGCGATCAAAGTTTCGCCGGTACTTGAAGCAATATTGGAAGTAAGAGTCCTGCTATCGTAACGTATCACGTGAAATATAGAAACTCATGTGTCGGATATATTTTGGTTATATGGAAGTCACGTGAGATCGTGGGCTGCTGAAAACAATTATTTTCTCATAGTTTGGATGTAATATTTCCCGTGGGTGCTGTTTAGTGCGAATAAGGAAAATTGATGCAAAAGGATGAGCTGTAAAGTTTTGTTATTACACGTAGCTATAACTTTTCTGGTTTTTAAGTGCGTAAAGAAAATGAACATTAAAAGTAAACTATTTTATTGTTTTATCAATATCCTGAATTTTATTTACACAAAAACAGAACATCATGAAGTACGATACACAAAGGGTGGTGAACGATTTTCGTGCAGGTGCCTTTTCAATTTCAACCCTTACCGTGGTCGCACATAAATCTTACGTGCCAACCTTATACGGAATTTATGAGACCAGCGCTCTATTAACTTAGGGTAAAAAATGTTGTTAACATGTTATTTTAGAAATTTAAAAAATAATGTTCGAAAATATAAGCGAGTCGCATATATTTCACAATTTTCCTTATTTATTTTTGGATTCAGGAATTAAGAGGACTCAGAAAATGCTCAACTCCGTTAACGCTATAAAAACGGTTAGTATTCAATTTTATCCTGCCACAGTTGTGCTTTATTCGAGGCTCGTGTAATCATTTAAGTGGTCTCAGAGTCTAGAAAGAGTAGGTAAAAGTATTTGGGGTGATAATGCTGTACAGTAAAAAGACCTACTTTATACTCTGAACTCGAATTTTTGTGACTGTTTTATGTCGTGTTACATCACCTGACACCTTCATGCAAATTCTGTTTCCCTTTATAATTTATATCTATTATAGGAAGGAATCTTCCTAGCACCGTTGGGACACAATTATTCCAATGTTTCAAGTTTTGACATTATCAACGAACCTGACACAAAATCCCAAACTTCTTATAAATACAAGTGTAATTATAACATTAACTGTTTTAATTATTTATGTATAGTCGTGTATGTACGTTTATTTGTGTATATATTCTATGTAGGTATTATATTTACAGTTTATAATCTATTTTTTTTTCTGTTCCCTGTTTATCTCTGTATCACCCAAAAGTTGACTGGTAGAAAATGCCCGTGGCATTAAGTCCGCCACTTTACATTTGTGTGCTTAAAGTATTAAATAAAATCATGCTATATTTCATTCGATTGCACTCTTTACTGCTTATAACACTGCCAAAAGAATCAACAAGCTGTATACTATTTCATTTAAAAAGCCGTCAATTCCAAGGCACATTACATCAACAATAAATCATAGGAGTCGCAAGCCAGTACAGTTTCCAGCCACAAATGGAGTAGGAATTAATACGGCCAGCGGTGCAGCTGTTGGCATTCGTTCAAACACGCCAGATGTTACTTCACGCTTGAATCGCGACTACTGGAACGAGCTGATACACTCCGTTTTCAAAATGGAAATGATGATGTTAAAACGTATAAAAGTGATAATAAGGTGGGACTAAGAAGTAATACTTAGAAGTTAAGTAGAGGTTATTTGATGGATCATTAAAGATATCTAATTTGTAGGTGATTGAGCAGGTTACTAACATAAGCAAAACTACTACTTTGCCTAAGTAAGAACTTATTTCTGTGAATAAAATGATTTTTCATTTTTTATTTTTTATTAAGTAAGGTAACAATGTATTTCTTTAAAACGATACAACTATTAATACATGAAGAAATAAAATAAAATAAATAATTACACGGCATCGAAAAATTCATCCGCATATTTTCATATTTTTTTAATATCAAACAAATGAAGAACTAAAGTCTTGTTGCAAGTCGAGAATTAATGGAGTCGACAAATAGCCGTGAATTGTAGGAAAATCTAAACGTCCCTGACACAGTCATGAAGAAGCTGTTTTGAAACTAACATATTTTGGAATACCAAGCAAAGATATGAAGATTAAACTAGACTCAAAAAAAATCTGGCAAACAGACATTTTTCACTGCATCTCCACAAATGTTCTGGCAGCTTTATAAGACGTTGCTTTCGTACGTAATATTTCCGAATACAGACTTGCAGAACAACTTAATCATTGCAGTGGCTAGAGATTATTAGCAACGCGCCAGGATGCAGATGTTGGCATTCGTTCAAACGTACCAGATGTCACGCTTTGTGCTCCAGACTGTTTCACAGTGAGAATTTTAAAAGCAATTTAATGTAGCTGGTTTTATGGGGTGAGATTTTCTATCATGTTTGCTATTTGTTTATTTGTAATCTGAACAAGAAGTCCTTAAAAATTCTGATTGGTCCGAAAGTTGAATTACTCAAAAATACTGGACACTCAAAAAGGACGACGATATAGTGCGTTGAAAATGCCCGTGACGTCACGCCGTGCTACACTTTTAACGTAACAGTGACGTCACAAGCCCCCTCTCCTGAACTTTGATGTGCTATATCATTGTCACTTTTTATTGATTTGAGTAAGCAAAAAATACGTGTCCAATATTTTTTGGTAATCTTACTGACGTACTAAATAGACTTTATATATTTTTACCGAGGACTGGTATTTTGGGGTGAGGTTTTCTATCATCTTTCCATTTTCTTTTTGTAATCTGAACTATTTATCACTGTTTCATATACGACATAGTAATGTGAATAATTTAATGTGCTCAAGGGTTGTTTGAGCAGATCACTTTTAGCATGGCATCATAATTATGAATAGGCAGCCGCTCGTTTTATCTGCTTAAATAAAATGAATCAAACTACAAAGGCTTTCATTATACTTTAAACTATTTCCTCTTCTTTACATACATATGTTTGAAACTTAACTTCAGACATTTTATCTTCACTTCAAATTCCTTAGATATTGTGGTGGTTGTGTGGTGTGTTGAAGTTTATCGGAGAAGACAAAAGACGAACGCTTTTGAAATAAATTAGCGCTTTTAATATTTTTATTATTTTATCAGTACGGTAGGGTTGACAACAAATTAATAATTCTCGAAAGCTCTAAGTAATTTTTTGTACACGTTTTTATTGAAAAGGTCAAGTTAAAAATGTTTCCACTACCTAAATGAAGATACGAATGCTAAGAGACTTCAAGAGAGAACTAGTTCTTTAAGAGAAAGGATAGTCTAGTAGTAGTATGTAGAAGAGAAGTCATTTTAACAGAATGTTCATTCATTTTCTTATTTAAAATTGGAGAATAAACACATATGGGTTGGGTGGTTGATATTGCGATGAACAAGATAAAAGTAAGTCGACTGTTCTAAGAAATATTTTTATTTTTATTTATACAATTATTAATATATGAAGAAATAAAATAAAATAAATAATCATAGGGCATCAAAGAAAAGTGCCCAGAGGCTGGCAGCATTGCCACGTTGAATGGCAATGCTGATTCTTTGGCCAAAAAAAAGGCCAGCCCTCTGGTCACGTGAAGAGTCGACCAAACGTTTCGCGATTTCTCGAAAAACTAAATGGGCACACGGACCCCATGGCCCTAGTGTTTCAACCCCAAACGGCTCAAACATATAACTTCCAGTTAGGTTGTTGTATTTTCGCCGTTTGAGGTTTTCTGCACCTGCAGCAGCCGCACCTGCACAATCCACCGTACTAGGAAGATGGGATGGCGCAAGGGTGTCGACACATGTTGCATCCCACACCAAAGGCCTACCCATCTTCCAAGGTATTATGGTCATTCCATCTGGTATACTGTTCTTATTGAAACATTTTAAATTATTTCCTGCACAGTTTCCTTAAAACTTGGCAACTCCACATATTGCAGGCGGAAGTTAAATGGGCCAAATAATGTCCTTTATGATTTGGCAGTAGTCTAAAAGACGGTTTTATTTGGAGTTTACTACATCTGAATTTGGTTTGAAAACTAGATTTGATCATGTCTTAATGTTCATTCATACGTTTAAATAATCTTAATAACTCATTTGAACATACATAAACTCACGCCATTTTCCTAGTAGGCAGAAACCACCCGCTAAAATCCTTGCATACTCCTTACGCTTCGGTCACATTCAAACATCTGGTCTTACTCCGGTTGCAATTTATAAAACCCATTTATGATCTAGAATATAACATACATTGTGTTCAAAAGGTTTTTTCTACACACAACGAGCATTTAAAAAAGTAACCAACGCACGGTACAGTGTGATCCCGTAAACGTGAATCGTTATTTGTCTTCTGTAAACCGTTGAAAAATACACAGCGGAATTTCAACTTCCACGCTCATAAAAAATCTCACATTTTTCCACACTGAGTCCGTTCAAATACTCGTAGCACAAAAGTTTCAAACGTGGAAACAAGTGAAAAAAAAACCGCTTGTGACGTAAGTATGTATAAGCTCGGATTGTCAACAAAACGATTTCAAGCGTGAGTGTACGTCGGTCGGCAGCATATAGCCAACTCATGCCCATTTCATTCAGTCAAAACGTTTTTCACACCCAGTTTTTTGCAGGGTAAGGAAAACAAATGTTTCACTATCATAGTGATGGAATCACGTGATGGAGAATTGGCTTCTAATAAAATCCGTTTTTAGATCGAGCGTCACTGTTCGACGGAATTTATGGATTTCAATCGGGAAAATATGCAAGTATATGTCCATATCTATGAAGAGGGATGTGTGCACTGGTTTATCGGTGCGATTCCTTGTGTTGTATTTTTTATGATACGATTTTGCCATTCTAATCGGCCCCAGATACTTTGTTTCAGAATAGAAGTGTCAAATTATTTTGACACTTAAGTTTTTCAACGTTGTACTTGTAAGTAAATAAAATCAAAATGTCATAGTAAAATGCCGTCAATTATCTCCTACAAACGACGAGATTAGTTTATCTTCACTTTGAAATACCAAACTTGTTATTTTAAACACTGTATTCACTTTCAGACCGTCCTTTCTATACCTAACACATAACCACTCACCTTTCACAAAATAAACCCTCTCGCCACGTATCCAAAATTTTCCTTAATAAAAAAAAAACCTTTTTAATAAAAACGGGTTCAGGAATCGGCTTTGACACGGTGACCCGTGGTGTCAGATCCCCTCGTCCATCGGGACCCGTCCCTTTGCTGACGTTTTTCTGTATAATATGTAACAAACCAAGCATCGCATCCGGCAATATCAACAAAACGTCTAAAACGACAAATGACGGGAAACGATTTAAAACTTCGAGTTAATTGTTGCTTTGACTGTGTTTTGTTTTTATTCTCTATTTTAGTAATGACGTAGATTTTAATATGGAAACTGACTATACTATTATCATTATCTGCCTAACTTTTTCCTGACTATGTTGGGGTCCTTCATTCAGTCTTACCAGACGCAGGTAATATCAGAGTGAATAAAAAAGAAGAAAGAAAAATAATGATTTCGGCATTGTATTCATTTTTATAGTTTTTTAAGGGGAAAGAAAGGGAAGTCATGATAGACCGGTTAATTCAAAATGCCGTACGTTCCTTATAAATTGAGAGTTTTATTTTTGATTGTACGTTAATCAAATTCACCGTGGACTTAAAAATCAAAAAATTTCGTTAAAATAATATGAATATTTGCAGCAAAAACGTATCAATCGTCGAAAGCTTTAGTGACGTATGAAGTTATTATAATTTCACTTGTTAATTTATCCCAATTGATGCATCTTGTCTTTGATCAACACGCAACGTAAAACAGCACTGCAATTTGCAAAAAACGAGAATTTTTAATTAAGTGGGCTCAATTGAAGTAATCATAACACTAACAACACTTCGTATAATTGCACACAATCGACACTGTACTCCGTTCGGCGGTCTGATACTTGGAGGTTTGTGTAAGAAACAATCACCTAAATATCGATAACCGTAACCAGCGCAATAAATATAAGCACAGATTGTGTGTGAGACCATCCAAAACAGCACTAATGTTTAAATTTCTTATGCTGTACCTATATCACCAAAGAATAAATATTTTTTCGAAGCATCATAAACAATATGTTATTCATTGATCTGTTACCGAGTAACGAAAGAAAGTAATAAGCGTATATATTCAAATCTAAATTACGTTGAGATATTAAATTATGTCCTTCTTCTCCCATGACGTAATTTGGGTCTGCTAAATTTCAGAGTAATCTATTGCTTTTGTTCCTAGAGTGATTAAGTTCCAGACATGCATTACCATTACAATATAGCCCAGAATTAGTACAAGCTGGAATTAGTTTAACTAAACAAATACTAGGTCTGGTCAAATTAAATCTATGCTCAAACCGTTACTCTAGAGAGCTAACAAGACAGGAATTTATGGTAGCCTAGTAAGAGCAGAATGGTTTGGCCAGACTGTGGAACGAGGAACAGTTATATCTCAGATTTGGGTACTAAAACATATATCTTAAAAACTTAATTTATCTAGAATAGTATTATAAATACGAAAGTAACTCTGTTTGATTGTTTGCATCTTTTTTACGACGTAACGCCTTATCGGAATGTGATGAAATTTGGCAAAGAGATGGATTATATCCTGGAGAAGGATCTAAAATAATTTTTAATCCGCTATTACATTTGTAGCCGAAAACCGATAGTCACGTTTACGAAGTGGTGAGCAAAAGCAAGTTTAATATAAACATAACCATTGCTCCATTTACGTCCACATAAATGGCTCGTAATTGCAACAAAAACCACACAGATAAATTTTAATCTTGCTTCATCTGGTCTAATAATAAAATGTGAAAGATAGAACCTTAACAATATTAGATTGCTTCGCCCTCAACTAAGAGTAGGCCACCCCATTCCGTCTCGTGTATTCCATAAGTAGACTAACTGATTCTATCAGCAGAGTGTCCGGATTCTTCCAGCCATACATATATTGTATCGTTTCGTCAAATTGCTTGTTATAATTATTATCTGTCTCCCCTAAACCTTCTTCTTCTAAATTCTTTTTATTATTCTGTTCAAAGTTTGTCTCGTCCTAAACTAGTTGTAATGATTAAGCAAAACAAATTGTTAGTCCTGCCAAATATCGAAGAAACTTATTTTTAGAATATTTATTAGAATTCATTTGATTTCCAGATTTTCATGTTGTTCTAGGAGCCGAGTTCAATAAAGAATTAATGTAACAGCTAGTTGTCTAGACTAGTCGTGCAAGTTCTAATAATAAAGTAAATTCGGTTGCTATGAGACACTCGATGGTTTAGCTAGCAAATACACGACATCTACTACCCATATTTTATATTTTTGGCTTTGAAACTATGAAAGGTAAACTAAATTCTTTTGTTCTTTCACAAGTTTTAAAAAGTGATGACGATTGATGTTATAAATGTTAAAAGTAACTAATCAGGTTCCAAAATAAATAATTTAGCCTAAGTTGGTATCTCAAATCAAAACATGAGAACAGAAATATTTTAACAAAATAACTTCTGTAAGAAGTCCTCATAGCTTGACATTTAACTTCATTTTGATTTGTACCCTTGAACCTTTTTGTACCTAACACTCAATCAATAGAAATAAAGTGGATACTGAGAATGGAATAGATGATACACTTAACTCGATACGTTGTCACGAGAACTAAAGTCTACAATGCCAACAAGAATAGAAACAGGTAATTTTCCTGTCAATGCATAATTTTATTGCCACGTCACAAAAAGAAGCGAAAGGTAAACTAACAGTTAATTTATTTACTAAGAAACCTGAGCACTTAGAATAAATATGAGAATTATATGGCTACAAGACGATAAAGGGAAAATTACTCCAAAGTTAATGACTGACTGAAATAAATTATATTTCAATATGTTGAAATCAGACGAAAGACAAAACACCCAGACAGTTTTAGCCAAACTAGGTCAAAAAATTGTCGACGAACTTTATACTGACGTCACGGTTGGCGCAGTGGTTGAGCCATCGGCTGCTGCGCCGCGTGTTGTGGGTTCGATCCCCGCACGGAACAAATATTTGTATGACCTACAGGTAGTTGTTCCGGGTCTGGCTGTTTGTGTATGTGAGTTTAAATGTTTGTAAACGCACCCACGATACAGGAGAAATTCCTAGTGTGGGGCAACGTTTTTTTAAAAAAAAAAAAAAAAACTGTTACAAAACAAAAGCGTTTTAACGCAGACTCTGAACGACGAATAAAATACAAAAGTATTACAACAGTGAATCGTAAAGGGAACCGACCTTTATAAGAAAAGAAACGAGGTCAACAATCACTGGACTCACAATATGATAAATCGAGAAATTCAACCAAAAAAATGGTGAGGTGAGCGAATTAAAATTCGTTAGTGAAATTACACTTTCAGCGTGTTCCAAGCGTTTTATTGTCTTTTCCGTATTCTTTTTCCATATCATTTTGATTAACAAAGAAAAAGATATTCCAAATTGAATTTGGAAGCGAAATTGATACAATGAAATCAATCATGCTGTCACCTTTTACTGTTACTTAGAATTGCCAAGTTTGCACCTCGCAGTGAATTTATAATGTCTACCGCTCGCGGAACTGCCTTGGCTGCCAATTTGAGTATTAAAGGCCTTTACCCCCATTTCATCTGCCAACTATTATTCAATCCCAGCCACTATGTAAACATTTGCCGTACCTACCAAAATTTGAACTTGAACACCATCCATTGATACCAGAGCCAATATTATAAAACCATTAATTAATTCTCGACAACAGCTTAGCTCAACATAGACGCACCTTGTTCTTACCTTAACAGGGCTTACAAAGCAATTTGCTCTTAATGAATAATGTCAAAGGGTTTATTTTCAATTGGCGTCTAGCGCGTCGTTTTCCTTCAGTCCCAAACACACACCCTTTGTGTCCCTTGCGACCGGTGCTATCTAGGCTCTGTTTTCTGTGGTGGCAATTTCATAAATTAAACCGCACCGTGGCGGGAAACGTCGGTAATGTTGTGTGTAACTTGATTCAGGTTTGTTTGTGAACCGCATTTTCTCTCATCGAATATCGAAAGTACTTTTTTACGTATCGATTTCGTCGTCATGTGCCTCATTGATATTCCTTTGCACTTCAGTAGTGTTCCAGTGTCGTTGTTTCCAAGTGTATTGGAACGTATGTCGGTATAACTGTACACTTTTGCATAACGAGATAGCACTTCAGAGACGACTGTGTGGAGGTCGCGCTTCTAAAGTACCTAATCTTAGGCTCGTTTAAGCCGAATTTCTATATTCTTTTTAAATTATATGAGACAAGAAATCCTTCCTATAGCCGTTATATCGCCAACGAGCTCCTTGAACAAAATCGTCAAACATCTTCAAGAATCTATGCTGGGGAGTTTCACAACTCTACCTAGTTCGGAATCTTTGCAAATACCCGAGTCCCTAGCGCAGGTAATAAAACTTTCCTATTTGAACAACTCGTAACATGCAATTTCCTCTGAGCATTGTTATAATTCAGTAGTGTATTACAAACTTTACGTACCTATGCCATAGAGTTGGGACACTTTCTGAGCGGTAATTTATATCCTAGGGCTGAGGGCTAAGTTTTTATAGTTACTGTGGTCAAGTTATATAACGTGCTATGGTGGATCACGCAAGCTTTTACAAGTTATAAATTTATAGTGAAACGTATTTTTCGTGCTGTGTTAAGCTCATTGAGATCGGCTCCTTTTACGCACGCAAGGGAAAATGTTGACGTTTATTTTTAATGTTCCCAGCACTGAATCTGGGTCAACGTTTCCTGACATTTTCTTACTTCCTCAAATGCATTTCTACGGTGAGAAATGCGAGTTGAATATGCTAGTAACGAAAACGTTTTGAATACCAAGAGCTGTTTAAAGCTGTTGTAACACTTTTTCACCTTTTAACGCACGTCCCTAATGACTGAGGCAGAATATTTTTGCCTAAACAGAGTAGAAGGGACCGTAATGCACAACCTATACCATGAGTTAAGAACATTATTCTGGACCTCCAAAACATGTAAATTTTCGTCAAATTTCTATGTAATCAATCAGATATTTCATGAAAGAAGTTAACAATTTTCTTTCTTAATAAATGTCTCATTGGGTTCAAAAAGAAATCATTAATCGCGCTTCGTGGTTTTTTTGGAATACTCATAACTTGGGTTTGGATAATTATTACCTTTTGGAGTAAAAAACTTAAAATTGGTATAGGATTCTGCTTTGATGTCCCTCCTCTCTGTACTTGACAGCTACGGACCGTTGGCAGTCACTTAACTTTACTCAGAAACTTAGTAAAATAAAAACAAAAACCTTCAAATATGAGCAATATCAATATATTGAAGTAAAAATCGATAGTTTAACTCATACATTTAACGTAATTTATTAGAATGCCGATTAACAATTCAACCGGGTCACACTTAATAGGTCAGGCCACCATTACATGTCCTTTGTAACAAATGCCAACGTAAACAAAATCAACGGACGTAACACTTCACGTTTTTATATGGCAACACGGCTTCGCAAACATACATATATGGGAATGTCGAAGTGGAACGTAAATTCGATGAATTTAATATGAATAGAGTGGCTTAAAAGGCGCGTTTTCAATGTTTCTATATTTGTTTACAAAATATCACGCCTGTAATCCCCGTAGGGTTAGGCAGAGGTATACACCCACATATTGCCAGTTACGATTAAGTCTGATGTAATTGGTGGCGAGCCTATTACCATCCGAACACAAGACCAGACGCCGGGTTTCTACTAAGACGTTTCAAATGGAAGAACCTAGTAACGCTTTGTCTGACCCCTGGACCTCGGGTTCAGGAGTAGCGCTCTGCTTATTAGGTCGTGGTAACCCAACAAAAACCAGTGTTAAAATATGAAAATAAAATAGCATTTTAGTAAAATGCTAATAATCATCAGCTGCCTAGCCTTATCCCAACTATGTACCTAGGTGTTGGCTTCCAGTCTAACCCAATGCTGCTGAAGATCTGTATTTTTAATGGTGCAACTGCCTATCTGACCTCCACAAGCCAGTTACTGGGCAACACGGTACCCCTTGGTATGACTGGTTAACATACTTTCGGACTTCTGACTTTCTGTAATAACTGTCAAGGATTCAAAAATGACAGCTGGAATCAACAGTCCAACGTGCTTTCCGTATCACGGAGGAGTCGATATGTAAATAAAATCATAGCAAAATTCTAATTTATATTTAATCTCGGTTTACAATAAGCGGGTGTCAGCGTTATTCATTCGTCAGATTCTCGTTAGCTGAAGCTGAATGCCGAAGAAAGGTTTTCTAGCGGTATCCGCGAGAGGCTTTGTTCAGTAACCGGTTGAATCCGGTTCGGGCCGCTAATGAGGCACAGTCACGAACTATTCACAATCGGGCGCAATGTCGTAGTAAAACTGACCTCGATAGAGTTGTTGATGAAAAATAATTTAGCTGCGTAGCAGAGAAGAGCTTTTTTGTTTAGATTAGAATGTTATGATTAGTTATTATTTAAACAAAATAATAGTAAGTCTGTCTAAAACTGCATCAAGGCGGTATGTTAGACAAGCTATCGCTTTATGAAAATAATTAAGACATGCAACAAAACAGTCCGATTATTTTAAGTCCACGTTATCGATTGCCGTTTTGTTTACTAGTAGACGCGACAGACGTTGTTGTACCCAAACAGCGCCACCTACCGGTTCGACTTTTGTGTCCGGGTCTAAACCATCCAGGGAACCCTCTCAAACATTCTCAAAAAAGTATAAAAAATGTTAATCGGTACTCCTGACAGAATATTTTTATAGGACAAAATTTCACAGAGTGGTAAGAGTCTATCACACTACTCATGAATACAAATAAATTTAATTATGGGCACAACACTGAAGTCAGAAAAATAGCCAGCTGTTTCATACATTTTTGTAGAACACTCTGTGAAAATTTGGGAAGTGGTAAAAAGGTAGCCCAGTATATAAATAAAGATTAAAAACTCTCTCTATTTCAAGCATATTGAATCAAACCATTTCCCTGTTACGGCGCAGCAAACGAATTGAATAAACAAAGGCTTGCACTGAAAGTTTCATCGTGCATTCACTGTAGAATTCCAAAACAATTCGTTTATTTACAAACGAAGCTTTAAACTGGACCATTACTTGGAATATTATTTAGAACCTAGTTGAATTCATAACAGAATTAAAGTTTATTCGAGTTCGCTTAGGGAAATGTAGATTTTAGTACACAAAATCTGACTTAATATTTCGGAAAGGTAAAATTGTTGTTACTTATTTCTTGTTTTCGAAATCTCAGCTTTTAAATATTGTGTTCTAAGTTAAGTCTAAAGTTAAGGGTCGGTTGTGAAGGCCGGAAAATTAATTGTTCATCAAATTGAGTACCAATTTAAATTGTCCGTTTATTCAAATGACTATTGTCATTCTTTGACAGTTGCTTATAAAAGGTATAACAAACAAAAAGTGTCAAATTAGCGTAGTGTTTCAATTTGATAAACAATTAATCTCTCTTACTGTACGTAAATAAATTAATCACATTCTTTTCTTTTAGCTTTTCATTAAATTCACCGTTTACCACAAAACACATTAATAATTTCATGGGTAAGCAGAACAAGTTTGTTTCAACCTTTAAACTTTCACGTAACATATATAATTAGAATCTTAAAGTCCGAAGTTCATTCACCCTAGATAAGATAAACCTTATGAATAGACACGTTGTCCTATATAGGGCGAAGTTAAAGGCCTGTAAAATAACCAATGACACAAGCAAACTGGAGAGGGATGACATCAGAACTTGTTCATGACACACCTCATTACACTCAGTAAAGGAAACCAAACTTGGTCTATTTAGAACTCAAGCCTTTTGTCCTAGAACTATAGTTCAGTAAGAAGAATGTACTGCCTCTTTATTACAAAACTTTTTGAATAAATATCTTCTTCGATTTATTTTGGTAAGAAAAGTCTTGGTTGTCTTGGTAGAAGAAAACAAAAAACAACTTGAACTGAGACACATTTTTACTATACTCAGTAATGTGGTAAAAATGTGTAAAATTCTGAGAATTCTACTTTAATTTTGTCAGGAACTTTTAAATTATTAAGTACGTTTTAAAGACTATGACATAAACGTATGCTCCCTCAGTAAAATATCGTAGGTACATACCGGATATACATACATACATACATACGTCATCTCACGCCATCGGGATAAGCACACACTGCAGAACGCCACCTGTTACGATCCTTACATACTTCTTTTGCTTCGTTTACTTTCCTACATCTGGTTGCAAGTACTTGCAACTGGCGTGCGCTTTCTGAAGAAGAACACCAATTAGGTCAATGCATGTCATTCTATGGCTTTCACCTTCTGGCATTAGCCACTCACTTACATCAAGAGATAATTTTTAATCTAAAGAAAGAGAATGAAAAACCGGCAATAAAACCAATTGCTTATTTTAAGATAAAATACACGCGAAACTTAAGAAAACTCGGCCATTTAACTTCAACAATACCCTATTAAAATTCCTGAAAATATAATCTTATTTTCAGGAATTTAACATTTCCATTTAAAGATTAAGAGAAGGAATAATCTCACGCGCGTAGCCCTTTAAATACCACCGTTTAGAGAGTGATAAGAAAATTTAAATCTACATTTCGTTTTCGGAGTACACGCTCCAATAATATTATTAAATATGAAGGGTAAATGCAGAGCGCTTTACTAGTTATAATCTTATTAAGTAAAATAGAAATTTCCTTGTAACGTAATGTTGTGAGATTAAATACTCTTTTGAGTATATTATTATGCTGTGTAATAAAGTATATTAAAATGTTTACATTTTGCTATGTAAATTGAGAGTTAAGGTTGAAGGTGTTTGTCTTTGCCTATCCAAGTCTACTGACTTGTAATTGACTTGTAAACATATTACTATATGTTTTGTGCAATGTCTAAAAGATCTTATTTCTGTAATAAGCAATGCCGTACAAGTAAATCTTAGTAATTAATGAATGAATTATTTATTTAAGCTTCACCGACAATATATCCATGCACGTACAATGACAAATACATTAGTCAATATATATGTACGAGTATGTCAATTATAGGTAAACACATCATTGACAGCAAAGACGCCAGATGAAGAATGAATACGATACGTTCTATCAAAAAATTACAGATATGAACGATTCCAAATATAAGTCAAATAGCCCATATTTACATACAAAATATAAACATGAATGACTTGCATTATTTCTATCCAAGGTCGGGTTTCAAAGTACGTGTATGGAGATATCGCGACAACTGTTCAGACCTATATCTAACTAGTCTGCAGGACAGTCAGGCCACATTAATTATACGAAGGGATCATCAATCAAGCCACTCCCTCTAACACCCCTATGGAGCCCCCTTCACCCCCTATAGAAATAATACCCATCAGTGTCAATTTGATCTTAAACGCAACGCCCTTTGAATTTGAACTTAAGGAACTTGTTAAGATTTATATAGAACAATTATTGCTTAATCGTGTGTAAAAAATACTTTAATAAGTTTTGAATTATCACATATTTATTTTTGTATATATTTTTGTGAACTATTAATCTTTCGTGACGCGCGGTACTTTTAGTGTGAAGTCTTAATGAGTAAAAAATATTTTCCACTTTTTTTTTATCAATGATCTTCTCGTCTACTGATGATAAGCAAAAGACTGGCCCACTGATTAGTATATAGACATCGATGACAAAAACTAAACTCATTACCTATAACAAGAACAAATTTATGTACTTTGAATATAAAAGTTTTCTTTAATAACGCCATTTTAGCGATACCTAAGCTATGTATAATTTAGCACTTTTATAACGAAATATCAAAGAAATCTTGAAGCAAAAATAACACATCTTTCTCAGAGAAGTTTCTTGTTGTATTACGTGAGATCATGATGAAAAACAAGATTTAAAAAAGGGATGCCCCACAGAAAAAGTTAAACGAAAAAGAACTTGGGAAATGTATAGGTCTCCCTTTTGGTAATGTTATACTTGGTTATCACAATGACATAAGGAATGAGCAAAAAAATGGCTGAATCTGAAATGTATGTATGTCTGTTAAATTGTACGAGTCAGAAAGTGAGATTTCATGAGATTGTTTCCGTTTCTTTTGTTCTAACAAGTTTAGGGTTGAAGGCCGACACTGGAATATATACAGATGTGTCAAATTTCTTTGATAGTTTTTCAACTTTATCGCAATAAAAATAAGGTTTGTGTTCAATTGGGAAGATTGGACAGTTTGGGGTAGCTTGTCATGCTGGCGTCTGTACATTGTACAAGCTAACACTTATTGATGAGTGAAGTGTTCCAAAAATGTCAAGTTTGTTTCAGTTTAGTCAGCTAGGAAAATCACAGACCTAATTTATTTTAAGAGATTTATCATTCATCCTCCTTCCCACTTTCCAATTTATTTGAGGTCAGCGCAGCATGTTTTCTTCTGCCATTCATCTCTACTCGCCATCATCTCAATAGTCACCTCCTTTCTAGCCATATCATCTATCATAAAATTCATCTATCGCTTCTTTGGTCTTCCTCTACTTTACAGATTAACGTAATAAATAAAATGTATCATAAATTCAGACGACGTTCAAAATATCAGTTGTCTAATTTAATTCTTTACATCATGCATTTATAGTCGTTGAGCTCGTGGCTAAATAAAAACAGCCGCAAGGGTTGATCAGAGGTTAAGCTACGCTTGCCGAGGTAAGTTTGTGGATGGGTGACCGTTCGTAACATATAGAGACTCATCCTTGCCTCGGAAAGCACGTTGAGCCGTTGATCCCGGCTGTCATTTGTAGATCTGTGACAGTCGTTACGGGTAGTCAGAAGCCAACCTTCTTACCAAGGGGTATCGTGTTGCTCAGAAACTGAGTTGCGGAGGTCAGATAGGAAATCGCTCCATGTAAAATACAGATATTCAGTTACATCCGGTTAGACTGGAAGCCGACCTCAATATTTTTCAAGGTTTTTATCTTAGATAGCTTAAAATCATAGTCAGGTGGAAATTTCAAGCATGTAGATAGCATAATTGTTTTAGCAACATCAAACTTTTGACATAATCAATAACTGTGTTGCCATAATTCGTAATTTTCCTCAATATAAGGTCGTGATAATGACATCATAAGTAAAGAAATAATAAGTGAAGAAGTATTAACAGTAAGGGTAAACGACATCCCTTGGGTATTAATAATAATGATTCTTATTCTTCTTCAAGTTTCTTGTCATATTCGTGGCAGGGCCTAATTATTTGACTGATGAGCCGTGTTATGGTAAGGAATTAATCCGTTGTATATTAGGGTTGTATCTGAGTAGGGTGTTGCATAAAAGTTGAAAATATTTGGATTTCACACACATTTTGCCATTTATGGTTAAGTCCTATGTAATAGGGAGTGTGCCTATTGCCATCAACTGGTCACAAATCTAGACTCCAGACTGCTTTTTGCCCGACCAGGGTATCGGACTCAGGACTTTACACTCAGCAGTCGCCCTTGCGACCACAAGACGAGGCAAACATTTCAGGCGTTGCGTTATCTTGCACTGAATAGTGTTAAGAATAAATTGAAGTTCATTTGAGAAACATATCACCATTTTGGTGATAAAGATGGGGAAATTATCTCAAAATAAAAATCGTAATTTATAAATTGCAGTATATTTTATATTGGATATTACGGGTACAATTTTTGTTAAAATATTAATTGATTACATTGATTATGTAGATTTTTAGTTAATAAGTTAGTATGTATATACTGTTTCTTACATCCAGGCGACACTTTCACCTAGTAATTTATCATTAATAAGTGATTAATTAGCATTGCCACTGTTGCTATTAATTAATTGTGATAATCGAGTAGTTACTTTCTGGATTACTTTCTTGTCTTTCGTTACTCGAGCTTTTCCGTCGACTTCTTCTCGCAATAAATTAGAAACATCCTCAGCGCCATTTGCGTTGTAAGCATCCTTCAACATGTGAGTTGAAATTCCTGCTTTGGCAATTTTCTTGAGCATAGGGACTGTCACCGTTACTTCGAAATCATTTTTTAAATCAATAAACCGAATGAACTCATCAAAATTCTCAGCATGTTGCGTCATCACTGCGTCGGTACAACCAGTGACTTGAATTAATTTCACTAATATATCAACGTTGACAACGGCATGCTTTTGTTCAGGAATATCGGTTTCATCAAGATATTCTTTTGCTAAGTCTTCTAGGCGGAAAGATTTACCTTCTTGTGCACGATTTGGCAAAACTGATTTGAAGACGGGAACAGTATCGATGAAACCCAGAACAAGTGATTGAAAATGATCTAACAAGCCATACTGTTTAACGAGGCGCACAATAACGTAGCGGTGAAACCTGAACAAACAAAAAAAAAATTTTTGATTTTTATTTATATTTTATAAATAAAAATCAAAACAAATGTTTAACCCATTTGCACCCAAGGCTGAAGTTACGTTAGCAATGACTTGAACAAACTTCCCATGGCAATTTTGAAAACAGAAGTCTGTAGGTTTTGCTATTTTATATTAAATCATTTGTATTATTTAGTACGTGCTCATTAAAAAAAAAATATTAATTTCAGACGTCGCGCGTCGTGTAACATTAATATATGTATAAACGACTAAAAATTTTGTTCTGTTAAGAATTGACATTATACTAGCTTTTGCTAGGAAGTGGGGAGTTAGAAAGAGACAAAAAGTAGCCTATGTCACTCTCCATCCCTTCAACTGTATCCACTTAAAAAATGACGTCAATTCGTCACTCCGTTTTGCCGTGAAAGACGGACAAACAGACACAAACACTTTCCCATTTATAATATTAATAGTATGGATTAGTGAATATACATACGTAGAACAGCTATGTGCAGCCAATAGGACTTTACGAGTGCCACTAGTCTGGTTGCTCAGGAAAACCAGAAAAGTTTCCAACCCCTCCTTCGGGGAGAGTGCATTCACTACCTGTCCATAATGAAGCAATGTGCTTCTGCCACCTTGGAATCCATGAATGCTACTACTTTGTCGAGAAATTAAATTGTTAGGTAACATATATTCTTGAAACGTATTGCCCTTGCACCAAGCTGCAATCTGTGCAAAACACATAAAATAAAAACAATAACAAAATGAAATTAAATAAAAAGAAATCAAAAAGACATGAATTCTACCTGGCATATTTCATTAATTTTAGTGTTCTCGTCTGTCGTATCCAAAGTAAAAATCACGATAATAGAATCACGGATAAGTTCGTGCTCTGTAAAAAAGTCAGTTTTTAGTTTATATTGATAAGCATCATCATTATCAGTGGGGTTAGCTGAATGCAGCTGTTAACCAGTATTGTAGATACAAAGAATGATAGCGAATATGATCTCCGTAACCGAGCAATTAGGTAACACGAATAAACCCTCGGTAAAGCCAGAAATACACATGCCAGTTACTGATACAAAAGTATGCAAGTAGTTTCCATGCAGTTGTAGTAGTAGTACCAGCCTATTATAACTGTCCCACTGCAGGGCAAAGGCCTCTTCTCATACAGAGAAGGCACGAGCATTAATCACCACGCTTGCTCAAGACGGGTTGGCAATTTCAGACTTATATTAATTTTTATAAGACTTATATTTATTAAGTCCAGGTTTCATCACGAAGTTTTCCTTCACCGATGTCAGTGATGTCCAAGATAAACTTAAAAAGTACATATGAATTGAAAAACTCACATTGGTACTTGCCCAGGTTTGAACCGACAACCTCGTGCACAAGAGGCGAAGCCTAAACCACTGGGCCATCATGACAATTTTTGCCTGCAGTTTTAACGTCCACCAATCAGAAGTGATTGTGGCAAGCGGCATGCAAGCTTTGTCGTAACATCTGTCAAAGATTAACAAATGACAGCCCTTTCCGAGGCACGTGTTTAGGTATAAATGGATGGTCAACCCATCCATATACCGATCTTGGCAAGCGTGGTTTAACCTTTATCTGTCAGCCCAAATCGATTTTTGTTGTGTGAATGTAAATTAAAATGGTATGAACTCACCTTTGCATCCGAAACCGGCAAAGTTATCAACTGAGTTATTCACATTTTGCGATAAGGTGATTGCCTCCATTGTTATTCAAACTATCATCCCGAAACAAACAAAAAAGAAAACAGCTTTAATATTGATTCTACTTTAGAAATTTATTTTATTTATTCATTGAATGGGGGAAAAAAATCAGCCACTTGCTCATTTCAGATATTTTGGAGAATTAATGTATAAACATTTTAGCTCTCATAAATTTTGTTCCAATAATAACTACATAGAAAAGCGCCTACTATATTTTTTAAGTAGTATAGTTTTTAAGTAAAGATTTTTGTATGCTTTTAATAAATAAAGTATATTAATTTGATAATCGGTAAAAAGGTCACAGACAGCGTTCCACATCGCTGAGTCACGCTGTCGTCATTTTCAATGTTTATTTACCCTATGACAAGACCAAAATGTTTATACACAATACATATAAGTTTTTATCCATGAATTCTCCAAAGACATTTTATTTCCAAATTTAATGACTTTAGTATGACTAATACATTTTTGTGACTATTTCAGGAATCGAAAACCTTTTTCAGGCACCAGTCTCTTACAATAGTGGAATATAACATTGTTATTTTTCAACGAAACCATTATTGTGAAGTGTAATGTACGCTTACGGGCGGCGGTCGGTCGGGTGCCCTTCAGCCCCACGACTCTGCGCGTGCGTTGCTCGAGACGACAGAGTTACACACACCTATGAATGCCTATGCACTATAGTGAAGCACTTATCATGAAATAATTATAATATCACTTACCTGCGCACAGTGCAACACTACTTATTAAATCGAAAATATTGTTGGATTTCCAAAATCAAAAATTTATTAAAATTTTATAATTTAAATAAATTTGCAAGTCGTCAATACACACGTATAATCCTTGCTGCGCTTTTAATGACAATGTGCGCACTTGGTGTGCAGTTATCAGTTAAAAATGAGAAATGAGTCACTACTTTGTAATATGTATCCAATTGTTTATAATTCTTGTATGTCTGTGGTACGGATGTACAGTTTATATCACATATAATTATTATTAGAATCCTCTGGAAAACAAATGACTAAATACATCATTCGTCACTGTTAGATATTTACAGAAGTGGATTATTATTTTAAACCTTGTGAAGATAACGGGTATTATTGTCGGCGAAGATACTGCTCCTTACCACTTAGCTTGGGGCTAGATGATGCTGTGTGGATTGTCCAGCAATTTTTATGTTTATTTATTTATGCTCTTTTAAATTTTTGTCACAAACCACAACGTTGTTTTATAACATCATTTCGCACTCTATCATGATCGACAACTACCTACTTATTTATAATAACTGATTGCGGTTTTATTTATTTATGCGTCGCGATAAATTCGTTTATGGTAATATATTGATAATGCAGACGTTGACCCTGTTTTTAACTTCGGAACTACGTCACGCATTTGTTGTGTTTTAAATAAATAAATATTGCTGGACAATCCACACAGCATCATCTAGCCCCAAGCTAAGCAGAGCTTGTGTTATGGGTACTAGATGACTGATATACTTAATACAGTACATTACATAGATAGATATTTTTATTATATATATAGAAAATACCCAGAACACCCGGAACAAATATTTGTAGATCGTACAAACATTTGTCCCAAGGCGGGAATCGGACCCGCAACCTCTTGCGTCGCAGGCGGACCTTCGCCCGCCGCGCCACATCGGTCGTATTATCTTTAAAGGTTTCATAATTGTGCTCTAACACCCTATGTAGTACTTAAAATGATTAAATTATTTGTAAGTTTTATGGTGTACAGTTAAGAGTATTCTATTTGGGATTCAGTTTTCTTTCACTTTACAATTACTTCAATTGATTTGATGTCATGATCGCCCCCCAGTGGTTTAGACCTCGCCTCTTGTGCATGTGGTTATGAGTTCAAACCTGGGTAAGTACCAATGTGACTTTTCCAATTCATATGTACTTTCTAAGTTTATCTTGGACATCACTGACATCGGCGAAGGAGGAAACCTCGACTTATAACAGTCTGAAATCGCCAACCCGTCTTGAGCAAGCGTGGTGATTAATGCTCGTGCCTTCTCTGTATGAGAAGAGGCCTTTGCCCTGCAGTGGGACAGTAACAAGCTGGTATTATAAATTGATTTATTTTAACTGTGTCCTACAAGAATAATTAATGACTTACTGTTAACTCATGATCTATTGTTATATTTTATCTTCGTCTTAGTCCCAGCTTTGGAATAAAACAGCCGTTTTACGTTCGTTGTCAGAAAAATAAAAGTTTTGAGTATGTTAAAATGTTTAAGCAAGCACTTATCAGTGCGTAGATAATATAATTATTGTGCAACTAAAAGGTAAACAACCTCGGTATGACGTAACATAGGATTTAAGGAAAAAGTGACCGATAAGCTGGAGTTTTATTAAAAATAAACATAAAATAAATAAATAATGCTGGACAATCCACACAGCATCATCTAGCCCAAGCTAAGCAGAGCTTGTGTTATGGGTACTAGATGACTGATATACTTAATACAATACATTACATAGATATATATTTTTTATTATACATAGCAAATAGCCAGAACACCCGGAACAAATATTTGTAGATCGTACAAATATTTGTCCCAAGGCGGGAATCGAACCCACTATCTCCTGCGTCGCAGGCGGACCTTCGCCCACTGCGCCGAATAGGTCATCTAACATAACACATAACATCACGCCTGTACTACCCAATGGGTTTAACAGAGGTATTACACCCATATTTCGACAGTTATGTTTAAGTCCACTGTAGGGCGCGAGTCTATTGCCATCAATCGGGCATATACCGTGACTCCGGGCTGCTACTTAGTTATTTCATGTGGAAAACCTCAATAACACTTTGCCTGACTTGATCGGACCCAGGACCTCATGTTTAGCATCAGGCTCAGCAGTATTACTGGACTAACGAGGCAGTTATGTGTTTGTTTGATGGGAAGAGAAGCCCAGGGGTCACCTTTGATCATCTGCAGGGTGGAAGGGAGATCAAGTCACAAACTGCTACCATAAGTTCCGTACTTGATTTTTTTCGTCGACTCTATTAGATTTAGGTTTTTATCTGATGTGTGTTTAGCTTTTAACTGCAAAAAAGTGACGAGTAAATCATAGTTTGTATCTAGCCCAATAATATTTTTAATTAAATAGTCACGTTTTTAATTAAAAATCTCATTTGGGATAGGTAGAAATTAAAGAAAAATAAACATAGAAAAAAAGGGTAGAAATAAGGAAATACCGATGAATAATATCATCGGGTCGAATAATAATAATAAATAATGCTGGACAATCCACGCAGCATCATCTAGTCCCAAGCTAAGCAGAGCTTGTGTTATGGGTACTAGATGACTGATATACTTAATACAATACATTACATAGATATATATTTTTTATTATACATAGGAAATACCCAGAACACCCGGAACAAATATTTGTAGATCGTACAAACATTTGTCCCAAGGCGGGAATCGAACCCGCAACCTCTTGCGTCGCAGGCGGACCTTCGCCCGCCGCGCCACATAGGTCGTCATATCATGTACTGAACTCATGGTAACAGAATGTGTGTCGACGTCCCTTTTACCCTGTAGATGATCAAAGGTGGCCCTTGGATTGTTTTTGCCATCAAACCCCTATTGCATAGGACTTATAAAAACGTAACTGGCGAAATGTGTGTGTGTTAAGGTATACCTCTGCTTAACATATCGAGGAATATAAGCTTAATGTTAAACATAATCATAATCAATTAATCAAATAATCTCCGGCATATTTATCTAACATTCTTATGGTAGATAATTACATATGTACGTTATAAGATTTTTGTTATGCAGGATTAAGATTAAAATGTATGTCTCATTAGCAATTTAACGGTATTAGTAAGGAATAACCTACAAAAAGAGAGAACGATGTCGCCTACACAATGGTCTGATCAAGTAAGGGAAGCTATGTCCTCTAGCACATTTCATCATGTGGTGATGGAAATTTTGGACCTTGGTCGATGAGAGCAGATTTTCCGCTAAAGAGGTCCACAACACAATCCTGACAAATGAGGGACCGATAGAAAGAGAGAGAGAGAGTAAAGAGTTGATTTGTGCAATTTAACCAAGAATTTACCAGTAAATCGCTCATCAGCAAGACTTTAACCAAACACAGAAAAACAGAACCATTTCTATTGAAATCTCAATGGAATACACGTGTTTTAAAAGGTTAATGAAAAATAATATTCATTTTGTAAGAAGTAAGTACAAACACTTTTATACGTCTATAATATTCCTAACTGGCTACTCTAAGAAGAAACACCGAAACTAACTCAGAGGTCACAGTTTTTGAAGTGAAAACTTCTTTCAGCTCATTGCGCACTTTTTGTGTGAACAAAATCATGGAACTCTTCATCGACACCGAACCCTTTCCATAAGCTATATGTATACTGTGTATATGTATGTAGATGTGTACTTTTTGGGCGAACAAAAAGTGTGTAATACACATCATAGTCACCGCAAGCTTCCTCTTCACAAGATGCTTAGTTATCCCTTTTTTAAGTCCAGACATTGTCCTACTCAGATCATGTGAGGACCAAACGGTTTATATTAGTGTTTGAGATGCTCGTTTTAGGAAGCACTCAGATAATGTTAGAAATGCCTCATAAGTAAGTAGGCATGTAGTATTACCTGCTCATTCGTGACGTGGGTAATATTGAAATGGCTGTGACGCAAAGTTGTACTATTTTAGGAATGGATTTGTCGGATAGTTTAAGCCCTGTGTGTGACATAATACACACACGACCATTTACATACGCTCGGTAAATATTATTTGTTTGTTATAAATAGGCACAGAATTAGAACTTCTTCCGTTCAAAGACCCGTCATCATCATCATCTGCCTAGCCTTTTCCCAACTATGTTGGGGTTGGCTTCCAGTATAACCGGATGCAGCTGAATTATGTATGTATATTATAATGTATTATGCATGGAGCGCCTGCCTATCTGAACTCCATAACCAAGTTACTGGGTAACAAGATACCCCTTGGTAAGACTGGTTGTCAGACTTTCGGGTTTCTAACTACCCGTGATGACTGAAAAAGATCTACAAATTACAGCTCAGTCCACCGGCTTAGCATGCTTTCTGAGGCACAGAAGAGTCTAGATATGTAATGAAAGGTCACACATACACAGAGTGACCTCAACAAGCGAAGCTTAATCTTCGATCGTCCCGTGCGGTTGATTTTATCAAGCGACAAATTCCTTAACATTTAAAAATATGTAGTTTTATTAATTAAAACCGTTTTGCTTGCCGACAATGGGGCGATAAAGTCTATTTTAAGACAGAATTCACTCAGGTCTGCGAACGGGCAAATTTACAAACGCTAACCAATCTTCGTCATTTACATGTCAGAAAATATAAAACGATTATGGTTTCTGAGACGACGCCATGACGCCTGTATGTCTATGAATAAGGGTGAATATCGTCTGCACTTTGCAAACCTCGGAAGCTGAATCTGGTCAATGTGCGCATGGCTGAGTTCTTTGATCCGCTTAGTAAAAAAATCTTGATTTATAGTCTGGAATAATGCTTAGATCTTTATGCAGAACCCAATACAGTTATGTTTAGATCCTTAGACAAAAGGCTGAGAATCCAAAAATGTATACGATATCTCTCATCCAGTAAGATTTTTAAATTTTAGTACAGTTAAAAGTAAGTTATTTGACTAAATGCACTTCGCTAAAAAAATACGCGATTATTCTTTGAAAAAAAAAAGTGATAAATTACTTTTTTTCTGTAGTGCTTATTTTTATTACGAGTACATAAGGACTGAAAAAAAAACATGACTTCGTTTTAAATATAATTACAAGCTCGTGCAGGAAACACGAATGACCTGATTTGGAACTTGAACTAACTTTCCATATTAGGTATAGCGAAAAACAATGTATAACGAGTATTATTTCAAGCATATTACTACGCACTTAGTTATTCATTAAATTTATATTTAGTCATTTGTATGTTGGGTGACTTCATCATATATTCCTTTGTAGTGACATTCAGTACATAGGAAAATAGGTCAAGATTATAAGAAAGGAATTTGTAGAGTTCATATCGGAACGCCCTTCAATCTACGAGCCTATTTACACGCTACGACAACTGTAATATTCACTACTAATATTAATAATTCCCCCGCGTAGAGCTCACGTAGCTTATTCCGTAGCACAGGTGCTACTAATCGACTACGCTCATGATAGTTTGAATGAAACTTTGTAACGATATTACACGGTACCCAAAGGTATATATCTGCTCAAATATCTGATAGTTTATAGAGTGCTAAGTTACCGTCTATGCGGTGATAAAAGTCTTAAATGTTTTCATTATACGATTCGTTGCCGCTCTTCGGAATATAACTTGTAACATTAAAATCCTTAGTAAACTGTTTTCATAAATAATATTGGACGTTATTTTAATACAAAAATTCTGAAGAAAATAATGTGAGCGTTCACACGCCATATAATGTCGTTGGACGTTTTTACGCGGGCAATTACCGACACAACATTTTTTTAATCTATAAAAAGCTTTCCCTGTATCCTATAGACGTCTATAGCGTTACCACTGAAAAGCTTTTGCCATTACGGTCGTTACATAATTGATTAACTAATTACACTACACGGACGGTGGGACGCCGTCACGTCGAATTATAAAATTCTCACGTGGCTGAATTACAATGATAAACGGTCACTTCACATCACTATCACATGGGTTTTGTTTACCACAGGATAGGGAGGGTAATATGTACAGTTACGGGATATGGGTAGGTTCGCGTTAGGCGGTCGGGCCGCCACGCGCGGCCGGTATTGTGCGGCCGGCGGAGGTGGCATCTACCAATGTGAACGCGGCCGGCCGGGCTGCTAGCGCCCGGTGCACTGCTGCGCGCGCCGCCGCTGCCGCCGCCGGCGCCCGCTCGATATCCGCGCCGCGCCCCACACGACTCATTATACCACCTGTGAGCACCGTCAAAACACCACGCCATGGTTTCGTGAGATCAACCCCGCGTCGTAAACATGCACCGCCGTATTATATAGCCCACCGTCAGGGGGCTGTAACACGTTCACAGATCCAGTCAAGGTGTCGTTTCAGAATTTCACTTGCCAAGTTTCAGCACCGTTTATCATGAAATGAAACTCATTACAATCGATCAAAAGTTTCGGGGCTGAGTATGTGTTACGTTCGCTTAAATATTCTATTTGAAATCCACGTAATGACTGTCGTTTGGAAATTAATAAGACTTGTCAAGTTTGTCATGGTTTTTCTTGAAATTATAGCATAGAAATCTTGTTTCTAATATAGCTCGTGGAACGAGAAAATGGGGTCGACGGTGGCTGACATAAAAATCAGATCAGTTTTTAAAATCGTCTGCGTTTGAGAGCGGTCATCAGTTATTTAATCGAGTAATTCAATTGGGTGAAATTAATTAATTATTGCGGAGATGGATTCTGGCTTATTAAGCCTACCTTAAATAAAATGTAATTTATATTTTTATCGTTCAAATCCTTACTACGGTACACAGTATTTGTACTTTAAAAACACGGTTAGAAGTTAATTGATCTTTCCTTGTCAAGCTTAACACTTTAAACGCCAGGTGACCGACAAACAATACATCATCTATTGGGTCTCATTGTTTGGGAGTTAACACTTTAATTGCCGGACAACGAACCACAATAAATAATGTAGGTATTGTAACATAGCTTAAGATAACTTAAAGATCTGTTTCAAGCCCAAAAAGTTTACAATCATCTAAGTAAGTCTAATAATCAGACTAAAGATAACTTGAATTGATAAATGACTTCTACATTAATTGAATCTTAAAAATGTTAAAAATAAAAATTAAGATAACTTAATATTATAAATGTGAAAGGAACTGTTTGTTTGTGACCTTTTCACAACTGAACGGCTGATCGGATCGTAGTGTTATTTGGTAAGGAGATAGATTATAGTCTGAGGAAGAACATTATAAAGTTAATAATCCGCGACTCCGTCTGCATTTGCGATAGACGCCATACACACGCACGAAGTCGCGAGCAAAATCTAACTTGTAATAAAACGTACAAACAGGAAATGTTTAGACAATTTTTCACAACGAAACGTATTATTATTATAGCCCCATAAAAATAAAAGATGAACACAAAGTACAAAATAAAAAGCCCGTTCATACTAAATATATTGGGAAGGGTAATAAAATCTTCGTCTATGTTACATTGCATGACGAAATCGCACAAAATACCTATGTGTATATAGTGTTTTATGGTACTCGCGACTTCTAAATCGCTAGTGAATATGGAAATAGAGAAAAGATGTGGGGATCGGAATAGGTAAAACAATTGGCTTTTATAGAAATTCAATTGTTTGATAACAATTTACTCAATACTTGTAATGAATTCCATATATGGGTTTTGTTAGGTGGTAAACTTATAATTAGATCATAATTAAGGACCCTGTCAGGCTCAGCAAAATAAGTGAGAGAGAGCAAGTAATTATATTACTTAGCAAACTACTATATTATAATAATGATGTAGGTATTCTCTGAGATAAACTATACAATTTATATACAATATAGACAGGTATTTATTTAGAGATGAAATGATGATTAATAGATCAAATGAAGTCTATCACTTAGATATTCGTTTACCAAGTAGTAGTTTTTATTTCGCAAATATTTTGAAGCAGTTTCTCTCCAAGTAAAACTTATATTCGTTTAAAAATCAACTTTCCTTATGTGAATAATTTATATTTACCCACACATAAGCTATTTAAAAGTTTATTGATCTAAAATTATGCTTTAATTTTCCGACTCACACCATCGATAAGTAAATGACAAAGACAGGAAAAAATTAGGTAGCGTTTACGAATTTTGTATAACTAATAGGGTGGCTATAGTTTACCATACAAGAGAGGCCGTTAATATCAAAGACCCTTCTTCTCTTGAGGGTCATACAAGGTGAATATATGGGATTATGTCGAGAGGATCCTGTCCCTCTACTGTTTACAACCGTATCAACTATCAAAATGAGGTCAATTATCTCTTTGTCAAGCATATCTACTATAGTAATTTCATGTTACTCCAAAACATAGCCTGACAGGCAGTTTAATAGGTTCATTTTAACAGATTATAACATATTATAGATGACTAAATGTATACAAATCTCATAATTGGCCATTTTACTTATTATTTAGAGCTATTAATAATGGACCAACTCTTGGAATCGATGGATTGATCGATCTAAGAAACTGGAAATGTACTGAACTCTTTTTTCTGTAATGTTCTGATTCATCGTTAGCCCTATAGTAAAAGTTAGTAATTATAATCAGTACAATTATGACCCCTTGAGACGTTTAGGGTCAAGAAAAACTAGCCCTGTACAGTCTAGAATCAAAGTTGCGTGCAGTATTGTATAACATACAGAATCATTTAACCATTTTCCAGGATTAAGTTGTTCATAACTTCACTATGCATTTCTTAATAAATAATAATTAACGTCAATATAAAAAATTGTAGACTTTTTTCTGAAGAGTTATTCAAACGAGTTGGTTGTTTGAATAACTTTTCAGAAAAAATATCACAGCAATAATTATGATAACAGCGCCTAATATTTGAAACTGTTAATTAGCATCAAGTTCCTAGTTCACATAATCACCGTAGTTCTCAATTTTCATTGACGGGTCATTAATTAGATTTCAAATTCCAATGTGTTATTCAATACTTCAGCGTTAGTCACTTAAAACCACAATTTCAGGATTTATACAAACATATTAATCAAATGCTATTCGAATGGATACGAAATTCCACATTTATTAACCTATAAGTCTAGATTGGATTCAATTTTCAATTCGTATGTCGATGTGGCATGAATACCATCAAGTATCGTATTCGTGCATTCAAAATTGAATGTCAGTAATGACCTAACTTCATGAGCGGGCAAATGTCAAACAGGGCGACGCTGGGAGGTGTTAACTTTCTTATCCAATTGCTTTTGCCTGCATTTCTGTTTGTGAGTCCTATGAGATATAAATTGAAGTTACTGTAGGTGTGTTCGCAATACGGCAGAGAAACTTCAAAGTTTGTGTTAAGTAACTTCATTAAAATGGTAAGTTCAAATAGTGTTTATTTGAGGTGTATTTCGTTGATAGGTAATATAAAATTTATGTTTTCCGGGGACATCGCGAAGCGTTTGGTTGACCTTTTATGTGAACAAAAACTGGCCTTTTTTTGGCCAAAGAATCAGCATTGCCACTCAATGTGGCAATAGCACTTTTCTCGCTGACAGTGATACGGAATAATTTTTCGATGCCATGTATTTTTTTTTCTATTCATGTACATAATAGTTTTGTTTCTATAAATATCACATCACGAACTTAATCAGCCTCTATTTTATTCATTTTAAACATAATTATTATGTAACGTACATACGTACATAAACTCAAGCCTTTTTCCCACGGGGGTCGGCAGAAACTTTTGCTTCGCTTACGTTCAAACATCAGGTCTTTCACGCTCGCCAGTTGTGAATACTACGCACCCTACCTTTCTGAAGAACATAACCAATGAGATCAGTGTATGTTTTTCCAAAGGATCCCGACCTGGGCCACTCACATCTGCCTTATAAACCTACATATCTTTTATTAATCGCCTTTCATTGAACCACTGAACAAGACCAAACCATCTAAGCATACTCTTTTCTTAAATTCTATTCTTTATTCGTTACGTCTACAAAACTTAATGTAAAAGATACCCATCGGGCCGGGAAGACTGTCAGTATTATAGATCTCAGTCCAAGCCCTAGAAAAACGTAAAAATAGAGCGAACCGCTATCAAAACTTTTCAAGATAAAATATTTTCTGATAGCTCCATTTGGCTGGAGTGATTTCTTCAGTTTCAATTAGAGTCAAGATTTTATTGAAATCACAACAGTTTGCTCTACAAATGTTTTAGTAAATTATATTTTTAAACATAGGCCCAGCTTTTACGCTAAAATTGGTTGTATTTTTAATAATATTGTAGGTACGATTAGAAAATTGTGTAACAGTTTATTTGAATACTGATTTAGAAAGTATGAGAGAATACAAGAATTATACTTTTAATAAATACGGATTGATAAGTCATATAAAATGGACATGAAATACGCAGTCACTCTAAGAATTTAAGAAGCTTCATTATACTGTCTCCCTTTGACATAAACATATAATAAATTTGCTTCGTTGGTCTAGTAATCGCAAACGCCACTACTGAGTATGAAGTCCTAGGTTCGATTCCCGGGCTGGACAAAGTGTTACTATGTTGTTTTATCTGTTCGTTCTAAGTACCAGCCCGCAGTCTGTATTTATGCACGGTTGATGGCAATAGGCTCGTCAATATGGGACTTAAACATAACTGGCGTAATGTGAGTGTACTATTGCCTAAGCCATGGGGGATTACTGATTACTGGGGTCATGCTTCTATAACTTTATATTCCTACCTCTGGGTAGTTCTGGGCAAAGGGATCACCCTTACTTACTCTTACAATTTTCCACTGCCTTTATTTGCCTAGCCTTCTTCCAAGTATGTTGTGGGTAGCTTTTAGTTTAACCTAAGCGCGATTGCCTATGTGACTTCCGCAACCTACTTACTGGGCATTACGATGCCCCTTGACAAGACTGTTTGTAGGGCTTTCGGGCTCCGGACCACCCATAACGACTGTCAAAGATCCACAAATGACAGTCGGTACCAATAGTTTAACGTGCATTCCGAGGCATGTAGGAATCACGATATGTAATGAACGGTCTCCCATCCACAAACTAACCTCGGTAAGCGAACCTTAATCTCCTAATAACCCTTGCGGCTGTTTTCATTTAGCCACGAGCTCAGGAGGGCTTACTCCTTATTGGAAATACGTATATACGTATATATATTATATACTATTAATTAATATAGTAGTTTTAAGCTCAATTACATTTAAATAATGTAGTCTAGTCTAGCTTGAGGCAAAGCGTAATTAGAACAAGGGCTTTAGAACTAATTGGTACTATTCTGATCCCGTTGGGGGTCGTTAGTGTTTTGTTATAATTATATGATATCTATCTAAATACATCGTTTAAAAACTATGTTACTATTACAACAGTACGATTTTATTTATATGGTTACTGATGATGATACTAACATGATTACATTAAACATAACATCACGCCTCTATACCCCGAAGTGTTGAGCAGAGTTACACCCATAGTCATATCCACATTTCGCCAGTTATGTCATAGTCCCATGTTATATAGGGGGCGAGACTATTGCCACCAACCGGGCACTGAGGAAGCAGTCAAGGAGACTAATATGATAAATATGTAAGACATATTAGTTTGAGATAACTCTAGTTAGTTTGTGTATCATCATCATCATCTGCCAAGTGATTTCCCAACTATGGTCGGCTTCCAATCTAACCGGATGCTGCTGAACACCAGTCTTTTACATGGAGCGACTGCCTATCTGATCTCCACAGCCCTTTACGTTACTGGGCAACATGATACGATGTGTATATCTCTATTCAAAATTTCCATTTCTAGCTTTATTTACAAATGTTGTGGCAAAGATCGGAAGCTTGCCAAAACCACTCATTTTAAAATCACATTTATTGCTGCCTAAACCGCTTTCCACGAACGTTTTAAAAACATAAATATTTCGTTGGTGAACTTTTACAACAAGCGTAAACACATACGCTAAAAAAAACTACCTACTTCTTTTATTCAGGTCCAGTTGAAAACCAGCGTCAGGCACTAGTTGTCTGGCATTTTTGCTGAACTGGACCCTTTTAGTGCAGCCGTAAGGCACATACTTCATATATTTTTTCTTATTAACTTATTCGGTTTCATATGATATTATTATTTTTATGTTTCCTATGTTTAGTATTGTGTCGTTGTCTGCCTGTGCTGAATAAGTGTTTTTTCTTTCTTTCTTTCTTTTATATTATACAACTTTACAAACATGTTGAATTCCCACATATTCACATTGTTGATATTTAAACCATGCTAAATGGTGTAAATCCTTTTGTATTTTGCCTTTAATAGCTTCAAATCTTTTAAACATATTTTTTGTTGTAATACTCGTACTATGAACACATTTTCAAGTTTAAACTTTTGGTTGAAAGTTCATGTTTGATCTCCGGCAACCATATGTAGGGGCGTGCGAGTGGTGAATTTGGAGCTGAGTCGTCGCCCAATTAGCCAGGACCAAAAGAGGTTTTGAAAAGACAGACAGTCGCGGGATCTGCCAAGCTTGGTGAAAGGCAAGTTGGTGCGAGCGAATGTTGAACACGAGTATCTCCCAAGCCCCAATCTCATGGTGTTACCATTGGGGAAAACTCTTCTGATACGAGGTCACCACTCCAGAACCTTCCAACCTCATCGGCCATCCATTCTGCGAGCAATCTGCCCTGCCCACTGCCACATATGTTTAGGATCTTTCATAACCTGACGTTGTATACCAAACCTTTTTTTTACTCCCTTTCTGTTGTTAATGTGGTGTTTTGATATTCATAGATATGAGGTTTAAGGACAGCTCAAACTAAGTCGAGTCACACAGGGACGATTGAGTCAACTTTCTTGTACGGACGTGTCGAAACTGGAGCAAATAGTTGCATGACTTCTCAATTATTAAAACAAAAGACGCGCGCAGCCGCACCGACTCGCATCCCGCGCGGGATTCGCCTCAGTTTTTGCAGTGCTCTAGACGATCCGTCACTACATATTTGACAGCTTTGTATAATAAACAACCCCTTTTTTGTTCTACCTGATAATACCACGGGATGATACGAAGTGTCCAATATATTAGGTCTTTACCTATGAAATTGCCGTTCTGCAGTACTGGCCATTTCAAATCAAAATATTTTTTGTTTGGCTAAGAATTCTAATTTCAAATTAATTTTATTTTAAAAACATGGATTTTTTTTTCCAAAAGTAGTCATTTGTTTATTGATTAGTGTTACATTTTCATCGCATTTAAATCTTTTTCGTCATCATGGATACGTTAAAAATTCGAGTAATTATGGAATATGAGTACCGTCGTGGCAGCAACGCGGCACAAGCGGCACGCAACATCAACGACGTTTACGGAGCTAACACTACAAACCAACGCACTACCTGTTATTGGTTTGCTCGCTTCCGTTCTGGAAATTTCGACCTGAAAAATGAACGTCGCGGTCGTCCGAAGACTTTGGTCGACAATGACGAATTAAAGGCGATTGTGGAAGCTGATGATACACAATCTACGGCTGAATTAGCAGCAGCTTCCGACGTTAGCGTCAAAACAATATTGGTCCATTTGCGTCAAATTGGCAAGGTAAAAAAGCTTGACAAATGGGTGCCCCACGAACTCAATGATCGCCAGCGCGAAGTACGCGTCGAGACGTGCCTTGCACTGCTCAACAGACACACAAATGAAGGAATTTTGAACCGCATTGTTACCTGCGATGAAAAATGGATTCTGTTTGATAACCGCAAGCGCTCAGCAAGTTGGTTGGATCCTGGTTCAGCACCTAAACAATGCCCTAAACGAAAACTTACCCCAAGAAAAGTGATGGTCACTGTTTGGTGGTCTAGCGCCGGTGTGATTCAACACAGCTTCTTACCAAACGGGGTGAGCATTACTGCAGATGTGTACTGTGAAGAATTGAACACAATGATGGAGAAGCTGGCACATCTCCAACCAGCATTGGTCAATCGCTCGTCTCCGCTGCTCCTGCACGACAACGCGCGACCTCATACTGCACAGCAGACGGTCTCCAAGTTGCAAGAACTGGGGTTGGAAGCTCTCCGTCATCCGCCCTACTCACCAGACCTTGCGCCTACAGACTACTACTTTTTCCAGAATTTGGATAACTTCTTGGCGGGAAAAAAATTCAATACCCGAGAGGCAGTACAAAATGCCTTTGAAGAATTTGTTGCCTCCCGTCCAGCTGATTTCTTTAAGAAGGGCATCAATAAACTGCCACTGCGTTGGCAAAGATGCATTGATTGCATGGGTGATTACTTCGATTAATACAAATAAAAAATACATGAAAAAAAATCATTTAAATTTTTTCATACAAAACGGCAATTTCATAGGTAAAGACCTATTATTAGGTCTTTACCTATGAAATTGCCGTTCTGCAGTACTGGCCATTTCAAATCAAAATATTTTTTGTTTGGCTAAGAATTCTAATTTCAAATTAATTTTATTTTAAAAACATGGATTTTTTTTTCCAAAAGTAGTCATTTGTTTATTGATTAGTGTTACATTTTCATCGCATTTAAATCTTTTTCGTCATCATGGATACGTTAAAAATTCGAGTAATTATGGAATATGAGTACCGTCGTGGCAGCAACGCGGCACAAGCGGCACGCAACATCAACGACGTTTACGGAGCTAACACTACAAACCAACGCACTACCTGTTATTGGTTTGCTCGCTTCCGTTCTGGAAATTTCGACCTGAAAAATGAACCTCGCGGTCGCCCGAAGACTTTGGTCGACAATGACGAATTAAAGGCGATTGTGGAAGCTGATGATACACAATCTACGGCTGAATTAGCAGCAGCTTTCGACGTTAGCGTCAAAACAATATTGGTCCATTTGCGTCAAATTGGCAAGGTAAAAAAGCTTGACAAATGGGTGCCGTACGCGTCGAGACGTGCCTTGCACTGCTCAACAGACACACAAATGAAGGAATTTTGAACTGCATTGTTACCTGCGATGAAAAATGGATTCTGTTTGATAACCGCAAGCGCTCAGCAAGTTGGTTGGATCCTGGTTCAGCACCTAAACAATGCCCTAAACGAAAACTTACCCCAAGAAAAGTGATGGTCACTGTTTGGTGGTCTAGCGCCGGTGTGATTCAACACAGCTTCTTACCAAACGGGGTGAGCATTACTGCAGATGTGTACTGTGAAGAATTGAACACAATGATGGAGAAGCTGGCACATCTCCAACCAGCATTGGTCAATCGCTCGTCTCCGCTGCTCCTGCACGACAACGCGCGACCTCATACTGCACAGCAGACGGTCTCCAAGTTGCAAGAACTGGGGTTGGAAGCTCTCCGTCATCCGCCCTACTCACCAGACCTTGCGCCTACAGATTACTACTTTTTCCAGAATTTGGATAACTTCTTGGCGGGAAAAAAATTCAATACCCGAGAGGCAGTACAAAATGCCTTTGAAGAATTTGTTGCCTCCCGTCCAGCTGATTTCTTTAAGAAGGGCATCAATAAACTGCCACTGCGTTGGCAAAGATGCATTGATTGCATGGGTGATTACTTCGATTAATACAAATAAAAAATACATGAAAAAAATTCATTTAAATTTTTTCATACAAAACGGCAATTCATAGGTAAAGACCTATTAATAACCCGCTGTTTTACTATAATTAATTTCGACATCAAAGATTATCTTATTAACATTATAGTTAGGTACAACAAACAATCTTACAGCAAAATTATAATGTGTTCAACACCCTAAAGGTATTATAATAACTATTTATGACGTCATAGTGTGCGCTAAAGCTGGGTATCTAAATAGGTTACGTAAGAGATACCTACATTTAGTGCTTAGTGTCGTAATAAAGTTTAAACACACTATACGTGTAATGTGCGGGTATCATGGTTTAGGAAAGCTAGCATTAGCGTTGACAGTGTATTAACGTTATCGACGCGATCGAAAAGCACTTAAATTAAGGAAATGTCTGCGTTTATTTATGTATTTAATTGCGTATTGGGTTGAAATCATCATCCCTATTACGTCAATGATAGCTCTTATGATCGTCACCCCATAGATCGACTGAAGATCTTGACGGGTTGGCACTTCAAGCTAGAACTCGAGGCCATTTTTATATTTCGTTTCTGTTGTTGACGAATGTTTGAGTATTTATTGATAATCTTACTACATGGTCATCATCTGCCTAGCCTTTTCCCAACTATGTTGGGGTCAGCTTCCAGCTGAATAACAGTGTTATACATGGAGCGACTGACTATCTGACGTCCACAACCAAGATACCCCTTGGAAAGACTGGTAGTCAGACTTTCGGTTTTCTGACTACCCGTAACGACACTCAAAGATCTATAAATGACAACCGGGACCAACGGCTTAACGGCTATGCTTTCCGAAGCACGGAGGAGTCTCAATATATTACAAACGGTCACCCATCTACAGATTGACCTCGGCAAGCGTAGCTTAACCTTCGATCAACCAATGCGGCATAAATATACATGGTGGTGTTACAATTTTTTTTTTATAGTGTCATACCCCTCTGCAGCAGAAAGCACGTAAAGCCTCCCGGTCGCGTGTTGTGTTGCTATCTGGCTATAAGGGTGAAGGAAGAAAGAGACTACCTGGTTTGCCATCACACTTATTCACTATAATGATATCTCCCACATTCGTAGACAGTCTCCGCTGAGACTGGCCGAAATTCGATCAGAAGGATTATTTGAATATACAAGTTTAAATTTATTCGACAGAATTTAAATCGAACCCATCAACTACCCTATTAAAAATACCAACAAATACAGCAAAAAAAAGGAGAAAATAATCGGATTATCCTTCAAAAAGTTGTCGAAATAATTCATCTTACTCCCGTTACGAAAGCATCGAACGATTTTCTATAGACTCATCATAACGCTCCTTTCACCCGGCCGGATTGTGGGTCAAGGCCTCCCTTAAACCCGGATATAACTCGTACATACCCTCATTATCTGATTCTTTTACAGGAAATCTCATTTTGTGAACAAATTAAAACGAGTATGTGATACGTGTAGGATTTGCCTTTGTTAAAAGCGTGTGTGTGTTTTGAATGGGAGTTGTTATTAGTTTCTGCGTTTGACTTAAAAACCTATGGAAAAAAAAAAAAAATTAATAATATTACAATATAATACATATTACAGGGTATTAGAGTCAGACAACTTAAATATTGTGGTACGCTTGTATTTCAGGACACCAGGTCTCCGCCCTTTTGAAAATTAAACATTTTACTTTGTTATGTACTTGTCTGTGGATGGGTGACCGTTCGTTTCATATCGAAACTCCTCCGTGCCTCGGAAAGCACGCTAAGCCGTTGGTCCCGGTTGTAATTTGTAGATCTTTGACAGTCGTTACGGGTATCCAGAAACCCGAAAGTCTGACAACCAGTCGTACCAAGGGGTATCGTGTTGCCCAGTTACTGGGTTGTGAAGGTCAGACAGGCAGTCGCTATATGTAAAACACTGGTATTCAGCTGCATCCGGTTAGACTGGAAGCTGACCCCAACATAGTTGGGAAAAGGCTAGGCAGACGATGATGTACTTGTACAATGACAACATAAAAGATAAAAACAAAACAGTATAAGAATGTTGGCATTTCTAGCCACAAACTTTTGTTAGTTAGGTTATTTGTATGTGTGAGTTTTTGTTTAGGTGCGTTAGGTGTGTTTTTTTTTATGTGTTGAAGAGACTAGACCAAAAATGTAAGTAGATTTGTATTTTGTGAGGTTATTGTTACAGCTACGAAATTACACCATATAGAAAAGAAGAAAATAGGTTATTTCCTTCAACAATAACAATATTCATTTTATATGACAACGGCCACAACTTATTCACTTATCGGATTAAGACAATGTTTTCTTGAAGCCGTTCATAAAGTGTACATGAACTGGCAGTACTTCGAAATTTGAAACAGATTTGTTAAAAATAAAATTGATTGCCTGTCAATAAGAGAGGAGAAACCAAACAATTTTGTTAGTTAACGTCTATTTAGTTAATCTAGAAGCTATAGACATGGAATATAGGCAGGAGCCCGAAAGTCCGAGAAGCAGGCTTACCCAAGGTGATGGTGTTACCCAGTAATTGGGTTGTGGAGATCAGATAGGCAGACGTAACATGAAAAATGCTGGTTGGACTGAAAGCTGAAATATCTGAGAAAAGGCTAGGCAGATGATAAAGCTATTCTAGGATCAATACTGTCCAAAATAATTGATAACAAAACCAATGGGTCCGTACATGAATAAATCACTCAGCCAGAAGTCGTTACAGAGGAGAAATTATGCGATCATAATATAATTCATTTTCATACTGATCTCGGAATTGAGTATGAAGTAATGTTTGACGACCGATGTGGCGCGGCGGGCGAAGGTCCGCCTGTGACGCAAGAGGTTGCGGGTTCGATTCCCGTTTTGGGACAAATGTTTGTACGATCTATAAATCTTTGTTCCGGGTGTTCTGTGTATTTCCTATGTATAATAAAAAAAAACATCTATATATGTAATGTATTGTATTAAGTATATCAGTCATCTAGTACCCATAACACAAGCTCTGCTTAGCTTGGGGCTAGATGATGCTGTGTGGATTGTCCAGCAATATTTATTTATTTATTAATGTCTGCTTAGTAATAATGCTGTAGCAAAAGATGACGATTTTTTTTTAAATTATTATAGTATTAATCAAGAGCACATTGGTTGAAACACTAGGGCCATGGCGTCGTGTCATGCGTCGTGTCGTAGTTTATCGGGACATCGCGAAGCGTTTGCTCGACTCTTCACGTGACCAGAGGGCTGGCTTTTTTTCTGGCCTAAGAATCAACATGCCATTCAATTTTTCCAGTGCGGATGAATTTTTCGATGCCCTGTGATTCTTATTTTTTTTTCCTTTTCATAGACATAATAGTTATATTGCTTTATTGACCAAGAGCAACAATCTTTCCGTAGATCACACCTTAAAAGTTGTAACGGAAAAGCTACAAAGAAAACACGAATACCTACTTAGATAAAAATACCAATATAAAAATTCCTTCGATATACCCTTTTGGATGATCGGGAGAATCCTACTATCGGCCTATCCACTTGATCCCACATATGCCTGTACCGGCCACTCAACAAGATATATTAGAGGGTGGAAAAGGGTTACGTTGATAATTCGAAGTAATGCGAAAAGCCCTCGTTAGAGTCTGTATGAAAAAGATTGATTTATGAAGAGTTAATGCTAGAAGACATGGAGAAATGTCGATAATTTGTCCGGCGATTATTGATTTGACCCATATTGGAGCTATCTTCAAGAGAATGAAATAGGATACCCACAGAACTCAGTGGTAGGAGTCTATAGATGTAACGATTTGCATTTTTGCTAAACTGGACCCTTTTAGCGCAGCCGTAAGGCACATACTTAATAATATCTGTATACTTACTCGTATATATAAATGTATTTTTTATTACTCGTTTTTTTGTTTTTTTTTTTTGTTTTCTATGTTTAGTATGTCGTGTGTGTCGTTGTGTGCCTGAGCCTGTGCTGAATAAATGTTTTTTCTTTCTTTTCTTTCTTTCTTTCTAATAGACTTGAGTTATGTGTGTGTGTGTTAGGCAGAACTAGGGATATACGTATTTTAAGGGAAGCTAGTAGTCATCAAAACGACCCAAATTTACTATGGGATCAAAACTGATATCGCGAAAAAAAAATTTGCTAAGTTACACCAAAATAAATGTATGGATTTTAGGGATTGTTCCATTGTCAAAGTTGTTCATTTTCATGAGAACTACACGTCTTTAAAGAATGTACCTCGTTCTACCTGACACCCTGTATTTAATTATAAAAACAAAAGAAGCATGAATTAACACCTTAAACGCCAGCTGACCGACAAACAATAAATTTTTTATTGTGTCTCGTTGTCTGGTAGTTAAGGTGTAATATTGTGTAGTGTTATTTCAAAATTTAGCTGTCAAACTCTGTAATCTCTGAGCAACTTAAAATTTAAGACACGACAGGTTTTATTTTAATTCAAGTGAGTACCAGAATAATTCAAGTGCCAAGTAGGGACTCCTTATTTCTCGTTTCCTAGACAGTCTCAGAGCTTACATTGCAAATTTCGGGCATGCCTGTCTCGAAGCTTTTCACTCGACGATGTCACAAGCACTCGCTCGAAATAAGCACGTAACTAAAGCTATACGTACGAGTTGGTACATAATCAAACATTTCTGTCTCTCAAAAGTAAAAGAGCAAATGCGAACTAGGGAAAAGACACTGAGTAAAGTTGTGTTGGAGATGTTGACTCATGAGTGAATAGAGTATAGTTCTTGCCAGTCTATATAGAAAATTGTGACAAAATCAGTGAAGAATACAGCTAAACAAAAAAATGCGAGAAGATTCAAAAGTATTATAAGCATGTCATTTATTATTACAAGTATTTAATTTATATTAGTAATTATAAGTTCAACAGTTTTTTTTGTGGAATGTACTTGGTACTAGACATAATTGTAACAACTCACCTGTATGTCTACGTTCAATGCAAATAAATGATTCTATCCTATTCTAATCATGGTAAAAGCAAATTCAAATAAAGAATCGGAAACCAACAATCATTTGAATTATAAGAACACAAGTAATCACAACCTCGTTTGTGCATTTCATTCCTGCAAGTGTAATATAATCACGCACATATTAAAATGCAGTGTGATCGCAACATACGAGAATGTGGGTCGGTCGCATATATAAACAGCACGAATGAAATAACCATGGCCTGTATGAAATTGAAATGCGAATACAGACTGAATAGTGATGCTGCGAAAATACTGGAGATTAATATTTGAGTTTCAATTCATAAAAATCGTACAATTGGAATCAGATTTTTATATCTCTTTAGTATCGCTCTTTAGTATAAATTTGAAAGCGCTATTATCAAAAAGTGCTAAACTAATTTCATCAGAAGCACCAGCCGACAAATTTTGTCTCGACAGTTTTTTTTTAACAGTACCTTATACTAGTACTGTTAAAAAAAAACCTACCTGGTGAATATAGGTTTACAGAATCACATATTCAACAGCGAAACATAAAGATTGCAACTTTGGGAAAAGACTTACTTTATAGTATAATACTACGCTATCGAGTTAAATTTTATATCAATACTTCAGGGGAAAATTGCCCGAGTGTAAGATATTTACTCTCGTAACTGTACATTTGCGATAACATATCGTCAGTTATGAGTTTCAGAGTCTCAAAATTGCCGCACACAAACATTGTAATAAAGTCTACCCGCGTCCTGTGTTAACTTAATACAAAACGACGCTTTGTTTGCAGAAAAAATAAAACCCTAGGAACCTGCAAAGGTCAGGAGACCGAAGAAAGAAATATGGAAATCCAGCACTTTCTTAATGCCCTAATAGTGTTAGGTACTAGACAAAGTTAGGCTTCTTCCAGTCTTGGAGATACGCCAGAATATCTGGCCTAGTATGTTAACATATTCGTTACATTATCGTCCTTAGCTTTCACTGTACGTGGCTCTTTTTTCAATGATGGCCGTAAATATTTTTATAGGTACCAAATATTAAGTGATTGTGCCTTTGCTGCGAGTATGTCGTCCATTTTATCTTTCTACATACATAAACTCACGCCTATTTCCCATGGGGGTGGGTAAAAACTACAGTACGCCACCTACTACGATCTTTGCATATGCCATTTGATTCGTTTAAGTTCTTACATCTGGTCAAACACGAATTCCAGTAGCGAGTACTTTATCTTTATCTACTCTAAAATATAATTTTGATATCTTTTAAGATATTTTTTTGCTAATACAACTTCAGTGAACTACTAAAGAGAAGGTAAGTCATTAAATTCAGCTTAAAAGCTTAAAACACTAACCCTTTGACCCTCTACAGTTGAAGATAAAAGATAATAAAAAGACACCCAACGTCATTTAGTGTTAACACTCTAAAAATGTAATTTGCGAAGTAATTAAAGAATAAGGGCGTGTTCAGACGCGCGTAAAGTTAGCGACGAATTGTGGACGTAATTGCTTTTGCCAGCGAAACGTTAACGTGGCTACCGTAACTGTGGACAATATGTGCTTTTAAAATATGTTCTTTGTTTATTTAAAAAAAATGAATTGCCAAAAAAAAAACAAGCAAATTCACAAATAATATATGAGTTTCTTGTTAATATGTAGCCATCATTTTTCTATCTACTTAATGATGTTGACATAGACACACTTGTCTATGTAAATTTTGCTGTTAGTAGAGATTAATTGTTCAAGAAAACATCATTCAATGACAGGACTATCTGGATTTTAAAGAAAACCTTTGAGTTTGTTTCGGTGTTTTTATCTCAGAGTAGCCAGGTATCAAAACACTGACTTAATCTTACTTACTTTATTTATACATTTTGGAATGAAAACAGAATAGAACACTCTTCATTGTACACCATAAAAAGTTTCAAATAATAAAAATGATAAAAAATACTTCAAGCTACATAGGGTTTTATTTTATGATGTGTAAAGATGTTTTTTTAAAACCTTTTCACGGAAATAAATTTTGTTTCAATGCCAAAACACCCGCATCGTTCTACACTTTTATCATAACTGTTGTTCATACATATTTCTATTCGCCTGATCTCAACCCTGTTTTAAATGATTCCAATATAAATGTCTTTCATCATTCTTCACGACAAATTAGGCGAAGTTCGAGTTGTTACTTATGCCTAAAAGGCCAACCTTTTTGTACGAAAATCTGATCTAAGTACGATCAGGAATGAAACCGATTTTGATTAATTATTTAGAGTCACAAACAGCTGTGAACGGCATCACTGTTCTTGCTAATTAGCTGACAAAATGTTCCTCAATTACGTGGCTGTCGCTATCACTGAATTAGGCAGTGAACCGATCTGATCGATTGTTGTTGAGTAAACACGGTTCTTAGAAAAGATAATCTTTGTTCAAGGTTTTTTTATGATCGAGTGATTTACATATATCGATTAATTGGTGAATTATTTGTGGCTAATCAATAACAGCTGTGGATTCATGGGCCGACTGCGGCTAGTATAGCTTTATATTATGGGTGACAAACCCAAAATGTTGATTGGTTGGTCATTTGTGCATTCCGTGCTTCAGAAAGCACGAAATGCAGTCAGTCCCGGCTGTCATTCTAAGATCTTAGACGGTTACGGGTAGTCAGAAACCGGAAAATTGGACAACCAGTCTTACAAATGGGTATTACACAGTTACATAGTTATAGAGGCGTTAGATAGGCAGCCACCGTTTTATATAAATTACTAATTATCAGCTGTACCGGTCAGGTATTGGTAAAAATCCGTAATGAAAATGTGACAAAATTGAAATGATCCAGATAGAAGTTTGATCCCATAAAAAAACTAACTATAAAACCTGCTTGAAACCCAGATAGTATCAAACTTACGTCCAATATGATTATAAACTATCTGAGCTTCTTACTTTATTTTGAAGATGAAGATGAACTGTGTAACAAATGTTTAGCTCAACATCCTTCATCCATGAATTACGCAGACTGACAGCGACGTAACCTTCGAGGTCCACAGAAAACCCGGGATTTCACGGCGCTTAAGGTCACAGGTGGATTCAGCTGGCAAACTGGTTGAGATAATCCATTTGTCATTTCTAATGATACCTTTATTGGAGTAATCCTCTTTGTGATTTTTTAGAATTGGTGCTGAAGCTGAGTTGACTGTAAATGGCCATTATTATTCCTTCGGGTTACACGATTACACAAGTAACAAGCTTTGATCTCTTTTGCGTGTGTGTTTAAGTTTAGATTTACTTCTTTTTTTTTCTTGACAAAACATCACGCCTATATTGTCCTAAAGTTATGGCGATTGTGTTAAACCTCATTTCGCCAATTGCGTAAAAGTCTCAATTATTAGGGTGCGAGCCTACTGTCATAGACTGTGCACAAATCTAGGCTCCGGGCTGCTATTGAGTAATATCAGATGGAGAAACCAAACAATACAGCCCAACCAGGGATTTATACCTAGGACCTCAGTCAGCAGAAGTGTCTGAGACCTTTTTTCTCTTGTATTACGTATATTATAATCATTTATTAATTTGTAAACATAGATGTAACCTACATTATCATGACAGAAAATAGCCATATGTTTACGGGGGTAAAGGCTATAATAAATCTAATATCATAATGTATCCTTAATCTAAAATATTTATGGGCATTCTTAAAACAATCTTCGTACCTACTTCTAAACATCGCGTGTCGAAATCTCATAAAAATACTCGTGATTACTCAGTTTAAGCTTATCTCGTTTTATTACACCTCCTTTGGGGAAGACTGTTTACAGGGTCATTAAACATAATAATTTATTAATGTTTTTGGAATTTTGAAGGGATAGTGTCGGAAGTGTTTGACTTGGATTGGAGATGTAGATACTATATTTACTTTTAAGTCTGTTTAGCCACTTAATTTTCGTAAAAACGAGTAGTACCCAATATTAATAGCATTCGTTATGGGTAGTCCAGAGATAGAGATTACTATACATATATCACACAGTCCGTGCATTTAGAGTATGTTTTTATGTAAGACTATTCATAAAAACATACTCTAAAAAATCCTTACAATATTTTCCGCTACGCTACAGTACAATATCGTGTAAACTTTGAATAAAATCAAAATTCATCACCGACTTTCAGTGAATAAAAAAGATCCCAACTTCTATAGAGCTAAAATAGTCAAATAGTTTAATAAAACAATTCATATCTAAGTCCAGGCTCTAGTAATAGAAAGAAGTATTTCACTTATAGTTCGCAGTAAGAGATTTCTTTCATCAACCTCACTAAGAACTGCTCACAGGTGCCCACATAAAAATATAATCAAATTCTTTTTACTACTTGTTCGTAAATCTTCCTCTTATATAGCGTTTCCCAGAAACTTTTTCGCTTTTTATATTCATAGTAATCTTTAGTGGTGTCTCAAAAATATATCCTTGGCAAATCTGACATGACTGATTACTTTGTCGTGTCAGAGGATCAATGAATAGAGGAGTGCGTAGAAGCTTTTTTTTTATTTTGTGAAGAATATTTCCGTATTATGTTATATTGATGGGATATTTTTTATACAGTTGAGACTTTTGGCAGAGAATAAAGGCATGTTGAAGTGTATGTATGTAAAGTTGTTTAATGAAACCTATGCCCCACACATTTCTCCTGTGTCGTGGGTGCGTTTAAAAATATTTAAAGCCACATACACAAACAGATCAGTAACAACTACCTGTAGGCCATACAAATATTTGATCTGTGAGGGAATCTAACCCGCTACACGCAACGCAGCGGCCAATGGCTCAGCAACTGCGCCAACAGTACCGTCATTATACTATTCCTATTGAAACCAAACAGTAGCCTTCTTATTTTACACCCGAACCTGTTAAAGTACAACTCAATGTTTTAGCCTCTGATATAGAAGAGGGAAGCTACAACGAAACTTCCTGCCATTTCTAAAGATAAACACTGTTGAACGCTAGTGGACTAATAGAAAATCAATAGTTCCCCGGTTTTACTAAGTGTGCACAAACGGCCTGACAGTGTTAACTAATTTAAATAAGAAAACATAACTCACAAATTTACATAACATAACTCACAAGGAGTATGTATGTTAAGATATTGGCAGGTGGCGTTCTGTAGTTTTTGGCTACTCCCATGGGTAGAAGGCGTGATATTATGTATATACATATGTCATCATCCTCCTGCCCTTATCCCAATTTATTTGGGGCACACCATGTCTTTTTGTTCCATACATCTCTATTTGCCGTCATCTCAAAAATCACATTCTTTCTAGCCATATCATCTTTTACACAATCCATCCATCTTTTCTTTGATCTCCTAGAGGGAGATCAAAGAAAAGATGGATGGATTGTGTAACCCTGCACATATATGTTTGTATTTAGAATTTCATTTCGGGATACTTGTGATGCAAATTCACCTTTGAATAGGTACGGTATTACAGAATGCTATCCATGTTAAAGATTGACAGGAGATATAATCATGAATGACGATAAAGTGGAAAACAGCAACCGAGATGAAAACGCTTTACTTCAGAATACGGTTTCTATAAACCTTCACAAGTAAGTGTTTTGCTCTACAAATTTGAACTGAATATATTTTCAGCAATGCCTGGATTTCCTCAGCCTTTTAAAAACAAACTGCAAAATTAAAACAGGTGTTCGTTGCGATATTTTTCGAGTGAAGGCTCCCGTAGACACGACGGGACAACGCGACAAATGCAAAATTTTGCGAGATTCTGGGTGGAACGCACAACCCGGTATCACGTGTTCCCCTCCGCTGATTTTTTTTATCGGCTTTTTCCTATTTTTTACGTTTTTCGGTAATGTTTATTTACTTTGAACTGGAATTATTTACTTTTTAACGACAATATAACACCCCGCCTGTATTTCCCCGAAGGGTTGGGCAGAAATGTTCCTTAGTACACCCACATTTCACCAGTTATGTTTTAAAGTCCCATGTTACCCCCATAACATGAAAATCCCAATAACACATTGCTCGACCCGGGAATCAAACCCAGGACCTTATGCTTAGCAGTCACGTTGAAATGAAAAATCTCATTGTCTCTTTGGGTGAGATAGAACTTAAGATTTTTTTGATTCTGGAATCATGTACTGAACTTGTGGTCAGGTTTGCGTCAATGTCCCTTGCACCCTGTGAAAACGCGTCTCGCGTTGTCGTGTCGCACATGTCTGCGGGACCCTAGGGTCGAACGTTTCAATTAGCCGCGTAAAGCGTAACCAGGCCTCTGTCCTTATCTACAGGGTGGCAGTCTTGTGGGTAAGTACGATTTATAAGCTTAGGCGAGTGTTCCATTAAAGTATCAGTAGTAATAATAGGTAGACTTAATAGTTTTGGACTGCCGTTGGTAGTGATACAACCGTATTTATAATTATAAAATCTATTTGAGTCTTATAATTATGTAGAGCAACATTAGGTTCATACTGAACTCTAAACTTAATTAAAGGATTATCCTTTTAGACAATTTTTGAATGGGTTTAGGGTAAAAATATTCCAAAGATGTGTCTTCATAGTCTAAAAAAGAGTTAATAAGTTTTTTTGCCTCAAATTAGGTATGCAAACTGGAGATATTTTTAGATATTTTTGACGACACGGTTGGCGCAGTGGTTGAGCTATCGGCTGCTGCGCCGCGTGTTGTGGGTTCGATCCCCGCACAGAACAAATATTTGTATGACCTACAGGTAGTTGTTCCGGGTCTGGCTGTTTGTGTATGTGAGTTTTAAATGTTTGTAAACGCACCCACGATACAGGAGAAATTCCTAGTGTGGGGCAACGTTTTTTTAAAAAGAAAAAAAAAAAAAAAAAAAGATATCAAAGCGAAAATCAAAAGTACCTACAAGAGAAAACCAACTTAACCTCTTTACTGAACTAACAAGTCTAATTCTCTTCCAGTTCACAACTTAAGACCAGACTATTTCTAGTCCAAGCCTTAAATAACAACTTGGACAGACTTGGCGTAAACTCGGATCGATAAGGCCCGTATTAAATTAGGAACTACTAACATCTGTGGGGCCCCGACTAGCCGAGATAAGCATCGCAGCTGCCTTAGAAACATACTTGTTAAAAAACTTCCAGGAGAAACTTGGACCGGAGTAGTCCAGTATAATAACTTAATGTTGTTAAAGAAAGTTTTATTGGTATTTTGAGTTTGAGAAATATATTATGCTGGCCATTGAAAAAGGTTCTCTATCTTATATCTAACAGCCTAGCCTTTTCTCAACTATATTGGAGTCGGCTTCCGGTCTAACTGGATACAGCTGAATACCAGTATCTCACATTCCAGTTACTGGGTAACATAATACTCCTTGATAGGACTGGTTGTCGGGCTCTGACGAGTCGTATCAACTGCCAAAGGGATACAAATGACAGCCGTGACCAACGCCCTAACATGATTTCTGAATCACGGAGAGATCTTGGTATGTAATGGATGGTCACCCATCTATAGGCCAGTCTAGAGAAGCGAAGATCAACCCGAGTGACAGTTGTAACTTAGCCACGGGACCTTCTACATTTAAAAAAAGACAAGATTTAAGTTTGACCTTTGTTAAAGGTTCTCTATGTTATACTATTCATAATTGTTTGTTAGGTTTCCCTTACCGGTGTTGTATTGAATATTTAATTTTGAACTTGAATGAGGTTCCCTTAAACCGTACATTCTTAAATTAAACGTGTTTTCGAGCCTCACCTATTTTCTGTTTCATTTTTCCGTGAGAGATTGATATAGGCCGCCAGAGAATCATATATTCAACATTTACAAATGGATGGTTCGGAAAAGTGATTATTGAAAAAAGTATATTACACCTTCACGCCCGTGTGCGCACAGGTACCTTCCCTTCGAACCCTGAGCCCCAAACGACAGATGAGGGAATTCAAATACAAAAGGAAAAGCTTAGACTGAAAAATTTTCGGAGCAAATCGCCATTTATGTACAAACGAAATTTGATATTTACACAGTTTTGTGACACGGGGGATACTTGGCATTGCTGGCAACGCAACAAGTGCCAGATGTGGCTGTGACATTCGTGCCAGTTGTGGCAATGTTGCCAAAGAGCCCCAAAGTCCCCACACCTTGCCAGACGCTTTTATTGGGCTTGTTAACGGCACTGTAAACACGCGTGACTTTTATGAGGCTGTGTTCTGGGCAAATAGTTGTTCCGGTCAGATAATAATGTTGGGCGAGAAAAGACCTTTGTGAATGTTGTGCTCGTTCTAGATTTTAGGCCCTAAGTGAATAGTCATAAGGATTACTTCTGGGGCCTTAAAACCAATATGATTCCAATTTAATTTTTTTAGTCACGTGATTACCTATATAATTTGGCGAAATACACAGCTGTAAAAATTTCAAGAGTACTTAACATAAAGAGAAAGCGCGCTGTTTAAAAAAATGGACTTTTATAAATTTGACGTGTTTGAAACATTGTTTTTTTACATATCAGGACAATTTCTATTGAATTAAATTGTTTCTACTCCTTGTTGGTAACAAATAATATTGTATTGACGTGAGAATCCTTTTCAAAGTTTTTTATTCACCCCGTTTTACAGGTGCTTGCTTTTGTAATCTGTGTGTGTGTGTGTTAAAGTTATAGTTTTAAGAAAATCAGCAAAAGACGTCAGTGTTTTGGTTTACAAAAGTAATTACGCCAACACTTCTGAGATAATTCTTTCGACTTAACTTACGGGTTCCTTCATCACAGTTAATCACCATTTCTAAAAATATCATACCATAAACATAACATCACGCCTGTATTTTCCAAAGGGTTGGGCAGAAGAGTACATAAAGTAACACTCACATTTTTCCAGTTATGTTTAAGTCCCATGTAATAGGGGGCGAGCCTTTTGCCACCAAATCCCAACTCCGGGCTGCTAATGAGAAAATTCCTATTGGAAATATATAATAAAACTTCGCCCGCCCTAGGAATCGTACCCAGGGCCCTCAGACCAGCAGTATTAGCAGGGGCTACAAGACCAACGAGGCTGAAGAAACATTCCATTCACCAAAATTCCAAATCCATCAGATAACAAACTCCAGCAAAATACCGCAAAAGGGAAATAAGCCACTTTAAAGCAACAATTAACTTATCAAAGCCGTATAACCGTCAGAGCTGCCTTAATTAGTACATTCAACGAACAACGAATAAATTCATAGACATAAATTAATTACGCAATACGAACAACAAAGACACCGTCACGGATATCCGTATCGCGTGACAGTTTCCCACTTTCTGTTAAATTGGAGGCCTGGCACGAACTTTTGTATTCGATTTAAAGCTGCATTTCCAACAGAGATTCGCTAGGCACCTAAGCTGAGCGAAGTCAAAGCTAAGCTATGAAACACTAACACCGTTTCAACTACGACAGCAAGGTTGGCATAGAGGCTGAGGGATTGGCTGCTGCGCCGTACGTGTCTCGGGTTCGATCACCGCACGGTACAAATATTTGTATGACCTACAGGTAGTTGTTCTGGGTCTGGCTGTTTGTATATGTGAGTTTAAATGTTTGTAAACGCTCCCACGATACAGGAGGTCTAGATAGATCTAGAGAGTGGCAAAAAAAATCGAGTCATGCATCTTTCTCGCACGAGGTCTCTGTGCGAGGAAGATGCGGTGCATAGATAAGCGGGGCACTCTGTACTCTGCTCTGCACATAGCTACACCACTCGCAAATCCCTAGTTCACATCCTTAGCTCGCATTCTTGGCCTGCATCAGTAGCTCCAATCCTTAAGACGCACGTTCATATAAAAAAAAAAAACATAACTTCGTTGAACCATTCTTCCACCAGTGCTAAGTTTTGAAAATTGAACGATCCTATTGGTGGTTTTGGAACACATTCAAAGCTTAGCAACGTTGCGAATCTCTCCTTATCATATCATTGAATTTAACCAAATTTGTATTTTTGGCTCCAGTGTATTTCGTAAAAATATTTTTGTTCCTATAGTTATTTTTGTGAAAGTATTCTAATTAACTAACCATTTTATGGGCTTGTAAAACGGTATTTTTTGTCTCCCATACCCACATTTGGGAGGAGAATAATCTGATTGCATTTTAGTTCATTATTTTACAAAAGTCTTTTGTATAATTACACAAGGGGTTAGTTTTCATTTAAAAGCAAACAAAGGAATTGGTCGGCTGGAATGCGCATTTTACGTAGGTAATTAAATAGTTTTAACATGAAAGAATTCGTGGTTCGGGTTTGCAGCTCTAAAATAATTAAACCGTGAAATTAAATTGCATACATCTCAGTAAAAGAAAACCACAGTTAGGAAGCTTTATATTTGCGTAAAGTTCCGTAAATAAAGTCGGATAATACGAAACAGAACCGACAAGAAAAAGAAAAGGAGGATTTAGTTTCACTAGACTTCCTATGAATAAAGAAAATACTGTAGAACTATTTGCGCTGGAAAATATTGTTTTATAAATTGAAAAACTAGGGAAGAATAGATTCAGAATAATGTTGAAGTGTTTTCATGTTCAAGCATATACAATATCGTGTATGTCCACTATCACAACTGATGTTGTTTGATGATATGGTGGACGATGGTCAGTGCTTGTCAAGGATATGTTAACATATTTTTTTGCATATGGAAATCTTCATGTGTGTCCTCCGGCGGAGGGACGGAGGGGTCTGCCAGAGTAATCATCATCTACCTAGCTTTCTGCGACTATGTTGGGGTCGGCTTCCAGTCCAACCGGATGCAACTGAATACTAGTATTTGAGGTGGAACGACTGCCTTTCTGACCTCGACAACCCAGTAACTGGGTAACACGAAACCCTTTGGTAAAATTATAAGACTCCAAAATTCTTATTAATGCTGTTCCCAACAGGGTCCACGATTGTTTCCTAAAAAATGTTTATCACCTAAGCCTACATTGTGGAATGCAATAAAGAATTGAGTGTTGAGTATTAAGTAAGATTCGTTGTTAGTTTTCGGGCTTCTGACTACCGTCGTTCTGAGTAACGACTGTCAAAGACCTACAAATGGCAGCCGGGCCTACCAACCTACCAACGGCATAACGTGCTTTCCGAGGAATGGAGAAGTATCGGTAAGCGTAGCTTGTTGACCTTTGATCGGCTGGCACGATGGCCAACCGATGCCAGCGATTGGCCATCATGGAGGTTACTATGACGCGTAAATATTTCGAGATTTCAGTCGAGCTAGATATTTGCGTTGACATTGTTTCAAAATATCCTGATATTCGATAACAATCCTCCAATATAGATGGGATTGTACACAGATATCCTAATGGAGAGTCAACCATTTTGGTAAACGATAAGGCCGCTTCACATATCCATTTCTCTGTTGATAAAACAATTCAGTTAGCAGAAGGATGCTAAATGCTAATAGTAGTACGAACTGATGCCGGCGCTCGCTTTATAGTGTTGGCGCAACTGGTAGCTCTATGTTGTATAATAGTTTAATTGTAGAATTATATTATGTATGCGTTGCTGTTGACGCCTAATTACGCTTCTATATACGTATTACATGGTTCAGTTGGCACGTCCGCTTTGTGACGTGAGGGTTGCTAATTCAATTCATTTATTGTTATGTTGGTCAATTTGTTGGCTTTTTCGGGAATAGTAAAGTTTTTTTGTCTCTTCTACTGTCAGAGGTTAGTTGTGTCCTATTTCCTCGTGTTGAGACAAAAAAAAGACATATTTTTTTCTTTACCTATTAAGTTCCACTGCATGGCAAAGGCCTCCCCCATACCTTTCCAGTCCTCTCTCTCTGCGGTGTTCTCCGGCCAATCTTTTGCTTCGGCCAAACGCGTCTAAGTCGTCACGGCAGCGTTTTCTAGGCCTCCCTCGGCGACGACATTAACAATTACGTTTTTAAAAATTAACAACAATTTTCATCATGTTACCAAGCTCTTACGGAAAAAAATACGACACGTTAAATAAATTAGTAATATCGATAAACAAAATGACTACCCATTAACAAAACGCGTATTAAGGTTACACCAAACTTTATCATCAAAAAATGTATGGTAAATCTGGAGATTTGTTACGAGACTGCTGTGTTCCCGCCAATTATGATCACCTACACAAACTTTACTTGTCAGTCCATTGAATGTTCTTATTGGTAATTTGATGTATACACTAGTAAAAGCCAGTTGCCCCAGTTCCTGTTGTAACGCATAAATAAATGAAATCAATGATGAAAATAATTTTCCAATAAACACAAGCTGAACAAAGGCGCATTCAACTACTCAGCCAGGATAGGAGCAATAAATTCAGGAAAGAGGGTCATGCTTACATGAATTAATATTGTGTTTATCATTTCTGACGTAAGCAATGGGGTGATTTTCCGAGCGTGTGAACACATTGCTCGCTATATGAGGAATGACGTAATTATTATCCGGTATCGACCCGGCAATGAAAGAAAAATAGCACGTCATTGTAATTATGATCGTGGGACAAAGTGATGACAAAATTGCTTGCGAAAAGTTGTTGTCAAGAGTTCCGTGTTATTTTACCCCTGAATTATTTGATTGAAATTATGAGATTGTTCAATAAACGGGGTTGAGCGGTCCGTAAATTATTCAAATCGTCTAATTGAATTTTGGGAATCAACAGTAATTATTTTGTTTGGATTTAAACAGTTCACCTTAGGTAAATATAATATCATCGGATAGGTAGGTCACAGTACAGTCTTTGGAGAATTCGGAAACATCATAAATATTTACTTTCATTAAGGAAGCGAAGCTCCGGGTTCGTAGCTAAATAATAACAGCTGCACGTGTCGATTGGAGGTTAAGATAATCTTGCCAAGGTCGGTCTGTAAATGGGTGACCAATGTGATCATTAATTACATACCGAAAACCCATGAGTAAAAAGGACCTGTCAATCGTGGATCCATGACCGTCATAGTACGGGTAGTGACACGCCAGAAAGTCTGAAACCCAGTCTAACCAAAAAGTAACGGGTTGAAAATTCAAGTCTGCTCGTCTTTGAGACTGACCTTTTAAAAACTGCAACTATAAAATAAAAAAATAATGCTGGAAAATCCACACAGCATCTTCTAGCCCCAAGCTGAGCAGAGCTTGTGTTATGGGTACTAGATGACTGATATACCTAATACAATACATTACGTAGATAGACATTTTTTATCATACATAGAAAATACCCAGAACACCCGGAACAAATCTTTGTAGATCGTACAAACATTTGTCCCAAGGCGGGAATGGAACCCGCACCCTACTTCGTCGCAGGTGGACCTTAGCCCGCTGCGCCACATCGGTCGTCAAAACCGTAATTCGGAATAATTTATAATACTCTCCTTTGAATAATTTCGATATAATCTTATGCAAAATACGTCCCACAGCTACAACTGCACTACGGGGAATTTGGTACTAATTATGCGAAAGCTCACGAGTAATTCTCGCAAATCTCTTGCACGAACGGCATACGACGGTATTTGAATACTGAACGTAACGAAATACGTCAGCACTCCCTTGTGCTGAAATCTGCTTGCGTCTAATACTCCTGTAGTAGACGCAACCAGATTTAGTCCTTAAAACTTATCAGCCTGGGTTTGTGACGTCATTTGACGACGCTGCTGTGTAGGCGGCGTAGAAAAAGTCTATGTTTTATACAAGCTTCAGGTTACTGAAGCCTGAAAAACAATGTGCGTCTAAGATATCTGTTTTAGATAAAGATATTGAAATAGAAAGATTTTTATATACATTTTATACCATCTTGAATAGCAAAATGAGCATTGAACTGCGTCAATATTATTATTACCCTATCTTCAGAATCCGATCGTTAGAACAATACTCCTCCAGGGTCATCTCATAAAAGCATTAAAATGAAATTGTATTCTCCCAAATGTTTCTCTAAAGGCTTTTTGCGAGTGGGCCGAGTAATAACATTCAAAGAGACCGCTATGCCAACTTGGGGAAAGGAAGAATGGTTGGATACAGCGTAATTAAAATTTTAGGGACCTCACGAGTTGTTAGGAATTCCCAGAGTGTCTCCGGCGGCCCGGCAATTTGAAGGATGACCTCGGAAAATTTCGGGTGTTTCCGCCATGCGTCGGTATTTATATTTGATATTATGTAGTCGCTGCAAATCACACTGACTTGATAAAGGTATAAAATAAATTTTACTAATATCTTTTTTTTTTTACGAAAACGATTTCAATGTCAATAGTCATGAACTCATGAATAATAGAAGCTTGCTTTGAAAAACTTTAAGCGACTCAAATAATAATGTTAATGCCTATTTCTTGGTATTGATGGAAATGTATGATAATATTCTCATTATTCTAACAGCAAAAAGCACCACCACCAACCCCTTGGTAAATACGGGCTTGTAGATTTTATTATTACAAGGATCTGTAGAATATTATTCCCCATCGCCATTTTGAATTGATAAAATAATTTGAATTACCTAGCGGCCTTTTTCATGTAACGAAACCTTCATTTAAATGTCATGTAAACAAATGAATATTACTAGTATTATTTTAGGACAGGATAATTAATTTCAAGCATATATATCTGAACCATTTCTTATCATGATCCAATGCATGAATGTTATACTAACGATAGTAAAACCAAACTAATGTGCAATGAGCCACCATGTTGACTGGTCCAATTGAGTCCCAATAAATTGTGCATAGTAGCTTTAATACGGGTGACTGTTGAATAATTTATCGTCGTTTCCGATGGCCCCGCCAAACTGACATGTCACACTTTCCGCCACGCTACACACTAGTGATGCGACACACTCGGAGCTATTCTCGTCGCTATAGAACGAGTGGACGGATTGGATTTAATTGTTGTCGAAAAATCGATGGACAATAGTTTAATTTTGGAATCGGTGGGTGCCGTTTGAAGTTTCATTCGATCTTCAAATCCATTCTACTGGTTCAATAGTGTGTTGTGTCGTTTGAAATAAAAATAGGTTCGTTTGTGTTTTGTTTTTTCAAACATAGAATGTTATGTATTCGTTTTTAAGACTTACTCGTAACTTGCCTGCATATTCTCAAAAGTCACAAAAAGATATTTGGTAGCTAAATTCCAAACGACGGTAAGTGACAGTTATGAAAGTTAATTTAACCACCGTCCGTTTATCGTAGTTTTAATTAATAAAAGATTTAATAAAGAAATACTGTTGTAACTACATCTCTATTCGCACAATACGGTTGTCCCTGTTCAACCGTGTGTTACGGCGGTTTCCTTATTGCGAGGCATTTGTACTGCGTTGCAATATGCCATGCCCATTGCCCCATGCTGTTAATAGTACACAACTTTATACGCAAGTAAGGTAAGTAAGGTTCATATACATATGTAGGTACTCTTAGCGACTAGGGTTAAAACCACAATTGTGTGTAGTTATTTAACTTATGTTGAGTTAATATCAAAACACCTGTAAACTTTACATTAGTAGATTTTAAATGTGTTTGACTGACGTAACCAACCCAAGTAAAACAAACTCACTAATAATAATTAACTCAATTTTCCTTTCAGATTCCGTGATAGGTAAGAAGATACTATAAGACAATTCACAAGATTGACACTGCGTATAGGGAAGTATTAGAAAGTAGTACCGCAAAAGCAATAGGTGTCTACCTCACAAGAACCTCGCATATCTATTTATTTATACTCGAAGACATAGGTAGCAAAGCTAGTTAATGCTGTTCAAAATCAAACGCATGTCAAGATTAAAAAATACATCTAAGAGCGAGTCGAGGGTTTCGTGTCTGCGTAGGAAAATCAATTTTCCCATGGTCGACGTTGATTTTTTCCTTTGTAAATTTAGGGTACTGCTATTTATACCATTATTGATCATAAGCATATACTGTGTTGCATAAATGAAAACAAAAATATGATTTATCATGTGCAGTGCAAATTAAGCTATTTTATATACGTATAGTATTAAACTTGGCATAGTTAAAATTTGAACATCACCAGTTTAGCTCCTTTTGCCAAAAATAAAATCTTTTACTTGGTATGTTAATAGAAAATAATTGTTTCAAACGATTCCCTGAACTAAGCAGCTGTGACAGAAAGATCGACGAACTTGCTCTATAATGGTTCTGCTTTTACAATGTTTATACGTTACCCCAAAAAGCAACGCTAAAGCCAGACTTAAAACCAAAGTCATGTTACACCACAATCCTATTAAATTTACCTGGCAGCTGCTAAAATAAAACCTTCGAACTATAGTAACTAACATGTCCAGAGGCGAGGATTTATGAACTATTTATTCTGCATACTCAGAGGAGTTGTTTTAATGCCACGATATTCTAAACACCACTAGAACCGAAACATAGATCGCGATTACCAGAAGTCAAAAAGAGGAATTTGAATTATTCATAAATATTTCGAGAAAAGTTGATTTTAGAGAATGGTATTTGTGTGAGAACTAAAAGGTAAACCTACAAACACACAACGTTTTGTTTCTTTATGAAAGTTTCGTGGTATGTGAAAATAAAAATTTGCTGGACAGTTTCTTCTGCCACTTCTTCTTTCCAGCAAAAAACACTAGGAAGTAGTGAAGGGTGGGCGGGCATTTTGACGTTCGAAAACTGCTGATTTGACTCCGCCTAATTTAATCTACTAAAATAATAATTTTAATATCGTTCGAATTGTTCGGTTGCGTCAAGCATTAAAAACGAAATGCTGGACAATCCACACAGCATCATCTAGCCCCAAGCTAATCAGAGCTATGTTATGGGTACTAGATGACTGATATACTTTAGGCTATTATTAGGGCTAGGCGCATTGATGTATGAACATGACCGAACCAAAGGTGGGTTAGTGAGGTCTGAAGTAGGTAGTCAGTAGTTTCTACCTACCACCATGGGAAAAATGCGCGAGATAATGTATGTTTGATAATATTTAACTGAAAACAAATTCACGTCAGATAATCTAGCTTTCATTCCCGTACCTCGGAAAGTTTTCGATTTCCGTCAGTTATTACAGTTCGCGTGAAATTGGACCCACAGTGTAGCAATTTGTTGAACATTTCTCTTGGGGCAGGCAATACCTATCAATAAATAAATAACTATTAGCTGTATTAAAATTTAAATGAAACGGATTGAAGGCAAAATGTTCCCAAATTGTTGAGGAAAATAAAATGCATTCATTTTTCAATACGGCTTTACTGTTTCAATTCGATTTCGTGGTTGAGTGAAAGCGATTATTATCTGTTACATATTTTTGTTGAAGCTTGCACTGGATTTTGGTTTAAAGGATGGCATGAGATGTTTTTTCCTACATGTGTGTTTTAATGTTTTAAAAGTTCAGGCTCAGCCCAGTAGCCTTGCCTCTCATCCGCGAGGTTGTGGGTGCAAATCCAGACATGTACCAATGTTACTTTATCAATTTAAATGTACTTTTTTAAGTTTATCTTTTTAAATAAGTATGATGTGGGTGTATTCCATCATATACTTTCTACACCTAATTCAGAAGCACATAGACATCACTGACAGCCGTGAAAAAAATTTGTTCTAATTACTTATAGAAGTTTGAAACTGCCGTGCCTTGAGCAAGCGTGGTGAATAATGCTTGAGGTTTTTGTGTGTGATAAGAGAACTTTACCCTGCAACGAGTCAGTGATAGGCTTATTTAATTATCACTGAGGCGTTATTGGAGAAAGTCCTCCCCAAGTCCATTTAGGAACTCTTTTCCTCGTGGCCAGGTTGTCTTGCTACCTCTTTCTGGGCCGGCCCCGGCAGCGACGTCCATTTTCAGGCCATCCAATCATATGGATACTCTTGATGTTTGTTAAGGAAATGTATTAATCTGCATTTGTCTTTCGGCTACAATGATGGTGATATCTTGATAAGCACTAACAAAATTCTTCAATGTGTGTACCTTTTGTTTATGGTGATTTGATGATGGTAAGTAATATAAACGTAAAAGGAGCAAAAGCAGTATGTAGGGATCGTAGCGCGTATTTTAGTTTATGTATGTATTTATTTATATAGTTAAGCAAATTTATTGGTAGAAGAAACCTGGACTTGTAAAACCTGCAAATGTGGTGATTAATGCTCGTACCTTTGATATGTGAAAAGATTCCTGTGCTTTGCAGTTTTACAAGTACTGTTTTGGAAGTTGTTCTATTTTTGAAAAGGTCTCGTTTGGTCTCTGTTCACAAGTTTAGTAACGCTTGAATTGAAACAAAAAACAATTGAAACTCTTGCTTTTACCAAATCACCAGGCCGAGTATCCTGTTTTATTTTTATAGAACAGAGCAGGGGGATACTATCCTACATAAAACAATCACCTGCTAACATATTCTTGTTTGTTTTTTCGTAATGGAGGAAAATATTTACTTGTACGTCGTTTGTTGTGTAACCTCATTTATTTTGTTCCCCCCATGAGGGGAAAGACGTAAATATAAAAACATTTCTGTCAACCTGTGACGGGTGTTTCACGCTACTAGAAGTTCCCTTTGATAAAGTTTCAAGAGGCAGAGTTTGGTTTCCTCTGACGTGTAGTTACTGTACATACGACGTATCAAACCTGACCTATATTTGTTAGTTACTGTTTGGATATTGTAAACTGTATGCCAATATTATGAGAGTACTAATATTGACGACCTAGTAACGTTGCGTTGTGAAGTTTGAGTTCACAGGTATCTTTAAGGCATGTTTATATTGCAGCCGGTTTAGAGGTAAGAAGCTATCTTGAAGGTCATTTCAGTATATAAAAAAAAAATGTAGTCGCGACAATCAATGTCAAATACTTGTCAAAAGTAAAGGTAAATTTGACGTAATTTTTACAGATTGAAACTGGGATAAGAATGCGAACCATCTTAAAAATAAGGGATTAGCTCTTCGGCTGTAATTTTGTCGGAAATCACTTCGTTTAAAATTTGGTATTGAAGTTTTTGGAACAATTAATTGTTAAATGTTATCTTTTTATTTAAATATGTAAAAATAACCACAGAATATCAAGATTATGCTTAAACGTAACGAATGCCTCAACTTGTTTAAATTTTTTAATATTTCCCCTGCATAAAACATTTTCCCACAAAGTTTATAAAATATTATTCAACGTCGAGCTGACGTCAGAGTACAAGATAAAGTTCTTTATCTTATAGCTATGCACATACCTAGGTATATTTGCAAGGTGTACAGAAAAGTTTTAAATAAAAATTTTTCACTAGACAAACGAAAATACTCCATAAGCATTTCTTAAAGAACTCAGATAACTGTAAAAAATATTCTGCCTGATAGTTTGTTTTAGGTTGCACAAACATTATTAGATTTTTAACCCAAGTAGTTATCGACTTCCAATGCCGCGGGGCTCAAAGGGCGAAACCGCCATTTTGGCGAAATTAACTTTTTAATGCAGATTTTCTTTTTCTATATTGGTCAGTGTAAATGCTAAAAAAAGTTATGTTTTTTTTTTTAATATTAGGCTCTCCTGTCAAATGCCTTTGAGCCACCAGGTATGGATATAATGTCGCAGTAAGATGGTTAGAGCCAAGATATACCTAATTTGACGACACGGTTGGCGCGGTGGTTGAGCCATCGGCTGCTGCGCCGCGTGTTGTGGGTTCGATCCCCACACGGAACAAATATTTGTATGACCTACAGGTAGTTGTTCCGGGTCTGGCTGTTTGTGTATGTGAGCTTAAATGTTTGTAAACGCACCCACGACACAGGAGAAATTCCTAGTGTGGGGCAATGTTTTAAAAATAACAAAAATAACAATAACAATAACAATTATCTCCCTAGGGATATAGTCATATACCGTAAATATAGTTATACAAAAGCGGTTCATAACCATCTTACTAAAAATGTTACTATGATACGAGCACGATCTAGTAATACAACTATCTTACTTGACTAGTCTACTGAAATAATTATATCCCTGGGGATATAACTATGTCACAGCATCTTACTGCGACAAACATACCTACCTACTCTATTTCTTCATCTGTCTTCCGTATTTCGTCTTTCCTTCACCCAATATTCCTTATTCCTTTATCTGATAACGAAAGTTCCATTTCGTGTAATCAAAGATGCGACAAGGCGATTTTATCGAGCGTCGTGAATAGAAGAAATGAATGGAGTCGCCTTACTCTGCACACTGACTTATTGAAACTAATGAATTTATAGACGACTCTTTTGTTATATCAGTTCCTGAATATCTGAAGAACCAATACCTTCTTTGTTCGTAAAGTGGTGAGTTAATGTCATAAGACTGGTAAAAGGTCCGTAAGAAATCATGAGATGATTTGAGCGTTTCATTTTAAAATATATTTGTGGCTCTTAATTCATGGAAAATGAGTTCCTGGGAGTATTCAATTTACGGTATTTATTGGCAATGCTTGATATCTGAATAAAACATAGCATGTAATAACAGTCATGCTATGTTTTTTCAGAATTGAAAAATCGAATTTTCACCCAATTGTTTTATGTAGACACATACACATTCATATTATTAATGGACAATCCAAAACTGTACCAAAAAGTGAACTTTTAAGAGGAAAAGTTCTTCCACAAAGGTACCTGATAGCTGGAGTTCAATTTCTCAGAGGAAAATTATCTAAATACTTAATTAAACTAGACGTTATCTTGTACTAAACTAAAAAGCGCAAATTACACTAATAAATAAATTTTCGGAAGGTCTATTGCTGAGCACGAGGTTCTGGGTTCGAACTCTCGGGTCGGGTAAAGTGTTACTAGGTTTTTGCATCGGGAATTTCTCAGTAGCAACCTGGATTTGTGGCCGGTTGATGGCAATAGGCTCGTCGCCTGTTACATGGGACTTATACATAACTGGTGAAATATGGGTGTACGCACCTGCCTCACCCTTCGAGGATTACAGGCGTGATGTTACGTCACTATAAAGAAATTATCAAAAGCAATATTTTTAAATATTTCAGAAACACGTAAAGTCACGGTCCATTTAAAGTAACTTATCCTCCCTGCATCTGTAACTTGTCACCCCCATCCCTCTTCTCTTTAGCTACACAATATATCTGTATTGTCCTTTGTACTCCCTGTCATGTGTCTCGTGTTCTGTTACTATGTAGTGTAGGTATGCCTTTGTATATCGTCACGATGTTTCCTATATATGTGAAGCACAATTTGTTTGTACAGACGCCAGCACATCAACCTACCTCAAAGTGTCAAATTTTACCAATTGAAAATGAACCTTTTGCTTTTGTAATAAAGCTGAAAACCTATCAAAGACATTTGACATATTGGGGTAGCTTGATGTGCTGGCCTCTGTACAATGTCACTTCTGCTGTCCGTTTTGTACTGTTATGTATAAGTCGGTAATATTGACGAAGTAACGCGTGTCTTAATAGTTATCGTAGAGGTGAGAAACGATTACTACTCTGGATTCCTCATCCCTACTATCCTAAGTAATATTATAAATGCTAATATGAGTTAATTTTTTACGGCCTCACGCATTGACGACTGGACGGATACAGATAAAATTGGTTAGGGTACGGATACCGACCTCCAGGCACGTGAACCCGTGAGCAAACGCCAATAAAAGTAAAAATATCTATGGATTTTCTTGTCGCGATTTTGCGCTACCTCTTTCCAATGATAAATAAATAAATAAATAATGCTCGACAATCCACACAGCAGCAGGTACTAGATGACTGATATACTTAATACAATACATTACATATATAGATATTTTTTATTCTTGACATATAGTTCGTACCGCCATTTCCTTCGTGGTATGCCGCGGCGATCGACTAAGAAGGATTATACATCGAAGACCTCACGAATACAAAAGCGATCGAAGCCACAACCTCGTTAAGCACGAAACGTGTTGAAGACATTCAAAAGTGATGAAGTAGGTTTACGTATACATAGGTACAAACGGCTACATATCAAGCGATAGATTACCAGTTTATTCTGATCTCTCATTGTGTAAGAATTACATACAGTAAGAGGTCAACAGTCTTGATATGTAGCCGTGTGTACCTACATACTACGTCTCACTCATTTATAATTCAAAGAGCTTCGTTCTATAAATACAACCAAACCATCGTAGAAAATCGTGTCACAGTTACTCAGCTTCTAAATTAGCCGAAAATAGTTTCAGTGGTCCATAATTTTGAAGTACCTAAATCTAAATGACCCTGTACTGTAACTTAATTTTACAAGTAAATGGATATTTACTATTTTTAACTTCAACTCTTCATTAATGGCTTTTTATGGAAGAGTTATTTTCTAAAACATTTAAGTGAATTTTAGCCTCATATAACTAACATGGGGGTTTAATGACCCCTTTTTGAGATATATAAAACCTTGAAATGATTATAGGTCTCAGTGAGCAAATATGTTGATACATGGTCGAGTTTGTAAAAAATCAACTAGACTAGTCCTGAGAAAATCATTTTGATCTAAACCATAGAGATAATTAACAACGTAACTGGTTGAAAATGAGACACAATAGAAAATGTATTGTTTGTGTATCACTTGGCGTTTAACGTATTAATAATAAGGTAATGAATAACAACGGTATTCATTAAAAATCTTATTGGGTAAGTAGAAATCAGGATGTTTATAAAAAATAAATAATACCAGCCTGTTACTGTCCCACTGAAGGACAAAGGACTCTTCTCATGTGACAAAGAAGGCACGAGCATTAATCACCACGCTTGCTCAAGACAGGTTGGCGATTTCAGGCTTATATTATTTATAAGTCCAGGTTTCATCACAATGTTTTCCTTCACCGATGTCAGTGATGTTCAAGATAAACTGAGAAAGTACATATGAAAGGAAAAAGTCACATTGGTACTAACTCAGGTTTGAACCCATAACGTATTACTGTTTAAAAAAATATATATATATCGAAAACGCTTAGAAAGTAGGAATGGCAACGCTGGGTGGTTGAAAACATGTACAGATCTCATGGTATCACTTTGTGTTTCGATGTCTCTCTCACCCTGTATATATTAATAAAATTAACTTCATTAATAGCAAGTATCGAGACTATAATTTCGCTTAACAACTGATATCTATAGCTACAAAACTTTGACATTGCATCACATCAATTTTTAATTGAAACAATTGAACAGCGAGTGTTGATCCAAAATTAATTGTATCACAATTTTGTGACTTTTCCAATTGGAGCGCATCGGAATTCCATCAAAGAGATATTATATCGTTAAAAGTATGAAAATTTATAATGAAGGTCCTTGTTTGATATTTTTACTCGAAACAGGGTAAGAGATGCTTCCGATAAGTGTTTCTAAGAAATATCTTTTGAGCCTGACAGCTAAGAAATACTTAAAATTATAACGAGAAGTGGCGAATACTTACAAGATAGGATAAAAGAGAATATTTTACCGTAATTAATTAACTTCCGAGTAATGAATCCCCATGGCGCGTGTGAGTTATATTTTTAGTTAAGTACTAGCTTTTGCCCGTGGCTTTAATAATAATAATAACAGTTATTATTATTATATTACATATTCTTAATTTTCGGACAGCAAAGATCCAGAGTGTTAGAAAACAATACATAGTTAATTCATAATAAAATTGAAAATTAAAAAAAAAATATTTACCCCTAAATGATAAGGGTGACCCTTATAATTTAGGTGTATAAAAAATAGATGTTGGCCTATTCTCAGACTTACCCGATATGCACACAAAATTTCATACAAATGGGTCAAGCCGCTTCGGAGGTGTACGGTAACTAACATTGTGACACGAGAATTTTATACATAAGATTTAAAGTATATTATAGCATACTGATACTAATATTACGAGTATAATGTAATAAAATTTGTTTGTAACTGTGTATGTAGATGGTAATCTCCGGAACTAGTGAAATGTTTTCACTGTTAAAAAGCTACATTCATCCTGAGTGCTATACGCCATTATTATTAAAACTACGCTTTAAATGGGGTGGAGAATGTTGAAGTTTGAAAGTATAAGTACGAAATCCACGCGAACGAAGTCGCAGGCGTAATGCTATTCAATAAGATTATAGCAGAACCAAAAAGCCCATAATTAGTTCGACGACACAGTTGGCGCAGTGGCTAAGCGTTGGGTTGCTGCGCTGCGTGTCGCGGGTTCGATCCGCACGGAACAAATATTTGTTTGGCCTACAGGTAGTTGTTCTGGGTCTGGCTGTTTGTGTATGAGAGTTTAAATGTTTGTAAACGCACCCACGATACAGGAGAAATTCCTAGTGCGGGGCAACGTTTAAAAAAAAATGTTAATCAACATTTACAAACTACTGAATAATCAACACAAGGAAGTTAAAATATAAACTAAATTAATAATCAAATATTCATTTCATTTTGGGGCGTAGTTCTATATCTCAGTAGAGTTAACTATGAAATTAAATCTTGCTAGTTAAATAACGAGATATTTACTTAAACAGTAACTTGTTTAGTCATGTTTAAGTCTGACAAGCGTTTTTGTTTGTGTAAGGCAATTTGTTACTGGTTTTACTGTCAGTTTCCATTTGTGATATGATAAATAGATTTCTAAGTTCATTTATATTTAGACATCACTGACATCGGTGAAGGAAAACATCGTGTGTGAATCTGGACATGGAATAAATCCCTGAACCCGCCTTGAGCAATCGTGGTGATGTATTGATTATTGCTCATGCCATATCTGTTTGAGAGGAGGCCTTTGGCTTGCAGTGAGATAATAACAGGTAGTATTAAATAGCAGCCATGCTAGTAGCCTGTTAGTTCCCCACTAGGGCAATGGCTTCTTCTCACACCAAGAATCACAGCATTGATCAATTGTTCCTAAATCTATCATGAAGGAAATTATAACATAAATTCTGATTTTAAGTTAGTATTGCCCATTATGAAGCTCCAAATTCAAACTTTTAAGGGTGCGCACGATGGTTATATTTCCATAGAACGTAAGAGAGTGATTGCTTCATTTTTTTAAACCGTTCAATAAAAACAAAGATTTAAATCAATTTGTCTCGTCACAATCCAGGCTATACAGCACTGTTCAAACATAGGTATTTTTTAAAAATGGAGTTTTGACTGTAGTAGAACACGGTAGTAAATACTCAATATTTTTATACGCTCGTTTTCACATAGAATCATCGTGCTTCTTACTGTGTACCTATGCGTTTACTATCGTCTAACTACTCATCACTGGGGCTATCTCTTTCTCACTGCGCGTGGTGAAAAAGCAAACATTCAAGACCCAACGGCGACGGCTAAAGTTGGTTTAAATGACATGCACACTCTTAATTTAAATTGTAATTTGCTTTTGACTCGGTAGTGTTTAAGAGTAAAATAATACAAATGAACACGAAGTTGGCTGACTTCAATGAATAGTATTCACGAAAATATCTAGAACCAAGTTTGAAATTGTTCTTTCTAAAGACAATTAGGGATCGTAGAATTGAAATCCTGAGTTTCTATTCGGGAAACGATCTGCTTCGAGTTTCACTACTCGTTGAACTAATTATGTCTGTCTAAACAATTGTGATGTATTTTCTATTTGCAGAGCATTGGCTTCCTTGTTCTTCCTTTTGCTTATGCCTATTTAGGGATACTAAAAACCAGCCAGCATTGGTTTAAGAAAGGAGGTTGGAAGAGAAATTATCCCGTTTACAAAATTTTTATTCACGACAGCGAAAACACTACCACCAACATAACACAGCATAAATTTGAAATATGACCGAAAACTTTATTCACAGTCACACCTAAAAAAAGCAGCATGTTTAAAATACCTCTACACGTAAACTTACTTCGCAACCCACAACAGTTTCTCTCCCGCACACAGATCATAAAAAATACGTCCCATTTGTCGCGCAAAACAAAAGAAGTGCATTCCGTATTGCAAAAATAACAAATGACTACCGGTAAACGTCGTTTGTCGTGTCTTATCAGAGAAAGTCTGTCGTATTTTTACTCGACTGCGACAGGGCCCAAAAAGATGGTAATGTTTTAGACTATGTGACATGCGGAACGGAAAATAACGGAGCTAACGTACCTTACCGGATTCGTATTAGATGTATCTGTCGTGTCACGTGAATCCCAATGATATAGGGTTAGATCTGGTTGTGGTTAGGTCTCGTTTCTTATCTTCAAGGTATAAAGTTCGGGGTTTTGTATCTATTTTCCGTCGGTTATAGATTTTATGGTTATAGATTATCATTCCTATACGTATCATATTTGTAATGTTGTATGAATAAAATTTCGTATTATCTAACACGAAATTTGTGGTGTTGCCAGTGAAATAAAAGAAGAATAGCTATCTAGCTATTATTCTTTTATTTCACTGGCAACCACCTATATAACATCACGCTTATATCCTCCGAAGAGCAAGCCAGAGTTTTGCACTTATAATATCAAAACTATAACTTATGAAATTCTTTGTCATATGTGGGTAAGTATGAAAGTAAATATGTGGCCGTTATTCCAAATTCAAAACATAGCAATAACATATAAAATCCCCGAAATAAAGTACTACTTATTATGGTAATTTTCTCGTCTCACGGGGACTTGAACTGAAGTCAAAATGTTGTTATTGCAGTCTTTTGATGCACTCACTTTTAGAAAACACATCACGTACTTCGAACACTATGAATCCACATACTAAACAAACAGTTAGATAGATTTCAAAAAATACTGACGAAGACCGAATCAGCCTCGCCCACCGAGTGGTAAGATTAAGTAAATTTATGTTTAAATGTATTTAGCTTATTCATATGAAAGTGTGCGTGTGTAGAGACATTGTTTTAGTAATATGTAGTACATAGGTACAATGACTTCTGTCAAAAAGATTAATTTCATATTATTTACTGTGCAAGCTTCAGAAAGGTAAGAACACTTTTCAACTTACGTCACAAACTACATGGCTGAAAATGTACTATTAAATGATTTAAAATGTACAAGTGAAGATAGAATAAAAATCTTGGTTTAATTACACCAATGAAATTTCTGCAGAAAAACAAAGTTGCAGGAGCTCGTGGCTAAATAAAAAAAGCCGCACGTGGTGATCTTAGGTTAAGCTACGCTTGCCAAGGTCAGTCTGTGGATGGGTGACCGTTCGTAACATATCGAAACCCCTCCGTGTCTCGGAGAGCACGTTAAGCCATTGGTCTCGGCTGTCATTTATAGATCTTTGACAGGCGTTACAGTCAGAAGCTAAAAGTCTGACAACTTGTCTTTTCAAGAGGTATTGTGTTGCCCAGTAACTGGCTTGTGGAGGTTAGATAGGCAGACGCTCCCTGAAAAATAGTGGTATTCAGCAGCATCCGGATAGACTAAAAGCCGACCCTAACATAGTTGGGAAAAGGCTAGTCAGATGCTGAAACAAAGTTGCAGCATATAGATATGTAGGTACAAAAACCTACAGACAACTGCGAATAAATGCATGCCACAAAAAGTAAAGAAACACGCTGAAATAAAAATACTAAAGTACTAATCAAGTAAAAGAAAAAAATGGAAGCAGTGGAATCTACCACTAAGTCTTAAAGCTCGAATGGGGCTTAACAAGAGCGCTTTGCAAAGCATACGAGCTTCTTTGTCGACAGTGAGCACTGGCTTTTAGAAGAAATGTATCTTGTTATACCTGCACTTGTGGATTTTATTCCACTTTTTCAAGAGTACGATTTGAAAGAATTTTATAAAAGTTGCTTTTGGAATTATATTCCATTGTTGGATGTTGGAGAGACTTTTAGCACTTGCAAAACAAATAATGCATTTTGAGAATCACGTTCTAGAAAGAATTTGATATTTAATCATTTTTAGATGCAGGGCATTGTTAGAATTGTGTTTGAAATTTGTCAACAAATTCAAATATCCAATTAATATGTAAGTAATGTTTTAGATAAGTTGTTAGGCTGTGACAACTGACCGTAATAGGGTAATAAAATACTCTTCTTTTGAACTTTGCAGTAGTTGGGTATAAACAAGGAATAACAAGGGCATTTATGCCATCATAATAAGTTAGTTATTTTAGTTAATCTATCATAACTGGCTGTTATACTGGAGTTAATTTTATCTTTAATCTAGTCACGTTTGACACCATTGGCAGAAGATAATAACACGCAATAAAGTTCAATTCAGCGTAATTAAAACAACCCCTAAGGGGTGTGCTTAATATTCTAAATACATTTATTTCAAATTGTCTAATTGTCTTTCAGTCTAAAACTAGTAAGGTTTTGTTATAGTGTACGGTCCGGTTATTATCTAGCTTCGGTAAAAATGTCTATTTGTATGCCATGCTCTTCAGAAAATCTGATCACTGGGTCGAGAGCTAACAGCTGTTGGTAATAGAGCTGTACTAATTTTTAGCCGTTTATAAGGCATTGCATTAGCGACGTGCAAAGCCAAACTGCTACGATATAAACTAACAACTGCTACGATTCTAAAATCAAATTGGCGTTCAATTCCAGCCAGAACGAATATTCTGCCAGCCTGTATGCTGTTAGGTTCCCTTTAGAATAAAAACTTTACAGTACTTAATAAAATAAATCATTTGCTCAGAGATGGTCCTCATAAGATGATACGTACAGGAACTTGATGTCCATTAATATTTTGTTTACTTTCCTTCAAATATTTGTAACAAAAGAAGAGGAAAACAAAAGAAATATTACGTAATGAAGAAAAGCCTCCAAAGAAAACTTTACACAACTTTGGTAGGAGGAATTATTTGAAAAAAATCTTTCTCTTTTTGTACAAATATAAATATTTGTTTACATTTTGAGGTTAAACAATGTTCAGTCTTTATGTTCTTACTTTTTAAAAATTGCTATTTGACAGTTGGAATGGTGAAAGATCATTGTTACTTAGAATTTCCTAGAAGACATATTTTTCATAAGTTTTTATCAAGAATGTTACCAAACTCAGCTTCAAGCTGCCATTATATAGTCTGGCGTATTTTCTTACAAAAAATACACTTATATTATGATAACAGTAAGGTCGAAAATATTACAATAATCCAATCATACCATGAAAGCTTCCACCAGAAAACTAGACTCTCAAAAAGATTTTTAAGAAAATTGCTTGGTTATAGAAGCTCTTCGTTTTATTCCACGTTGGGTAGGTAAATGGCAGTAGCAAAGCTGAAAAACCGCATTATGAGATGTACTTATTTTTACAATGGATACCTTTAACACAAGGTGGAAAACTAATACGTTATTGTAAAGAAAAAAAAACATAACTGCTAAAGTCCACATCCCCTTTTTCCAGATTGTTAAGCCAATCCTTGTTCTTTTATTGATTCTTAATTTGAACCTAATACAATAGCATTGTCTTTTCCATTCTATGTTAACTGGACAGATTATTATTGGTTTCCCTAATGGCTTTTTAACACCAAGATCAATGCCAACCACGCCTCAATGTCAATTGATGAGCCAATTAATCAATTTATTTCTGAACGCCAAAGTTTGGCCAGCGTGGACAATTGTATGAAGACGTATTAAAACTATGGCCATGACGCTAGTCAACTCTGTACTTAGCAAAGTTGCCTTAAACAAAGTGTAAAGGTGAGACAACGTTATATGTGAGTAGAAAGAGAAAATCGCCTCACGCACTAACACTAAATAATATTTTATTTAGCTTATGCTTCGTTGTTCGCCCATTTCGTGAGAAAAAAGTTAGGGACGATATTGTCAAGAAAGTGGCATTTTCTCCTCAAGTCTCCTGAAACTTTTTAGAGATTAATTATTCACTCTATAAAAACATCTTGAAAGCGCCGAGTGTCACTTAATATACAGCTGGTAAATAAAAGAGTCTTGACTCAACAAAAAAATATTTTTGATTTCATGGTAAGGCATCGTTTCCTCAAGGCTTTAGTGAAACATTTACTTCCCACTATTTGATTGTTATAGTTTTGTATTGAATTTCAGCCCAGAAATCTAGTTAGAAGTATATACAAGCTTGTAACTGTCACAATAATAAATCTATAAATCTATATATATAAAAATGAATTGCTGTTCGTTAGTCTCACTAAAACTCGAGAACGGCTGAACGGATTTATCTTATCTTTGTCTTGAAATATTCGTGGAAGTCCAGGGAAGGTTTAAACGGTGAGAAAATATAGAAAATATGCGAGGAAAATACTTAAAACGAGAATTTTGTTTTCCCATACAAACTGTTCTTACCTGTCAAACATTTGCCCATAGGTTCGGTATTTTGAAATAATTACAATAACACATGTAGATATAGATTAAATAAGGGTTTCGAGTCGACAACATATATCCATAATAGTCGGATTATTTCGTATTTACATTTAAAACATGTAAAATAATGACACTTTGTAACAACAAAGTGTCATTATTTAACACAACAGTGTACGTTCAGAAATATACTTTTAAAGATTTAAATTTGCCTTACACGATCTGAATAATCGCACTTTGCTGTGTGCTGATATGCCACGCTATCACACATGGAATGCATATCAAAGGCGTTTCAGCGTCGTTAACAAGGAACACCACTTGAGGGACATCCAAATGTATTTGCCACAGATGCTATAGGCCGTATATATACAGTACATCCAGGTAACGATGAATGTTATTATCTAAGATTGTTATTGGTGAATGTTCCTGGTCTGACATCGTTTCAACATTTGAGAACAGTTGATGGACATCTGTGTGCGACTTACCGTGAGGCGTGTCAACTATTACGGTTGCTTGAGGGCCATTCGCATTGGGATAATACGCTCAAGGATTCTATCATATCTTCATCACCGCATCAAATTCGTACATTGCTTGCGATTATAATATCGACATGTTTTGACTCGAATCCGGAAGATTTGTGGATGAAATATAGGGATGACATGTCTGAGGATGCGTTGCATCGTGTACGTTGTGAAACATTGAATCCTACACTTGAATTTACTGCAGAGATTTACAATGACAAATTGATCTTAAGAGAAGATATGTGTTTATTGATGGCAAACAAAATATTGTCGTGTTTGGGCCTGACAGCACCCAATCGTTCCATGCAAGATGCAATAAACCATGAGTTGGGAAGAGAACGCCGGTACGATACTGAAGCTATGACCAAAGCAGTTCGCACAACCGTTCCGCAATTGAATCAAGAACAAAAGATTGCGTACGATACTTTGATAGAAGCTGTAAACAGTGGATCTGGAGGAATTTACTTTCTTGATTCTCCCGGGGGTACTGGGAAAATGTTCCTAATTTCATTGCTATTGGCAAAGATCTGATCGCAAAACGAGGTATCCCTTGCGTTGGCTTCATCTGGAATAGCTGCAACTTTGTTAGAAGGCGGACGAACTGCACATTCGGCCTTGAAATTACCATTAAACATGCAAATCAACGAAACGCCAGTTTGCAACATCGCCAAAAATAGCGCTATGGCGAAAATTCTCCGAATATGCAAATTGATAATTTGGGACGAATGCACAATGGCCCACAAGAGGTCGCTGGAGGCACTAGACAGATTCTTAAAAGATTTACGTGACAACCAAAACATTTTTGGTGGAGCAATGATTCTGTTGTCAGGTGATTTTCGTCAGACTCTTCCAGTTATTCCTCGATCAACTGTTGCTGACGAACTAAATGCATGCCTAAAATCATCTAATTTCTGGCGGCACGTAAAGACACTCCATTTAACAACTAACACGCGAGTGTTTTTGCAACAAGATCAAACTGCGGCTGTGTTTTCAAAGCAGTTGCTAGATATTGGAAATGGTAAGGTCGCAGTTGACACCTCGACAGGATTAATAACATTTCCCACAGATTTCTGTCACTTCACAGACTAAAAAGAGGAGCTTATTCAGCGTGTTTTTCCGGACATAAAACAAGACTATAATAACCACGATTGGCTTAGTGAACTAGCAATATTTGCGGCAAAAAACAAAGATGTCGATGATCTCAATGCGACCATTCAGAATTTCCTTCCAGGACAGTTGTTCACATACAAATCAGTTGACACAGCTACAAACCAGGATGACGTAGTCAACTATCCTACAGAATTTTTAAATTCATTGGAATTGCCTGGACTACCACCACATAATATGCAATTAAAAGAAGGATCAGTTGTCATCATGCTGCGTAACATAAATCAACCTCGACTTTGCAATGGAACGAGACTGGTGGTGAAGAAACTAATGAATAACGTCATTGAAGCTAAAATCATCAAGGGAAAATACAAAGGAGAGGATGTCTTGATCCCGCGTATACTGATGATTCCAACGGATATGCCATTCGATTTTAAGCGTTTACAATTTCCCGTGCGCCTGGCTTTTGCAATGATCATCAACAAATCCCAAGGCCAAACGTTGCAAGTTTGCGGAATAAACTTGGAGTTTCCCTGCTTCGCGCATGGACAATTATATGTTGCGTGTTCGCGCGTCGGAAAACCATCGTCTTTATATGTTTACGCACCGCAAAAAAAGTCAAAAAATATAGTCTATCAGAAAGCTTTAAGTTAATCAACTGTAGAATCAGCTGTATGTACAGCAGTGGACCTCTTTTGGCCAATATGATGATGATGATAACTGTGTTGTTTTTAATGTAAAACATTGTATTAATTTTGATTGTTAACAAGATTTCTTTAACACGTTCATAGTCCAGTGCCCTATACATGCATCATGGCGAACTATCCCCACAAGACCATGCCCTTTATTATTTAGAATACAATAATCCAAGTTCGTACCTGGTGGTTTCATAGTGACCCAAACATGGAGCATGAACAATATGAACATGTGATGGAAGTAATTTGCTTGAACGTCCAAGAAAATTAAATTATTTTGTATGGGGACTGTGAATGTGTTAATAACCAAACAAAATTGAAACCATGTAAGATATAAATTACTTAATAATATTTATATATGTGTATTTGGGCATTTACAAATATATTAATAACTCTTTACGAACTATATTATCCAAAATTTCCACGATTGGTTACCGGCTCTAAAGTACATATGGTTTAAATAAATATGGTTTATATTAAGAGGTAAGTGATACGAAGTTCACCGGGTCATCTAGTAAATAAATAAATATTGCTGGACAATCCACACAGCATCATCTAGCCCCAAGCTAAGCAGAGCTTGTGTTATGGGTACTAGATGACTGATATACTTAATACAATACATTACATAGATAGATATTATTATTTTTATACATAGCAAACACCCAGAACACCTGGAACAAATCTTTGTAGATCGTACAAACATTTGTCCCAAGGCGGGAATCGAACCCGCAACCTCCTGCGTCGCAGGCGGACCTTCGCCCGCTGCGCCACATCGGTCGTCAAAATGCAGACCATTAGTGTCGTAATCTGAGAATACATATACGGATCTAAACTCTTGAGACAACAGTTGATCTCTTTCGTCAGTTTTCAGTGACACATAAGTGATTTAATAAAATAAACATTTATTTAAATTGGATTAAATAGTGTTATATTGCTACTTAAATTAAAAATCTCTAAGGTTATGAAAAAGATCTAATCAAGATCCGCCATCAAGTAACAACGGATACGGATTCGGATACAGATCTATTTTCTCCATTGGATATCCGGCACATTAATAGTAACAACCATAGTACCTAATGATGATTAAAAATGAGGTTTCATGAGTCTTTTTAACTAAAACATACATTATAAAGCGTAGTCTGTAATCTAAATTAGGTTGGCATCAGAAACTTTTAATGGAACATTGCATGACCATGAAACTCTGCTTCAGAGTTTTCACGGATAAACATAATATAAGTATGACTGAATTCAGTTATGTAAGCTTTTTGGCATAGATACGGAAGTTATCTCAAATAATTTAATAATCGTGATCATTCACATTTAAGGATTTTGTAAACGCATCTTAGTCATACTAAAAATATAAAAAATTGGATCCAATTTAGTCGATTAACAAAATTCTACAATATGCTTAATACAACCAAAGGTTCTCGTTTTTAATTAGTCACGAAAAAAAATATGCGCGTCAAATCCGATTCGCGACAGTACGATCGTACTCCTACATTGGCTACCAATATTGGTATTCCCAGTATTGGCGCAAAACAAAACGTTTTTGAGTTGACTAGGCCTTATAATATATGTTAATCGATTCTAGATATAAAAAAATCAAGAAAAAGTCGTTTATTTGGGACACACAAAGATTATAAAAAACACAAAAGAGAAAAGGAACTAAAATCTAAACAAAAAAAGGACCTGTGCGAGGCCAAAAAGACGTACCTAAACTCGAAAACGAAACGTGAAGAACCCACAAAACAGAAATATCTTGCATCGAACAGTACAAAACCTTAACCCTTACACAGCTTCCGTGCATTAAACATTCGACTCATACAGAGCACGAAATTAAAGTGATTCCCACATTCATTCCGTACCAACTGTCAGATTCCGCGATTGCGCTCTCGAAAGGGTTAAATTGCGCGAATGTCAAGCGTGCGGTGCGCCGGACTTGCGAACAAAGGTCGTTGTGTTTGCGCGTCCCGGCCCTTTTGTGTCCCCAGTAAGCTAGTGACTCTTTCTAGGGTTTTGCGAGGCAGTGACATGAGTTAATTGCTTAGGGTCTGCAGCTTAGATCTAGTACTTAAATTAAAGTTAGATGATTAATTTTCCGTACATAAATAGGTAAGAGTACTGATGATGTTCTTTAGGAAGATCAATTGCGTATTTATCGCAATTGGCGTGCGTCTAAAAGGAAAACGTAAGGATCATAGCACGTGGCGTTCTGTAGTTTCTGCCTCCTCCCATGGGAACAAGGCGTGAGTTTATGTATGTCAATAGGTAAGCTGGCAAGTTAAAACTGGCTAGGTTTAAGTTATTGTTATCTGTTAATTTTCTAGTATCTGAATTCTAAAATTAATTGGTATATTTTCCAAAGGTATAGCACATGAGAAATTAAATGTCTTACCCTCAAGCAAAATCTACTCTCTTTTAATTCTTTTTTTTACCCCATACAAGGTTTATTTTTTATTAACAAAAGTGATTCATTCCGCACTACATTCCCACTACACAGCATTTCAAAAATACGAATGTTAACCCTACGCTGGCCGAGTGAGAGAGTGACACATGAATACGCCGCGACCGTCCGGATTTATGCTGCAAATTGGAAAATACCGTTCATACCAAACGTCATTGTTACCGCGACAGTTTTTTATTAGCAACGGAACTATTTTGGGACCTCACAAATACCTTTGTGTGTGCAGGCACACGTTTTATGCATTTCACACTGAAATTTTAGTAGAACTAACGATTGACGACCCGTTCATTTTTAAGCGGTCTTTTAGTGTCTACTATTTCCAGATCAACTTTATGACTTCAGTAACATTTTTGTGAAGGTTTTACATTGTTAGTGACCATCAAAATAGCACGTGAACATATAAAATGCGTATATAGTAAACCCTATAAAATTTAAAAGTACTTCAGCTAGATGCTAGCTGATTTGTATATTTATTACAATCATATCAGATGACTATACTATATATAGGACGCATTTTAATGCGTTCTTAAGTTCCACTTACCCCACCCCACAAGCTGAGTTGAAATGGGGTTAAACGAACAAAGTTGCGGTTGAGACGAAGCAGATTGAGAATTACGTCATAGCGTTGTATTAAAAGGAAAACTATTTGTTACAAGCGAAGTAGAATTAAATATAACACGACTATTCTCGCTTCGAAAATAAAATCCAGAAATACGCTTGTGAAGCGAAACAAATAAAATATATAAATGCAAATTTATACGTAACATAATCACAGCGACGCGAGGAACGAAGTATACCCGATGCTGGTAAATCTTAAGGTTTACAATATCACGCTGTGTGGGGCTTTTGAACATCTCGCGTCTCCAATCGTACCTACATTATAGCCTTTACAAGACGTCAATATACGTGTTATGTCTATAACGATGTTAAGTAGACGATTCGTATTCATACGCGCATGACACGTAGTCCCATATCGTCAGTAATTCAACCAAATTACTGGACGTCCTCATATTCTGATACGAAACACAGACTTGGGACCTCTCACTTAGTGCTATTTTAGTAGTCTAACATGTTCTTAGTGCTAAAGTGACGCTTTTACTATGCGGTGTATCGTGGTTTGGTAATTGCGTCACCAAAATCAATACTTGTCAATCATGATAATAATGGCAGCCTTGGCAATTTCAGACTTAGTTTAATTATAAGGTTTCCTCGCGATATTTTTCTTCACAGATGTCAGTAATGTCTAAGATAAAAAGAAAAATTAGTGGCGCTTATCGCGATTGCAACCATCGGTCCTGCATAGGAAGAAATTTGATTTGATTCGAACCATCGACACACGAGACACAAGTGATCAGTTTTTAATAAAACTCAAACTCAGACAATATTAATAATATGAAACAGTATTTCTGTAGGGTCCCTAACTATGGTCGTTACTATTGTGCCTTTGAAAAGATGAGATCCGACTATCAAGTTTACGAGATAAATTTATGTTTCTTAGTGAAAGGCGAAATTTATTCTTATGTCCGTAAAAAGCGATAAAAACTGATGGAAAACTTGGTCGTCGGTAAATCTAGATGCAGAATAAACTATTTCTCCACAGTTACAATATTATTCTGACTTAGCTTTCAGCGGTTTCTTCGTCTGAGTAATATTTTTATATGACTTTAGTAGTATGTACGTACTGTGGAGTCTTTGAACCACCTCGGATTTAATGGAACGTTATGACATATTTAGAATTAGACATAAGGACATAGGCTGTTGGCTGACAAGCGTGTGGCTTACTAAAATTAGTAATTGAAAAGACGCATATTTCCAATGTTAATATAAATACCAATAATAAAAAAAAAAGTTAGGTTCCTACAGTACTTACCTATATTTTATTAAAATCCGTTTTTGTGTTTCTATTTTTTATCTATATATCATTAATAGATATAAAAAAGACCTTTGACCAAATCAAAAGTTACATATTGTATGATATTTATTATAATAAATAAATAATGCTGGACAATCCACACAGCATCATCTAGCCCCAAGTTAAGCAGAGCTTGTGTTATGGGTGCTAGATGACTGATATACTTAATACAATACATTACATAGATAGTTTTTTTTTTTTATTATAGTTAGAAAATACCCAGAACACCCGGAACAAATCTTTGTAGATCGTACAAACATTTGTCCCAAGGCGGGAATCGAACCCACAACCTCCTGCGTCGCAAGCGGACCTTCGCCCGCCGCGCCACATAGGTCGTATTATGATGATCAGAAATCTGAAAATATTTTGGAACAATTAGATCGCAGTGAAGCTAAGTGCCGGTTACAACTTTTTTAATCCTAATTCCTAGCTCCACAAACAAATCACACAAAATTCTAACCTGTAATTTTTCGACAACTATAAGAAGCCCACAACATGATGAACTAAAAATACATGATCAGCCATCGATCTCACTGAAAGTTGTGGTCGCGAATCGCGATGTATCAAAAATTGGCGTTGTCACCTACAATCACGATTTATTACTCGGAAAAAGGTCACGATAGCTTAAACGATGTTCCGTTGTTTGATCTTAACGATAAAAAATAAAACACGACCTGTTATTTTTGTACCTGTTATTTCTGTTGCCGTGCCTGTTATTTATAAACTGAATACGTTAGGACTGTGACGGGAAGTCACGACGTACCGGTATCAGTCTAGCCTTGCACTTAGGTTTGTCGCTTGAGGCTCTATTTTTAAATCGGTCGTGTAACTTTGCTTGTGTCTCACTGGCTGTTACATAAATAAAAAGCCAATAATACCATTGAGATTTTACAGTTGTTTTGTAAGCCGCTGATCCCGGTTCCCACTTGTAATTCAGTCGACAGTTGACAGTCGCTACGGGTAGTCCAAAAACCCGAAAGTCTTACAACCATTCGTATATATGGGTATCATATTATCCAGTTACTTAGCAGTGGTCAGACTGGCAGTCTTTCTATATAAAATAGTGGTATACAGCTGCATCTGGTTAGCCTACCAGGCCATCCAATCCCGACATAGTTTGGAAATGGCTAGCCACATGGCGAAGACAGCGAACTTAAAAAAAAAATGTATGTATATATATATTATTACCTTTAATTATTGTACAAGAAACACTTATCTAGACAATATGCAGCGTTACAACTAGAAAAAGAGTGTTTTCGATGAGTTCTGGCACCCAATGATATATAATCAAAAATGAAATAGTGTACAGTACTGAAATATCAACAGCGATAAGCTGAAAATGGTTGCCTGCACGTAAGTTTTAAGTTAATCTAAATCATAAATCATAAATCATTTAATCGTTTGTTAAACATAGGTAACATAAAACGGTCTTAAGCTATAATACATAGTGCGCTATGTTTTGTCAACAATGACATACAAACAAATTCAATCAAATTAAATTATTATACAGATTAATTAAAATTGTCATTAGAATGTCATTATACAGATGTCAATATCATTATACAAGTTAATTAAAATTGTCATTCATAAACTGGTCCAATGTGTAATAGCATTTATTTAGTAGTAAGTTCTTTAAAGTTTTTCTGAATTTTTGTACTGGCATACATTTGATTTTGTCAGGTATTTTATTAAAAACTTGGGGAGCAAAACCAAAGAAACTTTTCTTCATCAGTGCAGTTTTACATTTGACATGGCATAATGTGTGCGTATATTGAGAACGTATGGGTAATTTCTTGACTGCGGCAAGTTTTTTAAATAGGTGGGGATTATTTTTCACAAACAAGGAGGTTTCCAGAATATATAAACAAGGAAAGGTTAAAATATTGATTTTTTTTTAATATGGAATACAACTGTCAATCTACTAATAATCATATTAAGTTTTTTTTTTTTTGAACTCGGTTAGGTAGCATGCAGCCATATTAGATTTAAACAGCTTTAACTCTCAACCCGACTACATAAAAACCCTTTGAATACCTTTATACCGAAATATTTTCTAGAAGCACCTCAAATTTCAGTTGAAATTGTGAAACATGTCTTTGCAACAGGCTCGTAATAACTTCCTTCTACCCCTTTCACAGGAACCCGCTTATATACAAGCTATTTACAACCCCCACAGCTCTATCCAAAGAAAGCTGAGAATTACTGTGAAGTTCTCGGCTAGTTCTACCGCCAACTGTTGGCAATTATTTGATTTAATGCATAAAAATTAAATCTCAACCGCCTAGCCTTTTCCTAACTATGTTGGGGTCGGCTACCAGTCTAATCGGATGCAGCTGAATACCAGTATTTTACATGGAGCGACTGCCTATCTGACCTTCACAACCCAGTTACTGGGCAACACGATACCCCTTGGTTAAACTGGTTGTCAGACTTTCGGGCTTCTGACTACCCGTAACGACTGTCAAAGATCTACAAATGACAGCCGGGACCAACGGCTTAAGGTGCTTTCCGAGGTACGGAGATTTAATAGAACTATCTTCGTGATATTACAAACCGTGATTACAGAAGTGAGTTGTTTAAAACATAAATTAGTATCTGAAGCCTTTCTCGTACCCATGTTTCAGTCAAGATTCATTCTAACCAGACGCGTTTATTCAAAGCACACCCGTTTCATTGTGAGATCTCATCTATCACTTTCCATCAGCCGAGATCGTAGCCGAGAGTAGGCTCATTCCTTAGTAAAAAAATATTTTTTCTAAAGAGCAATAACGTTTATGAAAACCAAAATTTTCAGTGCGCTCACATAACCACCACACACATCGTTTTGACGACCGATGTGGCGAGGCGGGTGAAGGTCAGCCTGCGACGGAGGAGATTGGGGGTACGATTCCCGCCTTCGGACAAATGTTTGTACGATCTACAAAGATTTTTTCCAGGTGTTCTGGGTATCTGGTATGTATAATAAAAATATGTGATGTATTGTATTAAGTACGAGTATATTATGCTGTGTGGATTGTCCAGCATTTTTTTTATCTAGCTAGCTGGCACATCGTAATGAAGAATTTCAACAGAATAAGAAGCCAGCTTACACTGGTTTTGTTACCACTATCGTGTGGCCTACCGTTGTATCCCAAGGCTTTTCAAATTTTAGTGTCAAACAAACACCTCTATTTTCTCATTCGTTTCCAAATACTATATACGTTTAATGAATTTCAGGTCATGAATCATGTGGAAAGCTAGACTCGTAATTCAATGAGTGTGAGTAATAATATTAGCCTCCACATCTCCAGACAAAATATGAATCCAGGCTCATATCACATTTTTGATGCCATGCGAGCATGAGAAAATATTCAATTTATCTAGATGAGATTGCGTTTGCGTAATATATTTTTCGTTTATTAGTCACATTTATATTCCAAATAATATAACCCACAGTAATAATTGTGAAATAAGCAATTTAATTTATGGTGGTAAAGATAATGTTCTTTTTTTAAGATTGTCCTTATTAGGACACCTGGTAGGACACATGGTACCTTAATACCACTGCAGAGCATAGGCTTCTTCTCATACAGAGAAGGAGCGAGCATTAATCACCACGATTGCTCAAGACAGGTATCCAATTTCAGACTTCACTCCTCACGATGTTTTCTTTCACCGATGTCACTGATCGATATTCAAGATAAACTTAGATAGTACATATGAAATGAAAAAGTCACATCGGTAATTGCCCAGGTTTGAACCCACAACCTCGTGTACAAGAGGCGACGCCTAAACCACTGGGCCATCATGTAGATATGAGACAAAAATAATAGTACTCACATAATAAAATAATAAGTATTTATGTCATTAATAATTTGAATATTTTTAATAATGTGACACAGTTGTAACCATTTCTTTAGCTCTGCTTTGACGACAATCCAAGGACGATACGCTGCAGATAATTCAAGCACTTTAATTCTGTTTTCTTTTACACTTATTTCTTTATAACATAACATTACACATCATGACTGTTTTCTCTGAAGGTTAAGGCAGAGGTACATACTTACCCACAATGCGCCAGTTATGTTTCAGTCCCATGTAATAAGGGGCGGGCTTTTGCCATTCACCGGTCCAAAATCTAGAGTCCAGGTTGCTCATGAGAGAATTCCAGATGGAAAAACTTAAAAACACTTTGCCCGACTCGAAAAGCGAACCCAGGACCTCATGCTCAGTATTACTGTTTATACCACTTAACCGACGAGGCAGAATGATTACAATTACACTCAAGTTTCATGACACGGACACAATAGTATGTATAGGTATTGTCATATCTTACAATTAAGTAATTAAACATTAAGGCTCAATTTACACCGGGGTAAAAAGGTCGCGCGTCTTCCGGGTAATCCTCGCGCATTCTCGAGATTTCCCCTTTTTTGGCTCCTATTTAGTTTGTATGTTATACATTATTGATATATAGTTTATTATGCTATGTACAATTTCGTTGCAAATAGTCGCTTCCATTCCATTCCTCGGCGGTGTAAATTGAGCCTAAAGACGCAATCCAAAATTATCCCAGCCTTATTTAACAACAGAACAATAAACACACACATTTCCCATTTAAATAAAAAAAAGTCAAAATGACTGTTTGTGGGCGTAATTACAAGACCCCATTTACTGTGGCCAAGCAGTTCAGTACACAACGGACCTTTTTGTCGTGCCCTCCTTTAAACTTCATACCAATGAATATTTAAAAAGTTCTTTCTGAGCCGTATCTTCAAACAGGACAATATAAATATGTTCCCTTTGTTAATGAAGTTTCGAAGATTTAGTTTGAACTTTTTACTGTTAGAATTAGAATTTTAATTTGCTTGACTCGGTAGGCTTAGTGACTACGCAGGGTAAATGTATAGTAAGAGTTCGAACGATTTTAAAATAAAATACACGTGTGTGCACACGTGTATTTTATTTTAAAATCGTTCGAACTCTTACGGACTCTTACTCTCTCTAACAGTATCACCAATAAAAATGATGAAAGTCTTAAAACTGTGCAGTTTTAAGACTTTAATCATTTTTATTGGTGATACTGTGTTGAATCATGTTTCAACCTAAATTCTATGTGGTAGTTGTAATTTAGATTAAAAATTATGCGTCTGTTCACGAAGTGAAAAAAATATGTTAATTTTATTAATTGAATAAATAAATTAAAAGTTATTATAAAATGAATATGACATATCATCTATTGCACGTAAGCTGTTGTGATTGGAATATTATCTTACATTGTGCTAAATATGAATGGCGAATGATCCACTTTGAGTTGGGTAGCTGTTTCTGATTTCAATTAAATTTTACCTTCAATGTTCAAGGTTTTGATCACGTGTAAGCCCAGGTTAAAAGTATCATGTTGCCTTATCAAGCAACGTTTCCCCAAAAACGTAGTTGAGTATCTATTTGAGACCCGAATACTTTTAAATAGCGTAGGTATTTTATTTTGAAAAAAAAAAAACAGTTGGCTACAATTTTGTAAAAGAGGTGGGTGGGATTTTTGCGTTGCTTCAAAAGCTCTCGGTTTGGCTTATCCACCGCTACCGTCATAAAATGAAGAATTATGTAAAAACGAACGAATAATCTTATAAAACTGTAATTAGGACAAACTCGGCTGACCTTTTTAAATAGCGTACTATCTTGCGAGTGACGAGAGCCAACCGACGATCTATAAGGGAATTAACTCGGAGCAACCCCGTGAACTTTGTTAATTATCTCGCCTCGTCCGCTTCCAGCGGACGTTAAACTTCCATGTAATATACTGTAGACGTTAACGTGATGGTTCCGTTCAAGCGCACACTGAACTGAAGACACCGCACGGTACCGTGCGGACAACGCCGACGCCGTACGAAGACGACCCCGTAAAAGTCCACCGAAGGAAACTTCACAAAATTCTCAACTCCCACAGCTCCCTGAATGCCAATGAGCACTTGATTTCTGTCGATGTGTGGGTACTGAGGTTTAGTTTAAACCTAGCTAGCTACTGAATTTCTAATCCTCAATTCAATGCGGTTTAATTGAAAGTGCCAAGAGTCTCTTTAACTTTGTAGGCGTTTAGGATTGAAGCTCACGTTTGGGCTAAAGCCTGATAGTGATGTTTACTAAGTTTGCTTATATATCTGGAATTTGCTGGAAGGACAGGACTGGTCCATGTGGCTTATGTTTAACAGTAGACTCCTTTAGATTTTCATTAACGCCAAAGGCAAGAAAAAAGTCAGCTATAGTTGAAATGAAACACAATATCGGAATACTGTACCGCCATTCCAAATAAAAGCTAGAAATAGCTTGATGCTTGCAATGCTTCCATCGCAGAAATATTGTGAAAAAAAGTGCTTTGAATGAAACTGTCTGTCGCAGTGACGAATGAAAGCAAGCAGAATACGCGAGTGTGCGCTCAGCGTTAGTGTAAAACTATGCGCCGTTTGTAATTTGTATTCTTGCTAAATGCGGGTAGTCAAATCTTTGTGGAAGTTTACGAGCTGTCCTGATTTTAGTCGCAGCACTATTTATTGTTCGCCTGGGATCTGGGCAAATGGGTTTTATGATCATAACTTATGGCTTACATATTATAAGTATGAAAATATATAGTTATTGAGGTCAGAGATAAAGTGGCTCTAACATAGTTCTGAGCTCTAGTTTCTAAGTTATATTAAATTATAAATGTAAGGTACCATTTTCTGTTTTTAAACAAAGATTACGTAGGTACAGACGACAGCACATCAAGCTACAAAAGTTTAAGGTCATTTTCAATTGACAAAATTTGATGTGCTGGCCTTTGTACACTTTAAAACCACTAATAAACGTAGTTAAGTTAGAAAATATTTACTTCGCCTTTTGCTCTCCACGCCAAGCCTTTTTATAAAAACGTTTGATTTCTTCTTTGTTATCATGAATTTATCAATATCCGTGGTGTATTTTAATTTGTTTCATGCGATTAAATACGCACGGGAGCTTCAACTTTTATGTTATATAAAAAAAAAATAGTACTTACAGTGCGAGTTTGGTCACGTATTCGTGACGTTGGCGTACAGTACAAGCGTTCACTTGTCACGTGTATGTGACGATGGCGGTCAAAAGGTTAATACACCCGGTTTCTGGAATAAAACCCACATGGCAAAAATTAAACGTAACTCAAGTGGTCCGATTGGCTGTTTAAAATTCAACCAATCACAACAGCTTACGTGCAATAGATGATATGTCATATTCATTTTATAATAACTTTTAATTTATTTATTCAATTAATAAAATTAACATATTTTTTTCACTTCGTGAACAGACGCATAATTTTTAATCTAAATTACAACTACCACATAGAATTTAGGTTGAAACATGATTCAACACAGTATCACCAATAAAAATGATTAAAGTCTTAAAACTGCACAGTTTTAAGACTTTCATCATTTTTATTGGTGATACTGTTAGAGAGAGTAAGAGTCCGTAAGAGTTCGAACGATTTTAAAATAAAATACACGTGTGTGCACACGTGTATTTTATTTTAAAATCGTTCAATCGTGCAGTCAAAACTGTGCAGTTTTAAGACTTTAATCATTTTTATTGGTGATACTGTGTTGAATCATGTTTCAACCTAAATTCTATGTGGTAGTTGTAATTTAGATTAAAAATTATGCGTCTGTTCACGAAGTGAAAAAAATATGTTAATTTTATTAATTGAATAAATAAATTAAAAGTTATTATAAAATGAATATGACATATCATCTATTGCACGTAAGCTGTTGTGATTGGTTGAATTTTAAACAGCCAATCGGACCACTTGAGTTACGTTTAATTTTTGCCATGTGGGTTTTATTCCAGAAACCGGGTGTATTAACCTTTTGACCGCCATCGTCACATACACGTGACAAGTGAACGCTTGTACTGTACGCCAACGTCACGAATACGTGACCAAACTCGCACTGTAAGTACTATTTTTTTTTTATATAACATAAAAGTTGAAGCTCCCGTGCGTATTTAATCGCATGAAACAAATTAAAATACACCACGGATATTGATAAATTCATGATAACAAAGAAGAAATCAAACGTTTTTATAAAAAGGCTTGGCGTGGAGAGCAAAAGGCGAAGTAAATATTTTCTAACTTAACTACGTTTATTAGTGGTTTTAAAGTGTACAAAGGCCAGCACATCAAATTTTGTCAATTGAAAATGACCTTAAACTTTTGTAGCTTGATGTGCTGTCGTCTGTACCTACGTAATCTTTGTTTAAAAACAGAAAATGGTACCTTACATTTATAATTTAATATAACTTAGAAACTAGAGCTCAGAACTATGTTAGAGCCACTTTATCTCTGACCTCAATAACTATATATTTTCATACTTATAATATGTAAGCCATAAGTTATGATCATAAAACCCATTTGCCCAGATCCCAGGCGAACAATAAATAGTGCTGCGACTAAAATCAGGACAGCTCGTAAACTTCCACAAAGATTTGACTACCCGCATTTAGCAAGAATACAAATTACAAACGGCGCATAGTTTTACACTAACGCTGAGCGCACACTCGCGTATTCTGCTTGCTTTCATTCGTCACTGCGACAGACAGTTTCATTCAAAGCACTTTTTTTCACAATATTTCTGCGATGGAAGCATTGCAAGCATCAAGCTATTTCTAGCTTTTATTTGGAATGGCGGTACAGTATTCCGATATTGTGTTTCATTTCAACTATAGCTGACTTTTTTCTTGCCTTTGGCGTTAATGAAAATCTAAAGGAGTCTACTGTTAAACATAAGCCACATGGACCAGTCCTGTCCTTCCAGCAAATTCCAGATATATAAGCAAACTTAGTAAACATCACTATCAGGCTTTAGCCCAAACGTGAGCTTCAATCCTAAACGCCTACAAAGTTAAAGAGACTCTTGGCACTTTCAATTAAACCGCATTGAATTGAGGATTAGAAATTCAGTAGCTAGCTAGGTTTAAACTAAACCTCAGTACCCACACATCGACAGAAATCAAGTGCTCATTGGCATTCAGGGAGCTGTGGGAGTTGAGAATTTTGTGAAGTTTCCTTCGGTGGACTTTTACGGGGTCGTCTTCGTACGGCGTCGGCGTTGTCCGCACGGTACCGTGCGGTGTCTTCAGTTCAGTGTGCGCTTGAACGGAACCATCACGTTAACGTCTACAGTATATTACATGGAAGTTTAACGTCCGCTGGAAGCGGACGAGGCGAGATAATTAACAAAGTTCACGGGGTTGCTCCGAGTTAATTCCCTTATAGATCGTCGGTTGGCTCTCGTCACTCGCAAGATAGTACGCTATTTAAAAAGGTCAGCCGAGTTTGTCCTAATTACAGTTTTATAAGATTATTCGTTCGTTTTTACATAATTCTTCATTTTATGACGGTAGCGGTGGATAAGCCAAACCGAGAGCTTTTGAAGCAACGCAAAAATCCCACCCACCTCTTTTACAAAATTGTAGCCAACTGTTTTTTTTTTTTCAAAATAAAATACCTACGCTATTTAAAAGTATTCGGGTCTCAAATAGATACTCAACTACGTTTTTGGGGAAACGTTGCTTGATAAGGCAACATGATACTTTTAACCTGGGCTTACACGTGATCAAAACCTTGAACATTGAAGGTAAAATTTAATTGAAATCAGAAACAGCTACCCAACTCAAAGTGGATCATTCGCCATTCATATTTAGCACAATGTAAGATAATATTCCAATTACAGCAGCAACTAAATCCTAATTCAGACTGTCGTATCGATTAATGGACTAACAGGCAAGCCGGTACCCGTTCAGGTTAAATCTCCATCGTGCCGCAAAGAGCACGTTAAGCTCTAGCCCAGTGATTCTCAACCTTTTACCATACGCGCCCCCCATTGCTTTCAACTTAAATCACTATGTCCTCTTGGCTGATATTATAAAACAAAAAGAAGCCGATGACCTGTGCCGAATATGCACAACGATAACTGGATTTTGTTATGTAAATACACATTTCCTTTGTATTTATTTTACTTGTAAATTGACGTTCAAATGTGCCTTTTTTATTGGTCTTAATGAAAGAAAGAAATTATTAGACTTTTTATTCTTTACGTTGTACATATACAGTTTAATTTAGAAGCCACCGCTCCTTGATTCAACCCCCGAATGAGGCAGCCCCCACTGTTGGGAACACACGCTCTAGGCACTCACAAACTAAGTCACCCCATTAAGATGACTTATATAAAAAGTTTGACTATGACATCAGAGATTGGAACTGGAAAATACCAGTTCTATAAGACGTTTTTGTTTTCTGACTGTGACCTTGTGATGGACTTATGGAGAGACTCATCAGTTTTGCAGTCTGATTAATTTATATTGAGAAAAGTATGCAGTCTAAAAATTTCTGTACGTTCCTAGATTTGAATGAAACTATTATGATCCTTACTGAATGTACATTTGTTTGAATAACCTAATTGTTTGAGTTGAGTGAGAGAAAATTAATTTAATGTAGAATATTTTTTGACTTTTGTTTCTTTAAGTAAAGGGAAACAATTAACTGAATCGTGATTAACAAATCAAGGGTTCTATTGAGTTTTTTTCTATAGAATTTCTCAGTACCAGCCTGGAGATTAGATTCGTGCCCGGTTGATAGGAATAGGCTCTACACTTCATTAAAAAAAAACTAGTGAAATGTGGGTATACTATAATATGTCCACCTCTGCTCAATCCTTCAAGGAATACAGGCGTGATGTAATATTATAACGGGGAAACTTCGGGCGTGGTCGCTCTAGAAAACAAACGGTTATATATTCTTCAAAAAGGCCATGTACGTAGTATTAACTTATATTCGTATTTCCTACATATGACAGGATGTCTCCTTGAACGAATCAAAGGGAGTAGTTACATAAAGATTATTATCTTGTATCGTTTCCTCTTACCGATATAATAAACCGATTTCTTACCAGAAATACGTATAGCTAGAAGGTGAACCATGTCCTTTAAAGAATCAATCCATACTAATTTAATATTATGAATGGGAAAGTGTGTGTGTCTGATTGTCCGTCTTTCACGGCAAAACGGAGCGGCGAATTGACGTGATTTTATAAGTGGAGATAGTTGAAGGGATGGAGAGTGACATAGGCTACTTTTTTTCTCTTTCTAAACCCCCACTTCCTAATGCGAGCGTAGCCGGATAAAAGCTAGTACTTATTAAAGGTGAAACAAGAGTCTGTTGGAAAATAATTTAATTTAAAATTTAATTTAATCGTTAATTTCTTTAAAAAAATCTGTTGCATTTGATAGCCCAATTCTTGAGGAAAGATACAGGGTATTTAACATCACGCTAAAACTCTTAAGAGTGTGTAAAATGAGGCGTAGCTAGTACACAATATAGAGAAAACCGAACCCAAAGTGTATCCAGCCGCTCAAGGTACAGACGCACAGACAGCACCAGTCACCTGCTTTACAAAGAGGGAGACAGACAGACATATTTCATGGGAATACCGTTTGAAGTATCCCTCCCTCTAAAGTATGGTAGATGGCAACAAAGGAGAGTGCTCCGAATTTTCGAGCCATTATGAAATCTGTTAGTCCCTTTAAGCTTTAATTTATAATATAATGTCACATAGAACCGTTTCAAAATGACTATTAAAGGAGTTGTGAGTATTATTTTGCTTCTCAGATGTTTTCAACACTTCATTTTATTTTATCTAATCCCAGTAATGTATTAAGAAAATTTATCTGGATCAATACGTAACGAGTTTAAAAGCCGCTTTGAGCTTGATAAAATAGTAACTTGAACATATTTCTTATTTAAAATGATTATGATATTTAATAAAATGTTAATATTTTCTTAACAAATGGGAAAAGTCATTATGGAATTGTTTAGTTTTTATGGCAGAAAATCGAGTTGAATGTTATGTAGATTACGGTGATTATCACAAGAAAATTGGCTACACATCACTACATATTATAAAACTAAGTCCTTCACCGCATCTGTCTGTCTGTCTGTTCGCGATAAACTCAAAAACTTCTGCACCGATTTTCATGCTGTTTTCACCAATGGATTGAGTGATTTTCGAGGAAGGTGTTTGTTTATAATTTGTCAAGTTTTATATACATTAGCTAAAATATAATAATATTTGTCGGAGGTGTCGTCAAAAATTTCAGGATTACTTTTGGTCGCGATAACCGAGATCCACGCGGGCGACGCCACGGGCATCAGCAAGTGAAATATAAATATTTCCAGTATAATGGAAACGTATAGTTATGTATCAGTGTCAAGGCGACTTACACTCACAAATTTCTAACTAAAAGCATAATTTATATCCCATACATTTATGAGCTATTTTTATTTTATAGGAGTTCCTTGTCCCAGTTGGGGTTCAGGCGAAAAGGGCATTGTTTTAGTAACGCCATATATTCAAAAGCGTGGCAACACGATAATATATTATGTCAACAGAGTAAGCCTAAGAATATAGTCTTGTGGTTTCTCGTAGGTATCGTAAAAGGAGATCTATTAACAAGTTAAGTTTCTCATGTTTGTATATTTTGTACTAGCTTTTGCCCGCAGATTTGTTTTCCCGCGTGAATGACGATTATCGCGGATGCGGGCTGAGTTGCGGATTAAAAACTATTCTATGTCCCTAGGATATAATCTATCTCCTTGTTAAATTTCATTACGATGCAATCAGCCGTTAACTCGTGAAAAGGTAACAAACAAACAAACAGAGATACATTCGCATTTGTAATATTAGAATGGAAATGTGGATGAAAAGTACGACAGTTATCTACATAGTTTAAGACGTCTAATAAGTAAAATTGTTAAAATCTGAACTGTCCTACAAGTCCAAATCGTTAGAGCTCTTGACGCCTGTAATACAGGATTCTCTTAGAACAGACATCCAAACATTTCAATATCTAGGATTGAGTATTATATTTAATTTCATATATTCCAATGTAGCAGTTTAATACATTAAAATTAGTTTAATAAAAGAACAATAAACACGTTGGCGCAGTGTCTGAGCGATCGACTGTCGCGCCGCGTGTCGTGAGCTCGATTCTCGCACGGAACAAATATTTGTATGGCCTACAGGTAGTTGTTCCGGGTCTGGCTGTTTGTGTATGTGATTTTAAATGTTTGTAATCGCACCCACGACACAGGAGAAATTCCTAGTGTGGGGCAACGTTTTTTTTTAATATAAAACTTTTACGTCACATTTAAGAAATCTTAAAACATTGAACTAAAACTTAAAACGTAGGTTATAAAGTTATCTGCACAAAGACAAATAAAAGTTGAAAGTGTCATTACCACCACGAATAGTTAAAATTTTGGTTTCAAGTCACGAACTATAACGAAATTGAACGTTCCATTGCTAATTTAAACTTAAAAAAGAAAATAAAAGAAGGTTGTTTTTTTAAATCCCCCAATAATATTTTTTGGTTTATTTGGTTAAACAATAACATTTATATATTATTATTATTATTTAACACGTTGAACGCCAAATGACCTACACACAATACATTATCTATTGTGTCTCGTTGTTTGGCAGTTAAGGTGTAAAATAAATATAATTTTAGTTCCAATGACAAATAAAACCAGTAACTAAAACGTTTTAATTACAAAGCTTATTTTTTATTATTCAAATCGAAAATATTAGATTCTCTAGATCTAAAAGATTTGAAATATCAGTTGTCTATGACAACCGAAGTTGCAATGGATTCATTTTTATTTTATTGAGATGAATGCAAATTAAACTCAAGAAGAAGACATGCACCGACTACCAACAAGTTAAAGTAAAGGAAGATAATGATGAACTATAATAATAAAAGTACATTATCATCATAATCAGTGGTAACAATTTTCTGGAACATAAGACAAAGTTCTTAAAACCAACCCACATCAAAATCATCTGTCAAGCCTTTACTTACAACAACGCTGAACTAAAGTCTAACTCGACCAGACACTTCGAAATAAACTCCCAGCAAAACGCAAATAAAAAAAGTGAATACACAAGTATGATAAGTGAAGTTCCATATAATTGCATCCCCGTCACTCGGAGGAAACCTAGAGAGAATGCACTTTTATTACCGTACCTCGAAAGTGGGTCAGGACGGGAATAAAACCCCGGGTAACTTCGCTATCCTGTGTATATCGCCAATGATTTATATTATAGTCCTGCGCAAAGAGATGCGGGAATAGCCATTGTTATTTACGAAAAATATGGCGGTGAATTATTACGGCACAAGGGTGTAAAGTTAGAGTGTGGGGTTTTTAAGAGGCGTCTGGTTCAAGATGTTGAGATGTTTAATTTGATTGAAGTGTGTCTTTAATCTTTTATGGAGTTTTAATGTTTTTATGGGAAGTAATCTTACGACAATCATTATTTTAAAAGATTGGCTATGCCAATACAGATGTATGGAGAAGACATGATGTACCGACCACAAATAAATTAGAATAGGACAGGACAATGATGATGATGACAATCCCATCTGGAAAAGATAGATGGCTAGAAAGAGTAAACTAAAATGGGAAAAAGGTTTTTATCTTGTAATCCTTGTACTAAAAGACTGATAGCTCTATGAACCATAAATTGGTATAAGATAACCCTTGACATGTCCCGACATTGAACAAAGATAAGTTTACTACCCCCAAATATCCAGACTGCCCTCTAAACAAATCTTAATCGTCTATAAAAACCCACAGTCATGCATGAGTAATTAATCTCAGAACCAATGGTTGCACAAAAAGCAACTTAACACACAAAATGTAATAAATCGTCGAGCTGAGTCTAAAAGGCTTCGATTGCATAACTGAGAATAGAGATTAAAATCGTCTGGCGTTTTTGTTGCTTAAAGTACTAATTGTCAGATGGATGTTACTTTTTATTGCAAGCAAGCTGCTTGTGCTTCTAGTGTTAGGTTGTGAGCGTAATTTTGATAACATGTTATGTGCTTTGTGTTAAACATTTGCCTTAGAAGAGATCTAGACATACAGCTTGTTTATTGTGGTCAAATTGTCTTTGGCCTATCCATTAAGCGCTCTCAGATACGAACAGATAACGTTTACAGATTAAACGACAGTCAAAACTACTAAGGACACTTACACATAATTGCAAAATATTATTTATAAAACAAACAACAGAATCTGTAAGCCTTTTCTTAAGGCTTCAGTCGGGTCAGTGGTTGCCAATAAATCGATCTAGCTAAGTTTCATCTTTAGAATACGTTGTTTTATTCGAGCAAAGCTCGGACATCCAGGTACTATCAATAATATATGATAGGCGCGTTACGTAATTTGAATGTACAGTATTTCTTAAATGAAGAAATAATTATTTTATTTGTGACTTACACAGAATATGCAAGCGACATATTTGTTATTTACTTGTTAGTTTTTAACTAAAAATATAACATAAATTCGTATAAAGTCAAAAAGGCTCCTATCTCAGCATGGTGCTATGATATATAAAAAAAAAAACATCCGTAGCGCTGGTGTATACGGCAACACAAAAAATACACAGTTATGAATAATACTGTGCTTTTAAAGCCTTGCGGCCCCACTAATGAGAAACTTCGTGAACTAAAACAATAATTAAGAAACTCTTGCGCGACTCACAATGACGCAAAAAACATTTTTTCGTATAAATTCTGTTTTAAACTTCAAGCAGTACTCGGCCGCCATTCTTTTCAGTTATTCAATGGAAGGTAAATTGTATAAAGTTTGTTCTTATAGGTCGGTGCTTGGGCATAAATACCGCAAATACAGGATGTTAAAAAACATAATTCTACACAATTACTATTCACTACTCCGTGACCAAAATTCTGATTATGGTAATGAATGATCATCGCAGTGGATCGAATTTGCAAAAATTGTGAGCTCTTTAAAACATTTTCATTCACGAGAAAATAAGTAGAAAAGATGAAGATACTTCCTAAACATAAAAGCTAGGATAATCTAAAAAAAAACTCATTTACATAACACCATCACACTTTCATCTCGAAACGAGTAGAACCTCACTTCTCTTTGCTTTTTCATTTTGACACAAAAGTAACAAAAGAATATTTACACAATGTAGGTCCTTATAAATTTGTGGTTTCATAAAAACATTTAAAACACTAAAAGTTAAATAGTAAGGTACGAACACAACGTAATTTGCATCAAAAGACAATTTTGTGCATAATGCACATTTTTATTCACCTTTAATAAAGAGGGATATAATAAGTATTTAATTATTGCCCAGTAAAAGTCTCCCCTCTGATGCATGAGGTTTGATCTATTCATAATTATGTACTTTGTAAGTTAATCTTGGACATTAATTGGACTTTATTAATTAATATAAGTCTGATATCGCCAACCCACCTCGAGCAAGCGTGTTGAATAATGCTTGCGCTTTCTCTATATAAAAGAGGATTTTACCCCGAAACGAGTCAGTGATACGCTTATATAACTATCACTGAGGCGTTAGTAGAGAAAGGCCTCCCAAAGTCCGTCTAGGATCTCTTTTCCTCTTGTACAAGTCGCCGGCAGTTTCTTTCTACTTTTAATGCGAAGAAAAGGATTTTTTTAATCTACACAATGTAAACCGTCATTTTTATGATGATTTGATAATGGTTAGTACGACCTCTCTTATTTGCATCTTTTAGGAGGAGATTCTTCACGCATCTCGTTTTAAAACTGGATGACTGCGTGGTGATTGATGCTCATGTCTTTTCTGTATAGGAAGAGCCTTTGGGCCTGAAGTCCGACAGTAACATGCTGGTATTATGTATTACTGCACGCCGAGGGTATTTCGCGGTCAAAAAACAGCATGAAACGATTCAAAATTCCCACGCCTATTCTTCTTATTTTCGGGATAAAAAGTAGTCTATGTGTTAATTAAGGGTACCATCCACCTTCACAATAAATTTTATTCAAATCCGTTCAGCCATTTCAGCGTGAAGGAATAACAAACACACATACACACACATATCGTAAAACTTTTACATTTATAATATTAGTGTGATTATTATTGGTAGAAATTGTCATGTTCTACTTGGAGCTCTACGATTGGCACTCAATATTGCAGTAAGACTCAAGATCAATAGTACTGCTGTGAGTTCTATTATCGGGAACGAGAGAATGTAAATAGGCTATTTGTCACTTGCAACGAGTCGTGCCCTGGGAACGATTAAGTGGTGCTGTTATAAAGTCCTGGTTGGAATAAACTTTTTGCTTTTGTAATTGAGTTAGTCGGAAGTTTTTTTGTATTTTTACCTTTATTTCGGTGTATTCTGGGTAGATTTGTATGTTTATGTTTAAAATGAAAATATAGCATTTTTATACTTGAACGGGTTACGTCTACACGTCTGTATTTTCCAAAGAATTGGGTAGAAGGGCACTTATTTCGTACATTTTGTTTGAGTCTCATGGAATATGTGGGGAGCCTATCGCCATTCAATCGGGCCTAAATCTAGATTTCTAGCTGCTACTGAGAAAATTTATATTGGACACTGAATAAGGCTTTACTCGAAATGGGAATCAAAACCAAGACCTTACGCTCAGCAGTGGCGCTTTGACTTATAGACTAACGAATACAATATACACCGTATTACGTTCCTCTTATTATGCCAAACATTTGCAGTCCTGCAAATACAACCAAACTAGGCAAGATGAGTGTAGAAAAAAAATGGTGTTATGTGTCGAGTCATATATGTAAAAAATTTGCCATGTTTCAATATCCACCTAGCCACCTGGGAAATAAGGTTGCAAGTTCTATGGATGCCGTTATATGTGTAGTTTTAAAAGAGCATGCACGAACGTTGTACCGTATAGGTTTTCTTGCAATTTCTACGTGGGACTGTCCTCTTTTCTTTGCACTGTATCTTGAATGTTCTTTGTAAACTATACTGACGGTGATAAGGTCAAAGAATTGTGTAACATATTTCTCTTTTTAAAACTGAAATTTTACCTACTATTTTGAAAACTATTACAAAGTTAGAAACGCTGTAGGGTATCGATGTAGAAAACTAACTCATATTTTTTTTTTTATTTGAACACTTTATAATACACATTCTGTACCGCTTTTTATCTCTATTTACTTATCGCCTTTTTATCTAATTAGCTCTCGCCTTAGGCTAAATATTTTTTGTATCAATAAGAGCCACTGACTTCTTAAGCTTCGTTAATTTACTAACATTAAATCCCTTGGAGTAAAATGAAACATCGCAAATAATTAAATTAATTATTTCTAACCTCCAAAGAAATCATAAAGGTGCGTTCACACTCAATAAGATAATTCACACGAGCAAAAGCTCTATATTCGAAAAATCATTGTTATTATGTGACGTTTTCCGAATGTCTGATGGACGGATGTTCAGTAAATTTGTCGCTTATAGTTTGTCGAATTATCGTTGTGTATTCTTAAAGTTAATAAATAAATAAATAAATAAATAAATAAATAAATAATAAATAAATAATGCTGGACAATCCACACAGCATCATCTAGCCCCAAGTTAAGCAGAGCTTGTGTTATGGGTGCTAGATGACTGATATACTTAATACAATACATTACATAGATAGATATTTTTTTTTTATAATACATAGAAAATACCCAGAACACCCGGAACAAATCTTTGTAGATCGTACAAACATTTGTCCCAAGGCGGGAATCGAACCCGCAACCTCCTGCGTCGCAAGCGGACCTTCCACCGCCGCGCCACATAGGTCGTCAAGTTCTCTGTCAACTACGCAAATACCTGTGAAATATTTCATTATTTTGATTCATTTACCAATATGAGTGGAGGTTGAAAAGGGTTATTAATTATGTAGATTACTAACTAAAATACACTAAAATTCCAAATTGTATAGTAATGCTAGAACATCATTGAAATAGAATAACTGTAACAGCTTTAGGTATCAAGTAATTGATATACATTTGTATTCAATGTCCTGCATGTTAAACAAAACTTTCAGTAATTCGATAATATTTATTGCAATTTACAATAAATATTTTACGACAATATAAACGAAATTTCGTAATTTTATTCAGTAAAATTGACAAATTAACCAAAACCGTTCATTATTAATTGACAGCAACTTGCGACGTTGTCAACTTTCAAACATCGAACGTGATGGAAGATGACAAACTGTCAAAGAGTCGACTGACATTAGAGAAGCCCGGTATTCTAGAACGAGTATGAATGATTCGATGCTATCATGTCGGTACACACCTTTATTTGAACATTTCCGTTCAAAATTATTTATGGTTAAGGCTAATTAACTACCGTCTTTTGCAGAAACAGTTTTCCTTATGTGTTCTTCAAAACGCGGCTTAAGAGACCATAAAGTTAAATGAGTTTCTTGGTTTTTGTTAGAGAATTTGTAACTTGGAACTAGAAAGAAAATTCGTTGTTATTATGTATATTTTTTAAAGAAACCATTTTCTTTATAGCTTCATTCATTATACTTTCATACAATGCCATTTTGTGAACGAGTCTTGAATCAAAAACACAACTTCTCTAGAGCATTTGGGTTTTTCATTTTTATGGCAGTTTTCTGTAGGTATACATAAACACTGAATCCACAAACACTCCTTGTGTTATGCGTACCGCGGAGAATATTTAAACCGTAACCAAAATGTAACCAAAAACTGCAAAACAATATAATTTTGACACAATTGACATGTCACAACTATAATCAAATTAAATTGTCACAAAAATATATATTTTTTATTTATTTCTTGGCTTTACCCTACAACACTTTGTTGTGGCTCAGTCTGATGTACATAAAATACTCTTCTATTCAAATACGTACGTACGTGGTGTAAAAACTTCAAGTCGATCCATCGTCTATATTTGAGATTTACGGACACAAATAGACGGAACCTGATATTTTTGTATAAAGATTTGTTGAAACTTATTTATTCTTACTTGCGCATAAAGTAAGAATAACCGTACAAAGGTGAACTTGCTTTAAAGGTTACCTTGTCATAGAAATTACTAAGTACAATGAAATCACCTCATATCCTTTTACAGTATACTCAAGCGAATGTTTCTTATATTAAATTCATTATACAATATGCAATTTTCAATTCCTGGAGCGTTCCATTATATAAAAGTTAGGTAGAGCGGCAAGCCTGCGTCACGTGCATCCGTTCCATTCTTAGGTACATCCCTATCTGTGAAAATAATTTCCGAGAAAAGTGTGTTTGTGCGTGAATTAAGACTACCGGAGTCGTATCTCAATATTATGATGCAATATGAATTCGCTGAGAAATATATGTAAGCTCAGGACAGCCTTGATCCAGCTTTTGTGGGTATGTAGGTAGTCAAAACACGGTCATTTCAATTAAACGTCATCGTAATTTAAACGTATTGACTTCCATAACATTAAAATAATTCTACAGTTGCTTAAATGGTAATCACTAATATTCTGATCAACACTCATCAATTTAAAATACAGAGTGTTTTTTTATAGTGTTTAACGCGACGGATAGAGATTTGGCGACCACTCTCCAAGAAGGGAATCCTAAGATGGCCGCCCCTCTACCATCGACTCGACGCTTCGCTAGAGTGACGTTGACAACCTGTCACTCTTGACAGTGCCTTTCTTATGTGCGCCGACATATAATTACATGACGTGTAATATTTTAATGCAAATTTGCATTAAAACACCACACAATGTTTATCAACACACTCTTGGAGGAGATAGTATATAAAATTTCTAAATAGTCAATCATGTCAAGTTAAAACAATATTTTGCACCTATGTATTATACTTTCTATCTTCACGTGTTTTTGCAATTAATTATATCTTTATCTGATTAGAACATAGGTATTCGACATTGGGCTGATTGGGAAAATATCTGTGGCGCATTTTACAGCGCCAGAACGGGCATGCAAAAATCACATGCATGCATGTAATAATAAATAAATAAATAAATAATGCTGGACAATTCACACAGCATCATCTAGCTCCAAGCTAAGCAGAGCTTGTGTTATGGGTACTAGATGACTGATATACTTAATACAATACATTACATAGATATATATTTTTATTATACATAGTAAACACCCAGAACACCCGAAAAAAATATTTGTAGATCGTACAAACATTTGTTACAGGGCGGGAATCGAACCCGCAACCTCCTGCGTCGCAGGCGGACCTTCGCCCACCGCGCCACATCGGTCGTCAAATGTATGCTCAAGCATGAGCCTAAATGCGTAATTGAGGAGCATATATCATTTAGATATGTATAATATATTTTTAAGTATAAAGCTTCGGTAGCTTGTATTTTTCCACTACAGTTACAAACATTTAAAAATTATCATGTTGGTCACATTAAAACTTTATTATTGGTGAGCATTCCTCACAAGCTTAACATGTGGTAAATACTATAGGAAGTGGTGAAGGGTGGGCGTTTTGGGGGACTGTCTTATGTAAACGTTTTGACGTTCAAAAAGTGCTGATTCTCAGCCTAATTTGAATAAATGAATTTTAATTTTGATTTTGACTATACAAAGACGAAATGCACAAACCCGACCATGATTAGTCCAACAACTTTTAATAATTATTGTTAAGGTCCACTATCCAGCGAAAGTTCTAAAGCTGTAGCTATAAACGTGCTATAACGACATCATAACACCTTTACGATGTACTTTGATAATGTGTTACGGGCACATTAAATGCATTGCTATAAATATGGTCAGCTATAAAATAGTTAAATGGCCGTTATAAGTGAGTACTTGCAGCGAAGAATTAATTATTTGTTAACTATTTCTTTTACGAGTTTAACAATAAAAAGGTATATTAAGCAAGTACCAATTCCTTTGTAGTAAAAAAAGGAAAACAGACGTATAACCATTTCTTTTTTAAGTAACAGTTTCCAGTGTCGGTCCATGGAACATTATTACACACCTACCTGTCCATGCTTCGGAATGCATGAAAAACCCAATGGTTATACAACAAAAACTGTCAAATGACAGACGGGACCAACGTCCAACTGTCATTTGACAGTTGTCTTGTCAGTTGACTTTGACAGTCGTGACGTGTAGTCATGAGACCAGTCGAACCAATCCTACCTAAGGGTATCGTGTTACGCAATAACTGTATTGTAGAGGTCAGATCGGCAGTTGCGCCATGAGAAATACTGGTATTGAGCTGCATTCGGTTAGAATGGAAGTCCACCCCAGCATAGCCACTGTCACCCCCTCAAAGATTGCCATCGAATTAAAGGTCACCCTGTAAAGTGTGAGTTTTGTGAATTTTCACTGAAACGGTGAAACTTCTGAACAAAATTCGAAACTTGCTGAATGAAATAGACATTCCCGTTTGATTTATATTATGACTTTATTTTGGAGAATTTTATCATTATTAGTAACATCACGCCTGTATTCCCCAAAAGGCTAGGCAGAGGTGTAACTAAAGATCACCCACATTTCACCAGTTACAATTTAATGCTATGTAATAATATTGCCATCAACCGGGCACAAGTCCATACTCCGGGCTGCTAATGAGAAATTCGTAAATAAAAATCCCAATTACACATTCCTCGACCCGGGAATAGAAACTACGACCTCATGCTTAGCAGTCGCGTTTGCGACCACTAGGCCAACGAGGCAGTCAGTGTCATAAAATTGGTGTTTTTTTTAAACCAAGTAAGTTTTTATCCATTATTAATAATTACTTACTTTAGGGCTCAATTTCCATCTTTCCAATAATATTTAACCGGAAGGTTTTTTAATTTTCTCTTCAAACGCCCTTATTTCTTCGTATTATTTTTATTTTATCCTTTAACCAACCTGTATTAAGGGGTTTGTGGCTTCATAAAAACAGGCCACACAGGGTAGTTGAAGGTTAAGCTACGGTATGCGTGACCATCCATCATATAATTGTGATGATAATGAGTATTTATTAATTGATATTTTTGAATGATAATTTCAAAGATAATTTATAAATTGATCTGGTTTTATAATGTAAGTTCGTGTTTCAAAAATAATGTTAATTTTTTGCATGCCCAATGATAAAATATAACTGAGCTCAGATATATCATAACAACTATTGTCTTTGAAAATTATAATTCTATTCTATTCGTGTTGCCTATGACAGCACGTTAAGTAGTTGGTCCCGGCTGTCATTTGTAAATATATGACAGTTGTTACTAGTAGTAAGAAGCCCTAAAGTTCCACAACCAGTCTTACCAAGGGGTATCGCGTTGCCCAGTTACTGGATTCTGGAGGTCAGATAAGCAGTAGCTCCATGTAAAATACTGGTATTAAGTTGAATTCGGTTAGACTGGAAGCAGACTCTAACATAGTTGGGAAAAAGCTAGTTACATGATGATCAGAACCCTAATCAACCTCAAATTCAACACTATTATCTGTTGATACAAAGGCGCTCACTGGCGTTAAGGGATTTTTGTAAGCGCAAATGATTTGAGATCTTATTTTATGATGGTTAACGTTCACATTTCGGTATGCTACGGCATGCCAAAACATGTCGAAGGATACCAAAGCAGCATTTGACGTATCAATGAAATGTGAGCGTTAACAGCGTTATATAAAACTCGAAATCATCTGTATCACAAAAATCTCTTGACGTGCCGTGCCGCCAGTGGGCGCCGGCCTTAAAGCGATAGAATATAAGTAAATGTATGCAAAGTAGTTGTGAATGAACTGGCAAGAGAAATACGGTATGTTAATGCAGAAGGTTTTTAAGCATTTGTATTCCTTACATTTTTCTTTCATTATTTTCATTACACAGGTAAGTAAATCATCGTGGCAGTAGTTTATAGACCTAATTTTTGGGTTTATTGTGGATTGAAGTCTGTAATGAATTTAAATGTGAAACTGGCCTACATAACATCACGCCTGTATTGTCCAAAGGGTTAGGCAGGGGTGTATCTGCAGTATACTCACATTTTACCAGCTTTTATAATTCCATGTAATAGGGGGCGAGCCTATTGCTATCAACCGGGCACAAAGCCATACTCGGCCGCTACTGAGATATACTTTATCACTCTGCCCGACCCGGGAATCATATCCAAATACAACCTCATGTTTAACAATACCACTTGCGATCACTAGACCAAAGAGGCATTTTTCTTCTGAAAACCCGTAATGACTGTCAAAGATCTAAAAATGACAGCCAGGACTCTCTTTACGTGGTTTCCGAGGCACGGAGGAACGATATGTAGTTAAAGCTCACCCATCCACAGATTGACCTCGGCAAGCGTAGCTTAACCTCCGATCGACCCGTGCGACTGTTTTTATTTAGCCACGACCGCTTCTTAAGATATGAAGAAAATCATTAGAAACATAGGTAGGTAATATTCCATTATCCTGTACTGACCTTCTTTTTCACAATAAATTCCCTATCAAAACAATCATGAGAATCTTCTGTGAAGTGAAAGAATTAGAACAAAGAAAGACTCGATGTAAAATTTACCTTTTAGAGCAAAAAGTCTGAAACAAAAGACGTTCGAGTAATGCAAAAATTCCTCTCAGTACCTACTTGCTTCATAAGATATGTGAGTATTACGTGTGGGAACTGAGATATTTCACCTTCTGAGACCTTAAAGGTTTTGAATACAAGACTTACATAGTAGTGGCTCACACAGAGAGAGTTTTCAGATTTAATAAGGTACATTTTATTTAGTAAACCCGTGAAGAATTAACTAAACACTATTTCTAAGAAGAAACGTATTTTATGTAGAACTAAACATTGTTTTTAGTTTAACGATTCTGTCAATCGATATTGAATAGAATAGCGTCTGATAGAATTGAATATAGTGAGTAAGTTCCACTGTTGTGATAACAGAGGGAAAGTAACAAAAGAAAGTCGCTAAACCAGTCTGAAGGGTCAACAAAATGCTACAGTGTGCTCAGCACGAACGCTTGTTGCAAACAAAACGTAATTTTACCGATTTAAAACTAAAAATACTCGTAACATACATTGAAACCAAAATGCTAAAGGTTAATTGTATTTTCGATTAGACACCGCGTTCATGGGGCTTCTGTTCCACTTAACAAGCCTTAATATAAAATCGTCATTGTCAAACGTTCTTTGTAACGTTTGCGATAGTTAGAAGTTAGTAACGATGCAATAACAAGCAATTTGCAACTTACTTCAATTCCTACGTTTATTCATTGATTTGGGATGGTAATAAATACCTTTTGATCATTGTTCATCCAATCGCCACAGGCGATGTTGCACGGTTGATACTCTTTTGTTTTATTTGACGTAACTACGTTTAAAAATTAATGGAAGATTACACGTACAATCTTCATACGCAGGGAAGATTTGCATGACACATACCCAAACATCTTCGCACAACTTATGCTATATCAAAAATGTGCCAATGTAAAACTGTGTGTAGTTGAACTTACTGTAGAAAATGTTTTCACAATTTGAAATCTCTTACGGCGAACGCCTTGGCGTTCGCATCAGATATATCTAACAAGGCTTTGGTATACATGTCTAGCGAGTGTAGCAAAAAATGAAATGACACATAAAATTGAGGTGACAGTGTACATTCGCAGGCACTTATAAAATCATCCAATCGGATTGCGATCCACCATACATTATCACGCATCACTGTAAAATATATGACGCTTATTGTAAAGACAATAAATCACATCATAAGTGCTGAAAATGAGATAGTCGACTTTTTCTCTGTCACCCGTGACTAGACTATAGTCAAGAGCAAAATCATCTCAAAAACTATTTAGCAATGGGAATTTAACTATTCTTTAAAAAAAATACACCGTCTAAATACTTCCCCCTTGCATTTTCTTGTCTGTCGTGCCAGGGTCGGGGGCATCTTTCTGCGCTTTGTAAGAACATTTCCGGAGGATCTCTCGCTGAGCAAACGTTTGTGCTCCTTGCGTCTCAGAAAATGTGGAGAATTTAATACGGTAGAACAATAGTTCTGCTTCTTAAATGCTTGGTGTTAGTTTTATGCCGGCAGATATGGAGTACTTTGACGCCTTAGTCTTCCTTCCGTTTATAATTTTTATTTTTTATCTAAATTAAAAGAAGTACGTTTTGGCATTTAAGTAGTTGATTTTAAAAAGCTTATCTAGTAAATATGTAATATTTTTGGAGCATAATATCTGGGTTCCAAAGGTCTAGGACTGTTTTTCTGGTTATAAATAATAAGTTTTGTGTATATCTACCTAATATGTATTTATGTAACAATTTAGTACCTTTATATGTTTTCTTCACATATTAAATGGTATATGTTCTTAGTGTTTCTTGATAATTTTACTGATCACTGAAACTGACGAAATTTCGGTTTACTATAGGTACACCTCTGCCTTACCATTGGGGAAATAAAGGCGTGATGATACGTTACTAATAGCCATTACACTATCCAATTTTGGCACACAAAACTAATCGACTTCCGACATAGGAATCCAGAAATAAAATAAACACCATGACATCTCAGCCAACTGCATCGAATAAAGTAAGTAATAAAACGGAATCGGTAGTTAATATTTTACGATACCCGGATAGCAAAACAGAAGATAATTAAGACGTAGGAGAACTAGCCAAACTTACATAAATAAAACAAGGGCAGGCTAGAGCGTAAAAGTTAGATAAAGAGCATTTATTGAAAATCGATATTGTGTCGTTAAACGACGGTGTTGACGACTAGACGTTCGTTCACGGATACGTCTATACTATACTTATTATCATCCTCCTGACAGTATAGCAAGTATAGCAGCCATTGTGCAAATAGCCAATGGTATAAGAGCCTCGATCAACAACTCTACGCTTGCTGAGGTCAGTCTGTGGATGGGTGACAATTCGTAAGATATCGAGACTCTTCCGTCCTCGGAAAGCACCTTAAGCCGTTGGTCCCGGCTGACATTTGTCGATCTTTAACAGTCGTTACGGGTAGTCAGAAGCCCGAAAGTCTGACAACCAGTCTTACTAAGGGGTATCGTGTTGCACAGAAACTAGGTTGTGGAGGTCAGAAAGGCAGTCGCTCCATGTAAAAACTGGTATTCAGCTGCATCCGGTTAGACTGGTAGCCGACCCCAACATAGTTGGGAAAAGGCTAGGCAGATGATGATGACTTGATCTAAAGTCAAATATCTTCCTATTCTCATTTCAAAAATGTTTGGAAACTTTTTTTGACTGTCAAAAACAGTTGAAACAACTAGTTTTTATTTGAAAGTAGCTGTCATAGAACGGAGGTAATAATAGTGTATTTTTCCATGCCAAACAAGGTATAAGCCTAGCCTTCATGTCAATACAAAATAAAATCCACTCCTGCCCAGTTGAAAACAACACGATAAAGTTGACTATACTATTTTGCCGGTTAATCGAGCTAGGCACCCTAGTGGAAAGCAAAAACAAACAAAAAAAACCTTCATAAGAGATATTTGGAACAGTATAATAACGTCACGATGGAACTTTTCTCGCGTTTTCATAAAACTGAACTTTGAACATGAATATTAAAAGAGTTTTGAGACAAACTTTTCATTTCTGAACAGCGTGTAAATTTTTCATTCAGATAGCAGGTAGGTACATAATTTGTAGACAGTATGAAATGAAATCGAATATTTTAAAGTAAAGACTTCTAAATCAGTTCCTTCTTTGACTTTTGGCGTAGACAAATGAAACGATTATTTTATAATCGATGCTTGTCGCTGCTAGATTTTTTTACGACAGTGAAGTTAGTAAAGGATTATTAATAATAGTTAGTTCTGTAAATAGTTTAAAAAACTTTTAGTTAAGCAACTCTGAACTGGCCCGGCTACGTCTGCCACATGTCCAATGAGCTGTCGCCCAAAATAACCACTTTCTCGAGCCCTGACATAGCCAGAAGGAGTAGCGGCAGACCTCGTAGTAGATGGGGGAACATATAATAATATAATATACTCTTAATGCTCCCATTTTTCTTCAAAAGACCCGTGATTATCTATACATCTATACATCTATACATCTATACATCTATACATATAAATAAAATTGGAGTGTCTGTCTGTAATATTGAAATAACCGTTTTTTCTTACTTGCATATGAATATATATACGGTACATACACCAAAATAACATTTTTTAAAATTTTTGTCTGTCTGTCTGTCTGTCTGTCTGTTTGTAATCGCTAATCTCTGAAATGGCTTGACCGATTTTGACGGGACTTTTATTGGCAGGTAGCTGATGTAATAAGGAGTAACATAGGCTACTTTTATTTTACAAAAATTCATTTATTTAAAAAAAAAATGCGCGCGAACGAAGTCGCGGGCACAGCTAGTCTTCTATAAATTCGCTGGGATTAGATCATAAAGGATCTCGATGTCTAGCTAATTACGACGTAGGATAACGTAATTCTCCGATTTTAAGATCCTATTCCGATAACGAATAGTCTCGGTTCAATTTGGAGCAAGATTTAATTAAAAGTGTATTTTAGATAATGAAGAGCTAAAATTTTAGTACGACCTACGCAGGACCCTTAATTCGCTGCCTTTGAAAATTTGTTTTGCGTTGTTTTGATCAAATATTTTTCAATTAATAGTTTTTATTTGAAATACGAGGCAAAAAAGAGTCAACTAAAACTTGGATTTAATAATTAAGATAGCAAAAATGTTATCTTAATAGAATCAATTTTTTTTTTCTCAATGACACCATCGAAAAAGGCACTTATGAACGTCAAACTTACAAGATAAATAACATATAATATTTGCACCCTCCAAAAGGTAGTTTCGTATGGAAAAGAATGGGTAAGAAACTCCATACTTACTCTTTTAAAATAGTTTCAACTATATTTTGTACACATTAATCAGATAATAACGGCATGGTTGGCGCAGTGGCTGCGCAATCAGCTGGTGCGCTGCGTGTCATGGGTTCGATTTCCACACGGAACAAATATTTGCATAGCCTACGGGTAGTTGTTCCGGGTCTGGCTGTTTATGATTTTTTTAGCCAACATAATATACATTAGGCAAAATATACATATGTACACTAAAAACAGTGACATCCACAATTTTAATACCAGAAATAAGCACAAACTGTACGCTCCTTTCCACCGGCTTCATAAGGTCCAGAGCTCATTTGTGGGGCTCGGTATCCGCTTTTATAACATGCTACCTCATTCTTTGCTGGATTTACCTTTTAACGCGTTTAAAGCTAAAGTTAAATCAAACCTTTGTTCTAAAGCATATTATTCGATCAACGACTATTTAGAAGACAAGAAGAGTTGGTCGCTTTGTTGAACGCAGGACAATGTTACTATGTTCTTTTACTGTTTAATAGTTCTTTATTTTTGTGTATGTTTCTTCTACTATCTTTATTTTTATGTTATTGACATGATCCTCTCATTACATTGTATGAATGAGTTGTATTGATATAATTCAGCATTGCACATGTCAGCGGGCACGCCCTTGGACTGCCTTGGAGGCTTTTTATGTATTCAGTTTAGCAGGCTTTGCTTGAGTTAATTGTCGATTTTGGTATATATAACTTTTTATTTATTTATTTTGGCATATTGGTGTGTGCTAGCTAACATGTAGCAAATTATTTAATTGAATGACGTATAAAGATGATTGACATAATTATTATTTTTGACATAATGTGTTGTATAGCTTCAGGTTCTTCAAACCTATCAGACAGACGTGTTGCTGGGGAGTTTGTTCCTCCACTTCTTCTTCCCAGCAGGAACACTAGGAAGTGGTGAAGGGTGGGCGTTTTGGGGGACTGTCTTATGTAAACGTCTTTGACGTTCAAAAAGTGCTGATTCTCAGCCTAATTTGAATAAATGAATTTTGATTTTGATTTTGATTTTATGTATGTGAGTTTAAATGTTTGTAAACGCAATTCGTAGTGTGGGGCAATGTTTATTAAAAATATACGTTTTTATAAATACTTATTTGTCTTGTTTCTTTCATATATGTAGTTTTAATGTATCACAAGGTATTTGATACAATACGAGTATTTTTCTTAAATAATTACAGTAAAATCAAATCTACCATTGATCATTTTGCTAAGGCCCGTTTAATAGGCTTATCTCTTTTGTCCACAAAAAATAACGTTATCCGCTAGACAGAATGAAGTGCAAACAAGTGCTAATAAGGTCTCCACCACAAGTGTTACGGTTTCTCAAGAGCACAGCACTGAAATCGTGTCGATACCCTCTTAGGCGGTTTATGCTCGACCCAATTCTTGATACTTACCCGTGAAACTTTATACTGTGGACGTAATTACCGATATAAGGGATGTTTATCAATCTATACCAATATACTATAACAGAGAGAGTTACTTCTCTTTCTGTCGATTTGTTTGTCAATTTGCGTGGAGATATGAGACTTTGGGACATAGGATACTTATTAATAAACAGTTTTTTATCAGAAATAACTTTGTCCCACACTAGGAATTTCTCCTGTGTACGTTTTCAAACATTTGTAGCCACAAACACGACCAGCCAGATCCGGAACAACTACCTGTAGGTCATACAAATATTTGTTCCGTGCGGGAATCGACCCCACGACAACCGTGCCGTTAACTTTGTCTGCATCGCGATAACTGACATTTGCGCGGACTAAGTTGCGATTTTTATGATGATTAATGAGATATCTCAACGTAAACGAAATAAAAGGAGTACGTAGCATGTGGCGTTCTGTAGTTTCTGCCTACGTACTTTAAGTATGTACTTGCTTATGGACATAGTAAGACATCTTCTATTACATAGATCGAGATTTGTCATGAATCTCGTTTTAAAACTTGATCCAATTCGAGTTTAATACCAAAAAGATTAGTATCCTCACATGATTTGACCTAGATAATGTGAACTTTAAAAGAGACTACGAACTCTGACTTTATTTCTGTGTTTTTCTCAGAGTTGTGAGAAAGGAAACACTGAACTCATATAATTTTAAAATTTGTTTGGTTGACGGGTAAAAGTATTAGTTAAAGCCAATTTAAGGTAATAAATTTGAATATCACCTATCGTTTATTGTAAATCAGATAGTTTTAAATCGAGATAGTAAGCATAGTTTTAGAATTTGTGTACCCAAGGGACAGCGGTCGTCCTTTAGAGGCAGATAGAACGCTTTGTTACCGGATATCTCTGAATGATAATGCGGGTAAAGTATCATAGTTAGCCTAGGTATTCCTATGTTTTGTTCTAAAGCCTATTTATGCCAGCTATTAATTCTAGGAATTTAATGGTAGATATCATTGTGTATCAAGTGTTAAAATCCTCGCCCATATTGGCAAATACTAAGACAAGCAGATAAGCAGATCTGGTATACGCAAAGTGTATGGTCTATACAATAAAATAACATTAAAGTGTCTGTTTGGAATATACGAGTACAGCACACCAAGCTACCCCAATGTGTCAGATTTTTTTGATTTTTTCAACTTTATGTAAATAGAAATAAGGTTCATGTTTTATTGGGAATATCTGACTCATTGGGGTAGCTTGATGTGCTGGCGTCTGTGCAAGTATTTTTTTTAAATAACTATTTTTATTATTATTGGTGTTTGAAATATCGCCAAACTTAAGTGAGTTGAGTTAGTGATTTTTAATAAAATCGTACTATATAATTGGTTAAATATGAAACATAATCTTGCCAGAACTAACCGACTAATCTAAAGTTAAGTATTATACTGTGAATAATTTTAGACTTTTTTCTTCCAAACTTGAATCTCCAATTTCTGCAACTTTTTACTCAAACAGCGGCTGTGAAATGGACTCTTGCGTAGATTAGCATCCGTAATTAATTTAAGCAAAGATTAATAAATAATAAGCGTGCTAATTGGCAAAATATGAGCAGCGGTACCTTTGTAGATTCGCCTACCTAAGTTAGGAAAGTAATTAGTTAGGGTCTCAGCTCTCCCTTGAAGTTAGAATAATTAAATATGCGTCAGGCGAGTCCACTTGACCCAGTTACTGGCGTAAGCTATTAAAGTTACCTTAATCCTTTCAGATAAAGATAAGTTTAATTGTATTGTTTATATTTTTATTTTTACTTCTGAACTTAAGAAGCTTTTTTATTCATTTATAAACTATGGAAGACTTACACTTTAAACAAATCAGAATAAAAAATAGTGAGTGAAACTGACATCCAATAATTACAAGTCTTAACTTATAAAAAACAGTCTGGCAAAGATAGTGTGAACAACATAGCACCAACCACACAAAAACAAAAACGGGACAACATCAAATGCTTAAAGTAGAAACTCACATTATCTAATATAGTATCGCTCTAAAAATCCCACGTAACCTTAGAGGCAAGATTGGCGCAGTGGCTGAGCGATTGACTGCTGCGCTGCGTGTCGTGGGTTCGATTCCCACACGGAAGAAATATTAGGTCTTTACCTATGAAATTGCCGTTCTGCAGTACATTTCAAATTTCCATTTCAAATCAAAATATTTTTTGTTTGGCTAAGAATTCTAATTTCAAATTAATTTTATTTTAAAAACATGGATTTTTTTTTCCAAAAGTAGTCATTTGTTTATTGATTAGTGTTACATTTTCATCGCATTTAAATCTTTTTCGTCATCATGGATACGTTAAAAATTCGAGTAATTATGGAATATGAGTACCGTCGTGGCAGCAACGCGGCACAAGCGGCACGCAACATCAACGACGTTTACGGAGCTAACACTACAAACGAACGCACTACCTGTTATTGGTTTGCTCGCTTCCGTTCTGGAAATTTCGACCTGAAAAATGAACCTCGCGGTCGTCCGAAGACTTTGGTCGACAATGACGAATTAAAGGCGATTGTGGAAGCTGATGACACACAATCTACGGCTGAATTAGCAGCAGCTTTCGACGTTAGCGTCAAAACAATATTGGTCCATTTGCGTCAAATTGGCAAGGTAAAAAAGCTTGACAAATGGGTGCCCCACGAACTCAATGATCGCCAGCGCGAAGTACGCGTCGAGACGTGCCTTGCACTGCTCAACAGACACACAAATGAAGGAATTTTGAACCGCATTGTTACCTGCGATGAAAAATGGATTCTGTTTGATAACCGCAAGCGCTCAGCAAGTTGGTTGGATCCTGGTTCAGCACCTAAACAATGCCCTAAACGAAAACTTACCCCAAGAAAAGTGATGGTCACTGTTTGGTGGTCTAGCGCCGGTGTGATTCAACACAGCTTCTTACCAAACGGGGTGAGCATTACTGCAGATGTGTACTGTGAAGAATTGAACACAATGATGGAGAAGCTGGCACATCTCCAACCAGCATTGGTCAATCGCTCGTCTCCGCTGCTCCTGCACGACAACGCGCGACCTCATACTGCACAGCAGACGGTCTCCAAGTTGCAAGAACTGGGGTTGGAAGCTCTCCGTCATCCGCCCTACTCACCAGACCTTGCGCCTACAGACTACTACTTTTTCCAGAATTTGGATAACTTCTTGGCGGGAAAAAAATTCAATACCCGAGAGGCAGTACAAAATGCCTTTGAAGAATTTGTTGCCTCCCGTCCAGCTGATTTCTTTAAGAAGGGCATCAATAAACTGCCACTGCGTTGGCAAAGATGCATTGATTGCATGGGTGATTACTTCGATTAATACAAATAAAAAATACATGAAAAAAATTCATTTAATTTTTTTCATACAAAACGGCAATTTCATAGGTAAAGACCTATTATTTGTATGGCCTACAGTTAGTTGTTTCGGGTCTGGCTGTTTGTGTATGTGAGTTTGAATGTTTGTAAACGCACCCACGATACAGGAGAAATTCCTAGTGAGGGGCAAAGAAAAAAAAAAAGATGAAGTGTCCAAACCTTCTTTAAACCTATATTTTTTTTACTTAATCTTACGAGTATCTTGTAATTGATTTAGATTGAGATAGGCGTATATTCATCCCATTCAAAATGAATTACTATGCTCCATTTCCAACCAATTGAAAGCTCACAATTTTCCTGTCATATCTTTTCAAATTAAAGTCTGCCAGTCTTTTTGTAAAAACCAATTTTTGTTTCACACTGCGATGCTTCCAACATTTTTATTGGACCGAGGTCTTTATAAAATTTAAGTCAAAAGAAACAAGGAAAAGATTGTAAAAGAACAAGTGAAAGATTTAAATGATCAGTGAACATTACAATTAATGGGGATTTTTTTTTTTAATTCAAACGTTTATTCTGCTGAGATTTTCCTACAGAATGGTGGAAAAGTGACTGTAAAGACAATTGCTTTGTTATTGTTAATTTATACGAGTGCGTGCAGAACATAAAATATATAGCGGAAACATTTCTTTCCTGAAGATTCCCGCCTTTTCGCACGTAGAGCAATATATTTTGGCGTTTTGCTTGATCCATGGGATTTACAATACATGGAAACATAAAACGAGAATAATGGCTTTATATAGAGCATTTTAGATTTCATGAACTTCATGGTCTTGCTTATATATTGCTTATTACTGACGTGGACGTACCGATTCTGAAATACTATAAAAAAAGTAAGATGAGAGACACATTTTATTGCTGTCAGATGAAAGACGTTTACAGGAGGCGTATTCTAAAGTATCGTCTTATATGTACGTCATTGAATTCCATTATTCCTAATATCAATCGTCTCTTTCTTGTATCATCTGTAAGTAAAAGACAGCAATAGTACCTATATGATTTGTGAAATTGGTTCCGGTGTGCATTATATTCAATACAGTCTAAAATCGTGTGGCAACGCGCAAGCAACAGGCATCTGCAACTGCCTAGCCTTTGCTAGACCTTGCTCAGACTTTTAGGCATCTGACTATCCGTAACGACCGTCAAAGATCCATAAACGACAGCCAGTAAAAGCTGCTCAACGTGCTTTCCGACGCACGAAGGGGTCTCAGTATGTAATTAATGGTAAAACCCATCCACAAACCACCTCGGCAAGCTAATCTTAACCTCCGATCGACCCGTGGCTGTCATTATTGACCCGCAACGAAACATGCAAACTTAATTAAATATCATTTCAATAAATATTTAAATATGCATACCACTGCATAATACGCTTTGGTTTAATATAGACTATGTAATTAGCAAACGTTTTGACCTCCAAAATGGCATCGGATGTGTGTTCATTCGTAATCACGATCGACATGCAGCATCGCGGTCAGTTGGACATGAATAGATTAATTAGTGATACCTACTGTTATTGTCATAATAAAATTAAATCCTGCATTTAGCTGGTTTATATTTTGATTTAATTATGTGGTCATTTTTATTGCGGATGTACATATTTTGTGAGTATAAAGAACAGGGTGTAAAGTTCCTCATCCACCATTAAAAAGAATCCGACCAGACGGGTTTCATGTCTGGTGGGCTACTACTGCCCGACGGTTGTTGTCGGGTTCTTGTTTATGTGATAAATCACGCGGATAACTTTAATATCGCGATGTAGAATACGTCAGATTTAGTTCGTATTTGGCGAGATAATTGTCGCTACTGTAATATTTATGTTTATATCATTGCCTCGCACTGTAGCCTAAAAGGCTTGTAAATGAAGTTTTAAGCCCTGACTGGGGCCTTCATTGTAAGGTCACCACAGGATCGTTTGGTTAAGCAGTAAACAGCCGTCTAGAACTGCGTGTAGCCCTACCAAAAAAAGCCTAAACTGCCAGATAGCTTTTAACAATAGATAAACAGATATATGTAGATTTATCTTCCTCCACAAATGGCATTGGCTGTATGGATAAGGTAAATGCTTAAAATTAAACCAGATAACCTCTGTTATCAGATACATTGTATATTAAATTAAGGAACAGGACAGACCAGTTTTTTCATCTCCTAAACCATATTGCAATAATAACAAAAGATATTTATTCAATATTAAAGCAAGTCAAAAATTAATATAAAATCTTATCAATAATTTACAGGGGTGTTGGAAGGTGAGATTCCTGTACTAGGTTGGATAAACTTGTATCACAGGCAGAAACAAGTGAGCAGTCTAGAGACTGAAGTGCATACGGAAGCAGCTTAAGGATTTACGGATCATAGTATAATGCTGTTAAATTTATTCAAGCTTGCACCCTGATAATGTAATATTGCAGAGTAAATAAAATGATGTCAGCGTATCCTGTGAATGTTTTTATCGTCATAAATGTGGGTTTATTGATTTTATGGATTATCCACGATAAATATATTTCAGTATTATCATCTACAAAATATATTTTTATAATATCATGTAATGCAATCAATTATATGTTAACGCGGATTACATTTAAACGAGATCACATCATCATCATCATCACCCTGTCCTTATCCCAATTTATTTGGGGTCGGCGCAGCATGTTTTCTTCTTCCATACATCTCTATTTGCCGTCATGTCATGGGTCACCTCTTTTCTTGCCATATCATCCTTCACACAATCCATCCATCTTTTCTTTGGTCTTCCTCTACTCATGTAACCTATGACATGTTATCACATGTTAACCACATGCTCTGAATTTATAATTAAATTTAAAATAGATAGTCCTTCATATTTCTGTTTATTGCAACAATAACCAAGGCCTGAGTGGGCGAGTCCAACTCTCTCCTTTCCGTTTTTTTTTAATGTTTTAGTGTGGTTCAAAATTAGCAGTCGCATGGGTGTTTAAGTTACGCTTGCCGAGGTTGGTCCGTGGATGGGTGACCATCCATAACATACAGAGACCTCTCCGTGTTTGGAAAATCAAGTTAACTAGTTAGTTCTGGCAGTCATTCTTAGGTATTTGATCGTCGTTGCTGGTAGTCGGAAACCCGAGAGTCTGACAACTAATCTTACCATGGGGTATAGTGTTACCCAGCTCAGACAATAGTTTCATATAATGTGATAGAAGCCGTTCCCAAGATAGTTAGGACAAGGCTGGGCAGACGATGATGATGCTGTAGTAAAATTTGTTTAAAACCATGAGTACTTTCAGCCCTTGAAAGATTATCTATGAATTTTATCTGCACTGTACTTTATCCTTTTACGACATAATGCGGAAAAAGCACAAATTGGTGACGCCATTATGTTTTTCTAAATTATAAGGTACTGCTTATAAGACTTTAATACTAGATAACAATTTTTTTTTATTTTATTAACAATTAAATGTACCATTTAAATATTCCTGCTTGGTTTAGGCTTTAGATTAAGTGTCACCTAGTTTTAAGGAAAACGGACAGAAATCTCAATTTTTAAAACATCCCGCATAAAAAAGGTTAGAAAAACTTTTCTGTTAGAAAAGCTTAATTCTGAAGAACGGCTTAAGTCTCACCACTCAACCCTAACAAACTGATCTCTAAAGATAACAAGTAAATAACATAAACTAGTTACGAAGCACAATCCCTTTATTTGTTACTACATTGTCTCGTAACTACATTACTGGGTAGAGCTCCAGTAATTTAGTTACGATACCTACTCTATGTCTTACTAAGATAGTGTCAGATTTATTTGCAGCCTACAAGCGACCCCAGCATGGACAGGGTTGTGAGAAATAAATAAACGGTTTTATTCCTATTTATGGAAGTAGGTTCAGGATCGATTTGTAAAAGAATAGCAACGTAGTAAGTTACTGTCAATGGTGGAAGGCTAGTTGTACAAATGTACTATTTGATTTATTGGGCCCTTAAGAGAATCCAAATAAAATACGATCTATTTGTGAAGAAATATTTTCGTTGTACGTTACTGAAAAAAAACAAAATGCTAGTTTCAGAAGTATACAGTTGATTTATTGGGGCCTTGAGACACTATAGCCAATAGAGATTTATGCCTATAGGTACATACATATATTTAACATGCGGAATTTTAGGTTCATTTTGAGATAGTTTCAGCAATTTTAAAGATTTAAAATAAGATAATGTGGCTGACAAACGGTGCTAGGATATGTGGAGGATTACAAGAGTCGATATTATGCAGAATCCAAATGTATCACTTTTCATTCTGACAGCCACATTGAAGTACTTTTGATACTTAATTTATTTATTATTCACTACCCTTGCCCGTGACTGCGTCCACGTAAAATTCCTCTCAAGCACCATGGGTACATACGTGCACCCCATACCCTTTATATTTATTTACGCTGAAATTTAATTTAAACGATTTTAATAATCAGATTTTTGAGGGGGGTTAGAAGTTGCTAAAGAAGCCGAAGAAAGCAAAAACGCAGATTTCCATAAACAAAAAAGCATCAGCCTTTTCCCTACAATAACACAACTCTTTTTCCCTGAAAAGGGGCAATAACAATGCACGTACCGTCATTATTACAATATAAAAAATGTGTGTCGGGAATGACAGATTCGTTCCCTCACATACAACTTGATTGTACAATCTAGAGGTCGTAATTCCGCACGTGTGGCCTGAAACGGCAAATCGTGCGGCGTATAAAACATTTTTGAAGTAATCACATACATTAGAGTTAAGATGACAGATTTTGTAACTACTTCGCCTGTACTAAAGAAATGAGATAATAATGACATTATATTAACAAATGACATTGGAACGGTTGAAAACATAGTACCAAGCGAAACTATTACATAAAATAACTGGGGATATATTATCTACTTCTCAAATGAATTGGGAACCTGGCTGAGGATTAACTAAAATAGACCAGGTTGAGTTTAAGCAGTTCGATTTTTTTTATTAATATTTATTACTAGTCAGCACTTTGGCTTAGGCTTTGCTTCAATCCCTATTCGTATATCCATATATTAGTAAAGTACAAAATACGCATTCTGTAAATATTTGCGACTGGATATGTAGACCTCTTGCTGTTAAACAAAGGAAAAGGCACTATCTGGTCTTATTTACTGCATATAACACTCAAAGAAAAATCAGTGACAAGACAATAAATTAGATCAAAAGAACAATGCTCAAAACTTCCTGCGAATGAAGAAACGAATAAAAACTGAACGATAATTCCAAATTTATTGTGTGTTCTAAATAGGTGCATGTTACGATAAAGCGCTTGAAAGCGCTGAGCGACGTTGTTACTGGCTACTAACATTAGCTTGACAGTTGATGCCAGTGACCATAGTGGCCGACAGCGACACTGACAGATGACTTTCTGTTTGACAATTCGCTGTTTTGTATTCGTTTGTTTGTGTAGTCGCATTTTTTTTTAATTTTATGATCTCACAGATTTGTGAATGTGGCAATATTTTAATAAATAATTATTTACTGATACTACTATGACTCGCGTTTCTTATATAAAGTCTCTGCGAATCAGTAATTCATTTTTTTGAATATTTAACGTATCATAGATGTCCGTTACTTTAATTTAATTTTGGAATGGTTGAATGTAGTCATAATTTAGAACACCAATTTTATAATTTTATGTGGCTGTTCCTTTTTTAAAATGACTATGTATGACGTGAGGGCAATGTTCTGTATCGTATACACGGAAAATTTCAAACGCGCTTACTCCATTGAACCTACAGGTCAGAATCCAATGTGCCACTAACCCAATGAAGCCTTTATTAACTATTTACAAAGGTTGCCACACGGTACAAATAGTAAAAGGTTATGCCGACGAATCGTTAATTCATTGGTACGTCAGCCGTTTCCCTTAACTGTCAGTGAGACAGGCGGGGAACTGAAAGGAGTTTCTTTCATTTGCGGTGGAGGTCCGGATTCTATTGTATTCTTGGTTATGGATTTATCTCGCCTTATTTATGAATGTCTGGTTTGAGTTATTATTGCCTCGTTTGTGACTTGATTGTTTTGTGTCCAGTAGTAAATTTTATATCTTCCTCGTATATTTTCGCAGATTGCGAAATAGACAATACGTTTGCAATTATTTATGGAAAAAAAAGTATCATTTAAGATTATTATCTTAATAATCAGCATAAAACTAGATGCCCATTGTGTCAAATAGATATTTATTAAAATAATTGTTACCTACTGAAAATTATTGAATTTATATAAATGTATATTTAATAAGATTACTTCACTCAAACAACATGTAAGTTCACTTACAACTAACCCTCTCACTGGGAGTCGGGCGTTGGTAGCTGCACTTTAGTTTTTTTACTTTTGCAGCTGTCATCATTGAAACTATTTTCTTCCCGTATTTTGTTTTTGTTTTCAAATAAACGATTATTATATACTAATATGATACTCGTAAAGCTGAATGGTTGGTTTGTATTTCGTTTGAACCCGCTAAACTCTGAAACTACCAGTCTGTTTTTCTTTTTGCATTTCCTGAGGAAGGGCATTGGCTATTTATTATATCCTCACGACCCTTAGGAGCGGTTAAAACTACGGGGCATAGCTATAAATAAATAAATTCAACAAACAACAATGCTGTTAAGCAATCAGATAAAGTTTCCCTACACAAAACAAATAAACCGAAACGTGGTTTTGTGGATTAAACTAGTAAACCGGTATTGTAACTTGGGACATTAATGTTGCCAGTAATATTAACTTAAGACGGCATTGGACAATAGTTACTGTTACATAGTAACACAAATATTGCAATAACTGCTTAAGCTACTCTTGGTTCGGATTAAGATTGTAACTTAAATCGGTTAAGTTAAACCGTGAATTAATGGTATAAAGCCTGATTTACAAGATGTGATTTAATTCCCTTTAGTGTATAATAAGGCCACACGTAAGTGGAAATAGAACTATTGTAAGTTGGCCTCGTTTTGTAATGATACCTACTTCTTAATATGCTAGACCAGCTCATGTTTCTAGTTTTAAACACATTGTCTAAATCAAAATCAAAATACATTTATTCAAATAAGGCTGAGAATAAGCACTTTTTGAACGTCAAAACGTTTACAAAAGACAGTCCCCCAAAACGCCCACCCCTCACCACTTCCTAGTGTTTTTGCTGGGAAGAAGAAGAAGTGGCGGAACAAACTCCCAAGCAACACGTCCGTCTGATAGGTTTGAAGAACTTGAAGCTATACAACATATGTCAAAAAAAACTTGTCACTTTGCTCGACCCAGGATTCGAACCCAATACTTGCTCAGCAGTAGTACGATAGGAGTCTCCAACAATTCAACAACAAGTGTTCCCGTAAAAACAGTAAACAACGACAAATAACAAACAACCCAAGTTTACTACAGAATCGCCCCATCATTATTTATGAATGAACTTCGCTTACAATCTGACTATTCTCACCGATTCATCATTAATTGGTCTATATCTATTCGGCTATGTCGATAAACCGATTCCAGCCACGAAATCAGTTGTGGTTGACCTGCGCAGCTAATCCAACCAATGCATAAACATAGGTAGATAGTGGAATCGGTAAGTTATCGGTTATAGAATATTTAAGTTGTTCGGTTTGTGTAAATCACCTTCTGTTACCTTTATCTATACATCTATCCAATTAAATAAAACTAAAGCGTCTGCTTGTAATGTCAAAAGAACAGCTTTTTACAAATATATATGAAAGTTTATACGTGTTTATCTCTCTACCTGTTAGTTTGAGATAATCTCCAAAACGGCTGAATTTTCATAATTTTTCAAATTAGTAAAATTCAAAGGATAAGGCATACAAAAATAAGAAGCATATCTAAAGCTACCGATGCTTTAAGCTTCGCTAAAAAAACGAAATTGAAATGGGCGGGGCATGTGGCAAGACTGTCAGACGAGCGTCCAGAGGGGAAACGCCACGGAGGAAGACCACTTGATGGGCGGACGATATCAGTAAAACGGCTGGCCCAAGCTGGATGTAAACAGCCCAAGATAGAGAGGGCTGGAATTATTTGGAAAAGGCCTACACCTGTGGCGGGATTATTGCAAATTAAAAAAATATTTTAAAGTAGAATAAGATTATCTATCTGACTTATTTATTGCATGTAATAAAAGACCTTTTAATTTTTTTATTTTGACCAGCTGAAAAATACGATTAAACCAACGTGATCTTAAAGATAAGCTAATTTATTTTATACCCTGTTTCTACCATTAATTTTATTATCCTCATAATATTGCTTAATTTTTTATCACGACATAACCTTTATCAACAGCTTTAAAACTTTAATATCTACACGGTGATGTGTGACATAAACCTTGGAAAGCTTCTATAAAACCCGAGAAAATGAAACGCTTCAATATTATAAAATGAAAAGTCCTCATACTGAAGACACTCTAGATAGATGTTTGGCTTCTTACAAAGAGCTACTTCCCTAGTAGCTCTTTGTAAGAAGCCAAACATCCATGATCATCATCTGCATCATCTGCCTAGCCTTTTCCCAACTATGTTGGGGTCGGCTTACAGTCTACTAGGGATCCAAGATATGGTTTTACTATTTAATTTCAAAGACCACACTGAAGGCGCGTTTATTTTAATCGATTTTTATCGCGCGCTGATCGTGTTGGAGCGGTCTTTTAAGTGAATTTGAAAGGCAGTTTATGGCCTGCGCAATCCTGACATATCTTCTGCACGACCACGACGTTATTCGATTGCTATGCGAAAGCTGGGCGTGCATTGCGTTGTCAATCAAAAATAATATGTACGTTATGACAAGAGGCATACGGTGTAGATTCCTAAGTCTCCGAGGAGAGAACAACACATGCACGGTGTCGCACCGAAACAATTCTCACCTTACACACACTCCGATCTAAGTTATAAGTTATTATCTGCCTCTACTCTGCTTGGTCCGGCTTCCAGTCTAACAAGAAGCAGCTCAGTACTTGTAATTTACATGAATCGATTGCATATCAGACCTCCAAGCAAGTTACTATTCAATACGAAACTCCTTGGTAAGATCGGAGACTTTCAGGTTTCTCACTACCAGTAACGACTATCAAAGATCTATAAATAACAAGAGGGATCAAAGGTTTAAAGTGCTTTCCGAGCCACCGAGTGGTCTTGGTGTGTAATGAATGGTCATGCATCCACTTACTGACCTCGGAAAGCATGGCTTAAATTGCGAGCGTCCCGTTATGTGCCCCTTAGTTACGAGTACCTTTATTGCTAAAAACAGATTAGGTAGGAACTCAAAAACCGGACCGTGAACTTCTATAATATTTATTTGCCGGCGAGTTGTTTTGTGAAGATACATTCTAAAATAGGATTACGTATACAGTGGCTTCCGGGCAGAGCCGGGATACACATATATTATTCACTCAGTAACCTTATTCGAGCACCACTAAGTTTAAACCTCGATCGATTCAGCCTTCACGCTATGAGTACCGTTTGGGCGAATAATCTACGGTTTTAGGGTAGCGTAATACGGTTTTTTACGTAAACATTTTTAAAGCGAATAAATAGCGAACTATTTTCAGTGAACCTTGAAAGATTATTAATTTGAAAAAAGAACAAGGAAGATGTCAAAAATGTCAGTTTTGGTACGTTCTGATTCTGTGTAGAAGAATTTTGGGCATCCATCGGAATTACTTTTCTGAAGAGCTTTCGTTTCAAGTGAGAGGCGAGATGGCCTTGGTCACCTGTTTAAGAAAATACAAACATTTTTTTCTTCACAGTACTACTACACGATAGTTATCAAAATGGGCAATCCCAACACTTTGTCATACAATTGTAAAAAGATATAATGGGCAGGTCTGAGGGCACTTTTGCCTATTTTCTTGATATATAATTCATTTTTATTGGTTTTACCCATCCTTTTTGAATAGTTTTCCTTTCACCCGTATATTAGACGATCATTAAGATAACCTTGACAGTTTACCGGCTATCACGAAGATCACGAACACAAAAAACCTCCAATCAAACAGACCAATCGATTGGAACCCATCAATAAATAATTCACGAACATAAAATTGTAATCCAAAATTTTCAATGTACCCTTTATCTATATATCAATTTACCGACCGAGTTTTGATCTACTGCGTCGCGTTTACTGATTACCTTGTGTTTGTTCTAGAAAAATTGGATTGTACGGAATGACACAAAGTAGATATATACAGAAGGGCCGGGCAATAGCAACGCACGCACACATACACGCGATTTTTTTCTCTTTTTGAATTCACATCTCGCAGTACAATCGATGCGATTGTCTAGTGCTTAACCCAAATTTCCTGTGGGGGACTTAATAAGTTAAGGCCTCCAGCCAAGGGATAGCAAGCCAATTTAAAAACTAAGTGGCTAAAAGCTAGGGTCACCCCCTGTGGGGTACGGTCCCCAGCTTAGGGCGTCACTGATAGAGAACTGCAAAGGGCCAGGCTGGATCTAATCAATCTTACACGCGAACGAGAATGCGGTGATTATAAATGTGCTTAAACAAATGCCAATCACGTATGCTTGCACTTACTGCATATAGACGCCGTATCTATGTAAGTGTTTTCGTTCTATGTGTGAATCCAACCTTCTGTCTCTATCTGTTGTCTGCGAATAACCTCGGGAAATAAAGCTCACTCATTATTTGTTTGTCATTATCTGCTCATCAGTATCTGACCTTAAAAAGGACGTGTGTACATGTGTGAAATTGGAACGTGGATTTTAAAATGTAGGCACGTTGAGTTATTTGAGGAGAATTTTAATTAGGTATGCGTTCGTTACGTTTTGATGGATGACAACAAACGAATACGAATTTCAATAGCACAAAAAAGATGGTAAAGATATGCTCGTGCAGTTTTCTGGATTATAGGTCTTTTATTTCGTCTACATAAGACATGTTTATGTAGAAACCATATTGTAGAATTTATCGCATTACATAACGACTAACCGTTATAAAACCAGTACAGTAAAACGGGATGAATCAAAACGCCGGGGTGAATCGAAACAAAACTTTATTTGAGATTTTAACTTTGGTTCAATTTTATTTATTACTGACAAGATGTCAGAAATAATCAATTACAATTCCTTACAATGTTAAACTAACGCGAAAATCCCTTTTAAAGTTTTGTTTCTAGTCACCCCTGCATTTCTATTCACCCCGTTTTACGGTACCGTTTGTATAACACCGGATCAACGTTATGGCGGAGTATCATTGAAACAAGTAAACTGGACGCAGTAAATAAATTTTTACACCCCGACCAATTAGGTTAGGTTATGTTAGAACTGTGACTAACCACGCGGGAGCCGAGCGAGCGAAGCGAACGGAGCTGCGGCAGCGTCCGGTGAGCAATACATTAAAATTGGTCGCATACTATATCTTGACTTTTGGCTTTTGGTTAGAATAAGTTGGATTTGTTTCCAGCCAAGCTTGAGTCGACCGCTACATTGCATTCAGCCGTGAAGATTCCGGCTGAAATTAATATAACCAGACTCTGTTTTGAAAAATAGCTAGCTACAAAAAAAACTCTTAAGGGATCATTGTGCTCAGTACCAAAGCTGGCCAAACCTGGAATCACGAAAAAAAAATCAGCTGTTCCGTACATTTAGTGTATGTAAGAAATGGGAAATGTACTGAACAGTTGTTTTATTTTAGTCCATTTCTTAAAGCTTTCCATAATGAGTAGTACAATGACCCCTCCAGAGATTTTGCATAAAGAAAAAATAAGGTTATATAATGACAAAAAAATACATTCAGCTGCGACATAATATACGCTATGCCACACGCAAAGGTTGCTTTTAGTCAAGGAAAGGTAAGTACGAACTTTGTGCACGAATTTAATTAGAGCAGGCACGAGCGCCCTAAAGGACATTCTAATGCTGAAAAAGCCACGTGAATGTGCCCAAGCCATTTACGGAACGTAGAATACGAAGCTCAACCTCAAAGTCCACTACACTAATTAGTATAATCCAATTAAAACAGTATTCAAAGCGTTAATTACAAAGCCATTATTATGAAAGTGACAGTTAGTGCAAATTATGGCGGGAGCCAGCTACCCGGCAAACATTAGGGGTTGAAATGGTTGAAGACGAGGTTATGATCAAGATGAATGGCGACAGAAATTTAATTATGTTAATATTACGAGTGCCACCGGATTAAAGGGACGCGTATTTGTATTTTTATTTTGGAATGAAAAGCTGTTGTTGTGCCAGCCTATAACTGTCCCACTGAAGGGCAAATGCCTCTTCTCATACAGAGAAGGCATGAGCATTAATCACCACGCTTGCTCAAGACGGGTTGGTGATTTCAGAGTTATATTAATTATATAAGAACAGGTTTCCTCACGATGTTTTTCCTTCACCGATGTCAGTGATGTCCAAGAAAAACTTAGAAAGTACTTATGAATTGAAAAACTCACATTGGAACTTGTTACTGAAGGTTATTTTTGACGAAATTAGTTTAGGACTTCTTTGTTTAATAAAATAATACTGGACAATCCACACAGCATCATCTAGCCCCAAGCTAAGCAGAGCTTGTGTTATAGGTACTATATGACTGATATATCTAATACAATACATTACATAGATAGATATTTTTTATTATATAGCAAATACCCATAAAACCCGGAACAAATCTTTGTAGATCGTTCAAACATTTTTCCCAGGGCGGAAATCGATCTGCAACCTCCTGCATCGCAGTCTGCCTTCGCCCGCTGCGCCACATCGGTCGTCAGTATAATATCGTTACATAGTCGTAATATTTAAGTAATGTGTGGGATTCGGATTTACTTTATAACTTGGTTCTAGTCGGTATTCTACTTAAACTGAAAGACCATTTGCTATTTACGCACATACTCTTACTTGAGGTACAAAAAGCAATTACGATAACTGACTAACAGCAGCCTTCCAGAAGTTTTATTAACGCAGAAGCTAAATTAAGCAGCGTGTACAAATGCTACTATTGAAAACAGACTAGTCAAAGGCCTTATGTAATATTTCAGACGTGTTGCGTCCTCTCCTTTTAATATACAATTGTGTTTTACTAATAGACGTATTGAAATGTACATCGCAATGTACAACATAGAATAAAAATGTTTAAAAGAGCTACAATAACCATTATTTAGTCAGTATACATGGTAAATATCACGTTAACACAAAAATCCTGGCAGCCTATACATATATTTATTCACGGGTACGCTATAAAGTCGAAATGTCTATAAAATGTCACGCCCCATCAAGTTATGTACATAAGTGTGTAATTATGTGCGTAAGTTTATGAGTTTTCAGTGAGTGTGTTTTAACCTTCATTTATAATGGTATACCTTAGCAGCTTTTTTTTTGTAAGTTTGACATTTGATTGATATTGAACATTGGTAAATTTGGCATAGATTATTATTATATGACTAGCTGACCCAGCAAACGTTGTTTTGCCATATACAATGTTTGGGGTGGACCACCCTTAACTTTTAGGGGGATGAAAAATATATCCGGTTCACACACCTAACCGATATGCACACAAAATTTCACGAAAATCGGTAGCGGAAATAACACGAGAATTTTATATATTAGAAAAAGATTGTGTTTCATTCACATCTGTTTGATATTTTTCAGAATTTTGACATATATTATATATTATAGTATTATAATTTTGACTCCTGATAAATATGTTACATAGATTTGGCGTTTAAATTGGTGTAATATTTCAACTTGAATCATTTCTAACTTTTTTACTATTGACATTTGTAATTACTTTTTTTTTAACATACCTACACAATATTTGGACGCCATAGTTTATGGCAAATATGTCTGATCCTTATTTTGTATGTTATCCTGCATGCACGTTTTTATTACTGTTGTATGTGTACATATGTTTGAGCAAATAAATATCTCTATCTCTCTAGCAGTGGCTGGTTAGATTGTGCGTATCATTTCACAAGAGTCGCTTTTCAATCGTCGATTTATGATACTTTCCATTTGGTATTACTTGCATATTAATCAAAAAGTACCATTTCCACGAGCGAAAGAATCACGTTCCTAGTCTAAGCTTCCTTTTAAAATATCATCGCGATGATATCGCCGTGTGGAGATTGATTCAAAGGTTTGAACTGAATTTGATTCTCTCGCCCGTGGAAATGGCACATAACTGAAAATTTTAGTTCCCTATTCTAAATTCCATTTGGTTGAGGATATTATTTTTGATATTTTTAGATTTATTATTAAACAAAGTGCTACCTACCTTATTTTACTTATAAATTAATTAAACTGTTATCATGCCTCAGTCTTGTTTATTTGAATTAAAGAAAGCCAAATCCCACTTCTAACCCTATATGTATTGATTCAGTATTTCATTCGTTACTGCTAATTTCTCAACGTTAAATCTTACTAGTGTTGGAAACGGGACATCAAAAAATATTATCAAAACAACATACTTTTTAACCAACAAAAGTAAACACAACGTCGAAAAAATGAAAGGAAAATTCTCTCCTACATAAACAAAAATGGGATTTAGGTGCTCAAAACAAAACACTCTTGACCTACAGAAACAAAAAGCTCTTCTACGCAACGAAACATATGTATGAAAACATTGCCCTCTTCACAGATGGCTAAATAGATAAACAAACAAAAACCCCAATCACTTGTGCCCTTGTACCACGTTCACGAACTGTCATGGCGCTATTTTTCCTTATTTTCCAAAGAGGGACTCTGTATTCATCTATACAAATAAATAAAATTTTCTATTCGTAATATCAAAAGTATAGCTTTTACTAAATGCATATGAAAGTTTATACTATTAAACCAATTTTTGTTTATCTGTTTGTCTGTCTGATCTCCGAAACGCCTGCAAAGATTTTGACGCGACCTTTACTAGCAGGTACTTTTATTTATGAAAAATAATTTGGGTTCCTCACAAAAAAATAGAATCCTTTAAATTTGATGCAATTCTAGGGGAATGAAGTTGCGGGTAACACGTAACGCTAGTACCAAATAAACCTGTTTAATATCGTTGTCATGTTTATTTAGTAGCTCTTAACTAGTGTTCATATGTATTCCGTCAGATTGTTGTCTTAAAATAACCAAAATCTGGCGAGCAGTAGGTCGTGATTTCAAAAACCATACGACTCTCAATTGTGCTGAACCAGTGAGATGTAGTATGAAACCAAAATATTATGTGTTAAGCATATAGACCCATGGATCTAGGTAAACTTCAGAGGAACAAGAATCCTAGTAATCTGTTCCCTAAGTAAACTATAACCGTTCCACTATACAGCAGAAATATCGTCCTGCCACTGTCACTATCCTTCTGCCCCAATCCGATTTTATATGGAGTCGGCATCGCATTTCTTTTTCTTTTATTCATATTAATTTGCAGTCATCTCAGTAATCACCTCATTTCTAGCCATATTGTCTTCCACACAACTGTTCTATCAGTTTTCGTTCTCAAACAAAATGAAGCAAGTTCATATTAAGCTTGTAAAAACAGGAGTCAAATCTACATACGCACCACACACACAATACTGAAAGAAACAAATGAAGTTACGTGTATAACCTTGTTTTCAGCTGTTATGTGTTCAGTTATTAGCAAACAAACAGAAGGTACGTCTCTGTGCGTGACTATCAACAATAGGGTCAGACATTTGTATTGATCTATGCATCATTGTCATGCATTGATATATTGCATTTGCACTGCTGTCAAACTTACTCTGTAGATACAAGGGTTTGTATTGCTTACGGCCAAATATACCCACTGCATAACATGTATTATGTAAAGGTTAGGTAAAAAGAATTGTCTGAGAACAATCAAAAATTTACCTAAGACATTACTGACATTGATGAAGGAAATATATCGTGAGAAAACTTGGACTCTTCGATCCAAATTCAGCAAGCGTAGAGATACACTCGATAAGAGGCCTTCGTTATTCAGTGAGACAGTAACAGGCTGGTATTATTTTAGGTAAACATAATAAAATACAATCTCCGAAATCCAAAATAAAATCCTTAACTGTATGCAATTATTGTTTCAGTATTAAATTAAAACTGAACAGAATTGTTTTCAATAAAACAGTAGATACCAAAACACCACCAAAGACGAATTAACTTCTGCGGTAAATTTGACATGCTCCAATTTGTTTGAAATCTTTCGTCCAAATAAATATCTCTCTCACTTCCAACTATTTTCCCACTATTCAAATTAAACCTTGAATCCATGAAACCAGCAACCACAGTTATGAAACTGTACATAAAGGTTGATTTTCCAACATCAGCTTCGTTAGGAGGAGAAGAAAAGACCTTGGAGGCTAAGAAATGTTATTTTTCTCGAACTTAAGTACTTTTAATGTACCCCAAGACTTCCATTGTAGTCCATTTCTGGAAACAGGGAGCAATTCAAAGTACATAACCGTTCCAATTAAACTTTAGCGGGATTCAAAGAGAAACACCGATAAATAACAGCATAGAGCGTTCAAGGGTCCAATTAAAATATTATTAATTCTCTCCCTCTTAAGATGCGGAACCCAAGTTAGATACTTAAAACACAATGTGGGAAAGGTTGTAAATTGTAATCATTTTGACACTGTGATAATGAGCTCCTTGGTATTAAGGTTTTGGCTTCAAAGGTCGAATTTACCTCGAGTTCATAATTAAATTATGTTCTGGCGAGGTGCAGGGGACCAAAAACGATGTGTCTACACCCACGTGTTTCATTATGTGACTATGCACGAGTTCAGATGCAAGAGGCGCTGATTTGTATCCAGTCTGTACAAGCTTAGCATGTACTGGAGAACGTCACCGATAAGGTCAGTGTATGATTTTCTTACGCGTCCCCTCCCGTCGTGAACACTCACATCTGACTTATGAAATTCCTTATGGTAGTCGCTTTTCGTTGTGGTTTAAAAGAAGATGTAGTGACAATAATTTAAAATAGTATGCTTAGATAGTTTAGTCATGTTGAGAGGATTGAAGATACAATCAAATGAAATACGCCAACCGCATCAAGAATTCAAACGGCCAGTATATTAAAATAGAAACTAACTAGAAAACTTCTAAGTTAATTCCAAGGGCACTCATAAAGCCGACAATTAAACTTCTTTATAAAGTCAAACTTGCAAAATGAGGTTCTTAAATACTGTTTTAGGTATCTTTGCAGGAACTTACAGCTCTTTCTATTAAATACTCGCTCATTCAGTTTAGACCCTATCGTGTTTCACTATCTCCGTATGGAATTATATTCCTTTTGGTACCCAAATATATTCCCAGAAAATTGCTAAAGTAAAAATCGTCCATGAAATGTTCTATCTTGCGAAAGCTGTTTTTTTTGTTTATTTGGGACAAGCTCGTCACACTATTCGCAAACCCCTGCAAGTCCTGAACCAGATCAACAGTAGTGACCACCAGAAAAGCGTCGAGACAATGAAGCCCGACAAGTCCCGGAGAAACGATTCAACAGTCTTGGATGAGATAAAATTATGTCACATTCGATTAAAAAATCAGAGTTCAGAAATTTGTAAGTTTTTATAGTGTAGTATAATAAAGAGTATTAAATTATATTCTGTATAGGTATTTGACTATAAACATCCCTTGTCGACACTTCATTATAGGGTGGTCCTTGTACAGGTCGAATTTCGTACGTGGGCCATTGTGACCATGGAAAGAGAATTAGTGTGTCAGCTGCTTTCCTTCCCACACACATTGTAAGGCGATTGAACGGAATTTTACTATGTAGGACACTTGATATTGTTGTTGTATTTTATTGGGACCAATAAAATACAACCTAAATATGCGGAGGAATGAGTAGCATGTTGTGAGGAGGGTTTTGAGGGTTACAAGAGTAGATAACACCAAATATATGATGAATGAACGTGAAAGTTGATATGGCTAAACAGGACTCGTAGGTGACTATTGACATAACGGCCAATGAATGGAATGGAAGAAGAAGACTTGCTAAGCCGACCTTGGGATAAGGCAGGAGGATGTTGTATAAAGACCATTACTATGTGGTATAAACACAACACACATTGACACTGTGGCATTACTGAAATCTGAATATAATATAAAAAAAAAAAAAAAATGTAGTAAGTTTTTTAATAATAACCAATTGGATCCTTCCAATTGGTTAGTAGTATAATAACTTATAACTAGTGTTAGTAATACAACCTTAATCTACTCGCCCCCTGCCTGACCCATGATATAATCAGGTTTATAATACTTTTATAACAAAACAAAGCAATTAGAAAAGGATATACCAAATGCCATATACTAAAATCTGCTATGTGTGTCCCCATACATTAAAAATACTTAATTGTAGGCTTTTTAAAAGTAAATTACATGTATGTCTGAGTGGAACTTTTCGAATGTAAATTTTGGGCTTAAGTTTGCTTTAATTATAATCAAAACATGTAAGATCTCAAATTGTAAGATAACACGTTGTATACCATGTTATATGCAAATTAATATATTCCATTATGTTCTATTCTGAACCGTTCGGCTTAGTGTCCTAAAGAACTACTAATGACTGGCATAAATCCAAAGTAAAAGTGAACGGTGTTACATTTCTTCCACATGTTTGTTAACTAGTTGTGCCCTACGGTTTCACCGACTCCTAAGGACTGTAGCGTGATGTTAAGTCGCTTTTCTCAAGACGGCGTATCAAGTGCAAAAATATTTTACAAATCCGACTTCACAAAAAAAACAAACGAACTCTTCATCCTTTTTAGTAAAGTTAAACAAAGTACCAGGAGACTTGCACCATTATTCCATCTCTCTTATTCCACATGGCAAGAAACCAACTATCTTTTCTCCAAATCTTCCGCCATACAAACTCAAATCAACCCACCGCTTAATTCAAAGTCATTATCAAGGACAAAGTAGGTAACAAACAAAAAATGCTTGACTATACACAAAAAATCACGTAGGTAATATAAAAAAAGCTTCTACCCACATCGAGGGGTACATGTTTTGGCGGGGCGGGGCATGGCTGGGTTCCTCTATTGATTTTGCACCCCCTCCCGACCCCGCAGTACCCCGCACGCATCTCACAACTGTTGCTTGACTCTGGCTGAAGAACAGTAGGTCAGTTAGATACGTGTTTTAGAAGCTGGTTTTTGTGATGTGATGACTGTTAACGTATGTGATGTAGGAAAGGTCTAAGATATCAGAGGAGCAAGCCTCTTCTGTTATCTTTCGAAGACAAAAAGACTAATAAATTAAAAATATAATTTAGTATATAAAAACTTAAGTTTATCGAAATACAGATGATTATTTAAAAATGTACAAATTTTTGTTCAGATGTAAGTAAGTATTATTCAAAGTCATCAAAAGCGTAGTCATTAAATTCTCCAAAATTCTTAAGCCATGGTAAAATTGGTGGACAATAAAAACTGTCCTTCTGTTAGTCTTTAACAAGGCACTATGCATAGGTACAACGGCCTTGGAAGAAGCCCCGAGGACATTCGGATCTGTCAAAACTGTATACGGATATACTAAATCATATATAGGTTGCCATGACAACGGATAAGTATTAGATGAGGTTATATTCAGAGCCTTTTTGAGAACACTCTGTAGAAAAGTTTCAGACTTGCTCGACGCGAGGCGCTCTATGTTCATATAGACAACTACGCCATGTTTTGTAGGTATGTATAAGTGTATGTGTGTGAGTGTGTATGCTTGAGTAATGTGGAAGTCTTGTTACTGACATATAAATGAATCGAACCGCACTTAGGCAAGACATTACAGTATTTATATTATAAAGATTTCCTCATTTCATAAGTAAATATTTGCAATTAATTTGCTAAAGCTACTTTCATTGAATAAATTGATGATTTTCTGCTAGAACTGCCTCTAGTATAATATTCATTTATTGAACTACCAACGCTAATTGACGACTCTCAGAACGCATACAAGCTGAAGTGAAAATGAAATGTAATATTTGTCTTAAGTAAATAGAATCATAATAAGCTTCTACGAATTGGCTAAGCAGCTTACCCTCAACAGCAGAGACTTTAAATATCTGAAGATGGTTTTATAAAATTAAAATTATAATACCAGTCTGTTACTGTCCCACTGCAGGGCAAAAGCCGATTCTCCTACTGAGAAACCACGCTTGCTCGTATTTTACTCTGGCATTAATAAAAGAAACTACCGCTTTGAAGTCCTTAGGCTAAATAACGGAGAATCTGTTGGGAACCTACACTGATATTATAAGTAGGTAAAACTTGTTTGTTGGGGGTAATCTCCGTAACTAATGATCCAATTCTAAAAATGTGCTCACTGCTAGAAAGCTACATTATTCCTGAGTGCTATAGGCTATTATTATTTTTCAGAACTATGATTTAAGGGTGGTGGGGTGGATGTTAAAGTTTGAAGGGAAAGGTACGAAAGAAGTCGCGGGTGACGGGCTAGTAATGAATAAATGATATGAAACCAAATTATATTTTGACGACCGATGTGGCGCGGCGGGCGAAGGTCCGCCTGCGACGCAGGAGGTTGCGGGTTCGATTCCCGCCTTGGGACAAATGTTTGTACGATCTACAAATATTTGTTCCGGGTGTTCTGGGTATTTACTATGTATAATAAAAATATCTATCTACGTAATGTATTGTATTAAGTATATCAGTCATCTAGTACCCATAACACAAGCTCTGCTTAGCTTGGGGCTAGATGATGCTGTGTGGACTGTCCAGCATTATTTATTTATTCATTTCTGCAAATAGATTTTATATGAAATTAATAAATTAGAATAAGATTAGGTCGCAAAACGAGTATTTCTTCTTCACAAAGATAAAACCATGATAAATAAATTGATTAGTAATTAATCAGGCACTTGTCAAAGAGAAGTTTACGCAGAATCTGTCATCTCAAGTTACGGTTATCAATCATATAGGACAGGATCAGGATGCTGCTTAACTGAGCTTGACGAAATGCAAATAGGCTTTTCAGATGATAAAAGTGTGGGGACTTGAAAGATTGTATAGGCACGGTTCTTCTATTTTGTTGTATTTTGCTGTGTCTTTACCCAGTTCCATCATTATATGACTGAGTCTGGAATCTCTAACACAGAGTGGCATGCCATTTGAAAACAAATGATCATAGTTTTGTTTAAGATAAATTATAACAAGCCTGACAGCAATACGAGGCTGATCATATTACCCTACCCTACTTACCCCTACCCTACATTAAAAACCTTTTGAATTCTCACTTTTTATAAAAATGGGTATATTATTATATAATTTAGTTGTCGAAAGTCAAAAGTTTTAGTGACAATATAATAATATGTACTGGATTATGCATATTTTTGTAATTCAGGAGCTAGGTGTCACATATGTACCTACCATCCCGGACAATGGAGTTGAACCACTCTTCAACCTGATGACTAAGGGCATAAGGTTGAAATGTGATTAACACATACTCAATACCTGAACTTCATAAGGAGAAAGTAATTAATATTAATTCTTAGGTGAAGTAATACTTTTGCAAACACCGCTCGTATGTTTACTAAAATCTATATAAAATTCCAATATACAGGACAAATGCAAACATTAAAAAAAAGATGGTTTTCAAACTATCCTGCGACATAATAATTGTACATAATACATTTTGCCCAAAATGTCACTTCAGTTGTTTTGGCTTTCCAGTGACGACATAATGTTTTCTTGAGGTCAGTTCCAGGGTCCCTAATGTGTTCTGTGGGTCTGAATGTAATACAAACATTACGTAGAATTCATGTAATGAGGGACACACAGTTTATGAAAGCCAAGATACTCGTATAGAAATAAACGATGAAGTTGTGGTTATATTGTGCATTTTAGTAGGAGCTGAGTAGGTTTGGAACTCATTAGTAATTGTGAACTAAAGTTATTTTTACATCTAAGTGACATGATTTATCTGGGTATTTAAACATCTTTAAAAATCTATATTTCTATATGAATTAATAAAATAGAAGTGTGTGTTTGTATTGTCAAAATAACATATGTTTATTAGATGGTCATGAAAGTATCGGTTGTGATACCATACAACCAATTTTGAAGTAAGTCTGTCTGTTTGTTTGAGGTTATCTCTGAAAAAGCTGGGCCGATTATTAGGTTACTTTTATTTGAAAAAAAATAACCTATGTTTTGTCAAATTCCACACGGACATAGATAAGTATAGCTATTCTACAATAAACACTGTGAAACATGGCTCACAAGAAGTACTGTGGATCTTTTATAAAGCCAGGAGATAATAATAAGGTCCGTAAACTTTCTACGATAAGTACTACTTTACAAGGAAATGGCTTCTTCTTCTTCTCATACAGAGAAGAAACAAGTGATTGATGTCCAATGTGACGTTTAAAAGATATGTATATACAGACAACTATGTTGGAAATAAATTATACTGTTGCATTTTATATAAATGTAAAAATACTTTAACGCATTTACTTTGTACAATCATGTGAGTATTAATTTACTTTCAATACTTAATATCTTTATTGCTTTCCATATGGATTCTTAGATGGTAACATTATACTTAAGATCATTATAGACCCTGTATGGCACGACAAAAGGATAGGAGAGAAAAATATCTGTTTTAAGAGATCATTAAGATTTTAAGATTTATAAACTTTATTTCTCAAAAAGAATTATTTTCACTTACTTGATAAACAACTGATTTCCTACCTATATGGTAACATTAGCGCGACCATAACACAAACGATTTAAGTTATTTTTTTTATTATTAGATATAACATATTGGGACTTAAATTACGCATTACGACCCTAATTACGTTGGTTTCCAAACCATAACTCTCTTTAATGTCCAGCAGCAGGTGGTTAAATACAAAACACAATTTAAAAAATACATTTACAGTTGCGTAATACTCCTACAAGTATTTAAACTGTCAACGTTACTGCTGAAACATTATTATTTCTAACTGGAAAAATAATATCCATAGCGTTGGAAGTTATAATGTTAGCATAGAAAACGATTGTTTTAAAATAAGAAAACTTTTTCATAAACAAATATTTATCTAATGTATAAAATTCTCGTGTAGCAAAGTTTGTTACCAAACTCCTTCGAAATGGCTGGACCGATTTGTATGAAATTTTGTGTGCATATTGGGTAGGTCTAAGAATCGGCCACAATCTATTTTTCATACCCCTAATTGATAAGGGTAAATATTGTTTGTTTTGACAGTTTTTTTTTCAAAAAAGAAATCGGATAGTTAGTATGATATATGTACGTAGTTGTAATGTTACGTTGAATCATATTGTCATATAATTCAACACAAGTTATAATATTATTATGAGCGATACAATTTCTAGGACACATGAAAACACCCGTCAATTTTAAAAAACAATGTTTTCATCTAAATCTTCACAAACTCCCAGAAACCTGTATTCAATAAACTATTTTGACAAGCTATGTGTGGTAATAGACAATTCCATTTGCAGAACTTTACAGCGCATTGAATATTGTTATAAAAATTGTGTCTTCATAAAATATTTCATGTTGTTCGAAGTTTTAAAGACACTTAGGAATTTCAAATAGAACATAGTGACTCTTGTAAGTTTTTCATTTTCCTCGGCAGGATGAACGAAGGAAGAAAATAAAAGCACTTTTGTTATCTTGGGGTAAATGCACCCCTTTTTTAACAAAAAACATCCTTCCTGCCTTATACAGTCAGCTCCACCATCATTTTGCTGACAGGCCAACAACAACGGCAGGAGGGTTAATCTAGCAAAATGCTGACGTGAGTACACTAACGGTAGGAATATTAATTTAGCATAATGGTGACGTGCAAACACCAACGGAATGAATGTTATTATAGCATATTGCTGAAGTGCAAAGACCCATAGCGGGAGTGTTAACTAGCATATTGCTGACTGTTACGGGAAAACGACAATAATCTAACAATTTGTAAAGAAGCAAATTTTTATAAAGATACTAAATTAAACCCCACTTATTTCAACAAAGCAGCTTATCTTATCTTATATTTAATACTAGCGGCCCGCTTTGGCTTCGCACGGGTATAAAATATATATTATACATATAAACCTTACTCTTGAATCAATATACCTATTAAAAAAAACCCCATCAAAATCCGTTTCGTAGTTTTAAAGATTTAAGCATACATAGGGAAATAGGGACAGAGAAAGCGACTTTATTTTATACTATGGGGTGATATTGCAATACTTTTCCGTTTCAATATTCTAGATCAGATTTATGTCAGGAAATCTATTTCCTGAAGTTAGATACGATAAACAATTGATAGCCTTCTGCGCTTGTACTCTATTTCATATGCTTTTACTAAGCTAAATCTAGCTGCTGTATGCTTAAAAAGGGCGCAAAGTTATCTTTTCATGTGATAATAATTACATCATAAGAACTAGTAAGAGTAATTGCTGCTCAAGTAATTTCAAAGAAAAGTCTGAATTGAAAATAGAGAATTTGTCGAAGGTGCCACCTTCTCCATGCATATAATAAACAGAACTATTAGTAAATTATAATGTGTGTTTTGAGAAATACCCAAGAAATTAAAGAAACATACATATTATTATCATTCAAGATGAATGGAAGAAGAAAACATGCTGCGCCGTCCCCAAATAAATTGGGATAAGGGCAGGATGATGACAATGACATATTATCATTCAAACTAATAACTTGTGAAAATAATTAACATCCCGTTTCAAATAAACATCACAAATGCAAAAGTTTAAGCAACTCTCAAAAATAAAATCAATTCCCGTTTGAAAACTCAGTAAAAGTCTCTTCAAAAACATTCGCAAGAGAAACCCATAAGATCGATGTAAATTGACACATTTCCCTATACCAACGTTAGGGTCGAGGGCTGTCTGTCACACGTCAGTGACGTCACCCGTTTCTAAATGGGATAAAACGGATCGCACGTCTTCCAAACACTTAACATGGCTTTCGCATTGATATTAAACGGGTCTGGGGAAATTAAAAACGGTTTGTAGGGATCGACGACTTTTTATGTGACCGACAATTTAATATGTTAACTGATATAATTTTAATTATACTTATCATAATCTGCTTAGGTATTCATAACTATTTTAGGGTTGGCTTCTAATCTAGCTGAATAAAGCTATAAAATACCAGTAGTTTACATGGAATGACTGCCTATCTGACCACCGCAACCCAGTTAATGGACAATATGATACCTCTTGTTGTCAGACGATCAAGATTCCGACTACCCGTAACGACTGTTAAAGATCTCTCAACATAACAGCCGGGACCAACAGCTTAACGTCCTTTGTGATAAGTATTGTGGTTTAGAAATAGATAGGTTGATGTATTATTACCACCATTCCAACTGCTCTAAATTCCAGCCATTTAACCAAGTCTCTGTCTAACCTCGATTGCTTTAATTGTTAGATCTCCTGAGAGATGAACGGGGATATATCGGTATAGTGTCAATAGACTGAGTGCTAATTGTCCAGAACAATGATTTGTCATTAAGTCGTAGTATCTCTGGATTCCTCTAGGGATCTGCGACGAGTGTACAGTGTTAACATAGATCTTATGGGTTTGTCTGACGATTTACTTACAATATTACAAGCTTTACCTTACTATAAATCGAGGAAATGAAGTTGATATCCTGTAATTGTACTGACTCAAACACACGGACAGGCAACAATCGTATTCATCCATCGAATAACTGTTATATTACTTCCTTTGTCATAAGAAAAAAGGACCAGTGATTTGAGCTGTGTGTTCCAATTAGAGTAGACGGGACGTGGAAAGTAAAGAACGATTTTTTTTGTCTTAAAATATAATTATTTTCTATCCAGATGTATACTACAATACACCGTTTAAAAAAAATATCGTCAATACAAAAGATCGAAGTAATACTGGATTTGAAATACGATTAAATATTCTCAAAAACGTAAACATATCTGAGCAAAATGACAAACCTGCCGCTCGCTCTTTTACAAAATAAACCGCACAATAATGACTCCAACGAAACTCTGTAAACGAGACAGATGAAACGAAATACGCAGACACGCAAATAGAGCTGCACTAGTGCACAATGGCGGACGGAGAAATATAGCACAGTAATTTCCACTCGCAGCCACGCTAAATATTAAAACAAACATAACCAACCACGTACTTAACGCACTGCTACCAAACTGAAACTATCGAAATGGCGAACCATTTTAAGGAGACCTTATCTTGCCGTTACTTTTGTTACAAAAATGTTGGAATTATTACTTTTTAGCATTTTTTTCTCATGTTGTTCAAGGTCAATGTAGGTAATCTTGTGCATATTTTATATTGAGAAGGTTGCAATAGTTCATGTTAAGAGAACAATACGTTTTGTGCTAAATTTCATCCAACATATTGCTCTCTAGCTAAATCACAATAGAAAGCAGTGGGAGTTGCAATATTCAGTTCTGTATTTCATTACAATGACGTTCAAGAGGCACTAAGTCCATTTAGAGTTTATTTCAAAACAAGACGAAATTTTGGCTCACTATACATTTAAGACCATGGGGCTATAACGTGTTTAGAGACGTGTACAGGGCTTCTAGAAATCACTTTTAACCTTTCAGGTAGAAAAAGTATTTATATTTTAAATAACAGTGACTACGAGACCTCTAAAATATAAATAAATTAAAACCGGCTGTCTTATACCTTTTCATCGGATAAATGTTGCATTTTGTAAATAAGCAGCAGATGTTTTTACGTTTCATTGTTTGCTCAAAAAAGTTATCTATGTGTACTTTCAGCCCCTGAAAGGATGTTAGAGTTTCACAAATAACTCGGTACATTATCTCGAAAAGCAATATACGACTAAGATTTGAACTGGCTTTGATAGATCAGTCATAAAATTAGGACAAAGGTCTTAATGAAACCTATCTCCTACATCTGCTGCCGGCAATTTAATTAATTTATCCCTTAACAATTCATGCCTATAAGCCTTGACTGACAGGCATCAAAGCACATGGCCAATAAACGTTTGTTTCCCTTCAACTATGAACTATTAAACTATACGCAAACAGAGTCAAGACAATGTATAAAGCCACGAACACACATGCCATAAGATAATACCAGTTTGTTACTAGCAATGGCCTCTTCTCATACAGAGAAGGCACGAGCATTAATCACCACGCTTGCGCAAGATAGGTGGGCAATTTCAGACTAACATTAAGACGAGTCAGGGTTTCCTCGCGATATTTTACTTCACCGATGTCGGTGATGTCTAAGATATACTTAGAAAGTACATATGAATATTGGAAAATTGATCGTGGTCCTTGCCCGGATTTGAACTACCACTAGGCCATAGGCTAGTAACTGGCAAAAAAGTTAACAAGTAACTAGCATGCTTGTGGCATTTATAAATGTGTGTTGACCTGGCTTTATGACGTTATTGATTTATGAAAATGGCACAAACTCTCGGAAGCAAGCTGTGTTTTAATTATTAGTGCGTGTCATTGAGAATGTCTTATTTGATTTATAAAAACCGGCATACAACAAGTCAGAGTCATCAGTCAGTCACAGTGAGGTTTAATTTTCTTTGTTTAAAACTGCGTTACTAAGTTTATAAATGTATACTAAGTTAGTCTAGTTAAATCTAGATTTATTTCAAATTTTACGCTCTTTAAACTTTGGAGATAAAGTATTGGTGATGGTATTTTTTCCACTTGCATTCTTTACAACCATTCTAAACTTCAAGTCAATAGTATTAAAACTTCTTAAAATAACTGTTCGAACTGTTTGTTATATTTCTAGTGTGCACACGGTCTAAGCTATAGTAAATTCAATTAGTATACGTCTTAAAGAGCTGCTGGTTTAAAGGCCACCGACCTGTTTCGACAGCCATATCAATTAAAACGGATCTAACTCACTGGGACTTCCAACGGTAGGATTTCTGTTATAATCGTGAAGTGGGTCTTAGTCAACATCTTTGGATTTAATACTTAAGTACCTACCTACATAATCTTATGAGGAGATTAGTTTTTTTTGTGTAAATTATAAGAGGAGTCTATTTTCCATTTGATAAAAACAAAATGAAATTGAAATACTTGAAAGTGCTCAAAACACGTTTTAAAACTAATGATCATTTTATTTTTTAATTAAAAAAAAAGCAGTGTTGGACTGCCGACAAAAGTCAAAACTTTGGAATAACTGTCAGTCTGGCGCACACATTTGCATGTCGGTGACGAGAGCCCATAAGTTTTACCTCTAAAAATCGGCTTGGCAACATTCATATGTGTGGGTTAGTAAAACAGAAAGAAAGCTCTTATACATGTTAGTAAACATAATAATCTAGTTAGTAACAAGGCAATTATTCCTTGTACATATTCAAGCAATCATGATCATCTGCCTAGCCCTTGCTCAACTTTATAATCGGCTTCTAGTCTAACCAGATGCAGCTATATATCAATATTTAAAAGGAGCAACTACCATCTGACCTCTACAACCTAGTTACTGGGTAATAGGATACCCCTTTGTAAGGCTGGTTGTAAGACAAGATATTTTGCAGACCCGTAACTAATGTTAAAGACAAACAAAACACAGATGGGACAAGCATGATCTTTGAACAAAATCTTCCTATATAGGACCTTCGTAACTCCCAGCTATGGTCTTCAGGATATAATAATTTAAAAATATAATTTCCTTGTCACAAAAACTTCATTCACCCAAACTTTAATTTCCGGTTTTATTCTATCAGATTATTAAAACCAATGTTATTCAAGATAAGTAGAAACAATTATTTACAATACAAAAACTCATTTCCTGCTGACTTAATTTACCTTTGACCAAACTGGGTCAAACTACTGGTGCCGCTAACACAAAATAAATGAGAACAGAAGGTAGGTTTCATAATTATGGCAAGCGAAAATGCACTGTTCACAAACACCTCTTACTCTTCAAACTAATTTTAATACCGATGGAAAGCCAATACGATTCCAATGTTTATTTTGTGGTCACGTGATTATATTATTTGGAGAAATACACAGCTGTCAAAATAAACTCGAACTTAAGAGTGCGAAATGTTAAAACTCCAATGTCGATTGGAATTAAAATCAAGAGTAAGCGCGTTGAATCGGATTTCAGATCAGGTTTAAAAAAATACACTATTCTAGTTAAATGTGTGCAATTGTGCATTTAACTTTCGCCAATTTCCACGAACTTTAATAATATTGGAAGTCACTATTTGCTGGGGAGTTTGTTCCACCACTTCTTCTTCCCAGCAAAATCACTAGGAAGTGGTGAAGAGTAGTCGTTTTGGGGGACTGTCTTTTGTAAACGTTTTGACGTTCAAAAAGTGCTGATTCTCAGCCTAATTTGAATAAATGAATTTTGATTTGATTTGACTCGTGCATGGGAAGGAGGACTGGCTTGAATAAGGAAGATGATATGTAGTAGAAATAACGCAGTATGGGATGCCAAGTCACCCGAAAAGGGTACAATGGAAAGATATAATTCCACGCACACATATACACTTGCTTACGTACAGCGAGAGCACACTAATTCGCCACTGTCATTTGTTTGAAATCGCCGTTTGTACACGTCTATGTGTATGTATGTGTGTGTGTATGTATGTGTGCACCTGTTTCTGGTCGTTGTACGGTGCCGGCCTTCTGTATACCTATTTATCTTGTAAGTACAGTTGACGTCGGGCAAGTTACAAATGAACCTCGTTCACCGATACCAATATTAACATTCTGAGGTCGTCCTGTTAAGTAAATAAAACGGAACGAGCAATTATTGAGACAGTTTGCCTTACAGATGACTAGAAGAAGACGGAGGCGTCTAAGTTAAATATTAAAATTGATAATATCTTCTTCCAGAATTGTTAATTTTGAGGATGATTTTTTTAGGATTATGTACGATTCGTTTGATATAAATTGGCTTTCGTTTAGGATAATCTATCGTAGCTTTGAATTATGCACAGGGAGATGTTTTTCTTAATATAATAATGTGTATGCAGCTCAGCTCCGCTGGCCGCTACTAATACTCCAGGCTGATTCATCTTTATATCATGACTTAAGCCTTTTTTAGATGCTTCACTAATACAAGGCCATAATGGTCTAATCTTTTACCCCAGCTCTTAAAGTGATTTTTGATTTTTGCTCTTTGAACACATAGTAATAAGCACCCAGCGGTTCAAATTCGTCCCATTAAACTTTCTAACTTGGACATATATTTATTTATTTATTTATTTAAAACTCTTGTACTATAATTACAGGTTACAAAACTAATGCGATAGCTAAGACTACTTTTAATATTATTTTAAACAGTTAATAATTATTACAACACAATAGGTACATTAATACAAAATTACTGATAACTAAAACGATACAACCTAACCTTATACAAAATTAACTTAAATATGTTTTACAGTTAAAAATTAAAAAGTAAAAAAATAAACTATAAACCTAAAATTACACTAATTAATGCTTTCGTAAGATTTTATATTTAAAGTTACTTTTGCAAGTTCACTAAAGTAACACGAAAAAATGTCCAACCTATTCTGAATTTCGTTTACAGTATAAATTGTAACTATGTCAAATCTAACACTTCTTCGTGCGTGGAATCTTAAATCATTTTTTTATTAAATACAATTTTATTCAACTATTAAGAAAAAATATAAATAATAAAGAATTACAGGGCATCGAAAAATTCGTCCGCATCACTGTCAACGGGCAAAGAGCCTAGAAGTCTGGCAGCATTGCCATGTTGAATGGCAATGCTGAAATGAATTTATATTATTCTTTTATTTTCACTTATACTACTACTACTATACCAGCCTGTTACTGTCCCACTGCAGGGCAAAGGCCTCTTCTCATACAGAGAAGGCACGAGCATTAATCACTACGCTTGCTCAAGACGGGTTGGCGATTTCAGACTTATATTAATTATAAGTCCAGATTTCCTTACGATGTTTTCCTTCACCGATGTCAGTGATGTCCAAGATAAACTTAGAAAGTACATATGGATTGAAAAAGTCACATTGGTACTTGCCCAGGTTTGAACCCACAACCTCGTGCACAAGAGGCGAGGCCTAAACCACTGGGCCGTCATGACAATTTTCACTTATTATTTAATTAAATTTCAAATAAACTCTTTAATTATTTTATTTTTATTTATTGGATTTGTACCCGGTTCATGGCAATAGGATCTCCCCCTATTATATGGGACGTAAACATAACTGGCGAAATGTGGGTGTTACTATAGGTGCACTTCTGCCCAACCCTTAGGGTAATAAAGACGTGATATTATTTATATTTTGATAAGTGATTTGAAATTTTCGCTTCACATGATAACTAGTGGTCTCGCAGAGGTCGGAATTCTACTGTTTTAGTTTTCTGCACTCCTTCTTAATATAAACTTCAACTATGCCAAATCTCACAATTTACTCTGTTCGTGAAATATTTTTAAAAAGGGATCCGAACCTCACGTATACAAAACCTCATTATTTCTTCTCCCACCTAGATGACAAAATAAAATGTCATCGTACCTATTAACATTTTAATAACTTTCATGTTGGTTAAAAGTGTATATAGGCTTTACGTTGACAACTAGGCTGTATAATTATCGTAATAGAGTTACTATTAAAACAGCTTCGTACCCAATTACAGGGTGGACTTAATTGTTGATAGTATTACAGTATGTTACATTAAATTTAAATTTCCAGTTTCACTAAAATGTTAGTAGAATCTGTATAAATAAATCAAATTGAAGTGTCTGTTTGTAATGTCAAAAGATCCGCTTTTAACTAAAAGTACAAATATGTATGCAAGTGGTCATAAACTTGTGCATAATTATAGTCAACAGATATAATTTAACGACGATTTAATTTTTCGACGACCGATGTGGCGTAGCGTAGGGTGCGATTCCGGCCTTGGGACAAATGTTTGTACGATCTACCAAGATTTGTTCCGGGTGTTCTGGGTATTTGCTATGTATGATAAAAATATCTATCTATGTAATGTATTGTATTAAGTATATCAGTCATCCAGTTTCCATAACACAAGCACTGGTTAGCTTGTGGCTAGATGATTCTGTGTCGATTGTGCAGCATTATTTATTTTACTTATTTATTTTTATTTAATACCTTTAAACGACCAATTCTTGTACACATGTATGTATATATGTATATAATCTGAATCTCGGAAACGGCTCCAACGATTTTTATGAAATTTAGTATGCAGGGGGTTTTGCGGGCGATAAATCGATCTAGCTAGGTTTCATTTTTAGAAAACGTCTTTTTGTCCGAGCAAAGCTCGGTCATGCTGGTACTGTCAAATTAAATGACATACTAACGTTAGTATGACATATAATTTGCTATTGGCAATAAGTTTTTATGTTATTGGAATCCTATGGTCTAGTCGAGTAATATAAGAAACTTTTTTATCCTCTTTGTGCATAATAAATACTATCATAACTGAAAATCTAAAAACGATTTGTTAGGTGTTAAAGTTTGATTTTTAGGTGGCAAAATAATACTCATGTTCATAAAAATGAATATTTAACACCTTAAACGCCAAGTGACCGACAAACTATACATTTTCTATTGTGTATCGTTTTCTGGCAGTTAAGGTCTTTAAATACTGTACCAATAGGGATGTGTCCTAGGTAAAAATATATTAAGTATATTTAGTCTGTCAGTAAGATTACCAAAAAATATTGGATTTTGCTTACTCAAATCAATAAAAAGTGACAATAACATAACATTGAAGTTCAAGAGAAGGGGCTTGTGACGTCACTGCTACGTTAAAAGTGTAGCACGGCGTGACATCACGCGCAATTTCAACGCACTATATGGTCGAAATTTTTGAGTGTCCAGTATTTTTGAGTAATCCAACTTTCGGACCAATCAGAAATTTTAAGGACCCTATAATTTATTTTACAATCTGTTTCATAGAAAATTGGTCGAAAATATACCAACATTATGCGTAGGATTATTTAGACTTTTATTCCCATTCCTTAGACTCATAGTCTTATATCTAACTCGTGTCTACCAGAGGTTAACAGTACATCATAGAGGCAGGGTGATTAATTGATGGAGATTGATCGCCTCCATTAACTAATGAGTGGCACTTCGTCTTCCTCGCGAGATAATCTGATTTTACACTCACTATGTACTTAGTAGCGTTGAGCTTTATAAGTTTGTAATTAGCTGTTAACATATTTGTCAAGTTTAAAGTGGGTACTTTAGTAGAGGAGCTCATGGCTAAATAATAAATCTCCTCACGGGTTGATTAAAACAGGTTAAGCTACGCTTGCCGAGGTCAATCTGTGGATGGGTGACCGTTCGTAATTTTCAAGACTCCTCCGTGCCTTGGAAAGCACGGGAAGACGTTGTTCCCGGCTGTAATTTGTAGATCATTGTTACGGGTAGCCAGAAGCCCGATAGTCTGACAAGCAGTCTTTCCAAGGGTATCGTATTGCCTAGTGACTGGGTTATGGAGGTCAGATAGGCAGTCACTCCATATAAAACTCACTGGTATTCAGCTGCATCTGGTTAGACTGGAAACCGACCCCAACATAGTTGGGAAAAGGCTAGGCAGATGATGAAAGTAGTAATTTGTTTAAAATTATGCACAAGTTGGGTTTTTTTGTACCGTTAGCTTAACTAATATATTATGTTTTTGATATACATATATGGGAACTCGTATAGTGTAATGAGCAGAGTTAAACTAAAAGTTTGGTCACTTGTCAGTGATCGAGCTTAAATATAAAAACAAAGAAACATCGAAATTTAAAAAAAGAGTAAAACTCTCATTACATAATGTAACTTCATGAATAATATAACTGAAACATTGAAAATGAATAATATAACTGAAACATTGAAAAACTCCGAACAAAAAACAACAAAATTACTCCAGAATATCACGCAAATCTCAAATTTCACGTACGAACACATAACCAGAAACAGTAACAACCATTTCTTTTGTTTACATTGAGTATAACAGCGTAATAAACGTGCTATACGATCCATTCGTCGTATCATTACTACCTTATTACCACATCTTTATACGACTGTAAAAAACAATGCCGAAAAGTGTCAATGGTACCATTGACATACATGTTCGTAATCTTCCAAAATTACTCTTAAATCTTCAATGTATGAGAGAACCGTAACACTGGTTCTTTTCTCTTTGTAAATAAGATTAAAAAGGGACCAAACAAAGTGAGCGAGATAAAGGACATAACCCCGAACATTCAGAATAAGTGGCCAAACTTTCTGAATCACATTTAATTTCCCTGTTTGTTTTAATCCTGTTCTGAACTCTGAAAATTATATTTTACGGAATATTACCATTTATTGGAAAAAGTTTTATTAAAGTCCAATACTTTTCTTTTTTAAGATCGTAATAAGGTAGCATTCAAAGGAGCTTGTAAATGGATCTAATTAGTTGAAAAGCTTTTCAATAAGCTCTTATAACAGAGCGGAAAATATTCTTTAAAGAATTCCCGGTAAACTTGTAATACCTTATCATGTTATATTAAAAACAACCTGAGCTACCGGGCTAGCTAGCTACCGGGGCTCTTTAAAGGACACGAGAATAATTTCTGGCCATTATGGACCTCAACATCTCCTAACAACAAATCTATTTATTTAACTAATATTATGTCAAAACCTCTATATCGTTGGTATTTTTCAATTAATGAAATCCAGTCAAATAAGGGTACTGGATTTCATTAAATTCATAGGGATGAATATAGGGTATTTGTCTGGATTTTTAATTATAATAGATTGCTTATATATCTAAAAAAATCGCGAAGTTGTACGCTTTTAAAGGCTTTGCTGGACAAAGACATCACGGCTATCAAATGACGTCACAAGACAGGTACGCTACAAATTTCACGAAATTCAGCATAGTGATCGTTATGCGTAACAAGATTAGAAAAACAACTTCAAAAGCGTTTATAATATCTATTTATCATTCAATCGTGTTTTCAGTAACATCTCCAAAATACGTATTTATTTAATGTTTATTTTTGATACAACTCAAATACTTTATGTAATAACCCAATGAATGTAAGTTTCAGTCTGAACATAACCAGATCTCCCCATCACAAATATATCGGCATTACACGTATGTTTACAAAAAAAATTCATCGTTAAAATATTTGAAGCTTCAGCAAAAAATTAACGACATGGTCATATACAAGGGAGGACAAAATGGACGAGTCAACTTGTTAACGAGATTATCCCCGTATATATTCTGGTGGCGATATTACGTACATACTGGGAAATATGTGTGAACTGACATGACGTATGAGGTGGCTTACAAAAAAATCTCCGTAACATAAATATTTAATAAGTACTGACGATTCTGTTTGCCCGGATTCTAATGGTAATAAGGGTGAAATTGGCAAGCTGAAGACAGGGCGCTATGGCGCTTATTAGGAGAGGGCTATGTCCAGCTGGACTAGCCTGATGATGATGATGAAGGGTGAAATTGTTTTTCTTTTTGTAACATTGCAAAAAAGGATTTTGTTCTGGTTTTAATAATTTGACAGACAAGTGGATCAATAAAATAGTCTCTACGAACGGCGTGGTGAACAGCAAACCCTGTTAATCTGAATAATATGACTACCAGCCTGTTACTGGGTAAAGACCTCCACATACGCAGAAGGTACGAGTATTAATCAACACAAACAAGGTGGGTCCGTGATTTCGGAATTATATTAAGCCTCACTAGTTAGTTATATCTGTGGTTTTGCTACCGTGGCCTATACTATAGGAGCCGTGTATTTATCCGGAGTACGGAGTACGACTTTCAATGAGAGAAATAACTACTCATTCTTCATAATATTGTAAGACTAGTTGCGAGTCGTGGATTCATCTGCCCCTAATGGTCACAAAGTGATGTTAAATAGACATGCACAAAGATTTTAAATCCGACAGAAATTATCTCGTTAAAATAAAAAGAACAAACTATCTCTTCAGCTTTATTATATTAGGTCTTTACCTATGAAATTGCCGTTCTGCAGTACTGGCCATTTCAAATCAAAATATTTTTTGTTTGGCTAAGAATTCTAATTTCAAATTAATTTTATTTTAAAAACATGGATTTTTTTTTCCAAAAATAGTCATTTGTTTATTGATTAGTGTTACATTTTCATCGCATTTAAATCTTTTTCGTCATCATGGATACGTTAAAAATTCGAGTAATTATGGAATATGAGTACCGTCGTGGCAGCAACGCGGCACAAGCGGCACGCAACATCAACGACGTTTACGGAGCTAACACTACAAACCAACGCACTACCTGTTATTGGTTTGCTCGCTTCCGTTCTGGAAATTTCGACCTGAAAAATGAACCTCGCGGTCGTCCGAAGACTTTGGTCGACAATGACGAATTAAAGGCGATTGTGGAAGCTGATGATACACAATATACGGCTGAATTAGCAGCAGCTTTCGACGTTAGCGTCAAAACAATATTGGTCCATTTGCGTCAAATTGGCAAGGTAAAAAAGCTTGACAAATGGGTGCCCCACGAACTCAATGATCGCCAGCGCGAAGTACGCGTCGAGACGTGCCTTGCACTGCTCAACAGACACACAAATGAAGGAATTTTGAACCGCATTGTTACCTGCGATGAAAAATGGATTCTGTTTGATAACCGCAAGCGCTCAGCAAGTTGGTTGGATCCTGGTTCAGCACCTAAACAATGCCCTAAACGAAAACTTACCCCAAGAAAAGTGATGGTCACTGTTTGGTGGTCTAGCGCCGGTGTGATTAAACACAGCTTCTTACCAAACGGGGTGAGCATTACTGCAGATGTGTACTGTGAAGAATTGAACACAATGATGGAGAAGCTGGCACATCTCCAACCAGCATTGGTCAATCGCTCGTCTCCGCTGCTCCTGCACGACAACGCGCGACCTCATACTGCACAGCAGACGGTCTCCAAGTTGCAAGAACTGGGGTTGGAAGCTCTCCGTCATCCGCCCTACTCACCAGACCTTGCGCCTACAGACTACTACTTTTTCCAGAATTTGGATAACTTCTTGGCGGGAAAATAATTCAATACCCGAGAGGCAGTACAAAATGCCTTTGAAGAATTTGTTGCCTCCCGTCCAGCTGATTTCTTTAAGAAGCGCATCAATAAACTGCCACTGCGTTGGCAAAGATGCATTGATTGCATGGGTGATTACTTCGATTAATACAAATAAAAAATACATGAAAAAAATTCATTTAATTTTTTTCATACAAAACGGCAATTTCATAGGTAAAGACCTATTATTAGTATAGATAAGATGAATGATTTAACAATGTTTTTCCTTCATCATTCTCATAGATGACTAAAAAGGAAGAGGAAACAAAAGAATTTAGTTCATGAACGAGTAAGAAGAGAGTTTGAAGGTCACGAGGTCTCTCTAGATTGCAGATAAACAGAAGTTCTTTTTTTGAGAAAGTCTATCTAGCTTCCAGTGGTGAAATGTCCATACAACTCGATTCCTATGAAGTCTCGAAAGAACAACTGTACCGCCGTTTGAAAATGGCATCGTCAATTAGGCAGTAGTGTCTACTACTGCTGGATAATATAGGTATTAACACTATAAAATACCATTAAAATAAAAAAGCATAAGTAACAAGTTCGTTTCTTCGTCGGCGTCCATCTTACAATTATTAACGCCTCGCCACTGCGCCTCACCACAGAGGTCAGAAAAGGGTAGATTACACGTAAAACAACGAAATGCGTCGACATTAGTAAGGGTTTAATTTTGTTCCACACATACACAAATAATACAGAGGGAGCTGTCTGGAAAGTTGTCCCTACGTTATGCAATTTAACTTTAGACCCCGTATCTGTGTCAGACGTTGTTTTAACTACTGTTGAATCACAAAATAAAACTCTGTTTAACTTGTTAGGATTCACTATCATGATGTTTCTGTGTTAAACAAAGTTACATTGGCCAATAAACTTGAATTGCTAACAAAGGGCAAAATATTTATTATTTTAATTTTTATCAACCATTTATCGTCCCGAGTGTATGACCAGTTATATGAACGTGTGCGAAGCGAAAAGAGTTTGTATGGATCGTAGCGGGCGTTCTGTAGTTTCTGCTTACCGTCATGGAAAAAAGGCGTAAGGTTATGAGTTTGTGTGTATCGTCTAACTGAGTAAAGGTCTGCTTCACAATGTTCTAATTATCTTTGTGCTTTGCCTTCTGCAACCAATCGATCAAGAGCCCAAAAGGCCACACCAGCGTTTTCTAAAAAAAGTTTTAATTGTAGTTATTGTTGTTGCAGGCTATCTGAATGAGATTCGGATTCCTTTTTTCAAAAAACAAAACTAATCACTCTATTACCAGTTTCCACTATCATTAACACCTTAAACGCCAGTTGACCGACAAGCAATACATTTTCTATTGGGTCTCGTTTTCTGGCAGTTAAGGTATTAAGCGACAACTAATTGAAACGTCTGAGTTTTATTATAGTATAAAAACAGAGCGCCATTCTTTAGGTATTACATTCAGTGCCCTATTTAATATTACTGACAATGCGATATATTTGTCAACCAATCACATAATTGTCATATGATCGAGGCAATTGTTATTTCATGATATATAATAATTACAGAATTATCAATAATCTACATAATTATGTCAGGTGACAGGTGTCGCCTAGTTTAAGTGCAAATTATAAAAACTTTATTAATACATGCTAAAAGATGCTCAAAACGCCAACTCTAACACCATAAGCATTCATAGGAACATTTCAGTGATCCTGTATCTATCAGTTTCAGTAATAATACCAAATCTTTCAGCCTAATCCAGCTAAAAGGTTTGCTTGGCCGATTGCCAATGAAACAGTGTTTTTTCTGTCATGCCGCCTTAGTCGGCACTTTGTCTGAAAATCATCGCGGCTTGTGATCAATTGGGCCTCATGTCACCGCATGTCATAGAATGTTATGAATCTCTTTTTGTGTATCCAAGATTGATTATGCGTTTTAAGCTGACGTCAGAACAATTTGATGAAGTTTATACGTTCTCAATGCCGACAATCTTGTTAAAATTTCTTTGACAAATTCATATTACTTAATGATAAATGATATTTATTTCTGTAAATTGGTTTCAACAACACTTTAACACATTTTTTTTTTTTGTTGCCCCAGACTAGGAATTTCTCCTGTATCGTGGGTGCGTTTACAAACATTTAAAAATCAAAATCAAAATCAAAATCAAAATTCATTTATTCAAATTAGGCTGAGAATCAGCACTTTTTGAACGTCAAAGACGTTTACATAAGACAGTCCCCCAAAACGCCCACCCTTCACCACTTCCTAGTGTTTTTGCTGGGAAGAAGAAGTGGAGGAACAAACTCCCCAGCAACACGTCTGTCTGATAGGTTTGAAGAACCTGAAGCTATACAACACATTATGTCAAAAATAATAATTATGTCAATCATCTTTATACGTCATTCAATTAAATAATTTGCTACATGTTAGCTAGCACACACCAATATGCCAAAATAAATAAATAAAAAGTTATATATACCAAAATCGACAATTAACTCAAGCAAAGCCTGCTAAACTGAATACATAAAAAGCCTCCAAGGCAGTCCAAGGGCGTGCCCGCTGACATGTGCAATGCTGAATTATATCAATACAACTCATTCATACAATGTAATGAGAGGATCATGTCAATAACATAAAAATATGGATAGTAGAAGAAACATACACAAAAATAAAGAACTATTAAACAGTAAAAGAACATAGTAACATTGTCCTGCGTTCAACAAAGCGACCAACTATTCTTGTCTTCTAAATAGTCGTTGATCGAATAATATGCTTTAGAACAAAGGTTTGATTTAACTTTAGCTTTAAACGCGTTAAAAGGTAAATCCAGGAAAGAATGAGGTAGCATGTTATAAAAGCGGATACCGAGCCCCACAAATGAGCTCTGGACCTTATGAAGCCGGTGGAAAGGAGCGTACAGTTTGTGCTTATTTCTGGTATTAAAATTGTGGATGTCACTGTTTTTAGTGTACATATGTATATTTTGCCTAATGTATATTATGTTGGCAAAAATAAATTGAGAAGCCACTGTGAGAATACCAATCTCTTTAAATAGATCTCTTAAGGAGACTCTGAGCCCTAATTGGTATATTGCACGAACAGCTCGTTTTTGTAGCACAAATATATTTTGAATATCTGCAGCTTTGCCCCATAACAGCATACCGTAAGACATTACGCTGTGAAAATAACTAAAATAGACTAACCGAGCTGTCCACGTCAGTGTATTGTCTCACTTTCCTGACAGCGTAGGCGGCAGAGCTGAGTCTCCCTGCTAGGGTTGCGTAGGGTTAAACTCACATACACAAACAGCCAGACCCGGAACAACTACCTGTAGGTCATACAAATATTTGTTCCGTGCTCAACCACTGCGCCAACCGTGTCGTCAAATCAAACACTCCATTATACCTTTTAAAATTAGGTCTGTATTTTCCTACCTAACTCCTCTGAGAAGAAACACAAAAACAAACATAAAAGTCAGAGTCTCTTTTAAAACCAAAAATTGGTCTTAGTAATATAATTAATGAAATATACCATTAGTATTAAGTATTATTGAATGTTTTCACTACGAATTTTAAAAATAGATGCCCGGAGTCTGGATTTGTGCCCAGTTGATGGCAGTAGGATGGTCTCTTGATGGACAAGGGTCTTTCAAAATAACAAGCGTAATGCTGATGTTCCCAGTACACCTCTATCGCACCCTACTGGGATGACAAGGTATTGTTGGGTAGTATTTTATCAGAGAATCGATATTCATAATTGTAGATCTCGATGTTTAAAGATTTTTATACGGTTTCAACTTCACCTGTTTTTGCTTTAAAACTTCACCACAACCACAAAACCTTTCCTTTGTTCCGCAGATGAAACAATGCGAATACAACGCATTAGACCAACCTAGACAGATCTTCAGGGACCTTGCTTGTTCCACATTCACGATACAGACCTCAAGGGAGTTCCACCCCTATTTGAGTATGAGGAATGAGTTTGGCTACGATAGAAAGATCGGGTTTTTTGTTCGTGATTCGAAAGCCCAATCTCGAGTGAAGTTGTGGTGGTTTTTTTGTTTTGTTAATTGGTATTGTAGTGTGTTTGCCAGAAAGGCGGGCAAAATGATTGTGAAAGATTTTTTTACGTCTTTATGAAACTAAGTAACCGTCGTCCCTAAATAGTATCAAAAAGGGTCTCGGTATATATTAGATGGTTATCCATCCACAGACTGACCTCGGTTAGCGTTGCGTAGCCACGATCCTACCCTGCATTTATATAGACTAACAGAATAATGTATTGCTTGAAGATTGTGTTGGCTGTCATTTATAGATCTTTAGCAGTCGTTACGGGTACTCAGAAGTCCGAAAGTCTCATAGACAGTCTTACGAAGTAGTATCGTGTTGCCCAGCAACTGGATTGTGGATTGGTCAGATAGGCCGTCGCTCCATGTAAAATACTGGCATTCAAATGCATCCAGTTAGACTGGAAGCCGACCCCTACATTGTTGGGTAAAGGCTACGCAGATGATGTTGATTATTTGTAGATAGTTATTTTTACCTTGTGAATGTCAGTGATCTCTATTGATAGTAGTATCAATTGGCATAATCATCATGTTACATTTTATAGGCACACTTAGGGCCAGAACCATGTTCCTATCTCCACTTCAACGTCGTACATTTGTCTATACGATGTCCCCAATTTCCACAGATCTGTAATCGGCGACAGCTTTGACACAAATAGCAATTTCCCACTCGAATGGTACATAAAGAAAAACCATTTCGACTCTCGTTATTGGGTAATACGCTTAGACGAATCTGTTTTGGGTTTTACATACGTACTGCAATGTTTCTTTGTATTGATTAGTAAGTGGTATGCTCCTTTCAATTTTCGACTGAGTTCTTAATCTTTTTACGGATTACATATTGTGTAAATACTATTAGTCGTGGCAAAATAAAGACAGCCGTACAGGTCGGTTGAAGGTTAAGGTACACGAGCCGAGGTCATCTGTGGATGGGAAACCGTTCATAACATATTGAGACCCCTCCGTGCTTTAAACTCGGGGCTGCTTTTGAGAAATTCGAAATAGAAAAACCAATAAACACTTCGCCCGATCTGAAAATGGAACTCAGGATGCTCTGCGATAGCGGTTGCTACGACTAGGTTAAGTAGGTAGTCAAACACAGTACAGTACAGATACAGTATGGTATTATAAGCGATATAACGAAAAATACAGTTAAATTTTTGTTTTATTTTATTGTAACAAAAAATAAACTGTTTTTTACAAAGAGCAGATGTTACAAACATGAACAGACTTTTGTTGACATGAAAAAAGATATAAACCGAGTTGGCTTTATGAAATTAATTTTTCATTACACAATAATGTGAACCGCTTTATACGTTTCAGAGTGTACTATGATGTTTCACTGGGCTTTGACCTTTAAAAAATCTAAGATCGCAAAATAAACCCAACATTAATAAACAATTCTACAGTATTAACAAGATAAGCCAGGGGCCATCAAATATAGGAACGTAAACTTGTTAAAAAAATGTTCTCGGTATATAAAACGGAGTTATTGCTTCGGTAAGAACCTTATACTCTGTGGAATTAAAATAATATAATATTTATATTAATAAAGCAATCAGAATTTCTGAAAAATACTCGACAAGACTCAGTTTCGGTTACGAGAATTGGGGTTTACAAATTCGAAAGTGTGTTTTCATAGGATACCTACGCAGATTTTTTGTAATTTAAATACTGTGAGAAGACCTTTATTTAAATTTTCCAGGATTGAAATCGTATGATCATAAACCCTGCTAATCCTTAGGAAACAAATAAAATGCGTTTTTGCGTTAGCTTGTTTCTTTACAACGGGATTGGGTGCAAAAAAAATATAAACCCACACAGGTAGGTAAGTATTTCTAATTTTCATACATTAGAGATATCCATATCCCTTATAACTTTTAACTTTGACCTTTTCCATAACGGCTGACATAAAAATAAAACCACGTACTCATGGGTGTGGGAGATTGTGCACATACGAAAAATATTTTAGTATATTTTATTTACAATTTATTGTGAACCTCCCCTAGATTTATGTATTATACAGCCTTCGTAAAAAAATAGATGTTGCCATAAATTTTAGTGGGCACTGGTCTACTTTTTTATATTTAAACTAATAAATATAAATATCTTGGCGTTTCATACTTTTATGCCCATTTGATGTCAAAATGTTAGTTATTTATTTTTCAGCAGTACCCACCATTTTTTTTTATAGTCATAGTTTTTATCTTTTGAATAAAATGTACGTACCAAAAGGAAAGATTAATGTTAAAAATATGGGTAGTTTAATAAAAGCTTGGTGCGAGTTTATGTTAGTTAACGTTCAAACAAAATATAACTGGACTGAAATAAAATTAATATTCATGAAAGCAAATGCCAAGATAATAATCATAATTGGCCTCCAGGTACGATCCCTACAATATTTATCATGTTTTGGATCTTTTTTCATTAAAAAACGGTGGATTTTAATTAAGCCCTGTTGATATGGTTTTAAATAAGGTATTTTTTTTTGTTTTCAATTTATTTAAAACTCTCGTTGCTTGAAAACGTGATTTATAGTTTTTTTACAGTAACCGTCAGACGATATCGTAAATCTTATAAAACAAAATACCATCGATTAAATCGCTGTTCACGCCCAAAAAATATCGGTAGCGCTATCAATAGCCGTTAAGACTGCGCGTGCTGGTTATATTTTCGTACAAACGTAGAATTTTGATTACTTTACTATTTAATCGTACTTCAAAAATAATATTGATATCAACTTGTCCTTGAAATATTCAATTTTTTTTGCTTTAGTATAGAAAATAAACTACTTGAAAATGTTTAATGTGTTATTTGTAAAGAAAAAAATCAGCGCCCAATTTGACTTTGGGGCATGTATCGTAGCGAGCATAAAAAACCCAAAACAGTAGAGTACGAAAATTCCAAAATAATATTGTTGTGTTAACTTTTTCGAGCTCGGATCACGGTAGGGGCAAACTGAGACTTCGCGTATCAAATAAAATCATCGTGAGACTTCATACGTTTACATATCAATTCTCGTGAGTATGTTGGTACATCGTACTCACACCTTTTTTTATCAAGTAGACACAATTAATTTATTTAAAAGTATAACATGATTAAGTTTAACATGATTGTATATAATTACATTGCGTAGTTTTTCTAAGAATCCTTTTCCCAAAAGCTGTTAAATATTCCTTATACTTTCAGTCTCGCTAAGAATTAACGAGCATCTCATCTGCTCCAATATGTATATATATTTTTTTTTTTTTTTTAAATAACGTTGCCCCACACTAGGAATTTCTCCTGTATCGTGGGTGCGTTTACAAAAATTTAAACTCACATACACAAACAGCCAGACCCGGAACAACTACCTGTAGGCCATACAAATATTTGTTCCGTGTGGGGATCGAACCCACAACACGCGGCGCAGCAGCCGATGGCTCAACCATCGCGCCAACCGTGTCGTCGAATATACATGGTATAGCTCTTAACTGCTCATCACTGGCGCTATCTTTTTCTCACAGAGCGCTTGGTGAAATAAAAATATTTTATCCTCATCCACGGCGAGCTTTTCGTAGAGGCATGCGCACTCTTAAGTTATTTGCTCGGCATTAATTAAACTTTAACACCAAGGCTCAATATGAAAAGCTATATAATAATATTTACAACAACGAGCCTCCATCAATATTCCTGCTTTAATATCGGACACATAAAAGGTCCATTATACGTAGCGTGTTGAATATTGGCCGCCTAACTTATGGGAAGCGGTTTACGTCACTATTAATTGGTTTAAAGCCTTGTACACATCAGGACCCATTTGTGTAGTCAGATTATAGTGCAAACTGTGTTACTAAGAAATATTTACTTATTTTGTAAATAAATATGGCTGTATGATTTCAATGTATACCAAAATGACGACACGGTTGGCGCAGTGGTTGAGCCACCGGCTGCTGCGCCGCGTGTTGTGGGTTCGAACCCTGCACGGAACAAATATTTGTATGACCTACAGGTAGTTGTTCCGGGTCCTGCTCTTTGTGTATGTGAGTTTTAAATGTTTGTAAACGCACCCACGATACAGGAGAAATGCCAAGTGTGGGGCAACGTTTAAAAAAAAAAAAAAAAGGTGAAGAAATGAGTCAATTACAAACACAATGTGCATAATACTTTTTTACCCACTATTATAATGATCGTAAAGGTGCCTTCAGAGCATTGCTTGTATTGTTTTTTTTTCAGAAATCCTCACCGACAAATCCCCAACAGTCGAGATTGTTACTTTTTTTCCAGAAATACCCACTATCTAAATAAACTTGGCCTGGTGGGGATTTTTGGATAAATAAGTGTTATAATTCCCATCAGGTGTTTGTTTCTAAATTAAAAAAAAATGCGTTATTAAATTAAATTATTTCTCAATTCATAGTGAAATTGTTTTCACAGTAAACATTACAAAACTTCAGTCACCGAAAATCTAGTATATCATACATGAAAAATTGAATTTCTCTTTACGTTTAAAACACCACTTTCCCGGAAAATCGGACATTGTAAACAACGATCCACACGAGTGATTCTTAAAATGTCTACTTAAGTTAAAACAAGTCTTCAAACATGACGTTTATAACTTGTGCAAGTGCTTCCAAGTTTCACTTGCGGGCTCACAAGTATGTGATGTTATTATAACATTGTATCCTCGCCAACTTTTACATAGTTCATAGTTGAATTCTTTATGAAATCTGACCTTTGCTTGCTATGCGGCAGAACATTGTTTGGCTTAAATAGTTTATTGGGATAGTTAAGGCTGATGTTTCAAGTAACAGTTTCAGATATTTTACAAAAGGTCATAAGCTCCAGTAACGTAGTGGGACTACGAGACATTAAACTATTATAAGTAGTGTATACAGTTGCGTCTTCTGGTCATAAGTAACAAGAGACTGACTGACTGCCTCTTTGGTATAATGGTCCCACGTGCGACTGCTGAGCGTGAGGATTCTCGGGTCAGGCAAAGTTTAATTAATATTTTTCAAAATTAGCAGCCCGGGATCTGGATTTGTGCCCGATTGATTGCAATGTGCTAGCCCCCTGTTACATTAGACTAAAACATAATTGACGAAATTTGGGTGTTACTATAGGTGCACTTCTGCCCAACCTCTCTAGGGATACAGGCGTGATGTTATGTTTAAAGATAAACTGATAGAAGAACTAACTAATAGCTCACAAATAATCCTAATTTAATTTTGTTTACGCCTTAAAAATAAAAGTCAAATCATGTCGCCTAAAATCGCGCAATTATCGACTGTTCAACTACTCCTACCGTCATGCGTCACAATAATTCCTTCAGTCAGAATAGAATAGAATATAATACTCTTCACTATATTACACCTAACAAATAATAACTTCTATAGCCAAATACGGACTAAAGCAAAAAAGAAAACACAGACTGAATTTAAAATAAAAAAAACAAAAGGCAATCAATACAATGACTCTGATTGTTTTTTGTTTAAACACGTATAATGATACGTTTTTAAATTGATGTTTCAAATGAACCCATGTTGTGTTAAACTATCAAGATACACAATCAGCTTTCATTTCCTCGTCGTGTCGGACAAGTATCAAGTTGATTTACGCCGACCCAGCCACTAGATATGCATCGAATCAATTAGAGCTAGGCTAATCGTTCCACGTACACGATGTGGCTAACGATTGTGTTGCTTTAGAATTTTTTATTGAAAAAAAAACAACTGAATTAAAAATCTATTAAACCATCATCGCGCCCCTATTTTCCGAAGGGTTCGGCAGAGGTCCACTTGTGGTAACACCCAAATTTCGCCAGTTATGCTTTTTAAGTCCCATGTATTTATACTATTGCCATTAACTGGGAAAAAATCCAGACTCCGAGCTGCTAATGAAAAAATTCCTAAAACTCAAAAACAGTGACCAACCTGAGAATCGAACCCAGGACCTCACGCTCAGCATTTTTTACACAATATCACTACTTATGCAAAAAAAATGGCGTTGTAGTCATTTCTCGTATTTCTGAAACTAGAGAGGGCCCAGAGAGCTGTCATCAAACTTATGTCTTTAAAAGTCTTCGGATATAACACCCGAGACCAAGGCTAAACGTGCATTCCTTAGCACACAGGACTCTATTAGGCACGTATTAGTTTTACACCCATCCACAAACCGACCTTAGCAAGCGCTGTTGCTAGACCTTTAAAGATCGACCGATACTGCTGTTATTACTTAGCCACGCCTTTATTTACCCGTAACGTACGTTTCACTACCGGTCCATTAAACACCAAAACAAAAGAAAACTAAATTAACTAGTGTCACTGAAGGAGTAACAAGAAATTGTGGCTCCATTGTCCAATTCCTGGTATTCCCATCGCAGTAGCTACCTTAATTAAATGGGCAAAGTTACCCGGAATGGGTGAAACGTGACTTTACCCAAAAAATTAGGGAGCAGACGCCATTAAAGGTGATAAGAAGAGAATTTTATATTGGTTGTTATACTTTTATTAGATTATCATAAATAATTTTTAATAATGTAAGCTGTTGGTAATGAATTTCTGGTACGGCCGCTAAATTAAACGCTCGTTTCAAATTAATTTCTTCGCTACTAAATTTTAAATCTTAGATAGATATTCAAAAAATATTCTAATAAAGTCGTCATGGCCCAGTGATTAAGGACTCGCCTTTCGTGCACTATTATGTGCGTTCAAATCCAGGCAAGGATGTATGTGGCTTTTTCAACCCATGTGTACAAAGTTGCTTTAGACATCACAAACAGCTGTAAAGATGAACATCGTGAGGAAACCTGGACTAATTGTTAATATTAGTCTGAAATCGACAATCTGCCTTGAGCAAGCGTGGTGACCAATGCTTATCCCTTCTCTGTTTACAGCGAAACAATGATATGGACTAGTAATTATTCCAATCTACACGGAATTTTCCACATAAACAGCCGGTCTAATCTAAATGTTGGAAAAGAGAGCATGAAGTATCGAAACAATAGTAGGGAATGACAGCTCACTTCGGCTTCACATCACACACAAAACACACACACACACAAACCACTTTTGATTTTTACAGAATACCACCGATGACTTCCAAAAATTCACTTTACCAAAATGATTTTTAAAATGTGACCTTCCTCTCAACTTGCAAGGGTAACATAGATTAATATGCCTCCGGTAACGACCGGATATTAGTAGTCGACTGCTGAGCGGGAAGCGGCTAGGGTATATAAATAAATACAGTAACATTTGATTAGGTTACTTTAAGGGTCGATTTAAGGTGATTCGGTGGGTAAATGGGTAATTAAGGCCAATGACCGCAGTAGTGTAAAAATATTTGTTGACAGTTTTTTTTTTCTTTTTTTGAATGGGCATCTCGCAGTTTATACTTCGAGGGATATCTCCTGCTTAACCGAACTTTCCTGTGGGGAGTTAATTAGAGCCTCCAGCCAGTGTTTATAGAAGTTTATTTGCCACAGTATTTATACCAGTAGACTGCCTTGTTGGTCTAGTGCTCCCAAGCGTGTCTGCTGACACATGAGGTTCTGGGTTCGATTCTCAGGTCGAACAAAGTGTAATTGAGCTTTTCCAATAAAAAAATTCTTACTATCAGCCCGGAGCCTTGATTTGTGCCCGATTGATGGCAATAGGCCCGCCCCCTATTACATGGGACTTTAAACATACCTGGCGTGGGTATTACTATAGGTGCACTTCTGCCTAACCCTTCGGGGAACACAGTCGTGGTGCTAAGTACATGTTTTTTGTGTGGCACAGTAAGTCTCATTTGTTGAGAGTTTAATATAAAATGGGAGTAAGGTGTGATCAAACAAAATCGAGTTGGTTGATCATATTTCATATGCAAATCTGGCAGATCTTATTTATCATCGGAACACATTGAGCGACAAAAACAATCGTCAAAGACTCCATAAACATAACATGTTAAATAAAAAACAAGTTTAACAAATATTTTTTGTTTAATAAAATATTTGTGACCCGTATAAAAAAGAAATTCTTTACCATGAATAAAATATTCCTGTTTATTCCGTCACCCGCATACTTTGTCCAACAAGAATCTGTCAATAAATTCCATCGCTGGATCGTACGTACAGCGCGATACTCGTAATTCAGCTTTATTTATTACAGTAAATAAAAACACATACGCAATTGGAAAGTGCACGGAGTACACGTTTCCGCTTTATCCAGCGTGTATGTAGACGCTTGAAGCGGTGCACAGGTGCTCGAGCCAATCGGCTTTAAAATATAAACGGTACTGGGACAAATCTGCAAACGCCTCATAATATTGTTTGTGAAAAATATCACTGGTAGATACTTTGTGTAGGAAATACGTCGTATTTGAGTAATCACTTTTGTGTGTTACTCAATGTCTATGTGTAAAATGTATCGTATATAATATTCATTAAACAGTAAAAACATGACTGCTTTTTTGGTCTAGTCATTGCAAGTGCTGCTGCTAAGGATGAGGTCTTGGTTGAAATTCAAGGCCGCATATTGTTTTTTTTTTTTTTTTCCATCTGGAATTTCTCTCTTATCAGCTGACGAAATATTGTATATACTATTATAAGTCTCATCTGGTTACCCCTTCATGGAATACAGGCTTAAAGTTATGTTGATTGAGAAACATCCTACTATTACAGACACTGTAAGGGGACAAAATGCAACGCTGTGATGGAATTTAGATGCAAGAGTCGAATGAAGAAGCTTAACTTTGCATTAAGCTTTTGACGGATCTCATAACGCTTGAAGAAACTAAAGTCCTTTGGAAGTAAACTTTCATCCTATAGAAAGCATTTCCATAATTAGTCAATTGCCACGTCTTCACCAATTTTTTGATACACTTAATCCACATTAATTTCCACAAAGCTTTCACGAGCCAGCGTACAATTCACCACTAATTCACAATTCTAAACGGTGCGACGTGTACTCCATTCCAACATCAGTTTGGGACGTTCGAATTTCGAGCACAGGTGCAAAACACACGCGTAGCTTTAAAATACAAACGGATCCGATGCAAATTTAATCAGGTAGCAAGACTTGAACCACCTGAATAGGTACCTACAGATACTCATAAAGGTTCATGCACACACATCATTCATGTCACTGAACAGTCACGTCAAGAAATATAGTTTAGTAGAAGTCGTAGTCAATGCCCCCTTTCCCTCCCCTCTAGGTACACCAACGATCGTAGGAAGCAGATGGATGAGCGCAGTGCAGGACCGATCGTTGTGGAAATCATTAATGGAGTTCCAAAAGTGGACGTCTTTTGGCTGAAATGATGATGACAATGAGTCATCAAAAAACATTACTCCCCTATATTTTAAGTTCGTTTCTTCAATACTCCTAGATCACGGCTTTAGGAACACCCTACAATTTGATTTCTTAGGGCGAATGTTATCAATGAAATTGCACGCGATCAGCACGTCCAATCTCGATCATGAGCTGTCACTGTCACTATTACGAAATATTGACACTGACAGCTTTAAAACACTGTTCAGATTTATTAATGAAATAATATATTCTATACGCGCAGGGAAGTTTTGCATGACACACGCCAAAATGATTTTGATGGATGTGTGCACATTTTAAAATCTACTAGTATTTTTATGTGTGGATATTTGATAAAATCTGTTGACAAAAGTTACCGTTGCTGTGACTGATCGGTGACTTGACGGCGACTGATGTGTATGCACATACCTTAAATGTAATTCACGCGTATACTTTTATCCCTTTAAACACGAGAGATTTCGCTTGCCAAACAGTTATGAAGAGGAGTTCCGCAATGAATGAGTTCGTACGGTATTAAAAATTCACGTGCGGAATTTCGCAATTTTCCTTTTGCGTTGGATTATATGGATGAGTTCATAGTGTCTGTTACGTCATCATTTTTAATATACGCGTATTCAAAATATCATGTTAAATTTAATATGTAAATTTTAACTGCACGGTAAATGCCTCTTCGTTTGCAGGGTTAAAACTAGCATTGACCATTCTTGATCACTACCAGAGCCTGCACCTACGCACCTCAGAGCAAATGCTTCTTTGAATACATAGAAGGCATGAGCATTTATCACCACGCTTGCTCAAAGTGGATAGGCTGTTTCAGTCATATATACTAAGTACAGGTTCAATTACGTCGTTTTTCCAGTCTGGTGTCAGTATTGTCCAAGATGAACTTAAAAAGTAGGATTGAAATTTCACATCGGTACTTGCCCAATTTGAACCCACAACCTAGCGCACGATAGGCGAGGTCTTAACCACTGGGCTAGTATCACGAGATATTTGACAAAATCTTCATCTAAATCTTATTGTATTTATTTCTCTTTTATATTCTTCCTTTTCTTTTCGTTTTTTTTTTATGTTTTTTATTACGCTACTCTTAGGTGCAAGTAAAATCGCGGGGCACATTTAGTAAAATTAAATACACAAATAAAGGCTCTGAAATACACAAATAAAGGCTCTGAAGTATAATGAAAAGGTTTTTCGCCTCATCCCTAAAATACCTATGCATTGGAATAAAATAATACAAACAACATGTGAAAAAAAGAAATATCAAACCCCAAAACTCCAAAAGGATTTCCAATTGATTAAAGTCGGATTTAGGAAACGGATTGAGCGCACACAATCACAAGATTTTATCGACAAGAAGGAAATCTTTTCCTACACGTTAGGAGATTTCTTGCTGTAGTACTATCACGCATTTGATCTTAATTAAATCAAAATTAGCAGTCAAAACAATTCTTATCGTGTTGTCCCATCCATTAGTTCGAAGTCACAACAAATCCTTACTAGTTCAGTTAAGTCCTTGTTTGTTAGTATAAGCACAATCAAGATTATGTTGTAGAGTTAGGACTGACACGAGAAATTATAGTAAATATCGATTACGTATGACTAAGCATAGCTAAACATGAGGTTCTTGGTTCGATTCCTGGGAACGAGGAATGTGTTATTAGGCTTTTTCATGACGATTTTCTCAGTATCAGTCTGGATGCTGGAAGTATGCCTGGTATATGGCAATAGGCTCATCCCATGTAACATGGGTCTTAAAAACATAGCTGGTAAAATGTGGGTGTACTGTTACACACACATTATTTACCTACAGCAGGTACACCTCTGCCCAACCTTTCGAGAAACACAGGCGTGATGTTATATTAAGTATAACTAAGACGGATTCATGGTCCAATAACGTCCAGCAGTAACTATACCTGTATATGTAGATTGCAATGCGTTGATTTGATTGGTTGATTGAAACTTGCGTGTGATGATAAATCTTTTTAGTTCGTTAAGGTACCGTACCAAAATGTTAATAGTAACCTTACTGTGTAAATTCATCTGTCCTGTTACGCAAAAATTACAATTCAACTTTGATGACCTAATAATATTTTTCTACTAACATACGGAGCCCTCGGTGAACGAGTCCGACTCTCTCTGCCACGATTATTTTACATCCTTACGTATGCCATAAGAATTGATACCATTAAGATATCGTTTCAGATCTGACAAAACCTGTATAGGAAAAGGCAATATTCATAATAGAATAAGAATAAGAATAAGAATAAGAATAAGAATAATTTATTTATAAAAGTATTACAAAAATGTACATTTATGTGCAGTAGTGTTATTTCTAAAACAATGGTATAATTAACTAAAACTAAAATATGTTTATTACAGGTGCAAGTCGGTAATGATGGTTCGAGATTACAATGTTAGATAGCGACCCGCCCGATCTAAAATGATCTATAATGATCATACATTAATGTTTACCTAGCTTTAGAACATCTTTGCACCCTTCATATTTACTTCGTTCACTGAACCATACAAAACACCGAAACCCCTATGTAAATTCAATAGAAAATACACTGATATTTGTGTAAGCTTCTATCAATAACGAGCGGAACAAAAACATTAAATTTTGGTATTGTTTTAGCTTTCCCACTAAATGTTACCGACCAATTTTACCGAAACTTTTGCTCCCAAACTGAATGGAAATATAGAAAAAAAATGTTTGAACATGCAATATAAAACGTTAAAATCCTGTGTAGAAAATGTTGCTGAAGCAAGATTTCGAATTCTAGAAACGTTAAATAAAATTTACGAACCTTTGAGGTACTAAAAGCGTGTGTTTTTGTTACTGGTGTTATTTTGATAAAAATACACTTCAAACTATTCGACACTTTGTTTGAAAGAAACATTAAAGAACGATTTTCTAAACGCATTGCTTGAATTCAAATATTTTTCAAATGTGGAATGTTGAAATCTTATTTCAAATGCTTGGGGACTTTGGGAATGGACTTGAAGCTGTCCGCGCAGAGAACATGCTGCCGGTATATTGTTAAAAATAGTTTAAGGAGATTCAACTGAAATTTTCTCACATGAGCATAGTAAAATAGCTGTGTTACGATTCGTTTTCCGACGTCATTATAAACAGTCGCTATAATTTTGAATAGTCGCACCTTATCAATGTCTATTTTCTTTTAATCTGGTGATTTGTAATTCAGACACCAGCTCCGCACATTGCTAAAAAAGTAACAAATAATATGTGAAACCTAGAATAAGCTTGACATTGTGAAATAAAAAAAAAAACCTATGAAAGGCAAGGAAAGTGTGCAAAACCATAATCATATTTTAAATGTGTTACTAACATATTCATTTTCTTGTTATTAGTAGATAATCAAGCCGTCTACCCAACTGATTTAATTATGGTAAGTGCCCACAACCATCAAAGACATCACAGATTTGTTGACATTCCATAGACAAAATAGAAAAACACATATGAAGTATCAAATACTAAAACGAAACCAACTAGCACTAATATCAATCGTCTCTCTAATCTATGTTTTTTTGTCCACCAGTATCATTTTCGAAAAGGGAATTAATTTTGGAACAACATAATACGAACGTGACGTTGCATCCGCGGCACTTTAAGTGCCTCAGAACAGATGTGTGTGGTACTAAATAACGCGTGCTACGCTCCGCTAATCTCCGAACAACATTCTGGAACAACGGAGAATTTAACTGAGGAATTTTAGTACCCTACCGTGATGTTGTATGCAGCTATGTATAGCTTCTATAGTTAGTTGTGCTATGATAATGCTTGTAGAATATATTAAATCAGTTTCTCTTTAGTTATTGGAAATTATGAAATTACTTGATTCCGTATCTAAAATGACAAAGCAGAGCCCTGATCGTAAGACATCATCTCCTGCCCGTCCCTATAAAAAGATGAAGCATTAATGAAAACAGACGATAGAAGCGACAACTTAAAACTTTAGAATAGTTGTCGTCACGTCACATCAGCATGTTGGTGACGGGAACCCATCAGTTTTGCCCCTAGCAAAATTTGCTCAATGCGGCTACAAAAGTTTTCACTTCAAAAAAGGTACAAAAGTCTAATTCGATTTATTTTAAACCACCTTTATTTAATGTACGTGAAATGGATCTGACCTGCCTAAATCAGAAAAGTCCAGAGAAATGTGATAGACCGAGTTGGGTCCCAAAAATTACAGAGCGACCCGGAATTCGCACTACCCAAAATATTTGTATTCCGCCTCGCAACGTCCCTTCCAGTCCATAAGCAATATTAAAAGATTATAGCCCCAAAGAAAACATAATTACTCCAACAATAATGTCACAATAGCAAGAACCTTCGAGGTCGGAAGCAATAAGCCTCTCTGTTTACGCACAAAACTGTGAGAAATGCAAATTGTTTAACGAACCCGGCCTTGAGATCGCTGGGTGTGCATTTGTGTTGAACGCGTCGCCTTGTGACGATGTAACCAGCTTACATGGTGGGTGAACATTGAAACATTGGCGAATTTAAACGGTGTTACTGTCAAAGACTTTTTGTTCAATTAGACCATTGAAGGGCACTTTTGAAAGGAATTTACAGGAAAAAAGAATACGATTGAATTGCCTTTTCCTAAAAGGTAGTTTTTATGGCTAAGAATGAGAAATAGGCAGTTTTAATTATTTAGACGTCTCAAAATTATAGAAATTTTGACGTGGATATCCAAAAAGTTCAAGATTTCAATGTTGTTTTTAATAATGACGTTTTACGTTTCATTTGTAAAACTAAAATAGGTCGGGGATAAGGTATTGCCTCCAAATAGCCCCACAATAAAAACACAAAAGCTCAATACAATATATTTAAGTTTAAATTATTTAACCGAGGCCCGACTCCAGAATAAATCGATTCACATTCAAGGCCACATCTGTTTAGTTTTATGTAAAACGAAAACTGGAAACTCTTTTTCAAAAAGTCTTCAATCGGGGTGCTGAAATATTCCAATTTTATTTTTTTCCGTCTTATATCCTATCACTGAACATCTAGCTAAGATATTACTTACTTTTTTTTTCAATTCGAGTCTATATCCAATTAAATTTGTTAAAAAACTTCTTATGATCAAAACTTAAATCTGTACTATAAAGGAGTTACTAAAAAAATAAATAAATAATGCATTGCATTGTCTTGAAGGCCCAGTTGTCCGGGCAAGTATCCTTTCGACTTTTTCAATTTATAAACTTATACTTTCTATGTTTATCTTAGAAAGCACTGACATAAGTGGAGGGAAAACAACGTAAGTAAACCTGGACTTGTAATAATAATTAATCTTAGTCTAAAGTCTAGCCAACGTTAATCTCTAAAATGTTGGAAGAACCGCATCGATTCAAAATCGAAAATAATGACACCAGTATTGAAAAACATCGCGAGGAAACCTGGACTTAGTCAAAATAAATATTTATAAGTATGAAATTGCCGATCCACCTTGAGTAAGCATGGTGATTAACACTCGTGCCATCTGTGAAAGAAAAGACTTTTTTGCCCTGCAGTGGGACAATAATAGGCTGGTTTTATTATTCATGCATTGCAGCCATTTCAAACCTCGTTTAATTAAATTTGTAACTGAACTTTGTAAATGAAATAACTTCACAAGAGTTGTTTTCTATTCAAAGTTATATTCTGAAGTTAAGCTTATGCAATCATTAAATATATTACATCAGTTAATGTTTAACGATCTATAGTGTTGGATTTTAATAGCTTTAATTAAAATACACACTCACATACATACACTCACGCCTTTTTCCCATGGGCGTAGGCAGAAACTACAGAACGCCACTGCTTCGATTCTTACTTACTCCATTTGCTTCGTGTACGTTCATACACGCACGCAAGTACAAGCACTTCGCACCTGACCTTTCTAAAGAATATAACCAATAAGGTAAGTGTTTGCCTTTGTATAGCCCTCTCCCGGCGTTCCCACTCATATCTGCCTTATAAATACCTTTTTTGGTCGCCACTCGTTCATCCTTTCAACCGACATCTATCTAAGCACTCTTTACAATTTTCTTTACCACTTCTTTTTTATCGCATCACATAATTCCTCTATCTGTCATTCATTAATATATCACTTTTAAATAATGACATTCGTTTAATACATCGTTTTTTATTATATAACAATTTAAAAGATATCCCATGGACCATTAACATTAAGAATTAAATTATAAATCTAAAATTGTAAATCTTAATTTTAGTGTGTTTCTTAGTAAGTGTTTCTATGTAATTCTTATGAGAAATAAAGTTGTTCTTAAGCCTAAGAATAAACATCATTAGATCGTCTTAACTGCAAGCCTGAGGGTTAAATTTAAAGACGTTTTTGACCTTAATATGCAAAATAAAGTAAGCATCACAGACAAATATATACATTATTTGTACAACATTAATGCTCATATTAATTTCAAACGCTTATGAAATTCCCTTTTACGAATATAAACAGAATACGCATACAGGAACTTAGGCTGATTTATAATGAATGTAGCCACTGCTATGTTCATACCTCAACAACCAATATTTATTTCATACGTCCCCGCTTTATATTAACAAAACCCACATCCATATACAACACCCTTAAACCAACGCAATAAAGTCGCAATTCACGGCGCAAAAGTGGTTTTCATTACACATACTCGTAAACATAGAAAACGAAATGTAACATAATGAAACAATTGGCACCTGGTACTGTAGAACCTTCATGGATATTTATAAGCTGTCGGCGCACATTAGAAAGGCACTGTCAAGAGTGACAGGTTGCCAACGTCACTCTAGCGGAGCGTCGAGTCGATGGTAGAGGGGCGGCCATCTTAGGATTCCCCTTCTTCGGGAGCGGGCGCCAGCGCACCACGTTTTCGACAAATCGCATACCATCGCCTTAAACATAGTGTATTTTAAAGTGATAAGTATTGATTAGTGATTACCATTGACGCAATTGTAGAACTATTTTAATGTTATGGAAGTAAAATCGTTTACGTTTCAATGACGTTCAATGCAAATTACCGTGTTTGGACTACCTACATACCCACGTTGCAAGATAGATTCTGATAAAGGCCGTCCTGAGCTTACAAGTTTTTAGCATGTTATGATATAAAAACAAATTAAAAATTTGAAAAAAGTCTACAGACAACTGTTGACTGACAGGCCGTTGGTATGTAGGTAATATAAAAGTTATGTAACAGGAATAAACCTTATTTATACAGGGTGGAAGAATGTTTCTACCACCCTTAATAAAAAGATTTATTTTACGAACAACCATATATCATGATTTCAGTTCATCAGAGAATTCAGTACATGGTTTTGGCATTGAAATTATTAGTCAGATTTTTCCTAATTTCTACATTTTTAAGCCCCTTCCTGCATGCAAATACTCATTTAAATAATAACCCGGTACCTCACAAACAGTACGATTCAAACAGTACTTTTGTGTGCGCAGCTCCACAAAGGAAAAGGCGGTGGCTATGGTGTGGAACGAATGTAGTGAATTAAGAAACGAGGCATTGTATCATTGACTTGGGTCAAAAGTAGAGTCAAATTCCCCAAATTGAAAATGAACCTTATACTTTTGTGTTAAAGTTGAAAAACTGACAAAGCGATTTGACAGATTGGGGTAGCTTGATGTGCTGGCCTCTGTAAATTGTAACCAGATGCTTTGTTGTTAGTGTTATGTAAAAACAACAGTATTTAAACAAGTTTGCTGTCGTATAAACAATTGCAGAAATGCAGAATGCAACGGCTGAGTGCTAGCAGACTTTTGAGAAGATCATTAAAACCTAGAAATATAGATAACTAGCTTTTGCCCGTGACTTCATCCGCGTGCATGTCAGTTATCACGAATGCAGACAAAGTCTAGTAGGTAGTAGAAGAAGTATATACTTGTTTGCAGTTCAAGTTTAGTATGTACCAAATTTCATCAAAATCGGTTTTAGTAGTTTAGCCGTGAAAGCGTTGCAGTCAGAGAGAGTTACATATTAGTATGGACGGATATTAGTGTAGCATGTAGTTTCAAACTAAAATAAAACGTGAATGAATAATTACTTTAGCAAAACTACCCGTGCATTTTCACATCATACAGTTTTCATTAGTTCTTTACAGTTTATGCTGAACTAGGTCCTTTTTAATATTCTTACTATAATTAAGTTTTGTTTTATGACGTGTGTGCCTTAATCTGGGTTGCGTATTATTTTTATAACTATCGCCGTGATTAATGTTCGTGCCTTCTCTGTATGAAGCTTTTGCCCTTCAGTGGGACAATAATAGGCTGTTATTATTATGCGGCAGTAACAGTCAGTGTTTCCGCAAACTGTCAAAACGGACATCGCGTTTTTAAGTTCCACGTTGATTGATTACAGATAAGGTAACAGCTTTTCAACAGCATTTATGTCGCATAACTAGCTTTATTACAAACGCTTTTACTGGCTTTTGTTTTATTTTTCGTTCAATATTGTGTCAATAACTGTAATTATGCAATACATTATAAATGAGCAAAGTTGGTAAAAATGAGTCAAACATGACCTGCCACTATGTTTGCACGCGCACATAGACACATACATATAGATATGTGACATCATTTTGAATAAAATTTTCCGAGTTCAATATTCATGGAAATCTAGAAAAAAAACATAATATGTGTAAATTGTCTCATTTACAATGAAATTGTAAGATTTCTTATCTACAACTTCAACTAAAATTAAAACAAGACAGCATGAGCACTCTTTCGTAGCAACATCTTGCTACGGCGTAGATAAGCTACGCCAAACGTAGAAATCGCGTAGCACTTACTCACAAGAAAGAATTTCTATTCTTTCTTTTGAAATTAAATAAAACTGTTATTCAAAACGTATTACTTACATAAACTAACGTAAAATTCAAACGAATTTCATAAACTTAAGTACTGGATTCCACTTTGTACCACTGAAAACTTAAACAACCTGATAAAAGCTTTATTTTCATATCTAGAACGACCTGAATGCATTTATTATTTATAGTTTCCCTAAACACCTAGCTGCCTCAGCAGCTCTTAAAGTTTCCCGATGTATAGTAAAAATAAGCGAGAGAACTTGAGTATTTATAGCTTAAGTCTGGCCTAGCTAATTCAGTGGCAGTCTGGCAACTTCCAAATTAGTTTAAAATTCGTATGCGGTACTTATTGGATGTGAAATTGACGGGGAGGTGCGCGACCTACGAATCGAGGTCTTCCATTTACGATACTGTTTTGTTAAGAGTGTTCTGGAATATTTGTGCACTAAATTGAGACAAAAAAATATAACATTACACTACTATTCCCCGAGGAGTTAAGCAGAGGTGTGCCCATATTTCGCCAGTTATTTTTAAGTCCTTGTAGTAGGGGGACGTTATTTTTGTCATCAACCGGGCACTGATCTAGACTCCGGCCTTCTATTGAGAATGAAACCCCCAATAATGAATTGCCCTATCTAGAAATCAAAGACCTTATGCTTGCCAGTAATGCTTGCAACGACTAGACCAACAAGCCAAGAGAAAAGAGAAACAAGGAAATCTGAATTATTACTATTATTCTACCAACTATTTTATCAGCATACCCTAAAACTGGGATAACATTATCAAAAAACACACCCACACTTCGGCAATTAAACCAATAAGTCTATAGTAACCAGAACAATTCGCACGTAGGCCATATTTTTATTTGGCCTTTTGGCCATTAATATGCATGGGGATGGCACGAGATTGGCTGGGCCAATGAGCTTGGCATACGTGACACGGTTGCCAATTTAAAGCCAGTTTTGTGGCGGATTTGTGCCACTTTTGATCTGGTTATGCTCATAGTGTAGTGATTACAAGGTTTGCTTTATTATGTTGTGCTTAATGAAGCGGTGGCATGATTAAGAGTTTTGAATGAATCAAAATTGTTGGGGAAAAAATAACGCTTGCGTCATGTAGGTACAGCACTTTATAAACCACCAGTTGGCTGTACATTTTCCTTGAAGATTTTTTCTAGCTTATTTTATGAGTATGGTCTGGGGCTTTTCATTATGTCTAAATTCATATTAAAATATTCTGAATAGAACAGTTTTTTATTCTTTTTGAAAAGTATTTGCGTGGGTATAACACATTTGAAACTATTTATTAAACTTAGTAACTTACTAACATCTAATAATATTTCACGTATCATATTTTCCTTGATTTCAAATTCCATCTATCCATTGAAAAAAAAAATATATTAAAATAACCAATCTAAAACTTGCAGAATATGTTTTTAATTTTATTTCTGATCCAATCAACTCGCTCTCTAGAGCGTACTCTGCCAATGAGAATAAAAAATGGCGTAGTGTTTTGTTTATTCGGCGTTAATTTAAAATCTGCGAATACAGGTTCAGTAAACACAGATCACTGAATTCAGTAAACAAAAGCATAGGAAAAATCGTTTACATTGTTTTGTAAACAAGGTTTTATGTAACAGTAGATTGATATAGGCTACGAAGCAAATTAGATAGACTATTCGATATATGTCTGGATAGGTTGTCGTGTCAGATAATCTACCTTAGCTCGTAGTAACATGTCGCGATACCTAATATTAAATTTACTTATGTATATCTTGTGAACATGAATTAACAATGATTAAGGCGGAGTATAAACAACACGCGAACACAACACACACACAACACAACACACACACACAAAATACGCGCATGGATTTTACATGAAACAATCAAATACAATGTTTAAAATTTCATATGTATGAGTGAATCCGTGATGCTTTGGAAGGTATTAATAAGATAAATAATAATAAAATAAAAAAATATTTGTTATCAGAATAACCGTTACTATATTATATATTCGGTAATTTCAAATTGCCGAAGGTTTTTAACGAGTGTGTTTACAACGCTCCCCGTTTTTCTGAAAATAAATAAATAAATAAATTATTTAAATAATTGGTTTTGAGCTGACGCGGTTGATTCATCGTTATCACTTCAAGAGAAACAGAGGAAGTGGTAAAACCCCAGCATAACTGAGAGAGCTGATCTGTCCTAGATTCACGTTAAACTTCTATTAGCTATAAAAATCGCTGGGACTCCCTTATGTGAGCGCGCGTAATGTGCCGCGAACAGCGATAACTAGCGCCATCTTTCTTTCGGAAAATAAACTACTGGTGCAACGAGAAAAGATCCCTCTATAAGACATGTCATTAACTTTAGAAACTCTGTTTTAAGAAAGATAAAGAGAAGGTACCTATTACTGTCCCATAGATTACAAGGTTAAGTTTTATAACAAAATAACCTCTTGTAAAAAAGTTATCACAATATTTGATTGGAAATAAAAACTTTCCTCAACACTGATTCGTGTTGACGAAAGGTGCTATTTTTGAATGTGGGTATTATAGTTAAGTTGTAATTGATGTAGTGATGAATTGAACTTAGTCTAAGATAATATTGTTCTCAAGTAATTGAATTTTTTGTGTCTTTTTTGTCTTGAAACCTAAGAAAACCAATTTTGAGTGAGAGGTTCTGAGTATAAACGTAGCAACAACCAATTTGACACTCCAAAGAATAATCTTAGACTTCATCATGTAGATTTGAAAAAAAAAACCGATGATAATCGATGTCCATTCTATCAAGATTAGAATAAAGGCGTTTCCTTGCATGAGTTAAATATTTGGTTCTACTTTGTAATAGCGACATTTATTTCATACTTTCTAAAAGAAAATAAGAATCAAGTGACATCTTAAGAAGGCATAATAAAAATCTTTCGTCTTAATTAAAATGAATTCAGCGGGAAGCCGTAAAGATTGTGGAGCGATAAAAGCAATTAGAAAAACACTTAAAGCGAAAAGCGAAAACAACTTTTCGCAGATTTAAGCCTTTTTTCATTTGTTCAATTTATTGAATCTCAATTTTTTTAAGTAATTAAGTAATGCTTTCGCTTGCTCCGTGATTTTAATGGTGGTGTTCACATTTTCTGTTTTATTTGACAAGATAATCCATACAGATTGAGGGCAGTCTAAAATATGCCACAGCATAAAAAAAACTACACTAGAGGAAGCAGTCTGCCAGGAAGATTTTAGTATATTTTATTGTATATGGTAGTGTTGAGTGTGAATATGAACTAAACTAACAAACCCTAGATCGCAATATTAAAGTTATTAGTGTAATTGACCATATATACAAGAACCCGACAACAACTGTAGGGTCGGAAAATCTTCCCTTTTGAATGCTCTTTGGGGGTATGAGGAACAGGGTGTAAAGTCCCTCATCCGCCATTGAAAAGAGGGAATCCTCCGACCAGACGAATGTTGTATCTGGTGGGCTACTGCCTGATAGTTGTTGTCGGGCTCGTATATACATACATATACGAGTATGCTCAGTCGCGTGGATAACTTTAATGCAATGTAGGAGACGTCAGATTGAGTTCATGTGTGGCGAGATAAATGTCGCTACAGGTAGATGAGGAGATTTACACTCTGATCCTTGCACCCTTAAAAAGTAGTGCCACCATTCGCTATATCTGCGGCACAGTTTCAAACTAATATAACTGTTTTTGTACACAATCAAATTGCAAAACATGATTTTTGTTCTTAATACCATGATATTATACTGTAGACATTTTTTTTACGCAATGAGACAGTTTTATTGTTTCATTATCTCGTACGGATAACAAAGTTCGTAAATACGACTACGCGAACTTTAAATTCCATACACAGATTCAACATTTTGCGGTAACCGCTAAATATATTTCGAAACGCGAAACTTTATGATACTGTTGTCCCAGTTTTACAGTGTAGAAACTTGACTTTGTCACTGTCTTGTCTCAAAGACAAACTTTTGTCTGAATCAGAAGGACATCACAAGGACATTTTGTAAAACAAAGTAGAGAGGGGTGGAAAAACAAATAGATTTGGGTTTTGGTTGGTCAGTTAGTTGTTACGATAGAATTTGGTTTTGAATACCGGTTCTAGCAATGTCATGGTCTAGCAATGGTGGATTCCTGTTTCAGAACTCGACCATTTCCGAACCCTCTTGGTTCATCGTCAGAAGCAATAAATTAGAATATCTACTAAATTTGAATGTGTTAGAACTCCCACCAGTGCATCCGTTTTTACTTTCCAAAACCAGATATGATCACGTGAGTTAAGCAAGTAATAGAAATGATTACAAACAATAATAAAATAGCTACTCGATTGGTCAAGTAGTCGCAAGTACTGCTTGATATGAGGATTCTATTCCCAGGTTGGGAAAAGTTATTGGATTTTTCAGAACTACTTAGCAGCAGCCCGAGCTCTGACTCCGAGCGTTGATGACAGAAGGCTCCCCCCTATTAGAATATGAGACTGAAACATAAGTATAAGTAGCAAAACGTAGGAGTAGGGTTACACCTCTACGTGAAAAACAACGTAATGTTTATATAATTAAATAAAAATTGGGTTCCTGACTCTGTACCAGAGATACATTTAACCAACAATGTTTTAGTTGACCAGAATAAAATCTGATAACTAATACACTCGTACCATAAATCAAATAGATACTAAAATACGATTCATATCACACGCTTTCAAAATGAATATTTATGTGCAATATGTACACAGAGTAACGTTATCATCCTGTGAAGCACATAACTTCTCGTTAATTTGGTTCTGGAACGAAATCATTGCTACAAATGTAACAGCTGACTGATAAATATTCATCATCATCTGCCTAGCCTTTTCCCAACTATGTTGGTGTCGGCTTCCAGTCTAACCAGATGCAGCTGAATACCAGTGTTTTACATGGAGCGACTGCCTATCTGATCTCAACAAGTTAGTTACTGGGCAACACGATACCCCTTGGTAAGACTGCAACTGGTTGTCAGACTTTCGGTTCTCTGACTACCCGTAACAATTGTCAAACATTTACAAATGATAACCGGGATCAACGGCTTATCGTGCTTTCTGAGGCACGGATGAGTCTCGATATGTTACGAACAGTCACCCATCGACGGACTGACCGTGGCAAGCGTAGCTTAACCTTCGATCAACTTGTGCGGCTGTTTTTATTTAGCCAAGAGCTCTACGCGCTAAATAATGTGATAAATTAGCTGACTGATAAATAATGTGAAACAAAAATAGAAATCATCATCTGCCAAGTCTTTTTATATATTAGTTTTGGGTCGGCTTCCAGTCTAAGCAGCTGCAGCTTAATGCCAGTATTGTACATGGACCGACTATCTATCTGACCTCCTTAGCCCTGTGACTGGGTAACACAGTACTCCTTGATAAGACTGGTTGTCAGACTTTCGGACTTCTAATTCGAGTTACCTCGCCTCTCTAAGATCGGTAGGAATGACAACCGGGATCAACAGTTTAACGAGCTTTCCGATGCACGGAGGAATCTCGGTAGGTATGTAAACCACCCATCAACGGATTGAACTCAGCAAATGTAGTGTAACCTCAATCAACCCTTGCAAATGTGACTATTTAGCTACTAATCCCTCTGAAACAAGAATATAACTACCCTTTTTAATAAAAGCCTGGGAGTCGGAAATAGTAGGGTAAATGACACTTGAGGAATTTGAAATTATGACCTTTTCCTGGATGGTTGGTAGCTCCTGGATGAGACAAGCCAAGGATTGAGTTAGATGGCGAGTGGCTGGAAACATTGTCAGTCACTACACAGAGAATGCTAGTGCGAGGTCTTGGAATGCATTCCACCTTAATGGGACGATAAATTATTCTTATCTTAACACATGTTTGAATTATTTTTATTTTTTAGATGTCTACATAACAAGCTAATCACATCCAGTATAAGCTGACCTCTCACTCTATTGAAATCCTATAAAATGAGAGATCAGCATAAATTGGAAATATATACGCTGATACGTAGCCGTGTGTCCATGCTTAAAATGATTACTTATTTTTTAAATAAATAAACTAAGTAAATAAATAAAATTTCTTATTCTTATAATGTTCTGTAGTACCAAAACGCTGAGCGCTAGTAAAGTATCCAAGGGTTCCTTCTCTGTAAGAGAAGAGTAGATTGGCAATGCGTTTTTTCCTTTCTCCATACAGAATCCATAATATCTACTACACACCTACATCGTTTACAAATCTCAAAACAACTAGTGCGACCCATTTAAACAAAATAAAGTTCATCTCCGAATGCACGCTAGAAGCATAAACGCGTTAAAACTAATATCACTAATTCGCCTCCATACAGTTCTGAAAGCCAAGCTGAATATCTGAAATATTGGATTATATGTTTCCTATGTAGTTATAGAATCTATTCGTATCATCGGCACAACGTGTTGGTATTTCGAGATCTAAATAATGACCTAAATAGAAACACGGCTGCATTACGGATGGGGGTGCAATAGATACATTTATCGAGCTGGATAATAGACATAATGTGGCTTGAGAAGAACCTCCAGAAATAAAGTTTTTGTATTTGTGATATATTTTGTTAGTACAATCAAATATTCTACTAACAAAGTTTTAGGTGATCAACGAGCTTTATGCTGTTGATGCTTGTAAATAAAAGTTTATTTTTAATATTTTATTAGTTTAAGTTTACTTGACAATGTAGTTATATATATATATATGTCTTCTCTTCTTTCGTTCTTTCTTTAATAAAACGTTGACCTAGGAATTTCTCCTGTATTGTGGGTGCGTTTACAAACATTCAAAATCGCACACACAAACAACCAGTCCGGGAACAACAATCTGTAGGCCATACAAATATTTGTTCCATGCGGGTATAGAACTCCCGAAATGCAGCACATCCAATTGCTCAGCTACTGCGCCAAAGGTGATTGGATTGTGCTAGCTGACACGTGGCAAATAATTTAATGTCATGCCAAGTGCTATAATGTACAGATTAAAGTTATCTTAAGTTATCAGACGGATGTGTCTGAAGTGGTTGCGCTACTTCTTCTTCCCAGCAAAAACACTGGAATGTGGTGTGGATCGGATATTTTGAGGTACTGTCGCATGTAGTTGTTGATGTTCAAAAAGTGTTGAAACTTGGGTGAGTTTCAACACTTTGAAATTGAAATAACTGATTTTTGTTCATATGTATTTGATTGAATTTTTTAACATATCAAACATTTTTTAATATAAAAAATGTGTGACAATTATCGAGATAATAATCACAAGTCTGGTAAAAATGGATTAAAATAAAAAAAAGTATTCATCACAACCAATATGGCAACCTTAGTTTTATCCATTTAAATAATCATACTGAAAATAAAAACACAAAGAACATTTTTATATTTTTATATATAATATCGCCATTTAAATAATATGAAATGTCAATGTACTTTTTTTTTTCTTTAAATTTCAGGGAGTTTTATAACGCACAGTATATATCAGTTCTATCATATGATAAGACAAGAATCACATCCAACCCACGAGATCAATGTTTTAAGTCGGCCTACTTAATATTTGGTGGAATTTACCTATATCGTTCTTAAAATATAAAAATGTGTCCTGGTTTTGTGTGAAATTTATCTCCGTATCTTCCTGAAACATGTATATAGCTAGATGATTTTGAACGAATCAGTAAGTGCACGTCCTTTCAAACGAATTTAGGCCTATGGAAAGTGAGCCTACTAATCGAGCCACCAGTTCCAGCGACACTTTGTCAAAATTCTAGAACAACGGAATTCATTTAATTATATTGGACAATGTTCGTACGTTGGCCACAAATTCAGTAAAATTTCACTTAATTCCGGTCCCATATATTGTGTCTATCTCTGTAGAATATAACAGTATAATTAATTGCGTTACGTACTTCTAATGGCAGTCGCTTTTATTTTGATAATTAAAGAACATCTTTTGCTCCGTATATTTTTCAATGTCATCATCTGCCTAGTCTTATTCCAACTACGTTGGGGTCTGTTTCCAGTCCTACCGGGTGCAGACAAATACCAATGTTTTACATGGAGTGACTGACGCATACGAAATCTTTTAGTAAGATTTGTTCTTCGACTCAGCATATAATTAATGTTCACCCATTCACGGACAGACTTGGGCAAGAGTAACTTGTCCTTGAATCGACTCGTGGTATTTTTATTATTTAGTAATAAACTTCTTTTAATGTTTTATATTTGAAAATGTATAGGATAACCAAGTCAACGCAGTAGACAAGGTTAAGCTATCAAAATAAAATCAAAATTTGGTCTACACAAAACGTAAATACGAATCGTTTTATACTGCTCTGTTCGCGAAGTTTGAAAACAGGTTTGAAGTTTCCTATTGACGAAGGTGAATACTTCAGGCCTGAGCTTGATTGATAAGGTTACGTACACACCACTGAACTCTGACGAAATAGCCTTTGTAACCGTTTCAGGAACAAACTGATACTGTTTCACTAAAGGTTAGGTCAGACGGGAGAATATCACTCGTGCGTTTATAATCTCGTGATCTATGTGTACAGTCACGAGCATAAACATCTTATCCTGACACAAAATTCAAAAGCGATTTCCTCGTGCAATAACGATTAAATTTTGAGTAAAGCCCTTTTCCATAAAAGTAACGCTTCGAGAATACTGTGTTCATAACACTTTAATACTTCTATCAATACTTTTGTAGAAAATCGCTTTTAAATTCTGAGTCAATGTAAGGTATTTATGCTCGGGACTGTACAAGCATTGTTGTAACACTCGCACATAAGCGTACAACTAAACTACACGGCAAATATGTTTGCACGTGTAAAAGAATATCCACTTTACCTTAACTTTTAGAATGTTGCGAGCTTCGTTCCAGGCATGCATTATGTATGTAAATAATATAATATAACAAACTTTATGCAAACTGAATACGAAGTGGCAAAAATAATTAAAGTCGACCTAAGAATCCAGAATATGTACAAAGTATGAAAATACATTATACAAGAAACAAACGCCGCAAGTTTCTTTGCGAACTTCTTTGTTTAAAATACACAAAGCAGTTATGAATCCAAAGAAAACAGTAAAGAATAATATACATTTTAAGGTCATAACTCGAAAAAGACGCACGGAAAAATTACCTATATATCAAAAGGCGTGGAATGCTTTTAAAATGGCTTCCCTCGCGAAAAATTTGAAATATTATCGTCAACACTGAAAAGCTACGGACCACGTTTTAGGTAACGTGGCAGTAAATTTACCTAGTATATGAATATTCATGGTGCTGGTATCATTGAAATGAACACGATAATATTCGGACGAGGCTACACAGGGATAGTTTTGATTCAAAGTGTTTTCATAAAATATTATGTAGGAAATTTGTTTTTGAATAAAACTTTATACGAGTATCATCATCTGCCTAGCCTTTTCCCAACTATGTTGGGGTCGGCTTCCAGTCTAACCGGATGCTGAATACCAGTATTTTACATGGAGCGACTGCCTATCTGACCTCCACAACCCAGTTACTGGGCAACACGATACCCCTTGGTGAGACTGGTTGTCAGACTTTCGGGCTTCTGACTACCCGTAACGACTGTCAAAGATAGACAAATGACAGCCAGGACCAACGGCTTAACGTGCTTTCCGAGGCACGGAGGAATTTCGATTTATGACGAATGGTCACCCATCCACAGGCTGACCTCGGCAAGCGTAGCTTAACCTTCGATCAACCCGTGCGGCTGTTTTTATTTAGCCACGAGCTCCTCTGAATAAAACTTTATATATTTACACATAATATTTACCTCACTGTGCATATTACCAACGAATGGGCCGCCCTGGTAGTAAATAAAAAATTAAGGTAACCCAGTAATAACAAAATATAGTACCTCCAACCTCAGGAATGTGACAAGGATTAAAGCTACCCCAGCTCTCTGCAGAATTACAATGGTAGTTGGCTTAAATCCAGAATTCGGGTAAAATGTAGGGCTTAATAACAATGAAAAGATTTAAAATTAGGGTTGGCAAATAAAGATCCGTGTACAAAAAATGACGTACAGAGGCCAGTACATCAAGCTATCCTAGACTGCCACATTTTCCTAATTGAATATGAACCTTATACGTTTGTAATAAAACGTACGTTTGAAAATTTGTCCAAGAAATTTGGTTATTTAATAGATAGTACAAGTACATTGTAACCAGCTCAATAAAAAATCCTATCAAGGAAAATACCAATTTTTCCGATGAACCCAAAGACCTAAAATAATACGATCCACAGAATCCTTAATACCTTTCACAGGATCCCACTCAGTTAGTGCTAAATTATTGGATATCTTCCCTCACTATCGCCGTAAAAAGTTAGTACCGACGATTTTTATGGCCCTCTAGTATTTCAACCCGGAGGCTTGAACCTCCATATTTGGCACATAATTCGATTAAGGGAAAGCTTGATGTATTTTTAGATTTTTATACGCTGGATATGAAAATTTTGAAGCGTGATATATTGACCCAGATTGGCCGTGTCTGTCGTCAAGAGCTTTGCCGAAATTGTAATCACGACTGTGTTGTATGTCATAATGAGATATTTTTAATATCTTATATATACAATTCTCATGTCAAGGTGTTTGTTATTAAACTCCTCCGAAACGCTAGGCATGGCTAGGTCTGCGAATCGAACATCAATTTTTCATTCCCCTAAATGTTAAGGGTGGTCCACCCCAAATTTTTTATTTTTTATTTTTTAGACATTTTTTTCTGTTTTTAGTTTTTTATGATACAAAAATATATACAACTTCAAATTTTCACCCTTCTACCACCAACCTCTATATGGCAAAACAACGTTTGCTGGGTCAGCTAGTATGTTTATATAAATCAATTACCGTGCGTTAGTCTCGTAAAAATTCATAAACGGGTTGATCTTTTTCCTTTTTTTTGTGTGTTGTGTAGATCCCTAGATGATTTAGATACACAATCGGACCTGGTAGGCCCTGTTAAGGCAGGACATTACCTGTCAGGTCCACTAGTCATTTCTAAACTACAAACATATAATGACTATTATGTATACGACTATATCCACAAAATTGTGTTCTCATGTAAATTTTTCCATTCTTTCTAATATTATAAATGTGAAAGTAACTCGTGTCTGATTGTTACGTATTCACGGCTAATATATTGAACCAATTTTGTTAAAAAAATAGTTTTGTAAGCGGGAACCAGAAGTTTGAATAGGTATTAGTTCTAACAAATTAATACCTAAAGATGGTTTACGATAATTATATATACCAAGGGGTATCATGTTGCCCAGTAACTGGGTTGTGGAGGTCAGATAGGCAGTCGCTCCATGTAAAATACTGGTATTCAGCTGCATCCGGTTAGACTGGAAGCTGACCCCAACATAGTTGGGAAAAGGCTAGGCAGATGATGATGAAGATGGTTTAAGATAATGTTAGTTGTATAATGTATTATGCTATACATTTATGATATAAATATTTCTCTCCATGTACCGCCAGAGGGCTCATATTATTATACTGGTTTTTGTAAGATACCTATTGTTCTTAGAAAACCAAATATTATTATTTTTTCCTACCATTTATCGCGTGTACACGTGACTAAAAATTGTAGTTTTTATCTTAACAATGCAATATTTTAGGTGTTTTTTTCGGTTCATAAATAAGTTTTTAGTTCGTGGAATTATCTAAAGCTTACAGCTCAGAAATATTCCTTAGCAACGGTATGCATAACAGTTAAATATTCCGCACAAGGTTTTTAAACGACGCTTTTACAAAACATTTTTACCTTAACCAAAATATTTATTGTCATCGTTTTCCATAATTGACGTCAAACTCAGTGTCAACTTTTCCCGCTCGTAAGAACCACTTAGAAAATAAAGGGCCATATTTCCGACAGTGCTTTGAACTAATGCTTTAATAAGATAATAGCATTCTCCTGTTATGTAAATAAACTAAAATAGAAGAATTGACATCTCATGTAATACTGCTCTAGAAAGGGACGAACACAAATCTATATGTATATATATAAAAGTTAATCCCTATTTCCCTTAGTCACGGCAGCACGCGTGAACGGCTGGACCAATTTCGGTAATTCTTTTTTTGTTGCGTTTGTTATTGTAAGGAGAAGGATCTTTTGAAAGAAAAAACTAAGAAAATTGCGCGGAACATTGTATATTTATATTTGTCCAGCAATATTTATTGTTAATTGCGGGGAACATTAGAAAATGTAAGGAAACTGAGATTCATGAATGTGAATTGTAACCGCGTGTACTTTATAAATTGAAAAGCGTTTAAAATAAGTTTAGTTTTTGAACAGGGGAATAAGCATTATTGTCGTAATGTGTCTTTTTACCGATTTTTATTCATTTATAACCTCTGACAAAAGGTCAGTAATTTCAATAAAACTAAAGGAAAATATAGTTCGAGTAAAGATACTCCAAATGAAACACAGGGAAGGTTTATTTTCTTAACGTTAAATTTAACGATATAATCGTGTCTCCTTAAAAGTCCAAACATTCCTAAGCTGATCTGTTTGACGCACGGATAGCCTTTGATAAGAAATAACTGAAATATTTTACGGGAAATCCGGTTCACCCACCAAAGTCGGATCGCCTTATGATGTGGGACAAGCCACAAGATAAAGAGTTTTAGAAATATGCAATTGCTTAATGTATTTATGGAAATCTTACTTCGTCATCCTCTTGCCCTTATCCAAATTTATTTGGGGACGGCACAGCTTGTCTTTTTCTTCCATACATTTTTATTTGCCGTCATTTCAGAAATCACCTTTTTTCTAGACATATCATCTTTCACACGATCCATCCATCGTTTCCTAGGTCCCCCTTTACTCTTGTAAAAACTTTCCTTACACTTATTGTAACCTCTTTCTAGCCCTATCAGCTTTCCCAAATAGTTTCTTTGGTCTCCTACTATTGTAACCATTAACATTCATAGTCAAAACTTTACTAACGACGCGTCTCTCACATAATATAATAAAACATACCAGTAAACATCTATAATGATGGTATAATAAACACAAATACAGAACTAGCGATTTAATCTAATAATTACGATGTTGTTCACCAAAAAGTAGGTGCCCTATAAAGTATACAAGCCTATATCTCTCTCTAATACACATAATATAAAAGCTAGTAATGGTGGTATTACAAACACAAAGATCTATCGTAACAGGAAGGTTTAATGGGCGTTTTAGCTACATTAAACAAGTGAATTAGTGACTCCCTCGATAGGTACTGTTCATCGTACTAGGGTATAAGATTCGGGTACCGCACTTCCGACTCATGGAAGAATGGAGCTTAGAAACTTCGAAAGAAAGAAAAATAGTAGAGATTTTGCTTGAGTTATGTTAGTGATGACAAAACTAAAACTGTAGGTTAAACACAGACGTTAATGCCAGTCGCACGTCGTGACTGTGATAACAAGGAGTAACTACTCAGCATTATGCATCGTGGGGTTCAATTGATTAGCTGTCCGACATAATTCTCCACTAACCAGTTTTTTTTGGCATCTTGCAGTTTATCCTTCAGGGATATCTACTGCTTAATCGAACTTTCCTGTGAAGACTTAATTAGAATTTACGGCCTCCAGCCAGGGCGTACAAAACTTAAAAGCTAACCTATAAATCGCCAAAGGCACCCCCTGCGGGGTACGAGCCTCGGCTTCAGACGTCGCTGGGAGAGGACAGCAAAGGCACGGGCTGGATCTAGTAGATATATTATTTAAGGGACTAATTCAAACCACTACTGGCTCAGCAACGCAGGCTGGCTCGAGTAAAAGGTCGGAGCATTAAACAGTAGTGAGGCGTCAATTTTTGTAAGAAGGAAGCCGAAGAAGAGAGTAGGTATATCTAGTAGTAATCTTGTCATTTTTTGTTATTCGAATGTTATGGATCACACCAAACAAAACAATACACTATTGTATTCCACACCTTTATTGTCACTATAGGAGCGTGCTATATTAAATGGCTCTAGCAGACACAGACACTATCAACTATGCTAGTATACAATGGCGGTAGAATTGATTTTCCAAATCTCCTAAGGGAAGCCGGTAGAAATCGAGTTGTATGGACACGTTGCGTCGTCACTGCTATTCATCCTGGACGGACCTAAGGTTATTTATGAGGATTTCCCTAAGAGCAGAAATGTTTATTACAATAGGCAATTGGGCCACCATCTACCACCGTCTTATTAGGATTTTGGAAACTCCGAAATAGTTGCTACTTCCAGTTTAACGAGATGCAGCTGAACATCAATATTTTACTTGGAATCCAACCTCCAAAACCCAAACGATATCCATGGTAAGACTGGTCCTCAAACTTTGGGGCTTCTGACTACCCTTTACGACTGTTATGGTTGATCAATCAAATGATTTTACCTACGAGTATCAACTGGATCCGATTCTTCAATTGCTATATAATATTTAAACTTGTTTGCTTGTAACATAGTAGGCAGATGGCTTTCCTCGTTCTCCCATTTTAATTTTATTAAAAGCTTAATGACACACCTTTCCTCGCAAGCTGTTAGGGGCAAGCGAGAATAAATGAGCTGCTTAATTTTAATCCTAGCAACATTCTAGTAGCTAAATAAAATGCTAGCAACCCAGTGTCGTTACTTAAGGCGCCGTAAATTGTTTAAGCCAATACTTTGTTGTTCTTCGCTTTGAGACACGCCCATCGATTAAGTGGATGCTGCTTAAAATTCCGTTGAACTGTAGGGAAAGTCTTGTAGATTCGTTTTAAGTCGTCATCATTATATCTGTTTATGTGGGTACTTCAGATAAGTTATGTTACTAGTATGAAAATAAAAAGCATTTTTATTTAAGCCGTTAACGTTGTCTTCGAAAAAAAAAGCATTTTTAAATCGAAAAAAGAATTATTTTTTAATTAAACTCTCAACTTTTCAGTGCTACTAATTACACAGCCAAGAAATGCCGTCAGGGCTGCCATTTCCTACCCTGAAATGAACTGTAATTTTGCAGTTTTATGATTTTTTGACTAATTCAAAAATTGCGTTGGGTAACTAAATATATGAAGCCTTGTTATAAATTGTTGCGTCTCTACGAAACCCACATGATAAGCTTTTATGACAACTTTTCCATTAAAAAAAAATAATCACCAAAATCGGTCGCAGTGGTAAACCTCCTCTTTTTGAAGTTGATTAAAAATAGTCAAACGAACATTAGCAATACTGCCAACCGCTAAAAAAGTCTACATCAAAGGTTTATCTCTGTCTTCCTGACGTTAATCTGTCAAAATAAAGGAAAATACATATGAAAAATCTCGTCCTGACAAAAAACATTTTACCAACATAACAACAAAAGATAAAAATATTTCTAGAAATATAATCTCGAAATTGTCAAGTAATTCATTTTACTAAGCTGACTTGTTACGACAAAGGATTTTGTAAAAGAATATTAATCATCTTTTGTCCTTGAGTTTTGTGTAAAAGCTTTCCCGAATGCTGTTGAAATATTATTTAAATTTTTGTTGAATAGTAGATTTTTTACGCGAATTTCGTGATCGGATCAGTACTTTTACCAACAAACAAACTGTTTTACCCCTTTGACATATGGATTTATAAGACTATCACAAGTCTCTCCTTAGGATAGTGGTCAAAGTGCATGCCCGATTCGTGGCAAAATGTGGGGAACAATCTCCCTATCTATCCATTTAGGAATGTACACGTGGTGTTTTTTTTCATATTCAAATGCATTATTGATAAATAGACAATATAAGGTTACAATCAATATATTTGTGGGAATACAACACAATTTGTCTCCAACTTTTATATACAAATTTACCGAGTATTCATTTCCAAGTAAATCTACCAGTCTACCAATAGTGACAAACGAAATAAACCTGCTTTTTTCAGAATAAAAATACAAAGTTGAACTCTCTATGGATCTCTAAAAGAGGTTCACTTGTATACTCAGTATTTGGTTACCTCCTTGAGATTGAAACATGAGAATCTCATTATTTGTTTAGCTGCCTTTAAGTGCGTACAAAACGTAAGAAAAGTTGTTGCCAAGGTAACTTATTTCTAACAAATTAAGTGTTTTTTTTTACGTTTGTTTATTTTTTTCAAGCATGTACTTCGTACCTTCAGTAATCTGTATCGACTTTATAACAAGGCTTGAGCAGTGTCTGTTTGAAAGAATGTTTTTATAATTTCCTAGAAAGACGTATTGAAAAATAATGATAAAGAAATTATGTTGTTTCGCAGGATTGCTATTAGCGTTAGTAAGTAAACAGGTATTTGCGTTCAACGTAAACTTTAGTTTTGCAACACAAATTCTATCTTCATTATTTTGCATAATTCTGTTCAAAACAATTCATTTACATGCAGCGACACTTAATTCTTAATCCCTTATTATTAAAATTTAGTTAAAGTTATCCCAGCTTAACCACAAAAAAAATACTAAACGTCAATCTGAAGGTTATACTGATAGTAATTTTACTTTGCTTTTCTTAATAAGAAGGGTTAAAACTATCCCTATTCGAAGCTAAGCCTAAAATTAACACTTGTCAATTCATACATAAAAAGTCAGTAATCATCCCTCAAAAATAAACCCAGCTATGCAATGCTTCCTAGTATTACAAATAATAGTTTCCATTAATGAGATTTAGTCAAAGCTCGGTTACATAATCCCAATATTAATTCGCCCATTGAAATTCAGTTTCAAGGTAAACAAATGGTCAATTCGCTGTTGCATTAACAGCTTCATAAATTTTTCCTTTGCAATTTCAGTCAAAACTAATGAATATACTGCTGTAAACATCGTTATAGTTGCCATAATCACAATTACCGTAATGAGCTTTAATTAAGTTTGGTTTAAGTAAATATTTTATGTTTTCAGGAATAAAAAATAACTCTATTCGTCCATTATTGCCTCATTGTAGGGTTAAAGCTTCTTCTCAACAGATAAAGTACGGACATTAATCACCACGCTTGCTCAATGCAGTTTGGAGTCTAACATGAGATTTTATTTTATTTTGCGTTTAAAACTCAATAGGACAGTATTCACCACACCTCAATCTCGTTGGAAATATATAATAAAAACAGCCCGGTACTTTCCTACTGCAGGGCAAAAGGCTTTACTCATACAGAGAAGGCACGAGTATAATCACCACGCTCGCTCAAGGTGGTTTGACGATTTAAGACTTACGTTAGCGCACCACGTTTTCGACAAAAGCGATTTATCGAAAACGCCGACAAATTGCTTTTGTCGAAATCCATCACCTTAAAAAGATGGATTCTGATGAAGGCCGTCCTAAGCTCTCATGTTTATTTAAATTATTATTGTATTTTCACTATCCTGCATTTATTTTTACATCATCATCATCCAAGCCTTGTCCTAACTATGTTGGGGTCGGCTTCCAGTCTAACTTGATGCAACTGAATACTAGTATTTTACATGACGTATTGACTGCCTATCTGACCTATACAACCCAATTACCTGCTAACATGATACCCCTGGGTTAGATAGGTTCGTGTTTATTTTTACGTAATATAAATAATTATTTTGCTCTTAGGGATTGCGTGACGGCGTTAATGTTCCTGTCACAATCTTTAATAACCTGTCGTGACCTTATGTCACGCCTGAGGAAGTGACTCGCAATTTTTGTAATTGAGAACAGTCTACATTGTGAGTAGATCAATCTTGTATTATGTGTGAAGTGCCAATTTGTGACTTATGGCTTTTAAGATGAAATTATGTCACAAGAATATATGCCTAAAAAGCTTTACTAACATTTAAAATTTAAGTATGTTTTTTTGTTTAAGGTGGTTATATTTGGAACCACTGCATTGCATTTGTTGGTCCATGTCAGCAAGGTTATAGTTTAAAAGTCACGATACGACAATGTGGGGAGGAGTATAGAGCCTACTTATGCCTAGCCTTTGGGGGATTCAAGCGTGATCTTACGTTTAACCTCTGTAAATCTCCTCTGAGCAAAGCAGGGCTAAGAACTCTCTTGAATGTATTTTTTTTTTAATTTTTATAGTTTTCGGTTCATTAACCCATTTTTAACATGTAGTAGTTTTAAAATTTAATTAACCTTCTTGAAACAAAATAAGTCCTTTGTATTTAACTTTTGGTCCTAAGACAAATGTACTAATGTTATTATTATTTTTTTCAAATTTGCGAATTACGAGTAAGCAACGTAACTTATTGAGCAAATTATTCCTGCATAAGATAAACCTCGTCTTTAACCTTTCCTTATACAAAAAGTCATTTTTGTGAGTAAGTTAAGAGTGGGTATAAACTAAAATTGACAATCGCTTATTTTAATTTAAATTAAACTAGCGGACCGAACAGACGTCGTCCTGCCCGTACAGCGCCACCTACCGGGTCCAATTGTGAATCTAAACCATTCTCGAATCTCCACGAACACACACAAAAAATTTCATCAAAATTGGTCCAGTCGTTTAGGAGGAGTTCAGTCACATACACACGCACACAAGAAATATATATATTAAGATAGGCAAGCTATACATATATAGATAGATATAGATAGGGTAGAAGGGATCCCAACCCTTTGCTCGAGCCAGCCCACGTAGCTGAGCCAGAAGTTGTTTAAATTAGTCCCTAAATAATATATCTATTAGATCCAGCCCGTCCCATACTGTCCTCTCCCAGAGACGTCCTAAGCCGAGGCTCGTACCCCGCAGGGGGTGCCCTTAGCGATTGGTCGCTTAGTTTTTACGTTTTTTACGCCTTGGCTGGAGGCCTTCATTTCTAAATAACCGAACTTTCTTAACTCAACCGACTATTATGCTCGATGCCCATATGTCTCTGCGGGATGTCCATTCCAAAAATAAAAAATAAAAAATGGAAGGGCCATCGACACACCTCATACCATGAGTACGGTACATGATTCTGGACCTGTGTACTGAACTTATGGTATCATGTTTAACATCGATATCCCTTCTTCTGTCACGTATATAGTATACTTATTAAATTGCATTGCCTAGGGTTTAGTAGACAAAAAACTAAAACAACACATTTCTTATATTAAAAATCATTCTGTAGTTACTTTTAATGTCAATTAATGATGGATTAAAAGCTAACATTCATTAAAAGACAAAGAATAAAAATAAGATAGTTAATTGTATTAGCACATTTTACGAAATTCCATCTTTTGTTTCATATTTTGTTTCGTTTCGTCATATACAATAAAACGGTTTCAGTATTATTTGCTTATAGATATAGCAACAGAGCACTTGGTTCAACACAAGGTTTCCATGACGAAGAACAAGTAATTTTCAGTGGCAGAAACTACAAGCATATTTTTTTAGGTACGCCTCACCTACTTTATACACACTCTTAACAAAAATAAATATATCTTCACGATCAGAGCCGTTTGCTCTAGATTTGTAATTTAAACAATCTCGGTTGGTGAATTATTCATATCTCATTTATGAAATTTAATGTGTTCCTTCATTCGTGAAAACTAAGCTTTCCGAAAGTTGAAGGCCCTCTCATGAGAGCAGAAACTGAAAAACTTGTTATAAATAAGAAAAGTGTTATACGGTATCATTACTTGCTTATTGGAACTACTTATGATTGTCTCGTTGGTCTAGCACAAGGTCCTGGATTCGACTCCTGATTTGCGCAAAGTGTTATTAGGTTTTGCATCTGTAATTTCTTAGTAGCATCCTGGTGTCTGGATTTGTGCCTGGTTGATGGCAATTGGCTCGCCCCCTATTACGTGGGACTTAAACATAACTGGCGTAATTTTACTTTACTATAGGTACGCCTCTGCCTAACCCTTCGAGGATTACAGGCGTGATTTTATAAATATATTGAACAACTTATCGAAACCCTAGAATATTTAAAACATAAATAGCCATGGGGCAAAGATATTCGACGCGTAGTATATTTGCTACGACGTCGTAGCGCTGTTTCCATTACGTCCGCTACGCCGTAGCATAAGTGCAATCCTCTTTGGTCAAAACCACGCCGTATAATACCAAGAACTCTGACTTCCATACCGGTCTGGACCATATTTACAAAGAAAAAAAAAAGATAAGCTGCTTATCTTTCCACGCAAGTTGTTATAACCTACCCTTTGAAATTGGGTCAGTATTATTGTTGTGGTACGTTGGTAAAGAACATACACAAGCACTACATACGCATCTTTTGAAGCTGTCTAACATTTAAATTTGATGACTTGTTGACCTGATAAAATCTCAGTTAAAGTGTGGACCCGATAAGTATGGACATGGTTCTATATTTAAAGAGAAATGATAACTTCTTCGTATGTGATAATCTTTAACGCGAGTGACCGAAAAACAATACATTTTCTATAATCTCGTTTTCTGGCAGTTAAGGTGTTAACTAAGACCAGCATATTCCCAAATATCGTTTGTTTGCGACAGATAACTCAAAGTTTAAGATTTTACAGTACAGATTTTTTAAGTTTATCTAAAAATATTCGCATAATCATTGGCTAATGATAAAAGGTCTCTACAAAAATATGACGTGATGAGTAATTTACTGAAATATATTTATAAATTCTAAATAGCATACCATAAAATTATCTTGTGTAATATTTTAGTTTACTAAGAATCACTTGTGACATAAAACGGATGCTGAAAACCAGTGGTTTACAGAGCGACTGCCTTTCTGACCTTCACATCCCAGTTACTGGATTATACGAAACCATTAAGTTAGACTGGTCGGGCTTCTGACTACTCGTAACGACTTTTAAAGGCCTACAAATGACAGTGGGGTTGTATGAAATGAACTATATATCACGACGAATGAGTATCAAAATGAATGAGTATTCATTACAATTTCATTTACAGTAACATTTCTCTCTTCCCAATAAATCTCTGTGACTTGGAAAGCTAATTTGTTATCAAGAACTCGTCACTCGTCTAAAGGGACTTTTGACTTCAAAAGGATTTCCTTGTCTACGTTTTCGCTTACGTGATCGCCAATCAGGCATTACTTTACTGATAAATGAAATTCTTTGAATCTAAGGATTTTTTTTTACAGCTGACGAGATTTTGGCAAAGTGTTTTATTGAGATATGACACATTTATTTATATATTTAACCATGGATGTTCACACAAATAAATAATAGACATAAAATCTGAGCACAGAGGTGTGGTTTTAAGGATTCCGTATACGCGTAGGTGCGAACGGTACTCTATTACTGCAGCTCAGCTGTTTGTGCATTCGTCCGTTTCTCAGCGGACTATATCTCATGAACTACTACGTTCGAGGTAGACAGTAAGTTCAGTTATTGGTAGTACTTAAAATTATTACTAGGTATGTATTCCCATAGCCACAATAAATACATTTAATAAAAAATAAATAAGAAATTAAAAGAGAATTCATTTGTAAATCTGACTTGCACGTTACTGGTTTTATTCTCTATTTTTTGGTTTTATAGTCTATCTATTTTATGTAAAATTAAATTTATGGTATAAAATTTTGATTTTATTTATGCCCCTCTTTATGGTTTCAAAGTATCATAATTAAATGAACAAGTGAGGTGATAAAATCGTAGGGCCATAACAGATAATTATTCACGTTCTATCTTGATTGAGTAAAGACGTGTATCTAAGAATTGTCACAAAAAACCTCTTCAAATACAATTCTGACTTTAAAATCAAAGCAAGGATTTTCACGAACTTTTGCAAATGGCGAGGGTCATACAGTTTCACGAGGCATTTCCAATATCTGCTCGACAGCGATGTAACTTAGTAGTGGCTTGCTTTTATTTGAAAAGTTCCCCTTTGTTAGTAAGAAAATATTCTGTAATATTTTAGCTAGTCACGACGCTGTTAAGTACTTCGAAATACGGTTGGAGTTAATATATTGCAGCTGGTATTTTAACATTGAAAGCGTGGTGTGTTTTTGTGGATGATAAATTGGTACTGGTTTTGAATGGCTTGCTGTTTTCTTATTTTAAACTATCGTAGTAAAATATCTTTAGTTGTAGCGTAAACAATAACCACGATTTTTTATTGAAGTGATTTTTTTTCAATTTAGAAAGGCACAGCACACACAGGCAGTCACACGAAAAAACTCCTTTCCGAACAGGAATTTATACAGAAATTTTCATAAAAAATCATACAAGTCGCAAAGAATTCGGCGTTAATAAAATAGTCAACAATATAAGTCTATTAACACTGGCTCGTTTATAGTTTATCAAAACTGCTTATCAGCGTTTCTGTTCTAAAATTAAGAATAGAAAAAGAATATCTCCTGTATTACAGCTAGGAGTAGTACATACACGGAACAATATTAACGGAAGCAAAAGTTTCACAAAGGTATGCTGGTTTTCTTTAAACTTTTGACTAAATGTTCTGCCCAAATATTTAGGTTCAAAAACTGAAGTATTAACAACATTTAGTTCCTGCCCATACCTATTCAGGTCACACAAGTTACATTACCTAGATATATTACGAGCAACACAAATGACTTTCAATCGTATTAGTAACACCACAAAACTCAATTTCGCACGTATAGAGTGATCAATCTCCGATCATTGACACGATCCTGTTTAATAATGCATAAGGTTCTAATGTACGCATTTTGCTCGAAAATCTTTAAAGAAATTAGGGTGGTTTTGATTTTATGACGTAGGCTATTTGACCTCTTTTTCAAACAGTGACGTACGATATTTAACCCGTTGTTTAGTTATGTTTCGCGGATAATGGGGTCGTATATTTTATTTTAAGATATTTAGTCAAAAAACAATAATGTATTTTCAACTTCGCAAACGTATGACAAAAAGACTTTCATCATCATTCACCGGCTGGAGGGCTCAGTCACTCTTTCTCGCCAAATCCACAGCATTTGCCATCTGACCAGGGTGCTAGAATACTTTCACAGTTAGACCCCAGGGGTCTATTTGTGTGCCTTGTGTTAAGTTTATGTAAAATCTTTATCTATGAATAAATAAATAAAATAAAAATGTAAACGTTTTGATGTTCGAAAATTGCTGATTCTCAGCCTAATTTGAATAAATGAATTTTGATTTTGATTTTTTCCATCGTATGGGCCCCATCACCCTCAGCGGCTTGCACTCTTCGGCCGCAGTTCCTCTTTACAAGGCGTTCTTGTAACCGATAATCATTCCTCCAGCCCTCACAAGCTTAACAGGACTAACATTTTGAACAGTTTTACAATTCCTTAAAGAAATATTTAGTTTTGAAACAAAGAAACTGGCCAGTATTTATGACTTTTCAAGTCCAGTGACCTGAAAGTAATAAATTTTGCCCAGTTACTTTGCTAACTTACAAGAAAATGTATCCCTAATACTTTTCTGTATAGGTTTTGAAATCAACCTTTTTATGGAAAATTCCCTTCCATTCGTTGAATTAAAGCAAGTGCGTTTTTAAAACCTACTCTGTTTACGTTTACGTATTGTAAAATTATCAAAAACATAATATTAGTTTGCCTACCTGTCTTACTTAGGGATAAATATTAATATCAACATCTCTTTATATGTACAGTCCTGTTAACAAGCATGTAGTATCCCCTGTAACTGGGGTTCTAGTAATTCTATCTCGTCTTCTAATGAATTATTCTACTCGAAGGTAGGTTAGGAAACAGACTCTTTCCCAGTTACTTCTTTTAAGATGTCCCATGTTACTCTAAAGGTATACTTCGCTTACTGTTTAATACTTTACATTATTATAAGTTAGACTGACAAAGTAGTTGTGGTTTTAACATTAAACTTAAGAAAATTAATTACAAAACTTATTACTCCACTAGCATAAAACAAATGAAACACTCCCATGAACCATAATCTCAAGAACAATTATTTGCACGCAATCAAAATTAAATGCATTTACACGTTAACATTGTTACTCCTACACATAACTGTACCAACTCCTCACAAACTGAAACAAATGTTAAGCCATTCTGATCTAGACTCTATTTTGTAAGCAACAATGGTTATATACGTTGCAAGATTAGATTGGTGTTCGAAACTCCCAGTGGAACAATCTAAAATAGCCTCTAAACCGATGGTGTAAGGTCGTTCCGACATCATCAATTAAATTGTGCTAACGATGATTGCACTGCAGTGTAATACGCCATTACACGGGGTTGAATAATTAAAGTGTATTTATGTCCGAACGATTACACCTTTCCCTGTGATATATGTATGTGCAATTTGTGATAGGAGGTGACGATATATTGACGTATATAAAATATTATTTGATAACGATAGCCGTATTCAAAGGATTTATTGAAATTTATAGCATTTGGTGGTCGCCTAGTGGTCGATATTCAATTGTTTTAGCACTCCTTCAAATGAACTGTGAATATCTTACATTGCTCCGAGTGCCCAATATACTTAAAAAGGGAAACAAATTTTAAATACAGACTTACACCTCAGGTCCTTGGAGAACACGTTTAGCCGTTGGTCCCAGCTGTCATTTGTAGATCTTTGATATTCGTTGCTGGTATTCAGATGGCCGTAAGTATGACAGTCTTACCAAGGAGTATGCATTAGAGAGGTCAGATAGATAGTACCTCTATGTAAAATACTGGTATTCCGCTGTTTTCGGTTAGAGAGGAAGCTGACGTAATTGGAAAAAATGCAATACAGACTAAGTGTTGAAATAATTGGTAAAAATGCTTACTCGCGTTAGTATACATGCTTATGCATTGATGAACTCAGATGCTGTTTTTTAATCGGATTTGGCAGAAGCTACAGTAAATACCGGGTCCCTATTCACATATTTCCATTGGATGTTCCAATATATAGCCAGCAAAATAAAAGATTTTAAAAACTAAAAGAAGAAGCCAAAGAGTTAAAACATAACATTTATGTGAAGTGCAAACAGTACCACTTACAAACATAAAGAGTATTCTCGCTACTTTACAGAGGATGCACTTCTAACCCATATGAAACATTAGATCTCGCGAGACACTCCCCCATATCTCACAAATACAAGTTAAACGTCTGTAGCACATTTCAAGGAAATTCTACATTCACAGAAGTGGGTACTCGTATATTGTTGGTCAACTTACAAAGTATTTCTGTTAAATATTAGATGGTTCGATCGACGGTCTGTACCCTATTTGACCCTTTAAATCGGTTCACCCAAAGTCGAAGGCAAAAAATAGCTATCTCGCGACCGGCAACGGGGTCTTCAACATTTGATCAGACCCTTACGTATGTTTCGAAATTGTTTTGGAGAAATAAAGTTGTTTTTCTCATTTGAATTAAATGATTCTTCGAAAATTGGAGACGTCTCATATTTAAATAATTCTTCTAGAATTTATCAGCATTTATCAAAGCAGCAACTCCAAGAAGTTTAAACTTTAGTAGCAATGAAATCCGTCGAAGTTTTAATTCAGAATATTTATTTCTGTTAAGAAAGAAAAAAAATATAGCTGGCCATCTCACATTTTAATACGCAATTTTCGAAGAATTTCGTACACGCTACAAAGATCATGAAGACAATTTACCTCCCTTCAAAAGTGACAGGTAATAAAGTACCAGTTTCTTTAATGCATTGTCCCCCAAACACGGAGCTTTCTCACTCAAAGTACAGCATTTGTCTACTAAGGAATTAAAACTTTATAGCTTTCCCTCTTGAGTACAATAACAATGACAAAGGCAACATGAAATGTGTACTTCGTCGCTGCAACGTGGCTACACAACTCTAGAAATACTTGAGAATTGACCTCTTGGAAGCAATAAAAGATATTTTGTATTCTCCAACGTTAGCGCGATTAAAATCATTCCGTTTGCAACTCCTGCTCACAAAGTTAATATCATAGGGAGAGAGCTCTTTGCTGTAATTCAAGTGCTGAGCAAAATGAAAATCTCATCAACCTTAGCGGGTTTAAACCGGTTTAAGCCGGTTTTTTGCGCACAAAACTAGTTTGTGTGCCGCCTTTTTAGGAGCACACGTAATATTTTGTGAGCTACTTATACCTACGTAATGTGGGTACATATTTCTACTTTAGTATAATTATACTTAGAATCTAACATTCTGTCCTGAATATGTATGGAGTTAGTGTTAAAAAAAAAGTTAAGTCGGTCATCTTTTTGGCAAAATAATAATTTCAGTATAGTTTTTATTCTTCAAACACTATCTTCTATCTTCTTCTAATATATAAAATTCTCATGTCACGGTGTTTGTAATTAAACTCCTCCGAAATGGCTCTACCGATTTTTGTATTATTAGTGTAAAATTAATTTATTTATTTTAAATCCCACTAAATGTTAAGGGAGGTCCACCCCAACCATTTTATATGACAAAACAACGTTTGCTGGGTTAGCTAGTATATTTATATATCCAACTACTATTCGTACTAAAAGATTTATGTCTTAAAAACGACATAAAACTTCTTATTTAATTTTACTAAAAGATCGCCATTTTAACTGTCACTCAAATAAACTCACTTACGTCTTACAATAAAATCTGTTCGCAACTAAAACTTGGTTTATTGTGTCGTTAACTTTACTGTGTGTCAAGTTAAAATGAGAAAGTTGCTCTAACCGAGATGTAATCAGACTTTTAAATCGCAACACTCATGATTCAAGTTGTTAGATTAAGATTGATTCTTGAAAAACCTTCTTTGAATTATATTAATCTTGTAAAAAGAATGTTAAGTTAAATGTTAAGTCGTAATCAAGTTAGTTTATTGGTAATACAAATGAATGGTAGAAAAATAACTGATGAGTGCAGGTTTAAAAATAACTTCTTTTCTATTAAGGCAATCGTCAATTACTTCTGAACAATATGTTTTTTCGATTGTGCACATATAATTACACCCGTATTTCGCCAGTTATGTTTAAGTCACATGTAAAAAAAAAAAAGAGAAATAGCGGGCGAGCCTAATCCCATCAACCGGACACAACTCCAGACTCCAGGTTGCTAATAAGAACGTTCCTACACCACCACACACACATCATACATATCACATCCCAACGCATTACATATAAGGTCTAAATTTACCCAAAGAAGCGATACACAAACATCAGACACGTCTCGTTTATCGTAATATATATGTTAGTAAAGTTAGGATCCCTCGCAACGCCTCCACAACTCGGATATATCCGAATTTCCTACACCTAGGTCCGAGACCTTCGCTAAACGTCACCGTGTCGATAACACTGTCAGACCAAAAGTTTTATAGGTTAGCAATAAATCTTTATGATCACTAAAGAAAAAGGCTTCGGAACGATGAGCAGGATAGAAGACCAGTCAGAAAGTTTACAAGATTAAGATATTTGGGGCGAAAATTATTCGTATCTTTTCCCGGAGAATTTTTATGCGGGGTTTATCAAAGGTGCGGGTTTTTTAATTTAGATAAAGTTTATTTAAGGTTAACGTCCTTGGAACTAAAAAGTTTGGAGTGTAATATAATGAATTTTACTATAAGTTGTTATTTTTATAACCCATTACAATGTCTTCAGGAAGCCTATTAAGCTTATTTGTTTAAGAAGCTGTCGTCTGCCTCGTTCGTCTACAGACTGCAAGCGCTACTGTTAAGCATGAGGTCCTGGGTTCAATTCCCAGGTCAGGCAAAGTGTTATTGAGATTTTTTCTTCTGGAATGTCTCAGTAGACGGAGTTTGGATTTGCACCCGGTTGAAGGCAATAGGCTCGCCCCTATTACATGGGATTTAAACATAACTCAAGAAATGTGGGTGAACTATAGTTACAACCCTGCCTAATCCTTCGGGGAACACAGTCGTAATTTCATGCTGTTTAAAAAGTTATTGCCAATTCTTTTGTCTGTGCTAATAAGCTGATACGATTGATCTATAAATGAAGAATACACGTGTATTTTGACAAAGACAGATTATCTAATCGTACAGATTTCTTATCTTGATCTAAACTACCAATTAGTTTTACTGCTATGGAAATCGTAATAACTCAATATCGGGTCACGTTCACCGCTATCGTACCCATCGCAGGCACTATTGCAGTGCGAATGCATAAATTGTTTGCATTCGTGATGAAAGCTATTCTGTGAACGGCTGGCTTTATATTTCAGAAAACCACTCAAGTTTTATAGGATAGCAGAACAGTATACGAGATTTCAATATGTATTACTTTGAATATCCGTTCGGCGTAACTTTTGCATTAAATGTTCGGAACTGCGAACGTAAGCCGGTGTGTGCACCATCTATCTTTTATATACAAAGCTAACTTATGTTTTATAAGTATCGGTATACTAACGACGGCATGATTATTAAGTTATATTGCTATAGCCTATCGGGTCGTGCGGTTAACATTTTCCTGATTTAATATTACATTTCAAGAGCTGGCAATTATTGAGATGACGTTGGTTTTGATGATGGTTTTCTATAGAAGAAGAATATATTCAAAGCCGATTGCAAATAAATTGGGATGACGTCCGGAGGATGATGATATTAGAAAACAAATCAAAAGAAGTTGTTGATTTTACACTAAAAAAATCTCCCAATATTTAAAACCCAGCGAAGGGACACGACATTTAATAAAAGACAAAAGCCATACATACCACTCTAATTCCAGCTTAGAATGACTTCTTGTCATAAATAGCGCATCGTTGTACGATACGTAAATTATCAAAGCTTTGGCCCATTCAATTGCCAACTACCTTGCTATTTACATAAAGGATAAGACTCAGCGACCATTCGCTTCCCCAATTTGTTTTATCAAACATTTATCCGTAAACCGAAGTTTGGAAAATTCGTCAATCTACAGCACAAAAATAAGTTCTAACAATTGTGCTCGCGATGAATGAAACGAATGCACACGGTGTGTACCGTCCATAAGACAGTGTCAATTTCATGTTTCAAACGTGAGAAATGAAGACGACTCTATGTAACCTCTTTCCGGCAAAAAGTTCTTACTTAAAATTCGACGTGAAACAGTTTTTACTAAAATTGTCAAAGGAAGAAAAAAGCTATTAGTTTTTATTTGATAGTTTTTTTTTTATAAGTTTTTGATAGCTATGCTTGTGGGAAAGCCCTTAGGTAAAGCTATCTAAAAAATTCTGGCAGGCTTATAAAAACAGAAGCTGATGTACAAAAATATATTTTTCTAAAAAGTTGAAGCTATTTGACGTTAATATCTACAATTATAAGGAACTAGTACTGCGCCTGCGACTTAGCGCACCTTCCAACCACTTTAAAGCATAGTCTTAAAATCAAATCATTACTTTATTTGTCATTTACCTAGATAAGTGTTTGTGCCATACAAAATATATTCTCCTTTTTGACCCTGGTGATTTTTTTAAACTAATTTGATGAGTGAACGTTTAGAGTATTTTTTGTTTCAATTTTCCTCTTGCAAGAACTAACGCCACTGCCACTGTAAATAACCAAAGTACTTATTTTACGCCTGTAGCCATAACTGTCCTTTGAAATGAAATAAGTAGGTACGTACTTGACTTTTACTTCAGGACCTTTCAATGTCTGAATATAACTCAACCAAACAACTACATTAAAAAGTAATACAATGGTAAAACTAAAACCAATCCAGATGTTACCATCAGACAATGAAAGACATTGTTGCAGAAGATAAAATCAAACAGTGTCGATGTTAGACACTGTTTGTCGATGTTAGATGTTAGACACACCTGAACAACTAAAGTTAAACTTATACAAGTTGCAACAAATTATATAATAGTGTGTTCAATATTAAAACACGTGTGTTAGAGTAACAATAACTTCATCTCAAAACGTAGATATTGGCTTCAACATTCTTCTTGTTAAATATAATATGTTTAAAAAGAAATGACATGTCATACTTGTATAGTTACTACTAGCGCCATCTGCCGTCTATTATTATAACTGCCTGACGTTTCTCACACATTAAAGTCTGTTGATAGCCTCTCTGAAGTTTTAATAGTTCTAGAAAATAAAAGGAAACAGCAAGTTATTTTGCTTTGAAAAGATTAATACACTACCAAAATTACACTCATCAGATCTAAATCTTTTTTAAAACACTTTTCTCTTATGATATGAAAACAGTAAAGTAAGCTACAACTTTCTCCCAAAATTTACCGGTATTTTACCGGTAAGGTTATGATTTAGACACCTGACCTGTGTAGAAAGCTTTACCCAAACATATAGAGCTTCCAAAAGTTTTACTGCAGCACGTATCCATTTACTTGCAATATCAGTGGCAGCAATTACACCGCAGTGAGCGCTAATATTTACGTGACATTATTTTTAAGTATTTGCTCGTAACATTCTTTATATTAAAAGTTAATTTATGAAATATGTATGACCAGGGTTGTGTGTGGAATACCAATTTAAAAACGAATTTATTTGTGCAGTTTGGACACTAAACTTTGTCGGTACATCAAGATTAAACGTACAACTTGTACCAACGCTTGAAATGTGTAAACATTTAGCTACTTAGTTTCACATTTATATAATACAAACAGCTATTGAACACAAAGTTCCTTTATATGACTCTGACTTGGTAACCAGAATATCCCCCACACATCATTTCACCTTGTAATTACGACGCAGATCCGACCGAAATAATTCATGAGTCCCTGGCGCTGTATTTGTAGACCTATCTCATAAATTATAAGCCGACATCGTCCCAATGACACGTAGTATACTTAACAAAGTTAGTATCTTTCAGGCCCAGTCGAAAAACACGAGGAAATAAAGTTATTTTAATATTCACACAAAAAAAAGTAACGTAACAAAGAATGTTTCATTTATACCACAAAGACTGGATTAAATTCAGCCCTTGTGGTTTAAAATGAAACGTTCACTGTTTGTATTGCCGTTTGTGTTCCACCTCACAAAACTAATGTAACATACCTTGAAATAACGAAATTCACGGCGACACGTGTTTAGGAAACAAATAGCGCTCATTTATTACGCCCACATTTAGGAATAAAACGTTTAATTTATTACTTCGGTGTGAGTGGAGGTCATTTAGGTGTCAGTATAAACTTAGGTTGCTGGTTTCTGTCGATATATTATATTATGTATGTAGTCGTAGTAAATTGTACGTGATGCTGCTATGTTCTAAATCATAAACTTAGTGTCTGGAAAACTGTGCTTGAAATACCTGTATGAAAAGCTGTATAGCTTAGCCTGAGAAGCTTAGTATTACCATCTAAATGGGTGTGTATATAATATTGATGAGAATAATTTTAGTTCTGGCACTTTATTGTTTATGTTGGCAGGTACTGTGTTGTTCACAGATTTCTTCTTGTATTTTATTATTCTGGTTATTTCTACGAGAAGACTTGTAATTGGCTGCCAGTCACATTTTCAATTTCTTTGTCTGTTTTGTTGAGCTGTAAGTCTTCCAAAGGAAATAAATAGAGGAATTGGGGCAATAATGTTTTGCATTTTGTCGGTTACAGTTACGCATAAGTCTCAAAACCTAACATAAGATCGCGCCTGTACTTGCCGGAGGCTTAGGCAGAGGTGTCTTTGTATCTATGTATAGTACACCTACATCTAGCCACTTATGTTCAAGTCCCATGTAATGGGGGGCACGGGCTATACCCACAAATCGGGCACAAGTCCAGACCAAGTGCTCATCCAAAGAAATGCCAGATGGCACTACACATATCACTCTGTCCAACCTGGAAGAAATCTGAATGTACTAAAGTTATACCACTGCTCAACCCCAAGTAATATCTGCACGCGCGATTTTATGTTTATAACATTTTTTTTTGGCGGGAATTGGTAACAGAGTACCTACACGAAAAACTATCATTAATTTTGTTTGTTTCCTTATATCCACTATTTTCGTATGGAGCCCACATGATTAAAGTGTCTAGAATCTGACGGATGCGAAACGAGAGATCTTTATCACCGTTTACGAGAAGAACATGAGGAAAATGCCCGGAATCCCTAATGTCACCCTTAACAGCTGTGCACCACCGTTGTCTTTTATGGGCTCATCTGTAAAGACTAAAAGTCTTTGCACACAATTATGATTGTCGCTTTGTACTTACGAGTATACTGGCTTTTCTAGTATCTTTGGTCATACAATATACCTGCATCAATGATATTTGAGGTGAAGGAGATACTGGTGTCGATCCCCTTGTTCACAAACAAAACTTAAATTTTAAATGATATTTATATCTGTAAATAGGTTTTTACAAACACTTTTACACGTCAACAAGTTTTTTTTTTAACTAGTTTGGTGTTTCGCTATCTGACTACTCTGAGAAGAAACACTGAAACACTCAAAGATCACAGTCTTTTTTAAAGTCCAGACATTATCTTGGTTAGATCATTTGAGGAACAAGCAGATAAGTGACCGAGATAGTCTTTTGAGGAAAGAATTAAATAGATATGAGTGGACCTGTTCAGTCAATGCAAGCATTTGTCGGAAATTGTAGAGTTCAACTCAGCATCAAGGAGCTCAACGGATCGACGAACAATGCCAAAGAAAGAACATTTAGGCAGGCCGCATTAAGTACTCAAACTGACACACTACAATTCAGAATAGGACAAAAAACAATAACAAGAAATATAATAAATAATTGATATCTATTTATGTTAGATATCTACATATATCACCGTAAGGCGACTGGCAATTTTTAATTTTAACTTCCCATTTGACAGTCGTTCCAACCGTCAACTTATGACAAAAAGCGATCAAATGCGTATTGAACCATCGAGGTGCCGTTCGATTTTTGACATTTGGTTACGAAATCCTTAAATTTAAATTACGAATACTACTACAGAAAACAAAACACAACATTACAATATGCATTATTCTGCAAGTAAAAGTCGAATTCATTTCGTATTCATAATTCAGGTACACAATCGGGACCGCAATCCCTCGTTCACTATACATTGAAGACAAAACCCTCGCTGAATGGGATCCATGCAATAATATCGTGAATATTCTTTTGTACAGAACTCATTTCGAGTGGAGAATAGAGCTGTCTGCTAGTGAAAGCCACGTAATAATTTCATATTATTGTTATAGAATAGCTAGCAAATTATGTTTTCTGATGTATGTGTAGATATTTCTGTGTTAGTAAACAATGCAATCATTCTGGTATTTGCAATGCTATTGGTTTCAAGAATGAGTATAAGACTTACCTAGATCATAATATTAATAATTATACAGGTTATTAATATATGAAGAAATAAAATAAATAATCATAGGGCATCAAAAAATTCATCCGCATCGTTGTCAACGGGAAAAGTGCCCAGAAGGCTGGCAGCATTGCCACGTTGAATGCCAATGCTGATTCTTTGGCCAAAAAAAGGCCAGCCCTCAATATGTATAGGTTGAACAGATCTTTTGGAAAGAAGGTTCATATTATATGAGTAATTTCTACCCATCATCATTTTCCTGCTCTTTTCCTGCCATTTATTAGCGTCTCCATTTTTAGCACATACCATCCATCCTTTCTTTAGTCTTCCTCTGCTCTTGTTACTCTCCACATTCATACTCAAAACTTAAATTCGTATCACCGGACCATACCATGACAACCAATTTCAAAGTCTTTTTAAAGAAAAGATAAGACTAGGTGCGTCTCTGCAATGGGGGATTTCAGGCGTGATATTAGTTTGTGTTGAATTGCTGAATAAGTAATAGAATAGTAGGTACTATAAAGGTGCTCCCTCACCGCGAGCATTCGCTTATATATACATAATGTACCGATAAAGAGTCGAGCATTACAGTGCGCAACCTGTAGCGATACAATCTGTACCATTTTGATACAACTTGTAACATCAATTCGCTAAACAACTTGAATTGTTACATTACAAGCGACTGCTCGTCAGTCAGTGAGGCAGTTTTGTAATGTAATGCTCAAAATCGAATCTGGAATGTCACAGCACCTTTATTAGAATAGCCTAAGGTATTGTGATCGAGGGAACAAAAAAACATGGCGCCGGTTATTATTTGTACCGTAAGTCACCACGAAGAACCTTTTACCCCTTAGTAAAAGAATTGCCATTGTAGGTATTGTAAAAATAGAAACTAACTCTTCACTAAGCCTTGGCCCGTAACAAAATCTTTTCGGGATGGAATTGTTACTCTCAGACATTTTATTCTAGATTGATTGATTGTATTGTGATACCAAAATACTAAAATGGATGCATTTGTAATATGTAACTGATGCTACAAAGCTCTTAGATTTCATCATCATCAAATTCGCTGAATAGTTGCAAAAGACAGCAGTTTTACTAATCAGTAACTTTATGTCATTCTCATCATTTTGCTAACTTATTACCAATAATTATGATAGGGTCGGCTTCCGGATGCAACAAAGTTCTGAGTGTTTTACATGGAACGACTGCCTCTCTACTAACCTCCACAATCCAGTAACTGGGTAACATGATACCCTCTGGTTAAACTGATTATCAGACTTTCAGGCTTCTGACTACTCGTAAAGACTGTCAAAGATATATATATATATATACAGCCGAGACCAACAGCTTAACGTGCTTTACGAGCACGACGTCTTGATATAAAATGGGCGGGCACTCATCCACCATAACCATCAACCAACCCGTGTCGCTGTTATCATTTCACCGCTGGCCTCCAACTTGAAGTCAATCTCTCGTCGAAGTATTAAAAAAGGCTCAGATTTTGGGCACTTTTCCCATTGACAGCAATACAGATAAATTTTCCGATGTCAGGTGAATGTTACTTTTTATTTTTTACATGTTTATAGCTTTTAAATACACTTCTCACCAGAAAATTGTTTTGTCCCAAAGTCACAGTAAACAAATAAAGAACAAAATGTTTTCAGATATTAGTTTACAAAGGTAAGTACTCCAACTCTAAATACACATTTGTCTCAAAACAGTAAATTATTCCATTTATAGGATAAACAAATGAAATTGTAATTTTGAATTTAGAATTTTCGCTTATCACTGTAATGGCCAAACTGCCAGTTTTTTCAATTTTTCATGGAATGAAAACTCTTTTGTGTTAAATTAGGACAGAAACCATAAAACCGTAGGTGTTTCGATTTTTCTGATAAGAAGTGTATCTAGTTAATAACTTAACTCATGAATTGTTTGTGCCAACGAAGGAAGACGTACTACTAAACTATCGCACCACAGACTAAACAGTAACAAAACAAACAACTAAACATGCAACAATATCGAATTAATTCAAGTGAAAACAACAAGTTACGGGCAGCCATCGGGCATCGACAAAGCGTGCATTCAACCGGAAACGAACAAACATCTCCGTTATAAAGGTATACAATCAAACCTCAAGATTGTTAGATAGTTTAGAGGCTGAATTTCAATATAACTCGTCAGCATTTATTAGTCAGCACGAGGCCTTATTCTGTACTTACTTATAAACATCCACCTCTACAAATTCATTCATCATCATTCTCTCATCATCATCATCTTCATTCGTACTCTTTATATCCAATGTGACGGTCCATTGGTTTACACCTCGCCTCTTGTGCACGAGATTGTGGGTTAAAACCAAGACAAGTATCAATGTGACTTTAATAATTCGTATGTACTTTCTAAGTTTATCTTGGGCATCACTGACAACGGTGATAGAGAACATCCTGAGGATGATCCTTATAAAAAAAATAAGTCTGAATTCGCCAACCCGAATGAGCAAGTGTGATGATTAATGCTTAAGCTGTTACCCTGTAGTGGGGCTGTAAAAACTGGTATTATTATACACCTCCAACAAGTTAGGCAGAGGTTTGGGAATCACAGTTCCATTGAGTTTGAAACGTAAATATAATATAATTGTAGGCTTTTAAGTTGTTTGTCAATTTAGGTACCATTATGACAAGACAACATAGTTGTTTCAGAACACAAACATCCCTGATAAATCCACAACCCAATTGGGTAATTAAAATTAAAACTCAAAATTGCCACAACAGCGATATTAATGTGTGTGCAAGTACAAGAACTTATTGCTGACAATGCCAACTGATATTTTTAGTCGATTCTTTTCACAATGAGTACATATTTAAAGTATTTCAGTCAAGACAAAACAGGAATAGTCGGCTGTTTGTGTGTGTGACTTCAAATGTTTGTAAACGCACCCACGATACAGGAGAAATTCCTAGTGTGGGGTAACGTTTTTAAAAAAAATACGAAAGAAAAGAAGAGAAAGAGTTGCACGTCAAACACCAAATAACTTCTACGCTACCAAATTTCACAATTGCAATAGTATAGCTGCAAAATCAACGAAACAGTTGCTCTTAACAAACAAATAGGTAATTGTGAAGTACGAAGACATAATTCAAATGCGGAAACCATTTGAGAATAACGCTCGGATAAAAGACGTACCGTATATAGGACGCATTATCATATAACATGTGGTGGCACAAAAGGAATGAAGGACCAGTATAATAAGGATTCAGGACGCACACTGACGATCGCTCTCTGAAGGAATTCAGAGAACATACGTCATCGGTCATAGCGAATGGATAATGATGTATACTGCTTATAGCTTGGAAAAAACACATTTTATTTTTCCTTGAAATGGTGTCATATGTATATAAGACAGCATAAACATCTCGCCTGTAGTTTCCAAGGGGGTAGGCAGAGGTGTACCTACAGTACACCCACATTTTGCTAGTTATGTTCATGCCATGATAATTAAATGCTAATCGATAGTCATCTTGGATTCTTCATCTAGTTGTATTACAACATAGGATTATAAGCATAGCCAACCCAAGTTGAAAATGCGGATGAACAACAAGACGTTTAAGACCTTTTATCGGCCTTAATTTAATTTTAAAACATTTCATTGCCTTTAAATTGCACAAAATCTTTCAGCGCTCACATCTTCCTCAATAAATGTTTCCGACAAAGACACCAACGGTAATTTCAAAGAAGGAAAAATACCTTTAATGCGTTGTCGGTATTACGGGAACCGTGTTGCCAATGTCTATCGTCGGATCCCCGAAGAACGCTGACGGTAGAACGAACACAGCGCGTAACATATCGACCTTTATATAACCAATTTAGACGAGACTGTAGAGTAGCGACACACAAGCTGAAATTACGCGACAAGACGTCGGCATGCTTTTAAATAAATTTAACAACAGTACATCAGGTGGAAATGATGGTGTTAAATCGACGTTGGCGTAAAACGTAAAAATTTGAATGAATTTTGACTTAGCATATAAGTAGCTGTTAACTACGACTTATACTTTGTGTATTTTTATATTTGTTCATTATTTTATTGTTGTTTTGCACAGAATTATAATTATTTTTCTAATATAAAACTACCGTAAATTATCCCTTATAACATCAGTTATGTGCCATTGAAAGTCCTGTCGAAATCGGTCCAGCTGTTTTGGAGATTAACCGGCACAAACAGACAAGTTATTGGTAAAAGTACTGTATCCTTTACTTACTTTCATAATATTTATATGAGTACATTTAGTAAAACCCCGTTACTTTGATATTACAAGTAGACTCTTCAATTTTATTTATTTACATAATATGGATATGAACTACTTAGGTACTACGTGTAATTTTAATAGTGATGTTTAACTATAAACGCTGACGCATACATTTCTGCACCATGTATCGTCAGGTGTCACTAGGTTTAAAGTAACATCGAGCTACTGATACAAGTAGAGTGAACGATTTTTATCCGAAGCTCTTTATCGTGACCCGTATCGTTGTTGAACGAAAGGCTCAATCTCTTAGAAATACACAATGTTTCACTCCATCTTTGGGTTAAATAAGTCGTGTTTCTTAACTTCGAGGGTTTTATAGACTTTAAATCGGAGAAAAAGGACCATCTATAGAATCCGTGCTAAGATGATCTTTGGGAAGTAAGAGATACTGGATTCCTGAGTGACACGATTGGCTAAGGAAATGACAATTCGTTAAGATCGTAGGCCGATTAGAAACAGAACTGAGCGCTGAATGTTTTTTTACTCGATCAATATATGTAGAAGTTGTTGCAACAAACCTTTCCCATTCATGATCAATAAGGAACTATAAAGAAAATCCGATTGCCGACGCCCGAAGAAATGTCCCCTCGCTTGACCGAATCAGCTGTGTGCCACTAATTATGTGCCATTAATTAATTATTTATTCAACGGAGCGTTTTACACAATCAGACAGCTCTGTTCTATAAATACGGCACAAAAGAAGGATGAATTGTTTAAATATTGTATGTGACATAAGGGGCTTTGGCTTTTTCTGTTTGACGACGGAATCGGAAAGTAATTTGTTTTATACTGGCTCAATATTTCTGTCTGACAGTGTAATTGCGAATGTAAATCACAATCGTAATACATTTTCTTGAGCATTGCACTGTAAGGCTCTTTGATTTCCAATCATTCGTAACACTGTTTGTCAGAAAAAAATATTTTAAGGAATATATTAAAACAGATTGTTCAACTCAAGGGTATAGAATAGAATACTCTTTATTGTACACCATGAAAACTTACAAATAATGAGTTTAAGAGCTACATAGGGTGTTACTATGGGCGGCCTTATTGCTAATAGCGATCTCTTACAGACTACCTTTGGATGGGCTTAATAGAGAAGGAGAAAATATATGTATTACACTGAATAGAACGTTTTGTAACAATCTAAAATTACTAGATGTTTTGTCTATTGCTATTATTCAGGTTTGATGCTTTTATAAGCTAAAAATGTCTCCAAAATCTCCACCTTCATGTTACCAATCAATACGGTAGCTTGCATGGTCTTTTTCATCAAAACTTCGTGTATTTTTTTATAACATACTAGCTGTCCTGGCGAACGTCGTATCGCCTCAAAAGTTAAGTTACACTGCCATCTGTTAGAAATGTATGGAACTTATTATAGGAAAACAATTAATTTGCAATAAAAAAAATATTGAGGTCAATATTCGAAATAAAATCTGTCCTATCTTTTAAGTTTGACCAAAACACACAGCGTGTGCAAAATTTTATAAACATCGGATCAGTAGTTTAGGAGTCCATAGCGGACAAACAACGTGACACGTAATTTATATATATTAAGATTAAGTCACTAAAATAATTACAATCATTTTGCTTTTAGTATTTAAAATAACCACGGCAAGTCCCTTTGGATAACCTACTGAAAAATAAAGACAGATTTCCTATCTTCTCTTTATCATCAGCATAGTCTTTCGCCATCATGTTGGGGTTGGCTTCCAATGTAACCAAATGCATTTGAATGCCAGTAATTAATAAAGCCTATGGCTGCATATCTCCTCACCACGATCAAGTAACTGGTTAATACGATATGCTTACGTAAGACTGGTTGTCAGACTTCAGGGCTTCTGAATACCCGTTACGACTGTCAAAGATTTGCCGTGTTGCAGTTTGGACCAACGGCTTAGTGTGCTAATCCGTTGTCCCACGGAAAATCTAATTCGAGGCATGGAAGGGTATACAAGGATATATAAGGTCTAACAGAATAAACGCAAGTCCTGAAACTTGTTTGTTCGTAATCGACTACTAAATCGATTTCAGTAAATTTAGGTTTTTATCAAATATTATGTATTTTGCCTTAGTGACCCCCGATTGGGCCAAAGATAATAAAATCTTATTTCAATGCAATAAGAGTCAACATAAAATGCACAAAGTATTTATAAGGTCCACATGATTTTCTAAATAATAATAGTTAGCTTTATAGAAAGTTTTGGTCCTTGTATAATGCTTTGTACTCAAAACTCGAATTGGGGTGTACGGGGTCTTGCATGAATTATGTTCCATATTGTATATTATTCTGGATCACCTATGTATACAAAGACTGATATCGGCAAACGTAGCCCTGGCTTAGTGGGGATTCTATAACTTAGGCACGAGCCCTTCCTGTGTTACCTTATTTTTTTCAAAATGTCACCCTTTCTCTTTCTTTCCCTTTCTTTTTTTTTCTGTGTTTTCTTCTGTTACTAGCACAGAAAAATGAATAAATTCTCCAAACAAAAAGTCCGTAGACTAAGGAGTATTTACAAACAACAAAGTAACAACAAACAAAGCTTTGTGAAGAAACTATATTTGACCTCAATAGTTCCACTCGAGAGAAAAACGTTAACATTTTTAATTAAATTAAAACGAACATCGTTACTGTAAGTAGGTTAAATTCTTTAACTAGTGAACAGGCAAGACGTTTAAAAACCTAGTTAAAGTTTCACACAATTTTGTAACTACATAGTTAAACTGTAACTGTTACCTACACAAAGAAGTGTTGGCAACACTATTCAAAGTTTTATTTTTGTGTTCGCAACAATATTCTAAGTTTTCTTTTTCTTTTAATATGAGACGACACTTTGTGCTTAGAAAAATATTTTAAGAAAATTAATAATGAGACTAATCTCGTAATGTATTACTACAAGATTATGGCCTCTTCTCATACAGAGAAGGCATGATACTTAAGTACCGCAGTTGCTGACGATTGATGATTTCAGATTGAAACTGAAATACATACAATACTTAAATTAAGAAGCTTTTATAAATTAATTACTCGTGAAATGTGATAACTTTACTGTTAATTGGGGAAAACATTTTAATTATACTTTTTACCTGGAAAAGCGATATTGGTACATACATTTGATACGTGTAATCGTTAAGCCAATTTGGAATTACTTGGTATAGTTATGCGTGACTTGAGTTTAACAAAATACTTAGTTAAATAGACATTTCTAGGGTTGCGTACCGAAATGGTAAAAAAGAACTTTTGTGGTGCGACTTGCGTGTGTCTGTCGATTTGTCTGTCACAGCTGCTTATCTCATGAACTCTATACTAATGCGACTTTAAGTTTGAAGCCAATATATACTCAATTTTTGATGCATTACCTAAGCCTATATAAGGTTCAACATACTGTTAAGTTTGAGATCCTGGGTTCCCGAGTCATGTAAAGTGTTATTGGTTTTTTCCACCCGGAATTTCTCAGTAGCAACCCAGAATCTGGAAACGTGCCCGGATGATGCCAGTAGGCTCGCCCCTTATTACATGGTGATTAAAATATAACTGTCAAAATTTGGTTGTTTATAATGGGTTGGAGTAGTGAAGTGGGATATCAAAATCATGGTAGGCCTTCATTTGTACATTCCAAATCACATATTTAGTTTTATTCATCTAGTAGCTCGTGGCTGAATAAAAACAGCCGCACTTCTCGCGGTCAGTCTGTAGAAGGGTGACCGTTCATTTCATATCGAGACTCCTCCGTGCCTCGGAAAGCATGTTAAGCAGTTGGTCTCGGCTGTCATTTGTATATCTTTGACAGTAGCTACGAGTAGTCAGAAACCCGAAAGTCTGACAACCAGTCTTACCAAGTCTTACACAATCCAGTTACTGGGCAACACGATAGTGTTGCCCAGTAACTGGATTGTGGAGGTCAAATAGTAATAAAATAAATAGTAATAATAAAATAAATGTCAACATCGTCATCATCTGTCTAGCCTATTCTATATATACATATAGAATAGGCTAGACAGATGATGACGATGTTGTCATTTATTTTAATTCACTCTCTGAGTATACAAAACTAACAGTGGATCTAAATTACTTCAGTAAGCGACCCTAATAATACAAAAATAAACCCTAGGTCTAGTTAAAGGAAAGCTTTCACTATTATCCTATTGCAATTAATCCTGTCAGTCCGCTAACTCCTTTGCCAATAAACGGAGTTCCGCAGCGAAACTTTAAAACCCTTTTTACGGCATCGCGTCGCAACGGCTTAGCTAAGTGCTGATAAGGCGAAAGATTAACTTTTAGATCGTTAGAATGTTTTCCTTGTAACATTTTAAATGAAAAGTTATCTTTGCATACATCGGCTGTAGATTAAATAGTTATTTGGGCATTTTAATCGGAAAAGACGGCTATGTAATAATTTAATTGCTACGCAATTTATGCTAGTATGTTCGCAGAAATTACCATAATCCTTAGCAAGTATCAAACATTTGCGACTTCCATTTACGAGCATATTGATCAGAGGTAAAGAACCATTTTACTTTGAATACCTTCGACAATTAGGAATTTCACCGGTATCGTGGTAGCGTTTACAAACATTTAAACTCACATACTCAAATAGCCAGACCCGGAACAACAACCTGTAGGCGATACAAATATTTATTCAGTGAAGGAATCGAACCTACAATACGGAGCACAACAGCCAATCAAGACGTTTAAACCAACAGCACTGTTGAAACCCAGACAAAACCGTAAGGTAATTCTTACTATTCAGCCCACTATCATACATGTAGTTTTATGTAAACAACCCCATTTTACCAGGGGTTGTCAACATTTCACGAATGCCGTTCAAAGTTCACCTACAGTTACGTCAGATGCCAGCTTACATAAATCGTGGGCGCAGATTTATGCCGGACACCGGTAAAGTCATGTCGTGTCACAGAGTAAAAAAAAGGAAAAAAGAAAGGGCTCGCTTTGTTAACTAAATCGCGACACACTGTATAGATTTTTTTGAACTGTAATTTTTTTGCGTGTTGAGCGATTTTCGGTAGGTGCTTATGGATTTGCGTTACTGACATGCTAATGTGATGTAATGCGCCAGACGGAACGTGATTCCAAAGCTTTAAGTTATCACTTCTGTAGACAGTCCTGATGACTGCATTTTTGTAATGGTCATTGTGGTTTTGTAAGATAGTTCTCACTAATAGTGTCAAAATATCTTTAAAAAAATTGTTTACTCTGACTCCACCGTGCAGCGAATACAAGCGTGATGTTATGTAAAATAAAATACAATAAAAAATCTATAATGTTTTTGTACTGTACCTTATACATTAAACTACATTACACAGTCAAAGGCAACAATCTGTAGCGATTTTAGTACTTATATAGGCCAGGTAAATAACTAGGAAATCGATCGTAATCACAAACTAAATGAGCACCACCTCAAATGTAGTCCAACCATCTATCCATCTGAAAACACCCTTTGAAGTCTACTTAGTGAATTTCCAAGTGATTATACCCTCTCATTCTGCTGATCCCTCCAATAAGGGAAGCCTATTGATAATGTTAAGTCATTAATAGGTTAATTATTATCCACGTTAAATTATATATTATGGGTTATAAGCTCCTAACGTTACACGCAATGGTTTCTCAGCTAGTTAACAGTAATTATATCTATTAAAATTGCCGTTACTGAAATGTGTTGTTAAACATTATTCTATTAGTATTCATAAACTCGTGTTTCATAGCGATACGTAAAATTACTGGCATTATTCCAGATTGGTCGTCATCACACAACAGGTGAATATTTCTTTTGATTGTAATCTGATTTTTTTTTTGGAATGGGCCTCTCGCCGTTTATCCTTCAGGGATATCTACTGCTTAACCGAACTTTCCTGTGGGGACTTAATTATAAATTAGGGCCTCTAGCCAGGGCGTAAAAACTTAAAAGCCCTGCGGGTTACGAGCCTCGGCTTAGGACGTCGCTGGGAGAGGACAGCATATATATCTAATACTCATATTATTTAAGGACTAATTTAATCATTTAATGGCTTAGCTACGTGGGCTGGCTCGAACAAAGGCTCGGGGGAAGGGCATTGACGGGGTCGTCGCGACGGGCCTCGGTGGCGAGGACGGAATGATTTTATTTTTTACAGCTGTAGGAAATTACATAGTCATCATGCGCCTAGTCTTTTTCACCTGTGTTCGGGTTGGCTTAAAGTTGCCTTTTGACCAAATAAATATCAGTATTTTACACGGAACAACTGTTTCTGGGGACTTATACGATAACTTTGGTAAGAGTGGTATTTAAACTTTCGCCCATCTTGCAATATTACAGATGCAAAAGAGGATTTAATGTAACAGTATTTGATCTATTGTTTTAGTTTGTGAGAAGGCAATTTCCTTCTACAAGACTCCACACTGTTGTACGAAATTCTGTGAGAAATTTAAATGGACACACAATATGCTACTGATTGGTCTTTCAAATTCTTTCAATACAAAATCAAAGCAATATCTATACAACTCTTCAAGCGCTCAGAAATAGTTTTTGTGAACAACAAAAACGAATTGAATTTGCCAACCCTCTACAACCGTTCGAATAAATAATCATGAAAAAAACAAGAGACTATTCATATGCTCGTACCTACTCATAGTTACATACGTGAAGGATCTCTGTAAGTACTGTAATGCAGTTTACTGAGTAGTACTGCCTCACAGGACCGAGTCGAGAGGTAACAACTGTAAATGATAGGGCTACGCTTATTTAATTATTTATATTTATTTGGCGTACATCTTTACACTAGCGCGATCTAAAACCAATTTGCTGCATAATACGTTCTATATTTAAAATTATTCTAAAACCGCTTGAGTATTTGAATCCAGCCAGTATAAATATTCTTCCAGCCTGTATGCCATAAGGTTTCTTTTGGCATAAAAAAACGTCACAGTACCAACAGATACACTAATAAATTCACCAACTATTCTTCAGAACGTCTGCAGGTGTGAACTATTCCTCCGATGGTGTCTGAAGCAGGCATAGTTGAGTGTTATTACGTAGCGAGAAGTAATAAAGGTCTGGTCAGAGTTATGACCGAATGGCGACGCGATATTTATGTAAATGGGAGGAGGGACGAAGGAGGAAACAAAAGCTTACTATTGAATAAGGGGAAATGTTAATAATGGTTGGGAGTTTCTAGTGCCTTGCCATTTGATAATTTGCACATAAGTTCAAGCAAGGAGTGTTTGCATTACTGGTATTTATACTACTGGTAGATGCCTGTTACTGTTAGTTTACAATACTGGTATTCATGACACGAGCATTTGGCCGCTTTGCCATAGCTCATATTTCAGCTGTCATACACCCAGTTTCAGAATTGAAATTGAGAATTGGTTGATTACAATAATTTGGAGAGTTATATTGATGTATTAAATTATTGTAATTAAGTACTTAGAAGTGTAAAAGTAGTAAATTTTTCAATGACGCAAGAAATTTATAATTTCGCAGGGTACTTTGAATGAGTCGGAGGAGCTCGTAGGTAAATAAAAACAACCCCACGGGTCGATCGAAGGTTAAGCTACGCTAGCCGAGGTGAGTCTGGGGATGGGTTGGTCCCGGCTGTCATTTATAGATCTTTGACAGTCGTTACGGTTAGTAAGAAGCCAAAAAGTCTGACAACCAGTCTTAACTACCAACCAGTAACTGGTTGGTGGCGGTAGGAGAGGCAGTCACACTAGGTAAAACACTGGTATTCAGCTGCATCCGGTTAGACTGGAAGTCGACCCCAATATAGTTGGGAAAAGGCTAGGCAGATAACAAAGACATTGAATGTGTCCCCTATGCCTACAAAGAATTTGAAAAGAACTTTATTTCAAATCCACATCCCACAAACACCGGTCGATAATCTTAAAGTTTGACTGTACGTAAAAACAGACATTTAGACAAGTAACTACAAAAATAGTCAAAGAATATTTAAAACAAACAATCATCTGCTGTATCATCTTTTCATATTTATAAGACTTAACTAACTATTCTGATATTTCAAAGTTTTGAACTCAACAAGGTTTGAAAGCGCCTGAAAACTTACAAAACAGAAAATTACGTAGTTGCCAACTTTAAAACTTACCGATTCTTTGATGTAAAGGTCATCGAAGAAGCAAAACCTTTTGTAAATGATGAACAACTATTATTTTAAAGATTAAATTAATTAGGATTACAGATTCTCTTGAATGAAAACATGGCAATCAATTTGGTATTTTAGAAACAATATCAAAATAAACTGCCTTGTTAGTCTAGTGGTTACAAGCACGTGTGCTGAGCGTGTGTTATTGAGTTTTTCCAATAGGAATTTGCTCATTAGCAGCCTGGAGTCTGGAGCTGTGCACGGTAGATGGCAATAGGCTCACCCCGTATTACATGGGACTTAAACATAACTCGCGAAATGTGCGTGGTACATCTGCCCAAACCTCCGGGGGATATAGGCGTGATGTTACGATGTTATTATCAAAATAAACAAAGTAAAAGAGGTTCAACTCTTCATTAGACTAACTGTAAAGTAAATATTAGTAGGTAAGATTAATAACTATAATAAAACTAGTAACAACGAATTTAAACTCAAATTTATTGTAACAACGGATACGACCAGTCAATTCTAGACTCATAATTTTTATGGTGAGTATCGTAAAGTCAAAGCGTGATTTGAGAACATTTAAACGAAATAACTCAGTACAGTATATACAAATGACTGTATTTCTAATGGCTGCTACACACGTTTTGTTTTGAACCTTTCAGCCCTTTTATGTTATAATTCAGTTTTATTAAGATTGTCGTGGCTTTATTTGACTATTTTGTGTTAAAATAATGAACGTATAAACACGACCAATCTTTAAGAAAATGGTGAAGGGGCTTTCACCCTAGTTGTTTTCTGGTATCCCAACTCTATGTATTCTTGATTTTTATTAATATATTAATTTACAATCTTATGATATAAAAAATACTACAATTTGCAATTAATTTAGTGTCGTTACTTTCGGTTTTTCTGACTTGATCTACAAATGACAACCGGGACCAACGGCTTTCCGAGGCACGGAAAGTTTCTGTCTATCAGCATCTTATTATCAGTAGGTTGATCAATAAAAATGGCGTCGTGTCGAAACAATACCAGCCATATGAGGCAATCGAAAGAACATTTACCGAGGTTGTTCCGTAGATAGGGTTTAGTCTGTTACATAGTACTCTAAGCTCCCTCTGTGTCTCAAAACTCACGTTAAGCTCTGCTCCTAACTGTCATGTGTAGACCAGAAGCCTGAAAGTCTGACAGCTAGTCTTGCCAAGGGATATCGTACCATTCAGTAACTGAGACAAGTGGATCGTCTCAAAGTAAAATACTAGTAACTGGTAGGCTAAGATTGGAAGCTGACCGCAATATACTCATCAAAATGCTAGCCAGATAAATGAATATGTAGCTTAAATTCGACTCCAAGTTTTACCACATATCAGCGAATAAGAAATAAGAACGTCGTCTGTGAGAATAGAGACGCTCGCTTTTCCCTTCCCAAATTGCTGAAATACCTACACGAAAGCATTCCTGGGATAGAATATTGACCATAAGCCAACATAACACACTTCGTTATGTCATGTACGATAAACTAAATATTATTATAACACCCGAGCTGGTATTTTTTTTCTTACACTAATATTCTTGTACTTGGTTTTATGTTATCAACATCATTGAGAGTAAGCGCTGGGCAACAAGTTATAATAATATTAATATAAATGTTTTCTCATTCTTTGATTGAGACTTGGAAATATTATTGTTGTAAATACTAATGGCGTTATCCCCAGGCCACACAAAGACAAGCTATTTTCATAATAATTTCTTGTGAAGAATAATTGAAATGGCAGGTTGCTCAGAGAGAATGCTGTGTTTTGAAATTGATCGTATATGTAGGTGGTCACTCCACACTTCGGAAATACCAGGGGTCAATAATTTGGTATTTGACGGGATAACACCAAAACAGCGTGCTGTTAACACGAAATGTACAGTCGGCCATAAGTTGTGAGCAAGCTCACTAATAGCTTAATTTCTTAAAATAGTCTAGTATCGATTTGGTGTGAACGTGAAGATGAAATATATGGAAAAACAGCAAGAACCATCGTCATTATATGCCAAGCGTTTTTCACAACGACGTCAGCAACGACTTCCAGTCTGACCGCATCATCTGAGTACCTGTATTCTATATACGTCGTTACTGGATTGCAGTTACTGTGTAGCACAATACTCTTTGTTAAGACTGGTTGCCAGACATACAGGCCTTTGACTACCCGTAACGTATGCCAAGCATCTACAAATGACAGCCGGGATCAACAGCTTCTCGTAACTTTCAAGGCACAGATTGGTAATGGATCCATCCACGGAGCGGCCTTAGCAAGCGTTGCTGTACGTCTTTTATTATTTGGCCAAGAGACCCATGAATTTTAGACGACACGGTTGGCGCAGTGGCTGAGCGATCGACTGCTGCACCGCTTGTCGTGGGTTCGATTCCCGCACGGAACAAATATTTGTATGGCCTACAGGTAATTGTTCCGGGTCTGGCTGTTCGTGTATGTGACTTTAAATGTTTGTAAACGCACCCACGACACAGGAAAAATTCCTAGTGTGGAGCAAGGTATTTTTCGTTTAAAAAAAAAAATAACCTAGTTTGAGAGGCAGGGTTTTCCAATTGTGTGCAGATTTTAGTTCATTAATTGTATTGCATCGGGTTACTACCAAAGCTGCTTAAAATTGTATCTATATAATTTGAAACCTCACTATACATGTCAAACATTCCTCAATAGTTGGCTGTAAGGTTGTTACGGCTGCCCATTTAACAATCACCTGCCAATTTAAAATTTAAAGAGAATTTTTCAACGTCAGAATAAAACAATTTTAAAATATTCTCTCCCGGTCAATTTCTCTTTGCGAACACTGATGTGCGAATACATTTATTCATTTAATTTAATACAATTCTTTGGTGAATATTTTTTGCATAGTTGACTGTGAATTGTTTAGAATAATATCTAGTATTTATCAAGATTATGTATCCAATTTGCAGTCTGTTTCAGGGATATTGCTTCGTTTAATTTAATCCTTCTTTTGTTAAAAAGAACTTTACTTTGTCATGAAAAATGCGTTCAATAAATGCTCTGTCATGGAAACTGCAATAAAATAAAAGTATTTTATTTCAATACGGAAAAGAATCCTTAGCTAATTTATTTTACCTTATCCCTTGACCTATTTCAACGCCCTACACCTACACAGTTGGTTTTCAAATATGAATAATATAACGTCAATATTCGGTTGCCTTAATTTACATATTACATTGTCGCAAGTCTTTGTGAAAACCCACAGAACTTCCAGTTGAATATATATTGAAGTGATGTAAGATTCAATGCATTCTATTGAAAATTGAAACCGAAGGCGAGATACTCGACAGAATCGTCTCAGTTTCAACCAAAGACACGATCCCAACGTTTCGCAATTCTGTTTTCTTTCTCCAAGTAAAAATGACATTGAAACCTACAATGTTTTTTTCTATCACGCATTTTTCGTAAACAAACACATCATTAAAAAATACAAATGTAAATTAGTTTTTTTTATTTATATAATTAGTTTATTCATTACATTTAGGCTGTTTATACTACCGTGATATTCTATAAAAAGGGGGACATTAGGGGTAAAACTACACTATGAGTACTTTTACATGTACCTGGTGTCTCACAGCTATGTGACACGGACGATAGTACTTTAAATATTTTAGGCAGGATAAGCATTTCGCTTTTTCGAAACAATATTTCAAGTACCTTCCCTCCATGTAAAAACCTGTGCAACAAAGAAATATGTCTGTTCTCTAATGCTGCATTGCTCTCAAAACGTTACCAATAATATCCTTTTCAAAATAATAACACAAAATACAACTGTGAAAAGCCTCCGAATTCTGATTGTTACAATCAAAATGTTCCATTTGATTGAAACATATGCTTAATTCACATCAAATTAAACAACAACACGTCCATTTAATTGACTCGTACTGCCTCAATAATGATCGAAATTTCCACTCTGCTCCGGGTTTAATTCCGGACGCATGGTCTGCCGAAATACGTGAGCATTGAACAGATTACATAAAGGTTTAGCGTAACTGTAAAGGAGATGGATACAGAAGGCCAGCTTTGTACAACAAACGAATACACTCGCAAATAGCGTTGCCAGGCATCCGTATAAAGCCGGACATAGGTATTTGATTAGGTGTTCGGCCAAAATAAACGGTGTCCGGCTTTTGTAAGACTAAGCTTAGCATACTTAGACCGATGTTTCTCAACTGCCCAACACGATTACACAGATATTTCGTTATTTTTAGTACAACAAACTATACGAACACTATTTATTTCAATTTTTTTGTCATACCTATTAATACTGAGATAAAATCCTCAAAAATATAGAGTGTCCGGCCTTTCTACCCAAATGTCCGGCCAAACTGGCTGGTCTGTCGGGCTATTAGGTTTGGCAACCTGGCAATCCTACTCGCAAACTCAGACATGCTTTACGTACAGCACGAGTAAGGGCGCGTTCGACGATTAAATCGTGCCCGAGCCCTTTTACGCGTGATACCTTTATCTTAACGTCCTACACATTCTTAATGATTACACGTAACGCAATCACGAAGAAACGCGCTATCTATGCGTACGCAAAGCCTACTTGATCATTATAAATACGTAAGTTAAGTAAAGAAGAAAACCTACAGTATGAATTCCAAAGTCTAAGAGCGACGTGTGTGTGATGCGCGCGCTTGCCTACGCCGAAAAAATTGGCACTCGTGTGTAAGGACCCTTAGTACGCTGGCATTCGTTTCAGATATCTTGAGATCAAAATATGGACGTAAGTGTCTGTGTGCGTCAGACTGCTTAGCTCGTTATACGTAGCCGACCTTCTGCAATTTTTTTTTATGTGGCAAGACTACGCTACTTTGTTTTGCTCCCAACATTACTGTTGCAGAGGAATTCCAATTTGCACTGACATTTGCAGATCGGATTCGCAGTAGTAACAAAATTGACAATGTCAGGAAAAAATAACAAAATAGAAGTTACTCAAAGAAAGTGTATCTATTGTTTTATTGTAACGGATAGTGACTTTTAACTGGATTTCTATTTGATTTTATTTGTCGAAGTATTTTATACTAACTCTCTAGTGTTTTGATCACAATTCCATTTCGCTTACCTAGTACATTTTATTTATAAACGAAGTATATTACAGATTTCTTCTAACTTTAAAAATGGACAATAGATCCTTCGTCACCATAGGCTCGTATATCCAAATCTATAAACTCACAATTAGTTACCCTTATTAATACGTTGAACGCCAAATGACCGACAAACAATACATTTACTATTGTGTCTCGTTTTTTGGCAGTTAAGGTCTTAAGTAGTCACCGACACAAATACGTAAACTAAAGCCAAAAAGTTTCATCTTTTATATATATATATATATATTAACAGTGTTATTTATTTACTTTTACACCCATCATAATGTTGTTTGTCCCGAGGTTAACTGGTATACAATGTCTGTAATGTAGCATTAAATCAGTCTGCATCCACGCAGGCGAAGTCGCGAGCAAAAGCTAGTTTCTTTTAAATAGATACGTCGCTGTATAAATAAAGTTTATTTCATCGGAAACTAGAAAATGCTACAAAAAGGACCTAATGGCTGAAATGCTGCCTAGAATAATAATGTTCCGTATTACTCAGTATTCCGTAACTAATTGAGAGCAAAGGTAATAAATACAAAGAAATGTAATTTTTATGCTTTTAAATAAATAGGAAAGGGCATTGTGGAAGCCATTAAATAAATTGGAAAGCGGAAATTAAACTGTACAAGGTATTAATCTAATTGTCGGCCATTTATAGATAGCTGTTTCGTTTGAAAGCATTTGAATAATATTTTATAAAAAGCTTGTTATTTTCATCCTTAGGGTTTTATATCAAGAGTATTCAACAAGAAAAAAAATCTTCCTATAGTTAATACGTACATACATCTACACACGCCTGTTTCCAATGGAGGCTTACCTCCATTCATAAACTACAGGACCTGCTACGATCCATACATACTCTTTTTACTTCGTTTACGTTCATAACAATAAATAAAAATACTGAAGACCATTGATAGCCCAACAGATAAGACGTTGGATGGATGAGTGGGAGGTCGTGAGTTTGAACTGCACTCTTTATAATTCACTGTCATGCCAACATTGGTAGTGAAAGGTAAACTTCGGTTCGGTTCTAACTAAAGGTAAAAAGAGTCGGCTTCCACTCCAACTGGATGCAGCTGAATACCAATATTTTACATGGGGCGACTGCCTATCACACCTCTACAACCAGCAACTTGAAAACACGATACCCATTAGTGAGCTGGTTGTTACTAAAACATTACAACGGAAAATGTTTTTATCATTTTCATTTAATGAATAATAATTGAAAACTTAATATTAACGTATTTTATGAAGTACAAGTTAGTAATCATCGCAACACATCAGATTAGCATGTTGGGGACACTAACCCACCCGTTCAAAAACCGGATCAAAAATTACTGAACGTGGACCAACATTTCACTTCATAAATTCTAAAAATCTACGAAGAAAAAGAAATAGAATATTTAGATCCAGTAATTTCCGTGTGTTAGAATCGTTTAAGCATTTCAGTACCAGCTACCTAATGTAATTTGCATTCAAGTAAAATGCAAATATGCGGTAACAAAAGACGATTTAATTTAAATTCATGCAAACGTTAACTAAAACAATTTATGTGCCGTGGATTAATTGTACCTGAACCATTTTCCCGTGGGATTTATTAACTGTAAAATATATTCTTAATATTGTAATAAAAACTATTTTAAAAGAATAAGAAAGGATTTTCTTTGCCATTATTTTCCATACAAAACTACCTTTTTGACGACGCATCTATAATATTTTTAGGCTTTATTTAATTTGTAAGTTAGACAATATCGCCTCCTCATACATCGGCTGATGAATGTCTGATGTTTCATGTGCTGAAATAAATTTGTAGACTAAGACATCACAATAATAGGGATAGATATCTCCTTCCCTTATCCCAAATCCCTTCCTCAGGAAGAAGAGCAAAAGTTTTTAAACGCACACATGATGCAGCAAAAACTCCTGGGGTTTAAAAAGAAAATATTTTTTTTTATGAGACAAGTACGCCACACTATTCTCAAACCACAGCAAATTCTGAAAACCACCAGAAAAGCATCGCGTCCCGGAGGATCGATTCAACTGTCTTATAATCAGAAAAACAGCGGAGGAGATAGAAAAAAAGTAAATATACATGTAGGTCATAACTGTAGAAAGATAAGCGTACAACCTCTACCTACCCCTTCGCATACACGCGTGATATAAGTGTATTACCACGGCTCCCCAAACCTGATTAATGTTAATCGTATAATACACCTTATAACAGTGTACATAACACTGACCTGTTTATTAATCATCGTAGCACTAATTACCTGGATCTTAATTGCGTATTAGATGGAATAATCTTAATATATTAAGATAACAACGAAACCTTGTTTGGAGGTAATTGCGTAACTGTGGCAAAGTAAAAGAAAGTTATGTTTTTGCGTAAATTCGGGGTTTTTTTCTTTAAGAATTTAAACAAGAATGGGTGGAATGATGACGTAACTAAAGTACATAGACAAATCTCTTACCCCTTTATTCATTAATTCATGATTTATTTATTCTATAAATAAACTAGTAACATATAAGATCATTAATGTTAAATACAAAATATTTAAAAAAAGGTCCCAAGCGCGATTCCTGAGCGTGAAGTCCTGGGTTTCGATTCCCAGGTCGAGCAAAGTGTTATTGAGTTTTTCCAATACAAATTTCCTCATCCCTGGTGTCTGGAATTATGCCCGGTTGATAGACATGGGACTTAAATTTAACTGGTAAAATGTGGGTGCTATTATAGGTACACCTTTGCCCTACCCTTTGGGGTATACAGGCGTGATGTTAAGAATCAAGAGCAATTCAGTTGCATAGAAAACAATAAAGGCATAAATAGATACCTATATTCCTATTCTGTTACCGTTTTACTGATACCAGTATTTCACCCTCCGCTCTCAGACAAGTACGTTGATATTAAACCCGGTACATAATATAGAGGAACGCAATAACCCGCTCTGAAGGTACTGTTGAATCGCAATAGTGGTCCGTTGCATTTCACGATCGTGATATTTCGTAATCGACATGGACTTGAATACTCGTTTTGAATCCGAAGGGAAGAACGAAATCTACATTAACAATAATAATTAAAAAAAAGGTCGTAACCAAACAAAAACAGCCGCACGGGTTGATTGAAGGTTAAGCTACGCTTGCCGAGTGGGTGACCATTGGTAGCATATCGAGACTCCTCCGAGACTCGAAAAGCACGTTAATTACGTTGATCCCGGCTGTCATTTGTAGATTTTTGACAGTCGTTACGGGTAGTCAGAAGCCCGAAAGTCTGACAACCAGTCTTACCAAGGGGTATCATGTTGCCCAGTAACTGGGTTGTGGAGGTCAGATAGGCAGATATTCCATGTAAAATACTGGATTCAGCTGCATCGGGTTATACTGGGAGCCAAACCAACATAGTTGGGAAAAGGCTAGACAGATTATCAATCGATAAGAATCGAACGCGTCATTGCTAAAAGGCTAAATGACACATATGTCAACGAACAGAATGTCCATTTAATAATGACTCGTGATTGCCTGACAGAAATAGCAACAGCCAATCAAATCGGATGTTAGACTTTAATAACGGGATATGGGAAGCCAGTCCAAATTCGTTGGCCTAAAAGCAAAAAGGTACACTGTTCTTAATGGTTATGGCCTTGAAAAAGTGTGTGTGTATTGTACACTCATTCAGAGCACGTGTATGGGAAGGTTAAAGAAGCCAAACCTGGAATTGTTTTGTGTTGTATGTAGTTTTTGCTTAGCCAAAAGAGAGATAGGTGCGAATATATTGACTTCATATTATTAGGCGCTATATTCTACAGTTAACCTTTACATTTATCTATTCGCAGACCATAGCTTCGATCGTTTTCGTTTACCTATACTGTATTCATGAACAATGCCTGATAACATCTAACCTTTGTGGAACGAGAGTGCCCTCTGTGTTCTGGTTACGTTATTTTTCATGGAAAACTCAGTAAGTTTTCACTTGCTAATGCGTGGAAATTCCAACAGATGGCGCTGTTCTCAAAATATAAAAACGTCATTTTATACGTTTAAGATATTAATCACATCAGCGTTTATACTAGTATTTACCCTTTTAAATACTAAATTTTAACTTTTAAGATATGAAACGTAGTTTCCACTGTTTTTTTACCTAACAAAATTGAAATTGGTTATTAGCGAAAGCCACCTATTATTTCTTAGGAAGCCACGTTAGTAAATTGTGTGTAACTAACTATAAATTATGTCCTTTGTAGGAAAATGATTGTACATTCGGTGGGTACATTGTCTTTTCTCTTTATTACATACAGTGTCGATATCACGTACCTAGTTTCAGTAGCTTTGAATGTTAGCGAGAATTTATTGTACAGTACCACACACGAATTTAAATATGCATTAAATTATTGGGAATACCTTTGAATGTATTTGAAATTTCAAAGCGAAATGGTATGAGGATTTTTTACCCGTAGCGAAATGGCATGCAATAAATTGAACTTAAATTTTAATCAATCTTGACTTCCTAAAATTGTTAACAGATACACTAATATAATATATCAGCGTCTTTAAAAGAAAATTCAAGGTCACTTTTGATTAACTGATTTGAAGGTCCAAAAAAACATCGGTCATCTGCATGTCTTATGTCAGAAAAACATCAGATCTGTCTATATAATATTGAATTTGGTGAACTCAAAACCTATTTTGGTCCACAAGAAGCGAATGCAGTTTATTGAAGTCATCATTATCATCAGCCTAGCCTTTTCCCAATTATGTTGGGGTCGTTTTACAATTTCACCGGATGCAGCTGAATACCAGTATTTTACATGGAGTGACTGCTTATCTGACTTCCACAACTCAGATACTGGGCAGCACGGTACCTCTTGGTCAGACTGGTCTTTCGGGATTTTGACTACCTATTTAATAAAATACAACTGGAAATCAGGAATCAATGATATTAATGGCACCCCTTATAAAAAGATCACAATGGAAATTTATTACTAGCCAACTTTAACGGTAGAATAGTTTTCAAAAGGCACAGAAAGATAAATAAAAGAAGTCTATAAAAGAATCAATGAAACGACATCAAGCTTAGGTACATTCTATCCATATTATTGATATAATTGGATGTTTGTGAAACAACACAAATCTTGTCAATCTGTTAATTGTTCATAGGTACTTGACGAACATGAGACCGAGATATTCAACATGAGAAAGAGATTTTCACTCAGGCAGATGTATTAAAAAAAAAGGCCAGCAGCCAAAAAGTATATATAACTAGCTTTTGCCCGCGGCTTTGCTCGCGTTAGGAAGTGGGGGGTAAGAAAGAGACAAAAAGTAGCCTATGTCATTTTCCATCCCTTCGTCGCTCCGTTTTGCCGTGAAAGACGGGAAAACAGACACACACACATCTTCCCATTTATAATAATAGTATGGATTTTGATTTCCCTAAGTAACTTCCAAGTCTCACTCTATCCTAAGAACTACGTCATAAGAAAATGACAACTGTAACCAGTATCTCTTGCTTATCTCGTCAAGTTGGAAAGGAAATCATACTGTAACGATGTTAGTAAATATATCAGTTCCATTCTCATTGTTTCAACGGCAGTTCATTCATTAAATCCGATGTACTTCTTGTTACATCTTGCAAAATATAACTCGAATTGAGAACAGTTACAATCATAGTCTTCATCTGCGTGCCCTGATGCTGCTAAATGAAGCGACTGCCTATAAACCCTCTTTAACCTAGTTACTAGGTAGTACGATATCCCTTGGCTAAGACGGGTTGAGATTTTTTGGGCTTCTGACTACCTGTAGTATTTATCGATTTAGTTAAGTTGAACACCCTTTTTTAGTACTTAAAAAAACACGATTCTTTCATTCTAAATAAATAAACCGAATACTTAAAGTATGATTTCTATGAAATCATATGCGTAAACAATACAATAAACATCTTGAAGTTCATTATATTAGACATCTACTAACGAATCTCCAACGTTATATTCATTGTATTAAATATAGGTATCTAGTTCCACTGAATGACCTATAATGTTTTATGAATGGATGGACAATGTTCCCCATTCATAAGATGACTATCAATAACAATATTAATATTTATCTTCTTTGTAAGCCGGAGATGAGTGTACAAACATAAACCAATAACCGTTTCGCGTTCCGTACATAATTATATAATAGATTATTTAAAATAATATTTTTTTGTTTTAGGGGACTGTATTATCATCATTTTTGACGTTCAATAAGTGATGTTTCACAGCCCAATTTAAATAAATGAATTTTGATTTGATTTAATATTACTTATAATAAGCAGAAAGTAAAAAAAGTCAGTTTAGTTTATAGTCTCATACTTTCAATAAGTCTGTTGGCGTATATTGTCTGAAAGACCATAATTTACAAAACATGAAGAGGCTAGACTTTTTTTACTGTATAAATATTATGAAACAATCGAATTCAAACATACAAAATGTGTATTGACTGTAGCGCAACATACACTTTAGTCTTGTTGCAAATTACAACGATCGAAGTTAGTGGTAGTGTTATTATTGTAGGACAAAGGCACCCGTTTTTGGCTCTTTATCATTTTTAAATAAAAGTAAATCAAAAAATATCTGCTGTATTTAACAACTATTACTAAAACCAATGCGCTCCCTTTTATTATTTATAAATGAAATTAGTTCTAGACGAAAATAATTTTAATACTCATAGACAAATCGTTTAATTATCTTACGGTACCCTAAGCGGTAGTGAATCAAGAAAACAATTTAACTCGTATCATAAACTAAAGCGATCGATCGAGTCTTCGACGCGATACAGATTTGAGCGCAAACATAACGAGCGTTGAAGCCAATCGGCGCTCTTAAGCAAAACAAGGTACACGCCTAAACAAGCAGTTGCTCGGAGATTTCCATACGGCCAACATTGTGCCACGATTCTAATAACTTTTAATTTAAAAAAAAACTCTCGCCTTTCAATAAAAACACAGTTTTTCTTTTTAATTTTTTAAACTAGGAATACAAAAATTATGTGTGAAAAAAGTTGATTGCGGGATGTGAAATACAAGACAGGAAATGTATCGCAGAATAATTTTCATATTCGCGATTTCAGTCGTCATCACACTACAGGTGAGTTCTTGTTTTAATTACAATCTGATTTTTATTATTTACAGTTGTAGTAAAAATTTAAATGACAAAAATATTATTTTCCCCTTAGCTGCGTTACAGAATACAATCCTAAATGTTTACTACGCAAGTTTGTTTATTAAAACTGCATTTTTATTTTTGGACTACAGTAAAATATAAATACCAGTTGATTTATCATTAATTAATTTATTAGAGTTACCATTTTTTTGTATGTCGCAAAATAACAATAATTAGGTTCGTTGTCTTCTTATCTATCTAATTATTGAAGGGGAAGAGGTCACCAGAATCAATTATTTTTCTATTCTAAATTGAAACAAAAATGCTTTTCAATGGCCTGATTCAAATAATTTGTTCGAATTTGACATTAAAACACGACCATGGCTATATAAAGGTAAAGGTAAAAAAGTTTTAATTGCTAATGTGACTCGTTTTTTTAAATCGTTCCATTTTTCATTGTTTGCCACCTTGTTTATCTTTCATTCTAAAAACAAAAGATAAGGAGTTGAGTAGGTAGAATGTGTGTTACAAATATGAGAAGTTCTATCATAGATTTCTGTACCAATGTACCGCTAAACAAAACATGTCAACTTACATTATTTGTTTTGAACTTTTTTTTTAATGACTTTTATCACCTATGATATGTGAGTCCCAGCGTAACATGTTACGACACTTTCTCTATACAAAAGTTTTTTTAAGATATAGCATTACATGGAAAAAAAACGGTAAAAAATCTTAAAAAGAAAAGGGATACTAAACAAATATTTAAGAAATTCTATAATCTTGTACCAAAAAAGATCACAAGCCATCACAGACCATTTTCGAAGCCATAGCCATGTTCGTTCTGCCCAAATTAAATGATATCAATTAATAAAATAAATCCACTTAGCAAAAGTATGACACTCTTTTTAATTTACAAATAATTAACTTTCAGCCTTTTAAATTCTTACTCAAGTGTACAATGGAAACAGACTAATATACTATAAGTATTTAATTACTCTACAACATTATATTAAAAACATTTTAATTTATCATCTTATAATCTCACACCACAAAACACACAAATTAATTAACGACCTTATTAACCTAAATGTGAAACAATTTTCTTTACATAAAGTTATTAATGAAAAAAAAATATTTTTGATGTAGCGGATTCTTCAAAAGTAAACCTCGCCTCATTAGTATTGCTTGTTACTGTAGGGATTAAAAGCCACAGCGTCAATGACGAGCATCAACGATTAAAATAGTAAAAAGAGAGCATAATCAAGATGGCCGTTATAATTTGAATGTAGAACTCTTGTTTGCCACAGGAAAAAATATAGATAGCTTAATTAGAATCATATTAAAAAAAGGTTGAAACTTGAAAGCATCCTGGATTGATCGATCCATGAAGTTAAGTTACCATTCCCGCGGTCATGGCACGGATGGCTGACTATTAGTTAAGTGTGTTAAGACCTGTCCTTCCTCCTGGAAGCCACTTCAAACCTAGTTATGTCTGTAGAGTAACGTATAATGATCGTTGAAATAGGTGTATTCTTGAATGGCGTATCCTTTACAAAGGTGTAAAAAGTTTGAACATTCGATTTTCGCATGTCTGCGTTTTCACTAACACAAGATGACACCTATATGTTGTTGGATTTCCAACGGTTGGCACCTAGAGTTAAAAATCGAACAATTAGGCAAACGGGCATTAGTGCCAAGCACTTGTTATTGGATTAGCCATTTAACAAGTAAAATACTCCATCAAAGTTTCTGCCATAACTAGAGGACTAATCGCTTAAATTAATCTGTAATGCTAGCAGCAATTGTAGCTAGTATAAAAGTGATTGATATCCAATAAAGATTGGATTTAATTACCAATAAGACGATAACAAAACCCATAACTGAAAGATTATAAACCGAATTGGTTAATTTTCTTGGTAGACGTCAGTCAGTTACGTATTTGAAGAAATAATTGAAATTGTTTTATGCATTTGAGTTGCCTAAGAGTAGGCTGACGTTAACATTGGTGTCGCAGTATTACGGATGGAACTATGTAGTTGCCTGATAGGAAACCAATTTTCTAACAAGCCAACAGTCTGTTATTAATATCGTATGCTATTCAAGCAGATGTTCCATTGTTTCTTTAATTTACCTAATATTCAGCTTAACCTAAGTAGATATTTTTATTGATATCCTAACATCTTAATTCACACCTTCCCAAATAGTATACTCGTCACATACAACTATGGCACGCAGCATGAATATATTGCTAAAATGTTTTAGGTAATTGCTCTCCAATACATTATACACAATAGATCATTCAATATTGCTGTGAGTACCTACATTATTTAAACAAATACCGTCCCGTGATTAATATTTTTATTTATATGTGTACCAATACGTGGCTAACAAAAATGTTCAGTTGTTTTTTAATACAACAATATCAAATCATTTGTAGCAGACAATGAGATGACTTTCTTACTCAGGATTTTTTGTTTAAATAACAAACATTATTCTTGAGAACCCTACCATAATAAGTGTTATGATTAATTTTAAAATTCTTCCCAACAATCATTGTGATAATTATTATATATTTCATTTCCTTCTTCCCATCTGTTTTGTTTTAAATAACAATGAAGTTTCAACGTTAGATTTTACCATGTGACTTAAAACAGAACGAGAAAATTTTATCAAAGATTATTTTAATCGTTATTCATATTGTCACAGTGAAACAACAGACAAACATTTGCCACTACTTCTGTTAGTATCACGGCAAGAAGCGTTAATTTATTAGATATAGATGAAACAAATTTAAGAGTTCCATTTTTGATTGGATAAGGTCATATGCGCAATATAAATAAAAAGTTCTCTCAATAGCTAAACTCACTATCAACCTCTTTATTTTTCAGACGACAGATTTTCAAGATAACCTAATAAATGGATACCGGTCACTGATTGCGGACATTCAGGTCCGGACACAAAAGTCCCGGGAGGATATGGACACACTGGTGTCCCAAATAAAACTGCTCATGAAGAACGAGGCGGACAAAGCCATTAACTACATGACTGTATACCTCGAACAAATATCTTTGTACTTCCAGGTGAGGATTTTAGTTTTAAATTATAGAACTAAAGTAATCTCCGTTGAATTCTCGCCTGTACTTGGACGTACCCAAGAATTCATAATTTGTATCATACAGATAATTTCCTATGATTTCATCACACAAATGCGCACTATATACACCTTCGTTCTCAAAGATCGGAGGCCCGTGGCCTAGCTGATATGATCATTCAAAAAATGACAGCCACTGCAGGACACAATTAATCAAATGCACAAAATGGCCACTAAGCATCAGTTTCAATACTAAAATCGAAGCTACCAACTTTCATTAAATTTCTGCAAGCGATCATCCGATTATAACTGACCGTTTTATCCCTCCCTAGGTGATAATACATGACCGTAAGCCTCGGAACGGGACGTATTGCAAAGAGAGCATAGTTAAGCTGCTTGGCGAGAACTTGCAACTGGCCGACGAAAATGTCACATTGTGCCTCGCTCTTGGATACCAGAGGGTGCAGAGATTACCAGGTATGTGTTGCATTTACTGACGTATTCACAAGTGAAACTAATCCTCAAATGACAAAAGAGTCATATATGTATGGCTAGATATGTGTGTATGTCTGGCTGTCTTTATATGAGAGTTTAAATGTTTGTGAACGCACCCATGATACAGGAGAAACTCCTAGTGTGAGGCAACGTTTGTAAAAAAATATTTGAATTCTTCTATAAATCTCAACCTTAACGATTACATGTATGCAGGGTTTTGAGAATATGACGAGACCTAACATATATCCCTGTGGAACACCCGTCGTATAAGTACAATTTTAGTCTAAAAAGGATCGGCAATTATCTTTACTAAAAAGATATAATCCAATCTTTGAGTTCTAAAAAGAGCTAACTATATAAAGATTTACCAAGTTACTAGTAATAACAGAACACAATGGAGTTTCCACTTCCATGGCAATGTGATATCCACGTTCAGTGTTGCCTTCCGGTCAATACGATGTTATTGTGTAGGTACATAGTCTGTTATACTTTTGGTTTAAGATTGCGTACAAAGACAGAAAAAATACACATCCGTCCACTTTTGCACAACTCTGATTTGGGAAATAAAACGACGATGGAGTACCAATACCTCCTAAGTACCTTTTTTAGATGTTTTGTTTTGAATGCTAATCAACGTAAAATGCTAATTCGCGTATACTGGCAGAACCTCCTAACACGATATTTAACTATTTATCCCATAAAACACTACTACGGTACGGAATACTTCCGATTGCTAAAGGAAAATGAGACATTTCCTTGAAGTTGCATTTTTTTAGATAGAAGATATTACTCGTAGTAGTTCGCTGTCGAAAAATATGCGTGCAGTTCCCGTAAGGATAAGATATTTATATTTTTTTCCTTGGATTAGCAATGTAGCAAGTATTAAAAGCGTTTCTGAAAATTAATCAACTCTAAAAGAAGGTCTTCGTCATGTATTAAAATAGCTAATTATATTATGTTTATTTTCATTCAATATGAAGATATTGAATGAAAATGCTTTGAAATTGAAGCTAAATTCGTGATCAATTTTTATCGAGATATTTTCATTTTCTATCTCGTCATTTTTATGTGAAATCGAATTTACCATTGGCAATGTGGCTTTATATACAGTCCTAATGAATGCGCGGTCTAGCTCTATTAAATCAGCCTTCCCGCTTGTCGGAGGATCGATAACGTTGGCACTAGGCAACATCCTTTCTCTTTGATCAATTAACATTACTGAATTTCTCGCTAGTAAGTGATGTTCACTGAAGTTTATTTTGATTTTGGGAGTAGATGCTGAACGGTTCATGGGGTTTTTGAAGACAAAATTATAAGTGTTTGTTTTTATTAATTATAGTATTTGATTCCCTTTCAAAATAATTTGCATTTGCACGACACATTTAAAGACTGAACGAAAAATGGTAAAGTACGTTTACGTTTACGTTTCGTTTTTAAATGACAACGTTTTAAAAACGTTCCCTCACACTATATGTTATAACAAAAAAGTAAGCAGACAGTTAAGTACAAAATTCTCTCCAAATATCCCCTTTAACGAAAAGGGTACTACGGAACTTACATAAGTAAATAGGTTGTCAGTAAACTAGGTGTGTTTACTTTAAATCTAAATTGTTTACGGTTTGGCTGTCGGCTTTGTCAACCCACATACGTCCGTATTATTTTGGGACAACGTTCCTTGTTTATCAACGTCAACATTTCCGCTAGTGACAATACAGGTAGTGGACATAACAAACGTAGCGTGGAGTAATAATAACAAAGGCAATGTGTGCTGTAGTAAAATCTGCCATATTAATGATCACAACTGACTTCGTTTAATCCATTATGTCAAACAAAAAAGTCAACGAAAATTGGAGCAAATTGAAAAACTTTAAAAGTGCATATTTATTCTGTAGTATTTCATAATGCAAAAGACTATCATATACATATAAAAGATTGTAAACGGTAGATAGAGAGAGGTAAAAATCAACTGATTTATCTCACCAAATCAAAATCTTGCACCAATGGAAGCTAACATTAATAATGTATTTGTTATAGAAAAACTACAAGTCCACTTTGAAACGTTGGAGAATTTGAAAAAATATTCTGCCTCAAAGCTGTTCGAATGCCAAAAGCAGCAGCAAGTTGGTGGGAACTGCTCCCACGAGAGTCAAGATCTCGAGAGGACCGTTGTAAGTATCAATTTACGCTAAAATACTGGACTTTGCCAATACCAATTTACTGTAAAATAGCAGACAGTGTTCAAATTGAAAATTGTTTATGGAGGATCGTAGAACTGGGTTATTATTAGAAAATATTTATAGACCCATACAAACTATCAATGCATTGCGTTTAAACATAGATTGGTATTGAGGATTGATTATACGTATGTTATCCGAAGAATAATAACCTGAGCTCGGAAGTAGGTAGAGTTATTTATGTACTTACACTGATTTCATACAGCGAAAGAATAAAGTGGATACGCCTCAAATCCCGGGATTAATTATAAAGACCAGAAAAATCCCGTGTTAAAAAAGTTATTTACTTTTACACATTTTAAACCATCCGACATCGGATGTCCGAATGTCTTATCTATCTCTGAGGTTTTTCTTATTATTTATTTGTAATATTGCTGGCCACACGGGATTGTAGTATAAATTCCGGGAATATCCATATTAGTATCAAAATTTCGATGCAAGTACATAAATAACTCTACCTCTGGTAATAACGGATATCTAATTTAAAATTTTCACTTTTATGTTCAAAATATTCAGTCCCGATCTGCCAAATATAAAGGTCCCACTTCTATTGCGAACGCGATCATGAAATCATGTGGTTATCCTAACCATTTAGATCTTTATCTTTAAAACGAAACTAAATTACGATAACAAAGCCTAAGATCTTTACTTCTTCTAAAGAATAGCATCGTTTTCTATCGTTCAAAACCCCGTCGTTTCCTCCATATTACTGACTTCCCGAGTATCAATTATCACATAAATAAACTGAAACTATTTACTAGCAATGTATAAAATAGTAAGGTCAGAACCGTCTGCCCCAAGAGGCAAGTTAAGTGGCAACCGGATACGTGATTCCGGGAATTGAGTTTGTATCTACACTACATTCTAAACAGGAAACTCGCTGGCTCTGGAATATGAACGGGAAAATATTAATGGAAACCAATACTAATAAGTAGGAATGAGAGAATTTAATACAAATTTCGATACAAAAGCTACTAGCTTCGGGATTGTCAAAAGTGTTGTTGAAATACTCAATACTCAATTATTTATTGCATTCCACAATGTACATGATTAGGTGGTAGTTGAAAAAAGTGAAGTCAAAGAATGCGGTGATCATTTATTACCTATAGATATTAAGACATATGTGAAACAAACAGATAAACAATTTTGATAGTTAAAATTTTATTTAAGTATTTAAATCAATTGAAGATGTATAATTGCTTAGAAATTAAAACATGGAATAGAACAAAGTGGAGCCAGATTTACAATAAGGTTGACAAATAAATAAACGTTAATTTCGACTAACAAAGGATACACACTGACATTAATGTCACATAGAAAATAAAATTAATAGCAACATTACACTTAGCACAGATTTTTTTTAAATCAATATATTTTTCAATATATTTTGTTTTCAGTTCCTATACGAAACTTCACCATTCCCGGTGGTAATGGCCGAAATTGCGATCCACGGCTTCAAAGAGGTTTCAGATCTTAGCGTGTGTCTGAAGGACATCATCTCCAGGATGATGACACACTCCGTCAAGGTCATCGGGGACTTCAACAGGTGCATCCACAACATAGAGATGCCGAAACTAAAATATTTACTCAAATTCATGAAGAAATATGCCTGATTAAGCGCGTGGTTGAATTTGATAGGGTTGCCAATTTTAATGTGATTTTTGGCAGAATTAATTTTCATGTTAACTTTCCAGTGCTACCAACTTTATTTTGATCTTGCAATACTCGAGTTTGTTTAAGTTATTTTTATTTTGTACATTATGAAGTTGAAGAGTGTTGTAGTTATTTTGTTGGTTAGAACGACCTATTACAACATTAACTGGTTAAGCAACATGTAGTTATTTATACTAGCTATTTTAATAGATTCATAATGTACATTAATAGAGATGGAACAGTTTACTTCGGTATCAAATTAAAGTTAATTAAGTGGCAACCTTAAGTATTAATGAAGTATGATTTGTATGGGTTAATCAAAATGTAAATAAAGTGTCTTTTATTATCATTCGATTTATTAAATTGTAGTGAAGTTATTTTTAATTGTCAAAAGATTTTCGATTTGAATAAATACATTTAAATTGTCTTTTGTTTTATTCATTATTCAGCTTTCCTAATGACGCAACAGGCCGAGTGCCCGATTAGATTGTGCATTGGAAAATGGCGAACTTCTATATACAATTTCATGTTCTATAAAACCCCTAAATAATAATTAAAAAAAAATGGGAAAAATAATATGGGATTATTTTTCTAAAATCCTTTGATAGTTCTCACTTTTGTTATATAATATGAGGAACTCTTGTGCATGTGTAGGCCTAGGGGAAGGAAATATGCGAAGAGAAAAGGCCGATTTTTAAACCTATAGATAACTTTAGGCGGTGCATGCTATTTGCCGACGACATTGTTCTTGTCGGTGAAGATGGACCTGAGATCCAGAGCAGACTGGAGAAATGGCAACAGAGGCTGGAGAGTGTAGGCTTGAAAATCAGCAGAACCAAAACTGAATATATGTTCTGTGATTTCGGCGGTCTCTCCAGTCCTGAAGCAGTGTCGCTTAACAGCGTGCTTCTCCCGGTCTGTTCCGACTTTCGGTATCTCGGTTCACTCGTGCAAAGTGACGGAGAAATAGATCGGGCTGTTAAGCACTGAATTAACATAGGGTGGATGAAATGGCGGCAGGTAACGGGAACAACCTGTGACCCCCATATTCCCCTTAAACTTAAGGGGAAGATTTACAAAACTATGGTAAGACCTGCTGTCTTGTATGGATCAGAATGTTGGGCCGCAAAAGGCATGAATGAAAGGCAGTTACATGCAGCTGAGATGAGAATGCTGAGGGGGATGTGTGGTGTTACGCGAATGGATAGAATAAGAAATGAGTATGTAAGAGGAAGTCTGAAAGTGGCGCCTGTGACCGAGAAGTTGTGTGGAAATCGGTTGTCATGGTATGGGCATGTGATGCGAAGGAATGAGAACCATGTTGTGAGGAAAGTTTTGAGTATGAATGTGCAGGGTTACATGAGTAGAGGAAGACCAAAGAAAAGATGGATGGATTGTGTGAAAGATGATATGGCAAGAAAAGAGGTGACCCTTGAGATGACGGCAAATAGAGATGTATGGAAGAAGAAAACATGCTGCGCCGACCCCAAATAAATTGGGATAAGGGCAGGAGGATGATGATGATGATGATGAGATAACTTTAGGCGGTGCAATAAAATGTCAGTATGACAACTTATATGAGAATAATTTATTTTGTTTTTTTTTCCAATATTACTTGAAATGAAGACACTCATCATCTCAATCCGTCAAGTCTACAACCGTAAAACTTTAGACAGGATGGTCATTCAATAAAGTGGAATCATTCTTTATAATCATATCAAATAAAATAGAGTGTTAGTATTCCGTATCTTAACACTAATATAACTCTGGTATCGGTTACCTCGTGTTTTAAGTAGTTGTATATTAAATTTCCAGTGTGCCTAGCACAAATATTTGACGTTATTGTATTAGGCACACTGAAAATTCGAAAATATTAGTTCCGGACATATTGATTCATATCTACGGGTGATGCTTAGTGTGCTTGCCTTATAAATTTACGCCTTAATGCTACATAATAGTTGTATTTTTAATTTAAATATCGTTTAAATTGACGTTATGTTTACATCAAGCATTTGAGCTAGGCACATTGCTCTTAATTTATTATCTAATGTACGCACGTAAGACCTGAAGTTATACACTTTAGGTTTCTCCTGGATAAGTAGTACACTATCGCCGACTGCATGCAGCTTACATCAGGTAAACTTGTCAGAAACTGAAGTTAAAACAAGTTCAGGCTCAAGTTAAGTTAGTCAAGAATAATAAAACGGACGCATTTTAGACAGCGTCAGAAAAATCAAAGCGATATTGACAGATACGCTAAATGGTAATACATAATATTACTTTATATACAAATAGATTAGTTGCCAACGGGCTCGCCCGCGTGAAAGTCGATAATTGTCGTACAGGAATTTCGTACGCGGGATAAAAAGTATATATTATAATGTCCTAATCCACGTCTACAGTGTTTCGTGTTTCATCCAAATCCGGTAAGCTGTTAAGGCATGATTGATTAAGAATCATACACACATACTTTCACATTTATAATATTAGTAAGAAGTAGGAAAATACGCAGTTTACCCCCATTCAAAATCTAAAAAGAGCTATTTCAATAAAAATGTAGAGTAGTTGAAAATTCATGAACTTCCCGCCAAGCAGTGACGTCACTGCTTCCTTATGCATTGCTTTCCATTCCATTCAATGATTCGATTCATTGAATCTCGACACAACGTCTAGAAAATTGTCTGGAAAGAACTTTGAAAGGACAATGAAACGGGTCACTGACACTGAAATCGTTTTATTTTGCAAAAAGTCACTCATTTACGTTGTACAGTTAAGGTCGTTGCCCTCATGCTAAGCTCACTTTTGAAGACATCTAGAAATTTTACAAATGCCAACATAATAAGGTCTTTTAAGTCAAATAAAAAATTCAACAATTTTACTATCGTCCTCTGAAACATGTTACAACGCCATCTGTTTTAGGCGGTAAGAACTACTACGTTCGTTTGTGAAGCTCGCTTCAAGAACTAATACTGGATACAGGTTTCATTTTCATTGTTCAGTTTAAGGGGGCGTAGCGATGGCATTGGAAATAATAGGTAGTTTACACTCTAGATTAACACTTAGGCCATTTACTTGTATAATCCCGAAGAAGTGATGTATTCTCGTGGGAAATACGAATCGTCTCATGTTTCTTTTTAACTGCGGGGAACACCACAGGTAGCAGCTAGTTTGAAATAAAAGTAAACATTTCGCCTTACTACGTAACAATTCGACATATACTCAGGTAAAAAAATATTCTTCCCCACAGGCAACAATTTGATTTGTAACAGGAAAAAATACAGCTTTATTTGCTGTTTTCGTGTCTTTAGAAAGAATACTCACTTTTGCTTATTCGGCAAGATATTTGTGGAGAAAATTTTGTATCGTTATCACTATAGAAAGAAATATTGTTTATGTCAGAGAGGTTTGTATGGCTGTAGACAATTTAAAAATTAAATTTTCGAATGGTAACTCAAAGTGAATCGTGAGTTACCCGTTTGACTAACACTAAGCAACGCAACAGTGTAATGAGTTTGTGTTTCCCCAACTTTAGAAACCGCCAATCTCGCACATGAACTTAGTAGCAGCTTTTCCTTGATTGTAAGCACACTTCTCCTCATTAAAAGTTATGTACTGTCTACAAAAATATTAAGTTTAACACCTTAGGCGCCATGTGTATCTTTTTGTCACACAGTGTCTGGAACACTGTTTATTCAAAAGTATACACATCTTTCTACTAAGTAAACGCAAAATCCAGGAAAAACAAGGGAAAAAGGGGGGGGGGGGGGGGTCGAAAACAAAATATGATTATTACGTAGTTTTAAACACGTACGAAAAAAAAAAAAAAAAAAGACGGACACTTAGGGTCTGGCGCTGAGGGTGTTAAAGAGTCATTTAGGTTTAAAGAACTTTAATTTCTTATAAGAACATAGTTTACGTATTTAAAATGAGATTAATAAAATATCTTATTCAAATACAGCTCTAGCTTAGGGTGACCAGTTTCATACTATTATAACTAAATAATTTTATTTCACAATATGTTCAGAAGCAATCTCATTACAAATAGTGAATGCGTGTTTAGTTCTTTTTTTTTTGTAAATTTTTAAATTGCCACACATTTTTATATACATAGTTAGGCAGGCTGTTTTAAAGTTGTACTCCCTCGAACAGTATGTTTTTTTGCCGTAAATCATTTCAGTCATAAACAAAAAAAAATCAAGCAGGTCTAAGAATATTCTGGATAAGTATCCAGAACATTTTCACGTTTCCATTACCATACCTGTACTAAAGTTAGCATAAGTATTGTCCCATTGGTCTCGTGGTCAAAAGCGTGACTGCTAAGCGTGAAACCCGGATTCGGTTCCAAGGTCGTGTACGGTTCTAAGGTGAAATTAGGTTATTCCATTAGAAATTCGCCAGTCGGTGGTGTGACAGACCTGAGCTGTGTCCCGTCGTATCGGATTGCCACACCAACGGACTATGAGAATGAGGGAAGAGAGACTTCACCTGTGTATACGCACACACCTATACACTATAACTGCTGTGATTGGTTCCTGTGATCAATACATTTTCTATTGTGTCTCGTGGACAACGAAAATTTGTGTGAAAATGTATTGGTTGTCGGTCACTTGGCGTTTAAGGTGTTAACTAAGTATTATCACAGGAACCAATCTTAAGTGCCGGACGGGCAGTTAAGGTGTTAAGGGGAACTAATCTCAGCGATACGGAATCTTGGAGCTTATCTCGCGATAGCAAAAGCTTTAATTGTTTCTGATGAATGTTTGTTATGCAGTTATATCAAAAAATGTTTACCCTCAAGTTCAAGAGGGTAATTCATTACGTTTAAGTGCACCATAACGAATACTTTCATTTTTAGTTGAATCGGGTCATTTGAGCGACTAAGTTCACATTTTAAATTTGTGTGAAATGTTTACTGTAAGGTTATTAAATTATTGTGATCTTGTGTCTTAATTCAATAACTAAAGGTGCTTTAAAACCAATAAAAATGCCATTAACACCAGCACAAGTTGCACAAGCAGTAGAATTAATTGAGCAAAGGCTGACACAGCGTGAAGTTGCTATTGTGCCTAATGTACCACGGTCTTCAATGCAGTATGCACTGAAGGAGGTATTGTACAAAAAACATTTCAAGTTGGTTTCGGCGTTCCTTCTCAAAGTAATCCATATCTCTTAAAGTTTAGAACATCATTTTCTTGTTTAACGTGTTGTTTTAACCAATTTACAGAAATAAATTTTATTTATGTGAACATTATATAACTTATTTATTCCCCAAAGAGTTGGGCACAGCTGCACATACATTTTGCCAGTAATTCTTAAGTTTCATGTTATAGGGGACCGCTTATTGCCACAGGCAGTCTCCAAGCTGCTACTGAGAAATCTTAGATATAAAAATCCAATATAATTTTGCTCGACCTTTGAATTCACTCTTAAGATCTCATGATCAGCAGTACTGCTTGCAACGACTAGACCAACGAGAAAGTATAGGTATTGCCTAATGTTACGATAATTAGGCAAGTAATTAAACTTACTTACTTACTTAACTTAATAAGTAAAGTAAAATGTACTGTAGTTTTGATTCAGTATTACGTGACGTGTGAAAATTATTCAATATTGAATTGTCAGTACTTTATTATTTTTATTTAATCATGAATAAAAAACATCTTATTATTTAATTGTGGCATTAAAAATTTACCTTTGTAATTTAATTGATCATTATTGTACAGACACACAGTCACAGACACAGTGTCTGTCAAATTTTCCCATTTGAATATGACCTTATTATTACCTTTACTTATCTTATTGTTTTGCAATAATGTTGAAAAACTATCAAAGATAATTGACATGTTGGGGTAACTTGGTCTGCTGGCCTCTACTCTATACATTTGCACACCTCATAACAGACGCTAGCACATTAAGCTATCCCCAATTGACAAATTTTCCCAACTAAACATTGACCTTTATCTTTTGATATAAAGTTGAAAAACTATCAAAGACATTTGACATATTGGGGTAGCTTGATGTTCTGGCCTCTGTACGATACAGTGTACCTCCAACTATTCTATGACACCTTATAAACACGTAGTATGCTACTCAACGATTTGATCGGATTTTAAACTAAATTGAAAAATCAAAACAAATGTGCAAACTTGTTGCTGACAGTCCCTATAAGTTTAAGTGCGTAATACACGCTGTTGTATTTTTAAAACGCAATTTGCAGGCTTCAGTCAATCTGTCTAACACTACGCTCTCAGGACTAGACGAACGTCATTCAAATAAAATAATATTATGATTGCTTTACTACCAATCACTTCGTAGTTACACACTGGGTATTAGTACTGGAAAAATACAGTTCTAATAGGTACACGTTCCTATGACGTAAGTAATTTTTAAATAGCTTTAAGTCGTCCTATCATCGTCATCATCAACAACATTTGATTAGTAATAAAGTTTTAGTCACTAAGCAGTCTTTTGGCGAATGTGAGTACCAATACAAACCAATTCTGGTTTAAAGGTACAAACCAAGTAAACTGTAAAGCTTCTGTTTTTTAAAAATAAATAATAATAAAAAAAAACAAAACGAGCCGCCAGACGTACGTCATGGTATTTTTTAAAAATCGGAAATTTTAAATGCTATTTAAAACATTCGAAAGTGTATTTGAAAATTCTTCCACACAATATTGAAATAGGTACTCGTATATATTATTATAGACATATTAAAACATATAAAAAATAAACTTCACATCATTAAGAATAACTTTTACGATAATTATACATAATTGTAATAAAAACTTAAGTTTGCCGCCTAATTTCAAAGTGCCCGCCAGGCATAGACAACAATCGTTTTAATTTTCTTATAAATTTTCCAATGGTTTTAGTCACTTGGTAGTTATTTCTATAGAATGAATATTGGTCATAAACAGGAAAATTGTTTAATCTGCTAAAATATAAAATACGTTAATAGTCATAAATACTTTTGTACAACAAAAAATAATATATTGCTAGTACCTATAGATAGTATTCATAATTTAAGTCAATTATGGTTACCATGGCACTGTAATTGCGCCAATAAATAACCGTCCACAAGAACTAAAGATAGGTTAACTTGACATTTTAAAATGAACGAACTATGACTTATCTACATATAAGTCGGTCATTGAACTCAGAACTTGAGTTAAGCAGAAGATTTACTTAAATTTAAAATACCGAGAGTAAGCTTATCTTTTTTTAAAACATTTTATATTGTAGCGATAGTGTCAAATGTTATCGAAGTGATCAATTGATAATGAGTTCATAACATAATTATCACCCGTCATGGTGCTATTTAACAAGCTTTCACGACCGATATCACGATACACTTGACTGATAACATTTAAAAAGCTCGTAAAACATTGTGTTTGTACACACAAACTTCACGGTAAAAGATAAACACAAGAGTGTGAACTTATAGGTAGAGACGAGTATTTATGAGTCAAGTTAATAAATCCATTATAATAAACCTAAGCGGTGCCACTTACCAGAGTAATAAGGACGTCGGCCGAACAAGGTTGGTACTTAAGCAGTCTACTGAATCTTAGTGTTCGCTGGGCCATCGTCAGTGGGCCCACAGGTCTGGACACATGGATGTGCGGCGACGACGGCAGACGCGGCGGCGGCGTCGACGCCAGCGGTACATTACGCCGGACCGTCTCCAACGGTACGGTCCGAGCCACCAAAGTATCACTCCCAATAGAATTAACACTACCACTGAACATGTTCATCAAATCCCCGATAGAACCACCACCACTGGAACCACCGCCACAACGCAACTTGTCCAAGTCCGTCAGACTAGACCCGCGCCGGACGCGGAGGCGCGAACCGCTCACATTCGAACGACTCTGATATTGCAGCGCCTGCTCCCGGCGGACGTCCGCCTCGCTGATCGCTTGACCTTTCCTGCTCCGGAACATTTTACAAACGTGTGATGACACATCAACGTCTACCACAACACTGAACGTTAACACCTGAGTGCGAAGAATTTGCATACAAACGAGTGATAGGTGCGATATCAATAGGGCCACGGTCGCCCGCAGGATGCCGCTATCGCGTCCTCGCGAGTTTCCGCCACCATCGCTTGCGCAATGTTTCGTACCCTGAACGATTCTATCGAATTTCTTCTGATTTTTATTAAGGGGTGCGTACGCACCAGAGTCTGTTAACGAACTGAGCGTGAACGCGTAGTTTCGTATGTGCGTATGTATGGAGCAACTGAGCTGGACTAATGAGGTGATCGAGTTCAAAGGCGTTAGGGTCTCTGCAGGCGACGGCCGCCACTGAATAATAGCTCTAAGAAAAACAATAAAAGTGCTCCAAGGAAAAGAACGTAAAAATTAAATATTCAATTTGTATCTGTAAGTATATAAAGTAAAATTGATACGTTCACTAGGGAAGCCTTTTCAACTGGCCGGGGGCAGAATTAAATAAAGGATTTTTTCAACAGTATTTCCAAAGGTTTTCACTGTGTTCTTTTGTTATTGGAACAGTAAATATCTACATAATTTCGTTTATTTATTCATGGTCTTATTCGAAGTTATACATTTTAATCAGTAACCGGTATTTGACTTCTTGTAGGTATTTTAATTTTGCGGCATTATTAAATTGAGGCCAGCAATTCTCTGAAAGTAAGTACATACCTATTTTAATAGAAATACGCCAAAAAGATATACGAAATAAATAGAAGACTTTAGTTATTATCCATCCTAGAAACTTTATCATCTTTCAGGATTAATTGTGATATAATTATTCGGCTTTTTTTACTCGACACGGTACGGACTTCTTCGTCTGCAAGTTCGACTCGTACTTGGCTGGTTTTTCAAAAGCATAACCTTCTTATTAAATTCCTTAGTTAACGATGTGCGAAAATTAATTAACAAGACACCTAAATGAAGACTAATTAAGTGTTATTTTACGAGTGCACTCGTTGAGATGGGTTCAATCAATTACCGAAGAAGTTCAGGTCAAGTGGATCGGCTTTTAGAGTAAATCAGTGAGTAGTGAATATGTTAATGAAACTCATTGAGATGTGTCTGAAAAGGTTTGTATTTTTATTTTTGTTTCGAGTAGTTCGTGGAAACTTCCGCACGTTGAACTTTGAAGAGAACGTGTGGTATGTTTGGTTGTTTGTATAAATTGTGTAGGAAAAATCTTGGAAAATACTGAGAGGATCTCGACTGTAAATTAAAACTTTATACTAACTACGAAACTTTACTTTCCTGAGTTTTGACGTACCCACTTCAGGCATCGGAAAAACGGAATTAAAATTTTCCCATCGCTTTGGAAAACGCCTTATACAATGGGTTCTAGAGTTAAGTTTTAATTGCAAAAACAATGAAACAAGGGCATGACGCTAGGGAATAAAGACTCTAGCGACCCGCCAGGGTCTTCATCCAATAAGCGAGCACAAGTAAGTATTTGATTTCATTTGTTTTGATTCTAATAATCAATTGTTTCGCTCAGATCAAAACAACAGAATGATACTGTATTCGAACATTTATATGAACTCAATTTACGAACCCAATTAAGTCAAATATTTACGTAGAAGAATCAAATTATATGGTTCAGCATTGTTTTCTTGAGGGTTTACGATCGCACTTATAATGTGTTTCTGAGAAAATAATATAGGTACATAATTCATAATCTGACGTAAGTATTTGATAAACATTAACAGTATCCTCAGAGATTTCACAGCTCTGAAACATAATTTGAGTTAGCCTAATCTTCTCTCCCATGACACAATTATATTACTAATATCTTACCGAATTATTAATTACTAATGTCTACCGGCTATTAGCACTTTGCAAATTAGGCTCCTTGTAATCTGATCTAATTTCATGACTATATATTATTTGATATCATTAGTAATATTTTACGTATTCACGTTGTCAGAACAGAGACTAATTTAAAGTTTTGAGTTGACAACATTTCACACCGCTCAATCTTTAAAAACGTTACGAAAATTGTTTTTTCTGTCATCAGCTGTTTCAAAGACCTGCTATAAATTGATTTATTAACGAGCCGTTTGGTGTTAAAACTCTCTCGGGACGTGGGGTCCAGGTGCTCATATTATTTTTAAAGAGAGCTGGTAATGTCTGGTTTACACTTCACGTTACCCAAGAGCTGGCATCTACCTTGGCCAGAGGCAAAGCATTGACGTACAAAAGTGACTAAAGACTAGTAGTGAAGTATTTTCTTAGTTTGATGTTGGTAAAGAAATTGTATCATAATTATGCTTAGATACATTTCTTGATGTTCATAAAAACCAAAACAGTGTAACAAAATACTCGTAATTTAACATTATGAGTACTTTTTTTTAGTAATAGAAAATGAAAAGTTTTCACAGAAGTAAAGTTCAAACGTTCTCCGGACGCTGCGCAGTGAGGTCAATGGATAAAATCTACATAAAAGAATACGGACGTCGTGTAAGATACATAACAGATGCTACAGGTGTCCATTACTACATAGACACCAGTTATATAGACTCGATAGCGAATAGCCTGGTCATTCATGCGATAGTAATTCTTTCACAAAAGAGATCTCGCTGGAGACATGTTTTTATTTGTCAATAGTTTATTGGAGGTGTGCTATTTATACCAATAACGTGATCTTATTTAAGTCATCTTCAACCAGTTATGTTAGCCAAAATTTATTATGAGGAGTTCCAAAAATATTAAAATGTAGAATAGAATATAATATATTTATTGTAAAACATGAGTATATATCAAACAATATGTGCAAGGTCTTAAAAATAATAGGCAGATCTGCATGTATGTAAAAATGAACTACTTTCAGAGAGGGTAGAACTTTTTCACGAATCTGCTAGCAGATTCGTGAAAAAGTTCTACCCTCTGTAGACACTAGTGTACTACAGAGGGTAGAACATCGAAGGACGATGGATGTGATACCATGAGTTATCCTTCGGTAAATATGATTCTGGCGGTCAGGTTTTGCTGATGTTATTTTAACATGCCAAAGAAATTATTTTTTAAATTATTTTTTTCTGATTGAACGAGATTTTTATTGAAAAATATATAAATCACTTCTTTCATCAAAATTCTCAATGGATTAGACTAAAAATCGAAAAATCAGGAAAATCTGATGAGCAATTTCAACACTTAGTAGTTCAAAATCAAGTACTGAGCTCATGGTATCAGGTTCTTCGTCGAAGTTCCCTTCCATCCTGTTTAATTGTATCTGCAATTATTATTGAGTTTACTAGTTTTGCATACAGAAGTAAATCCATAAAATATGAAGATAGAATCATAATTATGCAAATCTCTTCTACGCCCACCATAAGCTTGGAAGTGGGGCAATTAAAGCCACCCATAGTCCAGCAGTGTTTGCACCGCATAATCTTTGTTTGAAACTTGGATTATTAGGATAGAATTACACGGAATGCGAGGCGATATTGTATGAAGTGGGATAGAATCAGCGGATAATGTTCCACTACTATTATAACTTGACCTACAAAGGCATGAATGGTTCTTGCAGAAATTAATAAAAAATATCAAATCCCATACTAGTACTCCATAATAAAACACAACGTGTGCGAGAATGTTTTAAAGAAAAAAAATGGACTAGTACCTATATAGTTATTTGTAGCGAATTTTCCTGCGTACGCTGCATTGTGAACCTAAATGGGGTGCAATAAGAGCCATTTTCGAGTAAATATGTTGAAAATACCTGTCTTATTATTTTGGCATTAGCCAGTGTCTTAATAATCACATTTTTAGAGACCAAAAATAGTTAGAATGTTCATAAGTCATTTAGTTGAATAATAATAAGTCCAATAGAGAACAAAGTTGTACAAACAATGCAATGTCAATGCTACTCCTGTCTAATCTTAAAGAAGACTTTTTTAGCGACAAAGTTAAATCCTTTTTCTAGCTCCCATCGCGGGAATAGCGCAGCTATAGCTGTGCTAAGTCCCTACTCGTTATTACCAGCAGACAGTTGAAAACTACTTGACCGGGCAACTTTACTAAAGCGTAGTTTGCCGTTCGAATGCTAGCGTGTTAAGAGCTTCGTTTGTTCTAAAATAATTGGGGATGTAACTATTGTAATCATTATGTTGTTGGTCATTTACAGTAAAACATCTATGTTTTATGCTTTTAGCTTGAATTTAACTATATGTACAGCTCGGAGTATACATTATCTTAATCAAAAATGTTTTACATTCTTTGATGATATTCAAAACTACTAGTAACCAGAGTAGGCTATGTTAATTTTACCTACAAGTTACAAGCTATCTCATAAATCTATCTAGGAACTAATTTATATTATACGTCCTTATATTCCAATCAATAATCCCCCAATCTCCCATTTATCGAGTTACCATTTACGCCGGTCAAGGTCACGCCCTATCGAAGGCCACATAACAACATTTAGCCATTTTCATTCCCCGCCATCTTGGTTATGTGCCTACCCGCATAGCGCAGCGGGGCGTAAAGCACAACGCTGTTTCTATATGCGTTTGTCTTGTTACAGTATTGTACAGGACTTTGCACTATTTGCGTACTGCGTAATGCAATGGATTAGAGTTCAGTTGCTCCACTATGCAGTGGAATTATGCTCTTGAATTTAGAATTGGTCTCAAATAGTGTTTTGTTTTAATGTACGTAGTGTGTGTCGTTTCGTTTTATTATACGCAGTGTTTACGTTTTAGTGCGCGTATGTTGGATATAAAGGAGCAGTTATTATCATTTAAAGAAACTCAGTTTAGCATAAATAATTATGACTACTGAGTACTGTAGCAATTTTTTTCTGTACTTATATTTCTGTTGTTTTTATTTAACAGAAAGTTATAGTTGTTTGGCGCCGACAAATTACATTTTCTTTTATCTTTTTGTTCACGTACTTACGTTTAGTCTGAAACCAGAGCACTGAACTTCTAGGGATAGACATTTCTCGTGTATTGTACTCGGAGTAAAGATATACAGAACTTTTTAAAAGGTACTCATATTATGTACCAATGAATAGCTTTACTTTGCATTCTACGGCCGTGAACTAAGAATACTTCGTAAATGCATACAGAACTACAGTTATCGTAGGGCGATACGACGTAAGACATAAGATAAAAGTTTATTTTCGACGTTTATGAGATAAGTAAAGGATTTCACAGTACAGCTTGCCTAACTGACAAACCGTACAGAATTGTTACAAAAATGTTTATATTTCATTAGTCTTAGGTTATTGTATTGTACATGAACGAGTTCTTAGAAATATAAAACAACGTTTAAATATTAAAATAGAAGCTCAATTTCTGTACTTACCTTCAGAATTTCACCCTTATTGTAATCCAGTTCGTTGTAACACAACAAAGCTTTGAATACATAACATTAAATTATTCCAAGTAAACACTCTCTAATATTTCTTCGAAACAACTAAGAAATTTTGCGTAGTAACAGTCGATACTGAAATTACCATAACCAATAACAATAAATTGTCTCTTCGATAAATAAGTAATAATTTTTATTGAGGATAACGCCCTATTTCTCGTATCCCAACCCTCTTCTCTTTACACCACTTTTGATAACCCCAATTGGTGTAAAGATGTAATTAGTGTGTCCATTAAATCGTCAGTAAGGCTATAACCCGGTAGGGGGTTACCCATGGGTAACCCCTGCTGTGCCAGACGCTCTTAATGTAGTCCTACGTTTCTCAGTAATCCACACAATAAGTGCTAAGCGGATTTGGTTCGAGAAATCCTTAGTAGAATTTTATTGAGAATGAGTCATTTCGACGAAATAGAAATGAGAAATTTAAAAATATTTTTCATAAAGAAAACATATCTTAAACTATTAAGTAAATGATATCTTTGTTAAAACGTTTAGTTCATTTAAAAAAAAAATCTAAATGTTGCTGTTTCGACGACGTGGCTTTCTTGTATAACAACAACGAAGCATTACACTGTTTAATTAACTCTGTTTGTATTACTCTAGTTTCTTTAACAAGTAATATTTGTACGCAAAGTGAAATCGTCCTAATATGATAAGAAAAAATAAATGTAAACCGCAGACATCAAATTGGAACTCTTATTATTCCGTGATAAGCATACAAGAAAATACACTTATTTATCTATAATAGCTTCATTTAAATTCACACCATTCTCACGAAAACATTACTGGTGTAAAAAAACCGTCTTGTATTTTCCTAACATAGAATTATCCGTTTACGTAATTTCGTTTACCTAATTGTACTGCTAAAATATGTATTTGAATGTTCATTAAATTGGGACAATGAACCAGAAATTCAACCTTGTGTCGCCCGTACCTATGATTATTCAATTATGTTCAAATTCATGTTCAGTGATATGACTTACCTGGTCCTTTTCAATCGAATAGCTATGATTAATTCTCCATGATTGTAAAAAAAAACCTTACACAAAATATTGACAAAATAAATTAGGTGACGATGGTTGCAGATTTCGTAGTATTTGGTAGTATCAGTTCTGTTCAGCAGTTGCTTTGTCGAATAGAAAAAAGAAATAAATATAAAATAAACAAAACGAACACACAATATATAACCAAAAAAAGAAAGTAAAAATAACCAAAAACAAAATAAAATAAAATGATAAGGGCAAAAACAAAATTATAAAGATAAAAACTCAATAAACAAAACAAAATAAATGAAATAAAAATAAAAAAATGAAATTCCTATTTCTGCGCCCATCGTCATAATCGAAAAGATTACTCACGTTTAACTTCATCACGATCTTGTTGTACGCACGGTGCCACCTCTGCTTCGGCGTTAACTTGGGCTGTTCTGGCTGGAACTCCAGTCTATCTTCTTCTGGTCTATCCTGCTCTTCGCTGAACACAGCGTCCTCTTCTTGATACGTTTCATCCGTCTCTTGGTCATCGAACTTTTCCCTTTCTTCCCGGAAGGTATCTTCTTGGTCAGTGTAATTGTCCTGATCATCTCGATATTCTTCGATACCGAGTCCATCGTCGTATAAAGGTTCAGGTTCGGTGAATTCGTCAGTCTCTTCTGGTACCTCGTGGTACATCGTGCGCTCTTCTTGGAACGTAACTTTAGTTTTATCCGTGAGTGAGTCTGTGAAATGAAGCTTTTCTGTTATAAGGCATGACTATTATATCCGAGGTTTTGTTCTTTAATTACTTTTGATGTTTGATGATGGGAACATTCTTTTTTTTTAAGATCTGATCTGACTTTAGATAGTTTTAATATTCTGACTTGTTAAATATATTTTCATCTAAGTTATGAGTCATGCCAACGACAAACAGATCGGGTCTGATCTGACATAAAAAAAGAGATAAAAGTCCGTTACCTTCTTGAGTAGTCGGGACAGCAAGTTTCTCTTCGGGGTGAAAAGAACTTTGCGAGGTTCTACGATCAACAACCGACGGCGTTTGACTGTGATAGCTGTCCACTGAAGGTTTCCTTATTTGAGCCACAGTCCTCGTCGGAGACGCCTGCTTCAGCAAACTGGGGCTCGGCGGCGCTTCCGACAGACGCCTCTCTGCGGGGTCTTCTTCAAGGATGGTATCAGGAGCATAGTCGTCGTCACGATACCTATCCAAAGAAGTCCTATCGCGGTCTATTGTTTGATCGTATTCAGTCTTATGATACTCGTCCTCGTAGGCACTTTCGTCGAAACTCGACTGGGTTAACTCTTCGGGTGCATCTGGTAACGTCCGAGTTCGACGCACCGAAGGTCTTTGTATGGACTCCTGTCTTCTAAGAGAAGGAGTTCGTGGTAAAGAAACATGCGCAGACGTGGTCACAGTCACAGTAGACACTGGCACTGACGACGACACTTCTGGGACGGAGGTTGTCGCTGACACGGTACTTGTAAACGGTGTTGCAGGAGCTACAGATGAAGCAAAGTGGCTACTTGAAGTTGTCACCTGCGGAGCAGTGTGAGCAGGGTGGCTTATAGCTGGAGCTGATACTGCCGCGGCAGCTGCACCAAAGAAACTTCCCAACTTCTTTGCACTGCCAGCCATAAATGAACCTAAAGTGGCAGCACCAGCTATAACACTTGTTTGCAGCTGTTGCGCAGGTTGTTTTGCATGTTGTTGTTGTTGCAACAAATGCTGCTGCTGCTGTTGCTGTTGCTGCTTTTGTTGTTGCTGTTGAAATTGCAACTGTTGTTGTTGCTGTTGAAATTGTAAGTCTTGTTGTTGCTGTTGTTGAAATGGCAATTGGTGTGCCTTCTGCTGTTCATCATGTTGAAAATACTGTTGATCTTGTAAATATTGTTGGTCATGTTCAAACTGTTGCGTATAAAGCTGGTGAGATACTGGCTGTTTTTCTTCGTCTGGGTACTGTGACTCAAATTGTGAATCATACTGATAGTCCTGATGTTGCTGATAGTCTTGCTGTTGCTGATATTCTTGGTGTTGCTGATATTCTTGCTGTTGTTGGTATTCTTGCTCTTGATGATAGTCCTGTTGAAGAAGATTTGGTTTGTCTTCATACTGGTTTTGGTCTTGAAACTGTTGGTCTTGTTGCTCTAGCCGATACTGTTGTTCATCGTACTGTGAATCGACGTCCTGGTAACTTTTCCCTTTAAACACATCATGTGGTTTGGCAACTGGCAGATGGGGTAAATATGACGAAAGTGTAGACGGCACGGTTTTTGGTAACAATGAATCGATCTCGCTAGTTATAGGGTACGTGAACTGTGATATTGTCTCTGTATCGGTCCACGGTGTTTTTTGAGCTGGAAATTGGAAGAAAACATTGTAAATATTAAATGAGAACTCACTACACAGACGATATATAAAACGGGCCGTCATATTTACGGTTTAAAAAGAACTGATGTTCATAACAAACCTATAACCCGCGCTGCGGAAGTTCTTATCTTTTATGTAACTGAATCATTTTTAATGTGAATTATCATAAATTCTTGCTATTGTTGTGTTGGCATTGACATAATTTTGGTATCGCAAACTGCTGTTATAAATAGACATAGGTCAGTCGCAGATTTTTTGGTTGACTTTAGAGAATTGAACTCTAAAGTAACAAGATATTTGGTTTGCTTTTACTTTTTTAGTTCTATGAAAATGTCGGAATAGGTAATAAGTTCATAATTACCAGCTGCAGGCGGAGTGGCATGAGGCGTTTCATCAAAGAATGGTTGCATCCCATCCGAATCATAACTGTAAGAAGTTATTACAAGTTAAATGCAAGTAAAAAACATCATCTTCTTTTTCCCAACTATGTTGGGGTCGGCTTCCAGTCTAACCGGATGCAGCTGAATACCGGTATTTTACATAGAACGACTGCCTATCTGGCATCTACAAACTAGTTACTAGGCAATGCAAGTAAAGAACATAGAATGCTTTAACATCAGTACGTCTAATAATTAAATGTGAGTGTTGAAAAGAAGTGGGTTCAAAAAAAAAATTGAAAACAGAATTATATCAAAACGTAGACGATTTATTTGTAGTTATGATGTTAAAATATGTAAATCGATTCAGTAGTTGGTCTACTGATTGCAAGCGCTACTTGAGCATGAGTATCTGGGTTCGAATCCCTGTACGGGCCAAGATTGTTTTTTTTTCGTCTGGATTATCAGTAGCAGTCAAGAGTCTGAATTTGTAGCCTGTTGAAGGCAATGAGCTCGCCCCTAATACGTAGGTCTTTAAACTACCATCTCGTACACTTCTGCCAAACCGTTCGGCGAATACAGGCATGATGTTGTGTCGAATCAGTAGTGGGTGTATGCAGACTGCAGATAATAATCGTGACTCAGATTAGTTCGGAAAACACGTGTTACTTGATAAGTTGAGTACGAGTATATTGGCGTCATTTATGCATAATTTCAATATCAAAACGAGATTTTCAGAAACTGGGAAGGTCGACAGACTATTCAGGAAAAGGACTTTTGGTAATGAATTTTAATTATAACTCGATACAGAAACCTAGTTCATATTATCGGTTTGTAATAGCCGTTTTTTGGTAATTTGACATTTAAGAGTTGCCTTTTTTCCTACAAGTTTTTCTAAAGTGCCTACAAGTAAATGTTTGAGATTCAAGAACGCCTGCCAAAGTGACCTTCAGACAACCAGTCTTTCCAAGGAATACCGTGTTACCCGGTCACTGGGTTGTGGAGGTTCGATGGGCAGTCACTCTATGTAAAATACTTTTATTTATCTGCATCCGGTTAATGCAGATAGGCTTGAAGTCAACCTCAACATGGTTGGGAAAACGCTAGGCAGATGATGATGATGATGATAATCAAAATGAGCAGTTACTGTAGGTATACTAAAAGTACTTACGTAGTATTAATAAAACTAGTATCTTGATAAGGTTCTGTGACAGTGTCTTGATATTGTTGCTGAAACCTGTAGCTATCGTAACCATAACTGACATCAGGAATAGTTTTTTCTGGTTCTGTAAAATACGAAAAATGTTAAAGAAGGTTTTTGGTAGTTGGACTACTCAGTGAAAAAGGGCCACCATCTTCTCCGAATCTCTATAAATCACTGCTTTGCAGGTATTGGTATTAAGGGCTAGTTCTACTTCTTGTCCGGATTAACGTTAAGCAAATACCCAAAAGCTGTTCTAACAGCTTATCGCCTGGCGCACGGCGCGGCGGTTTAATTAGCTCCGAACAATGTCAAACCGTGATCATATCGCCTGAGATCCATACTTACTGGAGTGACATTCGTCTTACCAGATCTGGTTATTCAGCCAATAAACATATAGGTATACTTTTTTTTATTCAAAGCTTAGCTCACCGGGTACGTAAGGCACGTGCGTAAGCGTGGAGGCGGAAGGCGCGCGCCTGGGGCGCGTGAAGCTGCCGTATGACGTCAAAGATGACGTCAACGACGTGGGGGGCTGCGGCAGGCGGCGGCCGCGACTGCCGCGCGTCGAGCCCGACTCGCTGGTCGGGGGCACCGGCAGCGCGCGGCCCCGCTTTGGGGTCGACGACGGCGTGGCTGTAAGAGAAGCACGTTGATTGACGGGAAGCTTGGGCAGCAATTAATGCACTGGCTGTTAAATAAGAGAGCCAGCAATTTCTGGCACCTTGGATGGGAATCATCCAATGACTTCTTGGCTTCTGGGTGGAAAAAAGGGGCATGTCAGACTATTACTGGCTAACTTACTGGCTAAAATCTAGGGTCATGGTAACTCTTTCGAACATCCCGCAACCCTGGAGATTTTGGCATCTAATTAGATTTTCAGATGATTTCACTATAAGATAATCTACGATAAGACAGGTCTACTATTTTGTTAAAAATGTCATATTTTTGACAGCTGAGCTTCCATTCGATTTCCATCGTACAGCATACCCAGTTTAAGTTTGCAGTTCAGGGTGGCGCTGCTTGTCAAAGAAAAATGCAACATAGTGAAAAACTTGGTGCATTTTTTTAATATAAGTTTACCCGCCTGCTCAGATATGCATTATAGTATAGGCGACAGCCCTACTACACGATACTGTTAGAGTGTAATTTTTGCCATAATAAAAATCGATTCTAGTACCCTTTCAACTCATTTTGATATGTGTAACAAAACCATTGAACTGGTCAAACTTAATCCCAAATTGGGTTAATTTCACGATTAATTTTATAATTGATTCAGGTGGAGGTCAGTGTATTTCAGCTGGTCATTACAACATTAACTTTATATTTATTGCATTTATATTAAGCTCTTTCCTTAATCACATTATTATTTGCTTAAGCTATATAAGTAATTAAGTAAAACGTAATGTACAAAGGCCAGCACATCAAGCTACCCCAATCTGTGAAGTGTCTTTCACAGTTCTTCAACTTTATAACAAAAGAATAAGGTTCATATTCGATTGGGAAAATTTGACAGAAGAGCTTGATATACTGGCGGCTGTAGATGGAGTCACAAAGCGTACCTGGAAGACTAGCGGCAGACCTTCGCTGCCGCGGCCTGTACGGAGCCATATCATTGTTGTCGGAATACCTTGACGATGGCACCAACTGAAACAACCAAAATTGATAGTAGAGAAGTGTAAGTTCTGCCAAAATAAACATTATTGATGTTTATTTTGGCAGAACTTACACTTCTCTACTTAACATAAAACAAAAATCGAGTATGAATGAGATGAATATACTATGAAGGCGGTAAAGAGAGAGAGAGAGAGAAACTTTTATAGTTTTCTCTATTTTTTTGCACTTTTTCGTTCCATACTCGTAAAATCCAATTTACACCACCCCAAACGAAGTTTCACATCAATAATTAAAAAAAACAAGATTACGGACACGATTCCACGTCCTTTGCTGCAAACATTGTTTTTTCTTTTTTTCGTAAAGTTCAATAAAGCAAAAAATCTATAACATATATAAAAAAGAGAAAAAGCATCACAGTGCATCGAAAAACTCATCCGCATCGCTGTCAACGGTACAAAAGGCTGGCATCAATGCCACGTTGAATGGCAATGCTGATTCTCTTTGAGCATAAAAAAGGCCAGCCCTCTGGTTGCGTAAAGATTTTCCCTGAATTTTCCAGAAGCCTGTACTGACCTTAAGGTCAGTACAGGCTTCGCTATACTAAATAGCATAGAGCAAATATTATATTCTTATAGCTCAACAATATCGTCGCAAACATTTTATATGGACACGTTCCCACGACGCTTTAGTGAAAATAATAATAATAATGAATAAATAATGCACACAATCCACACAGCAGCATCTAGTCCCAAGCTAAGCAAAGCTTGTGTTATGGGTACTAGATGACTGATATACTTAATACAATACATTACATAGATAGATATTTTTTGTTATACATAGCAAATACCCAGAACACCATTAATGTTATATTTTATAGCGAAAAAGTTTTTTTTTTTTTTTTTTTTTTTGCATTTTGTTAGCAACAGGTTCAAAAAACGCTCCATAAATTCTTTTTTTTTGTTTTTATATTGTTTTTTTTTTGCATTATCAATATTCCTTCATTCCGCGATGGATTAGGCAGAAGTGTACCTATAGTTCAAGTAAATATCCCCATTTATGTCTAAGGCCCATGTTATTAGGGGCGACCCACTGGAAACAAATTCAGACTGAGGGCTGCTAATGAAAAGTGAAAAAAAAACAACTTTTCTAGTTTTCAATTTGTATCATTAGTTCACTTACCGGTTTAGGCGGCACTTGCGGCAACTGAACAATTGAAGACCTTCTCTTACTGACAACATTCTCGTACTCCATCGGCATCAGGCCATGACTGTCGTCGTATAAGTACTGACCGCCGCTGTCCCACTGCCGCGAGTCGTCACCTAGATATGACGTCTGGTAGGGGTACGACGTAGAGTCATAGAACTCCTCATAACTCGCCTGCTGAGATAAATGCGAATGGTCCCTGCAAAGATAAGGACGGTGTTACATTCAAATTTGAAATGTATTAAATCACTGCATAAAATCACGAATGTATTCCCCGAAGGTTTGGGCATGGGAACACCCACATTTAGCTAGTTATGTTAAAGTCCCATGTTACAGGGGGCGCTCCTATTGCCATTAACCGGGCACAATTCTAGACCCCGGGCTGCTAATGAGAAAATTCTAGTAAGAAATACTCAATAATACTATGCCTGACTTGGGAATCGAACCCAGGATCTCACGCTCAGCAGTAGCTTGTGACCACTAGACCAACGAGGCAGTCATTCAATCATTTATTAAGTCTTCAACAAAAATCCATAATGTTAGCAATAATACCTTACTACTTAACCTACTTAATTACTTTACCTTACTTAATTACTTATTACTAGTGTTAGTAATTAAACAATAAATATATTATTAATTCAGTTTGAAGCCATTTGCACAGAAGATGAATAGGTTAGGCGATTGGCTCACTGCACCGCATCACGCAGCGTAGCGCGGTAGTGCGTGTTCTTACGTTGTTTGCAAGAATCTGTGTTTGTATAGAGAACACGCGTAGTGCAACACAAAGAAAATGAATTCACGCGCAGTGTTTGTCGTGCACCGCCACGCACCCCGCTGCGGTGCAGTGTGCCAATCGCCTAAGATAGCAATTTCTCAGTCAGTCATCCTCTCCACAAACTGCCCCAAAATAGGAGAATACCAATTCACTGCCACTGTTTTCAGAATGTCACTAATGATGCGTTTTTTTTGTGGCAGATCGCATGAATGCCGTCATTTCGTTGACTTAGCCGGTTTTTTGGCATGGCTCCGAAAATGTATAATAATACCTTAAAAAATTTGCCCCTATTTTAAACTTAACTTCATAGATGAATACATCTTTTACAGTATGAAAACATTTTTTTTGAATTTTTTTAAACTTTATTTATGAAGTTAAGTTTGTCCTCTAATCATACTCAGATTCTCGTCACAGTAATGTTCGGAGCTTTCATAATTTATGATTTTATGAACTTCAGCAGATAATGTTATGATAACACGGTTGGCGCGGTGGTTGAGCCATCGGCTGCTGCGCCGCGTGTTGCGGGTTCGATCCCCACACGGAACAAATATTTGTATGACCTACAGGTAGTTGTTCCAGATCTGGTTGTTTGTGTATGTGAGTTTAAATGTTTGTAAACGCACCCACGATACAGGAGAAATTCCTAGTGTGTTAGGCAATGTTTTTTTATAAAAAAAAAAAAAAGTTCATTGTTTTGGTGAAATTACTTGTTACCTAACGTTTGTTCGGAACCCTGGATGTGCGAGTCAGACTTGTCCGGCTTCTTTTCAACAATATTGTCCACAGTCTACGAAGATAGGTTAATTTTAAGATAGCGACCAAGCCTCACCGAAAAAAGAGGGGGGGAGGAGAAGAGAGTCTCTCAGCAGATGGAAAAGTGAAACATGATTTGAATGTACGTACCTTGTGTGCGCTATGCTGCTGGAGTAGGTCTCAAACCCATACAAAGGCATGCTATCATCGTACAGCGTGTTCTGACGCTCCAGACTCGGTCGACGCTGCTCCTCTGTGAAAGCAAAAATTTGTTATCATCGCATTTTGATCATATGAATGGCTACAGCTTTCGATTAGTAGTTTCGGCGTTTCTGCTGCCCAGCATTATGCTGAGCTCAATGGCTGTTTGGTTTGACGTGTGTTTTAATTTATGTACATGTTTTTTTTACGAATACATAATATGTACCTGATATTTTAGTAGTTTTCTCATGACAGAAATGAAGCAAGTCTGACAGTGGCGCCAGTGACTGAGAAGTTGTGTGGAAATCGGTTTTCATGGTATGGGCATGTAATGTGGGGGAATAAGGAATGTTTTGAGTATGAATGTGGAGGATGGAGGCTTGTGTGAAAGACAATGTGATGAGGAAGGAGGGTCACCTCAATAATCATATTGAGATGACGAGAAATGCTGATATACATATAAAAGAAAAAGACATGCTGCACCGACCCGATGTCTCATAACAGTTACAAATTTCGTGGCTATTAAGTATATATTTTTAATACATTTTCCTTACAAGATTAACTGGAAAACGAGGAATCAGCAAGGCATTTTATTTTTTGGAAGGGGCTTCTTGCAGTTTATCCTTCAGGTATATCGACTGCTTAACCAAACTTTCCTGTGGGGACTTAATTAGAAACGAAGGCCTCCATCCAGGGCATAAAAAACTTAAAAGCTAAGCGACCAATCGTTAAGGGCACCCCCCGCGGGGTTCGAGCCTCAACTTAGGACGTCGCGTCGCTGGGAGAGAACAGCAAGGGAAGGGCTGGATCTAATATATATATTATTTACAGAATACAATCATCTAAATAAATAGGAAAATTGACACAGTATTTATGAAACAACATAGTATGGCTTACCTCCAGACTGCCAGTCAGCCGCGGTCCGCCAGGATATTGCTGACTCCACACTCGCTTGTGCGTGCAGCTGTGACCACGTGTCTATCCTGAAATTAAAGGAAAGAAAAAATTTCAGTATACAAATACGCTGTCATTTATGTAAGTAAACAACCGAAATAGTTTTAATAAACTTTTCGTCAACCTTCATAGTACATACATAACATCCTAAAGCCTCCTACACTTTGGACCATCGTTAGCCAGTATACTTAATCTATTATTAGAACGTTGATCTACCGCCATTTGCGTAAATTTTTCGTTGTAATATAGACTCATGTATAGGGAGAGCATGACAGAGGGAGAGATTACTTCTTCACTTGTTGTCATTGTGTTATTTTTATTGTATTCAACTATTGTATTATATGTATTCATAGTTGTAATCCTGGTTAAGTGATTAGGTGTTGTAGTTTTCAATGTTATAACTTAATTGGGAATTGCCTTTGATTTTACACACCCAAAAACAAAATTCGTTTCCCAGATATTATTTTTGTACGCGATAAGTTATCACGTACAGATGTTGATGTACAGAATGCGCAGAGTACGGTTTCGTGATGAGACTTTGTTATGGTTTTTGTGTACCCTGTATGTTGTTGAGGGTTATTCGAACGGAGATTTAGTCTGACAAAAACTTAAAATATGAAATCACGATGTCCTCGCCTCTCAAATCCGGGCAAGTGCAATCAGTGCAACGTTTCCAATTCATATGCATTTTTTAGCTTTACCCTGGACATCACTGAGCTATTAATGAATATAAGTCTGAAATCGCCAACCCCAGTTGAGCAAGCGTGGCGATTAATGCTTCTGCCTTCTCTATATGACGACGAGGATTTTGTTCTGCAGTGGAAAAGTTACAGGCTGGTATTATTTATAATAATAGTATAATATATACCTGTTGGTCCGCGGCTGACTGTTGTAATACAGCGGGTCCGTGTCCCCGTGTATGTGGTACTCATCCCTCTCGTACGAATTCTCACGAGATACCTCCAAAGATCTCTGAAAATAAAAAGTAGAAGAAACTTTAGATTGAGAGAACACTTTTACACGTCAATAAGTAAAATATTTTTTTGAACTACCTAACTACTACTAACTAACTAGCGAAACACCAACCGGTGTTTCGCTATCTGAGAAGAAACCCCGAAAGAAACTTAGTGATCACTGTCTCTTTTAAAGTCCAGACATTATCTTGGTTAGATCATGTGAGGAAATTTATTGTATCAACATTGATAGTTTTCGATATAAATAAAATAAAAACAAATTTCTTTTGACAAGCTTTCTTTTGTTTTTCTATGGTGTATTTCTAAGCTTTTTTAACCTTTTGTAACTTTTTGACCTTTTTTTTTGGATAAGTGGAAAAATATTTTTTTTACGTACGATTGGTGAAAAGGCAAGTTCTGTTATGTGTGTGAAATGACTAGCATGTTTATTTTACGAACTGTCCATATACTCGTATGTACATAATTTTCCTGTCATTACTACATAAGATAATTTAAAGACTAAGCTAATTTGATTCTAAATATTACCTGTGGTGTGTGCATCTGGTGCGCATGGCTTCTGAACTGTGATGCGCTGCAGTTGGCATGCTGCCCCAATGGGAAGTTGAGGTCCGACGTATAGTCCGAATCCTCCGAGTATCCCGCTGTAATAGAGAAAGTAACAAAGCTTAGAGAAAGAAGTTGGTAAGTATTGAGGTTCTGTGTGTTCTATCGTGAGGCAAAAAGTTGTCGTACGTGTCGCGAAAATTCACCAAAAAAAATTTGCTGATGCTTTTCTTTGTTAGAATTTTTTTTCTTGGTTTTTTTCATTGGCTTAAGTTTTTATGTACTAACATAAATTGCATTAAGTTTAATCATGATTAGCATATTTTATTTTGTATGTTATGTATTTTTTTCTTATTGTTATTGTTGTTTATAGGAAAAAAATATTACGATGCCCCCAACCAGCACCGTTTTTTGACAAACAGTGACTAAATCTAACCTCAACAACCCGGTTACTGGGTAACACGATACTCCTTGGTAAGACTGGTTGTCCGACCTTTGGGTTTCTGACTATCCGCAAATGATAGCTTGGATCCACTGCTTAGTGTCCTTTCTGAAGCATGGAGTGATCTCGGTACGACATGGCCACGTATCCACGAGCTGACCTCAGCATGCTTGGTTAATTTTGAAGATTAACCCGTGCGTCTGTGGTTTCAAACCATCAAACAAAATTGAAAGTAGTTACAAACCCTCAAACGAAGGAAAGAAAACATGAAGGAATAAAATTCTCCATTCCACGTGATGGATCCGTGTTCCGTGGAGTTCTAAATCCAAATTATTTGGATTCAAAATGACCGAGAGTGTTAGCGATCAGCGTGAAAAGATCGCGAATGTTCAGCTTCATCCTTTGAAGTTGTCGGGTTCAAAACGATCTCCGACATTAAGATTCCTTCCTATACATTGTAAGTAACGGTAGTACCATAAATCTTACATGCACGAACGCTCAGACCCGGATTTCCATCTATAGTCCCATTCAGACATTCATTCTAAGCAGGAACCGCTTAACGTCATACAACTACCCACGTAAGTATAGGCACGTGTTATTTTTTATTTATTTACTAGCTATTTATTACTTATTATTTTTTCTCATTGATCTAGTGGTTCAATCCCCAGGTCGGGAAAAGTTTTATTGAGTTTTTTTCATAGAGATTTTCTCTATAGCAGCCTGGAGTCTGGCGTTTTGTTGGTAATAGGCTCGCCCACTATTACATGGGACTAAAACATAACTGGTGAAATTTGAGTGTTACTAAAGGTGTAACTATGCCCAACCCAGCAGGGAATACAGGCGGAATGTTATGTTTTTTTATGCAATTTATAACTTGTTAATGGTTGAATGATTCTTTATGTAAACTATTTCACGGCAGTAGTATATAAAGTAGTTAAAAGGCGAACTATCACAGTTAAGTAGACTTTACGAGTTCACCAGTAAAAGTCGACAAACAAAAGAAATTTACTTCAGAAGTAAAAAGGAAAAATTCCATTGAAAATATTTAGATGAAGTTGTTAGTTGTGTAAAACAGGTAGTGTAAGTTTCTAGTATCAAACAAAAAGTCCCCTTCTAAGTCAGCATATTGTGACCGGCAACTGACCCCCAAGATACAGGCCTCCGCCTAGTTTGGGGGTCACCGTCCAACCTGATCTAGACAAGATCAAGTATTTTTTTTTTTTTAACTACAGAACCATACATTGCGCGTGTATAAAGATTATTAGGCGTGTGATGCGTCGTATTACTCGTGTAAATTGCCTTAACAGGACATAGAGTACTTTAGGCCAACTTACAATGAGCAATGTACTGCATCTGCCTGCGTGCCTGCTCGGCTCTCTCTGCGTCCAGCGTGCCGTTGAGCAGGTCCAGTTTGCGCTGCAGGTCCGCACCACCTGTGCCTTCTGCGTCTGGAAGAAGGAGAGAAGGACTTTTTATTTGGGACTAGATTTGCAATAGCATACCTTAAACCATTTAAGCAATTTTTACACAACAGTGTCAAATATTTTTAATGTCATCACTACTCAAGTCCCCAAAATACAGGTGGTACCTAGCTTGGGAACCACCGTCCAAACAAACCAAGTACGTGAATTTTAAATAAATAAATTTCTTTATTGCCATAAAAACAGGTTGCAGAAAATTGTGAGACTGGCTCCAGAGCTAGGTTAGAATACCTGTATTTCAGGAGCCAGTGACTTCTTCCATTTAGGTAACAATTGGGCAAGTTTTATGCTGCTAAAAGGTGACATAATAATGTTTAAATTAAATAGGGGTTCTATTCAAATCCACATACTTCGTTTGGCAAAACGGTATTTTTACGGACATTTTTCATTAAAAATCAACTGCCAATAATATATATTAAATGTTCTACGACCAAACATCGTTAATAATTTTAACCAGGCTCTCAAATTACTGATTAGATTTTATTCGGTACCTGCAGAAATAAAATCAGTGTTTTCTGAACTAAAAATAGAATTAAGTAGATAAAGAGACAGGAGGCAGCGGCTCCATACTGTACGAGCGACCCAATTTCTTAGATTAAATTCATTTCCCCAGCGACTCTAGTCTCCTTAGATGTCATTAGCGACCTATGTTACGTCTTTGTTAATTGATAAATTAATGTCAATAGGGTCAACGTACATTGCTTCTTGATAAAATAAAAATTATACGTAGTTTTTATTTCAGTAAATTAGTTTTTTTTTTAATGTTAAGTCGTCAAACAGAAAAAAAAAATATAACTAGATGAGGTCGTTGACTGTTTCATTGCTCGCAAGTGCAACTTCTGAGCTTGAGGTCCTGGGTTCGATTCCCACATTGGGCAAAGTGTTATTGAGTTTTTCCATCAGGAATTTTCTCATTAGCAGCCCATTTCTGATGGCAAGAGGACATAAAAACATGATTCTTGAAATGTGGGTGTACTGTAGGTAGTCCTCTGCCCATCTGCCCTTCGGGAATACAGACGTAATTTTAAGTATGAGGTCGTTGTTTTTTTATTTGACTACTTTAAAAAGAGACACCTGAATAAACTCATAGGTCACAGTCTCTTTTAAAGTCCAGGTATTATCTTCGTCAGAAGACAATGCAGTAAGTGCCTGATGCGATTTTTTCAGGACAGAACGATAAAGATTTGAGTGGACCTGTCCAGTCAGTACACGCATTTATCAGTAAAAGCCTAGATCGAATCAGAACTCGGGGAGCTCAACGATTTGACGAGAAATACCAAAAAAGACATGGTTAATCAAGACACCTTTTTTATAAAAATCCAGTAATATTTTAAATTCATTTAAAATAGACGCATTAAAATCCAGAAAATAAGTCACTTGAATAAAAATAAATTTAAAATAAATGTATATACTTACTAGGTACTGACTACTTTCTACATCAGTATTATCCAATGACTTTCATTGGATAATACTGATGTAGAAAATCTCATGAAATCATAACCCATTCTGCACAGTATAGGCACACACACATCCTCACACACATCCGCACTCACAACAGACCGCAGCACAAAACACATTCACAAACACACATACATACGAGTATACACACCCGCACATACACAAATACAAATATAGCAACACGTTTGTTAATAAACAAAAATGGTTTATAAAGAAAAACGAAAAATTCTTTTCTTTTAATTTATTCTGTCTGACGTAAGTTTAGTCATTTTATTAAGGGTAAGACTAACAATAGACATGTGTCCTAGGTAAAAATATAATAAATCTATTTGGTCCGTCATCGCGTCAGTTGGATTACCAAAAAATATTGGATACGGTACGGTATTTTTTGCTTACTCAAATCAATAAAAAGTGGCAAAGATATAGCACATCAAAGCTCAGTACAAGGGGCTTGTAACGTCATTTCTACGTGAAAAGTGTAACAAGGAGTGACGTCACGTGAAATTTGAACGCACTATATCGTCGTCATTTTTATTTTACGTGACAAAAGAAAAAATACGTGTTCAATATTTTTTGGTAATCCAACTAACGGACCAAACAGAATTTTTAAGGACACTACCCTATTATTATTGTTAGTAATCGATGACTTCTTGGTTTTAAGTTCCCTCACTTTTTCGTCCTCTTGAAATAAATGTAATAAGGAAGCTTATATTAGTAACACGCACAAACCTAAGCCCAACAACCTCACTAGTTCTATACACATACATACTTACCCACATTTAACTCAATACAGTCTCCAACCATACAAAAAACATAAACAGTACCTATATCCGTCAATAAGTGCCCCGTAATCAAGCCGATCGAAATCTTTCTTTGAACGTGACCCTAACAGTTCATTGCACTCTGAACAAGTCTAGCAAACTTGGCAGCAGTGGCCGTCAGTTCAAAACATAATTTACATGAAATTTCCCGAATCCTAGAACAAACAAAACAAGGTCGGCCGACGAAAGATTGAAAAGATTACTGAGAATATTAAATCGAATATCGTTTTGTTTCAACCGAGCAGGCTGAATTTCCAGCCGTCTTTCCTAGCAAGACTGAAAATAACTAACTTCGATATATACGGAAATTTACCATTTTATTACTTGCACGGAGGCTTTACTCAAAGTCCATCCGCATAAATATAAACTTAAAACCATAATCCCATCAAAAGTTAGAGCGATCGAGAGTTTTCGCTCGTAAAATTAAAAATACTTTTTTCCGTACGTATTTTTATCTGAACAAGGTTGAAATTTGCATAACGAGCATGAACGAGCAATCACTTGGTACGTTCAACGTGTGCAGTAACCACTCGAATTGCGAAATGATTTATGGGGTATGGCAGCTTAATTTTGAACCTTAATATGTAATCAGTACAATCAATGACTTCTAAGAAAGTTTGATGACGCATTTTTACCATAGCATAGCGGCTGCAATTTCAACTTCGTAGGCACATGGCCATGAATGTCAATGTGTGTGTGTGTGATGTGAATGTGTGTGTCTGAACCATTTGTGTGTGCGTGTGTGGATGTGATGCCAGCTCATCAAGCTACCCAAATCTGTCAATTTTTTTTGATAATATTTCAAGCATATTACAACAAAATAAGGTTAATGTTTAAATAGGAAAATTGTACAGTTTGGGATAGCTTGATGTGCTGGCGTCTGTACATAAACTAAACATAAAACCCTGAAGTTTTGCTTTCATGAAGTTTACCGTGGTTTAAAGTTGCGTAAATATGATTATAACATGTGAAATATATGTTGCGTTAACGCAGCGTCATCGTCATCATCATTTTACGAGTAGCTAAAAGACTTCCACTGCTGGACATAGACCTCTTAAAGATTTCCACAACGATCGCTCCTACACTGCCCCCATCCATTGACCTCTAGCTGTTAATAGACACAATAGGCCATTGAATAGAATGGGATAGGACGCATTCTCTGAACCCATTTCCGCATAATACGCATTTTGCACGGAAAGTCTCGTGTTTTCCTTCAATATTTTAATGAAGTAATTTATTTAATGCAGAACATTAAAATGTAATGTACAGATATACAAATACAACTCCTTTGTAACCTTTGATGTGGTGTGCTTAGAAGCTTAAGTAGTGTAAAGGTTGTTTTCTAGCCTGCAGTACAATCAGCTTTTTTGACATCACTATTCCTGATTTATAGTGTGAAAGCCTTGTTGGTGTAGCGGGCGCTAACGCCACTGTTGAGCATGAGGTCCTCAGGCAGTCAGGAATTTCTCAGTACAGTTTGAACATGTTAATTTGTATTAGTACTCGTAACAAGCTCTATTAAAGACAAGTATAAACATCCTCGACTGAGCTGCAATCGCTAGATCAACTCACAAGCACTCCAGAACTGAGCCTGATGTCCTTAGTACGGTTCCCAAGTCCGGCAAAGTGTTGTTGGGTCTTTGCATCAGAATTTTTTCAGTAGCGGCCCAAAGTGTGCATTTTTACCCGGTTGATGGACACAGTATCGACCCTTATTATATGGGAACTCACTGGCGAAATATGGGTGTACTATTGGTACACCTCTGTCTAACCTTTTGTGTTAAACAGTGTAATGCTAATCGTGATTTTAGTACAGGAAATTAAGATTGTGTAGGTATATCAGCAATCTACACCATTTAATTACTTCACAAACGAAGCAGCGGAGATGGCTAGTTATAAGCATAAAATTGTAATTAAGCACAATCATTTTTCAAACGTAATTGCACGCCAGCTTGAAGTCCAAGTAAGTACGTCCGAATATTTAATTTCCTCCACGTTCTAACGTCATAAATAATTAATTAAATAAAAGTTCTGGTTCCTTTAAAATAACCTAACATTAAGTGGAAACCTATTTCTTTCTAATTAGCTTCTAAAAAAGGCTCTTGACTAAGTACGGACCCGTAATTAGTACAATTTGGAATACGCTGCATTCTTAATTATGTACAGAAACAAGGGCCAAACTGTGAACTTTGACATTTGACCTTTAGTAATATTTCGATCTTGTATACATATACATATTTTGTGAAACTTACTATATTGTTTTCAAGGAGGTTTAAACGTAGGCTCGGTTTGTTATGATTTCATTTGATTTGTACGAATACCACCAATTCAGCAGACTAATATCACTTTAATGGCGATGTTTTTTCTTTTATTTTTGTTCATTTTAAACTGATCAAAGGTCAATACGAATACCATGTTTGGTCCGTGGATGGCTGACCATCCATTACCTAATATCTGTGTCTCGAAAACACGTGAAGCCGTTAGTCCTGGCTGTCGTTTGTAGATCTTTGCCAAACATTAGTAATCAGACTCCCGAAAGTCTGGCCACCAGTCTTAACAAGGGATATCGAGTTACTCGGTAATTGGTTTGTAGAAATCAGATAAGCCAAGTAGATAACTGGTATTTAGCTGCGTTCAGTAAGAATAGAAGCTGAGCTCATTATACTTTGGTTGAAAAAATACTAGGCAGATAAAAGGTAACCCTGAAATCACTTAAAAACTTTTTGTATTCGCAAGAATTGCCTCCAAAGTTCAAAATTCAAAGCGCCAGATTACGTATGTTAAATATAAAAATACTTTCAAAAATCTCAAGAGCCGGGTATTAGACTATAATAAGATATGAAAATCATAAAAAACTCTCTTAAATTACATTGTCCTTTTACAAAATAGCCTACTTTGAAGTTGAGTGAAGAAAGGAGACCATTTTCATGTAACAATGTTATCTAAAATGCGAAGTGAGTGTTTTATTTGTCCGTAAACGGCTTCAAAGGGGGCAGTTATGTCGTATCTCGCATCGAGCGAGATACTATATTTTAGGGTTGGGACTCTTTATTTGCAAACGAATAAGTTGATCTGCAATCACGTTGTGAAGGAAGCAAGTTGACCGCAGCAGTTAGAATTTTACATGATCGATTTTTCGCAGCCAAATTGTAGAATTCGTCGCATTACATAGCAGCAAGCTGTTTTAAAACTTCGCTCGCTCAGCTCACGCGTGCTTGATCACAGTTCTAGCCTAGTCTAGCTCATTTGTTCGCAGTTTATAAGTATATGGTGATACCCCTGTATAAACATATACTTACATTATATACTAACAAACTGCGCACAGTTTTGATGTTTCGATGACATTCTGACTATACTTTGATCTGCCGTAATATTAAAAAAAACTTTCTTTTAAACGGCTACCCGCTATGTTATGCGGCCAGATTACTGGTGACTGAAGTTTTGCAATATACTGTGCTAACAATTTTTTAATGAATTATGAAATAATTAAATTGATTAACGCATTTATTGTTTAATAATTTAGAAACATCAACACCTGGTGGGGATTGTTACTTTTTTTCCAAAAATGCTTACTAGACTGAATTTATTTAATTTTTATTAGTGATTTCTATGATTTTATTTATTTAGTAGGGATTTCTGAAAAAATAAATAAAAGTCTCCATTTTCTTTGTCACGGTTTTATCCGTGGGGATTTCTGGAATAAATCGAAATTTCGATTGATGTTTGATTTTCGATGCACAATATTTATTTGGCATGTATGTATATTTCTTGTTTTTATTTATTGCCTGTGCAAAATAAATGATTCTTCCTAATTTCTTTATTTCCTATGTAGAGCTAAATATTATATATATTTAAACATTAAATAAGTTGTCATTACCCACAACGATGGCGGGATGGAATGATAACCACACCACCAACAATAACGCTTTAGAAGTAGGTACTTGAGTTCATAATCCTTTCTTTACAAAAAAACCAGTGCTGTTAGTATTACCAGCACTTGTTGTATTACCAGCACTAACCAAAAACATATATTTTCAGCAACAACTCGCTTACCCCAGAACCACGCCCCATCATACCGTAACATACAATGTTATAGCATTTTGCAACAAATACGTCCGCCTATTGCTCGTAAAACACAAAGATATGCATGTGTACGGAAATAAAATGGCGGGTGAATGGCTGAAAACATAAGGTGACTCAAATACACGTGTCAATTTGTAGATGGAATAATTTGGCCGTGTTGTGAAAGAAAAAGTTGTCAAAGAGCGAGTCGGGGTCGCCAACCGGGGTCTAAACATTTTTGTTGCGTTTTTTTCCAATTTCAAAGTAAGGTTTGGGTTTATGTAACTTCAAAACCAAGTTTGCATATATAGGGGTTATGCAGATTATTAAAAACTGTCCTAGTTAGAGATATCTTTTTATTTTCCCGTAATATCAACAGCGAGAGCTGTTACTCTTTGTTAAAGACCTGTATTTAACAAAGAGCCGTAACCGCTCATCTGACCTCCACACCCGGTTACTGGGAACTCATTACCCCTTCCAGCTACTCGTAAAGCCTGTCACAGACCTACAAATGACAGCCGGCACCTGCAGAGTTTTGTTAGTCATTACGGGTAGTCAGAAGCCCAAAAGTCTGAAAACCAGAAAGGCCGCTGCTCTGTGATGTAAAATACAGCTACGTCTGGTAAGACTGAAGGTTGTCATCAAAATAGCTGAGAAAAGGCTAAGCAGATGATGATTTAACCATGGATTCTGAGTATCAGGGTAAGTCATAACCGTTTCAATTATAAAGCAGTCTCTGTTACTAATTACATATCTAAACAAGGATCAGTTACCCAACGTGTTGTTTGTATATAACTTGTGCAGTTAACGCGTTATCTGGTTCATTATACAAACATCTAACCAAACAGTTTAGCTAAGTTAACATTGCATACCTATACATACCAACATGTATAGTGTATGCGAAAACCAAGCCACGTAACTTAAGTAAATGTGTACTTCTGTGAATAAACAAAGGTATCAGTATCAGTGGTTGTATTAAACTAGGTATCAAAACTATTGGCTTCAATAAAATGCTTTAAAATTGAATCTGTTAAAACAAATTACTAGTACCAACTACGAGTTAGTACACACGGCGCGTTGCGTGTACGTAGCGCTGTCACTGCGTCATTTTGCATGCAAATTTTCATAGTGTACACACAGTGCGCAACGTTGACAGAACGCACACAAACTGACTGTAGCCCCGAGATGAAACGGGAGGGGTGTACTCATTGCGAAGCCAGAGCGATAGCGCTCAGTTTATTTTTGTCAAAATTTGCGTCGCCGCGTCTTGCGGACTGGCTCGAAGAGTGAAATCACACACGGATTCGTCAACTTAGCGCTGTCGCTGCGTCATCTCAATATATATAAATTAAATGTCACCGATTGTTTGACCGATTTTAGCAAAATTTTGGACATAGTGTGTGTTTTGGTCAAACTTAAAAGATAGAATAGTTTTTATTTCGATTATTGACCTCAATATTTTTTTATTGCAAATTAAATGTTTTCCTATAAAAAGTTCAAGTCATTACTAACAGATGGCAGTGTCACTTAACTTTTGAGGAGGTACGAAGTTCGCCGGGACAGCTAATTTAATATACGTATATAATAAATATTCATAGAGTACACAGGCGCTGCGTCGAAGAAACGCACGACTGACTGCAGCCCCAGAGACGAAGTGGGAGGGGTATAGTCATTGCGATGGTTTTTGTCAAAATTGCGTCGCCGCGCCGCGGTGTGTGGACTGGCTCTATGAACGACGCATATGGGTGCGTTGTCGCAGCGCTATTATTTCGCTATATTAGTGGACTGAGATACAGCGTACCGTGTGGCATACCATACATATTTGTATGTTTAGACAGTGTTGCTTCGCTCTAAAAAGTTTCGTGTTTAGGAGCTTTTTTCATTTTTATGATAATCAAAACGGATAACATTGTACAATTGTACATTTTTAGGCTGTGAGTTCAAATCCGGGCAAAAGTACCATTGTGACTTTTTTAATTAGTTCACACTTTATAAATTTATATTGATATCGGTGAAGGAATAACATCGCTGCATTTTGAGGAAACCTTTTAATTAAAATTAAATGTTAGCTCGGTGATCTATGCAGATGCCTTCTCTGTATGAGAAGGGGTCTTTATCCTGCAGTGGGCCAATAATAGGCTAGAATTTATTATTATTATTATTTTCTAAGTACATACCCACTAAAGCCGCAGTAATTAAACGCAAGTTAAAACTTGGACAACGAGACAAGTTACAAAACTACTAAGCTCTTACTACGTAGCACTTCGTAGTTCTCGTAGCACCGTAGCACGCTACGCCGTAGACACATTAGTACAACAGAATTTGTCGTAGCACAGCGAAGCGAAGCTTGAAAGTATTATTTAACAAGGACGGCGGGTCATCGTGACAGCTCGGAAGATGCCCTCGTTTCGTCACAAACCAACCAGTTTTACTGACACACAGAAATCGTGAACACGACTCTACTCCAACTGATTAAAACCTATTTTTGTTTACACCTAGGTCTTTTCTATTTTAAAATGCGTGAAACCACTGAACTTTTTATTTGAGCCTTAGTTTTAATGAGTTAGTTTGTGTAATCAGTTTTTCACTGTACAGGAATTTCTACATGTTTACTGGAATTGCTTAGTGATATTTTGTGATAAAATGTTAGTTGATGAAGCAAATGATTTGACCTTTAGAAAGGTTTTTATATGCGAATGATTGGTAACTAAGTTTGCATATAACAGACTGGCTACGGTAGTTATTTTTATTTAGGAGCCTCTCGTTCTCTCCATCTGTCTATAAAAACAAAGGGTATAAAAAAAAGGAAATCACTCGGCGTCGTCAGTTTGTGGACTCTGTTTTGAAACTACGTGATTATACTCTTTTTTTTCTTTGTATGAGGAGACGCCTTTGCGCTGTACTGGGATAGTTATACGCTAGTATTATTATAATACTAAATTGCCAAACAAAGCCAATGCAAGATACTACAATTTAATCAAAACACTGGCCACAATTTTCTCATTCCACTGATTACGCCATTAATGATAAACAAACTCAGTTCTTTTAATTTCAACAGTACAATGATCATTATGGTCCTGTTATTTAAGCTCAAAGGTTGCCACCAAATAAAAAATGTATAAAAACCATAATATTTCACAGCGGAACACTTTAAAATGGCCGCACTCGAGTCGTAATCCCGCACATTTCAAAACAGCCGGCAGCTTTATTATTGTGCCAACAACGAAACTTTTTTAAACTTGAAAGGAAAAATAAAAATAAAAAGTATTTGGAGCACAATTCGTATTTCGTAAACGGAGTGTGTGTGCACGAGTAAGCGTGCGACAGAGACCAAGCATTATTCTTACTCGCTTTGTGATTGGTGACGGAGTATGACGTATTATTGCTTGTATTAAATTTTACTAACTGTGACTATTATTTTTATCTCACGCGCGTCGTACAGCAATGTGTGCGTGGAGTTTCACCGACGCGTTCGCGTACACTACGCGTTGGTCAGTGAGTGAATAATACCGTTAGTCTTTAACATATAACTATACCGTTTTATTTTCATTCGAGAAACGGAAATGGATAACCAATTTGGATAGTTTTATTTTTCAGCTAGCAAGAGTTTGCTCAGATGGTTTGGTCACGTTGAGAGGATGAATGAAAGACGACTAAAATGGACTCATAAGGCTGATGTAAGCAGAAACGCCGGGAGGGGAGGCCCTAGAAGGACATACACCTTATTGGTGAATTCTTCAAAAAGGTCAGGTGTGTACTACTTGCAACTGGCGTGCGCGTATGAACGTAATCGAAGCAAAAGAAGTATGTAAGGATCTTAGCAGGTGGCGTTTTGTAGTTTCTGCCTACCCCCATGGGAAAAAGGCGTAAGTTTATGTATGTACGTAAGCATGTATTTTCTAGCTACCGGTTTTAATCCTAATCTCAGTCATCTATTTGATTGTTGTTGCAGAACTGATTCCAAATGTCATAAAGAAATCCTTTTCATTCCTCGACTGTACACATTACACCACGATCGTACTATGAAGTTTGGCTCCCACCGTATATCTACTCTAGTGTGAAACGTTCGGCTGTTACAAACACATGTGGTTGGTAACCGTGCAAGTTTATTCGATATCCGCGGCTGGAAAATTGCAAGTTCGCTGTAAGGTTTTACAGTTCATTAAATCAGGTCACCGGGTGTTTTACTTCGAAAGTACCATACTAAATGTGAGGATACCTTAGGCACGTGTATTTTTTTCCTCATGTCATCATCATCTGCCGAGCCTTTTCCCAACTATGTTGGGGTCGGCTTCCAGCCAAACTGGATAAAGCTGAATATCAAACGACTGCCTATCTGACCTCCACTACCCAGTTACTGGGCAAAACGATGCCCCTCGGTAAGACTGGTTGTCAGACTTTCAAGTTTCTGAATACCCGTAACGACTTTCAAAGATCTACAAATGACAACCGGGACCAACGGCTTAACGTGTTGTCCGCGGCACGGAGGAGTCTTGATATGTTACGAACGATCCTCGGCAAGCGTAACTGAACTTTCGATCAACCCCCGCTGTTTTTATTTAGCAACGAGCTCCTCCATTTTTTTCCTCAAGTGTTCAATTGAATTATTGTGCTCGAATGTCATGGCAAAATCTTCTTAAGTTTTGTTAATCTCCATAGATTTGCTTGGTCGGGGTCTTTGCCCTGTACATAGTTAGATTAAAATTATATTTTTAGGAGGTATTGGTATCGTACTGCAACAACAGATCAGATCGTCGCTCAACCAGTCACCACAAAGGTGACGCAAAGGCATGGCGAGCTGATACCAGTCGGAGGTGCGCGAAAGCCTGAGTATCTGCTGGGACCCCGAGTAAGTTTGGTAACCACTTAACTTTTACTCCTAAAATATTGACATAAGCCACCGTTGCTTGACTTAATTGTCGATTTTGGTATATATTAGTTTTTATTTATTTATTTTGGCATATTGGTGTGTGGAAGCGAACTTGTGGCAAATTATTTAATTTAATGATGTATAAAGATGATTGACATATTTTTTTTTTTGACATATGTTGTACAGATTCAAATTCTTCAAACCTATCAAGACAGACGTGTTGCTGGGAAGTTTGTTCCGCCACTTCTTCTTCTTAGCAAAAACTAGGAAGTGGTGAAGGGTGGGCGTTTTGGGGGACAGTCTTTTGTAAACGTTTTGACGTTCAAAAAGTGCTGATTCTCAGCCTAATTTGAATAAATGAATTTTGATTGATTTTGATTTCGGTTGCTCTAGATTATATATAGTAGAAGGTATTCAAGAGGATTTCCCCCAGCAAATTAAGGAAAAAAATGTCTAATAAAACAACCTGTAAAATAAAACAACCTGTAAAATTTACAAACAACCTGTTTCCAATTACGGAATCCTTATTAATCGCTTTATCGTTCACAAGCTTCAATCAGATTGAAATTAAAGCAACACGCACTTTAATTAAGATCAATAATTTTGTATCGCTTCAAATATCGCTTTAGATCTTAAAACATAAAGGGCTTCCAAACACAGAGAACTTTTAACTTATTTATAACCATTGTTAGTGAGAGAATAGTTAATTTTATAGACAATACATCCAAACAATAGTAGGTAAGGTCAAGTACCTTGCTTTGTATGCCTAGTTTTTACAGAGAAATATTTTAATTGTGTGAACTAGAAAAGATTCTATAAATAATTTACGTCACTAAAAAATTGCAATTAAAATCATTTATTTCGATTAGACCATTAAAATGAAACTTTTGTCCGCTGAATTTAAAAAATTAAAATGATTTTAGTTGCCCCTACCAAAACGTAGTTTCGTGTGGAGAAGAATGGGCAAGAAACTCCACACTCAGAACTCTTTGAAGCATTTATGCTACTAGACAATTAACACCATCCCATTTCGCCACGTAACCCTGTCAACTGGCACATAAGTATGCAGCCGTAGAATTTTTTGATTGTTATGATAACATACACACATGCATTCATACCCTTTCCTCCTAGAGGTAGGCAGACACTACATAGCCCCACCTGCTAAAAAATCACAAACTATTTTTGCTTCGTTTACGTTGATACATCTGAGTGCCTATCGCAAAATGCTTAATGTAAGGTAACTTCAATTATGCCGCAACGGAGACTTTACTTACCTTCATCGCCTGAAAATCACACACCCATCACCATGCTTGCACGAACTCATCATTCTCGCATTCTCGCACGAATACACACTCGCACATATGTATGTATAACTCCCTCACTCACTTGCACACTGAAACTACATCACCTACTTATCCACACCTACACACCTACAATCACAAATTAAAAATTAAAGTAAATTACTCTTTCCTTTCTGAAGATAAAACGACACAGTCCACTCATACATTCATTAATTGAAACCTCATTGCGAAACACTGTCTCTTAACAATACCTACCCTAGGATACTCTAGTTTAAGAGACAGAGTTTTGATCTACTGTGTAAAGCTTTCTGCAGCATCCAATGTTCTGTACCATAAATTTATAGTCTGTTAAAATTATCTGTATTTTATTGAAATAAAAATATTATTATTATTTAAACTATCCCGTAGCATTTTGTTTTAAGCAAGGCAAGCCAATTAATATCATCCATAGATATGAATAAAGTCTTACAAATAAATTAATATTGTATTCGAAAAGAGTACTTTCAAGTCAAGCATTCGTACTAGGCATTTGGTCGTATGACTAGAGTGCCTAGATGCATGCTGGCATGATAACAATAAGGAATAGTTAAAAATTATCCTATGCATATCAAATTAGGTAAAATCACAACCAAACTGAATTGATCCTCTAAAAACAACAGTATTTGTAATCTCACAAAACAGTATCTAATAAAAACAAGTATGAACCTTGGAACTAAACTGTTTAGATAGAACTAAGCATAATTACGTTTAACTTTAAATGCTAATTTATTTCCAGCTTAATATCAAAAGCCACTGCGGTGAGCGTTTAATTAACTCTAAATACCTGATAATATACTAAACCGCAGCGCTTGGAACGCAACGTAGAGGCTTGTGGCTAAATAATAACAGCTGCACGGGTGGACCGAAGTTTAAGCTACGCTTGACGAGGTCAGTCCAAGGATAGGTGACCATTCATTACATACCGAGACTCGAAAGCTCGTTAAGCAGTTTGTAACAGGGGAGTCTGTTATTCATAGATATTTGACGGTCATCATCATAATTTCAGACAAAATACTTCCATTGCTAAACATAGACCTATGTTTAGCAATGGAAGTATTTTGTCTGAATCTGTATTTTGTATTTTCCCCAAAGACAATCACAACGATTGCTCCAGCCGATGCATGAAGGCAGCGCACTACCCTCATCCATCAGCTTCCTGTGAAATTCACCAGATCGTCGGTCTACCTTGTTGGGGAGGCCCCCCACAAGGTCGACAGACGATCTGGTGACCGACGCTGCGAAAGCAAAGCGCTTAGTACCAACCAAAGATGAAAAGCTTATCAGCATGTTCATGTGATAAACGTGCGTCGTGCACCCAAAACATGCAAACTTCATTATAATATGCGAGAGATATCGAGATAACACCCTTATCAACGAGATTGGTTCTGTAAATAGCGCGACTCCTCCGAGAGAGAGCGAATTAGGGCAAGAGTTTATTAACCAGAAAGATATGGTGGCTTGTAGCCTTCGGTCCATTTATCAAGAGGTACTCACGTGATAACCGCCGAGCTATACCACCACAGTCTATAAAAAGCAGTAGCGCGACAGTGAGAAACGTATTTTATTGAACACCACTTACCTGAACGTTATTTGTCTAAATTTTGTTGCGCAAAACTGGACTTTGTTGACAAGCTTAATTTTGGTAGTGTTAGCTAATAAGAACAGACAGTTGGACAAACAATAATCTTGCCATGATTTTCGTGTTGAGTGTGATTCTTTGATTAATAGTTTTATTGTTTTATTTAATTAACAAGTCAATACCTACCTAAGGTTAATATTGGTGTCGTTATACCTATTGGTTCGCGAAAAGCATTAAGAATTGGTTACAGCTAAAGAACAGCCAAAATGTAAATAACATAACATCAAGTTTGTACTCCCCAAAGGATTAGGCAGAGATGAACATCCACATTTCGCCAGTTATGTTAAAGCCACGTGTAATAGAGGAGGAGCATATTGACATAAACCGGGCACTGGGATGACACCAGATGGAATAACCCAATATTACTATTCCCAACCCGGGAACCCAACCCAGCACCTCACGCTCAGCAATAGAGCTTACGACCAACGAGGCAGACAGTGTAAATACTGGTCCTGAATACTTAATCAGTGACATGCGTCGCACGTACGGCATACGATACGAGTCGATCCGACTGTGTCTACGAAGTTACGCTACTGTTTACACGTTACTGTGTACGTACGCTGAAATACGGCCGTGTATAAGCCAGTGCTGTGTACTAGACTCGGATATATCCGCTAGGCTTTATATCTAAGGATTAAGTTTAGACTGGGACGTAAGTGATTCCTTAATGAATAAATTCATAAAACTATGAGTACCATTTTGGGAAGGCTTCACAACCTGTAAGATGGAAATTCTAAGAAAAGATACCTAAAAAAATATGTAGAATTGTATTGTATCTTCAAAATCAGGGTAACTATCCCACATGAAATCTTTATATGTATGTATTTTTCACATAGTAGGTAAGTGAGAATAAAACAGGTTATGATATCATCAACATATAAGAAGCAGATAAAATATATATTAAAACTCAAAAACCACTTGATCTAAATATTGTGGAAAATGGGACCAAACTTGCACAACATTCTTTCCAATAAAGAAGAGTAATTAAAAGCGAATCACAATTGGCCAAGAGATCACATAACATAAACACCAAATAAAACACTCAAATTGAGAACCTTCTCCTTTTTTGAGGTGGGTTAAAAACAGTGCTACCACACATTACTTTTAGAGCAGCTAGATATTTCCTTTTCGTGTTATCATTAAGGTAGATTTGACTGCTTTATATTATCCGTTGAGATCAAATGTCAAAAGAATCGATATTAAAAGACACAGCTAGCATTTTCAAACAGTCGGAATAAGTCAATGGAAATATATTCCGACGTTAAAATGCACACAAAGTATTTTTCGTTTCCTCTTTGACGCTTATCGATATTCCAATATTTTAACACAATGACAACTGTCGATTCCTTTGAGAGTTGAAAAATGTTTTATATAGAAGATTACTGTATGATTAACTGTCTACATTGAGGTCGGGGTTCACTTCCCCGGTTCGGCCATGCTTTTGGGGAAATGATACAACTTTTTATTTCCCAGATCTATAATATAGTGTTTAATCCTATGCAATACCTAGTGAATGTAAATATTCTAAACTATTACCGTTCCATTGCAAGGCAAAGGACTCTTCTTGTAAAAATAAGGCGTGAAGATTGATCACAACACTCCCTGGCGATTTCAGACATCTATAACTATATAAATTTCATTTTTTAATTTTGGAATTGAAATTTTCTCATTGCAGCCCGTAGTTAGGATTTGTGCTCGGTTGATGACGATAAGCTCGCCCCCTATTACTTGGGACTTAAACATAGCTGGCGAAATGTGGGTGTTACTATAGGTGCACCTCTGCCCAACCCTTATGGGAATACAGGCGTGATGTTATGTGTATAAATATATAAGTCCCGATTTCCTCACGAAGATTTCCATCGTGAGGAAATCGGGACTTATACATTTACTCTTACCTACTTTACTAATGTCAGAACAAACTAGGTATAAACAGAAAAAAAATGCGTGTTTCCATTGATAAAACAGAAGGGCAACTCACGTATTTTTAACACCTTAACTGCCAAACAATGACACACAATAGAAAATGTATTGTTTGTCGGTCATTTGGCGTTCAACACGTTAAGAACGTTTATTCTAAGAATGTACATTCTAATTCTCATTTATTTCAAATAATCATTTAACAAATGACAACTGTGCCAAACAGAACATCTTCAAATTAAACCCCTGGTAGCTTAAATGAATATTATAATAAAGCCCGTGTTATGACGTGATATTGAAATGAAGATATATTATGTACCTCTGGCCGTCGAGTCAACCCTCGAATAATATATGCGGTATCTCGTAATCGGAGCCATCTTGTCATTACCTAGAGAGCATTGGTTTATTTAAACGGACTGCTGCGGCGGGAGAGGGTTAATGCTGAGAGATTTGTGTATTCATGTTTAGGATTAGACGCTTGTTATAAACAACATGTTTATTTTTAAACTCGGAAAAGAAAATTCATACTTTTTGTGAAATTGCTTGTCTGGGAAAGAACTGCCGATAATTTAGCATCGTTACACATTAGATACTTCATCTTTGTCTTCGTGATAGTGATGCACCTGTGCTTGGTCTAATTTTGACATCTGTCAATAATTTCAATATGGCGGTGTGGTCGTGCAATATAGGTGGCGGTGGTTACTTATCATCAGTTGGTCTACCAGCTTGGTGGCATATCAGAAATGGTTTCGTGGTCGCAAGTACGACTGCTGAGCGAGTAGTCCAGGATTTGATTCTCAACTCAGTTTTTTTGAGTTTTACCATTAAGATTTTTTAAGTGGCAGCCCTAAAAAGCTGGTGGTGGGTGTCTACCCCCGTGCCTCGTAAAGCACGTTAAGCTACCTGTTCCTGCACTTAATATCTCTTACGTCGTGTCAGATTGAAACGTATGGAAGAAGAAAACATGATGCGCTGACCCCAAATAAATAGGTATGGAGGCAGGAGGATGATGATGATGAGGACATGTCAGACTGCCGTTCCATCAGGTTATGATAGTGAGAGAAGAATGCACCTGCTTTGCGCACACACTTGTGTACTTGGCTCCGCTGCGATTGGCCGCCATGACCGAATTTCGATCAGAAGGAAATACCTTTAAAAAATCATCCCCTTATACAATAAACTTTATATTATAATGCTCAATTTACCTGTAATACTTGTCCAAATACATTTATACCGAGTAGCAAGCGATATAACAAATTCCCGGGGGAATTACCCTTGAAAATGTTCTAACCAATTTCCGTTACAAACAGGTTCATAGTTTGTTCCAATCAGATACATTATATTTACAAATGCTTCTGTAGTTTATTGTTTACTAGATGTGCCCGCGACTTTAAAACAGAAACATATATATAATATAATAGAAACATTGGTTTTCATTTTTTGCGCCGAGCCTTCACTATTTTTCTAAAATAAAAGTAACCTTAGTTACTCCTCATTGCATCAGCTATCTGCCAGTGAAAGTTGTCCCGTCAAAATCGGTCCAGCCGTTTCGGAGATTACCTCAAACAAACAGACGGACGGGAAGACAAAAATTTTAGAAATTGCTTTGTCGTAAAACTACCGTAATACCTTTCATATGGATTTAGTAAAAACCTGTTATTTATACATTACAAACAGACACTTCAATTTTATTTATTTGTATATTGAAGTATTTATAGATCCTTAATAGATAAACCAAAACAAACATTCAGTGTTAAAATCTATAATTACGATCTCTTTTATTACGCTAACATTGTTAGAATCGAATCGGACATAATTACGGCTATTAATTGAATCAGGTCCCATTATGGAAAACCATTATGTTCCCTAACAGACTTATAATCGATCGAAATAAAATCCCTAATTAACATGGAAAATTAGGTAGATCATATCACGTCACGAAACAATTATTAGTTAGTACCCAATTTGAGGAAATTTACACACAGAAATATACAGTTAGTCAGAAGCCCGAAAGGCCGAAAGCCTGAGAGATAAAAAAAACAGCTTCATGTAAAATATCTACTGGTATTTGGCTGCATCTGGTGAGACTGAAAGCCTACATAGTTGGGAAAAGGCTAGGCATATGTCAGATGGTAAATGATATTTCTTTCTGATAATCACCCACATGAGGTCGCGGCCACAAATGAGCTGCCGGGACGACCAGTAACCGTCTTCCTTAAGGATTGGAAAGAGGTGGTGCGGAATCACGACCGATAGAAAGAATGGAGGGAAGCTATTGCCTAGCAGAGGAACAGTTCAGTCAGGCTGGTAATAAATAAAAGAAAATAAATTCTGTAAATTTGTTTTTACAAACACATCAAACCCTTACTTTCCCCACAGCCCTATTGTCACTTCTATACTTACACTAAGTACATAAGCACACACAAATGAGCAATTAAGTACACAAAGATATCATATTCATGCGTTGTATGTAGTGATTTATGACAATACTTTGCTCAGTAGCTGTTGAGTCTTGGCATCAAATGACGCAAATGCTCAACTCAAACAGATTTCGTAATAAGGTATTAGAGTCCCGAAATAAGATCGTGTTTAATATAAAGATGTTGAATTATTTATTACTGTTTTGAGTATTTTCTGTTTGTTTCATAATATATTGATGAGTCATGAAAGCTTTTATGTAGGTATATGGGACAGCCAATTGGCACTACTGACCTGGGACCTATCATGCCATAGTTTGTAAACTCAGCTTTCCATCGGAATATGTGGCTGTTTGAAGTTAGCTATAAACTCCTCAGGCCCAGGACGAGAAACTCTCTTTTTTAACAGAATAATAAAACTAATAACAGCCACACATGGCGATGGAAGGCTAAGCTATACTCTCCGAAGTCAGCCTGGGGATGGGTTACCATCCATTACATACCAGGATCCCTCCGTGCCTCGGAAGTTACCTTAAACCGTTGATCTCGGCGGTCTTTGATAGTTGTTACTGGCAGACAGTGGCCCGAAAGTCAGATCACCAATTAACTAGAGGGTATCATGTCACCCAGTAACTGGATTGTGGAGGTGAGATAGGCAGTCGCTCCACGTAAAATCGGTACTGGTATTCAGCTGCATTCTTTTAAACTGGCCGCTGGCCCTAATATAGATGGGAAAAGGTTAGGCAGGTAATGATCGTTATATTCGTCCTGTGAAGCATAATTTCTTTCTTACACTAGAACAAGACTATACTGAATTAAGTCGCTATAGTACGGCCCCTGATGTAAGACGATAGTGCACGCTTGCGTAAAAGTAATCTACACTATAAGGTAAAGAAATATTTTTGATTGCACAGAGTTCCCAATATAAATGATACGGTTAGACTGGACGACCGATCCCAACATAGTTGGGAAAAGGCTAGGCATATGTTGATTTAGTTTACACGATGAATAATTGAATGTTATATTATGTTAAAATATGTTTTAATAGGTAGCCCAGCCACGCGTCGTGGGAACGTGAACAGCCATAAATCATTTCCTGAAAACACACTGACCCGTAACACACATTCAACCGTGACCGCATTCCCAGGAGGTATACGGAACCCGTCCGTGGATATGGGACATTGGGTTTTAGAAAAACGTTCACATAAGAATGTTTGAAAGAACAAATCTTTACTTGCCACAGAAGACGTCAATATGTAAAAATAACTTAGTACTTGAAATTTCTAATGATAGTGTTGGTAGATACATTTATACATAAACTCACGCCTTTTCCCATGGAGGAAGGCAGTAACATACTCCTTTCGCTTCGCTTACGTTCATATATCAGATCATACATGGTTAGACCAATACACACTTGTACTTGACGAACTGCCTAGGTGTACTAAATATAATAAAAACTGTGTAGCTATGTATGTACGTGTATTTAATAAGTTACCAATGACACTGAAAGAATTAAATTGTAGACTATTTAAATTTAAATTGTACAATTGGTTGAATGAAAATAATTATTATAGTATTAAGGAGTTCCTAGAACACTAATATTAGCAACATACAACACTTGCATCTTGCACTTGCTTGTGCTTAACAATTTTGCATGCTTTATTTTTAAGCTAAACATGTATGATCTCATTTTTATGTAAGACCTTTTTATACCGTGTGTTAAGCAAATAAATATATTATTATTATTATAGATGATTTGATGGTTAGATGGTTATGATATTTTGCTTACAGTATGTTGGTGAAGACAAAACAAAAACGAAACATACACAGACACAGAAAATCAAACAAAATAGTTCGACACATTAACATAATATCACTGAATATCAACATTGAAATAAAAAAATAATAATATAAGTGTTTATTCAAAATTAAATAAATAAAATATAAAAAAATGTGCAACTCAATGTGCAATGTGCTCACTCACATATGTGTGAGTGAGTGTTTATGTGAGTGCGTGAGTGAGTGTGTCTGTGTGTGTGTGAGTGTGTGAGTGACTGAGTGAGTGCGTGTGTGTGTGTGTGCGTGTGATTGGTGTGTGTGTCTGTAATAATAAACTGTGAGAGTCTTAAGGTTGGTTTTTCAATCGGTGGGTATCAGCCATGCCTAAATTGAGAATTCAGTAACTCAAGAAACCTTTTACTAGAGACGCTTGAGTGATGTTTCTAGTGAGATGATGGAGCAGCCCCTAGTACCAGTATAGCAGGTTAATTCCTAGCACGGAACTGGGTTTTGGCTCTGCTACTCATTACAATTGTCGGAACGCCTGATCAACCCTCAGCAGCAACTCACCTAATTAACTATTTGTTATCACCAATTGTAATGTGTTTGGCACTCTTCACTTGTTCTTCTTCCCAGCAAAAACTAAAGGAAGAAATGAAGTGTGCGCGTTTTGGGGGACTGTCTTATGTAAACGTTTTGACGTTCAAAAAGTGCTGATTCTGAGCCTAATTTGAGTAAATGATTTTGTGTAGCTAACACTCAATGAAATTTATTTTTTCTCGCACTTATTATTTCTGCAGTTATTCCTTCAGCAAATGCCTTATATACTGGCACAACAATGTTGTTTTTAGTCTCTCATGATGTTGTATTTAAGTTCACCTGTACATTTGATGCATATACATTATTTTTATTATTTCAACCATTGGATTGTGTTCATCAAATCTCACGATGTAATAATCATGAGTAATATAAACCTACGCAATAAAACATTGCCACCTTATCACATATCTACCTTAATATCGATTTTATACCGATAAACACAGAATTACCATTTTCCATGACAACAACCCTTAATTACTCAACCATAAAACAACTGGATGTAAACATTTTGTAGCATATTACCAAATGATATAAAAGCCAGTATGAAATAAACTCAAACACATACCACTCAAACAAAAATCTACTCTAATTTTATAAGCACAGAGTTGATTTCTGAATCACAAAAGGGATTCAAAAGGTCTTAAATTTTATATGCGAAGTAAACGGAACTGTGTGAAATCGTCTTAGAGTTTCTTATCCCAAAGCATGCTGGTTCTTAATATAAACTGACTGAAGATCTTCAGAAAGTCCTTACTGACACACACGTTAAAGGTGCGTGTCCTTCTTAAAGGGCATTATTTATTAATATGTTAGAATTGTACTTGTAAAATTCGATTCATATTATAATCCGATTGTCATGAATTGTATTGTTAGTATATATTTATTGGAAGTCATATAATATTAAACAAAAGTTTTAAGGTAATGATGATTAATTAGGAGCTAGAAGAAATTATTTATTCCAAAAGCTGAGGATAAACTACAAGCGATACTATCTAACCTGTTTTTTGACAACAAATATTACGCATTTGTAAGTAGATAATAAAAACTGACTGCCTCATTGGTCTTTATGTTATCAAGCGCAACTGCTGAGCGTGTGGTCCTGGGTGCGATTTCCAAGGCAACGTGTTATTGAGTATTTCCAAAAGAAATTCTCTCATTAGCAGCCTTAAGTCGGGATCTGTGCCCAATTGATGGCAATAGGCTCGTTCCCTATACCATGGTACTTATACATAACTGGTGAAATGTGGGTACTGCTATGGAGATTACAGGCGTAATGTTTTATAATAAAAAAAGAATCAAATTGTAATCGGTCGGCGTGCCCTATAATATAAGCTTAGGGATTTAAGCTGTAGGTACTGGTCTTCTTCAGTTTATGAAGTTACCTAATTAGTTATGCCGCTAATACGAACGCAGGGGTGAATCTAAACCAAAACTTTGAATAGGATTCTTCTTCCATAAATCTCTATTTGCCGTCTCAAAAGTCACATCCTTTCAAAACCAAGCTCAATCTCAATTTTTTTTTTTTTTGAGATAAAATCTTTGCCCCGCACTACTACACCGCTCTCCTAGTGTGGGGCAAACTTTGCCCCACACTAGTCAATTTCCAAAAGTATTGCTTTCTGAATCATCGCCTTGATCTAGCTGCCTAACGAGAGCTCCTCAGGTGTTTGTCGATGCTCTTGGCTATTAAGCCATTGACTGAAACACCGAAATAATCCGATCGTGTGAGGAACATCCAGAATAGTGACTGAGATCGTCTTTTGAGGAAAGAACCTCACGGATAGGAGTCAGTGTGCGCATTTGTCAACAATTGTAGAACTACGAGTATCTTATGAGTTTTCTTCACAGAGCCAAGACCGCCAACAACCGAACACTAGCATAATCTACTCCTAAAGGTCCATAATATTAAATTATATGTACCTATACCACGATTGTCATAAGCCTACAAAGTACAAGTTCGCGAACAAAGTTAATTGGTATTATGCTTGCAATAAAAGAAAATTAGGTTTCGAGATGCTATTTTGAGTCGGGATCATGTCTTGAATTTTGATTGGGGCGCTGAAGCGAGGGTGGTTGGCCTTTCAGTAATATATAATTTATTTCACCCAACGGTATGCGAGTGAGAAAGTAATTTTTGAAAATACGCGCCTTTCATTAAATATCTTTTGTAGTTAAGCAAAAGTTGTGATGACAATTTTCGTAGGAGTCAGGAGATTTTTTAAGGAGTGCTTATGAATATAAAAATAATCTTCAGATTCATCATAGAAATTGACCGACTCGTTGATCTTGTAGCTGGTAGTAGTAGTGTCAAGCATGAGGTGTTGGATTCGATTGCTAGGTTGGCAGTGTTATTGAGTTTTGCATCTAGAATTTCTCAGTAACTAGCCGGAATCCGGATCTGTGCCTGGTGGGTGGACGTAGGCTTAGTCCTTACTAAATGTGACTTGAACATAGCTGACAAATTGTTGGTATACCACAAACACCACCCTACCTGGAATAGGTAGGGTGGTGTCTGTGGTACACCTGGTCTGTTTGGGGAATACCTGAGGGACCTGTAGTTACGAGCGATTAAAAAAATCTAAGTAAACACTTACACATTGACTAAAGCAACATGTCACGGATAAATAGGAACATAGTTTTATATCACAAAACGTAGATTGAAGTAATCAGACACCCTTTAAGAGGTATGTCTATAACTATCATTATATAAAACTAAGGACTTCGTCTATTTACAAACGACGAAATCTTGGAAAATAAACAAGAAGTATGATTGTTGACAACGATCTCGAAAGTCGATGTTTTTATTTACTTAAGGCAAAGTCCTCATATTTGCTCATATACAAATCCATGTTTCCCTACACAATATTCCGCTCATAGGGAGCGAAATATTGTATAGAGTATCATCAAAAAGATAGAAAAGTAATTTAAGAAAGTAAACAAAATAATAAATAATCTCTGAGCTCGTCTCGTCTCGTTATTAGGGTACCGTACCGTACCCAAAGGGCGCCAACTCGACCCTATTACTAAATCTCAACTGTTTGTCCGTATATTTGTCAGCGGGCTGGTATCTCACGAACTGTTATAGGTAGACAGTTGAAATTTTTACAGAGTGTGTATTGCCATAGCCACTATAACAACAAATAATGAAAATAAAAGGAGCTCCATACAAGAAACGTAAATTTTTGGGCGCTTTTTATTAAACCTTAACAAGCAATGTAACTCTAATCTTTCAATATAGTACGTAAAAGATACGTAAACTATCTCCCGCGTCATGTGTGGTTTCTTCGCGGTTTTGCGATAGTAGCTAAGCTAAGTGAGCTTCCAAAAAAGTAAAACAATATGTGTTTCTGCAATTGTAACTTTAACACCCACGCTTAAAATTTAAGTACCTGGATGATAGAGATTTGATTGGATAAAATGACTTTTTATAAAAATGCTAGCTAGATCGATTTATCGCCCCCGAAACCCCCGCATACTAAATATCATGAAAATCATTGTAGCTTTTTCCGAAATTCAGATTACATATGTATATATACAAGAATTGCTCGTTTAAAGGCATAAGATATGGAAAAATAGCTGGTCGGACTTTAAGCTGCCTCGCATTTATAAAGTTTAGTCTTTGCTAAATTACTCACGATACACTAGCAATCCTAGTACCTACACGGAAACAGATATATCCATAGCATACACGACTAGAATTATACGAATGACAGACGAGCACATAAATGCGAGTGGGAACGGCAATGAAACTATAAACAAGGTGTAACCTAGATAAACATCAAAGACCCATATCCCACGCTCTAGTGAGCACATTAAATGGCGAAACTTTGTGAAAATCCTCGGTTATAATTAAACAAACATTGTACCTGCAACAAAGTGCTCTCAGATGAAAATGACGGATATCCGACATTTGGAATACAGTTAAATAATGCGGTGTAGGTTTGAGTACGTAAAATCTCTTGGAAGAGCTCGTGGCTACATAAAAATAGCTGCACGGGTTAATCAAATCTTCAGCTACGGTTTCCGAGGTCAGTCTGTGGATGGGTAACCGTTCGTATTCGACGATACGCTCTGCATACAGTGAGTTAAATGATGAAATTATATTAACAACTAACTGATAAGTACTCATCATCATCCTCCTGCCCTTATCCCAATTTATTTGGGGTCGGCGCAGCATATCTTCTTCTTCCATACAACTCTATTTGGCGTCATCTCAACAGTCAACCTCCTTCCATATCATCTTTCAAACAATCCATCCATCTTTTCTTTTGTATCCCGCTACTCTTATAACCCTCCACATTAATACTCAAAACTTTCCTCTCAACATGGTCCTCATTCCTTCGCATCAGATGACAACCGATTTCCCCAAAACTTCTTGGTCTCGAGCGCTTTCAAACTTCCTCTTACATATTAATTTCTTATTCTATCCATTCGTTTAACACCCCACTATTACTTAATCCTATCTACTCATTACTATCACTATTACTTAATCTATTACCTAGATATTTTCCCAAATACAGCCCGACAACAGTTCCTTACCAACGTACAACCCTAAAATAGTTGCTCCATTTTAATTAATACTGTAATCGAAAATGGCAAGATAACAATTGTGATCGAGTGGGTAGTGGAGACTTTCATCTCTACTGACTTTCTTTGAAGACGATTAATCAAGAACTGGATCCCAAAGGACGATATTACAAGGTTTCAGACTGAGCAATACTTAGCAAATGTAATCTATTTAGTTATTTATGTAATTTGTATTATGAAGCTTGCCACTAGAACTCTCGAGATTCGAAAAAAATTCCAGACATTTATTAATCAATCATTTTTATTCGTAACATATGTATTGACATCAAACAATATTAATAGTTCGAGATCTTATAACGTAGGAGAAGTGGTTTGGAAATCGGTTGTCATGGTATGGTCTTGTGATGCGAAGGAATAAGGACCATGTTGTGAGGAAAGTTTTGAGTATAAATAAATAATAAATAAATAATTGGGATAAGGGCAGGAGGATGATGATGATCGTGATTATGATCTTACAACGTACAAGTAAATAGTTTGCTTAAACAGAAATATATAAAAGGATAAGAAAAGGAAAAAGTAGAAAAGAGGATAAAAAGAAAAGGAAAAATAGGTGTAATAATTTAGTTAATGTATAATAAGGACAATTTCTAAAAACTAGTTTTTAATGAAGTATTAATTTTAATTTTATTCAAATGTTAATTTTATACTTTTTGCTGTGCCCCACAGGGTCCGTAATTGTAACTAGCTTTAAGCCTATTGTAAGATCCTCACACATTTTAGAATGCAAATAAAGATATGAATATGATGTTTTTGTTAATGTAAGTATATCATGTTCTTGACCTTTTTGAAGAACATGATCATACACACACAACAATATTTGTAGATCGTACAAACATTTGTCGCATTTTTGCGTCGCAGGCGGACATTCGCCCGCCGCGCCACATCGGTCGTCTACATCAACACATACACACACGCCGGTTGCGAGTACTACGGTACCTACTCGTAACCGGCATGAGTGTATGACCAGATGAACGAAACGTAGTTTGAACGTAAACGAGGGTAAAAGAGTATGTATAGATCGTAGCAGCTGGCCTTATGTAGTTTCTGTCTGCCCACATGAGAAAAGGTGTGAGTGATATGTATGTAAAAGGAATACATAAGCATTACAGAACAAAGACACATGTCTTTGTTAGAGACTAGAAAATATTAAAAAAAAACATACAATCTGTAACCACAGTAGCTTTTCGCGAAATAACTCATAGTAACGCAATTTCCCTTATTACTTCATTGTACGTATTTGTTTTGTTAATACACTGCAGTATTAGATCAGACCAGACTTTGTGTAGGCCGGGGATATTACAAAGAGTATCCTCGTAACCTTTTTTCTATTATCTACAAATAGGCATTGATAAAAGAACAACACACACACTCTCACCGTGACACACACACATATACATGTGAAGATATACTCATCCTGTAGGCAAGCGCCCTAATACAATAATGTACAACATATGTACCTACACGGGAAGTACAAAACATTGATTAGACGGTGCACCCTCCGCTCACCTACTTCCCTACTTTGCTATAGAGTGTCTGGAAACGGAGACAAGACGGATGTCGGCTATCATTGTGAGTATTTTGCAGTGTAACATGAACGTTTTACTCGAGGAACACTGAATACATTCATTTATTTAACGATTCATCAGACATTCAAGAGAAAAAGTCAAGTGTGTGTTTTGCTTTATTTTAACAAATAATTTAGCAGTTCTTTTTTATTGCTTTTATAAGAATTATAGAACCTTCAAAGGTACGTTGTAAAATAAATAATCCTAGAAATAGAAAAATGACAAGTATTTAAGGTCCCATAAATGTAATTACGTGATTTCCTTCGTGCAAATAAGTAAGGGTAAATATTAGTTGGTTACAAAGCGTCCGATTATCGCTATACAACCTTATTTTCTATTGACAGCAAACCTCTTACGGGTTCATTGTACTCATTATTACGATCAACTTTTAATATAAAACCAAACCTGAAATCGTTAAAAAAATATTAGTTGCTTCGTTTGTTTTGTCGATCTAAGAATTAGGAAATGTACTGAACACCTGTTTTTTTCTGAATTCATCGTTAGTCCCTGAATAAAAGTTGCAATGCAATGACCCCTTTTCAGGTGAGCTGTCAATTTTTTTTTCTAAAACTTAGCCCCACCATAGGCATTTCTGCTATGTCGTTGCAAACATTTAAAGTCACATACACGAACAACCAGACCGTAAACAACTACCTATAGTACCATATACCATGCAAATATTTATTCCGCGCGGGAATCAAACTCACAACACGTTGTATAAAGCTTTTTTTAAGCTAACCGAGATTACAGCTTTGATTATATTTTCACACGACTATTACAAAAGCTGCCTCAGCTGCTTTTACGAAACAGTTACTTTTGAAAAAGCGAAATCTTTTCAAAATTGAATCCGTTTAATCAAATTGCATAGAAAATTAATTGGATCCATTTATAATTGGTAGGAACTCCGGTTATCAGAGCAACAGAATTAAATAAATATCTTTTTCCTTATCAAGCGGGCTGTCGGGAAGTTTGGCGTGATTAAAATGTAACTGGATATTACTGTTACAGGATTCTGTCTATCGGCCTATTTTGCAAGGTTCCAAGTAAAACCAGATAATGATTTAACCTAATCTATACTATACTAATATACTAATACTTACTAATTTACTAATCCTAACTATTAGTATACAATATTATAAATGCGAAAGTAAGTTTGTTTGTTACCTTTTCACGCCTAAACCACTGAACGGATTTCGATAAAAGATCATTGGGCACCTTAGTATGGAAATCATACCCATGGCGGACACATACGAAATATAGCAGTGTGTAATGATGTAGGGCTCTGATTTACTATGGCATTAGTCGCATTAATGTGAGACGGGAATCTCGAAAAAACAAGTGTTATAAACTGATATGCTGAATTTAAATAAAATGCTCGTTCATTAAAATCATTTTTATTCAATTTGATCCAAATCAAGCATAAGACCATTTGAAAAGGCAGCATGTGCGTCTGTTGCTTCCTGTTCTGGCATAACACAGATAATACACTATGCTAGCGATATGGGCGCAGCTCCCTACAGTTCGGCGGCCGTGTATACACGAGCAGTAGTACTATAGCGTATACATGTCTCTGAATATTGGTTCATCCGTACACTATGCCGTATAGTATCGAAATTCTTTATATGGAATAAAATCGTTTGAAATTATTTTTTTTATTCGGTCCTATACATTTTTCTCCATTGATTTTTAATTAAATAACTATATTCAGTGAAAGGTCATATTATTCCCCTTAGTTTGAAAGTATTTTGATTAATGTCCGCCACTCTTCACAAAGCGGGTCAGAATGACCAAGAGAGCAAAGAGGCAAAGAGGCAAAGAGATAGATTGCACCCCAGGAAAGAACATAGGCTACTTGTTTTATCAACAAATCACGCGGGCGAAGCCGCGGACGGAAGCTAGTAATATTCTAAAGAGGTAAAATTTGTTTGTAAGGTTGTATGTAGGGGGTAATCTCCGGAAAGTATCATCAAATTCTAAGAACGATTTCATTGTTTGAAAGCTACATTATTCCTGAGTGCTATAGGCTATTATTTTTTTCAAAACTACCCTCAAAGGGAGTGAAGGGGATGTTAAAGTACGAAAACCACGCGAAGGTAGTCGCGGGTCAAGTGCTAGTACAAATACATATACACTTGCACAATTAACTTATTAGATTGGTAAACTGGTGAATTAATATCTGATATAAAACTTTTTAGAAAATTATTTTATCATTGCTTAAGAAATAATCGTATTCAATTATAAGACTTACGTATATGAAATAAATAATACGATCCTGTTTGTCCCACTGCAAGGTTATGCCTCAGGACAGGTTGGCAATTTAATATTTTAAGAAGTTATATGAAGCACGATGTTTTTCTTCACCTATGCCAGTGTGGCTTAGACAACCTTTGAACATAACATTACATGACGCCTGTAATCCTAAAAGGGTTAGGAAGTGGTGCACCTACAGTACACTCACATTCCGTAACTTATGTTTCAGTCCCATGTCATAGGGGGTGACCCTATTGTAATCAACCAGGCACAGATCGAGACATAGGGTTATTACTAATAAATTCTCGAATGAAAAACTTAATAAAACTTTGCCCGACCTAGGAATCGAACCCAAGACCTCATGCTCAGCCAAAACGTTTGCGACCACTAGATGGACAAGGCAGCAACAACACATACTTAAATACCAAGGAATTAAGTTATAATAAATAAAATAAATAAATAATGCTGGACAATCCACACAGCATCATCTAGCCCCAAGCTAAGCAGAGCTTGTGTTATGGGTACTAGATGACTGATATACTTAATACAATACATTACATAGATAGATATTTATTTTATTATACATAGGAAATACCCAGAACACCGGGAACAAATATTTGTATATCGTACAAACATTTGTCCCAAGGCGGGAATCGAACCCGCAACCTCTTGCGTCGCAGGCGGACCTTCGCCCGCCGCGCCGCATCGGTCGTCAAGTTATAGTCACACTACAAATTTAATAAGCACTAAACGTACAGTCAGAAAAATCAATTGCATATCACCTTAAAGTTGAATGTCACTTACACGTCATAAAACGACAATGTCCATTTATCAATGAGACAGTTCGATATATTCAGCCTTACTGAAATTCAAGTGTACTGGAAAATGTTCTCAAACATGGACAACAATAAGTTGAATTTACATACTGTGGTTTAAATCGACTGTGAAATTTTCTACAACAGCTCAACTGTCACTACTGTCAACTGTTATACAGCGACACGGTCATATTATTATCGGAACTGACAGCTACAGCCGGTGGCCATTTTAAAAGCATTTCAAACTGGTAAAGCAGAACGCTGAGCTTTCAGTCTGATTCTATTCAGTGAAAAGATACTGTATTTCAATATTGTCAAAGTTAGAATATAGTTTTTCTCACCATTTAACCGACTTAAAAAAGGAAGAGGTTCTCAATTCATTTTGTTTTTTGTGTACGTTACGTGATATCTTTGACAATTGAGATCCGATATAAAAATAAATCTTCTTTAATTGCAAAGTATGTTGTGTAAGGGTGACCACATATGAATTTGGTCAAGTTCTGACGAGTGTTTGAGTTATCCCCAAGAATACATATCTGCTTCGCATATGAGAAGATCCTATAGTACCTGTTATACTTACTTACGATGTGGTAAAAAGCATTTTATGTCACATGGGATGGTAGCATTTGGTGTTCTGTAGTTTCTGCAAACCCCCATGGGGAAAAAGGCGTGACTTTGTGTATGTATGTATGTAAAAACATTTTTTTCATCAAAGTTTTTTCGAAGTAGGTTGTAAAGTTTTTAATTTATGTAGAACTATAAGTTACAAATTAGGTCTTTTTTGGTTCACGAATCTATATGATTATCCACTAATGACATAAGATACCTGTTAGTTTTAGTTTTTGTCGTTCGTATTTCCTGTGCATGCCCCAAATATGTATATTTTTTTCTTTCTTTAATGAACCAATCGAACCAGTATTTTATTAATTTTGAAATATGTAATTATCTTTAACAATGTAATAGAACAACTATTTTATACCGTGTCGTAATAATAAGTTAAAAATAAATGAAGTGGTCAGTACTTCATTTATTTTACATATTTTTAGTCAAAACAAAACATTTAAAAAAAACATAGTAACATATAGTGTTAACATATAACACTAACACCGGTACTTTTATCTCCCCCTTCCAAAGCTAATCGTCTGGCGACCCCCAATTTATCATAAATATACGAGTACAGGAACTGCCGAATACGAACACAATCCATCAATTTTGACGTACGGAACCACCCCGCTGCCAATATATAGAGCTTTTATGCACCTCGTGTTCAGTAATTATGTTTCTAATGTAGGGCACGGATTTGATAAATGATATTTATGATTAAGTCTGTATAATATTTTGAAGCGTGATTGCGTGTTACCATGTTTGAGGAAGAAATTATATGGAACACAGCGTATTTGTGATTATTTTGCTGACAGCTTTTGTATATTACCGACACCATTTATTTTTTAAGATAAAAGTTGCATGATGATTAAAAAATCGGCCCTTAATTTGAAATTGAATCCAGAGCTAACAAGCTCACCCCTTCTTTTTTCCTTTAAAAAAATAGAACAAACCATAAATACTACCAAGCTGCCATTCAAAAACGCGCGTTTAAAAATAGAACGCACAGCATTTCGCGCCAAATCGTCTACAGGCAGACGTAATAAGACTGTCCATTCATTATCAGTCGGGCGGTCGCCCAGTTGGTCACGTGACACCACGACCTTGGCACCCGCGCACCAAAGCGCTTCGCCCACGAGTCTCACATCGCCGCCCAGACGGCGCCCGATGTTTGTTACATTGTGGACAAATATAAAAAAACCGTCTCGTCCTAGTGACGGCGCGTCCTGGGCCAGTCCTGGCTAAATGTCTTTTGTTTTCTCTGCGTAAACTTCGGAATGTGTTTCTGTGTTCAAAAATAGTTTATTCGAATTTCGAGTTTTTAAAGTTCTTCCAATTGGACTGACGGTTACAGAAATGAGAATACCATGTAGAAACACAAACTGTTGTTTTTAAAATACAGGCTGTTTGGCCGTGTATTGTGTGTATTTTACAGAAAAAAAACTATAGTAAAAAAACAAAGCCCTACCACGGAATAAAACCATCTGAAATGCATGAAACCAAAATATTCCTGACTGACCGGAGCAGTTCTCGCCAATGATACGAGTATTAATCAGGCACATTCTAGCTTCAGATTTTTGGTTTTACGTTGTTGGAATTTAGTATTTTAAACTTATGTTTTTATTTTCCCTTTTTGGTGGCTCGTGCCAGTTATTTCGTGTACACGATGCAAGTTTCATGCAGTATTTATATGATTAAAAAGGTAAAAAAAGAAAGCTATGCTTGCAAAGGTCGATTCATAGATGGGTGACCATCCATCAAATATCGAAAACCCTAGAAGCACATTAAACCGTTGGGTCCGGCTTTCATTTGTAGATCTTTATAGGTTATACACTCTCGATAAATTATGAACAGAAAATGTCATTTTCTTACAATAAAACGCAAATAGTTTATGAAACATCTTTGTCTTTCCATTAAATTGTTAACGAGTCGATCTGGTGACCAATCAGTGAACAGTTTTACAATTTATCCAATTTTATTAGAAATTGTAAACAAGTAATGCAACCACACGAGGTACTCTTGATACTTTTTACTCGATCTTATTAACCCAAGATCTGCTCACTGACAAGCTGAACAAAATAATAACCACCTTACACACTATCATACTAGTACAAGTTAAGGCGACGATAGCAGACTTTTTAGGATTGTAAACCGAAGATCATAACTAATCGAAAATGTTTATTAGAGCATTTACTTAATCAGCATAACGTGTGAATATTTTTAGTTATGTTTATATTGCATAGTGTAGGAAGGCCACTTGTAAAGTTAACTTTCTTAAACATTACTTAATTGTTCATCTTTTAGAATACGTTTTTTACGTAACTAGGCTAAGCTGTATTCACTATAAGTTAGTAAATTAACACCTTAACTGCCAAGCAACGAGACACAATAGAAAATGTATTGTTTGTCGGTCATTTGGTGTTCAACGTGTTAACAAATAACTGTACGCGTATATTACTAAATGTAACTTGTTTGTACGAGTGGGTGTCTTAGGTTGACCTGTTAAGTCTACAAAATGTTAATAAATAAATAAATTTTCCTTAAACACAATCGCCATTTGACGGAGGTCCTAATGTTATTTTCAGAATTTCCACATAGAATAATAACGTAGTCATAATTTAACTGTTTCTATTTCATTAAGCCCTTTAACATCAACAACTCAACAGTCCTAAAAACTTTTTAATGCTCCGAATAAAAGATAGGGTAGTAAATGACTTTCTAAGTGGCTATTTTAGATGTGATCTCATCTGATAACATAATGGAAAAGCAAGGAAAATAGATCGCTAGGGTCTGTTACTCCAAACTAAATTGGATTACTTGCTGCGATTTTCTCGAACATGAAGAAAAAGTGGAGCTGTTTAGAAAACTCTTAAAGGAATCTATTATCATCTAGGGCAGTAATACTAATCATCATCATTCTCTTGCTCTTATCCCAATTTATTTGGGGTCAGCGCAGCATGTCTTCTTCTTCCATACATCTCTATTTGCCGTCATCTCAGAAGTCACCTCTTTCTTAGCCATATCATCTTTCACACAATCCATCCATCGTTTCCTAGGTCTCCCTTTGCTCTTGTAAGTACTCGTAATACTAATGTCTATCTATTTTAGCCTACACTCTTAGCCGTTGCCCGTAGTTTCGCATGGTTCTTTGGGAAACTTATTGATGTACACGGATGAAAAGTAATATATGTAGTAAGTAATATAACATCACGCTTGTATATGCCAAAGGGGCAGGCCGTGGTGTACGTTTACACCCACACTTTGCCATTTATTTTTAAGTCCCATGTTATGTCTCATGTCCGGAGCTTAGAAAATACAGATGGAGAAATCGAATAACACTTTGCCCGACCCAGGAATCGAACTAAGGACCTCAGGCTCAGTAATAGAATATACAAGATCCTTATAAGGTAGATCTGAATGATATGCCAAATACCAAGAGTACAAAGACTGTCTAGCAATGAGTGTACGAATTTACACCAAAAAAACAAAGCCACTTCAAGAGAATAAACTTGTTTTATCTTAGCTAAACAAGTTTGAATTTACGAGTATCACCATTTTTTACCCTGTTTTACGCAAAATAAATGATCTATAATAATAATCGTTTTTTCTATCTACCCATAAATAAGAACTACTTGTTCGAATATGGAATAAACTATCAAAGAACATTACTCGTATTTACTGGTCTACCCTAACCATAGATCCCCGAAATCAGGACATGTAGCGTGCCAAGGCTCAACCAGCCAAGCAGGCGCCAATCTGACATACTTGAGATTTGTGCCAACATGACTCTATATCTTTTTCTTTATCGACTATAGGATACGAAATGTCCTGAAGAATTGTTACCCACAAACTATTTTTACGCCTCTTCGGACCGACTACGCCAGTTTGCGTGACAAGGGTCTTGGGTCACAAATGTTTTACCGTTGAAGTTTTACATTGTTTCAGTTAGATTATGTCCCTTTCTCCTCGCGAAGGTCAGAACGAGAAACAAGATCAGGGGTGCGAGAATGTTTATGTGCGTGTGTAATGTATGTAAGTTTCTTGGTAAAATTGCAAATGAAAGCTGTAACACTTCCTTAGTATTACTTTTTGTTTGTCATGCCTGATGCTCTTGGGTATTCACAACAAAAAATAATAAGTTTGGAACATTAACAATCATACAAATTAAACAATGAAGTTCTAAATCCTGGTCATGAATAAACCGATTTTAATTAAACATGCTACGCACACGCTAGGGACACAGGTCTAAAAAGTTAAAACTTTTTCTGCAAAGAGTTTGGTTTAGCCATTTTTGAAATCTTGCGTGTGCGTATAACTTGATACGCATCAAGCTATTTTGGTTGTTTTAAAGATATCCAACCTTCATGGTCCCGGCTATAATAAGTAGATATTTGACAGTTGTTACGAGTATTTAGAAGCTCAAAAGTCTGACAACCAGTCTTAAGGGTTATCGTTTTACCCTGAAGATGGGTTGTGTAGTTTGTATAGGCAGTCGTTTCATGTAAAATACTGATTTCCAGATGCACCAGGTTAGGCTGTAAGATGACCCCAACATAGGTTAGTGGCAGTAAATATGCCTTGTGTTATATTGAGTTTCAAGTTGGAAAATACAGGCGACGCGTCACGATCATAAAACGCTTATAAAATGCTGTAAAACAAAAATAAAAGGGTGTTAAATATACGAAGGAGTGTACATCGAGATAATAAGACGCGTTAATTAAGCTTAAATTGGCGTTAATTATGAAAGCACCTCATAAAGTATCAGGATTACTTTAATAATCTCAAATAAATTATGTTGGAAACTCGTAAGGGTAATCTTTTGTGTTCGGTTAAAATGAAGTTTAAATGTTCTTCAAAAGTTCTGCGATGTCGGGAGCAGAGAATTTTGAAATTGTTTTCTTTTTAACAACACACACGAACACGCTGTAATAGATTGTTTTTTTTTTTTATAAAAGTTGTTTGGTTGCATTAACATAACATCACGCCTACATTTAACCCTCAATGTATCAATAGTTACACCCACAGTTACTTTTAAGTCTCTTGTGATAGGGGGCGAGCCGGACCCAGGCTAGAACCGAAAAAAAAGGTATATTTTTACTAATATTTCATTCAAATATCATGTCAAAAATATTTTTTCCATTTTAAAATTAATCCGCATGTTGCGCTACTCATAATGAAATTTTGTAAGCGAAAACATCGGAACGTCAAAGAGTTATGCCGCAAAATTCATAAAATGATATTATTTATTCCAACAGCAGATTTTGCTAACAAGTAACATGGTAACAGAATGTAATTAATGATGCGTCGTCCGCCATTTTAAATCCATCCTAAATATGAATATTTCAAAACGAAAATGTAAAAATTTAAGTTTATCTTCAGCGGCGGAGTATTTCCGCTTTGGAAGGCTTAAAGGAAATCGTTCCCAAGATACATTGCTGGAGAAAATCGCCGAGTTTGCATAAACCTTAATAGCTAATATCCTATTTCATTTCTCTTGGATGTCTGGGAATATACTTTATGGGAATAGGGGCTATACTCGCCTGTATCGTAGTCTCATGCTAGGTACACAAGCTAGTATCTTTCACAAAAGTGTTCAATTCATATCAATTTATTTATTTCGTGTACACAGGAAATACATGTACAGCGGAACTCGTGGTTAAACGAAAACAGCCGCACGGGTCGAAGGTACGCTTACCGAGGATAGCATGTGGATTGGTAACCGTTTGTTAGATATCGAGACTCCTCCAAGCCTCGGAAAGCACGTTTAGCCGTTGATCCCGTTGGTTGTAGATCTTTGACAGTCGTTACAGGTAGTCAGTAGCCCGAAATTGACAGCCAGTCTTACCAAGGGTATCGTGTTACCCAGTTAGCGGATTATGGAGGTCAGATAGAGTCGATCCAAGTAAAGTACTGGTATTCAGCTGCATCCGATAAGACTTTTCTCACTACTTTTTAACCATTGTGTACCTATTCCATATACCACAAGAACCACAATGTGTGCTGTTGTAAACAAAACTGCAATGTTGCAACCAATTGGTGAAAAGTGAAAATGGGCACTGGTATTGTTCTGCAGTTTTTTCCAGCGCCATATTTCATACGCAATCCGTTATTTGAACGATTTTGTGCTGCCCTATTTTCGAGGATCTGTTTCACGTGCATCAAAATAACAGACAAACGACAAAGTAGCTTTTAAAGTTCTTCTGACTTTGCAGCTTTGAACAATCATTAACATCAAAAATCCAATTTAGGTGAAAGCACGGTTGGCTCAGTGGCTGAGCGATTGACAGCTTCGATTCCCGCATGGAACAAATATTTGTATGGCCTGCAGGTAGTTGTTTCGGGTCTGGCTGTTTGTGTATGTGAGTTTGAATGTTTGTAAACGCACCCATGATACAGGAGACATTCCTAGTGTGGGTATAAGTTTTTTTTTTTTTATCGTAACGGCACAAGGAGTGTGATCAATTTCAGATTTCGTCGCGATTTTTATGGTCACCATAAAAGCGTTTGCGCGCTGTGTCCTTACCCTATCCAAGAAACGTCTGTGTGAAATAGGCGTAGTTACAAAGTATGTAATTCCGTCAGTACGAATCGAAGCCAAGTCGCTTCGATCGGAATTGGAAATCTAAATGAAGAAATCTAAATTTAGTAAGTACTAAATTGGGATCGAAAGCAGTGCCCCAATTTTATAGTGACTACAATAATAGATAGAAGTCATTTGACTGTAGATGTTTTTGTTTTATTTCAATTAATTATTCAAGCAAACAAATGACTGTGCATTGGTATATTTAATGCAATAGGCATTTTTTTCAGCCTACCTTAGGACGATGCAAGTAACAGTGGTTTTTTTTTTTTTTTTATAGAATCGTTGCCCCACACTAGGAATTTCTCCTGTATCGTGGGTGCGTTTACAAACATTTAAACTCACACAAACCGCCAGACCCGGAACAACTACCTGTAGGTCATACAAATATTTGTTCCGTGCGGGGATCGAACCCACAACACGCGGCGCAGCAGCCGATGGCTCAACCACTGCGCCAATCGTGTCGTCAAGTGGTAGTTTTACAAAAAACATAAATAATACAAACATACACATATTTTTGAACTATAAGAACATAAACGTTATCTGATGACGAATTGTATATGTATATTTAAAAAAACTTGTCTCTGCGTCCATAACCACCGGTAGCTTGGATCCTGCTCCTGCCATCAGTGGGCCACTATTTTTTTTATATTTGAAAATGTTTTATATATTTTTTTTAGTTAAATATTTAAAAATGCAAAAACAAATAAAGAGAACAATAACATCAAGAATACAAGTACCCATAGTATATATGCACACTTAAATACACGAATTGCTTAAACAATTAAAACAAAAGTACGGGAAACCATTACCGCTCTGAAGATACTACTGGCAACTTCTTACGAATGTGCTCGTAAATTTTACAGTTGCCATCTTCCATTCATATTTTGCCTTTATAATAGGAGCCATATTACTACAGGTTTTATTTCAGTCACACATTGATTGTACTCACCGAAGGGTGGCTCGAACCTGCAGTCCAGGAGCAAGGCATTGCCAGTGGGGCCGGTCGTGCCGACGACAGCGCCACCTCGCATCATCACCTGCGCCTCAAGTTCCACCCACCGCCCCCCACCGTCCGACTGGAAGAGATATGTATAGATTAGCATTGTCATAAATGGGTGGTTTCAGGGATCTAGTATGGTAGGTAGGTATCTGAGATGCAACTGAAAAAGGGGTAAAACTATTTAAATACGCTGGCAAGTAATCGCATCACATCACATTTTAAGCCGTGATGCTAGGTAACTAGGCCTAACCTAGTTGTAAACGTCTAAAACTCTGTTCTGTCTCCTGCTCGATATGGAGGGAAGTGGAGATTATGTATTTTCTAACTCCTCCGCTGTTCATTTCCGATTAATTTCGTTGCGGGATCTAAGACAGTCGCCACTGTTGATTCTGGTTTTCAGGAGTTACAGTGGTTTGGGAATAGAGAGGCGGGCTTGTCCAAAAAAAAAGTAATCACATCACACAGTGGTCAGGGCACAATTGCACCAAAAAGGTTAACCAGCAAATCCTCCATACACTTCATGAATATGAATACGAAACTTTACGATAACTCTCTCTCTCTCTCATTCCATTTACGTGTAGGTACCAATTACCTCCAAAGAGTAAATTGGCAAGAAAATGCAAATGCTAACACTCCCGAAGGATGAATATCGCTTTTAAACTGGCCTTCAGGCATTACGAATGGAGGCAGGAATACGCAGCGAATTGAGATACCTGCTTTCAAACTAGGTACATATTTTCGTTTTGGTATTTAACTCTGTATAAGGTAAAACTGGTTAAATCCGATCTGGGGGCTCTGAATTTAATAAACGAAAATGATTAAGAAATTAAGATAGACACTGCACTTAATATTCTTTATTTTTAGTTCGACCAGTTTTTTTTTACATAAATATCGCGCTTATATTTCCATTAAGGGTTGGGCAGAGGTGTACAGGTACACCCATATTTCATATTTCCATTTATGTTTTTTAAGTCCTATGTCAGTAATAGAGGGTGAGCCTATTGCTCTCAACCATACTCCGGGCTGCTACTGAGAAATTCCTTAAGAAAAATCCCGATAACACATTACTCGACCCGGGAATCAAACCCAAGACCTCATGCTAAGCAGTCGTCTTTACCACCACTACCAACGAGGATGTCACAGAAAATATTTCTATAAAGAATATTATATGGGTTAATTTTAAAGCTTATTTTCAAGCTCTACTAAGCAATAGGTATCATTATTTTAATACTGAACTCCGTACAATGAGTGAAATAACTAGCTAAGTAGGTAGGTACTGCAATCAATCGGTTAGCAACTCGGTACTATTAATATCGATTCTCATTAATATTTCAGAGGTAATCTGATCAATTATCTGCTCATAACTGGGTTGCTTATTGCCCCGGGAATAGATTTGTTGCCTTGGAACCCACTGACGACGCTGACGAGAGCCTACACAATCTGGTCGAGACTCTGAGGGATGAGGGCATCAAGTTCTGCAGAACGCAGCGGACGGGCAGGAAATCCAAACTCTCGGCTGAGACTCTCGGGTTGATGACAAAAAGACGGGAAACCACCCAAGCTACTTCGTCGGAGAGGTCAGACCTGAACAAGCGAATTGCGAAGATGGTACGGCGCGACCTTCGGAGCTCCAACACACGCCTCATCGAAGAGGCGATTGAGCGAAACCGAGGGTCCAAAGTATTCACTCAGCAGCTTGGCAGGAGCCACCTGACGAAGCTTAAAACGAACGATGGGAGGACCGTATTGTCTAAACCAGAGATCTCCGCTGAGATAGAGGATTTCTATGGCCGATTATACGCTGCACATGCACCTCATTCCCGACGAGATGACCACGATTCCAGAGCCACCCTGATGCGCCACTACACCGACGAACTGCCTGACATCAGTCAAGACGAGATCGTGTTAGCTCTGAGGCAGCTTAAAAATGGAAAAGCCCCCGGTGAGGACGGAATAACATCAGAGCTTTTGAAAGCTGGAGGAGCCCCTGTTATAAAGGAATTAACGAACCTCTTTAACACCGTCCTTCACAGTGGGAGAACTCCAAAGGCGTGGAGCGGGAGTTTGGTGGTGCTCTTTTTTAAGAAGGGTGACAAAGCCCTTCTTAAAAATTATAGACCCATCTCGCTCCTGAGCCATGTCTATAAGTTGTTCTCACGAGTGGTCACGAATCGTCTCGCCAGGAGACTCGACGAGTTTCAGCCGCCGGAACAGGCCGGGTTTCGAGGAGGATATGGCACCATAGACCACATTCACACGGTGAGGCAGATTATACAGAAGTCCGAAGAGTATAATCAGCCCCTGTGTCTGGCCTTTGTGGACTATGAGAAGGCCTTTGACTCTGTCGAAACCTGGGCTGTTCTGGAATCCTTACAGCGATGCCAAGTAGACTATCGTTATATCGAGGTGTTGAGATGTCTGTACGAAGCCGCGACCATGAGTGTCCAAGTACAGGGCCAGCAGTCTAAACCGATCCAATTGCGCAGAGGAGTGAGACAGGGGGATGTTATATCCCCGAAACTGTTCACAAGCGCGTTGGAAGATATGTTTAAGATGCTGGACTGGAAAGGAAAGGGCATAAACATAAACGGCGACTACATCTCACACCTACGATTCGCAGATGACATAGTCTTAATGGCGGAGTCGCTAGAGGAGCTGAACCAGATGCTGGACGGCCTAGCTTCAGCCTCGCGACGTATCGGTCTTGGCATGAATTTGGATAAAACCAAAGTCATGATCAATGGCCACATTGATCCAATACCGGTCGTCGTACATGGCCACCTTCTCGAAATCGTTTCCGAATACACTTACCTCGGGCAGATTCTGCAGTTAGGTAAAAACAATTTCGAGAAGGAGGCCAAGAGGAGGATCCAGCTGGGCTGGGCAGCGTTTGGGAAACTGCGCCGAGTCTTCTCGTCATCCATACCGCAATGCTTGAAAACGAAAGTTTTTAATCAGTGCGTCATACCCGTCATGACCTACGGCGCCGAGACATGGACACTTACGGTAAGGTTGGTCCACCAATTTAAAGTCGCTCAGCGAGCTATGGAGAGAGCTATGCTCGGAGTTTCTCTGAAGGATAGGATTCGAAACGAATACATCCGACATAGAACCAAAGTCACCGACATAGCTCAAAGAATTAGCAAGTTGAAGTGGCAGTGGGCTGGCCATATCTCGCGAAGAACCGACAACCGCTGGGGTAAACGTGTTCTTGAGTGGAGACCGCGACTCGGCAAACGTAGTGTAGGACGCCCTCTGACCAGGTGGGATGACGATCTGCGAAAGACTGCAGGCAGATGCTGGATGCGGCAAGCTGAAGACAGGGCGCTATGGCGCTCATTAGGAGAGGGCTATGTCCAGCAGTGGACTAGTATAGCCTGATGATGATGATGATGATGATGAACTGGGTTGCTACCAACAATTACGTATTGACTCGCTTGGACGTTTTGTATGACATGCGTAGTATATTTTTTTATAGGCTGGAGTACGTATTGATACGACGCCAGTTTTTTGGGGCTAATTTACTTATTTTAACTTATTTTTTAGACTAAAACATAGACTTAAAAATCGATGAATACATAACCGAGGAGGATATATTTTCGGCGATTTTTTTAATTCCGATTTCTCCATGATTACTCGGCAGATTTACGCGATTCTTTCACTTCATCTATGTCGATGATATTATATTATTTAAATACAAAGTGGTCTATGAAACTATTAGGGTATACCCTAACAGTTCAAAAAGTTATCATTTGTTGCATTTAAGGTTTGGTACAAATGATAACTTTTACAAAAAAAAACGGACTTCATTAAAACCACTAAACACCTTCGGCTTCTGAAACGTACGGTTTTTTTGCATTATATAGCTATTTTTTATTTTATAAGAATTTATAAAAAAATATTTTGAGGTAGATATTTAATAGAGTAAAATATTAGAGGTATTCCAATGAATGGCTCACAGGGATATCCTCTAAGACATTATTTATGGCATATATATACAGGAATATGGAATACCAAACGTCAGTAGTATCAAAACCAGCATAAGCCAACCTAACCTAAGGAACTTACTCTGGTGTCCCCCCTGACATGCCAAAGTAAAATGGAAAATTAGAGTGCAATTTTATAATCTTTGTGACGTTATATTTTTTAGAAGCCTGGTCTTTACCTAGTAGTATTATAATGTAGAATGGGTATTATGTGCGTTTTGATCTGTGTCCAACAATATTTACTTTTCTTTTCTGGAAATTGAAATTCGGTAAGTACTAACTTATCTAGTTCTGTCCTGCCGCTCTAAATCCACTACAAGGTAAAGTAAAACTCAGTATTTTTTTTTGATTTACAGAAACAATATTAAATGACTCTGCAAGGATCATCTAACACCGGACTTTTTGTAACCACCTTTAGTATCAGACACGGTTAAAACCCTCAACTTGTTACTCTGTATTCATTAAAAATCTCGTCCGGTAAGCGGTTACCTTGTTAACAAAAGCGGAGCTGTGTCGACGTCGCGGAAAATGCCGCTTACAGCCTTTATGTATGCAAATTCTATGCAATTTGCGTGCCATAGTAAAGTGGAAACCCCATATATCGGGGCTTAACAATGATTTCCATGAAAATTAACAGCCATTGTTCAGTAAAAGAATTATTAATGCGAATTTCCAAGTTTCCATGAGATTTTCAATTACTGCATTCCATTTTTAAAATGTTCATGCTATTATATATTCTGTGATGTAAGGACGATTGAAACAAAAGAGTATTCACTATGCCACTCTTATTTGATTTACCCTTATGGGACACTGATATAATTAAGTTAGTAAGTATCTGTATAGAAGAAAAGGAAAGGGCAGGGGCATCAGAAAATCATCCGATTCGCTGTCAGCAAGAAAAGTGCCCAAAACGCTGGCACTATTACAACGTTGAATGGCAATGCTGATTCTGTGGCCAAAACAAAGGTCTCTGGTAACGCGGAGAGTCGGCTTGACGATGTCTCGAAAACCTAGATAAATAAATAAATAAATAAATATTGCTGGACAATCCACACGGACCCCATAGTTCTAGTGTTTCAACCCCAAAACGGCTCAAATATGTAAGTCACAATTAATTTGTGTTTATTGTGTGTCTAAAATAGAGGACCTTGCCAAATAACAACAGCAACACGGGTCGATCAAACGTTAAGCTGGCTGAAGTCGGTCTGTGGATGGGTGATCATGCATTATACACGTCCTAACCCAGTCTCAGATAGCACGTTAAGCCGTTGGGTCTGGTTTGTCATGTGTAGATCTTTTGCAGTCGTTGCGTGTAGTTAGAAGCCAGTAAATTTGACAACCAGTCTAACCAATGATTATCGTGTTACGCAGTAAGTGGCTTGTGGAGGTCAGGTAGGCAGTCACTGCATGTAAAACACTGGAATTTAGCTGCTTTCGTTTAGGCTGCATTGACTTAGCAGCCGACCCCAACATTGGGAAAACGCTAGGCAGATCACGCAGATGATGACATTACTTTACTTAAACTTATTAAGCCATACAGTTTGACATTGCCAAACATAATGGTTTTTCAAATCAGCATATATCTATGGCTAAAAACGTAATTTTGAAGGCATTTGAAACGTACGGAATTATCAGCGCAATTCTGACTTGTTCAAAACTGTAATACGCCCCAAAATTGGTAGATAATAGCATGATTTTGAACACGCTTGGAGCGGCAGTTTAGCATTTATTCGAAGTATAATTTCTTTATCTATGGTCTCAGAACCTGCCACGTGTAAAAGTTTGAAGCAATTGCTTTAGGTTCAAATATAATCAAAGAAATAACAGAGATGTCATTGTTTTTCCTGGTAAAAATAGATACCAAACAAATCATCATTAACGACATTCTTATTTACGAGACCTAATTTATACAACCTCATTTCTACAACCTCACATTACAAGCAATTACAATCAGTACCAAAATAATTGGCTTTCTCAAGAACTCAAGACATTCTACTAACGTGAGAGACCGTGTTCTGAGCTAAAAATACTTATTGATTTCTACAGAGTACAAGGCAGTAAGCCACGTTAGTACGCTATTATATTTTGCGGTACATATTACACAAGCAAAATGTAACAAGCCATACGTTTTTCTCTTGTTTTTTTTTTCTTGTATGAGAAAACAAAAGCCTATTAGGTTACACGAATAAATAAATATTCTAGGCCCCTCTAGGAATCAAATGTGTTCTTTATTTGAATTCAGTAGTGTACAGTTACGAGAGTCAATAACTAACACTAACGCTGAATTAGCAATCGAAGTTTGAGATCTATTTCATAATAGTGTGGTTTCGATAAATTCATCATCATTTGCCTAGCCTTTACCCGACTATGTTGGGGTCGGCATTCAGTCTAACCGGACGCCGCTGAATACTACGTTTTTCACATGGAGCAACTGACTATCTGACCTCCACAATTACTGGGCAACACAAGACCCCTTGGTAAGACCGGTTATCAGACTTTCGGGTTTCTGCCTACCCGTAACGCCCTGTAAAACATGTACAAATGACAGCCAGGACCAGCGGCTTAACGTGCTTTCCGAGGCACTGAAAAGTCCCGATATATTGCGAACGGTCACCCATCCACAGACTGACCTCGGCAAGCGTAGCTTAACCTTCACCTGTACGGCTGTTTTTATTTAGCCACGAGCTCTTCATAGTGGATTCAATGAAACAATGTTCGTATTTCTATAAAAAGTCTATGTTTAGGAAATAAATGTTGCGTAGTTGTAATGCATTTATACTCGTGATTACATACTACATAGTATTACAATAAAATCCTTAATACTGGTGAAATAAATTGCGCAAGTATCTTTTGACGTAATCAATACGCTTGGAAAACAGATGTTGATGCAAAGGCGTACCCGTATCAACCCTTCTGCTCATCGTATTCATATTTTCTTTGTCTGCATAAGTATAACTAGACCGTAACCCTGCAGTGGATAAATAAGCACGCTGATATACTTCAAAGTAACTTTATTGTTCTACAACCACCGTTTTTTTAAATATGGAACAAACTTTTCATAATAATTTTAGTGCGACTGCAAGATATTTAAAAAATGGAACGACCGAATCAAAATTAAATTACTGGCTGCTGCTATCCCACTGCAAGTCAAACGCCTCTTCTTATACAAAGAAGGCACGAGTTTTAATCACCATGCTTACTCATGGCGGGCTGGTGATATGAGACTTACTTACTTTTTTTTCTATGTACTCTACGACCGAACAATTTAAATCTAAGTTTAAAACATAACATAACAAAACGCTTGTATTTTCCGAAGGGTTAAACAAAGGTGCACCAACCTTTAGTGACATGCGAGGATTTTGCCATTCATGTTTTTAAGTCCCATGTAATAGAGGGCGATCCTATTGCCACTGAACGGACACAAATCTTCAGTCCGGGGTGGTAATAAGCAATGCCAGATGGAAAACTTAGTCCGACCCGGAAATCAAGCCTAACACCTCATGATCAGCTGTAACGCTTGCTTTAGACCAATAGTATGGGTAATCGTGCTTGTAATGTAAAGTCTACCAAGAAACACTTGTAAAACTTGCTTTATAAATATTAACATCACAAGCACACCGTAATCTTGTTATTTATGTTGTCTAATTTATTTTTTCAAAACGTTGCTCCACTCTAGGAACTTCTCCTGTCCATGGGTGCGTCATCAAACATTTAAACTCACATACATAAACATCCAGAGTCGCAACAACTACCTGTAAGCAATACAAATACTTTTTCCATGCGGGAATCGAACCCACGACACTCGGCGCAGCAGTCAATCACTGCGCCAACCGTTCTAAATTAAATTAAATTATGATTTAAACTATTGCCATCAACTGGGCACAAATCCAGACTACGGGCTACGAAAGACGAAATTTCTATAAGTATTATTTCCACTAAAAACCAAAATACATTCATAAAAACATGGAAATACCACCCTTAACCCTATCCCATTCCAAACTTACATAACTATATAACAATTTATATAACAAACATTGCACGTAAAGCCCCTTTTACATTTAAGGAAGCGTTTAAAGGGATTGCCCATTTCAAGGCTGTTTGACTGCCTCAGATGGTAGAGATACAATAAAGGCACTATGGATATACCCTTCCAATGATATTTGAGTGAGGGAATTTGCTCATCATCTGCCTATCCTTTTTCCACCTTTATTGGGGTCGCCTTCTAGTTTAACTGGTTGCAGCTGAATACTGGTATTTCACATAGAGCGACTGCTTATCTGACCTCCATAACCGTGTTACTTTTTTTACGATTTCAATTTGGGAGACTGGTTGTCAGGCTTTTAGTAATCAAAAGCCTTGAATTACAGAGATACTGCGTAACACATGATCAAATCCATCCACGGATCGATCTCAGCAAGTGTCGATAAAGGAACCCAGGAAAAAAAAAAACACTCAAATATGATTGCAATGTTTAACCTAATTTAGTACCTACTAACTTAAAATAGCAATAGTTTAGAGTTAAAAATATTTTATTTCTTTAAATGCTTTAATTACTTTCCTAATATTGAACGCGTTGTCATTTGGTCCTTCACTTTTCGCCTCCGAATACTGGCCTTACATTAATAATAAAATAATTTTAATTCTAAACGATTACTGACTGCCGATGTGGCGCGGCGGGCGAAGGTCCGCATGCGACGCAAGAGGTTGCGGGTTCGATTCCCGCCTTGGGACAAATGTTTGTACGATCTACAAATATTTGTTCCGGGTGTTCTGGGTATTTGCTATATATAATAAAAAATATCTATCTATGTAATGTATTGTATTAAGTATATCAGTCATCTAGTACCCATAACACAAGCTCTGCTTAGCTTGGGGCTAGATGATGCTGTGTGGATTGTCCAGCAATATTTATTTATTACTATCTTAAGTTTAGTTACTAAATTAGGTTGACCTTGCATTCATTTTTCATGTTCTTCAATATTTTTTTTTATTTCTCTGGGTTCCTTTATCGACACTGAACCTACATCTATGTTATGGCACGCAATTTCTTTAACACCCTGTATATCCAATTTATACGAAACGAATAAAAATATACACTTCTGTTTTTATCATTGTAAATTTTGTATATCATTTGTATATCATTGTCACTTTTTATTGATTTGAGTAAGCAGGAAATACGTGTCCAATATTTTTTGCTAATCTAACTGACGGACCAAATAGACTTTATATATTTTTACCTAGGACACATTCCTAATATATATAAATCAGCTTAGCTTAGCGCGTCTGGGATGTTCGCGGACGCACGCGTTCCGGATTTCGGCTCACTACTGCGTCAGCGAATCGCATCACTGATGCGTCGGGTGCGCGACAGCCCCAACAGCCTCGTGGCTACTGTAGCTGGCAGGATGGATGGCCAGATAGTGTGTCGCTGGGTGTCGGCACACAGACCGTCATCCAGATATTTTTTATAGTTGTTTTAGTTAGTAAGTGCCAAGATTGTTTTATTTTTGTTTTGTGTTTTTGTGCTTTTTCATCCATTGCTGCATTAAGTGTACTACATATTATCACGCCTTTATTCCCTGACAGAAGGCAGAGGTAAGCCTATAGTGCACCCACATTTCGGCAGTGATGTTTAATTCCCATGTCAGACCAAAATCTAGACTCCGGGCTGCTACTGATAATTCCAAATGGAAAAAAACCTAAATACTCTGACCCTCGAGTCGAACCCAGGACATCTTGCTCATCAGTAGTGCTTGTGACCACTAGACCGACGAGATAGGCAAGGAAGAAATAAAGAAGAAGATAAGGTATACTGTTTAACAATATGAACGGGTTTCTTAAGATGCAATGTTTGCAGTAAATAACAATAAATAGCGAATGTATTAAACACGTCTTCTATACTAATATCCCATGTTTAAAGCGTAAACAGTGATAGGGGTGTTGTTTATTGCCAATATACTCGCTTGTAGGTAATGTTCCTAACTCAGTTAGTTTACTTCAGGAACTTATGAAGGAGTATAAACTACTTGCACTCGGTTTTACAGCCCGTAAACTTTCAGTACTGAACGCAAACCTAATAATCGGTACATGGAACAGTTTAAAAGCATATAAAAGCAAAAGAGGTAGCGTTTATCGTTATTGATAGGAAGATGCTGATGGTCAAGCTGCGCTTGCTAAGGTAATTCTGTGGATTGGTGACTGTTTGTGACATATCGAGACTCCTCCGTGCCTCGGAAAACACTATAAGCCGTTCCCCTTGGCACGATTCCCCTTGGCATAACAAATTTTAACAGTTATGACTGACTGTGAGACATTTGGGCTTCTGACTACCCTTAACGACTGTCAAAGATCTACAATATGTCAGCTGGGACCAACGTGCTTTTCGAAACACGGTGGAGTCTCGATAATGTAATAAACGGTCACCAATCCATAGACTGACATCGGCAAGCGTAGGTTAATCTTTGATCGACACACAAAAACTACGGTTCTTATTTATCTACTTTTTAAATCAACATAACGTTGACAGCTTCATAATAATTATGGAAATCGAGTAAAATTGGTTTGAAAATTTCAAATTACGAACCTACGTATTGCCATGTTCTAAACGGGAAACTCAAAGGAATCGTATTACACAAATCCTTCCCCGTTTCCCGTAGCCACTGCAGCTTTTAATGTTGATTTAGCGCTTTATTTCTAAACTATGTTCATCTCTTTCTATCTTACCTCGTTATATGCGACGGAAGTGAGAGGCAGGTAGTGGTAGCCGAGCGCTTTGTCCCAGATGACGCCTTTGTTCCACACCTCCACTAAGAGACCCAGGTTGATGTCATTGACTTCACTGTTGGACAAAAGTTTAGTATTAATATTAACATAAAGAAAAACAACTGCATACTTTGCTGTGTTTGGCAGCATTGCTCGTTAAGGTTGTCAGTATTAACTTCTGTCAAAAATAATAACAGGTAATGAAAAAAAATACTTGACGGAGCAGTCATTTAGAGTCTGTTCGTCTGATTTATCCTCTCAGCTGCCTTAAAGCCTAGAATATTATAATCTCACATAAGAATTTAAACCATACACAAATACAGGTAGAGTGTAAAACAGTTTGTAGCATGTTGTACATAGGTGTATCTACGGTGCTTGGCCTTACACACTAATTTGGCCTAAGACCTGAGTATGTACTTATTCATGCTTGTATGTGCTGCTTTTCTACCTTTGATTTTATGCTAGTTTTCTGAAACCCAGTCAGACGTCCTGCCGATTTAAGACTTCTGAATTTCAGTAAATTCAGTCGACTCACATCTTCAATTTTGTATTATGGTGAGAAATTCAAAGAAGCCAACATAACATCGGAGTGCAAACGGATGCAAAAAAGCAGTTCGGAAGTAATTTGACCTCGTTGGTCAGCCTGCGACATTGCGGAAACTATTTTATAGTGTGCTAAACAAAAAATTGCTTTCTTAAATATGTGAAGCTTTCTTTATTCGTAATTATAAAATAATAATCAGGTAAAGATTATTATTTAAAGATAATAATCAGAAAGACACAGAAACAGGCAGACGTTACCATTTTGAACCACAAGCAAAAACCAATCACGAACTGGCAATATGGCCGACAACCGTCAACTTGAAGATTCGTTCTATGTTCAAAAAAAACAAAAACCGACCTCAACTACACGTAAACAGTCCATAAAATCAGCTTCGTACAATAAAAAGGAGCTTACTCCAGCGAAACTTCGTCCTGCCAACAGTATAAACAAATCACATGGCTCGGTACTATTTTCATGCAGTAAAGTAGAATTGAAAACTTTTCCGGGTTTACCGAAATTTATGTGTTTTCGGAGAGATGTTTCAAATGGCTGCATTTTATAAGATGGACCGAATGGATGTTATGCTGTCGAGTTTCTCGTACTCTCTCCTTGATATAACTAAGCAGAAAATAAATAGGTGGTTGGCGGATGAATAAAAGGCGACTAACAAAAGGTATTTATAAGGCGGATGTGAGCGGAAACGCCGGGAGGGGATGCCCTACAAAGACTTACGCTGACCTTTTTGGTGATGTTCTTTAGAAAAAAAAGGTGTGTGGTACTCGCAGCCGGCGCGCGTGTAACCTGATGTACGAACGTATACTAAGCAAAAGGAGTATTGGGGATCGTAACAGGTGGTGTTTTGTAGTTACTACCCCATGGGAAAAAAGCATGAATTTATATGTAAGTGTTTGTATGTGAAGTATATTAATATGTTCGTCATATCAATAGATAAGTTACGAATGCTGATTCATTCGGATAAAAATTCGAGTAAAATAATTATATACGTACACGGTGGTGTTAGAGCGTTGCCGTGTCAGGTAAAAAAACCCAAGCTGCCATGGTTAATAACAATGTTATTTTCATTTCTCATGCATTTTTCATGAATTGTCTAGGAAAAAAAGCATATACCAGTATTTATGCTGGCTTTGGACAAATTTTCAAATATGGACTTACTTTTTCGCAAAATTCGAACAAAACGAACTTAAATTTGGAACAAAACTCGTTACTTTTTTTTGAAGTTCGCTGTTGTCATAAGTACTACTATCGTAGTACAATTTAGTACAGCACCACTCTGCTATTAACACAGCCAATTGTCCAGAAACCACCACTAAACCTTCTTTATGACATAAACAAACTATTCCTAATTATAACAAGGCACAGACACGCCTGCTGTGATTCACCACCACTCCCTCATCCGCTGAAACTATGAAAATATACTAATATTTGCTAGTGGAAGCGTGTTTTTCTTTTTAAATTTGTTTTCCTATCCCGAAGTGACAGAGGAAACAAGTTTAACTTAAATTCATCATACTAAAGGTAGGAAAAAGTAAAGTTTTATGAGTTAATATTTTTCTTTCCGCTACTATTTCTCATTTTCTCGGTCCAATTCAAAGTTTTATTATAGTTTAATGGACGTACTCTTGAAAGGAAATGTGTGACTGGATGTTTCAAACATTAAGTACATAATAGTGCATATCTTTTTTTTTCTTCTCGGTTAAGTCCCTTCAAAGGTTGTCAGTAAGAGAACGCTTTATATAATACAGCCTATGTAACAGCACAGATGGCAGCCCAATTTAATATTAGGTCTTTACCTATGAAATTGCCGTTCTGCAGTACTGGCCATTTCAAATCAAAATATTTTTTGTTTGGCTAAGAATTCTAATTTCAAATTAATTTTATTTTAAAAACATGGATTTTTTTTTCCAAAAGTAGTCATTTGTTTATTGATTAGTGTTACATTTTCATCGCATTTAAATCTTTTTCGTCATCATGGATACGTTAAAAATTCGAGTAATTATGGAATATGAGTACCGTCGTGGCAGCAACGCGGCACAAGCGGCACGCAACATCAACGACGTTTACGGAGCTAACACTACAAACCAACGCACTACCTGTTATTGGTTTGCTCGCTTCCGTTCTGGAAATTTCGACCTGAAAAATGAACCTCGCGGTCGTCCGAAGACTTTGGTCGACAATGACGAATTAAAGGCGATTGTGGAAGCTGATGATACACAATCTACGGCTGAATTAGCAGCAGCTTTCGACGTTAGCGTCAAAACAATATTGGTCCATTTGCGTCAAATTGGCAAGGTAAAAAAGCTTGACAAATGGGTGCCCCACGAACTCAATGATCGCCAGCGCGAAGTACGCGTCGAGACGTGCCTTGCACTGCTCAACAGACACACAAATGAAGGAATTTTGAACCGCATTGTTACCTGCGATGAAAAATGGATTCTGTTTGATAACCGCAAGCGCTCAGCAAGTTGGTTGGATCCTGGTTCAGCACCTAAACAATGCCCTAAACGAAAACTTACCCCAAGAAAAGTGATGGTCACTGTTTGGTGGTCTAGCGCCGGTGTGATTCAACACAGCTTCTTACCAAACGGGGTGAGCATTACTGCAGATGTGTACTGTGAAGAATTGAACACAATGATGGAGAAGCTGGCACATCTCCAACCAGCATTGGTCAATCGCTCGTCTCCGCTGCTCCTGCACGACAACGCGCGACCTCATACTGCACAGCAGACGGTCTCCAAGTTGCAAGAACTGGGGTTGGAAGCTCTTCGTCATCCGCCCTACTCACCAGACCTTGCGCCTACAGACTACTACTTTTTCCAGAATTTGGATAACTTCTTGGCGGGAAAAAAATTCAATACCCGAGAGGCAGTACAAAATGCCTTTGAAGAATTTGTTGCCTCCCGTCCAGCTGATTTCTTTAAGAAGGGCATCAATAAACTGCCACTGCGTTGGCAAAGATGCATTGATTGCATGGGTGATTACTTCGATTAATACAAATAAAAAATACATTAAAAAAAATTCATTTAAACTTTTTCATACAAAACGGCAATTTCATAGGTAAAGACCTATTATGAACTTTACACTATTGTAGTAAAGTTGAAAAACTATTAAATTAATTTGACACATTCGAGTAGCGTGATGTGCTGGCGTCTGTACTTAAAGTCATGTTTTGTATATTTTTACAGTTTACAATGTAGAATACCTATTATAATCTGTTTTATTCTTGAAATCTTATGTTTCAAATGAAGTTAAATGCTCTAAACGACATGTTTAAACGAAAAACAAATTAAGTTTTAAGTTTAGTTTTTTGGAAACAAAATATTCGAAAAGGAATTGTCACTTAATGTTACACTATTGCCTCCTAGCATAGTCAATCCCTTCATAGACGCTCCATGTAAAATACTGGTATTCAGCTGCATCCAATAGACTGAAAGCTGACCCCAACTAAGATGGGAAACGACAAGGCAGATGATGATAAGATAATACCATAGATATTACCAGAAACGGTACCGCAAAATTCACTGTAAACTGTTAATTCAGTTTACCTCATAAAACCTTTGTTCTCCTAGGAAATAAAATGTAATACTTTTCATTCTTGTTGTGCAGTCGCCAAAGAAATAACTCACAAGAAAAATCTACTTTATTGTGGAAGTTGTTATTTCGTGTATTTTTATCTCGGAGGTCTGTTTTCTACTTCGGTTGCTTTAGAAGTTCCTTTGCTTACACGTTTTGATACTTGCTTTTCTATACGAGCTTAATAATAATGCTTTAATATGTTTATTAAGAGCATCATCCTCCTTCCCGTATCCCAATTTATTTGAGGTTGGCGCAGCATGTCTTCTTCTTCCATACATCTCTATCGGCCGTCATCTCAAAACTGACCGTGTTTCTAGCCATATCATCTTTCACACAATCCATCCATTTTTTCCTTGGTATATTTATGGTTGGTTTGGTGCAGACGGTATCAGTACAGCTCACAACAATAAAAAAGAATGATTTTAATTTGATAAGATGGGAAGCCGCACAATTTTTCAATTTTCGCTCTCCTAACTGGAATGTTTTTATTTTTAAAAACGGTGTTCCCACACTAGTAAATTCTCTTCAGTTCTCTCAGAAAACTCACATACACAAACAGCCAGACCCAGCCCTTCAAATATTTGTTCTGTGAGGGAATCGAACCCGTGACACAAAGCGCAGCACCAACCATATGTATATGCGTATTGTTCCAACATCAATTGAATTAATTGGAGGATTGGTGACAAGACAGCCCTTAATTTTAAATAAACTCACAGCACACTTATGAACGCACAGCACACGCATGTACACACTCATCTACCTACTTTTCATCTAGAGACTCTGGGTTGCTACTGAGAAAATTAAAACCCCATTTATACTTAACCCGAACTTGGAATCGAACCCAAGACCTCACGTTCGGCAGACGAGCTTGTCTGACATAAATTACCGCTGAAATGTCTCCTGATTAGGTAGTCGAAAACTAACAAAGCAAATTAAGTAGAGTCTATTCAAATCTTTGTTTCCATTTGATTTTATATCTCCTTAAACGAATATGAACTTTACGTGTTCATTAAGTTGATTTCAGAATGACTAGAAATAGTATTATAGAAAGTCCTTTAAAAGTTTGAAGTTGTAGCGCTAACTGACCGTTATAAAAGCTTTTTTTAATAAAGTATATTATTTTGTTTACAGGTTTGGAAACTTATTCGCGAAGGCACGGCCTGTGTACGTAGTTATCGAAACGAGACCTATTTCATAAACTATCCACCGACTTTTTTAAATTGCTTTGAAAACTTTCAAACTTAGTTATACTCGTTAACTTTGAGAAGTTTTTAAATGTATGTAATAACCATTACTAACAGCTTCTGATAAGTTTTACAGTCACTTTTTATTCTTACAAAATAAGGTAATCGTCTCTCGACCTACTTTAATAGCGTTTAACATCTACATAGCATATAATATCAGGAGAGTGGTTAAATATAAACACCCGTACAGGTTGATCGAAGGTTATGCTACGCTTGCCGAGGTCAGTCTGCGGAGGGTGACTGTTCGTTCGTCTCCCCTGTGCCTTGACAAGCACGTTAAGTCATGGCTGTCATTTGTAGATCTTTAACAGTCGTTAGGGGTAGTCAGAAGCCCGAAAGTCTCACAATCAGTCTTTCTAAGGGATATCGTGATGTCCAGTAACGGGGTTGTAGAGGTCAGGCAGTCGCTCGAATTATACATAAAACTATACTCGTATTTCACGAAAGGATAGGCAAAGGTGTACTAATAGTACACCCACATTGCGTTATTTAATTTTATTTTTTTATTTAAGTCCACTATAATAAGGGTTGAAATTATTATTATCAACCAGGCACAAATCCCAACTCCAGGCTGCTAATGAGAAATCCCAGATGGAGAAACCCAATGACACTTTGCCCTACCCAGGAAGCAAACCCAGGTCCTCATACTCAGCAGTAATTGCGCTTGCGACATCTAAACCAATTAAGAAAAAATATCATTAACCAAAGTAAATAAAGAATTGCGTAAAGTGGCCACCCAAGTTGCGAGTAGACGGCTGTCCTAGACGAATTACTGTCTCTCAAGATACAGGTTACCTTAGTTTGTGAGGCAGGGTTCCTAATCAATGGTTACTGATCTTAAGACCAGCTGCATATACCACCAATATGTAACCATCTTAATATTGTGCCAATAAAAACTTTTTTTTACCGTTCCTGACTGAAGATTCTTTTTCTGAAATATTCTTTACCATCTCTCTTTTGTGCCAGTGCGCTTAGCACGAATATTTAACGACATATTTTCAATTCGAACGATTTAAAATTGTAAATACTCTATTAATACTCGTACCTATGAGTGATACTAATTGCGTAATTAAATAAATAATTAAATAAAAAAAAGTAATTAAATAATTTAAACCTATATGCTACATGATTCGTTCCATAAAATCACGCCTGTTTTTCCCGGAGAGCAGAGGTGTACCTATTGAAATTCTTAATACAAAATCCCAATAAAACATTGCTCGACCCGGTAATCAAAACCAGGACCTCATGCTTAGCAGTCGCATTTGCGACGACTAAGCCAAGGACGCAGTTACAATATGACGGCACGGTTGGCGTAGTGGCTGAGTGATTGACTGCTGCGCTGCGTGTCGTAGTTTGGATTTCCGCACGGAACAAATATTTGTATGACCTGCAGGTAGTTGTTCCGGGTCTGGCTGTTTGTGTATGTAAGTATGAATGTTTGTAAACGCGCGTTTGGAAATTATGTATTTTTCTAACTCCTCCGCTGTTCATTTCTGATTAATTTCGTTGCGGGATCCAAGACAGTTTAATCGTTTCTCCGGGACTCGTCGGGCTTCATTGTATCAACGCTTTTCTGGTGGTCGCCACTGTTAACTCTGGTTATCAGGAGTTGCAGTGGTTTGGGAATAGTGTAACTGGGTCAACCAGTTTTAAACGCACCCACGATACAGGAGAAATTCCTAGTGTGCGGCAACGTTTTTTAATATACATATATAAACACAGCTTTTACTTTTGGAGGTATTTTGTATGTTATGTTGTAGATCCCCTGAATCAAAGTAATGGAGTTTGCATTTTAAATACGTATTGCAATCAAAGTGAAAGCCTCCAGTAATTGGGCGATTACGTATAAGCTATAGCGATATTTTAGATGCCTTTAGCTGAAGAACCGTGTTCATTTCTCAACTAAGGGAAACTAATGTTAGTTGTTGTTTACATTGGGCTGACTTAGATGGATTTAGTATCGGATTAATTGTTGAAGTCGATGTTTTAAATGAAAAAGCTCCAGTGCTTTTGTATTATGGCCAGATTTTAATTAAAAAGGCGACACTTATTGATGGTATTGTTTTATTGAGAGTTTTTTTCTTTTCTCTTTTCACTTGACGACCGATGTGGCGCGGCGGGCGAAGGTCCGCCTGCGACGCATGAGGTTGCGGGTTCGATTCCCGCCTTGGGACAAATGTTTGTACGATCTACAAATATTTGTTCCGGGTGTTCTGGGTATTTGCTATGTATAATAAAAATATTTATCTATGTAATGTATTGTATTAAGTATATCAGTCATCTAGTACCCATAACACAAGCTCTGCTTAGCTTGGGGCTAGATGATGCTGTGTGGATTGTCCAGCCTTATTTTATTATTATTTACTTATTTGGCGATAAAAAAATATTAGCCAACCTGTTGATAGTTCTGGAAACTAGCAATTTAGTAAGTTTCCAGTTAAACTGTTTAAATACGTTTTAATATAGACATAAGTTTTGATCCCTGGATCCACATCTGCCTACCTTTTTTCCAACTATGTATAGGGTTAACTTTCAGTCTAACTTGATTGGGCGGAATTACAGTATTTAACATGGAGGGACTGTTTACCTGACATCTGCAACTCAGTCACTGGGTAACACCACACTTTTTGCCAAGACTGGTCATAAGACTTTTGGGCTTCTGACTACCCGTAAAGACTTCCAAAGGTCTACAGATGACAGCCAGGAACAATTGCTGAACGTCGTGATTTCCGAAACACGGAGGGGTTCCGGTATGTAATAGATGGTCGGTCATCCACAAAGCTATCTCGGCCAGCGTGGCTTAACCTTCGATCGACTCGTACGACTGGTATTATTAAGCTAGAACACTCCTCACTGAACAATTTTTCCAACGACCAATAAGTAATATTCGACTATAGCCATGTACGAATAGAAAAAGAAAACAAAAAACTACTGATTGAAACATGAATGAAAAGTTTTTATTTTTTCACGAATCGAATATGGGTATATACCACGTGAAGAATCACCCGCTGTAACGAATGCAGGTGAATATATCAACAGCCTGTATGTGCCAGTAGCTTTGTTCCAATTGAATTGACTATAAACAATCGGGCATATTTTTATTGTGACCTTTTTTGCACAATGATTTTAAACTTTTAAATTCTATTGTCTAACAAAACGTCGATACAATATTTTTATTGTGGTTGTCGGTTTTTATGTAGTCTGATTATTTGCTTATTATTGCTGTTTGAATTTTTTTATGTGTCTACCGGCCTATTCTTCATACATTATTCAATGTGTCTGAGCCACCTGCTTTCATAAATACGGTTAAGAAGATGGCTTACTAAGAAACTCTTTTGTATCTAAACACATACCTATAACATTCAAAATTTGTTTAGGTACAACATTTTTATCTTGTGAATGAAAAAGTTAACGAGAAAATCTCTTCAGACTCATCACCTGCCTAGCATTTTCCCAACTATGTTGGGGTCGGCTTACACGGTGTTTTAAATGGAGCGACTGCCTATCTGACCTCCACACCCAGTGACTGGGCAACACGATACCCCTTGGTAAGACTGGTTGTTAGACTTTCGAGCTTCTGACTACCCGTAACGACTGTCAAAGATCTACAAATGACAACCGGAATCAACGGCTTAACGTGCTTTCCGAGGCACGGAGGAGTCTCGATATGTTACGAACGGTCACCCATCCACAGACTGACCTTGGAAAGCGTATCTTAACCCACGATCAACCCGTGCGGCTGTTTTAATTTAGCCACGAGCTTCTCTTCAATAGTTTGAAAGATGCATGAAGAATTTTCAAGACTTAGTAGTCTTGAAAATTCTTCATGCATCTTTTGCACGTTACTTCGCCTCCAGTTATTCACTGAATAATTCTACACCCACTCATAACGTATATGTCTGGATTCTTTCCTTAGCAACATTCTCACTGAAAGGGCAAACCAATCTATTGTTGAAAACTATCCTATAATTCTATCTTTAGAACCTCTTTTGTACAATCACGGTCTAAAATACGAGTATATCAGTTTCCAAATAAGATTCTTAATTACACCGTGTGCAGTAATGTCTTAATTAATTTATTCCATGGTTTTTTTTCTGTTCCCTTTTCTTTTAATAAATTGCACCTACCACTGCTTGTCTCTGCATCGCCCAAAGGTTGACTGGTAGAAAATGCCTATGGCATTCAGTCCGCCTCTGTACATTTGTGTGCATACCTGTTACCGTGAGAAGTTTTTAACTTAATTAAGTTACGCAAGAATGTTCAAGTATTCAATAAATGAACATCATGAACCATGCGGCATAGACATGTGCATGCATGTATAAACCTTAAGGTGGTAGGAATTTTTTTACTGCGGCTGTACAAGCGTGTCTAAAATTTTATGTTGTATGAATTATGTAGGTATAATGAACTCGTGCGGAAAGATTCATCCTTCCGTGAATTCTGCTTCCGGGTAGCAAACTAAATCAACGGATAAACTCCCCCTTACAGGTTTACTAGAGTTTATAATTGAAAGCTCGTAACTTCTAACTCTGGGAACCTATAGCAATTTATAAGTGGCTTCAAAGTCTAGCTTTCTCGTCAGAGAAATAGGGATATCATTAATGTTTTCACAGTAATCATTTCTGACTGACAATAGCAGAGGCTTATGTCCAGTCTAGATGATTTTTGATAAAAATATACTGAATAGGGTTTAGCTAGCTAAATGGCCAAAACGGAACCTTGATAAACTCATCCTGTCCGATTGGATCTCACACAGCCATTTTACTCGGAGACTATTTTTCTTATCTGGATGAAAATTAAAAGGAAAATACGTCACTAAATAATTATGCGTACAGCAAAACAGTGGAACTCACGGCCTGCGTCTGTGTTTCCGTATGCATTAATCCCGAATCTCATCAAAGCTAGACTGTACTGGCTTCTTCTGGCTAAGTTCACTCCATTGTCTCTGTCACCTCTGACCTACACTACAATCAAGAGCAAACCCATCGCAAACAGAAAAAAAAAACAGTTGAAGTTGGCGCTTCCCATAAACCCATGTAGCTGAGTGATAAAAACCTAATGGTCATAAGCATGTTTTTTGTTTTCAGCATGTTTTATGTGACTTTAAATAAAACTCAATTGTTACTGCTCATCATCATCATCCTATCCAGCCCTTATCCCAATTTCATTTGGGGTCGGCGCAGCATGTCTTCTTCTTCCATACATCTCTATTTCCCGTCATCTCAGAAGTCACCTCCTTCTTAGCCATATCAACTTTCACACAATCCATCCATCGTTTCCTGGGTCTCCCTCTACTCTTGTAACCCTCTACATTCATACTCAAAACTTTCCTCACAACATGATCCTCATTCCTCCGCATCACGTCGTGTCCATACCATGATAGCCGATTTCCACACAACTTCTCTGTCACAGGCGCCACTTTCAGACTTCCTCTTATATACTCATTTCTTATTCTGTCCATTCGCGTAACACCACACATCAATTGTTACTGCTCATAATATCAATATACTAAATACTAATCCTGACTACGGAACCTTACATTTTGCTTGGTCCGATACTCCATTGAGGGAAATATAAGTCCGACTTTAAAAAGCATTAAAACTAATTAGCTAGGGCTTAACTAAAATCACAACTAATCCGTATAGGCGAAAGCTTTGTATTTTGGCCCGAAGTCACCTCTGCTTCGTCCCTAATTGCACCTATTGAGCCCGCACAAAACGACTTTATGCCCCATTATAAAATTAATGGCCTATATTCAAGAACACAGGGCGAACACTTGAAGCCAGCCAACTTTGAATTTGCCCATTGTGCAGGTGAAATCAGATTATGATTTAAATAATAGTAGACCAATAGGTGACAATAAATCTTTTGACGTTTTTCGAATGCCGAAATATGCACAACTGAGGGAAAGGTAAAATACAACACAACACATAACACACAACAAAGAAACAAAAATACACACAAACACACTGTTGTTCACTGAGTGAAATCACAAGGAATACATAGTTTATAGTTCCTTATGGATCTTGGTATAGATTAAGTTTGATTGAGGATTAAGGTTTTAGGAAATGTATCGCATTTGGTTATTCTGTAACGGTAAAAATAAACTACAGTTTGTTTAATCTGTTCACAAAGATAAAGCCTTCAAAATGGTTTTGTGGCTCACAGTGCAAATGTGTGTATGTGTGTGTACGTATGTTTATGTATGGGTGTGGTATGTGTGGCTGTTGTAAATTTCTATAAATTTATCAACACAACATAGTATGAATCAAATCCAAGAAATCATACTTAGCAGTAACGCTATTGCTGACTACCATTTATGGATGTGTTTATTTAATCTTCTGTCATATTAAATAATTCTGAGCGAACATCAACTACTCCTGAAGCACTCAAAACACGTCTAGTAAAATAATTCCCGAGGTGTACGCTCAATCAGTGCCAGTCTTTAGATAAATGACTGACATTATGCTTTATTTCAAGAGGCATTTCAGGCAGGCTTAGTGTGGAACGAGCACTGAATCTCAAGATCCCTCTGTTATAAGTCCTATCCTTTATCAAAATGTGTTCCAGAGACGTCTAACTGTCTTATGCTGTAAGGATACGACAGACGCCTGAGAGACGTATGAGATGAAATTGGACGTCTATTGGATGTGTACCTCGGTCAGTCTGCACTCTTGACCTCGCCAATCGACAAGGCCACACACACGAGATGTACCATAGTCTGTAGTGATGACATAACGATTCCCGTACGATATTGCCACGGTTCCTTTTTGTTTGATTTATTTTGCGTAGAATAGTAAATTGAAACAATTGAAACACGAAACATAGTCTTCGTCTGTTTAGATACTTCGTTTCACAAAATATTCAGTTCCACCCTCATAATTATCATCATCTGTCTAGATTTTTCGCAAAAGTGTTGAGGTCGGCTTCTAGCCTAACTGAGTGACTGCCTATCTGACCACCACAAAGCCAGTTACTAGGTAACACGATATAGCTTGGTAAGACTAGTAGTCAGACTTACCAGTGTGCCTAGCACAAATTCATGTCGTAAACTTAACTTCTATTTGATTGGTTTTAAAACTTCTATAAATATAACTATTCTTTAGCATTTATAAGGCAAGTACCCTTTGTATCGCCCATAGATATGAAAATTAAAATGAAAAAAAAAGAATATCTATTGTAATCGAAGCAATTATTTTCAATTTTAAAATACTCAAATTGACGTTACTACTCTACTAAAAGATAATAAAAATGGTGTAATAAAAGCTTCGTACGGTACTTAAATCTGTTGGATATTAGTAAACAACATTGGAACTGACACTTCATGTAATGTCTCACAATTAATCAAACTCAATTTGTAATTTGTGGGAGCTCTGGAGTCTAAATTTAGCCAACGCCTGTATTTTAGCCTCCTATTACATCACATAGTAGAGATTGTCAACAGGCTGCATGAGTGCATATGAATGTGTGCGTCAGTGAGAGATGGTTGTGTGGGTGTACTCGTATGTGTGGGTGTAGGAGTTCGTGTGATTGTGTAGATTCGTTATGAAATATATGACACATATTGTTGGAATTGATTTAAAAATACCCAAGGTTTATATGTGTACGTACTAACATCAATAATCGATAGTCAATAATACTCCAACTAAATACTCGTTAGCTAAAATTGGCACTACCTACGTCGTGTAGACTTATCGTATTAATAACTTGCACATTTGATAAAAATCTAGTGCTCGTTTTATCGATCGATACTTCGCGTGATGCTGATATCAACATGCTATATTGTATTTCATTGAGTTTGTTATCCGCTACAAATTGACAGATGGTTTAGGGCGCTTTAAGTGTTAATAGGGATGTGTCCTAGGTAAAAATATATTAAGTCTATTTGGTCCGTCAGTTAGAATACTCAAAAATATTGGAAACGTATTTTTTACTTACTCAAATTAATAAAAAGTGACAAAGATATAGCACACCAATATTCAGGAGAAGGGGCTTGTGACGTCACTTCTATGTTAAAAGTTTAACGCGGCGTGACGTCAAGCAAAATTTCAACCCACTATTACGCAGTCATTTTTGGTTTACGTGACAAAAAAAAATACGTGTACAGTATTTTTTGAGTAATCCATCTATCGGACCAAACAGAATTTCTAAGGACACTACCCTATTTTACGTACCTATAAGTTTAGAAAAGTATGCGTTCAACTTGCGACCTATTTACTTACACATAATTATAATAATAATAACAAGCTGTTACTGTGAGATGCTCATGGCTAGTCAAAAACAGCCTCTTAGTTCAATCATTTTTGTCATTTGTATCTATTCTGCGTTTTGCAATTTAGCTTTCAAAAATGTAAACAAATACATATATCTGGAATTACACTTCTCGTCAAAAAAAAATAACACTTCTCAAGTTTATGTTTATAATGGATTATTACAAAAACATTTTACTATACGGAAAAAAATAAAATTTCATTTAAGAGTAGATAAAGCTTCGAATTTCCAATGTGTATGACCGGTGGTGGCGACCACCACAAAAGCGTCGAGACAATGAAGCCCAACGAGTCCCGGAGTTACGATTCAACTGTCTTGGATCCCGCAACGAAATTATTCAGAAAAGAACAGCGGAGGAGTTAGAAAAATACATAATTTCCACTTCCCTCCGTATGGAACGAGAGAGCAGGGGACAGAACAGAGCTAGGCCAATAGACACAAAGGGACGTTTACAACTGGGTTAGGTTTTTGCTTATTTGTCGCTACAAAGAAAAACTTGCCATTGTTACGATTTTTTTGATGGGAAGTGTATAAGTTTAACACTCTAGTCATGGTGAAATCGACCCTACTGAAATCACTATAAAGATGATATTTATTTGAATTAGAAGTAAAATTGATTGATTTTTTTTAATATAAAATGCATACCTATATTTCTCACTGCACAAAGTTCTTGAAAACATCAACAACAGTAACTGTTAACTAGCGACTATTACGAAACTTGTTGACACTAATGTTGTTTACACGGACGAAGCCTGTTAAAGATCTATTTCAAATTAATTTCGGTTACGGAACATTATTTTCATAACTATACAATTTACTATTCACTTATTCTATTCATTTATATCTATTACACTTTTCGGGAAACTTTTCTATCATATAATAAGCATTCTAAACGATGACCACGCAGAGGCGAACCTATAGTACACCCACATTTTGCCATGTTATGTTTAAGTCCTATGTATTAGGGGTCGAGCTTATTGCCATCAGCTGGGCACAAATACAGACCCCGGGCTACTAATGAGAAAATTCCTATTGGAAAAACTCAATAACACTGTGCCTGACCTGAGGATCGAACCTTCAGCAGTAGGGCTTGGGACCACTAGACTAGGCGCCACTGACGAGGCAGTCATTTGTTTTACCACTATCTTTCTCATTAAAACTTAACGCGTAGAAGATTATAGTAGTACCTTGTTAAACACAAAACAGATCATTTTGCCGCTATGTCACGAAATTGTAAGCTTATTATTAGAGTCTATCACACACATGGTCACATGGGGCGTCTTACAAACACCTTTCATCTTCTCAACCATCGTCTGACGCCTTGTTGGGATCCGCTTGCAGTCTAATAGAATACTGATTAACCCAACGATTCATTACACGGTTGGCGCAGTGGCTAAGCGATTGCTTGCTGCTGTGGGTTCGATTTCCGCTCGGAACAAATATTTGTAAGGCTTACAGGTAGTTTTCCGGGTCTGGCTGTTTGTGTGTGAGACTTCAAATACTTGTAAACGACCCCCGACACAGGAGAAGTTCCTAATGTGGGATAAATTATAGAAAAATATGACCTACGATACTCCTAAGTAAAACTGGCCTTTGATATTTTCAAACATTAATCATAAAAAATAGGACAATTCAACACAGCCTCCATTATCTTCACTCACATGACACATTACGCCTGAGAGCCTTACTATCCTTATTAAATAAAGTACCTAAAGGTTCATATTTAGACGTACAATGGAAACCCTAGGCCTGCCTTTGACGTGCGTCATCTTTTTAGGGCAACACTCTTCATTCATCTCGACTAAACTTCGAGCCTTATTTTTCGATTTCTTCCATCAAAATTCTCTATTATTAATGGTTAAGGGGACGCAAAAACTTATCTCGCAACCGACATGCCGCCGCGACTTATTCATGAAATGGTTTTTATTGTAATCTTGTTTTATTTTTTTCTTTGGATTCGCTCGTGTAGTTGGGATAAAAAGTATTTATATTGTCTTTCATAATATATGACGCCTTCAAGAGGAAATTAAAAAAAAATACAATCATAAAAAGAACGCAAGAGCATTGATCAGTGTGGCTCAAAACTCAAAACATAAGCAGCTCAACGATCCGACGAGCAGTAAGAATATTTTCAGTAAACTATTTGTATTTGTAAAACCTGTTGAATGTCTTTCAATGTACTTTATAACTGCGAGGTGCAAAGTAATGGTCACTAGATTACTATCACGCCATCAACATACCTTCTTCAGTGGGGTATAAAACAAGACAAGAAAGATGGCGAAGATACTATCTCTGTCTTTATTTACATACTAGCTATGAAGCCTGACTGTTATGTTTGCTTAAAAAATTAATCCTAAATTCCTCATACATCATTATATTTCTAGTTGTGAAGCAATCAGAATGTTTTACTTTTTGTTTTTGACACAGATACTAAATTTATATGAGTACTAGCTGTCCCGGCGAACTTCGTACCGCCTCAAAAGTTAGGTTACACTGCCATCTGTTAGAAATGTATAGAACTTATTATAGGAAATGTTGAGGTCAATAATCGAAATTAAAACTGTCCTATATTTTAAGCTTGACCAAAACACACACTATGTGCAAAATTTTATTAAAATCGGTTCAGTAGTTTAGGAGTCCATAGCAGACAAACAACGTGACACGTAATTTAGATATTATAAAATGGAATTTAAATGGTACTTTGTAAGTGTTTATTCTAGGTAATTTTTAAATTATTTCTCATTGTAAATTCTTTTTAATGTTATGGCAATATTAGTACGCCGATAATTACGGCTAAAATGATTGGACTCAAATAATGTTACATCTTGCATGCTCTTTTATGTATACAATGTTTAAACAAATAAAAATCTCTCTCTCTCTCTCAGTATTTTAGATTTTTTCATTATATGGGCTAAACAGACTTAAAATACAAATATGCACATGTACAGACAACAGCAAATCAAGCTACCACAAACATGAACCTTTATTCTTTTGCGATAAAGTTGAAAAACTATCAAAGAAATTTGACACATTGTGGTAGCTTGGTATGCTGGCCTCTGTACATGTACAAAAACGGGGGATGTAAACATAGCATCTAAAAATTCGTCACCATCGCTATCAAGGGGAAAAGTATCTGAAAATCTGACAAAATTGCCACGTAAGATGGCAGTGGCTGTGCTGATTTTGCCTCCATTGATACAGGGGCTACTACTACTAACTAACTACTACTACTTACTAATAACGAACTATTTCTTTCAAAATTTAGTTCATATTTCTATCCTCAGTGGTTCACTGACTGTTGTTCGTCAGCACTGAATTATAAATATAGACTTAGACTGACTTCCCTAAAAAAATATCTTTAACAAGGATGTGTCCTAGGTAGAAACATATTAAGTCTATTTAGTCCGTCAGTAAGATTACCAAAAAATATTGGACACGTATTTTTTTCTTACTCAAATCAATAAAAAGTGACAATGATAAAGCACATCAAAGTTCCGGAGAAAGGGCTTGTGACGTCACTGTTACGTTAAAAGTGTAGCACGGCGTGACGTCGAGCGCAATTTCAATGCACTATATCGTCGTCATTTTTGGTTTACGTGACACAAGAAAAAATACTTGTCCAGTATTTTTGAGTAATCCAACTTTCAGACCAATCAGAATTTTTAAGGACACTATTAAACGTATAAGCTCCGAAAATTGGCTACAAGTTCCCTAAATAGACAATATAATCTTGTTATATGTAAGATTTACATTTTCACCCTCAACAAATCCTGTGTTGCTATCAAACGTCATACCCACACCACAATGACGTATATTCGCATATTGTGACTTAACAACGTTCAACGCTGTGCAATGAACAAGCGACAGTGGGGGTTGAAATGCTAATATAATACAAATTGTAGTCGCCAGAGACGGGGTTGGCAAACTCGAGATTTCCTGCTCATCTCCTAAACGGAGTGTATGGAAATTTTGAGATTCTTTTTACATAACATAAAATCACACCTGTGTTCCCATAAGGGTTGGGTAGGAGTGCACCCATAATAAGACCTACATCTTATGCATTACATGGGACTAATTGTCTGGCAGCGTCAGGCACTAGTTGTCTGGCATTTTTGCTGAACTGGACCCTTATAGCGCAGCCTTAAAGCACATACTAAATAATATTTATATATTTTATAATGTGATATGAATTTGACGACCTGTGTGGCGCAGCGGGCGAAGGTCCGCCTGCAACGCAAGAGGTTGCGGGTTCGATTCCCGCCTCGGGACAAATGTTTGTACGATCTACAAATATTTGTTCCGGGTGTTCTGGGTATTTGCTATGTATAATAAAAAATATCTATCTATGTAATGTATTGTATTAAGTATATCAGTCATCTAGTACCCATAACACAAGCTCTGCTTAGCTTGGGGCTAGATGATGCTGTGTGGATTGTCCAGCATTATTTATTTATTTATTTAATGTGTTACTTATTCAGTTTCATACAAAATTTTTTTTGTTTATGTTTTCTATGTTTAGTATTGTATCGTTGTGTGCCTGAGCCTGTGCTGAATAAATGTATTTTCTTTCTTCTTTCTGAAATTTAAAAATACCTAAGAATTGCAAATGTTACATTGATTATCATCATGCATTTCACAAATAAAATCTAGAGTATTAGAGTATAACTTTTGGCGATCTTCGAGGAGGCTCGTGTACCAGTAAAATATTAAATTTATTAGTACCTTTACTACTTTCTCTTTAGAATACCTTTTTATTCACCTCACCTAATGACAACAAACCATTTCAACTCACACGACAAGTATGATTCAGCTCACAAAGGCGTGTTACCTTCGTGTGTGTGTGTGGATTTTAGATGCACGCACACATTGTTTCTGCGTGCGTAAGACGACTCGGCTAATACTGAGCGCTCTCGAGCTTAAGCACGTGGAAACATTGTGTGAAAGCCCATCCGCCTTCGTAAGATGAAACGTCTATAACACTGTGTACCAAGAAATACAAAACAAAACAAGATGTGTCAGCTGTTTACTATGCAACACCAGTTGCAAGACACAATTGAGATTAATGGCCCACGGCCGGGGACCAAAGTCACTGCCACTTTTGTACTACGAGTAAAACAACGTACCACTTTAATGAAGCGAAATGAAATCTCTTATTTAAATTAGGCTGTGGTTTTAAGGGTTTAAGTACTTCCCTCTTTAGTTGAAGAGTTTAGTACTGTTTAAAACGTAAATGCTTTGAAAAAATTAAACAGGATACTGTTGGAACTGCTTCAAAATTAAACAGGATACTGTTGGAACTGCTTCTTTTAATTCTGTCCTTTTCTGCCTAACTGTAGTCTTTTTACCAGCGCTAAAAATATACTAAAAATAACAAAAGTTATTGGACTTAATCAAATATAGCCTGATAAGGCATGATGCGCCAACCCCAAATAAATCGAGAAACGGGCTGGTGGATGATAATGTCGAAAATATAGCCTAATACAGATGCATATTACTGAGAACTAAACTACAAATATTGTAAGTGAACTAGGCTGGTAAATATGTATATTTGAACTCCGGAATTCCAAACTAGGTCAAACCTTTATCTTGGAAATCTTACAATCGCATAAATGACACCATCAATAGGAAGGAACGACTGAGTCTAAAAATGCAGGTAAATTGAACAAACAACCAAAAACAGACCATATCACTGTCCAATAAAGTAATGAATCTATTATGACGTATATTTTGACAATTCTGAAAATTACCTCGCAAATATTAGTCCGTCTAATAAAATCTGCCAACGGTTGGAACATTGGCGCTCTAAAAATAAATATACAGTTTTGGGACGCTTACGTATCCATACTAAATTGGATTTGTTTGTTGATCTCATAGTTCCAATCACGAAAACCAATTACGAATATTATAAAGTGCTATCATAAGCCACAGCCTCACACTAAAAAACACGGCACGGTTGGCGCAGTGGCTGAGCTCTCGACTGCCGTGCCGCGTGTCGTGGGTTCGATTCCCGCACGGAACAAATATTTATATGGCCTACAGGTAGTTGTTCCGGGTCTGGCTGTTTGTGTATGTGACTTTAAATTTAATGTAATCGCACCCACGATACAGGAGAAGTTGCTAGTGTGGGGCAATGTTTTTTTTTTAAGAAATAAAATAAATAAATAAAAAATAAAAACTGCACACAATTTGACCTTATCCAGCACCACAATAACCATTTACCGACACATACATAAATGTATGCGCATAAACCTACGAGTATATAGACCTACACAGAGGCAAAGTCATAAAATCCTAGGCGTTCGGATTCGATACAACCCTAGAACGCGGTTAGGAATGACAAGTAGGCATTTGCGACCTACGTCAGTGAGAACGACGTCCCGCTGCGAAGCTATTGTCTCGCTTACAGATTGTTCGTCCCTCAGCATTTGTGGGGTTAAATAAATTAATAATACCTGCACCTATGTGTAATAATTGTTTAATGCGGGAAATGTGAACGAGCTCATGATTTTGCACTGAAGTGTACAGATGGTGCGGTTAGTGATTATTGATTACGTACACTATTGCCATTGTTTTAAGAATGAGAATTAAATATTGGACTGAGCTCATTATTTTGCACTGAAGTGTTGGTGATTATTGATTACGAACACTATTGCCGTTGTTTTAAGAATGAGAATTAAATATCGGACTAAGTTCAGTGAGCCAAAACCTAAATAAAAATTCACCATTGTCTTGTAGCTACAAATTTTCATACTTTTGATCAAAATTTTGAACTCACGTTTTCAATCACTTTGAGTTTGTTTGTGCTTATAATAAAAGTAACAATTTACCTTACATAATATACACGAAACAATCAACATAGTATTTTACCTATGCATATCAGTACTGAAATTCAACGTCTAGGAATCTACCTAGATTTCCATACTTAAATATTAGAGAAAGCACGAGCAAATCATGTTAAACACAAACAAATCCTAAAATATTCACTAATTAAACTAGATTCCTTAAAAAAAAAAAAACCACTCACTTTGACCACTACAAAGCACTCTACTCCACACAATTCTCGGCCTTCACTTAAAAGAATAGACGCTATTATTGCATGCACATAAAAAGAAAAAAAGTTTTTTAAAACTCACAATAGGAAGTCTTGCTCCCAACATGGAGTCGGGCCCTTAACTGTCACCGTCGTAGACTTGACATTCTGTAGTTTGAGTGTCACGTAAGTGTTGAACTGTTGTACTCCTGGAAAACAAACCTTATTTTTAAAGACCGTAAGTTTAAAATCGCTTCACAGATTTCTAAAGGTAGTTGCGCATGAAAAGAAAGGCTACGGTATAGTTTTCCTAGTATAGGATCAAATCAAAGGCTTAATGAGTGTTGAAAATTAAATTAGTATGAATGTAGGGTAGTTGTACGGTTTAGGTGCGGGTCTATGAGACCTATGGACATGTCCAACTTAACTCGGAAAGTTCTCTGAATTGTAAATAGAAGTCGGGCTTTAGGGTTATTTCTTGTATACTAAATTTTGTTGACACGCAAAACTATTTGGACCACATATTCTTGTGCGTAAATTAAATTTCAAGTATTCGAAACTATATTTCGCAAACAAAACCCTAATACCTCGTTATTCGTTTTATCAAATTGTTAATACAATTTGGGGCGACATCTATTGTGTTGCATACGAACTAAACTGATGTAGATTGCGATGTCAGTTATGTGTAAGATTTACATAGGAAACCCGAGAACAATCGTTTGGAAACCCACCGCAAACCCGTCTGATCAGAAGACTCTAGCTTCTCTATCGAGGATAAAACAGATTTTACACCCTCGTCATACCGCTAAACTTTTAATTACTCGGCTGATTATAGATTTATTAATAACTTATTTTTAATGCAGCGTAATTATGCGTGAATTCAGATGGATATATTATACATGGGAAACGACAAAGTGTCAAATGTTTTTAGCGAAAATGATTGAATATAAAAACAAAAAACATCTTACCTTGTATAGAAACATAGCGCGCCTTTTTAACTGAAACAAACAAAAAATGTCCATTTATTACACTATTACTTATCACATTGTTTTGGCCCCTGAAACGGCCGGGAAAGGTCAACGATCTCCATTCACATAGTGTTAGAATTATTAAGATTGTTAAGCGGGATTCTTGGTAAAGTTTCGTAGTGAGTAAATACAGTCGCGGACCTAAAATGTTAATCACGATTAGGCCTATAATTGCTAGCGCATTTATGTTTTATAGCTATACTTAGCTAGATTACCATTAAGTACAGGTTCATTTGTAAAGGTTATACTTATAGCAGGAAACAACTTACAAATGCTTAATATTATTTATAATCATTTCATAAATAAAAGAGTATATAATCATCAAAAGTTGAAGTTTCATTACTTCACACTTCGAAAGGCATAAACATGTTGGTACATCTTAGACCTTATTGCGAAAATTGTGGCAAACATTTATGTCCGCGACCGCACATAAGCTTCGTTTACTTAAGTTAGCTTAAGTTGCACAGTTACTGTTGTGTTTATTTTATTTGTACTATAACTTTTACTTGCAACAGCGCTCCCATGTCACTTTTAACTTAGTTTTTCTTTTCTTGTGCTCGACGGAGAAAATTGGTTATATGAGACCCAGGATACGAATCAGCTCGTAGTTAAATGGTCGGTCCGTGGATGGCTGACCATACATTACATACCAAAACCCCTTTGGTCCAGATCTGAGACAGGTATTTTTTGTTTTTTTTTTTAACAGTTCTTTGCCCCTCTAGGAATTTCTCCTGTGTAGTGGTTGCGTTTACAAACACTTAAGCTCACATACACAACTGCCTGCAGGCCATATAAATATTTGTTCCGTGCGGGAATCAAACCCGCGACACGCAGCGCGGCAGCCAAACGCTCAGCCACTGCGCCAAGCGTGCCATCGAAAGATTGACAAGCAGTTTCACTCTCTTCCTCTCTGTCACACACAACAGTCAGATGGCTCTCAGTGGGTATCGTATTAGTCAATAATTGAGTTGTGGATATCAGATAAGCATTCACTCAATGTTGATACTCAGCTGTATCCTCCTCTCCCACATCCGCCTTAGATCGGTAGCTGACTCCAACATAGTTGGGAAAAGGCAGATGTTGATGAGACCTAGGTTACAACACAGTTACAGAAACCTAGGGGAGACTCCCTACAGACTCCCCAGGGATTTACCACAACAGGGGTTGCACAGATGGGCCTCCGGGTGGTATTTTAAGAAGGTACTTTTTGTGTACTGAAGGTGACTACCCAGTCTTGTTAGCGCAGCAGTCTTTTAAAGCTTACCCCCAGAAAACAAAAATATTAAAGATTACATAATAGTACTCAAAAGTAGGTTTCCCAATGTTCTAAGCACTATATTTATTAGGAACTTAGAACTTGGGATAACAGAAACTGCGCAGAAGGATCCATTAAGGTCAAGAAATGTCAAGGCCCTTGACATTTGGTCTCATAAATCACTATTTATAACACTTCATGGAACTTAGAAGGGTGTTAGAGGCCTTAAATGACTTTGAGCTAACAATAGTTGTACTTATTTCATTATAAAATGCAGCTTTACTATACTTGGATATGTTTCAAGTTATATTTTAATGATATTAGCCACTACAAAGTTTCGAAATTAAATGCGTGGAAATTTCTACAAACCACCGCGTACTGATTAGCCTCGTGGGCAGCGAATTGAGTCATTAATACTAACAATTTTAGGCGTCATAGGTATACTTAGAATTGTCACGGGACATCCGTTTCTACTGGTAATCCGTGAACCTCACTGACACGCTCGGTTTGTGGGGAGAGTTTGACATTTAATTTTTGCCGATTCCCTTGTCAAATAGCTAAACTAAATTTGGGCTATTTATTCTATCTTTCTTTTTCTTATAAAACTCATAAGGGACGGACATCTACGGGAGCTGTCAATTTAAGTGGGACTAAAGCTTCTGTACAATCATAGTTCACATTTCAGAACGCATCGACGTCAAATTTGACGTCTCTTATTTAGTTTGTATCTATCATTGTCCTTTTCTTGCGTTGAATGTCAGGTAGAGACATCAATTCTCCAATTTTCGTTTAATTTGTGTTCAAGAGAATCAGCTGCCAAGACATATCTGTGTTCTGTACTGCAGACGTTTCTTTCACGAAATACTAACTGCTTGGTATTAAATAATAATAGCTGGTAGTAATGGTTTTTTCAAAGCACTTCAGCCATAAAACACCTCTTTATACATTTGCGAAGAATTTTTTCACTTATTCAATTTTGTAACTTCACTTTTTCACATACATTTTTAAGAAACGATATCAAACAGATTATCGTAACTATAGACATTAGGTAATACGTGAAGAGAAAACTTTTTACTCCTTTTAAGGATATTGCGCACACGTAGGAATGTAAGATTTGGCTTACAGAGTTTACATGAATGAGGACTGTAGAACCATAAAACGGTCGAATTTCGACCACTGTGATCACTTGTTTATTCTAATTAGTTACCCCTGGAATACCTAAAAAAGAAAGAAAGAAAAACATTTATTTGGGACACGCACAGGATATTAACACCAAAAATTAAAACTAAACAAACAAAAAATAAGACCTGTGCGAAGCCAAAATGGCTCTTATCTCAGTATAAGCTGCGGCCCAAAATCCCCAACCTACAGCTCCAAATAAAAAACACTCCTTATAAAAAAAACAGTTTCACACATAAAATTATAATTTCCACATAATTGAACACTTAAAAGCTTACAGTAACCGTGCAACAAAATAACTTTTAATTCCACCATAAAATAATGGTAAAAGGTAGTAGGCCACGTGCAACGTTTGCGTGTGTTATGTTCGTACTACAGAAATAAGTACCGCAATCAATGTTGCCACCCCACTATGACTTATTGAGGATTGAGAAAGTACAATGTGCTCGATGGACGGTCATAAACAAACTATTTGTTTGCCAATTTTTAATTTAGAAACCTTTTTGAAGTGGCTGTACAAAGATCAGGAGATAATTTTTGAGTATGGTCTTATGGTGGTCTGAGGGCTGTGTGTAATGACGTGTACAAGTAAACATCAATGTTTCGATAACGAAACGTTGTCAAGCAGATGTAGTCTTTTATTTCACTTAAAATTAAGTTCAAGTTACGATGGCTTTATGCTAAAAAAACACGTGTCCGGGAACCCCTTTCCCGTCAGGAACGAAGAACCCCAAAAATTCGAAACTCGTACGTACAAGAACATTCATATACAATAGAAAGAAATAGAGGGAGAGAGAGAGAGAGAGATAGAGGGCAATTCACATTAAGAGAACATAACGCTATTTCCTTACGCTTAATAATTTCTACCAGTGAACTCCTACCGAAACCTGCGTTAAGCAAATTACTTCCCAAAATATGTGGTTGTAAGTCTTTCGGTATACGCATCTTTCATATTTGCTATAAGCACGCTTCGCCCGCGACATCATCCGGGTAGATTTTGTACTATTCCCTACGAACTTAAACATCCCCTCCAGCCCCTTTACAGTGTAGTTATGAAAATAAAATATAACCTATTTTGGTCGCTGATGCCGTAGCATTCTAGAAATGAAAGAGTTTTTAAAAGCAGTTAAGAATTTTTCGAGTCCTTCTCCAAAGAAAAAGTTTCTTTTGCAAACAAACATACAAACGATCAAATCTTTCTTCTTTTCCAAAAAATAATTTGTATTTACGAGTAGTTTCCTTCAAAACGTTTGAGCTAAATGGTGCTGATCCGTCAGGTTCGTGACTTTTTATTATTTGTATCTTTTATATCCCAACACATAACACAAGCTCTGCTTAGCTTGGGGCTAGATGATGCTGGTTGGATTGTCCAGCATTATTTATTTTATTTATTTATATCAATGTCATATATATTGTAGAATTTCAAAATTAATGATAGGACCTACATAAGTGTAACATAATATTTTAATTTTAAAGAGTGTCGATGAAGTTTCTCGCCCGTTCATCTACATAGAAACCTAGAACGCTTTTGAATTTATGTTTCTGACCGACGCTAAGACAATTCACAAGTGGCGTAATTAAAATAAATGACACAAATAGAGTTAGAAGGAACAATATAATTGTCCTACAACATTAAAGTCCCCACTAACTACCAAACTCTAGACATGAATTACGATTGTTTCAAACACAAAAATATCTAATTAATACTTTGATAAATGGAAGTTCTCCAATTATATTTGTTTGGCGGTCCCTTCGGGTTGCAGACCAACAACAGGTACACAAAAACTTTAACTATCCACAATCTGTATCAATTTATCAAATCCCCCAAAGGCGGAGTTCGGAGACTTATCTAGGAGACTTGACTAAAAGTTACCTCATTGAAAACATCGTTCCCACGACGGCAGATAACAAAAACTTTACACTCTGAGATTTGAATACTGTAAGAGAGAGCGGTTGTTTTTCACGGTTTTAACTATAATGTATCAAAAATAATCAATGATAATACTAGCCTGTTATAGAGGAGTTCGTGGTTGATCGAAGGTTAAACTACGCATACCAAGGTAAGTCTGTGGATGGGTGACCGTTCGTAACATATCGAGACTCCTCCGTGCCTTGGAAAGCGCGCTAAGCCATTGGCCCCGGGTGTCATTTGTAGATCTTTGACAGTCGTTACGGGTAGCCGAAGTCCGAAAGTCTGACAACCAGTCTTACCATGAGGTTTCGTGTTGCCCAGTAACTGGTAAAATAAATACTGTAAAATACCAGTATTCAGCTGCATCCGGTTAGACTGGACGCCGTCCTCAACATAGTTGAGAAAAGGCTAGGTAGATGAATACCAGCCTGCTACCGTCCCACTGCAGGGCAAAAACCACTTCTCATATAGAGAAGGCACGAGCATTATATACCACCAGCTTGCTAAATGCTCGGTAGTTTCAGACTAATATAGTTCAGATTTCCTGACAATGTTTTCTTACACTGACGTCAGAGATAATCAAAACATTTGTTTTGATTATCTCTGACGTCATTGGAGAAAAACGTCTAGAAAGTTCTGCATCTAGAAAATGTTCGTGGTAAGTTACATTTTAGTAGTCCTACTCCCAAATCATCGCCATAATGTTCGGTCATCTCCCTATTACATCACAAACTCAAATAAAAATGCCGTCTACCTAACTCTAAGCAAACACCCAACCGCTTCCCACTCGCAACTTGTAGCACATTTTAAATAATTCACCTCCCACCGGATGACCTAACTTTCCTCCCCGCACGAACTCTTTGCCTACAGATTCACCATATTTCTCCAATGCTAGTATTATAAAAGTAGGCACCAGCTTTCTTTACATAATTTATGTAGTTTTGATCGCTTTTCTATGTTGTACAAGTCTAGATATTGCGAGCAGAAGAGTTTTTAAATAAAGTACCATATTGGTTTATCTTAGACATCACTGACATCGGTGAAGGAAAACATCGTTAGGAAGCCGGCTGGTTTGTTCTGTACAAATCACCCTGCGAAAAGTTAGGTAAAGCTAGCGTGAAGTGAGAATTCCAAGCATTAGTATCGTATGACAGCTTGCTACGACTCTACATCACGTACATTTTCATAGATTTTATAGAATAGCGCTGCTGGACTTGTATTTAATAATACATGTAACAGAAAAAACGCAATTTCTTTTGAGGAGTCATTGTACTCATCATTATTAAAAAACTTTACTATAAGACGAACCCCGAAATCGCAAAAAAAAATCCCCTTAAGAGGTATTGCGTTATTTCTTTTTTTTTTTTAGAAAAACGTTGCCCCACACTAGGAATTTCTCCTGTATCGTGGGTGCGTTTACAAACATTTAAACTCACATACACAAACAGCCAGACCCGGAACAACTACCTGTAGGTCATACAAATATTTGTTCCGTGCGGGGATCGAACCCACAACACGCAGCGCAGCAGCCGATGGTTCAACCACTGCGCCAACCGTGTCGTCATAATTCTGATAACGTTGCATAAGTCAGATTTCACTAGACCTGTCTTGTCAGTGCACGCATTTGTCAGTTATCTCTCTGTTTGTGTAAACTTGTGACTGGCTCTCATCATGATAAAAACTACTTAACGATTATGTTTGCCTAGCTGTAAGTTTACCAAAGATTACAAAATAAAAATAAATATCGTGAAGAAAGAAAGAACAAATTCAACTGCGCTGAGCTGATATCATTTTAATTATTTAAGCCCTCTATTAAGTACCTACCTATGATCCACAATAAATATATTAATTGATCGATTGATTGAAGATTTGGATAGGCCGCATAAAGTATTCAAACTGCCAGACAAACAAAAGGTCAATGAGCTTGATCATCAGCAGGATTCATGAATAGGTACAGAGCAGTAAATACATACGAAATATTTCCCGGAATACAAACATTAATTTATTAAATCTTTATATTCCTCTCTACAATATACTATCCTTTATATCTCGCTCCAATTGCCCATCCAACTGCTGAGCGCGATGGCCAATTATCGAGCCAAGATTGTCAATTGCAGTGAGAAGCCTGCGTTTATTCCTAGACATAAACGAGCTGATATTTATGACTTAGAGCTTCAATTCCTTATTTAATCTTTGGAAGATTTCTTATCTTATATTATATATCAATAATAAAAAATAACAATTTTTATTTATCAACTTCTTGAAAACAGCCCAAAAAGATCATAATAAAAGAAGCGCCACTCTGTAACGCACCAAAAATTAAATCAATCCAGTTAAACAGTGTGACGTACAGCCTCCCCAAAAGCTTCGTCAGTAAAATACTTCTAAAAGTCCTTTAACTACGTGAGGCATGTCGCCATTTGTGTATTTTCGCATGCAAATAAAAATTACCGCAAAAAGGTCACACAGAGGCAACGCCGACGAGAATAAGGTATGTAAATTTGTCCTTTTGTAGTCAAAGTGTATAAATAAAAACGGGTATGTAAAATATTTCTAAGCTTCAACAATTTTTCAAGCGACATCGAACAAATATTGGCATCGTTTCAAACAAAATACTTTTTAATATTACTTTTTTTTATTGTGTGTACAGGTGTAGGTAAACAACTGTAAAATATAGGGTGTGTTTGCGTAGGAAAATGTGAGCGCGAGAATTTTGTGTGTGTGTGCGTCTGTGCGTGGCAAAAGAAGGAGGGTTAGGTATGTGGCATTCTGCATCTCGTTCTGCTGCACCCTTATTTTGTCGTGGGGTTATCCTCATAGATACTCTCTGTCTGGAGAAATTTGAGGGTGTATTGTAACATAGTTTTAAGTATTTTACTAACAATTTATGGAATGAATTATTCTGAAATAAATGATTAATAATAATAATTATCCAACTGAAATTGGACTCCTGAAACCCTACGGTTCCTACCAGTATTATAAGTTGGAGCCCCGGTACATTCGCATGCGGGGGGTGCATGCATGACATATAATGCATATGCATGACAGATTAATACATATATCAGCCCGCAATGCCTAACAGCCCCCTTAACTATTCATACCCCCTAAGACAATAGTATTTAAAATGTTAATAATTCCCAAAACTTTTATTTTTAGATGTCTAGGTTTCCAAAGCTGGAGATACCGAGTCATCTTGGCAAACTACATGCAATTTATATGAAGACGACTGGAGCATTAGGTAGCTACATGTCTAAAGTACATCCGTATGCAAATACCTCTGTGCCTCTTGCCTCTCCTAGTTTATTCAAACAAAGTTTCTCAAACTGTGGTAATTAAATGTGGGAAGAAGATTTAGTTCCCAAGTGCTGCGTGTGAAGTGGTGACGTGTTTGTTTCTTTGGCATCCGATGTCTGTTGAGACTGTTGTGTATTCCCTTGGACTGCGAGATACTTAATCCTTAAACTAAATGAGGGATTCGATTTTTCGCTTCTAGCGCACATTTGTATCATCAGAAATGGGTTGAAACAGAGGGACAATTCCCGTAGTCTTAATCTGTCAAATTTACCTACATATTTCACAAGTGTTGACGTTGATTGTCGCTGAGATGATGATGACTAGATTTTTCACGTTTTTAATTACGTTAATTAGCCTTCCGACATGTAGTAACGGGTAAAACAGGGTGATTGGAAACACAGGGGAGTAAGGAAACAAAACTTTGAATGGGAGATTACAAGTTACCTAACGCGAATTGTTACTTAGGAAACCGAAAATATGCCATTTATGTTACTGTGGCAGTTTATTTTATTTATTCTACGTGGAATAGTTTTGAAATTTCGACAGTTTCCCTCTAATGAAATCTGTCAGACGTCAATTTTACTTCACATATAAAAGATATCAAACGGAAATTCACCCCTTAAAGGAGTATTTCAGCCAATAAAAAGGTTTACTCTCACTCTGTGTTTACAAGTACCTCTAGTATCACATACCCCAACAGGCTAGGTACGTACTCTACGTACACATAAACTCGTAAAACTACATTATTTACGTCATATGTTCAAAAGGGTCGCCCCGCTCCGAAACCAGTGTCCGTTTTATGATTCCACCTATACCAACACACATAATACGTCCCCTGAATTCGTTATTATGAAAACTCTAGCGATCTTTATGTGTGTTTATATTTTATGTACTTTTCGGTTTTATGTTAAGGCGATTAAGGGAGTTTATTTTAGATTGGGACAATGTTGACGTGTTTTAAAATAAAGTTTGTGGAAAGAACTCGATTGATAAAATATGTATAGGTGTGATGAAGTCTTTAAGAACCGTTTGATCTCTCAAGTAGGTTCAAGTTTTATTATCATCTGCCTAGCCTTTTCCGGACCAACCGGATGCAGCTGAATACCAGTATTTTACATGAAGTGACTACCTATCTGACCTTCACAACCCAGTGATTGGGTAACACAATACCCCTTAGTAAGACTGGTTGTCAAACTTCGGACTTCTGACGACTCGTAAAAACGGTCAAATATCTGTAAATGATAGCCGGAACCAACGTTTTAAGTTTTACGTATACTAGCTATAATTAGTTATAACTACTAAGGTCTTTGTAAGTGAACCACAAATATTATACTATGAGTAATGAAATTTTTTAAACATAAAAACGTTTTATTCCTTCAAGATTGATCACTGCAGGGACGCTGTACCAAGTACCTAATGGTAGATACCAGGAGTTAAAAACTTAAATAAAATTATTTTCTGAATCGGATACAAGGTTTCAACATGATAAGTTAGCTTAGATAACTTAGATAAGGGAAATACCTGTAGCGGCTCAATGGTATAAGTACCAAAATATGCCCCAACTTACGAGGAAGCACACATTTTACTCCGAGGCATTTATTTTTTCTTAAATTTTAGTGAAAAAATCATTCTTGAAGAAACTAGGATGTCCTAGACCAAAACAACGCCCGACAGATGTGAAACATCGACAGTAATAGTTATTGATTGTTTTTTATGAAAGAATCAATAAATATGTAGTAAAATTATAAATCGTTGTTATTAGTAAGCAGCTCATACAGAAAAACAACGGAGTGTTTAGTATGCCCGCGCACACACACACACAAAAGGGAGTTGAAAGTGGTGTCGAAGAGGGCAGATAGCACACCTCGTGCAGTTACGATGATACACATCAAAATTTGATAAGTAGTGACATCCACCAACTCACACTGGGCCCCCGTCGTGGAGTATGGCCCATCACTCTCCCAGAGAGAAGGCCTGTGTCCTATGCAGTGGAAAAGTATAGGCTGGTTATAATAAGCCAAGGAGAAGTTACTCAAACAATGCATTTTGGACGTACAAATAACTTGTTATTTGTTCAATTGTTGTTGTTTGAAGTATTGTAATATTGCTACGGCATAACGTGGCTACGCTTGCTACGCGGTCGTAGCAAAAATGTAATCAATTCCCTACGCGCCGATTCTTTATTCTTGAACTTTGTTGAGCGTCGCCGTCGAACGAAGTTTCGAGTTATTTATGTTTTGAAAGTGTGGATAACTCATATTTTTAAAATGGATGCTCGTTCAAGAACGTCTATAATATAAACAATCTGATACCGTAAGCAACTAATATCACAGTGTATCTGTAAATCAAGCTCAAAATGATATAACAGTTTAATGTTTCTGCCATCATGTGTGTGAGTGTCAAAAATCGGCAGCACACTTCAGAATACCAAACAAATTCAGTACAAACAAAATCAATTTTGTAATACTTTTACGTCACAACTCAGTAACAAAGCCTTCGCGCTTGTCGACAATAAGAAGATTTTAGGTTACAAAAGCAAAGTGAAGAAAATTCTAATGTACAATGACGAAAAGCAACAACAGACGAGCCACAAATTTGAATAAGCACCATTTCATTAATGGAATTCTCGGTGTGAATAGACCACAAGGGACTTATCTGTTCGTGAATAATGACGAGTATTGAGACCATAATATTACGAAGAAGAAACTTTGAAATCTTGTGTTAATGATTTTACACTGCAGTAGATTGTATAAAAATAATCATAAAAACTTTTCGTTCAGACAAATTCCTCGTGAGTTTTAGTAACACATTCCTTAAGATCTATGTTAGAAATGCAGCTTAATTTGAAAACCTATATTTTTTTGTATTTTCCTCCGATGTTAAACATCCTCCCAATCCCCTTAGAACCGTATATTTTTATGTATTTATATTACCCCATTCCTATACCACTGGGTATAGGTATGTACACACGCTGATAATGTAAATTTCTATAAGTAGAAGAATGAATTTTTAAAATTCATAGTTTTGAGTTTATCCATAACAGACAAACATACAAACAATCAAATCTTTCCTCTACAAGTAACTCCTTGGAACTTGAGCTATTTGCCAGTGAAATTCGGTTAAAACCAGTCAAGCCGTTTCGGAGATTACCTCAAACAATCAGACAGAAAGACAGACAGACAAATCACAATTAGCAGCAAGTGCAAGTAACAGGACATGATAACAAGTGTCCCATCTTTTGTGGGGCAACACCACATTGACACTCCAGGGCAGAGTCATCTATGGATCTCTACCTGAACAGGTTTTCCTTGCTTTGGTCAACCTGTGTCCGGGGTCTATTTAAAGACTTCCAGGTCAGCCATGGCAACTCGTGTCCAGGTGGGGGATTTTCTGCAGGTAGCACAAATGGGTTGGATACGGAAACACTTTCTAAACACTTTCTTTAATAAATCCTTGTTAATATATACCTCAGAAAGCTCTAAATATAAAACGTAACGGTTATTATACCGTCTCATTAGTTAATCTGTAAAGCAAAAAATATTTAATGAAATTTTCTTTCAAACCAGAATTATAATTTGATTTAGACAGCATAAATAACAAGATTACGGTGTGCTTGTGATGTTAATATTTATGAAGCAAGTATTACAAGTGTTTCTTGGTAGACTTTACATTGCAAGCACGACTACCCATACACGTAAAATAGGGATGCTGACTAAAAATGTTATTTATGTCCGTCAGGTAGATTATTAAAATATCCTTCAACCATAACAAATGTCTTACCAAGGGATATTGTGTTTTTTTACGGGCCGATATCCGCAACTCCACGACTCTGTGCTTATTTTGTGTAAAGGTTACTAAAGGGTAAACTGTTCTCCAGTTACTGGGCTGTGGAGGTCAGAAAAGCAGTCTATACTTGTAAAATACTGGTTTTCAGCTGCATCCGTCTAGACCGGAAGCCTATCCCAACATGGTTGGGAAAAGACTAGGCAGAAGATTTTGATGATGAGGTAGATTATTAAAAATATTGAACACATATTTTATAATCTTTTACGTAATCAAAAGACTACGTCGATACATTGAATTACAGAGAGCATGACGTCACGCGTATTTAGATTTCATACATACTAGTGACGCAGTGACCCCGCTCCCCAACCCACTACTACAGTTATAGTTCTGTCTTACCCTTACGGGAATACAGGCGAGCGATTATGATTACCCATACAAATATAAATTTCATTTGCATTGATGTAAAACAGTATTTTCAATGTAAAACTACGTTGTTTGTTTCCTCTCAAAATAATATCGTCTGCTCCGTCTAAATATAAATTATTCCAGCCGTGCTTTTAGAACTGGGAATTGTTCCACAATTGACTACCCACGTGCACTGTCGGCCAAATAAACGAACCGCTGATTGCTAATTGGTTACATTTTGTTTTATATTTTTACATGGTTTATTTTGACGAAAAAGAAAGAGAAATGAGCGTGTTTTATTTTTTATAAAGTTATCCTTAGGTTCGTAGTCTATGTATACTTTAAACTGTTTTAGTCAGCTATTCAAGCATAGTGACAAATCAATCCACGTTTGGAAACAGCTGCTTTACTAATAAACTCCCACCTTATTCCCACGGTTGTAAGCTGATACTACATAGCGTCACGTACTACGATCCTTACATACTCCTTTTGCTTCGTTTACGTTCAAACATCTGGTCATACACGCTAGTTACGAGACCTGACCATTTTAAAGAACACCTTCAATAAGGTCAGTGTATAACCTTCTAAGTTCTTTATTTTACTAAAAAGTTGAATGAAATGAAAAGTACAAAGGTACTGAAATATTATTGTGTCGTTTATTTATGTTTTACTGCAATGAACAGTTTATAAATTAAAGTAAATTGCCACGTTTCTGAAAGATTATCACTTCAGGATGGCTTAAGTCAGAAAATCTTATGGTATTTTCGTATGAAAACGTCAATAAAAAAATTCATCCTTACGAAGCCAGAGCGAGACGCTAAATAAATCAAATAGGTACATGAAAAATGATCTCGTACATTAATTATGTAACAGTGGTGTTCCTGTTATAATTATGTTTTAGAAGAAGAAGATTAATGAAGTATTAAGCAACTTTAGAATCACACGCGCGTACTCAAAGTCATCACAGTTAGCTAAGCGTTCATTGTAAACACAAAACTTTGTCAACTCTCGCAAATTATTCTGGTCTCGTAAGCTGTTCTAAGAATTTTGGCCAGCAGTGTACAGAGGCTTGTATTGGCACCCGTGGGGACACTGAAACGATATTTCACTGTAGGTAATCTTTTGGTGTACAAATAATTTAGTAGGTATTTCGTAATGTAGTAGTTTGTTTAATTTTTATTGCTGTGTAACGTGCCTCAACAAGAATGTGACGACGTTTATTAAACTCCGAAGAATTAATTGTTAATCAGTATTAATATGAATTATGAATATCAGCTTGTTTATGTCCCACTGTGCTCATACAGAGAAGGCACGAGCATTAATCACCACACTTGCTCTAGACGGGTTGGCGATTTCAGACTTATATTAAATTATAAAGTCCAAGTTTCCTCACGATGTTCTCCTTCACCGATATCAATGATGTCCAAGATAAACTTAGGAAGCATATATGAATTGAAAAAGTCACATTGGTAATTGTACCAGTTTGAACCCACAATCTCGGCATGCACAGCCAACAAATCATTAAATTAAATCGCGTATTTCACAACAATGACTAACTGATCACACACAAAATTTTCTAATACATATTCTGTTCTCAGGATTAATAGAAACAAATCAATGTTCACGGTATACTACAGTTTCAACGTACCTAACTTTGTTTTAATTACACTGTTCAACGTCATTGTGTAGGAAATTTAATGGAAAACCCTAGTAAATTGATTCGTTTAGTGTGCATAATGCATCATACCGGTCACGTTTCCCGGTAATAATGTAAACAAGTGTAGGAGCTGGCGCCGAGTGCATCGATGTATAATGTTATTACTGCCTGAAGCCATGTATAATAACATGCGGCTGAAAAAAATATTCTTGTCGTTCGTAAGTACTGGCACGTTTACATTCTTTAACTGTGACGATTTACTACCTCATTGGTCTAGTGATTGCAAGCGCTACTTGTGAGCACTTGGTACTGGGTTCGATTCCCGGACCGGGAAAAATACTATTGGCGATTTCTGCCTGGATTTTCTCAGTAGCAGCTTGAGTCTTAATTATTGCCGGGTTGATGGCAATAGGTTCGCCCCCTATTACATGGGACTTAAATATTATAATTGGTGAAATGTGGGTGTTCGATACTATAAGTATACGTCTACCTTCCCCTTTGGGAGGAATAGGCGTGATGTTCTGATTTTATTGGCTTAAAATTAAAAAACTGTTGATATATCGTCTGAAATCGGTTAGGAAATAAAATCATATGAGTCAACCTGTAAAGAAACATATAAGAAGTGAATGAACCACATAGTGTGTGAAAATAACGCAATTTCATTCAAAAACTAGTCTTCACTAGCAAAACCAAATTGTTTCTATTATTCTTTAAATAATTTGTCATCGTTCTATGGACGATGAGTTTCAGGCCTTTGATGCAACCGTGTAACGAGAACATCGAGAAATGCCAATCGAGGCTTTCAGCCACTAAGCCTTTGGACGTTATATAGCCATGATATTTCGATGTAATATTATTATTACTAAAAACTCACAGTCACACATTCTTTTGCCGAAAGAAAATAGTTCACTAACATTGACTATCAACACGATGCAACTTTATTTAATCCAACACGAGTACTATGCCAAAGATCACACAACACCCATTTGGTAGCAATCCAAGCGGTAAGCTGTTAAGTGTCACAATACGAAAATTGTTAGTACCACGACAGGTTGGATACCTGCCCAGTTTGGGCAAGAAAACTAGCCTGGAATTAGAGAGACACAGGCAGAGACATATCTACACATCTACCTAAATTTCTCAACATAGCTGACACTTTGACAACTTACTTGCGAAATGGTTTGTTGAATACTGCTGAGACTTACTTACATACCTACCTAGTCCTCCAATTTATATACATTTGAGGACTAGGTAAGTATAATTTATACTCGTAGAATGTTCCGTAAGTTGAAGATATCTTCATTCACTTTCACTTTTTAATTAAATTCAATCGACTGTAGTCTTTAATTAACTGGAGTTAGAGCATAATAGTGCTCGTATAAAGCAAGCATGCGCATATGTCGTGAGTACTACTATACACTATGCTGATGTATACTATTGTTGTATTGTAGTAACATGATGAAGGATCATTGTGCCAAGCCTTAATGCTTGATGTAAGCGTAACGTCAATTTTGTCGATTTTTAAATTCAAGTTTTTTTCAGAAATAGTATTTTTTTTCCAAAACTACAAGCACATCAGAACTAGCCGCTAGTTAACGATATTAATATTCGATATGACTGGCTTATATCCTGTAGTAACGTCAAACATACGTGCTAGATACACAGGTCTTGAAAAAATTGCTGATACAATAGTCAATTAAGTTACAAAGGACATTGATTGATTGTCATTTTTAGTCCCTTATCCAGAGCTTTGCTTTCCACAGTCACCAAATATTAGAGGTTTCTTATGGAAATCTAAACAAAGGTCAATTTCAAAGGACACTGTTGTTTAGCTCTTGAACGTCAACAACAGAGGTCGAGAGACGACAAAGAACGCTCACTGTTGACCGCTGATCGCCTACGTATAAGCTTATAGGGTAATGGTAAGACGACCCTCTTTATGTAAAGCTTATAAAAAGCGTTAGGTTCATCTAATGCAGAATCTCTAATACTTTATTTGTCTTTTTGTGAGTGTGAACAGTGTCTGTTCAATTTTAAATTGAATAGTGCTGATCTATGCTTTATTTGGGTCCTAGAAGGTTCCATAATAGGCGCTTTAGGTTTGTGGAAGGGGCCGTCAGTAGAGTCAAAATCAAAATTCATTTACTCAAATTAGGCTGAGAATCACCACTTTTTGAACATAAAAAAACGTTTACAAAAGACAGTCCCCTAAAACGCCCACCCTTCACCACTTCCTATTGTTTTTTGCTGGGAAGAAGAAGTGGCGGAACAAACTCCCCAGCAACAAAGCGTATGTATATATTTTACTAGCAAAGCACGTTATATTTTTAAACAGAAAACGTTATTTAGCCAAATATTTTCCAAGACAAACTGTCTCAAGCCTGTGAGTAACAATAACATGATTGAACCTACATAGAATTAATAAACTTAACACACATATGTATATTAGTTCGGTGTTTTGAAGTATTTAAGTAATTTTTAAAGTAACACAAACATTATTTTATGATGCAGTTTAATCTCGATACCCATTGAAATATTGATATTTTTTGGTCGCACAAAGCAATTTAAAATTGTACTTAAACTATACAACATAACATGTTGCCTATACTCTGGACAGCAGGTACATTACATACACAACACATACAGGTAATTGTTCCGGGTCTGGGTGTTCGTGTATGGGACTTGAAATGTTTGTAAACGCACCCACGACACAGGAGAAATTCCTAGTGTGGGGCAATGTTATAAAAAAAAAAAACGGGCACACATTTCGACTCCGGGCAGCAACTAAGAAACGCCAGATAAAAAACCCAATAATCTTTACCCGAGCCGGATATCGATCCCAGGCGACATGCAGCTCAGTAGCGCTTGCAACCACAACGACCAACGAGTCAATCAAATCATGTATAACATTATGTAAAACACATCATGGAAATTTTTAATATGATTTGTTTCGATATGAAAGCTATTAGGCGTAATGGATATTTAATTTTACATTTTAAGTGGTCATAAATTATTGATACGAACTAGCAGATAACAGTAACAATAGCACTTGTATACTATGTTGCATTCGAAGGTTAATATTGTATGTCTGTTTTGTTTTTGCTACAACGACAACTAACTAACTATTTCATATAATTGATTTAAAATAGACCATTTCGAGGAGCTCGTGGCTACATTAAAATACCCGCACCAGGTCGACCGAGGGCTGAGCTACGCATTCAGAGGTCAGTCTGTGGATGGGTGACCGTTCGCAACATATCGAGAATCCTCCGTGCCTCGGAAAGCACGTTACGCCATTAGTCCCGTCTGTTATTTGTAGATCTTTGGCAGTCGTAAAGGGTGGTCGGAAACCCGAAGGTCCTACAACCAGTCTTACCAAAGGGGATTGTGTTGCCCAGTAACTGGGCTGTGGAGGGCAGATAGGCAGTCGCTCCATGTAAAATATTGGTATGCAGCTGCGTACGGTTAGACTGGAAGCCGATCCCAATATAACTGGGTTTTCCTAGCTACGAGTATGTTGGGTTCGGCTTCTAGTCTAATGATGTGAAGAATGATGATTCTAAGTGAAAAAGTCGAAGTCAAATAATTTATTTCAATTAGACCATAAAAAGGCACGAAAAATAGTAAATAAAAGTTTTGTACACAATAAACTTTTCAGGTCTTCAGTCTATGTTTTACAGCTTACATCTAAACTAAAATATTACAATTTCAAACTTCACGAATATCCGACCGTTAATAATAACAAATGGCAACACTACCGCAAAACACTCTTGCATTAATAACAGTAATAAGGAATATTGTTATGGCAACAAATTCACAACGCAGGTTGAATACCCCTCCCCCTTTCTCTCCATTATTGGCCTTCGAAAAGCCGCGTCAAACCACAACACGACGGATTTATAAAAAAGCCCGGCTTGCAAACGAGCGGGGTCATTATAAGGGTTATTTATGAATGTTTTTGCTACTCACGCCAATATCAACTTTGAAAACAGAAGTACAAAGTTGATTATTGAATAATTGAAACGTGCAAAAGGTCACATGATTATTTCAGTTGCAATGTAAACTCGACTATCGCATGACGGCAATAAAGTTTACAATATTAAACTGCAATAATTTAAAATGGCTTTGAAGGTACCTGTACCAGCCTATTACTGTCCCACTGCAGGGCAAAGGCCTCTTCTCATACAGAGAAGGCACGAGCATTAATGGTGATTAATGCTCGTAATTCGCTCGGAAATCGCCAACCAAGCGTCACACGTCATACTCATTATCCATAATAGATAGCATTAAAGATTATAAAAAATAAATAATACCAGCTTATTACTGTCCCACTGCAGGGCAAAGATAAAAGAGAAATCGCCAACTAATTTCCCTCTTCTCATTCCTCTCATACAGAGAAGGCACGGGCATTAATAACCACGCTTGCTCAAGACGGGTTGGCGATTTCCGACTTATATTAATTATATAAGTCCAGGTTTCCTCACGATGTTTTCCTTCACCGATGTCAGTGATGTCCAAGATAAACTTAGAAAGTACGTATGAATTGAAAAACTCACATTGGTACTTGCCCAGGTTTGAACCCACAACCTCGTGCACAAGAGGCGAGGCCTAAACCACTGGGCCATCATGACAATCCCAGGAAGGAATTGAAGGTACCTACAGGTAAATTATACACGATTTTTCTCGAACGTTCGTTCCAATTTTAAAATCATTCTTATTAGAATTTAACAATACAGGATTATTTTTTGAGCGGAACTCAAATTTTTATAGTCCAAGTTATTCCTTAACACATTTACCAGTGAAGTCCCGTCAAGATCAGTCCATACATTTATGAGATTACTCTGAACAAACAGACAAGTAGACAGACAAAACTATTTAAAGTTTTGTGTAACTACCGTATAAACTTTCATATGCATCTAATAAAAAGCTAATATAGTGTCATTACAAATAGATGGTTCAACATTATTTGTATGTACTGATATTAGATGTGTAAATGTTATATTTAAGTAATTACCACCTGCTCCATTATTTTCTTAAGCGAATATAAGGTAAAACATGAGATGATTTACAACGGACTATGATTAACTTAAGTGGTTTACTTTGTAACATAAGATAAGTAGATTGAAGCATTTTCTCACGCTTAAGTGGAGGGAGTGTTGTACTTTGTAAGAGAGATTATAATGTGTGAATATCGAGCGCGCATATTGTTGTAACTTACTAAATTCGTCGGAGCAGGAAAAACCTGTTCAAGTTGAAGTTAATAGACGACTCCAGATTGTTTTGCAAGCGTGGTACTGCTCCACAAACGATGGGACACTTGATAACGTGGTCTACGTGCCTTGATACCTGCATGCTACTGATGGAACTATCATCATCATCATCATCAGGCTATACTAGTCCACTACTGGACATAACCCTCTTCTAATGAGTGCCATAGCGCCCTGTCTTCAGCTTGCCACATCCAGCATCTGCCTGGATGCTATACTCGTCGTTAATTTCTGGGCCGATTCTATATATATTACCATCGACAAGCTAAGAAGAAGGAAGAAGAATTGTGCTAACGGTTAAAGGTGGCTAAGTAAGAACACTCACACGGGTCGATCTTAAAGGTTAAGCAACACCCGCAGATCCGGGGATGGGTTACTATAATCAATTACATACCAAAACCCGCCTATGTCTCGGAAAGCACGTTAAATCGTTGTTATCGGCTATCATTTGTAGATATAGGACAGTCATTATAGGAAGATAGGTAGAAGCCTGTAATTCTGACAACCTGTCGTATGTTACTAAGGGGTCGTGTTACCTATTAACTGGGTTTTGCTTCGCCTGCATCCAGTTAGTGTGAAATCCGACCCCAACGTAGTTGGGGAAAGACAAGGTAGATACGTATGACGTATATATCTATGACGTAGTATTTGTAGTTGTACCTCTCTCAATCGGTAGGTACTTAACGCAAATTGCTGTCAAATACTACTGTATTACGTGGTACGGTGAGCATTCAAAACTGTTTGAATATTTGACGACCTGTGTGGCGCGGTGGGCGAAGGTCCGCCTGCGACGCAGCAGGTTGCGGTTTCGATTCCCGCCTTGGGACAAATGTTAGTACGACCTACAAATATTTGTTTCGGGTGTTCTGGGTATTTGCTATGTATAATAAAAAATATCTATCTATGTAATGTATTGTATTGAGTATATCAGTCATCTAGTACCCATAACACACATATCTTTATAAGGTTATTAAATAAAAGTAATAATATTCACCCAAATGTAATTGGAAACAGAAGAAATCAGACTCCTTACCTGTCTGATAATTAACTACACTGCAGTCAGCTAGCAAAGGAGTTGTGGTAGCAAAGAAACCAATTACTTGGAAACGTCGATATCCCAAATTAGCCCAGCTGTCACAGGATTGCGGGATTACAGGCTTCGGACAGTCTGTGCTGCCTGTCAATAGACAGTAGTATAAAAATCCTGTTCAACGTACCGTAATTCATGACATATGAATTGTAAACAGATATGGATAAAGTAAAATGGCGTAAGATTGAAGAAGCCGATGTTGATAAATGCTACTCATCACCAAAAAACAACAAATATAAATATTATATAATATCACGCCTATTTTCGCCAAAAGGTTAAGCAGAGGTATACCTTTACAGTACATTCACTTTTCGCCAGTAATGTTTAAGTCCCATGTAATAAGGACCTACCCTATTTTCCTTCAACCAGTCATATATCAAAGGTCGGTGTTGCTATTGAAAAATTACAGGTGGAAAAATACAATAATACTACGAGAAATGCGAATCGAGCCAATATTTTCTAAATTGCACATATGTACTACTGTTTCTCTGAATGCCCCACGTTTGGTTGACAAGTTGAAAATGCTTTAAATGCCATTATGCTTTTTCGCATTTATCCTCTGCACATTTGAGTGCATGAAGTATTAAATCGACTGGTCCTAAGGACTGTAATATGAAACGTATGAAGTCAATTTATTGCACATATTTGACGACCGATGTGGCGCGGTGGGCGAAGGTCCGCCTGCGACGCAAGAGGTTGCGGGTTCGATTCCCGCTTTGGGACAAATGTTTGTACGATCTACAAATATTTGTTCCGGGTGTTCTGGGTATTTCCTATGTATAATAAAAAATATCTATCTATGTAATGTATTGTATTAAGTATATCAGTCATCTAGTACCCATAACACAAGCTCTGCTTAGCTTGGGGCTAGATGATGCTGTGTGGATTGTCCAGCAATATTTATTTATTTATTATATTTGTACTGTGCCCAGTTGATGGAAATAGGCTCGCTCCCTATCGCATGAGACTTGAATATGACTGGCGAAATCTGGATGTACCTACTCTATGTAAACCTCTGCCTACTCGTCGGGGAATACCTAAAGGCGTGATTTTATGTTATTTTAGATTTGTATTTCTTTTCTTTCTTTCTTTTTCTTTTTTTAAAAAACGTTGCCCCACACTAGGAATTTCTCCTGTGTCGTGGGTGCGTTTACAAACATTTAAAGTCACATACACGAACAGCCATACCCGGAACAACTACCTGTAGGCCATACAAATATTTGTTCCGTGCGGGAATTGAACCCAGGACACGCAGCGCAGTAGTCGTTCGCTCAGCCACTGCGCCAACCTTGTCGTCAATATAGTTTCACATTATGTGCACGACAAAAAATCTAGATTACTCCCGATACCTACGTAGTATGCGTAAGTGCACACATAGAAGCAGCCACTATTGTAAACGTGGGTACTTTAGATTAACATGACGTTCTGTACTGATTACCTGATAAGAAAACACAGCGAAACGATGTACAGACGTCAGCACATCAAGCTACCCGAAACTGTTAGATATTCCCAATTGAAAATGAACCTTATTCTTTTGTGATAAATTTGAAAACCTATCAAAGAAATTTGACACATTGGGGTAGCTTGATGTGCTGGCCTCTGTACATAAAAACACCCAAACATCTGAGTAGTACAATGTTTATGACCCATCCTTTATGACGTCGCTCTCATAAAAAATCTCAGCTGTTACTATAAGGAAAACAATTACGATAAAACAATAAATACTATATCCTTTCAAATTGTTTTAACTTTGTTTTACCTAAATCTTTTTTGGTTATCGATGATTTGACGACCCATGTGGCGCGGCGGGCGATGGTCCGCCTGCGACGCAAGAGGTTGCGGGTTTGATTCCCGCCTTGGGACAAATGTTTGTACGATCTACAAATATTTGTTCCGGGTGTTCTGGGTATTTGCTATGTATAATAAAAAATATATATCTATGTAATGTATTATATTAAGTATATCAGTCATCTAGTACCCATAACACAAGCTCTGCTTAGCTTGGGGCTAGATGATGCTGTGTGGATTGTCCAGCAATATTTATTTATTTATTTATTTATTTACTTTATTCCCTACATTATTTACCCTAAATCATACGTATTCCGTAAAACCTTCGTGTTTTCGATGCAGCATAAGTATAAGGATGAATGAAAGGCAGTTGCATACAGCTGAGATGAGAATGCTAAGAGGGATGTATTACGCGAATGGATAGAATATGAAATGAGTATGTAAGAGGAAGTCTGAAAGTGGTGCCGGTGACCGACAAGTTGTGTGAATATCGGGCATGTTATGCTGAAGCTTGAAGGATATTTTGTGAGGAAAGTTTTGAGTATAAATGTGGATTTATAAGAGAGATCAAAGAAACGGTGGATAGATTTTGTGAAAGAAGAATCGCTACAAAGGAATTGACGAAAAGTATGGAAAAAGGACCTATTGCTGACGCCAAATAAATTGAGATACGGGTGAGGATTTTTTATCGACTGAGGGCGGTAATAAATTTCCAATAGTTTTTACGAAGGAAGTATAGATTTAATGATAAAGTTCGCCATGCAAAATTGATTTTTATTTTATCTTCACAGGTTGGAACACTTTTTATTGTTTTAGAAACAATTTTGAAATTCCCTAATCCAGTTTTATAACTAGAACTATAATTTTGTCTTACAAATCACTGACATCGGAGGATCTTGAATTAAAGCAGAGCGAGGAAGCCCGAACCTTTATTTCTAAGTCTGGAATCGCTATCCCACCTTGAGCAATCGTGGTGATTAATTCTCGTACCTTATTTGTGTGAGAAGAGGCCTCCGCCCAGCCATGGTACATTAACATGCTTTAAATAAGGGGTTACATTATCAAAAGTATGTTTACATAAACACAGAGCAAGGTGGTTTATTCATGAAAATAATAATTTTTCACATAAACGGTGAAGATTCCGTACAAGAGACAATTTTTGATAAATCATAGTGACGCAGCTAAAATATATATTTTGAAATTGCAATGGAACTACAATAGATAGTAGGAGTAATTCGACTGGAAGGATATAGGATGAATTGTTAAAGAACTTACACACGACGACACAGTTACAGAAATATCAACGTAAGGTATACGAAAACTAAGTCGAGTTCAGAATGAAAGTTAACACTTCATGGTGCAAATAAATCTGAACTATGGAAAGAAGGAATAAGGTACCGTATCCCAAATCATGCTATATCTATAATCGCAACTGAACTGAAAATTGTTAGAAAGAGACTGTCAGTCTGCTTTGAAAGACAGAGACGACGCGCCATCGATGTAGCACCTAGTTGTACTCTACTATATTTACGGTTTGGTTAAATTGAGAAGTTTTTTTAAGTGACCTCTGAGTTTGTTTTGGTGTCTCTTCACTGAGTAGTCAGTCAGGAAACACTGACCTCATCTGCATAGTTTCAATTCATTTTCTTTTATTAATTGACGTGTAACAATATTTTAAAATCCAAATTACAGAAATAACTATCATCTATCATAAGGTCTTTTAGTGGAATATATATTGCAAAGGCTTTTATGTCACATATAACAATAAGTTACGTGCTTGGCCTATAAATTCCTCTTCCTTCCTAGTCCCTTTCGGTACCATAACAAACAAAGGGATTATATCCACATGATTGGACACAGTTTTGATATGTATAGCTACTACATAAGACAGATAATTCTATGTAGTGTAAGGAAGGACTGCCAATGAAAATTCAACAATTTGAGGTGCTCATTTTTATTTATTTTATTTCTTCAAGTATCTTACAGCTAGGATACAGCGAGCCTAGCAGTAATGCTTCCGCCAATGGCCGATGCCTTCTTTGCATGCTATGTTTTATTAGAACTAAACTTGTTTTTGTTTATAATAATAATAAAACTTTATTGCGTAAGAGGTGTTGCAATAAATAGAATAAAAACAGTTGCACTATACAAATTATCACTGGTATACAATATACATATATAGTTGGGGTACACTTTGTATTTAACACTATTGTTTACCATTTTTTAAGCAAATAAATATTTGATTATTATTTTTAACACCTAAAAAAGAACGTCCAAACGAACGATTCTACGATTATTAAAATTTAAAATTTCGAATTTAATATTAATTGATTTTAAGACTTTATTCTTATCTTTTAAAAACCTAAATGTTAAAGGATAGTTGTATATTTAATTTAAATTCGGTCGATTTGACGCTATCATCATCTGTCTAGCCTTTTCCCGAAAATATTGGGGTCGGCTTCCAGTCTAACCAGATGCAGCTGAATATCAATATTTTACATGGAGCGACTGCCTATCTGACCTCCACAAGCTACTGGGCTACACGATACCCTTTGGTAAGACTGGTTGTCAGACTTTTGGGCTCCTGACTACCCGTAACGACAGTCTAAGATTTACAAATGACAGCTTTCCGAGGCACGGATGAGTCTCGATGTTGAAATGTTACGAACGGTTACACCTCCTCAGCAATCGTAGCTTAACCTTCAATCAACCCGTGCGGCCGTTTTTAATTAGCCACTAGCTCCTTCATTTGATTTGACGCTATCTTATGAACTATAAATAACCTACATAGAATCTCACATTAGTATTATCTTATATACTTCCCGTCATGCTGTTACAAGTTGGGGTCAATAGGTCAGGTTAGTAGCACTGAGCTACCAACTTATTAGGTTAATTAATACTAAAATAATAATAACTTACTCCACAAGAATTAATTACTTACAGCTGTTATGATATGCACTTGCAATGTCCGCGTGACATGGTATTGTAGCGACATCTATCTCGCCACATACGAACTAAATCGACGTTTCCTACATCGCGATATTAAAGTTATCCACGCGACTGAGTATATATTATATAAACGAGCCCGACAACAATCGTCGGGCAGTTGCCCACCAGACACAACACCCGTCTGGTCGGAGGATCCTCCCTTTTCTATGGTGGATGAGGAACTTTACACCCTGTTCCTCATACCTCCAAAGTATACTAATATTGTAGGAGAGATAATGATATGGATAATAGTGAACGTATTCTGTTTTCAGTTTCTACTGTATTGCTTTTCACTTGATGTCTTGATATTTATTTAAAAGACTTTACTTACTGACCGGACTACCTCCAATTTTATTGTTAAAGATGTTTTTAGTTTATTATTGTTATTTACTGGATTATATGTACAATTAAAATGAATTAAAAATTATATAATCAACAACACTAAATTAAAATCAACATCACAATATAAATTAAAATAACACTTCTAATTAAAATTATTATACAACTAAAACATTATCTCAATATTATTTACGTTTCTTTGTATGATATGCAAATATATTTATCAAGGACCATTAGGTTTTTCCCGTTTCACCGCTCGTGTTAACGTATATTTTATTAGTCTTTCAGGAACGGTACTTATTCTGAATAAAAGGTACCCGAGGCAGTTATTTTTAGCGTATACACATGATGAGTAGTTAACGGCGTATCAAACAAAAATATTCACATTTGCAATTAAAATAATTAGCTAAGAAGTTCAGAAATGATTATGAGTATTCTTTGATACCTACTCATTTATTTTGAACCTATGCAAAAGTTGATCTTAGATCGAAAAAAATCCACACAGAGGCGCAATGCTAACCATGACAAAGTATAGAAGGCGTTTACATAGAAATGGTTCTACGCATACATATCGCAAAATCGTCCCGAATTGTTGCGTTGGGCCTGTCTGCTCCTTAAAGAGAAAATATTCCACCAATAAAATATTTGTCTTGTAACTCATGTATCCTCACGCTACAACTTATATTGGATCCTATAAACTGTACCTACACACGCTTCAGATACAATACAAACAATATCAACTTCAAAACCTGTATGTTTACTGTGCTTGGATAAGAAGTACGTTGTCTCCGAAACATTTGGCATTCAGTAAGTAAGCTTCTTAATCCAATACAATAGAACTTGCAAGCTATATATGTACATGATAAAAACATCACGCATGTATACCCGAAGCGGAAGGGTTAGGCAGAGGTGTACCAAAAGAACACCACATTTGGCGAGTTACGTTTTAAGTCACATGTTACAATGGTGAGCCTGCTTCAGAATTCGGGTAAATGATCGATGGAGAAACCCAAGTACCCAATATCTTATGCTTAGCAGAAGCACTTGCAGCTGTTAGAGCAACAAGCATTGGACATTGTTGACTCCGGCGAGGGAAACCTGGTTATAAGTAACTAATATAAGTCTTAGATTTGTCAATCTGCCTTGATCAATCGTGATGATCAATAGTCATGCCTTCCTTCTATGTATAAGAAGAAGCATTTACCCTATAGTGGGACAGTTATGGGAAGCCTTTTATGTTATAAATAAGAAGGTAATTTGGCTTACATGTCTTGTATATTTGCACAAAATAAACATGAAATTACTTGTAGAAGTACAAGCCAACAACAAGACCATTTAAATACTCAAGTTGCAGTGTGGCTGATATAACCAAATGAGCTCTTTACTAACACGAATTTTGCTTCATTCCGAGACAAAACAAGCTGAAAATATTATTGCACTTTATTCTACAATGCTCACAGTTGGACGTTTGTGAGTAAACCACTTACAAAGCTTACATTCCCTTGTGAGCTAAGCTAGATAACAATTTTTTTGCAAGGTATGCAGTGATGCAAATTCATTCGATGACAAACTCAACGAAGTTTTGGCTATTTCCATCTTTTCCTCTTTTATAAGAGAAGGAAGTAAATATATAAAACCTTTTAATTTAAAAAGAACTGATGCTTCCATACAAACATAGTGTTGACATTTCAGAAAGTATCTACCAATAACACGGCGAATTTCAAAACGTAAACTAATTTGACATGTCCAACTTAGTTCTTATCTGCCATCGTCCTTTTCTCGAGCTGTATGTCAGAAAGAGTTGCCAAATATCCATGTATGTGTCAACACTTTGTTTGTATGTTTGTTGTCAACATATCACGATTGTATAACCTTTTGGAAGACAATATGGCAATTTGAGATTGCTGCTACTGCAGCATTTGTATTTAATTTTGTTTTTAAACTGCTACAATATTTCTTAACAACACAATTTAATAATAAGTAATAGAAGAAACAAAAGAATAATTTATGTGAGACACGCATGGGAAATACCAATGAGAAAATCTGAAACTATGATTCAAGTAAAACGAGAGGTCAAAAAGCCATACAGCTGCGAAATTTTAATAAATAACGCATCTCAACCAAAACCAAACTAATTTTACAACCAAATAATGGAGCCCACAACGCGAAACTATCGATTTTTTTGCGCTTAAAGAAACGTCTAAGCGACTGTACGAAGATTTACTGATCGTATATTTTAACCAATCTAACTGGAAGGGTGAAAGGGACAATTTAAAGGACTAATAACAAATTGAGGGTGTACTTAAAAAGGTCGATTTGTTCTGAAACTTTTTACTGCTGTGATAAATGGGTTACTTCTTTTTATTTATACGTTTTGGTGAAAAAAACAAAGGCGTTTTTTAATGTCCCAATGTGCCATCATCAAGTCAGCCTATGAAAGATCTCCACTAAAATATTCCGTGATGGCAACGATATCTGGAAGGGGAAATAAGTGTAGTAGAAAAAAAGATGGACGGGAATGCAACTATCCCATCGCACTTCGTAAAATGATACTGCCTATTTTTAGCCCGAGAAGTGGTGACATATTTTTCGAACTATGTAAACGGAACGATTCTGAATTCAAATCATACTTATTTGTTTAAGAAGGTCATATCCATACCATTCATCATCGGATATTGTAATAATATTCTTTTGGATACTTTCCAAAAAGATTGGCCAGAAAAGTATATGTATACAGTCTATATCTATCAAAAGCATAGAAGCATCCTTGTATTTTGCTCAGTCACGGCATGGAAAAGGTGGAAAAAGTCTCGCAAGATGGATTGCAGGTAATATTACCCACGCAGCGGGATATGTTGGAACGATTATTTTAACGGTGTGTAGGAACGTGAGGCTTAATCTGACAACTGACTAATGCGGACTACAAAGTGCATGGAAATTCTGTTTCTCTTAAGATGAGGCAGCATCTAGGTAAATGATGTGTTATACACGTTTTAAGACAATCGCTATTTTGTTTTCAATACAATATCCATTGCTTCTTATGTTTCAAAATATTGGTACAGTCACGAGCATAAATCTCTCGGAATTAAGTGAGAATCAAAATATATTCGGCCTCACCGGTAAGAACGATTGAATTTTGATGGTTTTTTTTACGATTCGATCCCTGATCGCATTTCGTTCCGTTTACTTCAGACGTCTGGACTAGCCCACAGCTCGATAAAATGGATTATAATATCTCCTATGGTCATTGTGGTAAAAATAAGATGTTATTCCTGTCTCTGCGACAAGGTACCTACAATTTATGCAAATGTATTGTGTATTCTAACTTAAACTTAGGTAAGATACTCCTGCAACACAAGAGAAGAGAAGGCACAAGCATTGATCATCACGCATGCTCAAAAAGGGTTGGAAATTTGAGACGTATATTAATTTTAAGTCCAGGTTTCCTCACGATCATTTCCTTTACCGATGTCAATGATATTTAAGATAAACAAGAAAATAAATAGAAAAAGACACTGTAGGACTGGGCCGGATTTGAACCCACAACGTCGTTCATAAGAGGCGAGAATTCGTGAGCGTCCAGTGGTTAGGCACTGGAAGCTCTAAATATATATGATATACCCTAAATGCAACATAAAAATAACATTGTCATTTAAATGCAGGTTTAGTTTTAACTAGTACATTGTATCTTCGTTTTATTGTCAAGTTACAATGAAGCAGAATCGTAAAGCGTTGAAACTGATTCTCAGAAGGAGAGTATAACAATAAATCTTGGATAATATTTATTTGGTAAATAGGTCACGGGGGATTTAGGTCGTTTATCCTCTTCCAGAATTTTTATTAGGCCTTCGAGACATTGTCACTGTTTCTGAGAGTTAACAACTGAACTTTAATTAAAGTATTGCTATCTCCTACTTACATCAAAAGAAGAAAGCGACGGTAGAACTTTAGAGCTGTCAAACTATTTCAAAATATATTTGATATTGATTAACGGTTTTTCAGTGAAAATAAGTAGACTTGGTTAAAAAAAACCGATAAATAACTACGAAAATAAGAGCATCAAAACTGGCAATTATTCTCCATCGGGAAAAAATATATAACAACGTTCATACTCCAATATTTCATTTTATCCGTAATAAAGGACAAATTACCAACATTTGGCGGTTAGTGGGCCAAGAATAAGGCTTAGTACATAACATTAAGATTTTATGTCAATGACAGTCTCGCAGACTTCTGGGCTCCAATAAACACCATCGTGAAATAAAGCTTTATAGAGTCTGAAGACTCCGTCCGAAGATAAATAAAAGAAATACGTTTTTTTTATACTTTTATAATTCGGTTCAAAGTGATTGGGGCCTGAACTTTTTAGAACAGTCGTTTCCTAGACAGATTCTACTTTAATATGCTCTGCAAAATAAGTCTCGTAATAGCTTTCCCTTTAGATAATGAGACGGGCTTGACCTTGTATGGAGTCCAATAGTTCAAACATTATTTATGTGTCCTTTTCTAGGAGTTATTTTTCGGGGAATTATTTCTAGGAATATTTTTTTTTGTTTTTTTTTTGTGACGACCGATGTGGCGCGGCGGGCGAAGCTCCGCCTGCGACGCAGGACGTTGCGGGTTCGATTCCCACCTTGGGACAAATGTTTGTACGATCTACAAATATTTGTTCCGGGTGTTCTGGGTATTTGCTATGTATAATAAAAAATATCTATCTATGTAATGTATTGTATTAAGTGTATCAGTCAAGCTCTGCTTAGCTTGGGTCTAGATGATGCTGTGTGGATTATCCAGCATTATTTATTTATTTATTTTCTCAATTTTTGAGGAAATGTAAGAAGTTGTTATTTGGTCAACAAATGATTAAATAATTATAAGTCTATTCATCAGTCAGTCAGATTTAATCTGTTGTTTGATTTTTTGTATATTTATAAAGCCACGAGGTCTGGTTCGATTTCCGGATAGGGCAAAGTGATATTGGTTTTTTTCCATTTGAAATTTAAGTAGCACCCGGATAATGGATCTGTGCCCAGTTGATTGTAATAGGCTGGCCCCTTAAAACATGGGGCTTAAAATATAACTGACGAAATGTGGCAGTACCTGAGGACTAAGCAGAGGAGATTCAGGGAATACAGGCGCGATATCATGTAATACAATTAATGCGAATGTATCTCTATTAGCTTTTTGGGGGTATGAGGAACAGGGTGTAAAGTTCCTCATCCGCCGTTGAAAAGAACGGATCCTTCGACCAGACGGGTGTTGTGTCTGGTGGGCAACTGCCCGACGGTTGTTGTCGGGCTCGCTTATACATACTCAGTCGCGTGGATAACTTTAATATCGCGATGTAGGACACGTCGATTTAGTTCGTATGTGGCGAGATAGATGTCGCTACTGCTTGTTTGTTACCTGTTCACGCCTAAACGGCTGATCAGATCGTAATGAAATTTGGCAAGGTAGTAGATTATATCTTGAGAATGTTTCTGATCCGACTGGGAACTTCGTCAAGATATAATGCGCGTGCGCGTCGCAGTTGAAACCACCAACATTCACGTGTATGAAGTCGTGGACATAAGCTAGTATAACACAAACTCATTTAAGACACCTAAAAATAAACTAGCAATCAGAATAGAGCTGGCCAGTAAATTAAAGTCTCAGACAATGCGGGGTACGGTAACAAGCAAATTAACTTGCAGCGCTATTTGCAATGTTATTTCAGCGCTTTTATTTCTCAAGCGACGCTCTATACAGCTTTTAAAGCGTAGTATTAAACAAGTGCATTCTTTATTTGCACTAATCATTTCTTGCGACATTGTTGCCAGTTTTTTTTTTTAATCATTTTTAAACAATAGGTATTGTGGTTCCTGTCATATACTATGTGCAAGAAATAATTAGTAAAGAATACTTTAAAAACTATTTCAATTTGTGAGGAAAACAACAAAAGTTTCTACAAAAAATTACAACCGTTGATAGAATAATCCTCTCTATTCCATTGATTTTTTTGAAATATGTTTTACAATGCTAAATATAATTTAAACAAAGCCACAACATTATTTATTATAAATGCGGATTCATCATAAAATTTGACACACATAATGTTAGGGGTATCTGTACCCCTGACATTATGTGTGTCAAATTTTCTATTCCAAATCGAAGCAGACTACCTTTAATCTAGAAAAAGTACTGTTCCCGAAGGTGTGACAAAATCTACATCAACGGGAGCGAAGTTGCAGGCAAAAGTTAGTAAGATTACAATATTCAAATGTGTTTCAGAAAGTCAACACTGTGGGCGAAACTGGAACAAACTCTAATAATAACCCGAACGTTTGCACTGCAGTTACCAGAAACCCAGCTTTATTTAAAGCGATACTATTAACTATTTGTCACCACCAAAATAAAATGACATTCAGAGGGTCCGATAGCAAAACCAGCCGTTTTATTAGGAAACTGACCAGTGATTACCGACATTGTAACACAGTCGCGGAGTGTTTTTTTTTTAAATGGGCATATCGCAGTTTATTTTAACTGATTTTTCCTGTGGGGACTTAATTGGAAATTAAGGCCTCCAGCTAGGGCGTAAAAAACTTCAAAGCTAAGCGACCGATCGATAAGGGCACCCCCTGCGTGGTACGAGCCTCGGCTTAAGATGTCGCTGGGAGAGGACAGCAAGGGACGGGCTGGATCTAATAGATGCTAAGTGTTTTTCTTTGGTTGAAACTTCTGCCAGTGTTCTATGATTGGAGGTATGAGGACCAGGGTGTAAAGTTCCTCATCCTCCACAGAAAAAGAAGGATCTTTTCACCAGACGGTGTTGTGTCTGGTGGGCTACTGCAGTCGTTGGGTACTTTTATACATTTTCAATCAACTTTGATGTCGCGATGTAGGATATAAATAAATAAATAAAATAAATAATGCTGGACAATCCACACAGCATCATCTAGCCCCAATATGTCAGATTAATTCGTATATGACCAGATAGATGTCGCTATATATGTTTAGTAAGTCATTATCAATCTAAAATCACTTATATTATGTCCATTTATTTAAGCCTAAGTTATCACTATTATGTTTGAATGTTGGTTCACCTGTTATTGGCAACTGTATAAGCCTATTACTCATTACTATTTAATTCGATATTTTATATACAGAAGCTGTTGGTGTACCTTTATTAATAAATAAATAATAATAATAATAAAATGTTCACTCTACCGGGTCGTTACGCATGCCCGGTTCTTTTTGGTTTAAGTAAAATAAATAGTCAGAAAAAGAACGAATAAATTAGAAAGCGCCTACCAAAAATGTCACGACAGCCGGGTCCAGAATCATGAGCTGTACACATGGTGTGTGCCTCCATTTCCCTTCCACCATGTATAAAGAGGCGTATATTAAAATGCTGGCTGAATTTCAGTTTTATAAAATAGAATAACTGCGATGTAAATGTTATAACGGTGGGTAAATATATGTCCTGGACATGAATATACTGCGACACCGAAGCAGATAGACTGAGTTCATTATTAATGCATAGTTCCAAATTACCAGTCTACAGGCCAAAACGAGGTTGAATTTTAAAGTCAGCAGTCGACATCACTTTGTAAGATTTAGTAAAGAAGTTATTATTAATGATAAATGTTAATGTTAGTTATAATTCCTGCTAATAATCCTGTTCATACCTATTTGGTTGTAATTTCGTACACAATGGCGCCAATTCCCTAGTACCTAATGTAAGTTGATATCTCTATCTCTCTCTTTCTGACAGTTGACACGACAAAAGGACGGTGATGGATAAAATCTTAGTTAGAGACGTCAAATTAGTTTATGCCCTAAGCTTCAACGTGTATTTGGTTGATGCGTTCTCAAATGTGAACTTCCTTAGTACGAAAGCTTTACATTACATGACGTAACATCAGGCCTGTATTCACCGAGGAGTTGGGCAGAGGTGCACTTATAGAATACTGTGGTGTGGAGTGGCTGAGCGATTGGTTGCTGCGCTGCGTGTCGCGGGTTCGATCCCCGCACGGAAGAAATATTTGTATGGCCTACAGGTAGTTGTTCCGGGTCTGGCTGTTTGTGTATGTGAGTTTAAATGTTTGTAAACGCACCCACGATACAGGAGAAATTACTAGTGTGGGGCAACGTTTTAAAAACAAAAAAAAATAGTGGGTGTAAACCCACATTTCATCAGTTATGTTAAAGTCCCATCAATCAGGGGCGAGCGGATCCTTTGATTCCACTAAAATCGACAGCTCTCACATATGTCCGTCTTTTTCTTGTTTTATAAGAAAGGTAAAGAAGGAAATAGCCTAAATTCAGTTAAGCTTGTCGACGAGAGAATTGGCACAAATCGTATGTAAAAATATGAGAACGGTTAAAGAGGCTATTTCTATTCAAGATATTATTCTGAGACAAAATGGATGGTAAGATGTCTTTAAGTAAATTAAATGAGTCATTTGTGAGTCTAATTTTAATTGCGTGTGTTAAAATATATGGGTCGTAGAGGGAGAGTTATAGGCATATTAACCTTTCGGATTTATTACCACAGCAGCTAAGTATGGTTCAAGATTAATCAAGATTGTATTGATCGATTTATTTGAGGGGCTTGTGGATTAATAATAACAGCCGCACGAGTTGAACGAAGGTAAAGCTACGCTTGCCGATGATGGGCGACTTCCATGACATTATCGAGACCTCTCCGTGCATTGGAAAGCACGTTAAGCTCTTATCTGTGACTGGCAGACCGACAACCAGTCTAATCAAGGATATTAAGTTACCCAGTTTCTTGGTGGAGGTTAGATCGGCAGTCGTTTACTGACATAGATAAGTAAGGAGTTATAACAGTAACACTATGGACCTTTGCATTTCCACAATAAAATTGTATTATCACTGTCTAGGAGTCGCTCCGATTTTATGGTTTTTGTTTTCTGCGCTTCTTCGACATTTAAACTTTAACTATCGCAAGTCTCACAGCTCAGTAATATTCTTAAAAAGGGTTTTCGCTTCACGTATTAATAAAATAATAATATTTGAGTACTGAAATTAATTTCCGTAAAATGTCATTTCGTACTAATTCTGTGTTATAAACCTACATTATACGACAAAAAATAATGGTCTGAAGAGTATGTTACGACGCATATTAAGCCTTACAAACATTTCACATTTTCATAACCACACACGACACTCCCCATTCATCCGAACATATTTTTGCGTTTTAAACTACGAGTACTTAAACTTTTGACAGCCAATTTCTAAACCGCCATTTTTGTTACGTAGCGGAACGATTTTTTATGACAGGTTACTAAATTGGGAACTATAAGCTGCCTAAGTCCATGACTTCATGCTACTGGCGCCAAAAATACTGGCAAAATGTACTATAAATTCTCCGTCGGTGTATAAAACGCTTAATAAGTGTGTTAGAACAAAAATTTACTATAAATAGCACAACGTCGCGTGTCTACCAGTTATTAAGCACTGCGCACACGAGCTTACCGGAGAATGATTCCAAATACCGGATCACGTAATACAAATAAGTGTAGCGCATGTAAATAGGCTACTAAATTTTCTTAAATTACATCCACTTTAACGATAACTGCTAATTTATTAAAAAATATATAATTGAAAATTTATCAGTGTACTAGCGTAACATCGTGACTAGGGAGAGAAAATTGAAGCAGTTTTTTTTTCGCGACTTGATCGTTTTTATGGCTGATCCAGGCATTAGTAGTGCCAAATTCAATGTTAAAAAACGTAAATTAAAATTATTTCCATCTTTATCACACTAATAGTACAAAAAAGGGACGGAAATAAATAAAACGTCACATACACATAGTTTATATTTCAGAACGCATCGACTAAATAAACTGCAAAGTTCAAGGCACAAACTATTTTGACATCTGTTACTTACAAGTTGTTCTTATCTCTCATAATTGTAGCTTACTTTGTGAACACGGAAATCGGCGACACAATATAGCTATTTTGGTAAGAACTTTTTATAACGATCTTTTGTTCCGACCCCAATGGCTCATACATATAAGTACCGCTAATAAAATCAAACTGAAGCTGTACCCCATATTTTTACCCATTTCTAAACACCGTAGCGTAATGTTACATAGCCTTATTAAAACGTTGGCAAGATATGAGCTATCAAATGCAAAAACAATTTATCAAATCCGACTGATATAACTATAAATTATATAGTACTCGTAAGTTTAGTATGGATAAGCAGTTTTCATATTTACAAGTCTGCTAATCGGTGGTTTTGTAAACAAAGAAGAATGATATATGCTTCTGAATATACCACTCTAGAGTTTTATATACCTACCGTTCTTCAAAAAGGTCAGGTGCGTAGTACTCGTAACCGGCGTGCGTGTATGACCGGATGTATGAACGTTAACGAAGCAAAAGGAGTATGTAAGATCTGTCGATCTGGCGATCTGTAGTTTCTGCCTAACCTCATGGAAAAAAGGCGTGAATTTATGTATGTATGTATGGTGTGATGAACTTTCCAAAATGAGACGTGGAAAAAAAATGGCCGCTCGGTTTAGTTCCTGGCACAACTTGACAACTACTTAAAAGATAAACTTCGCAATGAATGACGAGATGGCTGGCAATTTTCCAAATACTTCTGTAATGTTCTTATCGACATCAGATCTCTGTACGACAACATATCAAGGTATTTAGTTCCAGTATAACCTGACACCACATTCTTTAAGCCTCCCGTCCAGTATGAGGTCAGCTTATAGCTTGACATGTCGACGTGCGTAGGTACTTTGGTTCTGAATATCTAAGAAGTAGGTCGAGTTTGGATATTTTATAAAATCATGTTTTATTCAGACATCAAGCTTGTATCTAAGACACTCCTGACGGGGAAGGAAAACATCGTGAGGAAAATTGGACTTTATATTCCGAAATCGCTTACCTACACGAGGAAGTTGCAGAGGTGATTAATGATCGTATCTTCTATGTTTTAGAAGAGGATTTTATACCTCAGTGAGACAGTAAGTAGCTGTTATTATTATATTGTATCATTACATTTGTGGCTAGCTCTAACAAATAATTCTATTATCTTCTTCTTCTTCATTCTAATAAAAAAAAATGTTTTACTTGTTACGTATTCTGTTTCATACATTTTTTTTTTCTTTATGTTTTCTATGTTTAATATTGTGTCGTTGTGTGCCTGAGCCTGTGCTGAATAAATGTTTTTCTTTCTTTCTTTCATTTCTTTACGGGTTATAGGAAGCTCCGGACAGTTTTTAAATAAAATCCCACCTGTTGATGAATAGAACTCATTGCATTTTGAATATATACCATGTTCAATCATCTTTGAACAATAAATAGATAATATGTATTTACAATTAAGATTATTCAAATACTCATTTTTTGTTATGCTAATAAAATAGTGTCTATGTTCTATTTTACCCAATTTTGTCCGAAGACAAAAGTATGTTGGTTTTAAGATGTCGGATTTATATCATGAAGAAACTGCAAACTCCTAAACGAAAAAGCCAATTGGGCGACAATAACCCTTGAGATCACAATTTAAGATTCACTCGCAATAAAAAAATATCCTAAAATAATACTGTAGATAATTATAAACCTATTTATATCCTTCTCAGCCCTTAAAAACTGACTAAAATATACAGCGATGCGGAAACCGTCCTACCAATCATAATGTTTGTCCATGGGGAAATAACAGGGGTACAAGAAACAGTAATATTTCATGGATTCAAGCAAACATACAAGTTATCAAAATATACGCAATGAATTTATTTACAGAGCATTGAATATTCATAGCGACACTATACAACGTACACGAACATGTGTATATGGCGGTCTGAAGCTTGAAGCGATGTTAAAAACATACAAGTTGATGTTGTAAAATACCGTAGAGTAGTTAAGTTAAGTCATAAACTAACAGTAGGTCAATGATTCTAAAAAGTTTTTATTTGTCCTGTGCAATTTGTTAGACTGTAAAAAAAAGATAATAGTGAAATTGAAAGCCTACTGAATAAATGAATAAATATCATAGTTGCTCTATATGTCGGTCCAATATACGCCACAGTATACTTAATCTATTATCAGAACATTGGCCGGCCTATTGCGTAAACTTTTTGTTGTAATATAGACTCTGTGGGCGTTATTGGCGCATGTTGGGCCAACGTGTGGAGAGAGCATTATATGTATGTACCAACTTTGCCAGGTTTCGAACCTTACATCCACATAAATGTAAGACTTATTTCTTTGAATAAGCGCTTTTGCTCTAAGTGCTTGGTTGCTGGAAGCACTTAATCATTATTTATTCAAAAGTAGAAGGCATCCTCAAAAGTATTAAATAAAACTTTATGCATCGTTCTTGTCTATTTTATGTTAAAACAAATTTACAATTGGCAATTTTAGTTTATACCCGCTCTTAACAGTCAATAGTGTGACTTTTAAAAATACGGTCGTTTGACTGATATCCCGATGGGAACGAATCCGCAATGTTAAATGGAATTATACAACATTGTGAATGATTGTGCTAGAGCTCAGTGGTTTTTTTATTTTTAATAATTAGGAATATAGAATTACGCTGACTGTACGCTTAATCCCTGTACAGACGCCAGCACATCAAGCTACCCCAAAGTGTCAATTTTTTCCAATTGAACATGAACCTTATTTCTTTTGCGATAAAGTTGTTGAAAAACTATTAAAGAAATTTGATGGTGAAATTTGATGGTGAATGGGGCGTCACAACAACGCGCACAACCAAGTAAGTTAAGTTCATGATTCTGGACCCAGTGTTGATTGTTTTCCCCGGGTTTTCCTAATTTAAACGTATTTTCTGACAGCATATTTATTTTAAACTGTAAAAAGTTATTATTTAAAAAGTAAATAATTCCTTTTTTAATTACTACGTTACTGAATACGGAGGTACGTATTCAGTGAATATAAAATATCAGAGATCTGTTGAAATTACATTATTAAACAGTTAAAAAATATGAAGTTACCATTCTCAGTCGTAGTCCCAAAGGTCGACCAAATTTGAAGACGATTAAAATCCCTTGTGTGGACTCAGACAATGATATTACCGACATCCCGAATCGTAACATAAACCTTATTATGTTAAAAGTAGTTTGTTGTGGTCTAATGAAGTTATAATCTTATTTCGATAGTTTTCAACGCATGAATCGATCGTAATACAACATTAAAAAGAGAAAAATCGAACCTCCTCTAATCGTACAAAATTTTTGATAAAAATACTTTTAGCCTACATCAAGGCTTGAGGAAATAAGTTTGCTGTTTATCTATTGTTTCTGAATTTTTACTATAATAAACTTTTTGTAAGAAATTGTATGAAATAGTGCTCCGTCCGTATCGTGGTGGTAAGACCCAAACTAACAGCGGCGATTAGAGATCTAGATTTATTTTTGTCGTATTTTGGAACTTGTAACAATTATAATAAATATTTGGAAACTTCATAATGTTCTTGTTAAGCTTAGGGCGATAACAACTAGGGCATAAGTAACTTTTTAAGTGACAGGTAATTAACTAACTAACACAATGTTTCTACGCATAAAATTAACTAACGAAAAGCATATTTAACCAAATCTTTTCATTTGTTATTTTTAATAAGTACTTTGACCGAGACTTCGTCCGCGTGGATTTCCCTTTGAACTTTATCCCCTCCACTCCTTTTGAACGTAGTTTTGAAAATAATAATAACCTATAGCACTTAGGAATAGTGTAGCTTTCTGTCAGTGACAATTTTTTTTAGAATTGGAGCACTAGTTCCGGAGATTACATACAAACTTACAAACAAATGTTACCTCTTTATAATATTAGTATAGATTTAGATGGATATAGATAAGAAAACATCATGTCTTTTGACTAATATACAAAAGTTCAGACTTGGTTGACCAATGTACTATGGAGCGCAATTGTTTCTAAATTTAATTAATAAAATCAACAGATCATATTCGAAGCATAACATAATACTGTAAAGTTTCATCAAAATTCGGTCCAGAGTCCATACTTTCTCTCATATTTTCACATCTACAATATTAGTAGTATACTTACAAAATTGTCGGACTGTCAGATTGTCACCTACTGCCACCTGTCGGTTTTATTAAAAATGTCCCAGTTAGGAGGATGAGGCTAGGCAGATGAGTCAAGATTGCATGAGTCTTGGTACAAACCTGCTGACCTGACTGATTGAAAGGTAAGCCCGAAACCATAGAGTTATAGTAATTTAGAACGGGTTCAAAGCGGGTTTGGGTTGCAGGTTATATGAGTATTATATGTACATTTATGTCTTATACTTAATGCACATTGGAGATGATTGATGGTGGTGAATCACTACCACAAGTGATACGCAATGCCTAGTAACTGGGTTGTGCAGGTTGGATAAGCAGTCACTTCATGTAAAATACTGATATTTAATTGCATCTGGTATAGACTGGAAGCCGAACGCAACATACTTGGAATAAAGTGAGACTGACAGATAATAATGAAAATAACTTTAACAGTGAAACGTTCATTTAATCGAAAATACTTTAGAACTAGTTGAAGCTAGAAGAAAAGCTAGAAGAAAAAAAAAACAAGATAAAATAAAAACAAAATCTAAAGTCCATTAAAGTATATCAACAAAAACAATACATTATATAATTACAGACAGGACTTTTCTTTGAGCCGAACGTTCCCGAGCTCTCCCGAAGTTGGTTAGTACATTAATTACATCGGCGAGGCAAGCATGTTTAATTAATCTTACTATCTCACTGATCCAAAGTCTAACTTGGACGACCTTGGCTGTTTATTATTTTACTTTTTTTCTTCTTCGAGGTCGTGGTTTATTGAAAATACCGGCCAAGTGCGTGTTGGGCCATGATGAGAAGGATGCCGTATGCACAGTATTGACTGCTACAATTTATTTGTTTCTTAATGCATTTCTCAAAAAAACTATGAAAATCAAAACAGTTATTTTTACGGCTGTAACAGAGACTATTCCATATCTCAACATCTATTGCCGTAAGCTAAAAAGTACCTTAAAATCATTATTTTTTTGAATTAAAGGATCCAAGAGGAGTGTGACTATTAATAATTTATTTTTTTGTAATATCAATACACCATTGTTTACCGGTATATACATACACCTTTCTATCAAATTCCATACATATAGTGCCAATAGGCTCGAAGTAAAATGGCTGTGTTAATGTAATCCAAACCATATATAGATAGAACCACAGATGAACAGGCTGAAATTATAAGGAATCCGTCTTGCCAATGATCTACGGAACCCTGAAAGTGGGATCTGTAGTTAAGAGGTTTTTGTTAAGCGTTCTCCGGGATTATTAGCAGAAAACATGACAATGAGCTGGATAAAAGTAAGTATAATACAAAAATACATAATCAGATAGTATGAGAAAAATGGTACAAGGTTTCGTAGACTGACATCCCAAATGGCTTCCACAGTATAATTTCTAATTTATCAGTATTTAGTAAGATTCGGAAATCTAAAATCGATGTATTAATGTTCACATGAGTATTGATATTTACGAGTTACAAGAGTAGAGGGAGATCTAGGAAACGATGGATGGATTGTGTCAAAGATGATATGGCTAGGAAGGAGGTGACTTCTGGGATGACGGCAAATAGAAATGTATGAAAAAAGAAGAAATTGGGATAAGGGCAAGTGGATAATGACGATGATGATGATGATGATGATGGGTCAGAAAGGCGAGTGGATTAAGGTTTTATACTACTAACAAATCGAATGCTATCTTAAACAAACGTTTATTATTTATTAAAAAAGAATTGCAGGGCTGTAATATCTTCATTACTGTATAGTCAACAATAAGGCCCTGTTGGTAATAATGTACCTACCACCAAACTCCTTTTTAGAAAAAACACTGCAACACTGCACACAGATATTACTGGACATTCACACGCTTCAATATGATTCTCTAATTGGAACCCACATAGGAGCTAGGATCGTCAAACCAAAAAGATTCGCCAGTTGTTACAAAATACAGCGCACTAACAACTAAATTTCAACCTTAAACTTATAACATTAAGGTTTAATATAACAAAACTGGCATTATAGGAAGTTTTCGTAATACGGATAGAAGTTAATGGCTCTGTGCCAACAATAACGGATACCCGGCTTGCCTGTGCGAAATTATGCCTTTATTACATGGCAACAGATATTCTATAAAGTTTTTGATATTATTTCTCGTAACTATCGATTTACGGGTTTTTTTTATGGTTGTATTGTTGTGTTGATCATACTAATGTTCTTATTCTAGACTTTTATCTAGATGCTAGGCTGAGTAATATTTGACGCTTCAAAACAGTACAAGCCCAGAGACACTCTTTCAAACAAAACAAAATCGTCAGAGGCTGGCATTATGATGTCTAATTCAATGGGAATAGAGGGAAAAGGGCCTTTTCCCAGTTCATTAAGTGTCAGCTCAACATGTCTTCTTCATCCATACAGTTGTCAGCGATGTATTAGCTAGAGGTCTGACTTATAATATAGGCTATATTTTACCGCAGGATCTAAACATGTAATATAGATACCTAATACTAAATTCCACACGTTCGAAAGCGATCAAAAGCTATAAATAAAGTAACATTCTAACTTCAACTTTATATTCATAGATATCAAACTATGCTGGAAGCCCTCCTCACTACCGCGGAAGATCCGCTAAGGGCCTTAACCCAATCAACGAGCCTCGTAAGCGAATTGGTTATTGTAGCATGATGTTATTACAACCACCTGTTTCAGCAGATACGGAGAAAATGATATGAAAATACACCATACTACTTTCACTAATAAATATGACGCTTTGAGCTGTATACAGAATATGTCCATGTACAGGCATAAACATAAATCACAGTAGGGTGCGCGAGTTAGGCAACCAGTCTTGCCAAGGGGTATCGTGTTACCCAGTTATAGGGTTGTGGAGGTCATATAGGCCAGTCCATGTGAACTACTGGTATTCAGCTGCATCTGGTTAGACTGGAAGCCGACCCCAACATAGTTGGGAAAAGGCTAGGTAGATGATGACTAGGTTGCGCGAGAAATAGTAGTAATATTGTTATATGTGTTTTTATTTTATACCGACCTCATTTAGATGAGTTCGGTGTTACCTAGCCGACTACTCTGAAAAGAATCACTGAAGCAAACTCAGAGGTCACAGCCTCTTTCATCGTCTAGGAATTATCGAACAAAATGAGCACCATGCAAATTCGTGACTCTTTTGGTATTTTGAAGAAACCACTACACAGTCGACATGATCAGCCAGTGAACGCGTCTATCAGTATTTCCATAACTCAGCTACTGGGTTATACAATTCCTCTTGATAATACTGGTTGTCTAACCTTTCAAGTTTCTGACTACACAAAACAACTATCTACCTACGAATGACAGCCGGACCAACGGATTAAAGTGCTTTCCGAGGCACGGAGCGGTCTCGGTATTTAATATTTAATACATGGTCACCCATCCACGGACCAAACACTGCAAGCGTAGCTTAACCTTCCATATACTTATGCACCTGTTATTATCTAGTTACAAGCTTAACAATTAAATGGTAATGTTATGTGCCTAGAAAAACAATTGATTTTATTTAAAAACTAAATTCTGATTTATGTCCCGACAAAGCTTTGGTACCCAGCCTTTTCTGAATTTACTATAGACAAGAATAAAATAAAAGTGGTAAGTGAAAAAAGAATTGTAAGGCAATAAAACCTTCATGTTACTCTCCATTCTTTATAACTCTAAGCCTCAGCTTCTGCTTGTCTAGCGCGAATTTGAGAAAATACCTAAGGTCGTATGTTTTTACCAAAGTTGTAAGAGGAAGGTGCCGGTGTCCACCACACACTTAATACTAGCACAGACACCGTAATTTACTCTATAATAAAAAAAAAGTTTTGCATGTCAATACTGTGTTTTGATTAGGATAGATGTATTTGTACCCACCATATTGGGAATAAAAAAATATTTTTATTTAATTAAAAGAACTGATAACAAAACAAATAGGTTAGTCTAAATGTTTATTATTTTATTAAATGTCGCCTTTTCATTCTTTCCTTATTAGTGCAGGTCCGATATCGATACCGAACTATCAGGCTCTGTAGTCAGGTTGTATTTCATCACGGAACTGTCGAGATGAAAAGTCCGGGACCGAACTTAATAACTGAACTACTGGGAACGCCCGATAGACCGGGCAAGCGTGCAGTAGGCTGCATGTAACAAAACCATTACAAGTTAGTTCGTTTTCCAATGAAAGTCTGTACTTTGCTAGACAGAGTTCTAAGTAGTAACAGTGACAAGTAGTCCACTGTATACGTTACCTCCTTTCATCAATTATAGAACGCAACGACTACGTCTGATTGGAGTTTAGCTAGAGTATTAAAAAAAAATATTTGAAAGTATTCTTTTCTGTCTGTCGAACTATTATCTTTGACGGTTTATAATATATTAAATAAACTGATTTATTAAAAATTTGGTATGGAGATAGTTTAGTCCTGGGAAGGACAGAGGATAGTTTATAATCTGCGACGCCATCTGCTTCCGCGGTGCCAACAATCACGCGGGCGAAGTCACGGGTAAAAGTTACTAATTACTGCCCCACTGTACAGTGGAACAAAGCCCTCTTCTCATACAGAGAAGGCACGAGCATTAATCACCACGGATACGCATCGAGCAAAGGCACATATAAGTTTATTTAACTGCGACCTAGTATTAAAATAGTTATGCCAGTGCTAACTAATAATATAAACCTGACCTTAGTCGTTTTAAAAGTCGTTTATTTAAAGTGGTTAGGTACTTAAAATATAAAGGCTAGCACGTACAGTATTTTAAAGAGCAACACTGAGTTAACAACTTGGACGCTTGTAAATAAACTAGAACATACATACATAAACTCACGCCTTTTTACCATGGGGGTAGGCAGACACCACAGAACGCCACCTGCTACGATCCTTACATACTCCTTTCGCTTCTCTCACGTTCATACATCTGGTCATACACGCACGCCGGTTGCGAGTACTACGCAGCTGACCTTTTTGAAGAACATCACCAACACATAATGTTAATAATAGTCTCACGAGTAGATAATGTTGACTATTACGATCCAGCACGTGATTATAAATAAACATAATTGCAATATGAGTTAGATTAATGACTGACAGACTACTTACTATATAATAAATAAATAATAAATAATGCTGGACAATCCACACAGCATCATCTAGCCCCAAGCTAAGCAGAGCTTGTGTTATGGGTACTAGATGACTGATATACTTAATACAATACATTACATAGATAGATATTTTTATTATACATAGGAAATACCCAGAACACCCGGAACAAATATTTGTAGATCGTACAAACATTTGTCCCAAGGCGGGAATCGAACCCGCAACCTCTTGCGTCGCAGGCGGACCTTCGCCCGCCGCGCCACAACGGTCGTCCCGTATCGTAATAATTTAACATGAAATGGTCACAGATAAATGTTAACAATTAAAATTGTATGGGTGTTGAAAGAGAGTGCTTTTGAGAGTCAATAGTGAGAATGTTAATTAAATATATTTGCACGCTTTTGGGGAAAACTTAGAAGTTACCTACCTTAGTACTACCTACCTATGTTTACAAAAAAAAGCATTTTGATTCTGAATCTGAAAAAAATAAAAGGAGAAAAATAACAAATAAACTTTCCTCAATCGAAAATCAGCACAAACTTTTCAAGTTTAATTTAATATTATAATAAATTACACAATTATTTTATTTTTTTATTATTTATTGAGGAGCTCGTGGCTAAATAAAAACAGCCGGGTTGATCGAAGGTTAAGCTACGCTTGCCGAGGTCAGTCTGTGGATGGGTGACCGTCATAACATATCGAGACTCCTCCGTGCCTCGGAAAGCACGTTAAGCCGTTGGTCCCGGCTGTCATTTGTAGATCTTTGACAGTCGTTACGGGTAGTCAGAAACCCGAAAGTCTGACAACCAGTCTTACCAAGGGGTATCGTGTTGCCCAGTAACTGGGTTGTGGAGGTCAGATAGGCAGTCGCTCCATGTAAAATACTGGTATTCAGCTGTATCCGGTTAGACTGGTAGCCGACCCCAACATAGTTGGGAAAAGGCTAGGCAGATGATGATGAATAAATTACACAATTACTTGTATTTAATACATGAGGGAAAGATTTAATGAAGCGTTTTAAGAAATTCCTTCTATTTGGATTCGTTTTGAGGAAAAAGTCACCTTACGTTGCATGTCGCTGGAAGTCAATGCATATTTTTATCTCACAAGGGTTCGCTAGAGTGGAGTTTTTTTCTGTATAACGCGCTTCTAAAGAATGTAGAAACGCACTAGTAATGGGTGTTCCACTACGAAGATTAAAGCTCGTTCCCAAAAAAAATGTAAGCAGTTCCAAGTGTGACAATAAAAGAATTAAAGTTTGCCAAGAATTTTAAGCACTTCTAGCCGTAATACCTAACTAAAACCGTCACGCCGAGAAGTTAGCTTCCTCGACACACACAAAATACGATCAGTCATTTCATGCGAGTTTTTATCGGTTCACTCACGCGGCCCCAAGGTCGAAACGTGAATAAAACCTTCTTACTGCTACTTTTATTCAGTTAGGGCAGCTTTTACTTACGTCCGTAATACATTTTGGTTACTTAGTCAAATTTCCGTCACAATAATTTGAATTTAGTTTCCTTTTAGAATTATTTCGTTTATGTTTGATTTTCTTGGTCAGTCTATGTGTAAAACAGTGTCCTTAAAAAACTAAAAATAAATTCTTCAACACACTTGCCTTTTTTGTTTTTTTATTTCACCCATTTTTGATTAACAATTTTGTTTTTGAATACACTTGCCTATAAAGTGGCTCATATCGCACCGATTTTAGGTTTATAATGCAGTGTATTATAACACGCACGATTTATACTTACATCATCGCACTAGTACGGGAAAGTACACCACAGATTAAATGATCACTAGTTATATATGTACTTAAGTTACTTAGACAGTACCTCCGTGGTCAGCTAGTTAGGTACATCTTGATGCAAGTGTCAAAGCGGGACAGCAGACCGAGAAGATGGCGATGAGGGTGAGATAGATCCGAGAGCAAAAAGTTCTTTATTTTCGACTTCGAAGTTCAGTTCGTCCTTCAATCTGTAATTGGATATTGATAGGCCGTGTCACTTGAGTGAAGCCGGGCAGAGCTTTGAGATCGAACCCTCGAGGCACGAGTCCTACTAGCATTTGTCCAGTTAATTTAGAAATCCTGTTTGATCTTGACCTTATCTTATGATTGTACGAATAAGACACTGCGAAATGTGCGGACATTCTATTGTGTAATTTGAACAATTCACCGTGCATTTGTGCACATTCTAGGTCCACATAAAATTGGTCACCTATTAATAAATTTATTTTAATAATTTTTTTTAGGAATAAGAAACAGCAGTATATTATATAGTAGGCACACAATCTTATATATAAAATTCTCGTGTCACAATGTTAGTTACCATACTCCTCCGAAACGGCTTAACCGATTTGTATGAAATTTTGTGTGCCTATTGGGTAGGTCTGAGAATCGGCCAACATCTATTTTTCATCCCCCTAAATGCTAAAAGTGGTCCACCCCAACATCTTATATGGCAAAACAACGTTTGCTGGGTAAGCTGGTATAATTATAATAAAAGTAACGAATAAACTACTCAAGACGTTATCCACAGATTAATATACAGAATAGCTAGCTGTGAGCAGTACAAACTAAAAGCACTTATTAACTAATAAACAGGGTTATGATATCTTAAAAAAGTCGTAATTTCACGTTTAAATATAGCTTTGCTGAGAAAAACTATATTAGTAGAACCAAACTGTTTACTATAGATGTTAACCAAGCGATGTGCGCCTGAGTTAGTTCGATAAAATGAAGTAGCAAATAGGCGTCTCGAACGAACTTCTAGACCGACATCTACCATCATATACCAGTATTTTACATGGACCGACTGCCTATCTGACCTCCACAACCCATTTATTAGGCCACACAATTCCCCTTGGTAAGACTGGTTCTCAGACTTTCGGGCTTATGACTACCCGTAACGACTGTCAAAGATCTACAAATGTCAGCTGGGACCAACAGCGTTCCGTGCTTTCCGTGGCACGGTCACCCAAGCACGGACTGACCTCGGCAAGCGTAGCTTAACCTTCGATCAACCACAAGACACTCGATTGAGCCACGTGCTCCTCTGTACATAAAATGAGTGTTTGTTGAAATATTTTACGTAAAAAAGAAACAAAAATAAATCATAACAAAAAGACAGGAAAAAAGGAAAAAAAACCACTGCTTACACGAGGAAAACATTTCATGGAAACTTGTTTTTACCAAAGTAATTGCGTAGTTACCAAATTCAAATGTAGTACGCAGTATTGCTGCGAAGTTTTCTTTGAAAGTCAAGAACAATGAAACAGTAAGAACCCACACAACGTCCAAGGTCAACCCTAGGAGCCCCGTGTTTTGCAGAAGCCAAGGGTTTTACGCAATATTTCTAATTCCAGTCACATTTGGGGAGTTGGTTCTGCAAGTAGGTACAATAGATAACACAGGCCTGCAAAATGAAGGTCATAACTTCCTCTCTGGAATTTGATAGCTGATTCTGGAGTATTTTGATGCGCTGATTACGAATATGTACTTAGTTTTTCTCCATCACCTCCTCATTTTTCAAAAAAGCTACAGATAGAAAATTGAGAAAAAAGACAAGTTTTCACTTAAAAAATTATATATTTAAAAAAGTACTTAATTTTTAACTTAAAAAACTATTAACACGTAATAACAACTTATTGCTGGGTTAAAATACACTTAAATTTTATTTGTGGAACCTGGTCCTTTTTTCCTGGAAGCTTCTGTTGTGCGATTTTCGCTTATATTTCCGGTTTGGATCATCACGCTTCAACAACCAACAATAGTCCGCCATCATGCTGACATTCCATCTTCCTTAATACCGGACTTCAAGCTCTTTTAAATCTTGGTGAAATCTTTCACCTTGTTCTTCGCTAACGGCTCCTAGATTTTCTGGGAAGTAATCAATGTGCGAATTCAGAAAATGAAGTTTAACGCTCATATTACAACCCATTACACCAAAATTCGTTATCATTTTGGCTACTATTTCTTTATAGTCCGAGCTTTTATTGTTCCCCAAAAAGTTTTTTACCACTTCCTTAAATGATTTCCACGCTTGTAACTCGACAAGTTTAGGTTGCAAGATGCGCACTTCGACTGTTAGTTTTCTAATTCAGAGTAGGTACTTATACAAAAAAAACCTTTTGTTTTCTTCATTATACCCTTTTTGAACAACATTAACAACAATTAGGCAATATCACCTAAACATCGTGTATTAATGAGCTCATTACTAAATGAAGCCGAAATGACCCGTTTTTGAAATGGTTAATGCGAATTACTTACACTTATTATGTAGTAATTAACAAATTACTGATTTGCATTCATTTCTATGTCGTCTTAAACTAATTAAATGCAATAAAAATTAAGCTGAAGTAATTAAGTGACGTTTTATAGATTTTAAAATGTATGCGCTCAGACATTTTTAGTTAAAATCTTAAATATTCAATATCAAAGAATCCTGACGTGATAGAATTTTTTTATTATTTTTCTCGTAATCAGCACATCAGAAACTATAGAAAACGTTAATCAGATCTCAGAGAGGAAAACCATTGCAGACCTGTGTAATTAACAAATAATAATAATAAATAAATATTGCTGGACAATCCACACAGCATCATCTAGCCCAAGCTAAGCAGAGCTTGTGTTATGGGTACTAGATGACTGATATACTTAATACAATACATTAAATAGATAGATATTTTTATTATATATAGCAAATACCCAGAACACCCGGAACAAATATTTGTAGATCGTACAAACATTTGTCCCAAGGCGGGAATCGAACCCGCAACCTCTTGCGTCGCAGGCGGACCTTCGCCCGCCGCGCCACATCTGTCATCATCAATTACATTACTTGTATGCTATTTGTATATATATTTTGGCTGCCTCGTTGGTTTAGTTGTCCCAAGCGTGACTGCTGAGCGTGAGGTCCTGGATTCGACTCTCAGGTGGGGCAAAGTGATATTAAGTGTTTTTTCTCATTAAGAACGCGGAGTCTGGATTTATGTCCGGTCGGTGTCAATAGACTCGCCCCTTATTACATGGGACTTAAAAGATATCTGGTAAAATGTGGGTGTTACTATAGGTGCCCGTCTGCCCATCCCTTTGGAGATTACAGGTGTGATTTTATGTTTATAAACAAGCTTTGCCCTTGGCACTGCTGATTTCATCCGAACTGTTTTGTTTTGGAATGGAAGAACATCAGAACAGTTAATTTGTCAATTAATAGTTTTGTCGTGAATATGAATAAAATAGCCGATATTCCGTCAGCGTGACAACCAGTGTTACCAAGGTATATACTGTTACACAGTAACTGGGTTGTCGAGGGTAGAAAGATAGTCACTCTATTAGAAATATTGGTATTCAGCTACATCTGGTACGAAGTTCAACAAGGTTGAGAAAAATGCAACTGCTGCTGACCAAAACAAAACGGCAGACATATTTTTCCATGAAAACGTGTCATAATTCACGCACGAGGTAGCTGAACGCGCGAAATACCTAATATTTATGTTGTGAACGAACCGTAGTACAAAGATTATCCAGTCAGTAATAAAGGAAGTAGGGTTGCCAACCCCTGCCCATAATTCTATACGCGCAGGAAAGGTTTGCATGACTCATGCCTAAATGACATTCCACGATTGTGTGCAAAATCTATAGTATCTGAGTAATGCGTGGTTGGGCTTGTCGTGAAAAGTATTTATAAAATTTTAAGTACCTGATTTATCAGTATTTAAAATTAAATAGTCTTATTTTAAATTGTACACACAGCTGTAGGTATTTTATAAAAATGTTGGTATATTAATGATTTAACAAAGTATTTTTAGGATGCGTCATGTAAACTATCGCAGATAGGTGATATAGACGTAGATAAAAAAGCAGAAAGGTGAAAGTCATACTTTGATATTATCACTCATAGACGATGCTGTTAGTTCTTATCTGCCTTGCCTTTTTTCCAACTATGTTGGGGCCGGCTTCCAGCCTAACGGGATGCCGCTGAATACCAGTATTTTACATGGGGCGACTGCTTATCTGACTTCTACAACCCAGTTCCGGGGCAACACGATACCCCTAGGTAAGACTGGGCTTCTGACTGCCCGTAACGACTGTCAAAGATCTACAAATGACAGCCGAGACCAACAGCTTAACGTGCTTTCCGAGGCACGGAGGAGTCTAAACATGTTACGAACGGTCACCCATCCACAGACTGACCTCGGCAGGCGTGGTTTAACCTTCGGTCATCCCGTATGGCGGTTATTATTCAGACTAGTTAGCTAGTCGAGTTCTGGTTCCCTAGTTATGGTTGTAGAATTGTAGAGATGTGTGATATGTCAACCTTTGACTATGGGGCTTATACTAGTCTCTCTGAGGTAACTCGATTCAATGAACTAATTGCTTGCCGACTAATAAGCGCTTGACCCGTTCCGTTTGTAGTCGAAGATCTGAAGACAAAGCGGTTGGCAGTTAGTTGGATGTACGAAACGGAAACCAGAGCAAGGCAAATCGGTTTGACGTATTTACACAGGTATTTCAGTAAGGTCTTGTGGGTTGGGATATTTGTATCTATAAACCAAAAGGACCATATTAATAAAATATGTTTTTGTTAGACTGGAACATAGTTGGAAAAAGCCTGGGCAGATGATGATGAATTTGTTTTCTCTTCTTTGTCTGTTTCATACTTTTTTTTGTTTTCTATGTTTAGTATTGAGTCGTTATGTGCCTGAGCCTGTGCTGAATAAAAGTTTTTTCATTCTTTCCTTCTCATATATTAGTTAGCTGAAATAAATTATATCATTTTTTGCCGAGCTTTGGAAATCATTAATATAAGTACCCTCTGCTTAGACCTTCAGGGAACACAAGCATGATTTAACGTCATGTCGAATGTAGGTTATCTACTTTCTACAGCTACATTAAAATTGGCTCAATTTATCGACACTCACGAGATAAAACTGTCACATTTGAGTATGACTGTACGAATTCGCAATCAGATAAGGTTATTACGCCTCCATTCCTGATATTGGTCTTTTTTTATGTCAATGAATGTCCACGAAAAAAAGGAATGCAGGCAGCTAATATTTAGTGAGTACTTTCTTAAACTGTGATGAGAGTTTGTGAGTGTACCAAATAATCAACCTTTTCACATCACTCGTCTTAATGTTTCTTGTGTTTTAAGAGCCAATCTTTTTTTTTTAATGTTGCCCCACACTTCGAAGCAAACTCAGAAGACAAAGTACTTTATAAACTGCAGACATTTTTTTAAATAAAATTATACTCACGTTTTATTCTGATAACATAAAACGCTGAAAGGGGATGCTCTAGAAGGACATACATTAACCTAATTGGTGATGTTCTTCGGAAAGGTCAGGTTAGTGTACTCGCAACCGGCGTGCGTAAATAACCAGATGTATGAACGTAAAAGCAAAAGATGTATCGTAGCAGAAGACGTCCTATAGTTTCTGCCTACCATCATACGTGAGTTTATGTACGTATTGTAAATATTAAATTATCGATTTTTACTTACGTAGAGCAAAGAAATTGATTTCTTAGCGACCATATTAAATCAATCTCTTTTGTTGCTATACGTAAACATTTTTGCTCAAGCCCTAATACGTTCGTTGAAGTGTGAATAAGTACCTATATAGAGTCCCCTTTGCCGGTAAGTAGGTATACAAGCGAGATAATGCTTTGTTTACCTGAACGAACACTCATGACCTTGTCTATTATTTAAGGTAACGTATGACTAAACCGATTAGTGGATTATGCAGAATATACGATGGAATAATTAATGTTATGGTGGTTTAAGATATATTATGTGAATAGTAAAGAGTATATACAAATGTAGGATTATAAATATGGACACTATCAAAAAATTACATGTGCGATCTAATAAAGAAGGAAAAACTATATAACATATTGACAGATCGTCTCCTGTCTCCTGCCAGGTCTAAAAACTAGACCCCTGGATCTTTACTAATGAGTATTCATGAATGTACTGATGGTCCTTCAAAACCTCAGCATCTGCCTAGCCTTTTCCCATTTATGTAGGGGTCGGCTTCCAGTCTAACCGGATACAGCTGAATACCAGTGTTTTGCATGGAGTGACTGCCTTTCTGACCTCCACAACCCAGTAACTGGGCAACACGATACCGCTTGGTAAGACTGGTTGTCAGACTTTCGGGCTCCTGACTTCCAGTAACGACTGTCAAAGATCTACAAATGACAACCGGTACCAACAGCTTACCGTGCTTTCCGAGGCACTTAGGAGTCATGATATGTTACGAAAGTCACCCATCCACAGACTGACCTCGGCAAGCGTAGCTTAACCTTCGATCAACCCGTGCGTCTGTTTTTATTTAGCCTGAAGGGCTAAACCTAAATGTTAGTCGATTGATAGCAAATACGTAGTGAGAAATCTTTATAAATTATACTCATATAAACAGAGAACTATGCTTTGCTGTGGTTGAATTGTTAAGAAGAAGCATGTAGATTTTATAAACTAAGTCGCCTTAAGGGAAAGTTTTAGGCCTCGTCCGAGTTCTAGATTAAGGCTTTCTCAGAAACGTTGATTTAAATTCCTATTCAAATCAAAAATAATTTACAGTCTATGAGATTCCTGTGATTTGTTCAACAAAATGCCATTGTTTGAAGACCTTCCCTACAAATCTCCATTCAAACTTAAATAAACTTCAGCACTAACTACAAACCATTCAGAATGAATCATAAAACAACCGAATCCCCTTGAAACTTGAACTGAACTCCACATTGCGCCACAACATCCCTAGTGTGATGACGTAACAAAGTGGCCGAGACCTTGACGTTCTGGGAAGGGCGGATTTCGCCATTGACACAGAATAAGTAAAAACAGAAGGATGGATTTTTACAACAAGCGAAAACGCAAGCACACATACACGCGTACGTAAGCGAACTAAAATAAATGACACTCGAGCGTGCGAGCTCTCATTCGCTGCACGTCTATGTATATGTGTGAGTGCGTTTACAATGTTTGCATGGAGTCGACCTTCTTTATTTGTCTAGTTCGTGCCATCGACCTCTGCATTCCCGCCCTGAGGCATATCCAAGGTACGGTGCTTGCTGACATTTAAAACATATTGTTTCGATAAGGTAAGATACGGATATTTCCCAAGATGTTTTGGTATTCGTTGTTCAAAGTGATAAAAAATAAGTCGATTAATCAAGCAAACTGAAAATTGAGTAAAACTAATCCACTAAACAAAAATAGCAAACGCATCATAAATTAGAGGCACAAAATCCGAAAAAAGGGCAATTATACAAAAAATCTTCATTTTAATTAAAAATAATCAAAATCCAATATCTCAATATGGGTTAGGTTTGGGGTTGGGTGTTTCATAGTCAAATCAGATAGGAATGATGAAAACTAAAACCTCCTAAAGGATACTCTCACAAAAATGGAGTTAAATTAAGTACATTCCATTGAATGTTCAATATTAAAAATAATAGTTTAAAACCTCCGAAGGGAAAGTTACAAGCAGCAGATACAAGAGAGTCCCAATCCGTCCATTACACTGAATTCCGCAGTTGTTCCACCACATGTTCCATCGGGAAATGAGCATCCTGTCTGTCTCTTTTGTCGTAAATTGCAATAATTACGGTAGTCTATGCATATTTTTTTAATATAAAGGAATATTACCTTGATTACCGAGCTATGCTGGGATTAAACGACGTTTCCTAAAAATGAAACCTAGCTAGATCGATTTATCGCCCGCGGAACTATAAAATATTAATAAACAAATCATAAAATTCGTTGGGAGATTCAGATTATACATATATGTACATACATATATACAAGAATTGCTCGTTTAAAGGTATTATATTGGAGTATATAGAAATTTTATCTATCTATACAAATAAATAAAATTGAAGTGTCTGTTTGCAATATAAAAAGAAAAACTTTATACTAGAAGTCCATTTAAAAACATTTTTTTATAAATTTGGCTGTCTGTCTGTTTGTTTCAGATAATCTACAAAATGTTTAGACCAATTTGGATGGGCTTCCACTGGCAGATATCTAATGTGATAAAGAGTAACTTGAGCTACTTTTTTTTTAATAATAAGGATTCTTTCAGAAACACATGTCTATTAAAATTCCTAGTACATCTGTGTGTTACGATATCTGTTACTACATCTTTTTTCTCAATTCATTTCAAACACATTTGTTTTATTAAAAGGTTCTATCCGGCAATTGTTGAACCATTTATGATATTTTCAACGCACTTCACTTATCAGCTACGTGGGTGGTATTATGTTTTGCTCTTAACCTTTCTCGTAACCACTGAACAAACACTCCAATGGAAAACAACTTTTAATATGTTTTTTTTAAGACCCTTTACCTGTACAGTCACGAACATAAATACCTTACACTAACTCATTCACTCTAACTGTCTTCTGTAAACGTTTTGACGTTCAAAAAGTGCTGATTCTCAGCCTAATTTTTTTATTTTGATTTTGATTTTCAGTATTTAAAAGCGATTATCTACTAAAGTATTGATAGAATATTAAAGTAAATATTAAAAATAGGGCTTTCCTCAAAGTTTTAATCGTTATTGCACGAAGATATCAATTTTGAATTTTGTGTCAGGGTAAGATATTTATGCTAGTGACTGTATAGCATGGGACGCCAAAGCTAGACGGATCTATGACCCTAAAACCGTGTCGGTGACAGCCTTGATGCAAAAGGTAAATAACCGGGTGTTATACTCTGCTTGAGAATAGTCTCTGTCCGGATACGTTTGTTACTGTTGCCTGCCTTTATCCCGGTAACTTTTCACACTGAAGGTAAAACAATCTGAACGCTATGGTCATGATAGATGTTAATAATGGTATAATTCTTGACTTAATAAGGTCAATATAAGGACGTACCAATGGAGAATATAGGGATCGACATATACCAAATTTTTTTTGTGACATGCCCGCCACTGCGACAAAGGGACGTTTACAACTGGGTTAAGTCCAATTGCCTAGCACCACGATTTAAATTCTACACTGATCTCAATGGGTCCTAAAGGATGAGCTGTTACATTTGATTCCAAATGATATGGCGAAAACGCATGAACGCACGGAAATTTGATCGCGTTGCTACAAAGTCCGTATAGTAAACAACTCCGGATGCAACGTGTGAGACATACACATATTTATTTTTCAAAAAAAAACACAGCCTCGTTGGTCTTGCGACTGCAGGCACAACTGCTGAGTATGTTATCATGAGTCGATTCCCTAAATCAGACAAAGTCTGGGAACCTGAAATCCTGGAGTCTGGATTGGTGCCCAATAAGTGACAATAGGCTCGTCCTCAATAGACTTAAACATAACTGACGTAATATACACATATGCCAACCCTTCACGAAGTAAAAGCGTGGTGTAATATTATTAATTTCATTCACTTTCAGTTTCATAACCAATCAAGACGCTCATGTCTTTTTCTTAAAAAACTAAATGTTCACAATGTTTTTTTTTAGAATAAAGACATGTTACTTATTATTTTCTTAACAAAATATAAATATAAGATACCTTTATAAATTATAAAATAAACCGTCATAAACAAAATACACTAGGAACAGCGTAAGAATTGAACCACACTGCTCCTCCAAGAAACTCCATAACAAACGGTGTAAATTACCAAAACGCTGTGTTTACTAACACGATGCGATACTAGTTTGTTTGTTTACCCACAAGCCGATAGACACAGTGACAAGGGCAACGTACGCCGTACGATAACATATTCACTGTTACGTCACACAATAGTTCACACTAATGGGAACGTGTGCCTTCTATGAAACATAAACTATGCAATGTAATCATCATCTCAAAAGTTAAAAGAGGTTGTGACCTCTGAGTTTGCTTCAGTGATTCTTCTCAGAGTTGATGGCTAGGAAACACCGAACTCATCTAAATGAGGTCGGTATAAAATAACAACACATTTAACAGTATTACTACTATTACTCGCGGACTTTACGTGGAGGACTGCCTATCTGACTTCATCAACAAAGTTACTTGCCAGTAACTGGTAAAAAAGCCCATTGGTGGCCCATTGGTAAAAAATATATTCTTGTCAGATTTTTTGACTTCTGACTACCCGTAACGACTGCCAAAGATTTAGAAATATCAGCTGGGACTGGGACCAAAGGCGTATCGTGCTTATCGAGGCACGGAGATGTCTCGATATGTAATCAATGGTCACCCATCCACAGGTTGACGTCGGCAAACGTAGTTTAACCTTCGATCGACCCGTGCGGCTGTTTTTATTAACAGCCATGACCTCCTCAATACTGAAATGTTACCTTTGGCGCTCTTTGGGCAATCAGCTTCGCTTCAACACTAGGAAGGCCCTTATGTTCAATGCTACAACTTTACTAAAAAGAACTTTACGAAGGGAGGTCAACCCAATTCTAATAAATTACACCTAATCATCTCACGTGTTACTAGTACACCTGTTTACACAATAACGGATTGTCACTATAATGTGATTAGCGACTGAAATAAGTTACAGCACTAATGTCCCTCGCCTTATGAAATATTCAATATCAATCAAGCTAGGCTTTCAAGAAATTGAGGATAGACTTGTAATTTTGTACATGATACGTCAAATAACTATAAAAAGAAATGTGATTACACACGTCAAATATAATGGCTTATAAAGGGTAGCCTTAATCAGCTTGACGGAAAACCAATTCAAAGTCAATCATTTTAACATAACTCATAGATAAGTACCATATATTTTCAGTATAATATATTTTATTCAATTTAGCTTATTACATTCCCCTTTTATTAAAAATCCGCATCTGAATCACAAGGACTGCGTCACGTAGTACTTGTGTAGCATTTAACTACGGCGTAGCAATTTGCTACGGCGTAGCACGTAGCCACTTCGTAGCTCTAATAGGTTGAGAACTAGCAATAAGATTAATAAGGAAACTTCTTTCATTTTATGTGTAAGGGATCGTGGGGATGATAGACTTCAGCGTTTTACTTAGTAAGTCCTTAAAGGAATAAGAAGGAAAAAAAGCCTAGACGTTTTGAGATCATGGTACTTTATCAAAAACTAGTATGAATTGTTAAGTATACCCGGAACTAACACAGTCGAAAACTTTATTCTAAAAACAATATGCTCAAATAACTAAACCACAACAGAAGTCTCAAAATAGTTTTAAGTATAACCATATTTTTCCGCAACTATTAAAACAAAAGTTTCCTACATAAATACGACTCCACTGAAAATGTTCCCAAAGGCAACATAAAAGCTGAAACATTCATAACATTACCCAAAAATACACCAACTTACTAACTAGTTATTGCTCGCAGTTCTGCTGGAATCCTGAGCAAACTTCAACTACTACATGAATCCACATAAAAATATCCTTTAATTTTATTGTGGTATACATGTGAATGTAAGTACACCTCTGCCTTTCCCAGAAGCTCGAAAGCCTGACAACCAGTCTTACTAAGGGATATCGCGCTACCCAGTAGCCAGCTACTGGGTAGCGCGATATCCCTTAGTGACCTCCATAATCCAGATTATGGAGGTCAGATAAGCAGTTGTCCCATCTAAAATACTGGTATTCAGCTGCACTTGGATAGTCTGGAAGCCGACCCGAACGCAGATGGGATAAGGCTAAGATGATAATGCAAGTGGAAATTATGTGCTCTCTAACTCCTCCGCTGTTCTTTTTTGATTATTTTTTTGTTAAAATTAGTTGCGGTATCCAAGACAGATGAATCGTTTCTCCGGGACTCATCAGGCAAAATTTTCACGACACTTTTCTGGCGTTCACTGGCTTTCAGGAATTGCAGTGGTTTTGGAACAGTGTGGTAGGCTTGTCCCATTAAAAAGATTATGCTACAAGTAATAAACTGCCTTCTATAACCGATTAAAGGTTGTTATTGCAATCTATTAATCCTGCAGATATTCAGCAATATGTTTAAGACTTTAATAAAAGGGCCGTCCAGTAACAGATCGGTTTATTCGTTTTTCCGCTAGAAACTACCTGTATCTGAAATCAGTACCAGACTATTACAGTCCCACTGCAAGGCAAAGGACTCTTCTCATATAGAGAAAGCATGAGCATTAATCACCATGCTTGCTTAAGACGGTTTGGCGATTTTAGATTTATATTAATTACTAGATGACCCGGTGAACTTCGTATCACTTACCTCTTAATATAAACAATATTTATTTAAACCATATGTACTTTAGAGCCGGTAACCAATCGTGGAAATTTTAGATAATATGGTTCGTAAAGAGTTATTAATATATTTGTAAATGCCCAAATGCACATATATAAATATTAAGTAATTTATATCTTACATGGTTTCAATTTTGTTTGGTTATTAACACATTCACAGTCCCCATACAAAATAATTCAATTTTCTTGGACGTTCAAGCAAATTACTTCCATCACATGTTCATATTGTTCATGCTCCATGTTTGGGTCACTATGAAACCACCAGTTACGCACTTGGATTATTGTATTCTAAATAATATATGGATTAATAAATCAGAATTGTCTTTATAAGCCTTGTCGGATGCAGTAGTAGTAATTTGAGTGGTACCTGGTCGGCTATAGTGACCCATGTACGGGGCATGGACTTGTGGGGATAGTTCGCCATGATGCATGTATAGGGCACTGGACTATGAACATGTTAAAGAAATCTTGTTAACAATTCAAAATTAATACAACGTTTTACATTAAAAACAACACACTTATCATCGTCATCATATTGGCCAAAAGACGTCCACTGCTGTACATACAGCTGATTCTACAGTTGATTAACTTAAAGTTTTCTGATAGACTATATTTTTTGACGTTTTTTCCGGTGCGTAAACATATAAAGACGATGGTTTTCCGACGCGCGAACACGCAACATATAATTGTCCATGCGCGAAGCAGGGAGACTCCGAGTTTATTCCGCAAACTTGCAACGTTTGGCCTTGGGATTTGTTGATGGTCATTGCAAAAGCCAGACGCACGGGAAATTGTAAACGCTTAAAATCGAATGGCTTATCTGTTGGAATCATCGGTATACGCGGTATCAAGACATCCTCTCCTTTGTATTTTCCCTTGATGATTTTAGCTTCAATGACGTTATTCATTAGTTTCTTCACCGCCAGTCTCGTTCCATTGCAAAGTCGAGGTTGATTTATGTTACGCAGCATGATGACAACTGATCCTACTTTTAATTGCATATTATGTGGTGGTAGTCCAGGCAATTCCAATGAATTTAAAAATTCTGTAGGATAGTTGACTACGTCATCCTGGTTTGTAGCTGTGTCAACTGATTTGTATGTGAACAACTCTCCTGGAAGGAAATTCTGAATGGTCGCATTGAGATCATCGACATCTTTGTTTTTTTCCGCAAATATTGCTAGTTCACTAAGCCAATCGTGGTTATTATATTCTTGTTTTATGTCCGGAAAAACACGCTGAATAAGCTCCTCTTTTTAGTCTGTGAAGTGACAGAAATCTGTGGGAAATATTATTAATCCTGTCGAGGTGTCAACTGCGACCTTACCATTTATAATATCTAGCAACTGCTTTGAAAACACAGCCGCAGTTTGATCTTGTTGCAAAAACACTCGCATGTTAGTTGTTAAATGGAGTGTCTTTACGTACCGCCACAAATTAGATGATTTTAGGCATGCATTTAGTTCGTCAGCAACAGTTGATCGAGGAATAACTGGAAGAGTCTGACGAAAATCACCTGACAACAGAATCATTGCTCCACCAAAAATGTTTTGGTTGTCACGTAAATCTTTTAAGGTTCTGTCTAGTGCCTCCAGCGACCTCCTGTTTTGCATAATCGGAGAATTTTCGCCATAGCACTATTTTTGGCGATGTTGCAAACTGGCGTTTCGTTGATTTGCATGTTTAATGGTAATGCCGAATGTGCAGTTCGTCCGCCTTCTAACAAAGTTGCAGCTATTCCAGATAAAGCCAACGCAAGGGCTACCTCATTTTGCGATAGGATCTTTGCCAATAGCAATGGAATTAGGAACGTTTTCCCAGTACCCCCGGGAGAATCAAGAAAGTAAATTCCTCCAGATCCACTGTTTACAGCTTCTATCAAAGTATCGTACGCAATCTTTTGTTCTTGATTCAATTGCGGAACGGTTGTGCGAACTGCTTCGGTCATAGCTTCAGTATCGTACCGGGGTTCCCTTCCCAACTCATGGTTTATTGCATCTTGCATGGAACGATTGGGTGCTGTCAGGCCCAAACACGACAATATTTTGTTTGCCATCAATAAACACATATCTTCTCTTAAGATCAATTTGTCATCGTAAATCTCTGCAGTAAATTCAAGTGTAGGATTCAATGTTTCACAACGTACACGATGCAACGCATCCTCAGACATGTCATCCCTATATTTCATCCACAAATCTTCCGGATTTGAGGGAAAACATGTCGATACTATAATCGCAAACAATGTACGAATTTGATGCGGTGATGAAGATATGATAGAATCCTTGAGCGTATTATCCCAATGCGAATCGCCCTCAAGCAACCGTAATAGTTGACACGCCTCACGGTAAGTCGCACACAGATGTCCGTCAACTGTTCTCAATATTGTTGAAACGATGTCGGACCAGGAACATTCACCAGTAACAATATAGCATATAACGACTTATAATAACCTATAGCATCTGCGGCAAATACATTTGGATGTCCCTCAAGTGGTGTTCCTTGTTTACGACGCTGAAACGCCTTTGATGATGCATTCCATGTGTGATAGCGTGGCATATCAGCACACAGCAAAGTGCGATTATTCAGATCGTGTAAGGCAAATTTAAATCTTTAAAAGTATATTTCTGAACGTACCCAACACTGTTATGTTAAATAATGACACTTTGTTGTTACAAAGTGTCATTATTTTACATGTTTTAAAATATGTAAATACGAAATAATCCGACTATTATGGATATATGTTGTCGACTCGAAACCCTTATTTAATCTATATCTACATGTGTTATTGTAATTATTTCAAAATACCGAACCGATGGGCAAATGTTTGACAGGTAAGAACAGTTTGTATGGGAAAACAAAATTCTCGTTTTAAGTATTGTCCTCGCATATTTTCTATATTTTCTCACCGTTTAAACCTTCCCTGGACTTCCACGAATATTTCAAGACTAAGATAAGATAAATCCGTTCAGCCGTTCTCGAGTTTTAGTGAGACTAACGAACAGCAATTCATTTTTATATATATAGATATAAGTCCAGGTTTCCTCACGATGCTTTCCTTCACCGATGTCAGTGATGCCCAAGATAAACTTAGAAAGTACATACATATAAATTGAAAAAGTCACTTTGGCACTTGCTCAGGTTTGAACTCGTGCACAAGAGGCGAAGCCTAAACCACTGGGCCATCATGACAAATCTGAAATTTTGTATATCCAAATCCACTCGGTCATTACAGCGCGATGGAGGAACCAAATTATATATCCAAATCCGTTCGGTCATTAAAGAGTGATGGAGGATCCGGTTAGCGTCATGCCACAAAGCTTTCATGAAACATTTCAACTATTAATTACACTAAAACAGCTAAAATGCATTACGGACACTCCGGCTTAAAACATAAAGGTATATATCAGTTAATTTTAACTTCGGTATCCGGTAAACTCGCGTCATTGGCAGAGAGGCTTTAATTAATGGGATGATGGTACGGCGGCTTGCTAACCACAGTTTTTGGTGTTTGGTATAAGTTATAAGCGATATTGTTGGGATTGGGAAGAATTTTGGTTAGTACAGCAAGTCGTTAGTTAAGCTGAAATAAACTATGGCGCATTTTCAATATTTTTGAGGAGGTTTAAGAAAAAAAATCCGCTCATCGAAAGTTGAGCTACGTTTACCGAGGTCACTCTGTGGATGACCGTTACGGGTTTGTTGGAAGCCCGAAGTCTTACCCAGGGATATCGTGTTGCCCAGTAACTGGATGGTGGAGGTCAGATAGGCAGTCGCTCCATGTACCATTTACCTTGAGCACGCATGGATATAAATGCTCATACCTTATGAGAAGATGTTTTAGCCTTGCAATGGAACAATAATAGGCTGAATGTATTATCATTATGTTGTAATTAAAAGGACTGTAACCGAGCATCTGAATTTCATCCATTTAATTAAAGTCTTAAGGCCCTACCTAAGTAAAAATTACTTCATGGATATGAACATTTATACTGTATACGCAAGCACAATCGTCAATCTGAAAATCATACATAATATTCTTATTTTTATTACTATGAACATGCGACGACCCAACCAACGCGCGACGTCATTGTGTGAAGGTTCTTTTAAAAATGGAACAAATTATATTTTTTTATTTTCAGTTGCTTACTCATGTATTACTCAAATGAGAAACTAGAAAAAAAAACGATAAAACACGGTATGAAAAAGTGGTTAGGACAAACTGTTTTATAGCAGATTAATATAAAACCCTTAAAAAATTGGTATCTCGAAATTTCCACGCCACATCTCACTGAAAAGCCTGGCTGCTTTTATAGATACTTCTGAACACTTACCATAAAAAAAAAACAAAAGCTAGGCTAGTAAGGGCTATTCTTTAGATCCGCAGATAACTCAATCAATAGTTACTAAAAAGTTCCCTTATCTTTAGAAGGTGACGGCTCGCGACAATACTAACAATGCCTGTGACAACTGAAACATGCGCGTAGCTCAACTTGCACAGATACGAATATTCTTAGTAATGGCGTCTCTTGTCGATCTTGTGCTATTTGTTGCCACCACTTGTTGGATCATATACAAAAAGCAGTAGCTTATACCATTTAATACCGATACTACGCTACTGTTTATAGTTTTAAGCTCTTTTCTTTTTATACATAGTTTTTTTTTTTTTTGAACTCTATTTTTGTTTTGCTTGCTCTGGCAATCGCTAGTGACATTAAATAATTTGTAACTCCGAACTTGATTATATCTTTTTGGTAAATGTTTTGAGTGAGAGCCCTGACACCCATAACACAAGTTTTATCTTAGCTTGGGTGCCAGAGGTTAAACTTATTGGTATTCTTACATTTTTTTAGGTTTATATAGTTTATCTAGTCTGTTCGACATAGCACTATTCTGAAAAATTGGAAATAAAGCATTATTATTATTACCGATGTCACTCAGATTAGTCACCAGAACGATCGCTACGAAAGTTGTCATAATCACCACCCATAACAGATTGCGTGGTGATCGCAGTTTGTTTTCTAAAAACAAAATGGCGCCTCTGATTTTGAACCTACGATGTCAATTAACAGCAAACCACATCAAATTCACAACTCAGCCCCCACAATATGATAAAGTACTCTAAACTGAAGGTCAGACCTCTACACGCGTTGGAGCACTCTCGCGTGCATAATATGTCTATATTATGTGCATACCATGTGCATAATGTAGTGAGCACTTATTGATGCGCCCTCGACCTTAGAGCGGTATATTTTAATACCTAATTAATAGATTGTATATCTATGTGGAGGAGCTCATGGCTAAATAAAAACAACCGCACGGGTTGATCGAAGGTTAAGCTACGCTTGCCGAGGTCAGTCTGTGGATGGGTGACCGTTCTTAAAATGTCGAGACTCCTCCGTGCGTTGGGCCCAGCTGTCATTTGTAGATCTTTGACAGTCGTTAGGGGTAGTCAGAAGCCCGAAAGTCTGACAATCAGTCTTACCAAGGGGTACCGTGTTGCCCAGTAACTGGGTTGTAGAGGTCAAATAGGCAGTCGCTCCGTGTAAAATACTGGTATTCAGCTGCATCCGGGTAGACTGGAAGCCGACCCCAACATAGTTGGGAAAAGGCTGGGCAGATGATGATGATGAGATTGTACATGTATGTCACGCCTTACCGTGCTTTCCGAGGAACGGAGTCTTGATATGTTAAGAACTTAATTATGTTTATACTCGTAGCAGTTTAATCAGCAATATTCCACAGCAGAAAACTAAAGCCTTTTGCACCAACGAAAACCGTCAGCCAACAGAAAGTTATTTGTGTTTTTCGAAGGCCTTCAGTTTGCATGTCGATTCGCTAATCAAAAATGTGTACCAAGGCCACTACAAGGGCTTATTGGCCTGTTATGTTTTACAATCAATGGAATAGATTCCTAGGGGTTTGTAGGTCACCTAGATTTGCGATTTGATTTTATAAACCGCAGGACCTTGCATTAGTCACTACTAATGGTCGTAGGAATATTGTTACATAGATTTGATTTTTTTCAAAAATAACAGTTTTATAGGCTGATACGATAGTGTTTCTTAATGCATTTTCTATAAATACGAGTATATCAATATATTTTGATATTTTGTGTATTTTTTATTTTTTTTACATTTTTGAATATTTTGTATTTGGCCTATAATTCTACATTCAATCTCAATTATCTGTATGTTTATTATTAATATGTAACATTTATAGTGCAAGTATGGCAAATGTAAAATTCTTTTTTAATTTTATATTATGGGTTAAAGATCTGAACTAAATTAATTTATTTAAACAATTAGTATACGTCACAATATAATCGTAAAAAATAATGAAAAAGAAACGATTTTAATATAACCGTTAAAGTGAAAATATTAGGATTTTTACTAAAAACCTATCCTGTTTAGTGTATATAGAGTGGAAAGTTGAATGATGCTCTAAAAGTCAATTACGGAGCCATGTGATGAATAAAACCTGCACAAGGCATTGTAATTGGTAATTGACTTTTAACCTAGTTCAGTAGTGGATGCTATTCCAGAAAGTAAGCCCTTTTTTGTAAACATGTTGATAACGAAAAAATAAAAATAACTATTTCTCATACAGAGGAGGCACGAGCATTAATCACCACGCCTGCTTTTAAGCAGACATGGTGATAAATAAAAATCACCAACCCGCTTTGGCGGGTTGGTGATTTTTGACTTACATTAATTATAAGTCCAGGTTTTCTCATGATGTTTTCTTTCACCGAAGTTAATGATGTCCAGATTATCTTATAAAGTGCATATCCGTTGAAAAGGTCACATAGTAATAAGTAATAAGGCTCAGGTTTGAACTTTTAACCTCGTGCACTTTGTTAGGCACGGTTTGGCCTAAACCCAGTGGTTTAGGCCAAACCGTGCCTACGATAACGACTTCAAAGTTTTTGTAAAACAAAATAACTTTATTCTGATTGGTCAAATCATGGCTCGAACGCAAGAAGCTGTTTACCAATCAACTCATCCGTCAGTGCATAACGTTCCAATCAGCCGATCCGCGTTCATATTCATAGTCGTTGTTCTCGATAGTAGTTTCACAAAAATCTGAATAAAAACCAGTATGATTACGAAACTCTTTCATAGTTTCCAATAATCCGGTGTTTTATGAAGCAACATATGACATTTACAATAAATGAATTCATCAAATATTCCATTCACCACAATACGCTTTTCTACAGCTGACTCATTTTATATACGCCTTACAAATCGTAGCACGCGCCGCGAACCATGTGTTACACTTTTTACCAGGAAAAAGCGGCAGACATATACAATTCACGTACCCCTAACTTTTCCTCATCCTTAACCACATGGGTACGTAATAATGTTAGAGGTTTATTCGCGCCTAACATCCGTCCCTTTTGGCTGAACATCAGTTCTATTGATTAATCTCTTAATAGAATTAGCACCTATGCTCGTGTTCACAAACACTATACGACACGCATGTACATACATATATGTAGTAAGTTTGCAATAAAGTAACGTGAAAAAGAAAGTACCAAGTGCAAACAAGGATTTAAGCTACGACTGCTTCCTTCTTCAACAATTGATAATTTAAACTCAAATTCGACGATTGTCTGTTCTATACTTTTAGTTTGTGATTTGTCTTTACCAACATACTCGTAATTTAAGCAAAATTTGTTTACTAACACTCTCACTAGAATTACCTTTTTAAAGTTCATTTTCGTCGTAATACTCTTAATATGCACGTCTACTATTACAAATGAATATTGTTTTCTTTCTTTCTTTCAATCGGTTCTTCATTACTAACAATCCTGGGTACTGGACCCTTTTAAGCGGACAATCTGCCTCCATCGACTCCGGTCCAAAGTGACCACGAGCGAATTTTTTTTGACGATATAACTTCTTTCACTTGCTCAGACCATCGTGTTGACAACCTCATGCTCTCTTGCCTTCAGTATTGCTAACAATGGCCGGCTTTTCGAGGCTGTTATCTCTCCCTCGCATTATGTGGCCGGAATAGGTCAAAATACGCTGTAGGCAAACTGTAGGCAACCGGACTCTAATCTTGAGTTGGGAAGGGACAGACACATTTGTGCTTTTGGCTGTCTATGGTATTTAAAGCATCCGTCTACAGCTACGACACCGATTCACCAATTCCTAATGATCAAACAATTTTTAACAAGATTGACAGACACCGAACTTCTCCGTGCCTTCATTTGTAGATCTCCGACAGTCGTTACGGGTAGTCAGAAGCCCGAAAGTCTAACAACCATTCATACCAACGGGTATCGTGGTGCCCAGTAACTGGGTTGTGGAGGTTAGATAGGCAGTCACTCCATATAAAATTCAGCTGCATCTGGTTAGACTGGAAGCCGACGCCAACGTAGTTGGGAAAGGGGATCATCAAAAATCATCTTCCTAAGATTGACAGACACGGAGCTTGGCTTAAGCAAATCACAGACAAGTTTCAAAGCTTAAAATTGCCTACTGAGATATGAATGATGAAACGGACATAGTTACTTAGGAAACTACTTGCGTTTAGACATTACCTAATAACGTTGCATGTGAACGGGTATGAATGACCAAAACAGTGCATTACGTTTAGGTATCAACTAGTCTTAGCGAAAACGGCCATAAGATGAATACACAAACTACCAAGTTGTGTCACGAATATGCGAAAAATAGTCTGTAGTTATTTTAGAAAACTGTTTGATATCTCAATGAACCTCCTTACAATGAAAACATGGAAATACGTCGCCATATTTTTTCTTCTGTCAACAATAGAAATGTACTGGTACATTTCTAAACTGCCTAATAATTTATTTCCTCGAGATACAAGATTTCAGTCCCAATATTCAAATAATTCGGAATGGAACTGACAGAAGACTTAATTTTGTCTATTATTACATTTAATTGGACAAAATCTTCGTCAACCGTTTATTTTGAGTGGTGTCCAATTATTTTCTGATAACAATACCATCTTCTTGGAATAAAAAAGTGGATTTTTATATCATTATATTTTTGTTTGTGTACTCTCATGAATCTTTTATGAACTGAAAATATTATTGAGAATGGAACGCACGGTTGGCGAAATGGCTGAGCGATTGACTGTTACGAAGCGTGTCGTGGGTTCGATTCCCGCACGGAACATATATTTGTATGGCCTTATGGTCCTGATGTTGTTCTGGGTCTGGCTGTTTGAATATTTGTAAACACACCCACGGTACAGGAGAAAATCCAAGTGTTGGGCAACGTCTTTTATATAGCGGCCCGAAGTCTAGACATACATGGTACTAAAACATAACCAGCGAAATATGGGTTAAGGTACTATAGGTACGCCTCTGCCGAACCCTTCAAGGAATATGACGGCGTGATGTTATGTAATGGACGGTCTCAGAATACAGTCAACTAACTAACATGGCCATCACGTAGGCAATCGACATAGTTATTAAGTGTGTTCATGAGGCTTATTATGCTCATAAGACTAGTCTAGCTATGACTAACGCCTGTCCACTTCTACTTATGGACTACACACTTCTACTTAATATTACTATTTCTACATGCCTGTAGGAATGCAGAAATCTTTACTATCTTGCATACTTTTCTCTAGTGACGTATCTACAGCTATCGGTGCCGATTCCCTAGTTCATGAACTAACGTAATTCAGGCTATTTCCGTCTTTTTCTCTCTTATAAAACAAGATAGGGACAGACATTTATAAGAGCTGACATGGTTCACATTTCAGACGTATCGACCAAAAACGTGTTGAAGTTCAAGGTATAAACCAATTTGACCTCTGTAAGTTAAGATCTCATCTGTCTTTGTCAGTCACTGTCCCATATTCTTTCTTAATAACCATCATTTTATATCAAAAGTTGTCGAGCTTTTATCTCGGAAAGGATACGTTAAAATAACCAGTCGCAGAATAGAATACTCTTATTGTACACCTTAATAACTTAGAAAAAATATTTTGACAAGAAGATTTTTGCTAAACTTAAAAGTTTCCTCAAACTTACAACCGTAATGTAATGATAAATTTGTGTTAATGCACGAGCATTAACACGAGTTTCCATAAAATAACGGTCACGAGACTACACAAAAATTGAAGGTAAATGTTAAAATAAGCATAATTGAGCTGTTTATACCTTAGAGTGATAAAGAGATCTGACATAAAAGACTTCAGTATTTAATTCTGTGTTTGATGTTGTAAAGTCTAAGATTATTCATAATTTGTTTAGTTTTTTTTTAGTTTTGGTCAACCACTTAACTGAATCAAGTACCAAGTGCACCTGCTACTACGAGTAAGAAAACCAACAAGAAATAAATAAGGATAATGAGCAGGAGACTAATGATTATACCAGTGACTTAAGGAACAGCCGCAAAGACAACTTATTTCTGTGTATAAATAAACATGTTAAAATATTAATTTGTCGTCGCTAATCTGAATTAAAAGACCAGCGTAACCAGAGGACTGGATCATTCTTTGTCCAAAGAATTAGCATTGCCATCCAACGTGGTCGTTTTGCCAGTTTCTGGGCACGTTTCCAGATAACAACGTTGCAGAGGAGTTCTTTGACACCTGAGAGTATTCCTCCCTTTTTTATTTTACTCTGTTTTTGTGTATAAGTAAGTGGTTATTTTTAGTATAATGTCATAAGAACAAGTTATCCTGCACATTAAATAAACAGAGACAAAAGTTAAAAACGCAAAAAGTTCACAAACAGTATTATGAAAGATGATTTGGCAACCTGTTGCATCTTCAAGTAACGGTTTTCCGTGTTATGTCATCACTAAATGGACTTTAAATGGTTGATATGTGATCGTGATGGATTAATACACTTTAGCACCACTTTGTACGTTACAATGGGTTCTTTTTCCGACGCTTAAACGGTACCATTTTTTTTGGAAAAGGCATTTCGCATTAACCTATACGGTTGTTGGCTTAACCAACCGTTCCTGAGGAAGACTTACTAAACTAAGGCCCACAGTCAGGGCATAAAACTTAAAAACTAAGCGACTACACGCTAAGGTCAAGGGCTTCGGCTTAGAGCATCGCTGGCAGAGTACAGCAAAGGGACAGGAGGCTGGATCTGCAAAACATTATTTAGGGACGAATTCCAAACTACAAGCTCAGTGGCGTGGGCTGGCACCAGCAAGGGTCGGGGAGGGAACGGACGGGGGTGTAGTGGCAGGCCTCTTCAACACTACGATAGTTACTATCGTTTCATACCTTTTGATGTGAAACATCGATAGGCGCTACTCTTTCTCAGTAGCAGCCCGGAGTACGAATCCAGAATCCGGGCTGATGGCAATAGTCTCGCCCCCTGTTACATGGGACTTACGTACGACTTAGGTACGCCTCTGCCTAAATCATCGGGAATTACAGGCGTGATGTTGTGTAGAATAAACTTTAATTTTCTCTAGAATTATAGCTAGTAGTAGTATATGCACAGAACTATAATACCGGAAGCGAGAGGTTTAAGCTTGGGCATTATGCTTAGGTCCCCTAGAGGGTTGTGAGCGCTGGCTTCCTGTTGAAGCCCCTGACCCTGACTCCTGTTTACACAACCATACGAAAACGTTTCAGCAATATGGATGGTAACACATATTTTATGCACATAATTTGAAATCGGTATATTTTAGAGATCAATGACTTGTTGGAGAAGCTGGCTAGTTCAAGACGATTTAATTGAAATATTTCTATTTTAAGCATAGATATATGAATGAAGAAATAGAGCCGATTAGTCGGCCCATCTCGATTTTTGGTCTTTTTAACGCAACTAGGTAGATTTTGAACGGTCGTTCCTGAGCCAAACGTTATACCATTAGATGTTATACTCCAGGGAAAGAAAAGATTGTAGAAATACTTTGAAACTTTTAACCCTTGACCTACAAAGTACAACAAAAAAGTTGCTCGATTTAGGAAGCGGTCTCATTGTTTTAGGTTTAAATCAAATATGCAAACACTTGGGTCAGACTTAAGTGAGTTTTATGTAAACTTCGTAGGGAAAGGACTTTCGGTATTTAGCACTCTTTAGGAATATCTATCTCTATAGATAGATGTTCACATTGACATATCTACTCTGTAATAAACAAGCAAAGTTATGGTGTGATGAGAAGCTGTATTGTATGCAGTCGAAGCTAGTATAATTTTGATTAAATGTGTGTGTTCTCGTCACAATTTCATCTTAAGAAAGTTGAGAAAATCAGTAGAACATGTGTGGAGCTTCTTAAGAGGGCATATTACGAGCCTAGATATAAATATCACACACCCACAATTTGTGACATATAAATAAATATGCCTGTATTTCCCACAACATGCCACGGAGGATGACTTCTTTGTGAGAATGAGAACATAATTTCTGTAATGGTGTTACGATAACACCAGAAATAGAAAGAATATCTTAAAATGTATTTATTTGATACAGTCGCAAACACATCAAGCTAGCCCAACCCGTCAAGTTATTTGATTGTTTTTTTGACTTTATTGCAAGAGGATAAGGTGCATGTTGAATTGGGATGATTGTTTTGTTGTATTGTTAGACGGGCCGATTTCCGCAACTCCACGACGTAGCGCGTATTTTGCGTAAAATTGGGAAGATTTGACAGTTTGGTATATATTGATGTGCTGGCATCTGAACATGGAAGACATACAGCTCAGAAAACATGTACAAAGAAAAATAACGGAATGTAAGCCAAACGAAATGCCCAATGAAAGCCCTCCATTGTGTAATAAAACAATTAATTATCGAATTCATATCCTATAAGTCATTAGCATATTCACTACGAATCAAGGGTAACTTCGTGATGATTTCCTATCGAGAAAAATGATTTATTTATTTGTAATGGGCACTTTTCCCGTTGACAGTGACGCGGATGTATTTTTCGATGCCCTGTGACTCTTTATTCATTTTTTCCTTTTCGTGTTTTGAATTTGAGTTTTACAACACAAAATGAATCGGAAATTACTTTTATGTTTTTTCCTCATGAGGACCCTCGAAAATATCATGTAACACAATTTAAATTGTATACAATGGCCTAGCCTGTTTCATGTAAAATCAAATTTACGATTGGCAATTCATTTAAAGGGGACTCGTATCACATTTTCCATAAAAACGTGTTTTTAAATAGGTAAAAGTGTCCACTGTGCCTCTGGCATTTTTAAAAGCCTGCTTTTTTAAATACATACCCATTAATTTTCAAATAACCTATAACAGAAGTATTACACATTTTTGTACTGGCTTAATGTAAAGGTCATTAAGGTCAAATAAACTTTAAGTAAAGAATAATGTTACGTGATATTTTGTAAATGATTTGTGGTTTGCTTGTTTGGCATTAATTTCGTCCTTAATCTATAAATAATAGTTATAGGGTAAGTAGGCATACTAATCTTAGTATTAATACCAGCCAATTATTGTCTCACTGCAGGGCAAAGGCCTCTTCTCATACAGAGAAGGTACGAACATTAATCACCTGCTCTTGAGCATGATTAACATTAATCATGCTCAAGATGAGTTGGCGAATATGAGACTTATATTCAGTATGAGTCCAGATTTCCTTACAATGTTTCCCGAACGACTTAAAAAGTACATACATATTATGAATTGTAAAAAGTATTATTGGTACTTTCCTGGATTTGAATCTATTGGGGAAGTTTGCACAGCGAAAACACCGAATATATAATAAGACATTAGGAAGGTAAAAGGAATATCTAATATAACAATTTACAATTTGGTGACTCGTACGACGCCAGCATATCAAGCTAACCCAAACTGTCAAACTTTTCAAATTGAAAATGAACCTTATTCTTTTGTAATAAAGTTGAGAAACTATTGTTTTGGGGTAACTTGATGTGCTGGCCTCTGTACAATACAATATGTCAACTGTATACAGACAATTTCTATACAGCCAGTGCTAGTAAGTACAAGGAGGTGATATACCTTCAACAAAATCCACAAACTCGTCCGTGAAAGGCGAAGCTATCACGTTGTATATATGTAGGTACATGAAATAGATCTATTACCATTTACCCAAGCTAGCATTTACTGGCATTGAAATCCTATGTTTCAATTCTAAGCTTCAATCTACGATCATAGTCGGATTAATTAGCTGGAATGAAGGGATGTATCTCACGAAGATATCATGCATAGATACATGCATAGTTAGATATGATCCATATTCCCTAAATCTGATAGGATATTCAATGGAATTGATAGAATATTCTAGAATTATAGACCGTAGAGCATTGAATGTGCTCGCTTTGTAATACATATTAAGTGGTCTTAACTATTTAAATAGGTATATTCTAGGTAGTGGTGATGGTGGTGATGGTGTTGCGGGATTTAGGTGTTTCTGTTGTTTATAAGTGTATTGTGTCGTTGTGTGTGAGCCTGTGCTGAATAAATGTTTTTTCTTTATTTCTTCTAAACCTTGTAAGTCAAGTTTGACTCACTCTTTGCCGGTTTTTTTTTACATTTATGCCTTTGTGTTAGTTTAGCCTTTCCGGTATGGATAGATTGTCTGTAGAAGTGGAGAGTGTACGAGAACCCATGACCAATTTATGAAATCGATAGATTTGGTTATTCTGATTCCATAAATTAATATGAATTCCAGAAATGTACGAATATTTTTATAAATTATTGAATTAAATTTTATGAATTAACAATTTTATAGTTTTATGGCCGTATAACGATGAGAAATGGTTTAAGTCGTGGGCTCTCGTACTGTGACCACTTGCCTGGAGCTGTTATTTTAAAATTGCACCTACCACTGTTTGCCTCTGCATGATCATTTATAATAATAATAAAATATATCTATAATATAATATAATAAAATATAATCTATAATAATAATAATAAAATATATAATAATTATTATTTTAAAATTGCACATACCACTGTTTGTGTCTGCATCAACTGAAGGTTGACTTGTAGACTATGCCTATGATATTTAGTATGTACCTAATGTGTATTTATGTGCAAAAGGTAAGGAAGCCGCGTTATCAATCAAAACCTTTTGGCGATTGAACTAATAGATAATAGTCTTACGTGACAGACTTTAAACACATAATTAACACCAATGTAGTCTCAACTTAACCATCTGTGTTAACGTTGTCTAAATATATAATAATAACTTAACCAGAACACTCGCAATCAATTTTAATTAGAGTATTGGTAAAATCTATGATTAGAATCTATACTAGACATGCCAAATACAGGATCGAATTTAACTAACTGATGGAACTTCACAGACCTGATGGGTGTCGGTATCTTTTAATTTTATCTTTTTATCTTTTCATAGCAAATAAAAAGTTTTAAGAGTTATTTGCACTTGCAAAGAAATTTATAAAATTTTAATTACTTATTCCAGTTTCTTTTTTAAACCATCTAAAATAATATTAAAAATAAACAAACATTAAATTAGTTTGTATGTTTATTTGTTAATAGTTTGTAGATAAACTCAAAAAGTAAACATTAATTTAAAAAATAATTTCACCCTAAGAAAGCTACATTATGAGTAATTACAGTTTGTATTTTAATTTAAAAACTACGCTTCAAAGGGGTCAAAGTGTTAGTCTCTATTAATATAGAATATAATAGTCTTTTTCTACACCATACAAACTTACAAGTAATAACTTTAAGTGTTACATAGGGTTTTACAATGCTCTTACAGAAAACATTTGGATGGACTTCATAAAGAAGACGAAAATTTGTTGGTAGTCCGTTGTATGCTATTTACATAATTATATACAATACACAACTTTGACGACGACTGAAGTGGTGCGGTGGTCGTAGGTCCGCCTGCGACGCAGGAGGTTGCGGTTTCGATTCCCGGCTTGGGACAAATGTTTGTTGATATACAAAGATTTGTTCCGGGTGTTCTGGGTATTTGCTATGTACGAGTATATTAAATAATATCTACGTATGTAATGTATTGTATTAAGTATATCAGTCATCTAATACCCATAACACAAGCTCTGCTAACATGTCCAGCATTATTGAATTATTTAATATTAATTATTTATTAATTAACATAACTATTTGAGAAGAAATTTATCATATCTCTATCTACTTTATACTTACAAATACATAACATTTAATTAAATTACCAAACAAAAATGTCACCTACCTTTACTGCTTATTTGTAACTTAGTGAATTGTGCAAGGTTGTTGTGTTAATTTGAGTAAATAAAAGTTTTTTTTTTTTTTTAATTATAAATTATCTGATTGTAATGTCAAAAGAATAGGTTTTTACTAAACACATATGAAAGTTTGTACGGCGGTTATAACAAAAAACATTATAAAGTTCTGTCGTAAGTTTTTGTCGTTCTGTCTGTATTTCTATTACGTTTACCTCCGATTTTGTTGGGACATTCACTGTCAAATTGTCGATGTGTTAAGGAGTGCCTTAGGCTACTTTTATTTTAAAAAACAATTAGGTAACAACGCTAAAATAACACATGAAAACCCATTTCTCATCATCATTCATCATTCTCATCGTCATTTCCCATTTCAAGCTCTGCTTAGCTTGGGGCTAGATGATGCTGTGTTTATTGTCCAGCAATATTTATTTTGGGCAAACTCACGGGCGCGGCCAGTATAAAATATAAATACACAGATTATAAAACATATACTGTTGACACAAACATACTAATTTTAATTAACTTAAGATTTTATTAATTAACAGGTACCTACAGAAGAACAACTTCTTTGTAAATGAAATGCTGAAGGTTTCAGCTGGTACATTCTAATGAAAATCGTCCACGTCATTGTCAAGGCAAACGCCAGGAAATTGACTTCCTTTAGTATTGAATGCTATATCAAGGCACTTTGGTTCCAGTCTTGCCATTTGTATTATGTCTATGGTACCAACAGCTCTAGAACTTGAGTTGTATCGACTCATTATTGTCATTGTGACAATAGAATCTTTGTATCGATCTCTCATGCAACTTAAACTTCAACTCTTCGTTAGTAGTTGTAGTTGAAGGTGTAGTTGCTGTGGGCATGATATCCAATTAAAGGAGATGTTTCATTTTCGGCCATAAAGTGTACGGTAATGAAAAAAAGGGGAAAAATCCACGAGTTCAGGAAAAATATTCTTTCCTGAATATTCCCCCTAATTCTTCGGCACAAAAAATAATAGTTTATCAAATTATTGCCATATTCTTTTGATCATGGCGTCGCCTTACTGCTATCGTCCAGAAATCATGTTACATTAAAACATAATAATATCACGTTGACGCTATTTAAATAAATATGAAAAGCTTGTATTTCTGTGCTATTATGATAAGATAATAGAGCTACCTTAGAAAACTTTTTTCATAAGTTAGAAAGTGTGATTCATCATTAAAAAAATATATATTTTACTTTTATGGATTGTAGTTACTTCTGGACGAAAAATTCAAACATTGTATTTGACATCACATCTGTCAATCTCGTTATCCTGACAAACGTCAAACATTTTCGGTTTTTATTTAGTGCCTAAAAAATATTAGATATTATGAAAAAAAAATGACTTTATTGTATTCAGGGGTTCGTTTCCCAGGTTTTCTAAAGTGTACATGTTATGGCCGGAGTCCCATACAAAAATGAAACGTCTCCTTTGTAACAGATTTTTTTTTCATACTGGCAATATTTTCATTATTTTCTGTTCTGTTTGTTTTGTTTAAAAAAAAACGTTGCCCCACACTAGGAATTTCTCCTGTGTTGTGGGTGCGTTTACAATTATTTTAACTCATACACAAACAACCAGACGCGGAACAACTACCTGTAGACCATACAAATATTTGTTCCGTGCGGGGATCGAACCCACAACACGCGGCGCAACAGCCGAATGTTTGTATCGATATTTCATGCAACTTCAACTTCAACTCTTTGTTAGTAGTTGTTGTGGGCATGATATCCAATCATATTTGTAACAGTTTTTTTTTCATCATGGCAATATTTTAATTATTTAATTGTGATCTTGAAATGTTAGTAATATATTTTAATTAATGAGTCTACTACCCCATACATTTGTACCTATTCTTCGTTTGTAATTCAGTGTACTTCCTATTCTTCTGTTATAACGTATAAACCTATTTTATTAATAACAAACGATTTGATTTCAAAAAATGAGAATCATTCTTTTACTTAGCACCTTCTATTTTGTGAAAGTGAAAACGCAGTAGGCCCGATTCACTCGATTTTTTTTATTTTAATTTCGATATTCTTTTTCTTTTTCAACTTTTGAATTCCGAATTTAGAATTTGGAATTTTAAGTTTCATTTTCTATTTTTATTCTTGAATGCAAACAATACTAAGCTCAAGTAATTCACTATATGTTGTCAGTTTATAAATCTAATCAGTTGATAAAGCAAGAAATAGATAAGGCAACAAACCTAAAAACACAGCCGTATATTAAAACTTCATTTTCAAATCAGTTAAAAATTAATCACGTAATACTCCCGAATATAACTGAGTATCAGTGACATAGCGACACGGCTTATCATATTGATAACCCTTCATATCAGGCTGCCAGCTCACTTAATAGTCAGAACGTGACGGTCCATAAGGCTCCACGGTAAAAGAGCCCAATGTTTTTTACGGAGTCCATCTATAGGTAATGTCATATTTTGTATAGACAACGTCGATTGGACACGTTCCGAGGCATCATTATTCAGTTCTTTATACTTAATTTTGTTTCGATTCGGTATTTTAAATATGAGTATACTATCAACTCAACATACTAATAAGGGGTAGGTATCGTGTTGCCCAGTTACTGGGTTGTGGAGTTCAGATATGCAGTCGCTCTCTTTAAAATTTCGTCCGTATTCAGTATACGGTTAGACTGGCAGCTGACCTCAACATATTCAGAAAAAGCTAAGCAGAAAATGATGTTTTTATAAATTGCAATATAAGAGAAAAGATAGACTTTAAATAAGTTCCTTCAAAACCAGTATAAACTTTCCCATACATTTTTTTAACATAATATCACGCTTGTATCCCTCATAGGATCAGACAGAGGTGTACCGTTAATACACCCACATTGCGAAAGCTATGTTTAACATATGTGTTTAATATATGTCTACTCAAACATCACGCCGTTGATTTTTTTACAAAAGACTTTTTATTTTTCGAATTTTTAGTACTTTATCATTTTTTTGGAATTCGTTAGCAACACTGGCCAGTCACAAAAAAAAACATGATAATTCGCTTACTCGGAGAACATATTTTTCCCAGCTACTTTGATTTAAAAACTAAACTACTGAAACGATTTTCATCAAACATATATCCAGGACTAATCGGAAATAATATCCTTCCACATAAAAAAATAAACAGGAACATCTTATTTACTTGAGACTGCTACTTATACAGGATTCATAAAAGTTATGAAGATCGAATGGCAGTTTCCTATCGACATTTTAATTAAAATGGATCCTGACCCAGTAAGCCGCTTAGTGGTCTCTAAGTATATAAAAAAACCCGTCCGTCTCGATGGCCTAGATTCCGTCAAGATGAAGAAAAAAGTACAGGAGATCTAGTGCAATACCATTTATTAGGAAGACGGATATCTTCAGTATAAACAATTTCAATAAAAAACGCGGGGCTGATTGAATACTAAGCTTTTCTAAAGAAGTATTTCGTGTGTGTTTAATATTTTACACAAACGCTAATAACTAACGTTTCCAGGAAATCTTAATTAAGTAACAGGGGGCGAGTTTATTGCATAAGAAATCTCGGATGAAAAAACTCAATAACACTTTGCCCAACCCGGAAATCGAACCCAGGACCTCATCCTCAGCAGTAGCGCTTGCGACCACCAAGCAAACAAGGCAAACAAATATTTGTATGACCTACAAGTAATTGTCCCGGGTCTGTCACATACACAAACAGTTGTGTATGTGACACCCACGATACAGGAGAAATTCCTAGTGTAGGCCAACGTTTAAAAAAAAAGACACATATTGCCTTTATCTATATAATTGATTATATTGCGAATTTGTGAACCACTGCTGCAAGGTTGCGGCTGGGCCTGTCAGAATGCAGCAATGATTTCACAATCGGTTTTCGTTAATAGTTGTATTTTTATCTTTATAAGTGTTTTACTAACATAGTTTGTAAATACATCGTCACTAACACTACGAGTCATGTAGCTCGAATTAAAATACATATATTCCAATCATAACATCAGCTTAACAACCCCTTATTTCCTCGGCAAGAAATCGTACAACGATTGTCAGGGTGACCTTTTGTTACTGAAGAGCTTCAAACTGAACATAAATTCCCAGCTTCAGAGCTTCTGTTAAACCGAGTGCCACTCATGAATGCTTGGAGCCCGATGTATTCTCGTCAAGGCTATTCATTGCTCGCTCAATGCGACAGGTAACAGTAGTCTATTATCTACAAAGAGCAGTGTGTGCGTTCAATTGCGTTGCAATGTACGGGTCGAACAATGATCGTCGGAAATTAGCGGTGGGTTCTATGCACTCACTGGTAGAAAGTAGTAACTTGTTTGCTTTTGTGTACTGTTTTTTCTAGTTCTGTTCCGTTTTCTGTCAATCCAGTCTTTCAGTGTGTTGTTAGAAAATGAAAGAAGCGTTCTATTTTAAGGAAGTGCCAAGTAACGTGAAGTCAATGGTCCATAGTTATTTATTGGTAGGTAATAAACTTATATGTGTTACTTATTTAAGACAAACCAATAATATTTCAATAAATCAATGAAATAACAATGTAATATAATGTAAAACAAAACCAAGCTGTGATCAGTAAATAAATGTCAATCAAATACATGTGAACTTTCAAATTCATCAAGAATGACAAAATAAAATTTAGCAATAAACATGTACAAATTATAGATTATAACTTACATGAATTATCAAACGCATAACAGCAATTCCATTTTAACTTTATATGTATAGTCATAGAACATGTAACATTTAATAGGAACAGAAAAGAATAGTATATATCAATATTAATATGTGCAACGTGTGATGATGATCAAACATAGAGAGTTCACTTTTAGCCAATTTTTTCATTTCCCAGATAATTTGACAGCACAGTTGGAGCAATGGCAGACACATTGGCTGCTGCGTTGCGTGTCGCTGGTTCTATTACCGCATAAAACAAATAACAAATATTAGTATGGCCTACAGATAGCTGTTCTGGGTCTGGCGGTTAGTGAAGGTGAGTTTAACTATTTGTAAACGCGCCCACAATACAAGAGAAACTCCTAATATGGGGTAAAGCACTTCAATTCAAAATAATACAATATTTTTCATCGCTCTTACAAAAATCTATTCCAAAAACCTAAGCTGTCTAGCCAAGAAAGTTGTCACCTAACAATGTCACTTCAAGATGGCGTATTATTACTGCCATTAAAAGCGCTCACACAATACATTTACATCGGAAGGTACAGGAGAAGCTCCTAGTATAGAGCCAAGCACTACAATTCAAAATAAAACAATATTTTTCATCGCTCTTACAAAAATCTCTTTCAATATCCTAAATAGCCTATAAAAGAAAGTGATCACCTAACAATGTCGCTTCAAGATGGCGTATTATTACTGCCATTAAAAGCTACATATAACGCTCACACAATACATTTACATAGAAGTTACAGGAGAAACTCCTAGTATAGAGCCAAGCACTACAATTCAAAATAAAACAATATTTTTCATCAACAAAAATCTCTTTCAATATCCTAAATAGCCTATAAAAGAAAGTGATCACCTAACAATGTCGCTTCAAGATGGCGTATTATTACTGCCATTAAAAGCTACATATAACGCTCACACAATACATTTACATAGAAGTTACAGGAGAAACTCCTAGTATAAGGCAAAGCACTACAATTCAAAATAAAACAATATTTTTCATCGCTCTTACAAAAATCTCTTTCAATATCCTAAGTTGTCTATCCAAGAAAGTTGTCACCTAACAATGTCGCCACAAGATGGCGTATTATTACTGTCATTAGAAGCTACATATAACGCTCACACAATACATTTACATAGGAAGGCGGTTACGTGCAAACAATAACTAATTTCCCGCGTATGCTTACTACGTCATTAATTCGGCTGCACTATGAACCCGTTAAACTTTATGTCTGTTACGTGTGTACAAGTTAAAATAAACGTTGACATGGCAATATAGAATATTGGCAGTTTACAGGTAGATAGGAAATATACTACTATACATATAGTGACGACGACCGATGTGGCGCGGCGGGCGAAGGTCCGCCTGCAATGCAGAAGGTTGCGGGTTCGATTCCCGCCTTGGGACAAATGTTTGTACGATCTACAAAGATTTGTTCCGGGTGTTCTGGGTATTTGCTATGCATGATAAAAATTTATATCTATGTAATGTATTGTATTAAGTATATCAGTCATCTAGTACCCATAACACAAGCTCTGCTTAGCTTGGGGCTAGATGATGCTGTGTGGAGTGTCGAGAATTATTTATTTATTTGTTTTATTTATTGTATATTTAATTATGAATGTGGTATGTGTTATATATACTAAATATAAACATTGATTGTACTCCCTATGCTTCATATGAAGCATCACGTTGCACAGACAACCATATACTATTATATTCGGTTTACATTGAACATGGCCAATGAACTTTTGACGAATTTATGGAGTTAAATTTATATAGGTATTGCTTTTATGTATTGGGCCTACAAAACCGGCAAATTTACAACTAAATATTTGCGTTTCAATATCCTCAATACATACGGACACAATACCATCCAAATAAAGCATGGCAGTAATATTATTACACGAATAAAACGCAGGATATCTTACTAAAATAAGCCAGTAGCTTGGTAACTCTAGTATCCTTTTTCCCAAGCAATTTTCATTGCGAATGTTGTTTAATCAACGTTCTCTAACTACACTGCCGAGTAAATCCATTTTGGCATAAACGCAAAAATGGTATCTACCTACCTGTGTACAAGCTGAAAGTTTCAGATCCCTTTTGAATAATAAATGAAGCCCAGAAATGTGTAGAGATGAAATTTAAAGGTTATGTTGTTATACGCACCTAAATACCTTAATACGATGAGTTTTTGAACATGTTCTGGAAATCTTTTAGGCACAGTACCTTACTACATCTTTGTAATAAAATTAGAATGTGTGTTTTCTAAGTTATAAATATAAGCCAATACAATACATAAGCACTGAAGGACTTAATAATAACAGCCATAGGTACTGGTCGATTAAAGGTTAAGCTACTCTTGCCGAGTTCGGTCTATGGATCGGTGACCAACAGTGACAGGTGGAAAATCAATCATCCCCTATTCTCTACACCTAGGGGCGGTTTCTTATTTCCTGGGACCATCCTCAAGTATATGCTCTATCTAATAAAAAATCAAGAATCATCGAAGTCGAACTACATAGCAAGAAAAAAGATATGTATGCGTGGACACACATAAAAAAAAAACTGGAAAATCTCCTCCTTTTTTTCGTCAAGGTAATAATTACTAAGTATGATAAAAACCACAAGCATGATAATTTTATGAACATACAAACCACACTAATTAACTGCAACTCCATCAATAAGATCATTAGGCCCATAGCATAATAATCAACCAAAAACTCCGACTTCCCTCCGTAAGTTACAAATTACTTGCGAAACGTTCGTTAGCAGTAGGATGTGTTTAACTCAAAGCATTACGTCTGGTGTTAGTTGTGCACGAGTTCACACGAGGAAAGTTAGTTAGTAGGATAACTGTGATTTCGAGCGGTTACACACAACGGCAGTCACTGCCTCTGGGGCACAGTTGCTCAACTATACAACTGCGAATTAGTTACAATTCACAAATCCTGCTGGCTGTTTTTATGTAAGAAAGCAACAAAGAAAGAAAAAACATTTATTCAGCACAGGCTCAGGCACACAACGACACAATACTAAACATAGAAAACATTAAAAAAAAGAGTAACAAACGATTAACAAGTATTGTAGTATGTACAACATACAACACATGGATAAACGGAACTATCACATTTTTGAACATATAACACACATATCACCACGCCTGTTAACCCCAAAGGGTTAGGCAAAGATGTAGCCTATAGTTCACCCACATTTTGTCAGTTATGGTTAAGTCCCATTTAATAGGGGACGAGCCTAATGCTAACAATCGGGAACAAAACCAGACTTCGGACCGCTACTCAGAAATTTCAGATGGATAAACGCAATAACACTTTGGATCGGACTAAGGGAATCGAAGTTATATCATCATCTGCCTAGCCTTTTTCTCAGCTATGTTGGGGTCGGCTTCCAGCCTAACCGGAACCGGCAGCATAATACTAGTATTTTTCATGGAACGACTGCCTATCTGACCACCACAACCCAGTTTGTGGGCAACACGATATCCCTTGGTAAGACTGGTTGTCAGACTGTCGGGCTTCTGAATACCCGTAACGACTGTCAAAGATCTATAAATGACAGCCGGTACCAACGGCTTCATGTGATTTCCTTTTATCTTATAGACTTTCAGATTTCTCAATTTAATTCGCAAAAAGCAATAACTACATACGTCACTGGACTTAATAATACCAACTATACATCGAAAACCGCAAAAAAAGAACATTTTGTTTAATAAAACAAATAAAAAACAAGATGACCGTTTATATTTCAAAGACAATATCGTAGAGAAGCTTATCTTAAGCTTATACAGAGTGGTTGAAAGGTAAATCTCGCGGTGAGATCGCAACCATCCCGGCTTAGTACGGAACCACCTTACGGATCAGTGCCACGTAAGTACGTGGGGCTTAACAACCTACTATTCAAATGCCAACCAATCAAGTAAACTTAAAACAATAGTATTCAATTCAGATTTTCCTCAAAGTATCCAAGATTTTGCACCTTATTTTTCTTCAGCAAGGATTTCCGTACAGGGAAATTGAATCGACTTCATCCGAACTAACGATCCTAGGAAATAAAATCTTATGCAATTGATGACATCCTACAGCCAACCGGTAATTGCCTGATTGCAGCTTAAAGGCGTATTTTTATTGACAGATAAGTATTGATCAATACTTATTGATTGGTGATAGCTTAAGACCATTAGTTATGTAAATATTTCCTTTTATATATCCTGCGATCGTGTTTTAATATCCAAACATTTTAACAATTAATGTGTTTTTGAAAGGTAACTTTACTACCCACAGATAGAGTTCAGTTTGCGCTACTGTTTCTACATTTTTACAACTGTATAGTAGTACTAGTTATTCTGAAAACAACGTTATTTACAACTGAATAAAGTTGATGTTTGTCTAAGTGATATTTTTCTAACATCAATTGAAAAGAAGGATTTGAATATAGAATAAGTAGTTCCTCTAAAGTACTGTGGGTACACATGTATACCCAAACTGTTATAAACTCTATTTGTATTACTTTACGGTTCTTTTATTTTAAACGATTTGACTTTGACTTTTATTTTAGACAATTATTTTATTTCTTTACTATTTTGCTCTTATTTCCTTTTTATTGCGTGTATTTTATATTCTTCTCCGTTCGACGTCATACAACGTCAACGTCAGTCAACACCAGCTGTCGCTGAAAGCAAGCACTGTGTCTCCATCTCACATATGAGCTGCAGAATTATGCTGAGCAATGGCAATATTGGCGGGTTTGGTGCATATTGTCCACATTTGTATTTTATTATTTTTGTTCTTATTTTTGGTGTATCAGGTTGAGCGCAAATAAATAAATAAATAAATATTGCTGGACAATCCACACAGCATCATCTAGCCCCAAGCTAAGCAGAGCTTGTGTTATGGGTACTAGATGACTGATATACTTAATACAATACATTACATAGATAGATATTTTTAATTTATATAGCAAATACCCGGAACAAATATTTTTGGATCGTACAAACATTTGTCCCAAGGCGGGAATCGAACCCGCAACCTCTTGCGTCGCAGGCGGACCTTCGCCCGCCGCGCCACATCGGTCGTCAATAAAACCATGTATTAACTTTATATTCCTACTCATTAGGCTTAAAGATTAAAATCTTCAGCCAACTCAAATAGGTACGGTCTACTTACATATTTACCAATTTCTTTCATAAAGTGTTATTGGATTTATCTCTCTGAAATTTCGCATTATCGGCCCGGAGTTTAGATTTGTGCCCGGTCAGTGGCATTAGACTCGCCCCCATCACAAAGGACTTAAACATAACTTGTGAAATGTCTGTGAATACTACAGATAACACCTCTGTCTAGCCCTTCTCAAAATACAAGCGTGATGCTATGTTACGTTTACAGATAGTGTACAGATAGGATACAGATATTAAAAACATAAGTGAATGATGGATAATAACAAGTTTCCAATTATTATATTAGAGTTAAGCAAAATACAATAGACATCAATGGTGAAGTGTCCATACTATTATATTCCTTGTTCGGAAAAGCCACTCTACCGCCATTTATAAACGACATATTCAATAATGTGTCATATTGCCAAATAATATCACATGAATTTATACCATAGATATATGTATAATACACCATATACATAAAATTCAACTAACAAAAACTGATTAGATTATAAGTTATTTTATCTTCGGCTTCCCTCTTACGAAAATTGACTCCTCGCCACTGGTCAGAGAAAGTAAAAGCTCTCGAAAAGAATTTAGTTATACCTCTGCATAACCCTTCAGGCAATACAGGCGTAATGTTTATGTTCTACAAACAAAACGACAACTTCTATTTCAAGAACTATATCTTCACCGTACTAAACGTACTTCAGATACAAAGTACCATAACCTATTTATCACCATTGTGAATCAGAACTGATGTGTCACTGACCTACTTCGCTTTGCAATGAAACGTACCAACACAAAGATGTAAAAGAAAGCTTTGAATGCGAAGCTGTGAGTCAACGGCTCTTCTTTACACAAAGCATCTTGCTGTACATTTCATATTTGCACTTTTAGTGATGACAGAGATGGGATTTGGAGTTTGTGGATAAATAATAACAGTTGAACAGTTCGATCGGAGGGTACACTACGTTTGCCTGGGATAAGTGACCATTCATAACACATCGAGACATCTCCGTGCGTAGGAAAGCACGCTAAGCAGTGAGATGCATATTTGAAATCGATACAGGTAATCAGAATCCTGAAAGCCTAACCACCAGTTTACCAAAAAGTAACGTGTTACCTAGTGACTGGATTGTGGAGGTTAGATAGGCAGTCGCTCCATGTAAAATACTGGTAATCAGCTGCATCCTGCTGGATTTTACTCTCTGCGAGACTTCTTACTTCATTCTGTAGAAATTATATTACTTCCAATGGATCATCTGACTAACCTCTTCTAAGATCAGCCTCCAATCTAACCGACGGCAGCTGAATACCAGTATTTAAAATGGAGCGACTGCCTATATTTATTACATTTGGGAAAACTAACTTATATTAAGCATAAACAGTTTTGTCTTAAAATTAAACTTAACAACTAAACTCCCCACAACATTTTCCAACACCGTTTGATAACCTAGTAACTGGGTATCACGATGTCCTTTAGTAAGACAGGTTGCGGAAATAATATCTAGTGAGATAATATATGTTTAGAATAAGGTTGAGTATCATCATGCTGTACAAACATACTTCGTTCCCCTATGAAGATTGGTGATTATGGTAATATCCCTGCGGAATACGTCGTTACGGACCTTTATTGAGTTTCTTCGTGGACATCATAAAAGGCATGGTATGAAGGCTATTTTTAGTAGAAAACTGTGTTGTAGGTATTACTCTTGTCTTATTAATAATACTATCTGTGTCCGCAACTTTGTCAGCGTAGAATTGAACAAAACACGGGTTTTTTTTTGGACGGGGACCCTGATTATTTTTCTAAAATAAAAAGTAGTTCTCCTTATTAAAACATCAGCTATTTGCCAGTGAAAACCATGTGACAATCGGTTCAGCGGTTCCGGAGATTAGCCCAACCAAACAGACAGACAGTGACACAGGGATATACAATTAAGTACCGTGTATATTTTCATATCGACAACAGTCTTCTGAGTATTGTTGCTTGTAAGACTGAAAGCCACCTAATGGGGCACCTGTGCGCAGTGCATGTACTGTTGCCGGGTTTATCCAGAAGATGGCGTAATTAACTGTTATAAGTATTTTTTCGTTGTTATTGATTGTGTGTTTAAGTGAAGTATACTAACAAATTTATGGAATATATACCTGATTAAAAGAAAAATAAATAAATAAATGAGTTTTTTTATATAAAATTTAGTAAAGCTGTTATTTTACCATTACAAATTGACATTTAAATGTTATTTTTCATCTGCCCCGTGGCCCAGTTGTTATATGGCAAATCCTCCCCAGGTTGTGGCACAAATCCGGGGACTAACTGTATTGTGTTGTATTGTACTATATAACTCCTCGGAAGCCATCTTGTTTAGAAAGTTTATTAATGCGTCCATGGAGTTCTTTAATAAATGTATACTCATACTCATGATTGAAAGCAATGTTTTGTTACCACAAGTCTCCATGTTTATTTTTTGGATATTTCCCCAGCAAAATTCCATTTGTAGAGATGGGGAGCTCAGTATGTAAATTATTAGGTCTATTTCCACCGGCTTGACTTTCGATTCGACACAAATGCCTCTCAATTTCATATGAGCATAGAACGGCGCCTGTAAGGGTACCCATTTTTGTAGGAGAATGCTTTTTGAGAGCAAGCTAATATTGGAATGTTTTGCAAACGACGCTATCAAAAACATAAGATGATACAATCTTTACTTTCATGGAATATAAATGACGTCATGTAATGTTATCAATCTGTAGGTTAAATATATTATCATAACCATGGAAATATGAATGAAATTAAATATAACACGTCACAAATAAAATGTCAGACCGCGTTTGGACCCGTTTTACGGGCTTCTGACTACTACAAATGATATCTGGGACCAACGGCTTAACGTGCTTACTAACTAGGTGTAATGGATAGCAACCCATTGCCGTACCAACCTCAGCGAGCGTTGCTTAACTTTGAAAAACGACCCGTGTATCTGCTATTTCTAATAAGCCATGAACTCAACATAAGCTCAACATACTCTCAACATAGGTAGAAAAGGTTAAAACAGATTTAAACACACATAAAAAGAACACCTTTTTTATTTTATTCTTTACAAAGTTTTTCTAAACATAAGCGTGGGAATAAAAGATATGATCGAGATTCACGAACTGTCTATGCCCACGTTGTTAATGGTTCTACTCTATGCTCAACCTAAGGCGTAGGCAGCACTCATGACATTAAACTCCTCACTCTCTGGTGTAAGGTCAAAGGTCACGTAAGTACTTATTTAATTTTATCGCAAACAATTTGTTGTGCAAGTTTACAAGCGGATTTTCGCGCGTAGGAAGCTTCTAAATCAACTCATAAGTACCAGTAATTAATGTCGAACTGAATACATAAAAAATCGGCCAAGTGTCCAAACCACACGGGCTTATTTATGTTCAATGATTTTTTTTAAACTAATGCAACCCCCAAATATTTCATTTTGTATTTTTACTACGCCTTTATTAACATAGAATACACCTATTTCTGAGAAAAACATCAAGGTGGCAAGATCATTTCGCTGCGGAACGTTAAAAACCGTTAAGTGTTAAAACGACCCACATACGTTGTTTCCTTTCCTGAATTTCAAAACTACGGTAACAACCATTCTTCTAGAAAGTTTGAGAAGTTGTTTGATAGCACAAAGTTCGCCACTCTACAGGTGTGGTATCGTAGAACCTTCATGGATGTAATAAGTTAATGGCATGTTGTGATTTTATGAGATAAACACGTATTTAAATTTAGAACAGATTAGACTGCCGTTAACTGACTAGGTAGTCTAGTTTGAAATATAATATTTATTTATATCCATGACTGATACTACTGCTTGCGAGTAATTTAATTGTAGGATTGTTGGACCTATTTTAAAATTAAAAATGAGATAAACAGATATTTAAATCTAGAACAGATAAGACTGGTAGTCAAGTTTGAAATATAATACTAAGCGATATATTCATGTCTATGACTGCTACTACTGCTTACAATAAATTTAGACGTACGATAATTTAAACGTAGAGTAGTTGTATTTTCAATATAAAAAGTCATTCCAATTGACGTTACGTTTGCGTCAAAAATTCGTGGTAGGGTGCACTGGTTGTAAATTTAGGTAACGGTAAAACGGGGTGAATCGAAAAGCCAGGGTGAATAGAAACAAAACTTTGAAGGGCATTTTCGCGTTAGTAAGACATTGTTTATTACTATAAGGACTCTTATTTTTTTTAAGGAATTGAAATCGTTAATTTCAACACCTTGTATGTAATTAATAATGATGAATCAACGATTAAATCTCATTTAAAGTTTTGTTTCTATTCACCCTGGCTTTTCGATTCACCCCGTTTTACGGTACGATACTCCGTGTTAATTAAGAGGTATGATAACGGATTGGTAACCAACATATGCTGAGCATATTATGCTAAAGGCAAGGCAAGCATATTACCTATCCAAACTATTTCACAATGTTGTGAGCTACTTGTGTAACGTTATTATCATTCTAGCGTCACATATTGATTGCACTCGTTATCCCCCTTAGATACCATTGCGCAAAAGTGAGGGTAAAACTAATAATACTGTCTAATATTTTCGTAAATCGGGGATCTGTCAGGCCGTTACCAATGCCATCGGGATTCGAGCGACAGACAGCCATGGTAACGTTAGAAATGTGACATAATTATTTGTAAAAGTAGACATTTTTCCTTAAGCGAAGGTAAATACGAATAAATATACGAGTCTTTGCGAAATAATATACGAGTCTTTGCAATTTTCCGGCCTAATGTCACGATTCGTATAAAGGTCGTGCACTCAATTAGTGCAGCCATTTCTGCCCACACAAGGGAAAAAATGGATTGGATTGGCTAGATTTTCCTTAACGGACCAAATGTGGGATGGTCTTCCCACATTTGGTCCTAATAAAGTAATTCATGTTTGAGAGGTTTAAAAATAATTGTATAACATGTCTGACATCCTCGACATTTCTGTTTTGAACTGCCTTCTTTGGTTGTTATTTCTTTAATTTTCCTATTTCTTGTTTGGTAAAGTTGTATAATGCGCCTGCTACCTCCTATTATTGATATACTGTATTTTATTCGCAATTATAGCGTGTTTAATTACTACGCAGAGTCATTGATTGATACCACCAGTCACACCTTCAAAATCTAGTCTAGTATTCCATTTTCAAATTCTTGTTTCCAATTGATGTTATTTTCACGTAAACAAATATAAACTATATAATAGTAAAAATAAAAATGTTTTCAGAATGACTATTATTATAAATATTTTTTCTAAAACACTTATTTGTATACATTTTTGGAAACTATATTGTGAACGCATAATTACTACTACTAAACAAAATAAATACATTCACTTTATGTTAATAATAGGTCTTTACCTATGAAATTGCCGTTTTGTATGAAAAAATTTAAATGATTTTTTTTCATGTATTTTTTATTTGTATTAATCGAAGTAATCACCCATGCAATCAATGCATCTTTGCCAACGCAGTGGCAGTTTATTGATGCCCTTCTTAAAGAAATCAGCTGGACGGGAGGCAACAAATTCTTCAAAGGCATTTTGTACTGCCTCTCGGGTATTGAATTTTTTTCCCGCCAAGAAGTTATCCAAATTCTGGAAAAAGTAGTAGTCTGTAGGCGCAAGGTCTGGTGAGTGGGGCGGATGACGGAGAGCTTCCAACCCCAGTTCTTGCAACTTGGAGACCGTCTGCTGTGCAGTATGAGGTCGCGCGTTGTCGTGCAGGAGCAGCGGAGACGAGCGATTGACCAATGCTGGTTGGAGATGTGCCAGCTTCTCCATCATTGTGTTCAATTCTTCACAGTACACATCTGCAGTAATGCTCACCCCGTTTGGTAAGAAGCTGTGTTGAATCACACCGGCGCTAGACCACCAAACAGTGACCATCACTTTTCTTGGGGTAAGTTTTCGTTTAGGGCATTGTTTAGGTGCTGAACCAGGATCCAATCAACTTGCTGAGCGCTTGCGGTTATCAAACAGAATCCATTTTTCATCGCAGGTAACAATGCGGTTCAAAATTCCTTCATTTGTGTGTCTGTTGAGCAGTGCAAGGCACGTCTCGACGCGTACTTCGCGCTGGCGATCATTGAGTTCGTGGGGCACCCATTTGTCAAGCTTTTTTACCTTGCCAATTTGACGCAAATGGACCAATATTGTTTTGACGCTAACGTCGAAAGCTGCTGCAAATTCAGCCGTAGATTGTGTATCATCAGCTTCCACAATCGCCTTTAATTCGTCATTGTCGACCAAAGTCTTCGGACGACCGCGAGGTTCATTTTTCAGGTCGAAATTTCCAGAACGGAAGCGAGCAAACCAATAACAGGTAGTGCGTTGGTTTGTAGTGTTAGCTCCGTAAACGTCGTTGATGTTGCGTGCCGCTTGTGCCGCGTTGCTGCCACGACGGTACTCATATTCCATAATTACTCGAATTTTTAACGTATCCATGATGACGAAAAAGATTTAAATGCGATGAAAATGTAACACTAATCAATAAACAAATGACTACTTTTGGAAAAAAAAATCCATGTTTTTTAAATAAAATTAATTTGAAATTAGAATTCTTAGCCAAACAAAAAATATTTTGATTTGAAATGGCCAGTACTGCAGAACGGCAATTTCATAGGTAAAGACCTAATATAATATATTTTACCCTACGTATTTGACACTTCATATTTACTACTATACTTATACATGAAGAAAACAAAAAAATAAATTTATTACAGTACCTACAGCATATAAAAACCACACTCCTCCTTACCTAACACCTAACACACAAAATCATACACATAAATACATAAAGAAACACAAGTAATACAAATATATAAATGCAACTTACCTAGTTATAATAATTACTGCAACCATATAAATTTACTAGTAAGATAAAAGTTTAATTTTACGAGCACAACAATAACAACATTGTACCGATTTTTAAACGCGGTGAAAAAGCCACTGTGTGTGCCTTAATAAACATGTATTGTATTTTTCTATGATTCAGCTCATGCACTTCTACCCGCACTAGCGATGCTCATAAGATGTCGTGCACTTATTTCTACAAATACCCTACCTTCTTTTTTTTTTCTACTAATACTGTTACGAACTGATGTTATTGACTTATTGTAATCTACTAATTCTAATCCACTTTCAGAAATCGCAAATCGACCTCATGTATTTATAAATTATAATATTGTATTTTCTCTGTAAGTGATTATGTAAATCTTTTGAGAAACTAAATGTCTAAAACCGTAAAACCGTACCACTTATTAGGTACTTACAGACAATCGAGCTTCAGTGGTGACATTTGAACTGCGAAAACCAATCTTAACGCTACGACATAAAGGCGCTATCAATGTCAAACCGTAGACGTACTGTTTACTTTTCTATAGTACAAATAACCAAGTGTCCAATTAACGTCTTAACACAAACCTTGTTTTAATTCAGTCTTTAGGGGCGGAATCCGTCCAAGTGCCCCGTTTCACACTTGTGACGACACGATTAAAAAATGGTTCATCTTGACATAGTTCCCTAGAGTTCACCTGCCTTTGGATATGGTACAATGTATGAGCAGTTTGCTGTTTACAAGAAAATAAGTTAAAAGGTTCGTGTGGTCCGATTTGAAAACAGGTGGACCGATTTGAAAGTTAAATTGTTGCTAGAAATAAAGACAATGTAATTAAATATATTTGTACGCCTCTGGGCAAAACATAGAGGACCTACCTATCTGTAACACCACTATTATAAGTTGACCTATGTTTACAAATAAAGCATTCTGATTCTGATTCTGAATTATTTTTTTTGTATGCGTTTCGGTGGCGCCCTGGATGGTTTAGATTCACAATTGAACCCGGTAGGTGGCGCTGTATGTGCAGGACGAAGTCTGTTCGATCCGCTAGTTTAATATAATAATTCAATTATTTATTCAAGTAATATAACACATAGTACTAGAAACAATTTGACTTAAACCAATGTCAATAAACTAAATTAAATACTAATAAATAAATATAAATAAATATGTAAGTCCAGCAGAAATTTAACAGCACCGGTTAAAGGTTAAATATAGTTGAGATAATATTTTAAAAATAATAAACCTATTTAACACGAGCTTGCATTTTCCGACCAAGTTTCGACCGGGGTCGATGGAGGTAGACTGTCCACATAAAATGGGTCCAGTGACCACGGTCCTCAGTTATGAGGGAACGATCGAAGAAGTATTTCCCCAAGGGTTAGGCAGAGCTTTACCCATAGTACATCCATACTTCGCCAATTATATAGGTATAAGTCGCATGTCAAAGTGAGCGAACCTATGGCCATCAACCGTGCACAAATCCAGATTCCATGCTGTTACAGATGGATAAACCCAATTAGGGATTTAGTGATCAAAAGGGGCTAAGGGGGCGATAAGGGATCAAGAGTGAGGAATCTCCTCACAATGCGTGCTGTGTCCAAGACGACTGCCTTCTGCATCTGACCCTGGACCGAGCTGTTTAACGATAGTTCCTTTAAGTGTTGATCGAAATTGTTCGAAATAAAACCATTTAAGGACTGAGTTTCAGCATTATAACTGTTGAACCCTTATTCTAGATACTGGTAACCTCATGATGCTTCATGATGTTTCCTTTTTCATATGTTTCTTTTCTTAATAGAACAGAGGCCAGCACATCAAGTTACTCCAATCTGTTAAATTTCGTTGATAGTTTTTCAACTTTAAGACAAAAGAAAGTTCATGTAAATGTTTTGACCACACGGTTGGCGCAGTGGCTGATCGATCGACTGCTGCGCCGCGTGTCGTGGGTTCGATTCCCGCACGGAACAAATATTTGTATGGCCTACAGGTAATTGTTCCGGGTCTGGCTGTTTGTGTATGTGACTTTAAATGTTTGTCAAAGCACCCACGACACAGGAGAAATTCCTAGCTTTAAAAAAAATAAAAAAAAGAATTGGGAAAATTTGATATTTTAAGATAGGTTGCTGTGCTAGCGTCTGTTCATGGTAAATTTTATTTTTAACTAGACAATTTTAGTCTAAGTTTCTACAATGGTCGAGATGCAAAACAACTAACTATCTAAAACGAAACTATCGATTTTTTAAGTAGATTCAACGTTAACTATCAGTGTTACATTTAGACAAAGGTCACGTTTGTGTCTCAACACAGACCTCTTACCCTTTTCGCAACCGTGGGTGTATTTATTTTATGCTTACTTTTCTTCAATAGCCGTATCAAATTCTCAAAGAACTGACAGGCATTATAATAAAGGTTCTCCGTTCCAAATTCAAAAAAAATCCCTATTTAAAAAAAAAACTACGTCTCTCTACTATTTTCCTTAATTCATTTTACCTACTTATATCAAAGAGGTACAAACAAGTTTTAGTTAAATTGAATAAACTCTAATAAAGTCGTAGAAGATATTATTTCCTTATGAATGGAAATGTCTTCACGTTACCATTGACGTATAATGGTTAAAGAATGTCCCCTTGTTTCACCCACAGAAAGTACTTATAATAAATAAATAATAAATTGTTTATTGGGTCTCAAACAGTTACATTTGCAGATGTGATTGAGACAGCCCCAGTAAGTAATTAATAACTTGTGTTGGGGTTATCTCGCTCTTTCCCTTAATTGATAGCTTATACACTATTGAGACTCTGTAACAATTAAAATTAAACTAATAAAACTAATTCAACTAATTTAGAAACAAAGAGAAAAAAAAAACAGAAAAAAAATTGACAAAAAGTAATTAGCTGCTCTGTGTATTGTGCAATTGGGAGTATGTGTTAGTGTGACTGTAGTAGTGTGTGATCGTGGGTTTGTCTGTGTGTGTGTGTTTTGTGTGTGTGTGTTTTATGTTTGTGTGTTTTAGTGTGTGTTTATGTATGAGTTTACGTGTTAGCTGATAGTGCCATTATAAATCGAAGATAAAGATACAATTAGGTGATCACAATGTATAACATTATGATAAAGAAGAGAAGGGTTCATGTTAGTACTTATGTAACAAACACAAAACACACACATGATTTATATGAATCTTTTTATGGCAAACTAAATTATATATACCTACTAGCTGACCCAGCAAACGTTGTTTTGCCACATAGAGGTTGGTGATAAAAAGGTGAAAATTTAGGGTTGTATGTATTTTTTGCCACATTACACAAAAATAAAAAAAATATGAAAAATAAATAGTAGCCGATTCTCAGATCTACTGAATATGTATATAAAATTTCATACAAATTGGTCAAACCGTTTCGGAGGAGTATGGTTACTAACATTGTGACACGAGAATTTTATATATAAGACTAGCTGACCCAGCAAACGTTGTTTTGCTATATAAGATGTTGGGATGGACTACCCTCATCACTTAGGGGTATGAAAAATAGATGTTGGCCGATTCTTAGACCTACCCAATATGCACACAAAATTTCATAAAAATCAGTCAAGCCGTTTCGGAGGAGTATGGTAACTAACATTGTGACACGAGAATTTTATATATAAGATTAGCCATAAAACAACGTAAAACTCTACACAAAAATACACACATTATCACATGAGAAAAGACCCCCAGGCACAGTTATTGCTTAAAGAATCTTGGCTTGAAATAATCCAAAAGACTTTTCGTTGGTAAATATCCTCACTTAGAAGTGATAAATGAGTCTTTTTGCGAGTAGGTTACAAAATATAACAGCCCCCACTCAGGTCAACGGAATTTACATTTATCAAACATGTAGAAACAGCTGTCTGAATCCGCCTACATTTTCTTCAAAAAGTAAAAAAAACTGGTAACAGGCTGAAAAATCGCCGACAGTCAAAAGAAAAAAACGTAGAACTGATTAATGAACGAACTATGAGTTGGAATTTCAAATATGAGTTGAAAACCGTGACTTTGTTCTTTAACTGAAACGTGTTTGTAATATCATTTCAGAAAACCATTAAAAATAAAAGTTTTTTTTGCCAAAAGAGTGTACCGACTATCAACATCACAACATAATATGTTCAGTATGTTATGTTATTGAATTGTTCCGATAGTTACTTATGACAAAATATTGGCTTTGTTTCTTCTACGATAAGTATTTTGAAAAGTAATCGGCAAAGCCAAACATACAGGCATATTTAAATGAAATCCATTATTTATATGTACTTATATATTCAATTAAATTATGCTATTATTTTAGCAACTAGATCATCGTATGCTAAGCGTTTTCCTAACTATATTAAGGTCGGCTTACAGACTAACTGAATGCAGTTGACTACCATTTAACTGAAAAAGAAGCTCGAAAGTCTGAACTTTCGAGCTTCGGGCTACCTATAACGACTGTCGAAAGATATACGAACGACGGCTTTTCGAGGTATAAAAAGGGCTTGGTATGTAATGAATGGTCACCAATCTGCGGACCGGCCTCGGTCAACGTAGCTTATCACTCGATAGACCCGTGTGGCTTGTTCTATAGGCCTATGTAATGTACAGACGCTAGCTAGCACATCAAGCAATCCCAAGCTGTCAAAATTTCCCAATTGAGCATGAACCTTATTCTTTAGTTATAAAGTTGAACAACTATCAAATACATTTTGACAGATTGGTGTAGCTTCATGTACTGGCCTCGGCACATAGTGTTTTTCAACAACTTTTCTTTCCATACCTACATATTATCGATATACTTTATCCACCTAAGGGATATGCTTGAATATCTTCTCACATATATCATTTTTTACCCTCAAGATCTGTCAACGAAGTCACGTTCAAGTCATAGTTATTGAAAGTGAAGTGTGGCGCTCTCTAGGGAAATCTTACTACTGTCTTAGAATTCAAAATGGATTCAATCAATTTTACACTACCTCGTGAAATACGATTGCAAGTGGAGCTATTATAGGGACTCCGTCTTTTTTCATTTTAGCAGTGTGTATTTTTAATTTCCTGGGCTTTATTCACTATCAAATTAATTATTATATTATATTTTTTGCTGTAGATCGCATCTACAGCAAAAAATGATTTGATAGACTACACAGTTTTGAAGACGTTTCATAGACAACGAAATTTAAATAATTTTAACTGTGTTTAAAATAAATAAATAAATTCGTCTGTTCTGCATTCATTTTTAAAATGCTTAAGAATTTTGATTAAAAAAGGCGCATATGTTGACCTCTGTATGAAGATAACCTGCTCAAATTATTGAGATTTATCATACAGTACAATCTATGTATCATTCATTTTCTATTTTGTTTATTTCTTACTAGTGACTGATTCTCTATATAGATACTCGTGTACCTTGTACTCGTGTGTGTGAGTAGAACCAGCATGTCTGGCTCTAATCATTAAAAGCCGATATACAAAAAAGAAAAAAAAAATTACATTCAAAGTCAAATACAAAGTCTTAGCAGATCTCTTGAAAACGCGATATGAGATAAACTTTATGAAATTATGGAAAAACCAACCAACTTTAAGATTCCCGTCTGTACAGAGATTGAATTTGAAAATCAGATTAGCTATGCGACTTCTTAAGGTCATTTGGAATAACTTAATTATTAAAGTTTCTCCCGTAACGAATTCGAAGTTACCACGGCAAGAAGTAGCAAATTCGCATAATAACGCCCATTCTTAGTATAACAAAAAAATCGTTTTGACGTGAACACTCAAGGTTTCGTTCTTTTTTTGATTTTCAAGTATTTCCTAACGTCAAGATTTGAATTCTCGATTCGAATACGTTCAATTCATTGCACAGCAGTGATTAGTACAAAATTTTACTTTTAAAATTTAGGGTTACATGACGTTCCTTACTGCATTTGTTTTTGACCAGAAGAAGCTGCAGAGGGACGTGTAAATTGTGATCCCAACCTTATACTGTAAAATATCGTACGGGACAGTGCCGTGTGCACGTGGCATAACCCGTGGCACGCCCTTTATAAGGTTTTTATTATTCAGTTCTGTAGGTTTATTATTTGTGCTTGTGTTCAATGTGTTTCTTTTAGTATAAGTATTGGTGTTTGCACGTGGACATTAACTTATTTGTAATTTTTCTGCGTTTTGTAATGTTTCTAACTTTGCCTTCTATTGTATAGATTCATGATCTTCAACTTATCAGACAGGTAAGTTTGCAGCGCCATTTTTAAGCATTTATATTAGGAAAAAATGAAACGCGGCGTTTCTTGAGATTGTCGCATTAAATGTTTGACGTTCTAAAAATCTTATTCAAATAAATTTTTGATTTTGAAAAAGCTAAAGGTTTGTAATCTCTGTTCTTTTATCACCATACACGTGACATTGGTGCAATGTATATATTTTTAATCTATCGATTATTGGCGTTACATGACTTTTCATTATCATTTCAAGGGTATTTTTAGGTACATTTATTCGTTAATTTTCCCTTCTATACATGGATGAGATTAACTAATTTTCAAAGCGTATTTTTCATTCAAATTAAAAATTTTGGTGTCGATACCTAAAAGGATTTTTTTTCAACTGTATAACTCCATAAAACAACCAACATTCCTTTCTGAAATAAACAGAAAATCTGTAATCAAAATAACCGCGGGAGCTTCCATTGTAGACAACACAAGAACAGCCAACAATAAGATGTAAAGCGATTCACGCACAACGGCATCTGTTGTTCATGAATATCTAAATCATCCAGCTTTTTCCGATATACCTCGCTTTATAATTCACGCGAGAACTGACAATCTTATGTGATTACAGAGGGCTGAGGAAACATGAGTTCAGGGACCGTTACGCCCGCGTTCTTCTTTTGTTTTTCGAGAACCGTTTAAAAATCTTCTAAATTCGAAACACTACTTTTTAAATTTACAAATGGAATCTCATTTCAAAGATCGAACAGGGATGTATTGTGTTGTTTCTTTGGAATCTCTTAGTAAAAAAGTACTAAAGGGTAATAGACATCAAAATAGTTATTGAATTTTAAAAGCCTTTATAAAAATCTTCAATTTCTGTCTATAAAAATACAACTAAATAAGAATTTCACTGCGTTGTTCCGATCTACTCGCCACTAAGTATCACAAAGGACATTATAATAACTGGCCGAATGTGGGAGATCTGTGCATCTCCGGCTACTGCATCGGAGGAAACAGGTGACAGGTTATGTTGTGGAGGTAACAATATATAGGGATGTTGGAAGTTTAAAAATAACGATGAAGTAATGTCCATATTTTTTAAATGTATCGCTAACGAAATACATAAAAAAAAATACATGCATCGATATTTTATGGACAAGCCTTGTGCGTGGTATATGTTTTCACAGATATGATCTCTTTTTAGAGGTGGGGCATGTTTGTAACGTAAAAATTACATTTTGTATGTATCGTAAAAAAATATCGACATATTGATACATAAATATTTTCGACAAACTTATCAACACACGCTACCTCTCATAACTTGAACAGGGCACACACCAGTTAAATATGTCAATATGAGCTTACGTGAGACTGCTTTGTAGGCAAGCCTCCAGTACACTATCATAAGGCGTAGACACACAAGCGTATACCTACAACATGCAGCCATTCTTTATGTCTTACACTTTACCGTACTGTGTGTGCATGGGATTATCTGAGAATGTTCATAGAAGCTGTAAAGGTTATATTGCTTGTTTTATTTCTTTGATGTTAATCTATGGGCAATAAGTATGAAAACTTCAAAGCAATATCGAGTTCACTGGTGAAAACACTGCAGTGAATAACGTTTCAAATGGAACATATTTTTAGGAAAAATGAAAGGCATTTTTTAAAGAAGTTTTTAAAACAAAAAATGTTTTTCGTTCGAAAATCGCCTTAGTAAGTAAAGTTATAAACAGATATTTGCTAACAAAGTATTGAGCTGGTATACCTCATGAGTTACCTACATATATTATTTACATGTTTTGTTAAGAAACTTACAAATAATTACAATTAAAGCGTGCTCTTGTTAATATTCACCATCTCTATATTTCCCAACTATGTTTGGATTAGCTTCTACCCAACTATATGCAGCTGAACACCAGTATTTTACATGGAGCGACTGCCTATCTGACCTCCACAACCCATTAACTATGCTACCCCATACCTCTTGTTAGACTTTCAGGCTTCAGACTTCCCGTAACGACTGTCAAAGATCAACAAATGACAGCTGGAACCAACAGCTTAACGGGCTTTCCGAGGCACGGAGGATTCTTGATATGTAATGAACGGTCACTTATCCGCAGACAGACCTTGGCAAGCGTAGCTTAACCTCCAACTGACCTGTGCAGTTGTTGGTATATGGACACGAGTTCCTCGCTTCTGTTGATATTATATTTATTGCTGGACAATCCACACAGCATCATCTAGCCCCAAGTTAAGCAGAGCTTGTGTTATGGGTACTAGATGACTGATATACTTAATACAATACATTACATAGATAGATATTTTTATTATATATAGCAAATACCCAGAACACCCGGAACAAATATTTGTAGATCGTACAAACATTTGTCCCAAGGCGGGAATCGAACCCGCAACCTCTTGCGTCGCAGGCGGACCTTCGCCCGCCGCGCCACATCGGTCGTCTTATTATATTTAAAATGATTGTTAAAAAATCTATTGCAGCTTCATCGAAGCCCTAACCTACGATCAATTACCCCAAAACTCGTGGCAGGCACACTAGATATTATTTACAGCTACATATACGGCCATTTCCCTCTGTCCATTTCACAGGTATAATCCCTTAGTCGCCTTAACCAATAACCGTGAGAGGCAACGGGTTGTGGCCGGAAACTATGGGAGGATGATACACGGATGTTTGATATTCCAGAAGTCTACAATACAAAACAAGCAAATACATAGTAATAATAATACGAGTATCACAATGCTATGAAACTTACAAATAATATCACAATTTCTCAAATAATTGTATGTTTAAACAATGACAATATTATTAATGTTGTATTTTAAATTACTTAGTGTTTAATTGTTTTATTAATTAACGTATTATGAATTTTGTATTCCTCAATGGCGAGACATAGCAGACCTATACTTATAACTATATTGTAATATCTTATTTTACCTATGTTCTACAATAAATTAATTTGAATTTGGATTCATAATAACAGCCTGTTACTACTGTCCCAGTGCTGGACAATGGCCTCTTTTCAAACAAAGAAGGTTGCTTGTTCAAGGTGGGTTGACGGTTTCAGACTTATATTCAGTATAATTCCAGGCTTCCTTACGACGATTTTCATCACCGATGTCAGTAATGTTTAAGGAAAACTTAGACAGTACGTACGTAGGTACATATAAATTGAAAAAATCATATTGGTACTTGTGAGGACCGAAATCCATAACTGTATAGGCAATTCACATTACACTTCCTAATATATTTTTTCTTCGTAAAACGAAGCGATACTTACTAAGTACCTTACATTACAACCAAAGAACGTGTATTGATTTGAGAGGGAAGATGTAGTTTTAAAGCTGATTGTGAGTATATACTTTTTAAGCAAAGCTTTATAAGTATATTTAAACCCTCAGTTAATTTGTCTATGATTGATGATATTTTTTTTAAACATTTGATATTATTAGTAAAATTTGGCTAGACCTTTTACTTTGTAAGTTAGCTTGATTTTTTTTTTAATATTTCTTCACCGGCAACGGTAGTGTACTTTAAACTTTTTTATATTAAGACCTTAACGTACCATACACTCAGAAATAAATAAATATTATTATTATATTATGTCAATACTAGTAATACCCCGTTTCTGTAAATAAATTATCGACATGTCACATATTAAAGACACAAAATCTTACTGGCACTTACCTAAGAACTCCTGAAAAATAATAACAGTGTATTTATTTTAAAACTAGCTGCACACCGTCGTGTTACCCGCGGCTAAAATTCACATTCATCAAACGCGCGAAATGTCAAACACGCGAAGCTAAAATTATCCTTGAGTTTTCTCAAATTTTCCAATATTCTGCGAAATTGTCTTATTGTGCCCGTCATTCCGTAAGAACCTATAAAGTATTAGAAAACAAACAAAAAGATGAATGAAATCGGAAAAATCGTTCTCAAGTTATGGCGTGACCAAGGGAAATAGGGATTCATTTCTCGTATAAATTATTTGAAAGTAGAACACGTCACTTGTCTATTCTACACAGATCACTAAAGAATCAAACAAAAATGGAAACCACATAAAACACGCTACAGTGCACAAAGGAATTAAATACTAACGTTAGTAATTCATTTTCCAATAAATAGATTGGATTGATATCAGCAATTCCGTATAAAACTATATTTTTAACCTACAGAACAGAAACATATGGGAAATACTAAAAATAAATTGCCTATAAAACGATGAGTGATTGCAGTCAATTTAAATTCATCAACTAAAGGCTTTTGATGTTTTTAAACATACATATTTCTGCTAAAATAAAACTTTTCTGTGCTATAACAGGTATAGTGTGGACAATTAATAAAAGCATTGTATTTTAACTTAATATTTATTACTTCTAAGATGCGATTGCTACACCTAGGTTAGCAAATATATAACATACTGATATGTGTATCTACCTACTTCAAAATACTATGTAACTACTAACTGTTTTCCCCCGGTTTTCCTCGTAACCAATAGGAACTAATTAATTAAATACATAATTTTGTTTATAACGTACGTAAAGTAAGAAACGTCCAAATTTCAATGTCGATTGATCGGAATTAAAATCAAGAGTAAGCGCGCTAATCCGATTATTAAATTGGATCTCAAATATTTTGGTAACAATTGTAAGGGTGACAAAATATAAGACTATGTGGACGAACACTGTATTTTCTAAAAACTTCTACTAGGTATAAATACACAGACACATGACATAATCACGGAAAGCTATCTCTTCAAACCAAAATAAGCAATGTTACATACCATAGCATTACATAATAACATTGGTATCTACAAAACGTGAATATCAATGCGAAATGTTAGCTAGTCACGCAAAATAACAGAATATATTCGTAGATACTTAGTAGTCAAAAGCGCTCAGTGTATTAATAAGGTTTATTACTCATATGCTTTTCGGTAATAAATAGTACGACACAACTTAGAAGTTTCATTGACAAAATTTGTTAAGCAAGAACAGTTTCCAACTAATACGACGATTTGTAAGATCTCTGGCAAGAATTTAGAGGGTCGGGAACACGTTGAAGACTTGTAATCGTGAGGAAATTAGGTGGAGGAAAATATGTGAGGCGTTGATAACGTATGTTTTGATAGTTTAATTAGGTTATACATAGATGGAATCTTTGAAGAAATCGTGGCTAAATATAAAAATATACGCACGGGTCGATCGAAGGTTATAAGAAATACAAGGGTGATCTATGTATAAAATATCTTCTACTATCACTCTACAGACGCACAAACATTTGGAATAGCAGTTACTTGAGAATTATTAATAAAGTTTTCAGGAAACTCAAATCCTCTCTTACGTAGAAATTCAAGATGGAAGAACCCAATAAAACTTCACCCGACCCGGGAATAAAACCCAAGACCTCATGCTTAGCAGAAGCGCTGGACTATTGAAGCATTCGTAGCATAAATTAATTACCAAAGAAAGTTCTAAATATATAGGCAATTCTCGTATTTTTAAGAACAAAAACTTTCCAATGTCAGTCTCAATCTGCCAAAAATAGGCCTATTTTACCAATGTTTTTTTTTTTTTTTAATTGGTTGTTGTAATCTATCCATTTTGCAGATATTCAGCAATATGTCCGTTTGGACCGTTCCACATATTAATCTTATTGCCTCTTAGATAAGGTCTGAAAGACTGAAAACCCAGATTCCTCAAGGCTTTTCAGTCTTCGGGCGACTCTTTGGGTGTTCATTAGATTTACTGACAGCAAGTTTAGATGATTTGTAATCCGCCATTTGTATATTTTGTCTTTTCCGAGATTATCTCTATAACGCTTTTGATGGTAAGGTTGTGATGAAGTTTATCATTTAAGACATACCAATGACACCAAGTTTTTAACATTTATTGTCTATGTTTTGAACGTTTTTAATTACGGGTATTGGCCGCTAAACGTAGTTCCGTGTCGAAGCACTTTCACTACTTTTGCATTTACTACGCGCATTCCATGAACGACATCAATTTCTAGGAAAATACGGCGCTTCCACCACAAAGCCAAAACAAATGAATTAATCCATCATTGGATAAACTACAAACAATTCGTTACTTTCGTTTTCATATCAATCGTACGTAAACATTAACACATTTTTTTCCCATGGGTGTTGGCAAAAACGACATCTGCTGCGATCCTTGCATACTTCCTTTGCTTCGTTAACGTTCCTGCATCTAATCATGCAAGCACGTCGTCTGTGACTACTACGCACCAGACCTTTCTAAAGAACATCACCAATCAGGTCAGTGAATGTCCTTCTAAGGTGTTCCCTCCCGACGTTTCCACCTACGTCTCTTCGTTTCAATGATTTTAGACATAAATCCCTCCCTGCGCACCATAAGTGTGAGTGATGCAGAAATTCCGTGGTAATTCCATGGAAACCTATTGCTATATTTTCCAGTGAGCTGTCACCAGCCTGTAACTGTCCCACTGCAGGGCAAAGGCCTCTTGTCATACAGAAAAGGCACGAGCATTTATAACCACACTTTCTGAAGGCGACTTGGTAATTTCAGACTTATTACAATTACAAGTTTCCTCACGATATTTTCCTTCACTGAGATCAGTGATGTCCAAGATAAACTTAGATAGTACATATAAATTGAACGATATATTATACATTGATGCAAACAACACTACTAATGGCCTAATATCTATCTACGTAGCTATAAGCTCTGCAAACTCTAAGCAATAAAGCTTGAGATCATCCCAAGTCTCTCTCTCTCAACTTCATACATACTTGATTAAGTTCCTTAAGTCGAAGTCAAAGTTCGGAGCGCGTGTGTCGAAAAACTATAAAATTCATTTATTAATCACAGATATTGTGGTACGGTAAATGAAGTGATAGCCCATTAGTCAAGGCCTTTTCTCTCATGAACAAGGTTGTAGGTACGAATCCGGGCAAGTACCTGCCAAAGTGTCGTTTTTCAATTCATATGTACTCGTAACTTACGTTTACTTTAGAAATCATTAACATCCATGAAGATAAATATTTGGACTTATAGTAAATCTGTAATCGCCACCTTGAGTATGCGTGGTGATTAATGCTCTTGCCTTCTTTGCCTTTGCGCTGCAGTGGGACAGTAACAGGCTGATATTATTATTATTTATTTTTTTATGGCAGGCCGTTCTAAGACGTATTTACGCCATAATAATTCCGTTTTGAAAAGGGCTAGTACTTTACGTCCTGTTTAGCTCCATCTCTCTCACACAGTTGATCAGTGATTTAATTTTAACACGATATAGAATGGGAGTCCCAGGACTTATAAAATGAAGAGTTTGCAATCGTAAATACTGGTGGAGGAATCGTGGTGATCATTGTTTGTGTTCATTCTGGCCCGTTGCCCTGCAGTTCAATTCATATGGACTTTCTACGGTGGGAAAGTAACTGGCTGGTACTATCACTATTATGGTACAGTATGCCGTTCTATGATTTATTCACGGCATAATAGTTCCGTTTATAAAAAGGAATAGTGCTATTCGTCTTGCTAGCTCCATCCCTCTCACACTTTAACATTGATTTGACTTTAACACGACATATAATGGTCCCAGGACTTATAAAATGAAGAGCATGTAGTCTTAAATACTGGTGAAGAAAGCGTGGTGTTCAATGTTTGTGTTAATTCTGGCCCGTTGCCCTGCAGTGACACAATAATCTTTATCATCATATGCCTAGCCTATTCCCAACTATTTTGGGGTCGGCTTCCAATCTAACAGAATGCAACTGGATACCAGTATTTTACACGAAGCGACTACTGCCTGTCTGGCCTCCACAACCCAATTACTGGGTAACACGATATCCTTTAGTAAGATGCGCTGTCAGACTTTTCTAACTACCCGAAAAGACAATCAAGTTACTTACAGCCGGTGCCAACGACTTAACGTGCTGTTGTGGGCTCGGGATCTTGATACGTAGTGAATGATCACCCATCCACGAACCTACCTCGGCAACCGCAGTTTAACTTCTTCGGTTGTTTTTATGCAGCCACTAGGACAATAATCTTTGTGATTATGATATTAGTGACGAAATAATAACTGTCAAAAAGTCTCGAAACTTTTGTTTTGGTTTATGAGGATGACAGTCAGGAAGAATACTGCCCACCCACTGGCCTAAGTCTTTTTTTACTCTTCTGACGATACTCACAATAAGTGTTGTACTCGCTTATTTTTTTAATCATAGACGATCATCCTGAAATACCAAAAATAAAGTCGATTCTTTCAAAGAACTTAAGTATAATTCTTTGAAGAAACTAATTTATGCCTGAAATTTATGTACCCCACAGTTATAAAACAAAGTTTTCGAACCGCAACTGTCTATACGTGCGAGCTAATCTCGAGAACTACTGAACGGATTTCGGCACAGTTTTACCGCGACCGAGAAAAGTTTCGACGTAATTTAATTAATTTTACGCGAACCTTCGGTGGGCTTTCTTCTTCCAATTTTATATAAGTTTTGTGTTAATTTGGACAGTGTTTTCGATATGATTCAGTAATTTATGTACGGTGACTTACTAGGACTTACTAGGGTCGAGATTTACTAGGAAAATCTGTATTTAATCTTGAGTCTTCTATTTAGACGGACAGATATTTAGAAAAAAATGACATACCATCATGTCTCTTTTCCCCTTTTTACATTTTATTTGTATTTTCCTTATTATTCCCTATAATTGTTATTTAACATGATAATATTACTTTGAATTAAATCTATTTTAAAGTTAACTCTTATTTGCTTATTATGAAACAATTAAGTATCGACTCATGTTTGCAAAGTCAATAAATGATTTGATTTGAACGGAATACGTTCCTAAATGAACTTGCAAATTGATAGACCAAGAGAAAATACTCCAAAATTGAGTTGCAAAAATTCACCTAAATGAAAACTAGTAAAATATTTATACAGTTGCTAACGATCGAGGCGGGAATTTTTCACCGTCAAACGCGTGGGCGTGAAAAATATTAGTTATACCGTGTTACACGCACTTGAATGAATTAATCAACGCTTGACAACTTCAAGAGATTCATTACGGACTAACGTGTGACTTAAAACACGAAATACCACAGTCAATTGCGGACTGTTTTTTTTTTTTTATACATTTTTTATTTCTTTATTCCTGAAAAGTATTCAATGTTTAATTTTTTTTAAGTTTGTGTTTCTTTATAATTATTCCTTTATTAATTTTTCGTTGCGCTGTGATTATTTATTTTATTTTATTCCTATCTTTATTTATACCTTTAAACAAAAATCAATTGCCGCATACATTAAAAAAAGACTTGAGAACGGATCAATCAATCCGGGAGTTTTTTTTGTGCAATTGTAATAAATATTCAGGACAAACTTTCTATAAGAATAAGAATAATAAGAATAATTTATTTATAAAAGTATTACAAAAATGTACATTTAAGTGCAGTAGTGTTATTTCTAAAACAATGGTATAATTAATGCATAATAGTAAACTATAACTAAAAATATATTTAACAGTTGCAAGAAACGATAATGTGGAATTCACAAATGATTGCTAGCGACCTGCCAGATCTAGGTTTATTTAAACCTGTGTTTATATGACAGTTTTTTAATTGAAAAAATGCACCAGAAAATTTGATAAATTGGATGGTGATCTTTTATTAAAATCTCAATAAAAATGTTCGTACCCGAGCGAAGCCCTGGTGGGTCGCTTGTACATTACATATATTTGTTTACAATAACCTTTTTTTTGGATGTGCATGTCGCAGTTTAACATTTGGGGTTATTAACTGCTTAACCGAACTTTCCTGTGGGGACTTAATAAAACTTAAGGCCTCCATTTACAATGCCCAATTATACCTATACCTTAATACCAAATAACCGTTCAAAATCCCACCCTTAATTCAAAAAGTAAAATAATCCAGCTCAATAAATTACGGAAACACAGGACCGCCTCTTGCCATCGTTTGCTTCGTCGACATTTATTACAATGGGAATCCCACTTATTTTACAGCGAGACGTGATTGCATTAAATGTACCAAGAAAGGATCTCCTTTCCTGGTACATTTACAAAGAAGGATACCTATCTTACTAAGATTAGTAGCATAGCTATCCTTCTTTGTATACCGAAACTCAGTATTACTCCTAAATAGATTAAAGAAAGTCATGTTCAAAAGTTTAGCTGAAAAATCCGCATAGTACTCGTAGATACTTTATTTACGCTGAAAATTACAACCGCAACAATGAAAAGCGGCCTATAATAAGTAGGCAGTTAATTGTTTCAGTTACTGAAAGGCATTTTGTTATGGTCACGACCTACATCCGCATTAAATGGGGCAGAACATTATATATACCTACTATAGGTGTACTTAGCCACCCTGCGTGGCTCGTCGATGCGCCGGCTCTAACACAACCTATTGAATTAACTACCTCACTTCAGATAATGCGGCCTTTCTTCAATACATACAGCGAAGACGTCTGAATACGTTCAACTTTACGGTTCTAGAAATTGCGGTGGCATACACGTACTGCTAAAAACGGTAGAGCATAAACAAAACATTTGAAAAGTGCGCAATGTAGACCCACATTTCGGCTTAGTGAAAAAAACCACTTCTAATTTATGTATAATGCCGTACTTTGAACGATTTATTGTTATAGAAAATGTCACGAACGTTAATACAAAATCTATAAATATGCTAAAGTGCAACTCGATGGCACGCGTGCCGTGACTATGACCTTTATAACCAATGGCACACGGGTGATACACGCCGATATGCGATCGTAACCCACGCAAAACAAACTAATATATCGGAACTGGTAATCAAACTTTATTTATCTGATATCAGTTAAACAAAAAGTTCTCGGAAATACATTAAGCCTGCGGTCATAGCCACCAACACTGAAGTATGCGTAGTGTGTATATATGTATAGACGGCTCCTAAGAAAAGTTGTTTTTCTTTTCAATTATCAATGTAACGTGGCCATTAGTTGATCGTATTACGTTGCCTCAGTGAAGTCCTTAGCCCTGACCACCATAAGTACCTGAGCACATTCAGTACGCGTCCATAACGACCACAAATTGCTGCGTAACTCTCGTATATCTTAACACAAAGCGGGTTAGCACCATCTGCGGCGGCACACAGCACTATATACCTGTGACGCTGAGCAAGGACATGATGGGACGAACGCCCGTCTGGCCTGGCTGGCCCGTCGACCCGAGGCGGTCGGCGGGGCCGGCGCCTCACCGGCCGCCACGGGGCGCCATTAGTAGCACACGCGCGCCCGGCTCAACGCGCGGCCGGCGACCGACTGACGCCCGGCTATCCACTGTACCCACTAGTACCTACTAGCGTCCTCACGCATGCGCTTTGAAAACCTTCTGACATCACCGGTACCCGGATTATTTTCGCCCGGCGAGGTAAATACCCTCACATCGATCGAGCCCGGTTAAACTTGATGCAATTATTGCACTGGCCTAGTCCTTTCAGATGCAGTTTTAATGACCGCTAACAAACTCGCTTCCTCGGGCCGCAGGTGCTGGCGAAGAACCAACGGTTATTAGTATAAGAGCTGTCTTCAGTCTTCACAATTTTTAATATGCGAGTGGTTGAAAAGGTGCACAACTTTGCTGCGAGTTTCACGATTCCTTAATTATTTTCACAAGAATTCTGAGTTAAGTTCACAGTTTTTACAACGTGCTACGTCTGTTTGAAAGCGTAATTTCTCACAAAAGAAAAGCTGCAGATCTAAATTTAGCTTTCAATGCTGTTGCTAGCGATGTAGTAAAATAATCGTAGCGTACGCCGCACGGAGCACGGGTGCACGCGAAGCAGTTTTCTTTTTTACTTATAAAAAGGGAATCAAGTTTTATCTCGATCTCAAACTGTCCGTCTCAGTCTCAGTGCGTCTTTACCAGATATTTTGACTCACACTCGCTCCAATCACGATTTAAACAACGCACAAATGGAAACGGAAATATTTTTCACAAAGGAATATCTAGTTCCACGTCAAGTGGTACAAACCATTTATTTTAATCGACTGCGGAGTGGTTGAATGAATTAAACGATTTTGTAGAGGCGGGAAATGTGTAGTATGGTTTTAAAACGATGAACTCGCTTTTGAAGTATATTCTTATCAACCAGTTTCTATGAAAAACTGTCCTGCCCGTAAACTCTTTCAACAACTCTCGGGGACACATTATCGTGATCAAGTATACTTCGCAGGCCGTTTTGGAGACCGCCGTTTGATTTTATGACTCAAAGACTTACACATCTGTTTGATAATATCTAAGCGGCTTTGTCAAAGCCTTCGGTTAGTGCACTCGCCTACGCAAGGTCTGTTTGTAGCAGAGACCTCGTAGAATCGTAGCACAAGGGGTAATAATAGCAACAAGGTAAACTTACTACGTTCTTATTTTGTACCTTGAAACTTATCAGCTAAGAGCTGCTACAAGTTCGTAGCGCGCTACGCGTTGCGTAGTATGTTGCTACGAAGCTATTCTTAGCTCGCGGCGTAGACTTCGGTTTTACGTAACCAATCAATTTTGTTGGAATAAAAGGATTGTACTCGAGCGTTTCTTATTAAAACTGAATTGTATTTTAGATTAGGTGAAGCATGTTGTTGTATAATCATGCCATAGAAGTTTAAATATAAACATAACACCACATATTGCCCGCCGGCGTATGCAGAGGTGTACCTATGGCTTACCCACATTTCGACAGTTATCTTTAAGGGAGTGAGCTTTTTGTCACTAATCCAGACTCCGGGTTGTTACCGAAAAATTAAAAATGATAAGACCATTAAATATCTGAAAACAACTTCATTTTTAATTTGTGCCACACTAACATATAACACATAACTATTTTTCAGGTACAGTCGAGTACAAAATTGCATTATACAGCGAAATAGAAATTTAATCACGTAGTCGACTGCAACTAATGGCTTATAAATTCATTGCACGTCGAGACGCCGCAGGCATGTATGATCTAAGGCTTTAAGCTACCACTTCCGAATGCTACTATCTTTGTGTAGAATGCTGTTATGAGATACACTAAGATGTTATTAATTACAGATCTCTTCTTCTATTTTTTTTTTTATATGAGTTTTGTATATACTAAGAGTGGTGGTCAGACTCGACACGTGGAGAGATCGGGCGTCTGAAGACCCGTAATTACTAAAAGGTGACGTCACGTTTAAGTCCTATGTAAAAGCATGTGAACCTCCTCCTATTAGTTATTTATTTACTTAAATCTTACCTACAACTATCATTCAAATCTGCGATCCAATGCGATAGAGTGGCCTTACATGCAAACTCTTTGATCGACATCCTAAAAAAAATCACATGCATCCTAACCATACCTACATCTAAATAACATATAACGTAGCTTTTGCGAACTCATCCAAGTTACACTACAATACACTAACGTTTTACATGGGACTTAAACATAACTGGCGAAATGTGGCTGTCCTATAAGTCACCTCTGTTAAATCCATCGGGAGAATGCTGTGTTATGAGCAAAATAGTACAAAATAGAGGCTACGAAGCGGAGAAATTTTAACCAATAGGCTTGCATAAAATCTTCGCTTCACTCTGGTGGACAGCGACTATTGGTTAATATTTCCGCAGCCTCATTCTCTTCATTGGAACGGCAGCCTTAACCGCTTACCTTTTTTTAATAGGCGTCTTTAAATCAAACCGATCTAGAACAAACTTCATTAAAACGTTACAGCCCACAAATTATTCATGAAGTATTTTAACTAGGTAAGATTGCACCTACATTTTATATACCTCCTTGCAATGAGTAAAGTACTCGTAGTTCATTACTTATGCAGGTTGGCTTGTTAAGTAATCCACTACCTGCTCCTCAATTAAAGTAATTTGCGTTGGGCTTTAACTTTATTAGCAAGTTAACTTCAGGACCTTTGAGTATTTGGATCTTTAATGTCACTAAGCTAAGATTATGTCGTCAATTTCCCAGTGGTAAAAGCATAGCCTCTCGTGCACGATGTTCTGTGTTCAAATTCAAGCAAGTACCAATGTGACTTTTTCCATTTTTATGTGCAACAATTGACGCCACGGATCTTGAGCGCTGGACGAGTATTATAGGGATAAGTTAAGCACTTTTTATTAAAATCGACTACAGCGCAACTCGAGCTTTTTTTTTAAATGGTTTTCTGATTATTATTATTTTATTATTATCTCCTTTAGATATTTATTTAACAATTATATTTTCTAAAATAAATAATATTTTCAAATATTTCAATCCAAAAATAATTAAAAAACATTAAATAAAAAACATTAAAAACTAAAAAAAATAGTTATCCACCGGTATCGGGAACAGGGTCCAAGCGTCCGGCGGTCAGGACTCCAGAGAGAGGAATCGCCTAACAATACGAGCCGTGTCACAAAGTACTGCTTTCTGAATCAATCGCTTCAACTGCCTAACTATTTTTATTTCATAACTTCGCACCTGTATTAAAAGATGACAAATATGCGTTTACATAACCAGACATGCAAGGTATTAAATTAATATGTTGTGAGCGTATTCACATCCATATTCATTTATTTTGCATTCCATATTGTAAAAAGACGTTACATGCCCCAAAGGGTTGCACAGAGGTGTATCAGTACACCCCCATTTCACCAGTTATGGCCCATGGCTCGTAAGGCCCATGTTGTAGGGGGTGATCCTATTATTATTTACTTACTTATAATGAAACCTACTGCGGGTTATCATTCATATTTATTGCTAAAAACGTTCTTAACTCAATAGCAATAAAGCATAAGCGACTTTTCGATGCAGTCGGTTAAAAAGTCAGTTATTCTTAAAGCGTTATTGTATATCGTCGCCTTAGAATGAAAAGCTCGGGAATGCAATTTTAACCATTTTTGTTTTATTACAATTTTGGAAGAAAACCTCGGGATGCACGCCCTAGTTTCATACAAAAACAGTGTAGTAACCTGTTTTATGTCATGATGGACCAGTGGTTTAGGCCTCGCCTCTTGTGCACGAGGTTTGTGGGTTCTAACCTGGGCAAGTACCAATGTGACTTTTTCAATTCATATGTACTTTCTAAGTTTATCTTGGACATCACTGACATTGGTGAAGGAAAACATCGTGGGGAAACCTGGACATATAATTAATATAAGTCTGAAATCGCCAACCCGTCTTGAGCAAGCGTGGTTATTAATGCCCGTGCCTTCTCTGTATGAGAGGAATGAGAAGAGGGAAATTAGTTGGCGATTTCTCTTTTATCTTTGCCCTGCAGTGGGACAGTAATAAGCTGGTATTACTTATTTTTTATAATCTTTAATGCTATCTATTATGGATAATGAGTACCTCGTTAAAACTCGTGAGTATGAATAAGGTATGGTAATAAAACTTTACAGGTCGCAGATATTTCTTCGTCCTAAAAAGTTACCTCTTTCGCAAATCATCATCATCATCTGCCTAGCCTTTTCCCAACTATGTTGGGGTCGGCTTCCAGTCTCACCGGATAAAGCTGAATACCAGTATTTTACATGGAGCGACTGCCTATCTGACCTCCACAACCCAGTTACTGGGCAACACGATACTCCTTCGTAAGATTGGTTGTCAGACTTTTTTAGGGCTTTTACTACCCGTAACGACCGTCAAAGATCTACACATGAGGAGTCTCGAACGGTCACCCATCCACGGACTGCCCTCGGCAAGCGTAGCTTAACCTTCGATCAACTTTTATTCGGTCGGTTTTTATTTAGCAACGAGCTCCTCTACCTCTTTCGCAAATACGAGGTTTTTATTCTAGGTGACGATATGGTTAAGACGTAAATAATAAAGCTTCGATAGCTCTAAAACATTCTATTGCGGTACAAAGAATACCGATTGAGAATGCAGCGGCGAGAAGTTCCCGTAGAATCAGCAGAATAGAATTCAATTTCGATGAAAATCTCTTGGGAACGCATTCAACAGATAAATAAATCAATGGGAGTTGCTGAAATTCATCATAGCACAGTAAAATAAATGGCTTTTTTGTTTCGTAAATGGATTTAGCTTTTTACTATAGTCTTTGTTCCTTAAACATTGCTTAGTTTCTGATTAATTTTAGTATAAAAGTCTTTTTAATACATGTCCCTGTAATCGCCAAAATGTTAAACAGAGGTGTACCCATAGTACAACGACATTTCACCTGTTCTGTCCAAGATCTATGTAATAGGGGGCGAGCCAATTGCCATCAACTGGGCACGGATCCAGACTCCGACTGATACTGAGAAATTGCGAATGGAAACACCTAACAACACTACGCGACCCGATAATCGAACCCAGACCCTCTTGTTTTGCAATAGCGCTTACGATCACTAGACCAACGAGGCAGTTCCAATAGTGCGTTTTTTTTTAAAATCTTTATTCATTAAAGGAGGTTTGTCAAAAGTACTTCATCAATTTATTTCGACAACATTTATATTGTTTTCATGCAAGTGTCCGCTTATCGTGCGTCCGTGTTTGTGCGGCAAAGCGTTGGCACAAATAGTCTTTGTCAATGAGTTGTACCCATCATTACGTAACATGCACGTGGTGGCGCGTCACTCGGCCCTTACCGACCTTATGCGGGAACGACCGAAACCGAATATCGATCCAAACGAGCCCGCGAACAAGCGACACTGCTGTGACGTCACATTTCATACGACTGCCAAACGACCTAAAGCCAACCCTTTTTTAACCGAAAACCTACCTTATGTTTGATACGTTAGAATAGAAATTGCAATGGAAGGAGGCAGTTTTGACTCTGTTTTTTAGAGATTGTGATTTATAAAGGTGGCGGTTCCCCGCGTGCGAGCCTTCCTGACCCACATCGGCCGATGCGTAATGCGTATGCACCTATTATACCTAGTACCCTAGTACTGTTGCGTGAAGTTCAACGTGTGAGTTGTACGCCAAAGGGACACGAGTTCAAGTATTGTTTATATAGGGGAGATATCAAAATGGAAAATGGCACCCTTATGAAGTATTTGCAGATCTTCTGGGCGATATTTCTACATAATACTAAACCGAATGCTTCAAAAAGATAAAAAGATTTTGATGACTTGCGATGTATTGAATAACAAAAGGAACAGAAACGAAAATAACACCGTCCTAGGAACAGACGTAAGCGAATTTTAAAATTAGCTACGTCTACATAAAGGAAGATAGATCTATGAAGCTACGGAGATACGGGCTACAAGAAGTTGGCTACGAAACGCTACGAAGCGTAGCACTGCCTCAAAAACTGTGCAATCGGGACAAAAATGCAGCCAACCGTTAAACAGATTTCGTGTTACAATCATTTGCGAACATTTACCATGTTTTTAAGTTTACCTTAGTTTTAAGTTAATGCAATGCAACAGAGAATTTGTTCCACCATTTTTGGCTTAGACTATTTCATTCGATAGAGGAGCTCGTGGCTAAATAGAAACAGTCGCACGTGTTAATCGAAGGTTAAGCAATGCTTGCCGAGCTCAGTCTGTGGATGGGTCACCGTTCGTAGTATATCCTCGGTGTCTCGGAAAGCACGTTAAGCCGTTGGTCTCGGGTGTCATTTAGAGATCTTTGAAAGTCGTTACGGGTCGCCCGAAAGTCTGACACCCAGTTTTACCAAGGGTTCTCATGTTGCGTAGTAACTGGGTTGTGGAGGTCAGATAGGCCGTCGCTCTTTGTAAAATACTGGTATTCTGCTGCATCCGGATAGACTGGAAGCCGACCCCAACACAGTTGGGAAAGGCTAGGCATTTGACGACTATTTCAGACGATAGTTTAGTCTTTCTCTTTTCGAAGGTTCCATAGTCAAATGGCAAAAAACGGAACCCTTATAATTAGGACGAAATTAGTCCATTAGAGGTAGATCAGAGCCGTTTTACACGGAGACAACTACAATATCGTTGAAAACAGAAAGCTCAGAATAAACCCAACTTTTTGAATGAAATTATATTAAAATGTTGATATTTAACATAATAATAAAAACACATTTTTTTAAATAAATTTCCATTTTTATCACTACACAGTTGGTGAAATGAACGTAAAATAGTTGTAGTTATCAAAAATTCGCCCTATCTATGCGTCAATGCGAAATTAAATCGTTTTAAGTAGTTTAAGTCGTTTGACTGCATAACGCATTAAGACGTATATATTTTATTACAAACTAACTATGATTCCCCGCGACTTAGTCCGCGCGGAATTTATCAAAACGTAGTTATTCCTTTTTTTCGCGGAACCATAATTATTATTCTAAAATAAAAGTAAAGTAAGCCACTTAGGCTTACTTTAGTGTCATGATGGCCCAGTGATTTAGGCCTCGCCTCTTGTGCACGAGGTTGTGGGTTCAAAACTGGGCAAGTACCAATGTGAGTTTTTCAATTCATATGTACTTTCTAAGTTTATCTTGGATATCACTGACATCGGTGAAGGAAAACATCGTGAGGAAACCTGGACTTTACAATTAATATAAGTCTGAAATCGCCAACCCGTGTTGAGCAAGCGTGGTGATTAATGCTCATGCCTTTGCCCTGCAGTGGGACAGTAACCTTAAAAATAAACGTAACAACATTTGTGTGCGTTCATTTAATAGATAACCCTAGACTACAAAGCCATTTCGAATTAAGGGAATATATAAATGCCCCCATTGGCTCCTTTCCCAAAAATTGGTGGCATAACAGCTTGGCCTTGCCTCAACTAAAGCCGTTCCGTATCCTTCCTATGAAACTATGTTATACTGCGACGCAATTATCACACCGATTCATCATCCTCCTGCCCTCATCCCAATTTATTTCGGGTCGGCAGCACGTCTCCTTCTTCCATACATCTCTATTTGCCGTCATCTCGAAAGTCACCTCCAGCCATATCATCTTTCACACAATCCATCCACCTTTTCTTTGGTCTCCCTTGAGTAGCACACAGATTATACTGCGGAAAAAACAAGATCAATTAAGTTTTTTTTTTTTTTTGGAATGGGCATCTCGCAATTTATCCTTTAGGGATATCTACTGCTTAACCGAACTTTCCGGTGGGGAGCTTAATTAAAATTAAGGCCTCCAGCCAGGCGTATCAATTAAGTCTTCAAATTGTGGTTTTTAAATAAATAACAACATTTGCATTGATTAAGTTTATTGAAATGTAGTAGGTAAGTGTCTTTTATTTGAATCGAAATCTATTACATTTAGAGAATCACACACAATATATTGACTACTTAGGGTGAACATTTAGTACAGACTGATCATTAATAGTAAACATTTAGAGTTGAATTTATATTGGCAATTATTCTGATATCCATACGCGTCCTAATAGTCATTGAATCGAAATCTATTACATTTAGAAAATCACACACAATATATTGATTACTTAGGGTGAACATTTAGTACTGACTGATCATTAATAGTAAACATTTAGAGTTGAATTTATATTGGCTATTCTTCTGATATACATATGCGTCCTAATAGTCATTGAATCGAAATCTATTACATTTAGAAAATCACACACAATATATTATGATTACTCAGGGTGAACATTTAGTACAGACTGATCATTAATAGTAAACACTTAGAGTTGAATTTATATTGGCTATTATTCTAATATCCATATGCGTCCTGATAGTCATTAATCGAAATCTATTACATTTAGAAAATCACACACAATATATTTATTACTTAGAGTGAACATTTAGTAAAGACTGATCATTAATAGTAAACATTTAGAGTTGAATTTATATTGGCAATTATTCTGATATCCATATGCGCCCTAATGACTAAAAAGATAATGCGTTTTCGCTCCTTTGGCATAAAATGCCAAGGCCAGATACTTATAGTACAATTTATGAACTTTTAAATTACTAGTTTGTATATAGACATTCACTGAATAATAAACACAAATCTTATGATCCAGAACCAGAACCACCTTCGATCTAGAATCGTTACATGTTTACAAAAATGACGTCACACATAATTTCAAACCTACTTAATAAATCTAGTGTACAGGCTGACGTATACTTGACACATGAAACCTATTTTATATTAGTATTCCTGTTATTTTATAATGAAGAACTTCAATGACATTTCCATGTACAATTTACCGTATAGCAACAGGGCGTTTTCTTAAACTCGTTAATCTGTATCATTCATAGATTGAAATAAAAATATCAGCATAGAGAAAAATACCTGATTATAAAATGTAATGATGAATTTAAAAAGTTATTTAACACGTTGAACGCCAAATGTGTCAGTGATTTGGTGTTCAACGTGTTAAATAACTTTTTTAAATTCACAATACATTTTCTATTGTCTCCTTCTTTGGCAGTTAAGATGTTAAATGATTATTAATTCGAAACAGCCTGTTTACAATATTAACAGTAGCGCGCGCCTTAATTATGAGATCGCCGCACGCGCGGCCTCTCATTCATTAACAAATGCGACATTGCCGTTCACGTTGAAAGACAAGTGAGCGTGCAGTATTTCTTTTGGGTACGCATCAATTTACTAAAAAAAACATTTTGTTTTTTAATGTTACCGAATATTTTTCTAAAAATGTGTGGATATTGGACGCTATACTATTGCGGGTTAATTAACAGGAACGCCTTTCGTTAATTAACATACTGTATCAGTAATCTATGTGCGCGACTCATTTTTAGTGAAACAGTGATATACATTTATATCATGATCATATATGAGTGCCTACGAGCACTATATTATACATATATGTGTGACGATATGATGTTTAAAAGTAACCAATTTTCTACATCCCGCTTAAGGCGATAGTGCTAAAATATCCCTCGAAACTAGTTTTTTTTTTTGTTTTTTTTTAACAAATTCCTACTCTACCACCGCCATTTACTCACGCGTTTTTAGGTTAGTCATTTCATAACTAACGATTATGAGTATTGACTAATTGATTTAGTCAGAATATGATTCATGAATATTGTAATCAGTCATAACTGATCAATCAGTTGACCAAAAATAGTCGATTGACCAACACTACGTGTCAAAAGCACTAAGAGCAGTCATTCGCCGGCTGACAGGCGTCAACAACGCTGTGCGCACCTCTGGCACCACCTCAGTTAAACAGTAGCCCGGCAATAGATAGGTACTAGTGGTTGCCAAATGGTCAAAATTCGATTGTTTTGGCTTTCAGCACTTCTTCTCCATACTTACTTTAACTATACCAAATCTCTTACTCCTCCTTCATCTCATTCTTAACCTTTTGACCGTCAGAGCATAAATGCACGCACGTGCCCTCCACGCTAAGCCTTTTTAATAAAAACGTTTAATTTCTTCTTTATCATGAATTTATCAATATCCGTGGTGTACTTTAATTTGTTTCATGCATTTAAATACGCACGTGAGCTTCAACTTTTAAGATAAATTAATAAGCACAAACAAAAGTAATGATTTCATTATTTATTTCGTGTTACAGTACTTTTAGTGTACCGCGTTTTTTGTCACGTATTTGTGACGTTGGCGTACAGAGGACGCATTCGTTTGTCATGTATGTGTGACGATGGCGGTCAAAAGGTTAAAAAGGGCTCCGAACATTTCGCTTCCCAAATTATTACATAAATATAGATTACAAATAGGTAGTTATATATTTTTTATTGTTTAAAAATACAATAGTAACATCAATTCACCTAAATATTTGTTTATTATAGAAGATTATCCTATTAACTGTCTACTAACTACAGAAAGTACCAACACTACATACGCTACAGGAAGTACCAATTAACTTTATCGTCAATTTGAGAACATTATTATAACTTAGAGAATGGTTTTAGTCATTTTAATTATAATATTTCGAGAAATGTATCAGTAACATATTATCTACCTATCTGAGGTAAAACTGAGCTTCTAATTACAAAACAAAACCAGAATAAGAAAATTGGAATGTCGAGGGCTGTCGCTACGCATCAGGCTTAAACTGATCTAAAAAGCCATAACCTAAAATGATAAGACAGTTTTCGAAAGAAAAAGTAAAACATAGTTGTTGGCTTTCCAGAAAACACCTGTTTTGCCCTTTATGTTAATTTCATACTTCCAGTATCGACATTTGTATATTTACATTTCTATATAATTATCGTATGCACTGAAGCATAAAAACAAGACGATGAGTAGGTACGTAAGTAGTTTTCTTTACTGCACTACATACAATAGCTGTTTGTAGCAGTTCCAATATTCATCTAGTTACTAAACAGAGATCTTCATTGTCGTTGAATGCAGCTTTTTTCTGCGTAACAAATAATTGTATTTTAATACAATACCTACATAATTATTTCATATTTTTTAAACACCAACTTTCCTACAATATTTATTCATTTAATCATCACGTAGAGATGCCAACACATCAAGCTACCCAATATTTGATATAGTAACATTTATTTGATAGATTTTCAACTTTATCGCATAAGAAATACGGTTAATGTTTAATTGAATAGTGTAATTTTAAAATAGTGAGTGGTACAAATGCAGTTTTTTTTATGTGTTACGAACATAATTTATGTTTAGGTTAGCAACAGTGCCATAAGTTTTCCAATTACATGCACTGTGTAGTTTGAACAAAATAAAATAATATGTTTACTGTAGATTAAATAGGATTCTAGAAATCAAAAAGCATAAAAATATTTAAAAATATTTGCTTATTTTATAGGAGTGCAACACCTGACTAGAATTTTTATGATATAAGTTATTATAATGATAAAATTGTTATTCCATTACATGCGTTTAGCCTACATGGTGTAACCGAGGCATTCAGAATTACTTATATACTCGCATGCTTAGAATGTAATTGAAAAACACTATTACATAGTGTTGATGGATAAAAATGCAAAAACAGACCTTCAAAAAGCTTAAGGTAATGCGCATAATCATCAACATATTTCAAGTCATCTTTCCGCCTATCTTTTATCAATGCCCTCTCGTGCCTAACGATGGCCATAAAGAGTGGACATTTCCAGAACCAGTCTATCTTTTGGTTCTTAACCTTATTGTGATGGTCCGTCAAATCCGCAGTCTTGCAATTTTTACAGTTGTTTTTGCGTTCAATCACTGAAGCTGGCATGGTTATAGACTTGACTGAACCATTGAATATGTTCTCTACTTCCAAATAGTCATACATAGTATTTAAGATAGAATTGACAAGAAATCTTCGGTAATACCAGATTGACTGATGACATGGGTAGAACCTCAGCAGGTCTTCATTCAATTCCATTTCATGGAACAGCACCTTTAATTTCCGTAAAGTATGATTCCAAGTTGAATAGCATTTGCAATTGCCTGGAGTATAACCCAACACAAGAGCAATAAGCTCATTATCTGACATGTGTGAATGTAGGATAGCGTCAGCGTTCGCCTTTGAATCAGCAGGTGCATGAAAAGCTACAAACTTCTGGAAATTCACACGCGCATCAGTCCCAAACAGTCTTTGAAACGTATCCCATCTTTCTTCAATGCGGAAAAGATTCTGAACTACGACCTGGCGATAGTAAAAGCAGCTATAGTCAGAAACATGATTTGTTGTCCATTTCGCAATGAATTGGTATTCACTGAAGCAAACTCTTAAATGGTTAAAGTTGCAATTTAAGCCCCAGCAACGTTCCATTAAATAGGAACGATGTTCCCAGGCGTGGTAGTTGTTCCTGCACTTGTCTGCAGTCATTTGACAGATTTTGAACTCTTCATATATGAGTTCGACCATATAGTGGGCGTCATAAATCGCATCTTCCGATGGTCTGCGCTCTGGAAATAACAAAAACAAATATTTTCATCTGAATATAAACAGCCCAGAGACTGGATTTGTACGCAGTTGATAGCAAATTAACTTCTATTTGCAAAAGTAGATCGACATAATAATATTTAATATATTAAAAGTAAAAGCAAAGTAAAGTACCAGCCTATTACTGTCCCACTGCAGGGCAAAGGTCAGGTTTCCTCACGATGTTATCCTTCACCGATGTCAGTGATGTCCAAGATAAACTTAGAAAGTACATATGAATTGGAAAACTCATATTCAGAGTCCCAATTATAGAGAAGTAAACATCGAAAATATCCTAGAAATCTAATCTCATTTAACCACGTTCGAAAAGTCGCATTAACAGAGGTTATTAGATGAAAAAATGCCAGGACCTCATTGTAGTTCTCAATAATAGAGGTTTTTCACTTAAACAGGTCCCAATTAACCGGATTTCACTGTATATCAGAGCATCCAACACTTGTTCAAAACTTGCTGTAAACCAAAAACCAACCTCACAACCACTGTATTGGATTCTTATTGTATTATGTAAATACTTGTTGCCTGCACTAACAATTTGTCTCCTTAAAAACTGCTTCACACACCCACATAAAAAGTATCCTATATGCAGACTTCTATGAGAAATTCCATCCAAATCTGTTCAGCCATTAACAAGTAAACAAGTACATGGAGTACTTGCAACGGGCGTGATGATCCTTATATACTCTGTTTGATTTGTACACATCTAGATGTATGAACATAAGCAAAGCAAACAGAGTATGTTAGGATCGTAGTAGGTGGTGTTCGGGCTACCTCCATGGGACAAAGGAATATATGTAAGTGTGTACTTACCATTAAATAATTTTTCTATTAACCATCTCCGATAAGCAAAAGCATCACTACATTTTGGTTTCCATGTTAGTACTAATCCACTATACTTCATCTCTGAGCCCCAGTCCAGGAATCCCTCCGACATCATTTCTCTTCTTTTGTTCCATAATGAGACTATATTAGGGTTAATCAGAATTGTAGGATTTAAAAGAGTTGTGATCCTCTCAAAGTTGAGAGTTGATAATCTGCTGAGTCTTCGCTTTGGATTAGTTAAATAGTCACGTATTAATTCGTTGTAGCAGTAGTTGTACACATGCTTCACACACCAGGACTCTAGTCCTAATGAAGATTCAACGAACAGCACGGGTGATTTGTTTGTAGTAGACTCCACATCAACAATGTCGAACTCAATCCTGGAAAACACATAGGATTAACACGCATTACAGTATAATTATCATGAATCTTAATATTGTGCCAATTTGAAGTAGGTAAATATTTACAATTCATGGTCATCCAGGATTAGATTCAATTCCTTTATTATTTTCTCCACAAGACCGTCTACGCCCTTCGAATCCAAATCCATGGTCGACATGACAAGTCCTTTTTGAAAAAGAGATTTCTTAATTATCTTCTTGAATTTTGAATCTCATTCATTTGGAATAGAATCAAATACATTTATTACAAGAACATAAGTTCACGATACACACGAACACGTCAACCGAATACCGAATCGAATGACATTTTTATTGATTTTCATAGACTACATCTAATGGTTGGTTTTGATTTTTCGTAGTTTGGGTCCAAGGCATTTAGGTCCTCCATAATGTAAATTAATTTTTATGTCACTATTCGGAATTAAGTGATCAAAGGGGTGGATCGATAATAGTCTGCCTAACAGAGAGATCGTGGCAATAAATAGTAACGTATAAACAATATATAAATTGTATTTTATGAACAATATATATAAGTGAAGAAATAAACATTTTTATTTTTATTATTTATAACGTATAAACAAGCTGTTCTACCGATCATGGTACCAGGAGAGTGGGAGTCTCACACCCGAAGTATTTGCCTAAAAGACGTTAAAAGTGAGCTAGTTATCTGCGTTCCAGGACTATTGGGTACTAGGCCGGAATTATATAGCAAATAATGTACGAAATTTCGGTTCCGTATAATCAAATCACAACTGTCATTTTTTGTTAACAGTATAAAGTGGCGTCAGTCGCTAGTCGGTGTCAACGCCAAAAGGAGCAACTTTTTCAGGTAAGACAGTATTAACGCCAACGGAATGATCAATTTTAGGGAATTGACATTATGGTTGTCACAATATAAAAGGCCCATTTTGACATTTGTCATCGCGACATACTAGTTACGTCGTGATGACAATGTGAAGTAATTATGCGACTCGGTACTCGATAATCAAGATTAATCGATTCGAATTTGTATGAGTATTTAATCGATTTGATTATGTATTGTAAAGTTCATTGGATTTAAGTTCCGATTAGAAAATTTAACTTAGAAATGAATTAAAGAGAATAGAAATGCGGGGGTCGAGGCTTCTTAAATGCTAAGACCCTGCACAACCGTGAGGTATGCAGTCTCAGGGAGTACTTCCTTGAAGCCGACGTGGGGATACATAGATATGTGGTCGCGATGGACAAGGCCCTCACCCCGCTCTCCTTGGCTAATGAGAACTGGCGCAAACCCATAGTATTAGATACTACTGACCGCATGGAAATATGGAAGAGCAAAGAGCTTCATGGACGCTTTTATCGGGTCTTACATGGACCCGATGTAGACCTATCAGCGTCCGTATCTTGGCTGCGCTTCGGTGACCTCTTTGGGGAAACCGAAGGTTTTGTCTGTGCGATTATGGATGAAGTTATCATGACGAATAACTACCGGAAATACATTGTGAAGGACGGTACGGTTGACATCTGTCGGGCATGCCACCGACCCGGGGAATCAATCCGTCACATTATTTCTGGTTGTTCTCGTCTTGCTAACGGAGACTATTTGCATAGACATAACCTTGTTGCCAAGATTATCCACCAGCAACTTGCTCTGAAGTATAAACTTGTGGAATCAGAAGTACCATACTATAAGTATGTGCCCGACCCAGTTCTTGAAAATGGCAATATCACGTTATATTGGGATCGATCTATCATCACTGACAGGACTATTGTTGCTAATAAGCCTGACATTGTGGTGATAGATCGATCAGATCGTCGCACAATGATTGTTGATATAACGGTCCCACATGACGAGAACCTCGTGAAGGCCGAGAAAGAGAAACAAATCAAGTATCTTGATCTGGCCCGCGAGGTGGTCGACATGTGGGATGTAAATACAGCAGTCATTGTGCCGATAGTTGTGACGGCCAATGGTATAATAGCCAAGAGCCTCGACCAACACCTAAAGAGGCTCTCGTTAGGCAGCTGGATCAAGGGCTTGATACAGAAAGCGGTACTCTTGGACACGGCGCGTATCGTCAGGAGATTCCTTTCTCAAGAGCCCTGACCACCGGTAGCTTGGACCCTGTTCCCAATGCCGGTGGGCTACTATTTTTTTTTTTTTTTTTTATATTTTTAAATGTTTTTTGTTTTTTTTTATTTTGAAATATTTAAAAATGTAATTAATATGTATATAAAGAAATAAAGGAAATAATAATAATAATAAATCATTTATTTCAGATTCATCTTGCGATTACATCCATATATGTTAGTACAGTTTCGAGCTTACAAACTAGTGTTAGTAAATTTTTAATAAATTTCACAAAAGAAAGTGGCAGGACCGGGTGGTCTTCCCGATGATGGCATATCACTATATGACTGCATGCAGCCGTATCCAGTCCAGCGAGCCAACATATAATAACATTCACTCATTCACAAAAAAAAATTTACGTCTTGAAGCGCCAAGCTTATTCTTATCAGTAATGATCACTACACAATATTTAATTACTATTAAAATCGAAAGCTGGTGAAATTCAGTAATTAATTGGTTCTAACAACACTAGATTTAAAAATAAAAAGACTGAGAAAGTAACGGTTTTTCAGACGTTTCGAAACAATTAGAAATTGCGTGCTACTACAAAGTAAGCGCAAAAAGAATACTCGCAACATATTCCACCATATTATTTAACGCGCCAAAAAAATGTTTGTATTTTTTAAAACACTTTATGTAATGAATTATTATTTTCTTGTTCCTTTCAGTTCGTTCCAAGTTACATTTTAGGGTCTTTGTAAAATCTATTTATTTTTGAAATTTTAAGTACATAATTATTTACATATGTACAACTATTCCATAAAACTAACTATACACATATTTACAAAAACAAAATAAAATAAAAAAGCCGACCAAGACACTCAGGCGTCAAAGTACTCCTCCGCATCGCTGTCATATGGAAACGTGCCCAAAAGACTGGCAGCATTGTCATGATGGATGGCAATACTAATTCTTTGGGCTAAGAACGAGCCAACAAGCCCTCTGGTCACGCGAAGTGTCGATCAGACGTCGAAAAATTTCTTTGTTAAGAAGACGTGCACTCGGACCCTGTGACCCGAGGGTTCCAAGCCCAAACGGCTCAAAACTGTAGTTACCAATAAGGTTACAGTATTTGCGCCGTTTGAGGATCTCAGCTGCCGCCGCAGCAGCGCCAGCACAGCCAGCCGTGCTTGTAATGAAACATGAGATGGCGCAAGGGTATCGACACAGGTTGCGTCCCACACCAAAGGCCTACCCATCTTCCAAGGCAACAACGTCATGCCGTCTGGTTCTAATACCGCTAGTACGCCAGGTAGCAAGAGCTCGACGAATAATGTCATTGAAGCTGAAGTGCCGTGCTATGCGTCCTGCGCTCCTGTAACAAGACAGGCCATGGTGCCCGAAGCTGTCGATAGCTTCGCCGCAGTGACACCGATGCGGAGCAACACAAGGGGCACCCAAGCGAAGACAAGTAGCGAGCCGAAACGATATGTCATCCATCATAGTACCTATGGTAGCTGACGGGAGTGCCTGAAGCCAGAGGCCCGACTCCCAGTCCCCCACTAGTACGCAGTACTAGGTGACGTGTTCAACAGAGAATTCCGTATAGTACTGCCGAGCGGCACGTCCCATCGCGCCTGGGAAGACAGGTTGACGGGAAATCCGTATTGGGACAAGCCATTTTCCAAGCGTTCAACGCATCGGTCAAACACGGTACTTAAAAATCAACCAGTGAGAAAGCTAAAATATTCCTGGTTAATCTATCGGTTCTATGGACCGACGAGAGGAATGTAAACTTATCCTGGAAATTTTGCGGACGCCGAGACCACCCAGGCGAATGGGAAGTGTGGCTTGTTGCCATGCTCGGTCTTCCAAGGCCACATTTAGGATCGAAGTAAGAATGTTTCTAATAATTTGATCTACTTTTTCTACGGGGTTTTTGTCAAATGGCAAAACGAGCCTTTTATATTTTGACTACTATAACTTTTTAGATGTCACGTGAAACCTTTCCACATTTGCAAAATCATTGCCATACAATTTGACGTTAGCGTCTGGATACAGAAAAGCAAGGAACAAATAATTTGTTTAAATAATATGTTAAGTTCAAATTATATTCTGTACGTTACAAACTATAACGTGTGTCATTAAATTACATGACACAAGTCGTGTAAATTCAAAAGACCCGTACAAAAAGTGGACAGGTAGAATGAAAATGCTGACTTCGACAAAAATACAGTTATGTCTTCTTCTTCAGTTCGCATTTGATGAACACAGCCTTATGCCGTGAATTTTATCAGACGCTCCGTTATTGCCTTGCCAAGCTCCTTTGAAATCATTAGGACAGTGTCGAAGTGCTCACGAGGTTACCAGCATGTGGAAAATGAACTCAACAATTATAGTGCAGATATACATATCAGTCAATGGTTTGATAACAAAATTTCAACCAACATCTGGAGAAACTTTCGCTAAGCAGTAGGGTCAATAGCCAGATGGCCACGGCACGCATTGAGAGGAAGTTCCTCACACTGAATCCCTAACCACCGTTAAATTGGATCTTACCACCTCGCTGCGGGTGAAGCACTATTTTAATGCATATTTTTTCAAAAATCTAGGTATTTGTAAAAAAATATGTAGGTACAATAAAAGGACAGTGTCTAAGTATCTGTAATTATTTGTTTTGTTCTGAATTTATTTGTCTAAAAATATTGTCACATGTGTAAGTTTTGTGAGTTCCTGCCTACCATAATCATGTTATAGCCGTTATAGGTGACCTTGTTGACCTTACAAAATTGCAATGCACCTGATAAGGAAATAAGGAGCGTGTCTTGAAAGGGCCGATTATCCTTGATTATTTTTTGTGATAGATATCTATGTAGAAACAAGATACCGTATCACACTTTGCTGTGAGTTGGCGAAAAATTATATCATCATAAAACAAATAGGTATAATAAAAAATGTTGCAGCGCAGAAAAGGTTTGTACTAGATTGTTTGCATTCTTTTTTAACACTTCTATTATCCTACTTTAATAAAATAAAGCTAAGCAATAATTTTAGCAAATATTAAGTACTACCTAATTTTTTAAATGTCATGTAAATTCATTTGACTTATGTCTATCTCGTGTATGTAGCCGTGTGTACCTACCTAAAACATACCTACATATAAATAATGAAGTAAAAACACACATTTGTAAATATTACTAGTTTATTACGCACATATTTTTATTAAGCCATTATAAGAATTTCAAAATCTTTGAAAACACGGTCAATTACTGGTGTAATATTTTTAACTGGTTTATTATCAGTGGACAACCAGGTTGTACCCGGTGCGCCAGTTTTGAACATCTGAAGGACAGCTGCAACAGCTGACAAAGGTCTGAAAACGAACAAAAAACTCAAATCAAGCAAAAGCAAAGGCAGCAACGTCCCATTTTTTCACTGTGGTAACACCTTCAATGCAAAATGGTCACTGCACATATCTGCACCGTATCTTAAATCGTATTTAACAAAAGTAAAAAACATTCGTTTTAAATTGAGGTTGATAGTAATCACAGCAAAATCCCGCCCTTACAATTTAATAGGTAGGTATAGTTTGATTTAAAAATTATGTTATCTATACCTAGGTACCTTAAGTTTATGAAATTATTTGTCATTGAACGATATAATACTACAACCAGGTACTACCTACTTATTAATAAACTCGGAGTAACGTTACAACCAGTGTAAGTGTCTAAACACACTATTCCGAAGTTCCGTGACCGAAGTACGGCGGCTGATTTTACGTTCCGACGTATTTGTCTGATATGGCACCTCATAAGTGCCGAACTTACGCGGCAGAAATTCAGCTCCACAACTTTGTGTGTGTATTTAGTGTCTCAAGCGCTGAAGCGCTGACAGAAGCGAAATGAACACTACGAGCAGACACGCGGGGCGCGGGCAGCTCCCCGCTGCTCCCCGCCTCCGGATCTTCGTCGGCAATCGAACCGAACTGCGGTCGCGTATAATGTGTGCTCACAGAATAAGTTGCCGCTGAACTTACGCCCGACCGAATTTAGGCTGTACGCTATAACGCGACGTAATTTTGGCATAGTGTGTCGTTAGTCATTCAAATAGCATTGCAGGCGTAATTGTGCTGAACTTCGGTCGCGTAACTTCGGCATGGTGTGTTTAGACACTCAGCTTTAGATTAACCACATTTTGTTTGATCTCCTTTATTTGTAGAGGGTTTGATCAGTATGACCATGCCACCCACACAGGAGCGTTCAACATTCTGATCTCCACGAATCTGGGTATCTAGCAAAGATAAGTACGAGTATGTTGAATAAAATTTTCAAGGATTTGTCAACCTTAGAGATTTTTTTCCTTTGATACCTACCTACCTGAGACCTTTGATACCCGGAGCAAAGTAATTAACCTATTGCTTTATTTCGGGTTTATTATCATTGGGGCTTTAGTATTGCCGTCGGCTTAAATAGTAAAGCATCATATTTGACGACCGATGTAACGCGGCGGGCGAAGGTCTGCCTGGGATGCAGGAGGTTGCGGGTTCGTTTCCTGCCTTGAGACAAATGTTTGTAAGATCTACACATATTTGTTCCGGGTGTTCTGGGTATCTGCTATGAAATATCTATCTATGTAATGTATTGTATTAAGTATATCAGTCATCTTAAAATACTATGAAATCTAATTTCTAGCTCTCGATAGAAGCAATATTGTGGATGCGGATGTATTTGCATATTGATCACGACTACGAAACCTTTAACTGTGCGTGGTCCGACAAGCAGTCATCCGTTGAGTTGGCCGTCAAGTTGGCCGGTTTTAGGTATCGTGGTACTAGAAAGTGTGAGTCCTTGGTCAAAGTCTGTCGTTTCACTTACTTTTGATACAAGACATCATCAGCCACAAGGGTTTCTACCAAAACCTTTCCAGCTTTTGGTTCGTATGCCCTCATTTCCAAGTTTTCCAGTAATGGAGTGTCAGTAGCTCCTAAACACATAACCAGAATCCTTACACCTGTGTTCTCGAAGAATGGTTCCACCTGGAAACAAGAATTAGCCAGATAAGGTGACTTAATTTGAACCACGCCCAATCGTATTAGATTAAAATATCCCGGCAAAAAAATGACATGTGCAGTTATATTTATTATTTATCATCAAGATCATTAGACTTTAAAGCTGCACGTACAATCGGGTATCAGAGTTAATCAAACGCTACTTACTGCCAAACTTTGACTGAAGTGCAGAACAGCCATTTTTGAGCCACAGTATACTGGTAAGGCTGGAACTTTAGTTAAAGCAGCAGTTGAAGCGATGTTTATAATGGTTCCACCAACTCCACCTTCGTCTGTCCTCATATGCTTGACGCCTTTCAATGTGAAGGATACTAATCCTTGCTGGAAACAAAATTATAGGTTTTAAGAGAGGGGATATGGGCCAGAGGCATCTGGCTGAGTAGACCTTGGTTCCATGCTTCGTGAAGCTCGCTAAGCCGTCGGCACCGGCTGCCATTCATGGTCAACTTAGACAGATGTTAAAGATAATCAGAAGGTTATGGGGATACCCAGCCACTTGGTTGTGGAGTACAAATTGGTAGTTGCTCCACGAAAAATACTGATTAGTCTAACCGGAAGCAGCTGAGTATATCGAAACTAAAGTTTAAATGAGATTTTAACGTTGGTTCATATTATTTATTACTGACAAGGTGTCGAAATGATTAATTTCAATTCCTTAAAAAAATAACAATCCCTGTATTACATACAATGTTAAAGTAACGCGAAAATCCCCTTCAAAGTTATTTACCTATTCACCCCTGCGTTTCTATTACCCGGTACGAGTATTTTCTGGTCTTCGAACTACTAACCGTAAAACAACAAGCTTACCATATTGGACGAAGACTCGTTAAATTACATACTTTATTAGAACTTACCCAATTAACGTCAGAGGCTGTCCTCCACATGTTAGGTGCGTCAACCATAACGCCGGCATTGTTGATGATGACATCGATCTGCTTGAACTGAGCGAGCACAGAGTCGAACGCGCTCGTAATGTCTTCCTCCTTGCTCACGTCGCATTTGATGAACACCACCTTATTGCCGTAAGCTTTGTTCAGACGCTCCGCTGTCGCCTTGCCCACCGTCTCGGCAATGTCTAGAATAGCTACATTCTGCAAATAAGTAATTAATTATATTTAATATTTTTTCAACACCTATTGGTGTTCAGCATCTTCTTCATTTGATTTCAAATGAAATACCTTGGCTCCTTGATCTAGAAAAGCCTGCGCGTACTCAGCTCCCAGACCAGAAGCTCCACCGGTAATCAAAAAGGTTTTGTTTTTTGCGTCCCACTGCGCCATTGTGATGATGCACTCAATCTGTTACTAAATTGGTGTGTTCTGGCGTTTCAAAATAAATACGCGAATGTTATCTACAATAATAAGAGACTTATATTATCACATTTTTAATCTGGTATCTGGTATATTTTTTATCTGTATATAGATAGACTACATAATTGATGGGCCTGGCTCAGGAACCCCCTGGTGCCTCATAAGCCATCTACGGATATTAATCTCTTTCCGTTTATTCCTTTATTTTCATCATTATTATCATTATTATATTTTTCATGAATGAGACCATTCATGAAAAATGAAGTAGGTACACCTTTTAAGTCTTAATAACTACACTCTTAACGATTGTAAGACATTTTAGATCGGCGCCAAACAAATAATAAAATGCGATTATTTACTTATAGCGTAAATTGATTTTATCAGAGATGCTAAGGGGGATGTGTGGTGTTACGCGAATGGATAGAATAAGAAATGAGTATATAAGAGGAAGGCTGAAAGTGGCGCCTGTGACAGAAAAGTTGTGTGGAAATCGGCTGTCATGGTATGGTCACGTGATGCGAAGGAATGAGGGTCATGTTGTGAGGAAAGTTTTGAGTATGAATGTAGAGGGTTACAAGAGTAGAGGGAGACCCAGGAAACGATGGATGAATTGTGTGAAAGTTGATACGGCTAAGAAGGAGGTGACTTCTGAGATGACGGGAAATAGAGATGTATGGAAGAAGAAGACATGCTGCGCCGACCCCAAATAAAATTGGGATAAGGCCAAGAGGTTGATTGGTGATTTTATCAGAGACCAATCCGCATTGTCCTCACATGATCTGACCAAGACAATGTGTGAGAAAATGACCAAGAAATGAGTTCGTTTCGGTGGTTGTTATCAGAGTAGTCGTGGTAGGTTGGAAACTCCGACCTAGACTAATTCTCATTAATTTTACTACGCGTAAAAGTGTGTTTTTGAAAGCTATTTACAGAACTAAATATCATTTCATTTAATTTAGATGCTTCGTTGGTTGTTTAGCCAACACGAAGGAACACGTAATGGCTGCTGTAAGCTGTTGCGGTGTTCCATTGACTGTCTGCGTCATCAAAATCTAAATTATCTAGTAGGTAATCTCATTATAACTTTATTATGCCAAGTCTCAACATAATTTGTTCACAGGTAAAACAATTGTAGGTGATAATTGAAACTGTCCAATACTATAAAGAAGTGTTTTGTTTAAAATATCCCTAATTTCAAACCGAGAAAGTCAATCGCGTAGTCACACCATCAGAGGGCGCCCTTATGTGACATAATATGAATGCGGCGATAGGGATCGTGCTTCTAGACTTTAGCGCCAACTAGTGGCAAGTATCCAAAACAGTTGGCATCATGTATCCAACGTAAACATATGTGAATAACTTTTAAATAAAATTAAAAAAAAAAATTTTAAACAATGCCAGCTTCGAGAAAAAATTGTTGTATTCTTGGATGTAATAATACATCACGCCGAGAACGTGGATTCGGTGTGGAAGTGAAATTTTATAAATTTCCAGAGAGCGTGTTTGGAGCCTCATGGAAAATATTAAAACGTAAACAGTGGATGAATGCAGTGAAAAATGACGTGTAAGTACAATATTAATTAAAATTTATAAAAACGAAATGCACCATTCAGTAAAATTATAACATTTAAATACGACGTATGTAAAAATTGATCATTTAATTGATGAAATTTCAAATATTTGTGACATGTATCTTATAGTTATGACTTAACCTTTTAATTCTTTTCTTTGATTTCAGAGAAAATCCAAAAGACTGGGTCCCCAATAAATATACGAGGATTTGTAGTACCCATTTTGTAAATAATGAAAAATCAGAGCATCCTTTGCATCCATCTTATGTTCCTTCGATTTTTCCTGGACGTGAAAATATAAAAAGAAATATTCAATCCTTAGAACGTTTCCAACGAGTCAGGAATCGTGAAACAAACATAATCCACATCGAGAAATATATTGTGAGTGAAAAAGAAAGAAACAACATAAACATTGACAATACGATGGACACAGTAATGGAGCAAGGTAATGAAGAACATGCAAGTCGTGTTGAAGAACATCCGATTGATATTCATGTTGAAACTGTTACGGTGAAGCCTGTGCAACGGAGCATAAGTTGTCAAACAGAGATGGTCACAGATGGAGCTTATGAAGATTTGGCATATTTTTTTTGCAATCTTAACTATTCTAACGATTTAAACACGGCAGCCGTACAGGTAAATATTCCAATAAAAAAAACACAAAATAAAATTTGTGAAGCTAAAATACCAATTATAAAAAATGTTAAAGATTCGAGTTGTGATCCAATAAATATAGACCTTAGTAAATCTTGTCAAGGTTTTCATGGACTCTCTTCAATTACTACTGACGAAGCAATGAGCAGTTTAACAGGTGTGACGTTAGCAATTTTTTCATGGCTTTTAACTATGTTACCAGACTGTAAAGCCTCTAAAGTAGACAAAAAAACAAGTTTCCTGATAACATTAGTCAAATTGAAGACGGGTTTATCATTTACTGCATTGGCAGTAATTTTCAATATTCATAGGACAACTGCACATAGGATATTTGTGAAACACATACAGCAGTTAAATATTTTACTACAGAGTTTCATCGTTTGGCCATCTAAATCAACAATACGTGCATCTCTACCGGAATCTTTTAAGCGGCATTATCCAGACACGCGTGTGATAATTGATTGTACTGAAGTTTACACTGAAGTACCACCAGAAGTTAATCAAAAAGTATTAATGTATTCTGAATATAAACATCATCATACTGTCAAGTTTATGGTGGGTTGTGCACCGGATGGATTTATAACTTATGTTTCCAAATGTTATGGTGGCCGTGCTGGTGATTGCTTCATTACAAACGATTGTGGTTTGATTGATTTAATTGAGCCCGGTGACGTTGTTCTTGCTGACAAAGGATTTCCCCAGATAAAAACTCAAGTCGAAAACAAAAATGCTATTTTTATCATGCCTCCTTTTGGCCACAAAGATCAATTCACCCCTGAAGAAGTGGACGAAACATACAATATTGCTTCTGTGAGGATACATATAGAACGAGTAAATCAACGAATTAAGGATTTTAGAATTCTGTCAAAAGTACCTAATTCATTATTTCCTCATATTGATGAAATTGTTTTTGTTATTTGTGCTTTGGTAAATGTACAGAAGCCATTGTTTAAGGAAAAAGAAGTTGAGAAATAAGTCTTTTTCAAATAATTGTAAAAACTGAATTAAATTTTTAATTATATTAAATAAAAACCTACTAAAGAAATCCGTAATTTATTATTTTTTCCATTGTTATAATTTTTTTTTAATGTCATTAAATGTTTGTTTTGATCCCACTACCTTCACCAATAAAACACCAGAGAGCGCTCAGTCCGACAGTAGTGCTGCCTCTATATTTCACGCACGATCCCTATTGCTTGCTTGCACGGCAACCGCTTAAAAAAAGCAACGAAATTACTGCAAATAAACAATTTATTAAAATGCGTTGTCATACTTACTTTGCGTATATTTGTAAATACTTAACACCAAATTATTAAATTGCACTGTCACAACTACCAAGCGTATTCTTTAATTGCAATACTTAGGTACAACAAATTACTATATTGCACTGTCATACTTACTAAGTTTATATTTAGAGTTCCGTATATCATCCTCATCATCTGCCTAGCCTTTTCCCAACTACGTTGGGTTCGGTTTCCAGTCTACCCGGATGCAGCTGAATACCAGTATTTTACATGGAGCGACTGCCTATCTGACCCCCACAACCCAGACCTCCACTACTGATTGTCAGACTTCGGGCTTCTGACTACCCATAACAACTGTGAAAGATGTACAAGGCTCCGTACGTCCGAATGAATAATCGGAACTCTTATAGGATCACTCGTGTGTCTGTCTGTCTGTCAAAGCCAATTCGCTCCGAATCCAAAAGACTGATAAGTTCCAGTCGGGGCACGCGAAGGAGTTTCTCTCTCCCGGGTTTCTGACTCATGGTACTTGTAGGAATCATGGGGTGTTAGCTGGTAGGAGATCGACATAACTATCTACGAGGATTTCGATTTTGAAAAAAAAAAGAAAAGACCTACTTAGTTGATATTTGGTGGACTTGTCTTTGTCCCAAATACGATCGTAAAACATGAATAAATGAATTTTCCATCTGTGGTAACTTTTGGGGGTAAAATAGAAAATAATCCCCAAACTACTGAGGCAAAAATGTTGAAAAAATACAGAAAATAATTCCTTACGTATATATTACAGATCATTAATAAAAAGAATCACATTCGTAACGAATACATCTGACAGAGAACCAAAGTTACTTAGCTCATAGAATTAGCAAGTTGAAGTGGCCATATCTCGCGAAGAATCGACAACCGCTGGGGTGTTCTTGGGTGGACACCGCGACTCGGCAAACCTAGTGTAGGACGCCCTCTGACCAGGTGGGATGACGATCTGCGAAAGACTGCAGGCAAATGCTGGATGCAGCAAGCTGAAGACAGGGCGCTATGACGCTCATTAGGAGAGGGCTATGTCCAGCAGCGGACTAATATAGCCTGATGATGTGTGTGATGTGATGAAATTACAGATAAACTATGGTCTTATAAGTCTGTGGTCTTAAAACAACATGGTAAAACTCTTAATGTTGTGATGATAAACATAAATTTGCAGTTGGAACTGCATAAGAGACTATGGTTTTCAACAACAATGCTGAGTTTATTATTAAGATAAATTAGGTAGGTACTACACTAGGTAGATCTCATATTCATTGTACGGATCCATCTCCAGTAGTTGTCCAGTTTTTTTTAATTACAAGACAACAAGTTATTAAATTGCATCGTCACACTTATTTCGCGTATTTTTATCAAAGCACCGGCAGGTCACATTACTATATCAACAGTAACAGCTCGGAATCTGCACTCGTGCCCGGTTAATGGTAATAGGCTCACCCCTAATACATGGGACTTAAACACAACTTACGAAATATGAGTGTACTATAGGCACATGTCTGCCTAACCTTTCGGGGAATACAGGCGTGGTGTTATTCTATGTACTTGCAGGCCTTAAGCCTCTACAAAACCTTGAGTAAGGAAGAGAACCAAATCAAGGGCTTTGGTATAATGCGTTTGTTTTGCAAATTTCAGATGTCTCGGTACGTAATAGATGGTCACACATCCACGAACTTACCTTAGCAAGTGTTAATTAACCTTAAAGACTATTACTCAACCATGAGTCCCTTAGCAGACTGTCCTGCATCACAATTTATTTGGCGTTGGTATAGCATGTCTTCTACTTCCATACATCTCTGTTTACCGTCATCACAATAGTCACCTTCATTCTAGCCATATCATCTCTCATACAATCACACTTCCTCTACTCTTGTAACCCTCCACATTCAAATGCAAAACTTTCCCTACAACATGCTCCTCATTCCTCCGCGTCACACGCCCATACCATGACAACCGACTTCCACACAACTACTCAGTTGGGATTTGGACTTCTTCGGCTTCCACGCCACGTCCATGTCGACGTCTAAATAACTTACAGTAACTTTTCATTACCTTCAAATGGAGGCAAGGGTCGGCCCCAAACAGACCAGGCCTATCGTGTGTAGTTGTGGAATTCCTATCACCAGCTCCCAACTCCATCATGAGACCCTAGATAGACTCCATCTAAGGCTATAAGTTCTGACTGGAGAGTAGCTTTCTTACTTTTTTTTAAACAATAGTACCTAAAGAGACCATGTAGACATTAGTTATTATTAATACTATAACGTACATATAAGTAGTTATTAATACTATAACGATTTAGTAAATCATAGGTACAATAACAGTTTTATTTTGACACTATTCTGACGAACATCTCTTACATTTAGTGCTGTTTTATTGGATAATGGTAGATGTAAAAAAAAATACTTTTAAATAAAACTCAGCGTTTGGATACTTCATTCAATTTTTTATTTTTCATATTTATACCAGAAGGTCAATTCCCGTAGTTAAAAACATTTAAAATCTAGTCACCATCTCGTCTCAGTGACAATAAATGTCAAAAACTTGTCAAAAATGTGTAGGGGTGAGGACGTATTTTTGACAGAGATTACAATATGTCATCTACAACATAATGTAACATTCTAATAGACTGATTGCTATGCTTGTACTAGACTATCTGTATTTATTTGGGAAATAAACGTATTTTATTAGTATTATTAATGTTCTCAAAAATACGAGAAATGATGCCCCTCTGATCATTTACAATTTTTACGCCGCCAAAAGACTCTCAAAATCTTTAAAAACACCGTCAATAACTGGTGTAATATCTTTTACTGGTTTATTATTATTTGAGAACCAGATTGTGCCCGGTGCGCCAGTTTTGAACATCTGAACCATGGATGCAACAGCTGATGCTGGCCTGAAAATAGACGAATTGCTGTTTTTATGAAATACAAAAAAAAATCTGCTGAGGGCAGCCAAAAAGAATATTTTGCAATACCCAATATTCTTTTCGCACTGTCAACCTCATAGACGTTGATTTATTCCAATGTTCTCTGAGCAAGTTAACAAAAAAATTCATTATAAATTGTGATTATTTACATTATATTGTGATTGCGTACACTGTTATCATTAGGTTACCCTGTAAAGATATTCGTAAGATGGAGAAAAAAATAATATACTTTTTTACAGTATTTAAAAACTGACTGTCGCATTGTACCACTCTGCGCTTTCTTGTGATGCAGGACTACATCGTCTTCATCATTGTCTCAGCTGAAAACGGGCACTGGTGGAAATGCTTAGAGGAAACCTTTGTACATACAAAGGTTAAGCATTTCCACAACCACACCGTCCGTCAGCTGATATAATTCCATACATCGGATTGCTGCGGCCTTCAGATCATTGTTAGACTTAATGAGGGCAAATCCAAGCTGCGCCTTCTGTTACCTTGGTGATCGCTACACGAGGACTTTTTCTGCAAGGATTTTGAAGTAAATAAACAACTTACTTTTGATATGAGCGTCCACGTACCGCAACGAAGTCGGCGAAAATCTTTCCTATTTTTGGTTCATATGCCCTCAATTCCAAGTTCTCCAGCAATGGAGTATCAGTAGTTCCTAAACAAATGGTCAAAATCCTAACACCTGTATTTTCGTAGAATGGTTCCACCTGGAAACGAGAATTTTATTGGAGAATATTCAATTGCATTGGTGCTATAAAAAAAATCGACGCCAGATAAGCTAGGATTATATAGGACCACGCCTCGTCACATTACAATAGAAATCTCCGAAATATAATAAATAAATGTCATTATTAGCCATCAAGTTTGTCAGAATTTTCAAATGTACGATAGTAGTATATCAGTCTTTTTATAAGTCTTTAATTCGTCAAAGGTCACCTTTGAATTACTTACCGCTAAACTTTGACTGAAGTGAAGAACAGCCATTTTGGAGCCTGAGTAAACTGGCAAGGCTGGAAGTTTAGCCAAAGCGGCTGTTGAAGAAATGTTGATTATGGTTCCACCAACTCCACCTTCGTCTTTCCTCATATACTTGACGCCTTTTAATGTGAAGGATACCACTCCTTGCTGAAAAAGTGATTAAAAGTACCTAGTTATCGTTTCACGATTTATTTTTAAAAGCACTTCACCCGTGATTTAGTACTGTTCTCTAGTATATTTCTAGTATATCCTCCACCCCCTGTAAAGCGCATTTTTCAATATAACATGTAACCTATGTTACTCCCTGATAACGTTGCTCTATAGACGTTTCCATAGATGAATGAATTTAAAATATTGGTTAAGTAGTTAAGTTTATCCATAACAAACAAACTTACTAACATACAAACGAACAAATAATTCATCTTCATAATATTAGTTTCGATGACAGGACCAGGCCAGTACCTACCCAATTAACGTCTGAGGCTGTCCTCCACATGTCAGACGCGTCGATCATAACGCCGGCATTGTTGATGATGACATCGATCTGCTTGAACTGAGCGAGCACAGAGTCGAACGCGCTCGTTATGTCTTCCTCCTTGCTCACGTCGCATTTGATGAACACCACCTTATTGCCGTAAGCTTTGTTCAGACGCTCCGCTGTCGCCTTGCCAACCTCCTCGGCAATGTCAAGGATAGCTACATTCTGTAAGTAGGTATTAAAAAGATAAGGAAACGTGACACACCTTTTTATTTTATGTTTTTTCAATACATAATTCTTCTTTCTTCTTATAAATTAAAATACCTTGGCTCCTTGATCTAGAAAGGCCTGCGCGTACTCAGCTCCTAGTCCAGAAGCTCCACCGGTAATCAAAAATATTTTCTCTTTTACGTCCCACTGCGCCATTGTAACGGTACACTTAATCAGTAACTAAGTTACTCTGGGGATTTATTGAAAACACGAATGTTATCTGCAATAAAAAGATAGTCTAACATATCAATTTTTGTAATCAGAATGTCATAACATATATAGGTAGGTCACTTTATGGGCCCTGCCTCTCTAAAAGCAGACCTACTGTTTTAGATTTTCGTATCCGTAAATATTGTTTTGTAGTTCCTTAATTAATAGTGAGTTTAATAACCATCTTATTGTTTGTTCATTATAACAAGGCGTCGCCAAATTCAACCTCATCGCTGTCGACTGGTAAAGTGCCCAAAAGCCTAAGCTGGCGGCGTCATCAAAGTAGAAGCCAGCCCTTGGGTCTCGGGAAGCGTTAACTAAACGTTTTAAAATGTATTTTAAAGAAGATCAGCACTCGGTCGCCACTGTTAATTACTTAACTCTAAATATGTGACCCATCTTTGAACTAGCCACAGACTCTATTACAATATCTATCAAATCTATCGCTCAAAGTTAGCTCCTCATAATTCCACACCTCCTGATGATTATTCAGCCTCCTGCAGATCAGATATCTCTTCCCCATTCGGCCACATCCAAGACAAGAAAGTTGACAACGACTGAAATCATCCCCTATCCTTGCACCTTAATGGCGGCATTTTTTTTTACTTTTATATTTACAAAATATTATATATCTACCTCAAAGTCAGTCAGTCACTGGTACAAAGTTCATAACACGTACATACTCGTAAACGCACGAAACTTATAATTAAATATTCAGATTAATTATCCTCTAGAAGAAGTAAGAGATACGCGATAGAAAGAGGGGCAACTTCTAGGTGAATATAACTGTAGGAAATTAGCGCTATGCGACCTAAATAAGTGTTTGTAATAATATTACCTAAGTTAATATAACGTTATCTAATTGTCATAATTTTATGTCATTGTTTTTGACTCTATGCAAATGTTATTCAGTTATCATGTATAATTTTACTTAGATTTTTAACTTATTTGCTGTCAGAGCTAAGAGCCGTTGTAGACCCTCTCAGGGTGTGTTTTACGGTGTGGAGCGCAAAGTAATGAATATGAATTTGAATTGAAATTTATTGCATATTTGCATAACATTACTACGTATTTTGCCCCACACTAGGAATTTCTCCTTTTCGTGGGTGCTTTCACAAACATCCAAACTCAAACAGTTTTTTTCTGTGCGGGAATCAAACCCACGACACGCAGCGCAGCAGTCAATGGGTCAGCCACTGTGCCAACCGTGCCATCAAATTAAAATGATTTTGCGGCGTGAATCTTCTCCACCTTCAGATACTATTATGTTTTCTGCGGTTTTATTAAGCCACAAAAAAAAAGAAAAAACAAACCTAATTTCCACAAAATAACCGACTTCCAAATAAATACACTAACAATGCAAATGAACTTTAGTTGCAGAAGTCGGTGTCAAAAGACGATAAAACAACACCAAAGAACAAAATTATTAAAACTCACAAGTTTAGACTAGAGAGTAACCTTTTTATTTTATCCAATTCAACAGTAAAGAGGCCATAGACATCAGCTTTATATAGATAAGGTACAGAGGCTAGCACATCAAGCTACCCCAATCTGTCAAATTTCTTTGATATTTTTTCAACTTTATTACAAAAGAATAAGGTTCGTCAATTAGGAACATTTGACAATTTGGGATAGCTTGATGCGCTGGCGTCTGTAAGTATAGGTACATAGAGATTTTATATATTTTACATAGATAATTTTATTTGGATACTATTATAACAAATGACTTTTGTTATTTTTTTCATATTTTTAAATAAAGCACCACCTGTACCCATACACTGTGTTTTAATAAAAGAAAACTTATTATTATCAGGCATATTTTTTGCTTAAATTATAACTTATCACATACACGATCTTAAGCTAACAAAAGATTTTCATAAGTTTTATAAACACCGTCAAGTACTTGTGTAATATTTTTAGCGGGTTTATTGTCAACAGATAACCAAGCAGATCCCGGTGCGCCAGTTTTGAAAATCTCAAGCACGCATGCAACCGCTGATGCTGGCCTGAAAATAGACAAATGCTGCACACAACCAAAAAAAAAACCGCATTTACTTCAGTCAATGTGTAATGTGTCAAGTGAAGAATCAATGTTGATAATCGTCCCACCAATTCCAGCTTTGTCTTTTCGCGTATACTTGACCTCCTTTAATGATAGAGAGAACAGAGAAGTCAGCAAAGGGACTGGCTGGATCTTATCGATCCATCGGTCGTGCGTTCTGTACCCCTACATAGAAAAAACCTACAATGAACCACTTACTTTTGAAATATTTTTCCCTCAGCCGCAACCACGTCGGCCATAATCTTTCCTATTTTAGGTTCATATGACCTCAATTCCAAGTGATGCAGCAAAGGAGTATCAGTGGGCCCTAGACATAAAGTCAGAATTCTTATGCCCGTGTTGTCGTAGAATGGATCCATCTGGAAAATACAATGTGTTACCATTAGCTAAGGAATTGCATAGTTATCGATGGTAAAGGCAAGTTTAAAATTCCTTCAATTTCAGTCGTTGCAAAAGTAACAGATTAAAGATCTTCAGATTAAATGTTGACTTGCTAGGATAGAATCGAATCTTCATCTTGGTTCCTGCCACTTACATGTACCTAAAATTCGTAATAGAATTTTCGGGTACTGAAGTAGCAGTACAAAATATTATGTGGGTACCTGGACATTGGTTTTTAGCTGCATCCAGTTGGAGTGGAAGCCGACCCCAACATTGTTTAGGAAAGGCTACGCGGTGAATAATGAGCTAACCAGGCAAAACTTTGTTTAAATTAAACCACTCACCGCTAAAGATTGGCCGAAATGCAGCACAGCAGCTTTGGAACCACTGTAAACTGGCAAGGCTGGAACTTTAGTCAAAGCCAGAGTTGAAGCAATGTTGATAATCGTCCCACCGAGTCCACCTTCGTCTTTTCTCATATACTTGACCCCCTTTAATGTTAAGGAAACTACTCCTTGCTGGAAATTAAGATATTGGTCTTAGTTTACTTCGAACAAACTAGATATTGCAGATCATAGTTGGACAAACATGTTTGAAGTGAAAACCCAGTAACACTTTCGGTGACCTGAGAGTCGAACCCATGTCGCCCACGCTCAGCAGTCGTGCTTTCGACTAGGAGACCAACGGGACACCTAAAGACAGACATAAATGTAGATTGTACATTGTCTAGTACTTTTCTCTTTCAGTAAAGTACCTATTATGAACCAAATGCCGGCAGACAGGAGAGAAAGAAACGGTGAAGAAAAAGTAGGTAAACTTAAGTAGGCTTATTAGCATGGTATACCTACCCAGTTAATATCAGAAGCAGTTCTCCACACGGTAGGAGTATCGACCATAACGCCAGCATTGTTAATAATGACATCGATCTGCTTGAACTGAGCGAGCACAGAGTCGAACGCGCTCGTTATGTCTTCCTCCTTGCTCACGTCGCATTTGATGAACACCGCCTTATTGCCGTAACCTTTGTTCAGACGCTCCGCTGTCGCCTTGCCAAGCTCCTCGGCAATGTCCAGAATAGCTACGTTCTGGGAAAAAAATATAAAAAGCCACGTAATCTTTTCTTGTTTTTAATCACTAATCACTGTTTGGGTTAATAATCTCATCGATCATAATATTAATATTCAGAGGGGATTTTTTAATGCCAAGTCAGGTTGACTTTGCTTTCGCTTACTCACACTTACGTTGCAAATAATACCAGATATGTGCGATCTTGCGCACCGAGGGTTCCCTATAAGTGTTAGGTAAAAATAAATATAAATATTGCTGGACAATCCACACAGCATCATCTAGCCCCAAGTTAAGCAGAGCTTGTGTTATGGGTACTAGATGACTGATATACTTAATACAATACATTACATAGATAGATATTTTTTTATTATACATAGGAAATACCCAGAACACCCGGAACAAATATTTGTAGATCGTACAAACATTTGTCCCAAGGCGGGAATCGAACCCGCAACCTCTTGCGTCGCAGGCGGACCTTCGCCCGCCGCGCCACAACGGTCGTCAAACACACGGTACGCCACAACGGTATTTATTCAACTACTTTCACACGATACAAAAAAAGGTGATACAACCAAAAATTTGGAATTTTCATTTATTTCTGCAGTGAGACCTTGTTTCTTACTAATTTTAATTCTAGGTCAACGGGAAGTAGGTACCTTGAGTTTTTATGTATTGGCAAGTATCAAAGTATATCACATTTATGATCGTAGTTCTTCATTGCGTTCTAGAGCTCCAAGGGACCGTATACCTTTGCGTATTTGATACTAGTTTCAATTGTACACCTCATCGCGTTCTTGAGAAAAAGATTTTGACAGACAGACAGACAGACAGACAGACGGACTGACAACGAAGTGATCCCATAAGGGTACGCACGGCTTTATTCTTTTTCAGGTACGAAATCCTAAAAACGAAGTGGAGTAAGAATGAGTTAGTTGGACACATCAATTTATTTTCCTGTAGGTACATTTTTTTTTTAAAGTCACCACATAAAGGTTCCTTTTTTATTGATTTTGGTACGTAGCTCTAAACATGCTATGCAACCAGATAACGTGTTAGCGAAGTAAGACAACGCGTTTTGGATAACAATTGTGCTACTGATACTGCAGGTCAAAAGGCCAGACGGGACAGAGAGGAATCTGTGAGATGGAGTAGGAACTGGGTTGGTTGGTGAAGTAATCATTCTGGATTAGAAATAACATATCGTGTTAAAACGATCACAATCCTTATTTACCGACTTTTAAAAAGGAGGTTCTAAGTTCGACTGTATGTTTTTTTTAATGTTCATCGATTTCTCCGTCAGTTGCAAACCGAATTACCAAAAATATGTTTCTGTTTATAAGGGTATACTCCTAAGGTGGTTCCATAGTTAACAAATTAGAAACGAAAGTTATTTTACACCTTTTAGTGTTTTTCTTTTTGATTTGGCTGATTTTCTTTTGGTAAAAAGTTTTAAAAATCGCATGAAATATATGAAAATCACTAGTACAATTATATTATAACAAACATGTCATACATACAGAAACCCGACCACAACCGGTCTGAGGCTCTTTTGTTTATATATTTACTTTACGCACAAGTTAAAATAACCGTCACGCCACTGGCATTTTCTACCAGTCTGCAGTGCAAGGACAACATGGTAAAAAATACTTGCAAATAAAATCATGTATGTATACAGGGTTGAAAGGATAAACACAAACTGACGTCATAAGTAGTCAGTACTAGATTCTGAGTTCCCAACGTTGAACTTTTTAGTATGTGTTTCTCTGCGTAAAATAATTAAATACAAATTTAACAATACAACTTACAACTAACAATACAAATTATAAAAACAATAACACGAAGTAAAGAGAGATTAAAATACGTTAAAGGAGAAAAATCTCTTCTGTGGAGCATGAGCACTTTACACTGAATGACTGAATTTTTTATACCCTCGTACCTTTAAAATAATAGATTATGCATCAATGGGGAAAAGTATGTTATGTAACCGGCGCGGCGCCATATTGAACCCTGAGCGTAACAAAGGATTCTAAATTTATATTTCAGACTATTATAGTGAAAGCCGAGATTCATCCCAAGACGAAAACACCTTAAAGGAGGACGATAATCTACTTTTAAAATCTGCAATACTATAAAAAGCATTTCGATTTGCAAAGAGTTCTTTTTGAAAAAGATTTTATATAACTTTTAGCTAAGGTTCCACATTCAAATCACATTATTTACTTACCAGCGGGTTTATATAATTGCACGGCTAGGCCATAGCACTTTGGGTTAGGTTTGCGTAACATATCTAATAATTGGACAATATCGGTGGCGTGAAAAAGTATTTAATTAAATTGAATGTGTTATAATATAGATTAAATACCTTTGCTCCTTCACTCAAGAAAGTTTGGGCGTAATCAGCTCCCATCCCGGAAGCTCCCCCGGTTATTAAAAATGTTTTCCCTTTTGGGTCCCACTGCGCCATTGTTACGATGCTTGTGTACACTCTATCACTGAGCAGTTGTGTACATAGTGTCATTGTTTTATTGCGCGAATATTATCTGCATTATTGTAGAGATACGTAATCTATCGTGCTTTTATCAGAACGGCACAAATTACATCCGTCGGTGTGCCTCCTTCTGATCATGTTTTTGTTATGGTACACGTAAGCTACAATCTGATCGTACGTTTTTCAAATAAAAACAAAAATGACTCAGCTAAGGTGAATCTAGTCAATATTTTTTCCAAACAACGTCCCCTTAAGCCACGCTCATCAGTAAGTTCGAGCCCGCGACTTGTTCATCCTTAAGACTAGTTGTTGCCCGCGACTTCGTACGCGTGGATAATAAAATGGAGTCCATATTTTAAGTTAGACCTCTAGCAATTCATCGGTGAAAACTGCATCCAACTCCATGCCATATTCCAGTAGATTTCTACGTGATGCGTGTACACACATAGAGACAGACAAAAAAATTCAAAAAACCGTTGTTTTGGCTTGTGTTGCTCTAATAAAGACCCCCATATTACTTTTGGTTCAATATCTATAAATATAATGTACTTACAGACATCGGCCTGTTACAATTTCATTATTAGATATGTCTAGATAAGGGTTATCTGCTAAAGTAGACTAATATCTTTTCGAAGAGCGAATGATTATGGATTAGAATTTAACTGAGTTACAACATTTGCTCTCGAAAAAGACTATTGGGTGAAGTGGAACTTATGATATAGAAAAGAGATGGCTACCTAAACAACTCAATAATAAGTATTTCACGGGTGTGATTCGATTACCGACATAAAACTAACTATATACATATTTACAAAAGCAAAATAAATTAAAAAAGCCGACCAGGACACTCAAGCGTTAAAGTATTCCTCCGCATCGCTGTCATCTGGAAACGTGCCCAAAAGACTGGCAGCATTGCCACGTTGGATGGCAATACTAATCCTAGACCCCATGACCCGAGCGTTTCAACCCCAAACGGCTCAAAACTGTAGTTACCAATAAGGTTACAGTATTTGCGTCGTTTGAGGGTCTCAGCACATGCCGCGGCAGCGCCAGCACAGTCTGCCGTGCTTGAAACATGAGATGGCGCAAGGGTATCGACACAGGTTGCGTCCCACACCAAAGGCCTACCCATCTTCCAAGGAAGGTACGAAACAATGGTAAGAGACCAGACGGCATGACGTTGTTGGTCATGCCGTCTGGTCTCTTACCATTGTTTCGTACCAAGCCGTTAGGTTCTAATACCGCTTGTACGCCAGGTAGCAAGAACTCGACGAATAATGTAATTGAAGCTGAAGTGCCGTGCTATGCGTCCTGCGCTCCTGTAACAGGACAGGCCATGGTGCCCGAAGCTGTCGACCGCTTCACCACAGTGACACCGATGGGGAGCAACACAAGGGGCACCCAAGCGAAGACAAGTAGCGAGCCGAAATAATTGTATATGTGTTATTGAAGTTATACTTCTTTTGGCGCGATGGAGAAAAATGATGAGAGTGAATTTTTACGATGCGCGCGCACACCGACACCTAAATTTAACACCATGAAGTTAGTTCTAGGTGGTATGAAAATTGATAACTATGTTCAAGTTGTATATTCTAGTATTTTTTGACACTACCGGTAATGTCAAACTATATGTCATGCAAACCTAACCGAAAGAAAGTCATTCCAGCCTTATGGTCTAGCCGGCAATAAAATTACATAATGCCCGCTGGTCGACCATGTTTTTTGAATTTGGAACCTGAACACAAAGTTTGCATAAATCTCTTTAGGTACCGAAGAGAACACATTTGAAAATCAAATTGCTTTTTATTATCTTACTACAGAAGGTGTGTACTGTGTAAAGAGTATTCTTGGGAATAAAGATGTCTTGGGGTATTTTGAATCCTTTGCTGCATTCAGGATTCTAGTCTTAACTCCATCGATGCGCTCGGTAGTTAACTCTAGAATTCTTCGTTACGCCCGGTATTCATTATGGCGCCCGTGACATAATACACTGATCTGTCCCCTTGGTGCGTAATCTACTATTTATTTGCATACTGTGATTCATTAAACCGTACAACAGATTTCAAAATATAAATAATTTGCACTAACTTATACTTTTACATTATATTTTTTTTTTCAACAATTGATTTAACGCGTTGAACGCCAAATGACCGACAAACAATACATTTTCTATTGTGTCTCGTTGTTTGGCAGTTAAGGTGTTAATGTAACCACGAGCAAGAATTGCTTGTTGTATTATTTGTTAAGAAGTATAACTTCTAACGCGTGTACATAAGTACACACACTCTTTTAATTTTTTAATAAAGTTTAAGCATTACCGACATTAGTATGGTTGCTAAGTAATTTATGCTCGTCACAATGCTTACTATGGTGAAGTAGAGCTAATGGTGAAGTACCAGGATAACTTAACAATTAACGTCCCTGCATCGGGAAAAGCAATACCATGTGAAAGGTAATTAACAGCTGGTATTAGGCCAACATAACACTATTGTATCCTAGATAAATTACAAACCAAACAATAAAAGCAAAAATTGATTCATAAAAAAAAAACAACCGACTCAAAAAAACACTAAATGTTGTAGATAATATAACTATAGTTTTGGATGTCGGTGGCATAAAAAAATCAAACGGTCGACCAAAGCCACTAAAATCATAGTTATTTTATACCTTGTTGTTTTTGGAGTTGATTTTTTTTTTTTTTAATGTGAATGCTCACCTGTAATGATGTGTATCTCAAAAATAATACCTTAATTCTGTTTATGATAAGGTTAAATGTGTATGATGTTGGTGTACTTATTACATAAATAAATAATTAACACCCGCTCTTACACTCTCCGCTCTCACTATCCGCTCTCTCACTTTCCCCCTTCTCACTATCCCGCTCTCACTATCCCGCTCTCATTATCCCCCCTCTCACTATCCACGCTCTCACTATCCTCCTCTCACTATCCCGCTCTCACTATCCCCCCTCTCATTATCCTCCCTCTCACTATCCCGCTCTCACTATCCGCGCTCTCACTCTCCCCTAATTTAAACTTTGTATCATATTTTATTTTTTTTCTTTATTTAGGTTCCTAGGTTAATTTAAATGTTTTTCTTCTGCATGCATCCTTATCTGGTTGATAAATTACTGTAGGCAATTTTGTTTTCTGCTACAAACTCTTCGAGTGCAACAGTTTTCGCTGCCGCTGGGTGAGGCAGCGTTTCACATTCGGGACCTTATTAAATACAAGATAATGATTCAAGGTAATCGGCGGTTCTTTATCGTATTTTCAGCACAGATATCTACGAGTGCCCAACTTGAACCCAAGTGGTATTAACGCTTGCTCGACTAAACTGTTCTGCGACTCACCATAGTTCGAATGCACGATCGTTCGCCGCACTGAAATGCGACATAAATTAAAATTAAAAACTATTTATTTTAAGTAAATTTTCATGTTTTTTTAGCGATATAAAACATAAAATAGCGCTTTATATGGTATGAAATATGACGTGTGCGTATATGCTTATAGTTTACTCACTTATGTTAATAGACTGAGAACCTACACACAGATTTTCTCCATTCTATACTTCCCCGCGTAAAAGTAAGAGACTTAAAAGGACACACGAAGACTCAATAACTGTATCAATCTGTATTCATTATCTGAAGAGAGTGCATCAGGTATAGGTACCTACATATACATATGTATGCCTGATGCACTCTCTTTCGCTCTTGGTAAAGAACTTGGATGCGATTCCAAAAAAAAACACTTACTTATAGTAGTACTATAACTGTAAAAGGCTATGAGCATATCGTCATTGTTTGCCTTTATATTTTGTTCGTCTATTTTGTAACCGGAATACTGTATTTTTCTTCTACTTTGTTTTAAATGTTGTGCACGTCTGTAACTGTCGTAAACACTAGCTATGTGTCTCTTATTAATGTTCGTGTTTATGATGTTGATGTGCCTTAATACTAAATAAATAAATAAAAATCATTTCTATCCAACCCGATTTTTTTGACTTTTTTATAACAAATCTCATTGATTTGTTATAAAAAAGTCAAAAAAATCACGGCCTTCATTAAAAATCTCACTGGGTTAGACATAAATAATGATTTTATATGTTTGAAGTAAAACTTGGGACGACCGATGTGGCGCGGCGCGTGAAGGTCCGCCTGCGACGCAGGAGGTTGGGGTTCGATTCCCGCTAGGACAAATGTTTGTACGATCTACAAAGATTTGTTCCGGTGTTCTGGGTATTTGCTATGTATAATAAAAAATATCTATGTATGTAATGTATTGTATTAAGTCTATCAGTCATCTAGTACCCATAACACAAGCTCTGCTTAGCTTGGGGCTAGATGATGCTGTGTGGATTGTCCAGCAATATTTATTTATTTATTTATTTAAATCAACAATAAAAAATAGTAAATTTTAGCAAAAGTCGACGAAAACTGTCCACCCTGAAGGAACAGAATCATGTAGGTACTGAACTCAAGGTAACAGTTTGAGCGTCGATGTGCCTTCCACTCTGAGTAAATTTCTAGAGCTCGAATCGCACTCGAAATCTACTGTTACATCTATTTCGGGGAAATTGGGTTTGAACCTTACATTAAATCCTTACAGCGATTCTTTTCTTGAATCGCGTATCTGTCTAAAGCATTTTGCCAAACTCTTTACACCTGCAATCTGTGGGTCAACTACACGCAGCGGGCCATCATCGCTCACCGAATACAATAAATAAGGCGTTCAGGGTACTGGTGGGGCTCCCACGCTACTGTAGTGCGTCTGCGATGTTTGCACACACAGATGGCTTTCACATAGTCTTTAAGTCTTACAATATATGTATATAAATATATAACAATATTACTAGTCTCACCAAGGGGTATAGTGTTGCCCAGTAACTGGGTTGTGGAGGTCAGATAGGCAGTCGCTCCATGTAAAATACTAGTATTCAGCTGCATCCGGTAAGATTGGAAGCCGACCCCAACATAGTTGGGAAAAGGCTAGGCAGATGATGATATATATAACAATATTGTGGGCCAAATAATGCCTGAAATAAAAAGATTTATTTTATTTATTAACATTTAGTTAACCGCATCAAGAAACTAGTGCATGTTTGTTTAAAATCCTTAAAACATAATACATAACGCTTTTTCGCACGGACGTAGGTATTAACTTCAAATCACCTCCAGCTACGATCACCTTTTGCTTCGTTTACGTTCATACATCAAGTAGGTTAAGACAGCGATGCAATTTACGTTACAAACGTTTAACGTTTACACCACACATTTACGCCAGGCACTCTGCTCATACACGCACGCTAGTTACGAGTACTACGCAACTGACCTTTCTGACATAATTATGTCTTATTAAATAAATAGAGATCCATTTTCTTAATAATACATAATTATGTCGAGTAATACAAATTTTAAATTATTTTTATCCTGTTAATATTTTTGCTTGGTAGTAGGACATGACAAAACACGATTCTTAAAAATAAATTTAAAAAAAGACGAAAAGTGTTTCATTTGATTTACGATTTAAAAAATACCGGTCAAATGCGAGTCTGACTGCACACCGAGGGTTCCGTACAACCTCGTATTTAGATAGTCCATTAAGATACTCGAGGCTCGATGTTTTCCAAGTATGTTTTAAGTTTCTCCCCGAAATATTCGCTTCGTGTAAATGACAGGTATTCAGATGCATCCCGCTAACCGGATGCAGCTGAATGAGCTGCACTGACTGAAAACCAGTGTATTGTGTTTAATGATCGGCTTTCAGTCTAAACTGGAAGCTGACCATAGCTCCATAGCTCATTTGTGGGGCTCAATATCCGCTTTTATAACATGATAGCGAGTAGATAGCGCGCGCCTCGTAGTTGGTGCCCCGCACAATCACTCATTCTGTATTGAAATACATATTTTTCATTTACCTACCTACAACAATTGCATTAATAATATTCATTTTACTGTTTGACGAATGCCTTAAATTGACCAATAAAGTAAAAAATATATAATAAAAACTCGGCATCGAGGGACCGTAAACCTGCGTACTTGATTAATTTCAACTTGATAAATCTTACGCGTTCCTGAAAAAAGGGATCTTGACAGACATACAGATAGACAGACGGACTGACGGATAAACAGATTTACAGATGCACAACGAAGTGATCCTCTCTCGTCGTGAGTCTTCGTAAGGAACCCTAAAAACAATAATTTACAGCACAAGAAATAAAAACTAGTTCCAACTAATGGCTACTCGTGGATGGAACAATTACGGCACAAAAAACGATCTTAGTTGGAGAAACACAGATATACAATCGTTTACCGCAGGATTTAAAGAAGTCTGATACTAAAAACGTCGCGTGCTCATCATTCAAAATCGGTTATACTCCTTCTAAATTCAAACACAGAATGCCGTTTATTTTTTATTCAAAATAGTAGATTTGATGGTAGGCATATCCTTTAAAAAAATAAATTACAATAACCACCTTTTTGCTCTCCATTATCGAACTCTAGATGCACCTGCAATAAAAAGGGCCTCTCACGATGGCTATAAAGGCCCCAAACACGAAGGATGTATTAATAGAAGAGAAGGAAAAATAACTCTTCTGGAAAAAAGGGAAAGTAATTTCCCTGATGAAAAACTCAAGGCAATATGTTTATACGATACAACACACAGAAATAGAAAACCATAATTGTTTTACTATAGGTACAGACGCCAGCACATCAAGCCACCCCAATGTGTCAAATTTTACTAATTGAACGTATACCTTATACTTTTGTAATAAATAATAATAAAGTTTATACACATAGGGGTACCTTGGTGTGCTGGTCTCTGTACATAGACGCACGATTGCATTATTTATAGCAATTTTTATACAAATACCATCCAAGTTTCAGCCTACTTAGAGGGATTTTGCAAAAAAAATCTTATATGCAAACCTTGTCATGGTAAGTACGAACACAACATAGAAAATATTTGTCAAATTGGTCGAGCTTGCCTGAAGTGACGATCTTTCATACATGCGGGAATTCATGTGTACAGAGTGGGAGGGGGTAATAGTATTCAGTATATGATACTGAACCCCCCACCGTTGAAATTTTTTAGTCGGCATATTCCTAACTTTTAAGTTTCCTTCTGATGTTCTGTTATCATCAATACTCTCCTGACGGCCAACCCGGAATGTGATGTGTTTGCGGACGAATGGAGTAAAATTAAGCGCGTATGTCTGATGTTCTGTGAGAGACAGTATGCAAGGGTGTCTACTGTTCCATGTTAGTAAGTAGAGAATAGTTGTTTTTGATTGTATTGTCTGCATTGTATAGTTTTTGTTTTGTTTCTATGTTAATTAATGTAATTGGTGCTATGCCGTGTTAATTAACTATAAATAAATAAATAAATAAATAGTATAAAACAAAGTCGCTTTCTCTGTCCCTATATCCCTATGTATGCTTAAATCTTTAAATCTACGCAACGGATTTTGATGCGGTTTTTTATAATAGATAGAGTGATTGAAGAGGAAGGTTTATATGTATAATAACATCCATTTAATAGTGGAGAAATACTGTTACTTTTGAGGTTTCTAATGTGATGTCGTAAATAATTTCATTTTTTTCGCTTACATTGCAAACGCAGACTGAACCCTACAAGATTTATCAAAATAATGTACTACTTGTTGTACACATTGAAATATATTTAATACCCGTGCGAAGCCGGAGCGGGCCGCTAGTGATGACATAAATCACTTATATTTTTTTCTTTACATGTTTTAAGCTACATTTTATTCTATTGATGCACTATAATTACCTTTGCTATTTAGTTATGTTGTGTAATTGAGATATGACTTAACGGGGCTGACATATTCATACAAGAATAAAAGCCCCTAAAATAAAAGATAAAAAAATGCACTATAATTACGTAAGTTATGTTTTCACATCCACCAGTGGTTTCTAAAGGTTCATTTGAAAAATAACGTTAGACAGCACCTGTCTGGTATTACCGCTGAAATAGACCTTTTGGTACAGCAGTGACACATGCCATATTTATATGGTTATTTACATCTTTTTACCGTGCGTGTTTGCAACCAATGGCCAATAAATGTTTTTCTTTCTTTCTTTCTTTGTTCCTCCAATAACATTCTCGAAGTCCTCAAAGGCACGGTCAATGGCCGCGGTGATGTTTTGAACTGGTTTGTTATCGACAGACATCCAGATAGAAGCCGGTGCGCCAGTTTTGAATATATCAATAAGAGCTGTAACTGCCGATTGTTTCCTAAAAATAAACAACTATTTAGAAAGAAAATTTAAAGTGGCAATTGTCAAAGTTTCAATCGTGGTGTGAAAATCACTCACAAACGGACACCTAGGATCTTAAAGGCTAATCAACAAAAAAGTATATATGTTTAAAAAGTTATAAAATAGATCTAACTGTAGTGATTTAATTCTACTAGACACATTTGCTGATGACAGCGATGTGGAAGAGTCCATACCTATCGTTACTTCGACTAACACCTAACTGTTTATATTTTTCTCATCTTGCGCATATTTACTGCATTTGGACTTAAATGGTTCAAATAATTTAGTTCCGCCTGACTCCCTTTAATTGATTTTCTGAAACTCGCAGTTAAGATTCTCCACCACGCAAGCCGTCGGCCATAAAAGGTCATCCCTTTTGTAATTACAAGAATTCAATTTGTCTTGCTCTGGAACATGCTTGTTTATTCCTACAGGAGATATTTTGCGACGTGTATATCCATCTCTATATGAATAATAAAATTAATGCTGTAGATTAGTAAGCACAGCGCTTGAGAACGGTTGTAGAAAATTGGTTAATTTATATTCTGAAATGATCGTATTATTTTAAAATGATTGCATTAGTCCGAATAAGCTTTACAGGTTACAAAAATTAGAATATTCGAGAAAATCTGAAATTTAGTCTATATTTTGCAAAAATAACGGCATCAAATGTGATTTGATTTACTGTTAACTGTTATTTCAGTCCACCAGTATCAGCAGTTAACAAGAGTTTGGCAGTCTGCCAACTTATTAGTTATTAGTTCAGCTGAATACCCGTATTTAACTTAGAGATCTGACCTCCACAACCTAGTGCATTTGCTCTGCTTTCTGTTTTTATTTTTGAGAGTTCTTTTGGTTCAACATAAGTGACTTACTTTTGATAAATGTAATTATTTTTAACAGTAGTAGCCATTTTGCTTCCAAGTTTTGGGTCCCAAGCTTTCGCTTCTAAATTTTGCACTAATGGTGTATCAGTAGCTCCTAAACACATCGTCAGCACCCTAATGCCAGTGTTTTCGTAGAGCAGATCCATCTGAAAGAAGAATTTGAGAATATTAGTGGGTATCATGAATTAATCATAATTTATACAAAAACATTTGCCTTCAATAACTTTAAGTTGTTGACTGGCTGGTTGGTCTAGTGGTCGCAAGTACTACTGCTGAGCACGAGGCCTGGTTTTGCCTTTCGCCTCAGGCAGTGTTATTGAGTTTTTTTCATCTGGAACTTCTCTAGCGTTCTTGGGTAGCAGGCCGGAGTCTGGATTTGTATCTCTGTCTATATTTGACTTTAATATACTATTTAAAGTTTAAATCGATCCCAACAAAAGAGAATTGTATGTAGAGGTTTGAATTCTATCTAATATTTATCCATGAATTTAGAAATTATTTGATTATTAGAAAAAAATAATCCCCCGACTCGATAAAAACTTTCTATAAGATAACCCGCAGTATACCGTCAATACATGTAAAAAAAAATATTATCCTTCATAAACATTTAATTTAATTGAAAGGTAAACTAAAGACGCACTGTGCACGCGCACTTGTCTTTTGACGTTGAATTACGGCAATGTCTGCGCTACTATTTAGATTTTGAACAGTATGTTTCGAATTTATAGTCATTAAAATATTTTTTTCAGCTCTGTTTTTATACTTTTGCTATGCTGATACTTTAAATATAATCGATTAATGATATAGATTACTGTATGTATTCATTGACGTAACAACTCAACGCCAACTTACCGCTAAGCTTTGGCTGAAATGCACCACCGCCATTTTGGACCCGCAGTAGATAGGCAAATATGGAAACTTCGTCAGAGCCATAATTGACGCGATGTTGATGATAGTTCCACCGCCTCCATCTTCGTCTTTTCTCATATGATTCACGCCTTTTAAAGTGAACGAAACCACTCCTTGCTTTAAAAAAAATACATTTTAGTAAAAGTTTTTAGTAGTTGCAATCTGTAAACGTATGATTAGTTGCAATCTGTAAACGTATGATTAGTTGCAATCTGTAAACGTATGATTAGTTGCAATCTGTGTTTGTCAAACGCTAAATATGTACCAACCCAATTCAGAAATAACAAATGAATAGTGTTTATGAAATTATAACTATAAAGGCTAAAAAGGAATTATATTTTGAGATATTGGCTGATATAATACGTACGAAAATAAAAGACGATCTGCGACGCCAACAAAAAAAAATGATATTGCCAGGACGATTGGTGATGTTGCTAATTACCCAATTAATATCAGAAGCAGTTCTCCACATGTCAGGCGCGTCGACCATAACGCCAGCATTGTTGATGATGACATCGATCTGCTTGAACTGAGCGAGCACAGAGTCGAACGCGCTCGTTATGTCTTCCTCCTTGCTCACGTCGCATTTGATGAACACCGCCTTATTGCCGTGAGCTTTGTTAAGACGCTCCGCTGTTGCCTTACCAAGCTCCTCGGCAATGTCGAGGATGGCTACATTCTGTAATAAATATTTTTTGGTGACCTGACCAGCTTGACCATGAATAGCTTTTATTGTCGATGCTGCGTTGAGCGCTGACGGAGGACTATTCATTAGATGTATGCTCCTGATTGACACTCTTAGTTACAAGAAAATATAGAACCATTAAAAACAGTTACGTTGGTTTTAATGTATAGGACCCACTATCATCACATACATTTTTACACTTTCGGAGAAAAAAAGAAGCCAGCTAGTTTGAGAAAATAATATAAAAAGAAATGTAATCGATAAGAATGACCCATGGTACACCCAGGCGAACTTAGATAGGTGGACCATAGGCAATGCCCGTTATTTTCTATAAAATACCAATTACATTTTATTTTTTATTAAATACCTTTGCTCCATGATCAAGTAAAGCCTCCGCGTAGGCAGCACCCAAGCCGGAAGCTCCACCAGTTATTAGGAAAGTTTTGTCTTTCGCGTCCCATTGCGTCATTATAATGATAGATACAAACGAGCAGTAGAAAGTTAGTCTCACTGGATTGTGAAAATATCTATATGATTACATAATCTTCAACACATCAAATACTATCTGGATGGATGGAGGCAGTACATTTGGCCCTAGTCTTTTCTTACTTTACATGAATGACATAGAATAGCCTGCGCAGCTGATACAGCGATAATATTAATAAACAGTATACAGCTGAGCAGAGGCGGGTCTACAGACAGTAGTTAAAGTTCTCTATAACAACTAGCAGGTTGTTATAGAGAACTTTAACTACCTTAAACATAAAAAAAAACAATTGTGTAACATTTTATAAAATCAAGGTATCGTATCAAAGGTAATAATATTCATGACGTTTCAGATTTGCTCCAACTGCCTTAGCCTTTAAACTGGGGTATGTTCATGTGCCGTTATAGACGATATCTTCTATGAGGTATTTAGGCAATTCTTTAGATGAAAACCTATCTTTTAAACTACATTTTCATTCTCTTTTCGTTCGAATCTTAAAACTTATAGATATCATGAAAAACCGGCCAAGTGCGTGTTGGATTAAGTTGGGATGAATATTTACGCATGTACAGTATCGATTTTGCGATTGAAAAATCAAGAAGAATGAAATTTGGCAAGAAGCAAGGTCAGGAAGCAAGGTACAGCAGAAGTAAAGTAAATGTCCTAAAATGATAATCTGTTGTTTCTGCAATTTCAAACTTACATTTGCAGTTGGAAAATTTACTGTCATATATGGGATAACATTGTTTCCAGTTCATAGTTAACACCTTAACTGCCAGAAAACGAGACACAATAGAAAATGTATTGTTAGTCGGTCAAATGGCGTTTAAGGTGTTTAGTTTGTCCCTCAATTCTTCTTAACCAGGTATTTTCCGATTCCCGTAATGGATGAACTATCTATATACAAGTTTGTACGAAACCCTTGGTGCGCGAGTGAGTCTTGTCTGGTTGTTTTACCTTGATGCGGTCGTAGAAAATGTTAAATATTTTATTGTTATTTTTCAAATACCTACTGTATGTAATCAAAATACACTATTCAGGAAAAAGCACTGTTCCTCAATACAGAGCTAAACCCCAATTTTCCGGATCTATAGAAAAACAACGAATGATTGAGTTATATATTTATTGCCACAAGATTTTGAACGTCTAATTTGTTCCTGCAATAACATTCTCGAAGTCCTTAAAGGCACGATCAATGGCCGCGGTGATGTTTTGAACTGGTTTGTTATCGACAGACATCCAGATAGAAGCCTGTGCGCCAGTTTTGAATATATCAAGAAGAGCTGCCACTGCCGATTCCTTCCTGAAAATAAACAACTACATATTTAGAAATAAAAAATACAACGGCGATTATCAATTTTTTCAAAGTTTCAAACGTGGTGTGAAAATCACTCATAAACTGATGCTATCATAAAGACTAATCAACACAAATAATATATATTTATAGAAAATAGTAAAATAGATCTAACTCTAGTGATTTCATTCTTCTAGACACGTTTGCTGATGATGAGCAACTTTCTGTTATTATTTTTGAGAATTCTTTGAGTTCAGAATAAGTAACTTACTTTTGATAAATGTAATTATTTTTAACAGTAGTAGCCATTATGCTTCCAAGTTTGGGGTCCCAAGCTTTCGTTTCCAAATTTTGCACCAATGGTGTATCAGTAGCTCCCAAACACATCGTCAGCACCCTAATGCCAGTGTTTTCGTAGAGCAGATCCGTCTGAAAGAAGAATTTGAGTATATTAGTGGATAATTTCAGTGGGTAAACTGCCTAGGCTACAGTATGTTAATATAACTAATACAGTATGTTACAATAGTCTGTCCACAATCGTTGTCGCAAGTAGGTACTACAGCTGAGCATGGGTCCTGAGTTTAAATCCCGGGTCGCACAGTATTATTGAGTTTTTCTTCGGGATCATCTCTGTAGCAACACGGAGTCTGGATGTCCATGTCCCATGTTGATGGCAGTTGATTACATGCGACTTTAACATAACTGGCAGGCAAAATGTAGGAGTGTACTACGCATAGTTAACTAGTATGAGAATACTCAACAAGAGAATACTGGTTTAAATTCTATCAGATGAGTTAAGTTATGAGTTAAGTTAGCCCATGAGTTAATGACATTGGCATATGAAACTTATTTTTTTAAAACCCCTGGCTGGTTAAAACCCTCCAAGTGTGAAAAAAATGTATTGAACCTTTCAAGTTGTTTTTGCTACGACCACCGACGTAACGCCTACTTACCGCTAAACTTTGGCTAAAGTGCACGACCGCCATTTTCGAGCCGCAATAGATAGGCAAATATGGAAACTTCGTCAGAGCCATAATTGACGCGATGTTGATGATAGTTCCACCGACTCCACCTTCATCTTTTCTCATATGATTCACGCCTTTTAAGGTGAATGAAACCACTCCTTGCTTTAAAAAAAAAAAACTTTTTAGTAAAACATTTTGAGTAGTTACAATCTGTGTTTAAAAAAACAAGTAAAAGTACCAGCCTATTATTTGTCCCACTGCAGGGCAAAGGCCTCTTCTCATACAGAGAAGGCATGAGCATTAATCACCACGCTTGGTCAAGACGGGTTGGCGATTTCAGACTTATATTAATTATATAAGTCCAGGTTTCCTCACGATGTTTTCCTTCACCGATGTCAGTAATGTCCAAGATAAACTTAGAAAGTACATATAAATTGAAAAACTCACATTGGTACTTGCCCAGGTTTGAACCCACAACCTCGTGTACAAGAGGCGAGGCCTAAACCACTGGGCCATCATGACAGGTCTGTGTTTGGCAAACGCTAAATAGGTACCTTCCCAATCCATAAATGACAGATGGATATATATCGAGTGAGTGAAATTATAATTATAAAAAAAAATTAAAGGCTAAAAAGGAATTAAATTTTGAGATACCGGCAGTAAAATATGAACGTCGCTGATAACATTTGTTTAAATTAAAATTGTGATACCTAATTCCAGGAGGATGATAAAGTTGGTAATTACCCAATTAATATCAGAAGCAGTTCTCCAAATGGAAGGCGAGTCGATCATAACACCAGCATTGTTGATGATGACATCGATCTGTTTGAATTGAGCGAGCACAGAGTCGAACGCGCTAGTTATGTCTTCCTCCTTGCTCACGTCGCATTTGATGAACACCGCCTTATTGCCGTAAGCTTTGTTCAGACGCTCCGCTGTCGCCTTGCCAAGCTCCTCGGCAATGTCGAGGATGGCTACATTCTGTAGAAAATATTTTTTGTTCACATGACCTCCTTGACCACAACAATAGGGAAGTGTTCTTAAAAAACTGATTGGTCCGAAAGTTGGGGTACTCAAAAATACTGGACAAGTATTTTTTCTTTTGTCACGCAAACCAAAAATGACGACGATATAGTGCGTTGAAATTGTGTCGCGCTACACATTTAACGAAACAGTGACGTCAGAAGCCCCTTCTCCTGAACTTTGATGTGCTATACCATTGTCACTTTTTATTCATTTCAGTAAACAAAAAATACGTATCCAATATTTTTTGGTAATCTTACTGATGGCCCAAATGGACTTAATATATTTTTACCTAGGACACATCCCTATTTATAAAAAAACAAAAATCTTTTCATTCGTTTTATGCTCGTGATTTCAACTCTTGTTGAAAAACAGTTACCTTGGTATTAATTTAAATGATTATCATCACATAAAATTTTACGCTTTGCGAAATAATGATACTTATTTTCTGCATAATTCTATATTTCTTCAGAAATAAAAAGTTGGAACTTAGTTTTAGATGGCCAGTGCTCATTAAATACCTTTGCTCCATGTACAAGGAAAGCCTCCGCGTAGGCAGCACCTAGGCCGGAAGCTCCCCCAGTTATTAGGAAAGTCTTGTTTTTCGCGTCCCACTGTGTCATTGTAATGATAGATACAAACGAGCAGTATATGGCAGTCTCGCGGGATAATGACTATTTCTATACGATTACATAATCTTCTCATCAAATACTCTTATCTGGATTGGACGATATAGGTTTTATCATGTGCACACCGCCTGTTTTGTGGCATTGATAAACAAGTACAGGCATGTCGTGAATTCAAATCAGACCTGCACTTGTACAGACTTGTACATACAGCTGATGTTGTGGTCACAACTTGTGACCAGTAGATCCGCTTTGTACATGTACAAGGGGGGCAAAGTTTAACGCGTTTTATCCGTGTTTTTGAAATTCTATAAAGGTATATATGTTAATATACCTTTATTATATTTCACGAACGTATTACCTACTTTCTAAACAAGTTTCTACCAGTTATAATATTTAATGGTACAGACGCCAGCACATCAAGCTACTCCAAACTGTCAGATTTTCCTAATTGAACATGAACCTTATTTCTATTTCGATAAAGTTGAAAAACTATCAAAGAAATTTGACACATTGGGGTAGCTTGATGTGCTGGCCTAGCCTGTTTTTGGGTACTACAATAACGATTACTACAATAATCTTCACTTTAAGTTGCCAGGAGCCGACCGGGCATGAATATAAAGTACTAGATTGACTGAAAATTATATGAATTAACTTCACATAATTCCTGGATACACCTTTCTCTTACAAGGCCCAGTACAACATCTCCTGAGCTTTATCCAAAACAATGCAAGTGCACAAAGAACTTGCATATAGCACCATATGCAACTTCTTATGTGCACGTCTGTACTTCTCGCACAATAACAGGCGGAGTGCAAAATTAAGTCTTTGCAAAAAAGAATGCACGAAGCAATTATTTATTTTGGGCGCTGTTTTTCGATTTTTAGAGGAGATACACTAACTCAAGCCGATATTTTATAGTTTGAAGACAGAAACGTAGAAATTGGGGGGTCAAGAATTATGTACTGAAGTGATGGTATCAGGTTTTGCGTCCATGGCCCTTCCTAGTACCTACTAGCGTGGGAAAGCAAAACTCTAATTAGTAAAGTGAATATTAAGACAAAATAAATCTCATCTGCGCAACCCTGCAGACGAGATAAAATTATGCTTGTGGTTTCGGCAACATGCTTCGAAAGATGATTTCTTGCTTGAAACAAGAACGTAAGTGCTGCAAGCGTTTTATCACAATAAATCTAAAAATAGAAGGTCATTCTTATCAAAGTCTTCTATCGTGTACCATTATCGAATTATTATCCGTTGCGACAGTAGCAAACGATGCATTTTAAGTATTATATATTGAAAATGCATAGTATGAGGTAACTTCGTTATGGTTTTCCGCCAAAGAAATGTTATTATTTTATGTTTTTGCCTTGTCAGTACCCTTGAAAATATCATGTAGCAATTCATATAATTTGTTCTGTGTGGATAGCAGATTAAGTACATCGGTCTTGCCCATTTCAAATCAAATGTTTCAATGGGAATTTTCGTTTACCTATATCCCGCTTTTAACACGGCACTGTGAACTAAAAAGCGTTGTTATAAGAGCCACTTTACGTACAAGTGTACAAAAATAAGTTTGTTGTATCTACTCTGTTCCAATATAATAAGATGGAAATATGGAAAAATGGGTCGGAAAATTTACCTGTGGAGGACAAAGTGCCCTACCACTAATAAACTGAATTATGTTATTATATTATTTGTATTCTGAAAACCTAAATTCATTTATTCAGCTGTAGCTTTTAATTTTTAACAATTGAGGTTATATTTTTATAACTTCTTTTTGAGATACCAAAAAAGAATTTGAGAAACAAATATTCATCAATCTATCAATCAATAATTATATTTATTTTGGATCATACATAGGTACATAATACAAGTCTAAAGTAATTAAGTTGAGATCAGCTATGTCCCGCCCATAGGGCATACACATTATTATATTATTGTTCCAAATTATAAGAATATCATAACATAAAGAGAAAAATAAACACACGTACACATCAGTGGAACTGAACACATCATGACTGGGAGAGACTGTATTTCAAACAATCAAAATATACGTAGTGCGTGATTGCGTAAGAATTGGACTTGGACGGTCTTCCGTTCGTCATCAGGTCATAACGCAACCCTGGAATGGCTTCTAGTAAATCTATCGAGTACGGGCACATTAGTGCGGGATCTCCAATTCACACCTTAACTGCCAGAAAACGAGACACAATAGAAAATGTATTGTTTGTCGGTCACCTGACGTTTTACCTGTTAACTGATTTTGACTGAACCTAACCCTAATCATTTGAACCCTAAAACCTGGACGGTAGATAACGGAACATCTGAATTACTTACCCACAGTATGAGTGGGCCCCTTCAAAAGGTGGGCCATCAATCTGGTGAAGATAACAGAAAGCCGATGGATGAGGGCATCGCAGAACCGATCGTCGTGGAACTTCTTGAGAAGGCCAGCAGTGGACGTCCAGCGATGATGATGATGAAAAACTACTTCGAGCTTATTACGAGAAGATTAGTCTGAATAAGTCTTATTGACTTCACCTGTTAAAGAGGAGCTGCCGGTTGACCAAAAAAGTGCATAAAATAATCCTTAAATTTCCATCCTAGCCGTGATGAGAAACGTAATGAGCCATAATGACGTAAATACATAATGGCATGACCAATGAAGGTGGACAAAAATACTTCGGTTCAAGTGTCCATAACATACGTTCTACATAGAACAGAAGTAGGTAGTAAGCTCAGGTTCAAGGCCCAATCTATCAAATTTCTTTGACAGTTTTTCAACTTTATTACAAAAGAATAAGGTCCATGTTCAATTGAGAAAATTTGTCAGTTTGGGATAGTTTGATTTACATTGGGGCGTCGACCAACGAACACATACATATATTTTATGACAGATTAATTTCAGTGATTCTGAAATCGACACCAAATCAACACCAGTTGGCGCTAGTGGGAGAGTGGACTAGTCCATTAGATATGTTTATACAAACCAGTGTTGACAGGTCTGTTGTCTTAGTTCAGGTTTTGACAGGTCAACTGTAATCTCTGCGATTAGGTAGGGCTGAGTCGAGGTTACTGTGCGTTTATACATTTATACATCTATACAAATAAACCAAAATTAAAGTGTCCGTTTGTGATATCAAAATAACAGCTTTTAACTAAATGCACATGAAAGTTTATAAGGTAGAGCAGCTATACTACGAGTATACTATAATTATAAAAAATCAATTTTTAATTTTTTGTCTGTCTGTCCGTGTTTGTTTGTGGTAATCTAGGAAATCGATGAAATGATTTTAACGGGATTGTTACTGGCAGATAGGTAATGTTATAAGGAGAGGAGGCTATTTTTATTTTAGAAAACTATTCTTTGTGAAATTCAACGAGGACAAAGTCGCGTGTACAACTAGTACAATAATAAGTAAGAAAAGTAAACAGTCAGTTAAAATGCAGTAGGTGCAATAAATGAAAAAAATGTAATTTCGTTAACTTGACAAAACATTGCATTGCATAATTACTTATCTTATCAATAGCTTACTTCGTGGTGCAACATAATTGTGACCGAAAAAAGACAATTAAAAAAAAAAGGAAAAGAATGCACTTGTCTAGATTTTGTTTTCGAAGTTTTCCAAACTTTCAAACGTCAATTTTATTCCACGGTTAAAATTTATGTAGCAAGATCTTATATGTAAAATTCTCGTGTCACAATGTTCGTTCCCATACTCCTCCGAAACGGCTTGACCGATTCTTATGAAATTTTGTGTGCATATCGGGCAGGTCTGAGAATCGGCCAACATCTATTTTTCATACCCCTAAATGATAAGGGTGGTCCACCCCAAACATTTTATATGGCAAAACAACGTTTGCTGGGTCAGCTAGTAATCTATAAAAACTAAAACGATAGTTGTATTTTCGTTTTAAAAAATCATTCTTGTTTACGTTAGGTTTACGTCAAGTGTTCGTACTAGGACCTCTGATGCTAGAAAAAAACTCATAATAATAGAAAGAGTAAAAATCAAATCTAAAAGTAAAAAAGTAATATAATAGGTAACTAAATTTATTATTTTATATTTATTAACTGTCATTTGTAGATCTTTGAAAGTCGTTATGGGTAGTCGAAAGTCTGACAACCACACTTACCAAGGGGTATCGTGTTGCCCAGTAACTGGGTTGAGGAGGTCAGACAGGCAGTCGCTCCATGTAAAATACTGGTAGTCAGCTGCATCCAGTTAAACTGGAAGCCGACCCCAACATAGTTGGGAAAAGGCTAGGCAGATCATAATTTATCAATTGACAGCTTTCTATCTGTTTTTTTTTACTGAATGCATTTCCACCTTCGTCTCTATGTAGAGACGAAGGTGGAAATGCATTGTGCAGCAGTGTGTCTTTATGGTTTAAGTTAAAGAAGCATAAGTATATACGTAGGTCGTATTTCCCATTCGTCTGCCCAAAATATAAACAAAGAAATATTTGTAAATACGCAACCCGGTGCTCATGCTGAGTTTTCCAAAATCTTCAACCGCAATTGTTTTTCATGAGACGGTCACAATAACACACAAAGATTCTTACAAAAATAATAGATAAGGGGTAAGTATACAAATTATCGCAATCAGGTTTGTTGCCCAGCGACATACCTGATTACGAAGCGACAGTCGCTTAGTATATATACTATCAGGTTAACCCTTTTTACTATTCATAGTACAGCATCTAGTGAACGTGTTAAGAGCGCCTTCAAAATGTTGGTCTTTTATTTACCGATAGTGTTAATAGTGTTAATCTATGCGCTATACTACTATTTTACCCGGACATTTAACTACTGGAAGAGCCGAAATGTCGCTGGACCGGAACCAACGGCATTCTTCGGCAACATGAAGGAATCGGCTCTCCGAAAGAAAAATCAAGGTATTATTTTTCAAGAAATCTATGATATGTTTCCAAACGAAAAAGTGGTCGGTGTATATAGAATGACAACACCTTGTCTCCTTATTCGAGACTTGGAAATCTTGAAACATATATTCATTAAAGACTTCGAAGTATTTGCTGATCGCGGCATTGACTTCAGCAAAGAAGGATTAGGACAAAATTTGTTCCACGCGGATGGAGAAACATGGAGAGCCCTGAGAAATCGCTTTAGTCCCATTTTTACTTCTGGCAAATTGAAAAATATGTATTACCTAATGGATGAGGGTGCTAATACATTCGTCGACTATGTGACTACAGAATGTGAAAAGAAACAAGAGTTTGAAATACACACCCTTCTTCAGACATATACGTTGTCTACGATCTCTGCCTGCGCTTTCGGCGTTAACTATGACAGTCTCGGCGACAAATTACAGACCCTGGAACTTGTAGACAAGATCATTTCGGCACCGACTTACGCTAATGAATTAGATATGATGTATCCTGGACTTCTCAAAACACTAAACCTTTCTCTTATTCCGACTCCAATACAAAAATTCTTCAAAAATCTTGTGGAGACAATTGTTTCCCAGAGAAATGGCAAACCAACAGGCCGAAACGATTTTATGGATCTAATTCTGGAGCTTCGTCAAATGGGAGAGGTCAACAGCTCGAAATTTGGAGACAGTGGGACGTCTGTTGAAATAACAGAAGATGTGATGGCTGCGCAAGCGTTTGTATTTTACGTAGCTGGGTATGAGACCAGTGCAACTACAATGGCCTACTTGCTGTACCAGTTAGCTTTAAATCCTGACATTCAAAGCAGGTTGACCACAGAAATCGACGAAGTTATTCAAGCGCATAATGGAAAAGTAACTTATGATACCATAAAGGAAATGAAATACTTGAATAAGGTATTTGACGAGACTCTCCGCATGTACTCAATTGTAGAACCACTACAAAGAAAATCAGCAAGGGAGTACAAAGTACCCGGTACAGATCTGGTAATTGAAAAGGACACCACAGTGCTAATATCTCCGAGGGGTATTCATTATGACGAGAAATATTACACCAAGCCTCACGTATTTAACCCTGATAGATTTGATGCGGAGGAGGTGGGTAAGCGACACCCATGCGCCTATTTACCATTCGGAATTGGACAAAGGAACTGCATCGGTGAGTAGCTATTGAATTTATTACTTTATTTCTCAACATAGATTGCCTTGACTTCTCTTTTCAATGTTGGAGCATTCGTTTAGACTAGTAGCTAATAGTCTAACCGAATGCAGCTCAAGATATTCAATTTAACCAGTATTTTACATGGAGTAACTGCATGTCTGACCTCCAAAACCCAGTTACTTACTTAACACGAAACCCCTACAACGAAAACCTGGTAAAACTGGTTGTCAGCCTTTCTGGCTTCTGTCTACCTGTAAACGACTATCAAAGATCTGCAAATGATGGCCGGTAGCGAGACGCGTCTGTAATGGATGTAACACGTCACGTATATAATGGATAGTCACCCATCTCATTCCGACCTTGGCAAGTGTAGCTTAACCTTGATCTATTCCTGTGGCTGTTATTATTGAGCCACGCACGAGTTATTATTTCTTAACATCACGCACCGTAATACAAACTATCATCATGGATGCATAACCATTATTATGCTGTGAGTCTCTAATTGTTATTTTCTCGTGTGCATAAAAAAATCTTATTCCATCGGAAATATCAGGGTTATGGGTACCGTCTATTTTAAAATAACATCACGACTGTGTTCCCCGAAGAGTTAGGTAGAGGTGCACTTATAGTACTCCTACAATTCGCCAATGTTTAAGTCCCATGTAATAGGAGGCGAGCCTATTGCCAACAAGCGGACACCAATAACACTTCTTGACCCGGAATTTGAACCCAGGACTTCATGCTCAGTACTGCTTGCGACCACTTGACCAACGGAAATATGTTTGTGTTTTTACAGGTATGCGTTTTGGCAGGCTTCAGTCTCAATTATGCATTGCGAAGATGTTGTCTAAGTTCAGAGTGGAGCCATCGAAAAACACCGACAGGAATTTGGGGGTTGCTCCACACAGAGCTATCATCGGACCAAAAGGTGGAATACGTCTCAATGTTATTCCCAGAGAGTTAAAACCATAATAACTAATAGATAGCTCACTTGTACAGGTCGATTTTTTCTTCACTTTCCAAATTTTCACCACGTAATTCAGCTGCTCCAATAAATTTTGGTCGAGTAGGCATTGAACTTTTGTATGAAACAGCATATTATTTTTTTGGTGATTGACAGGGTGGACCCACGAAGAGTAATTCGTTCATATTTATGGATAGGATACCCTGTGAAAATTTGGAAAGTGAACAAAAAGTCGCACAGTTTAAATCTTTACATTCTATGGACAAGAAGAAGCGGGAACTTCAATTGAGTACCCCTCACGCATAATAACATCTTGGAAAGAGATTTACCAATTAATGGTAGGGTCCGTACGTATGTAGCAATTGCGGGCACATGGCAATACAATTATTGATTAATTACATAGAGATTATTATGAATAGTGTTTTGTTTACGTAATTTTATTTAAGAACCAGTGGACGCACACTATGTCAAAAAACTTTGTATGCGATAAACTGATCTATTCAATTGAGATTGTTAATCCCGTTCCTGTTGGCGTCTGCCGGGCGGCCCCTTCCTCGAGCATTGCACTTTTGTTCTGTTTTGACGCGCTCTTTGCATGGCTGCGAAAGCTCTTCAAACGCCAATGTGAACGGGATCTTAGTGAGATATCTGTCCCATTAACAAGGCCTTTATTTCAAACTTCAAGTATAGTGTATATATACGTAATAGTGACGTGCGCTTTTGACCTGACGATTAATTTTGTAATATAATATTTATTTGTTTTTATGTTAAGTAACTAAATATTGTATATTATTATTTCTTGATACCTAAAAAAATGGGTTTTGTTACGATTAATGTTTTAATTAAATAAAAGCAAAATGGCATGAAATTAAGCTGTGTGTTTTATCCATTTATTTCCTGAAAAAGCTATACCCATATTATACAGTAGATCACATCAGAGATGCAGGCCAAGTATGCAGGAGAAGTATGAAGAATAATAGTGTAGAAGCGTGTGCGCAATCACCGGTGCACTTAATCTCATATTCCAATGGGACAGCGCTCCGACACTCACGGGGAGAGATCAGACGCAAGATCAACACAGCCAGGTACGGGGGTGACACTATCAAGTTCCTAATGGAAAAACCTAGTAACTCATTGCCCGCCCGATGAAACGAATCCAAAACCCGAAACTAAGTATTTGCGGTTGCGACTACGAGACCATCGGGGCAGCATAAGATGAAGATGAAACAGTTTGCAACATTCAGTATTGAAGGGGCCAATGAGGGGTATATTCAGATCTCGCTCCATCCTAAAACTAAAATCGGGCCGGTACAGTGCATTCAGTTGTAAGTTTTACAACTTCACTAAAATCGTCAAGTCCAATTAAAAAACCTCCTTAAAAAAGAGAAATATTTGAAATTAATTATGCAATACCACAATGTTACAAACTGTTAACTTAAAACGTTCAAGACGAAATGAGACTTACGTCTCCCAAAAAAAAGATTCACTAGCTGTGATTGGTATAACACCAGCTACATCTGCCAGGGGAAATCGGTCCAGCCGTTTCGGAGATCACCTCAAACAAACAGACAGACAGACAAAAAAATGGAGGTTGGCCTATTTACTTTCTACCGCGTAAACTTTCGCATTTAATAAAGGGCTGCTAGTTGAACATCACATACTCATACATATTTTAACCTAAAGTAAAATATAACTTTATTTTCCCTTCTTGAAGATACATCGACACAGTCCACTCTTACATTATTTCAATTGGAACCTCATTGTGAAACACTGTCTCTTAAGATACAGGATACCCTAGTTTAAGAGACAGAGTTTAATATATTATGTACAGATTTCTACAGCATTCAATGTTTAGTGTAATCGTAAACTTATACTATCTGTAATTTTTTGGGAAATAAAGATATTTATTATTATTAAAAAATTTACTTGTATGTAGATAAAGATTTTTCCCACAACTACTTTTAGTCGTGTTTATGATAATTATACGTGCACCATGTCTAGTAAATATATTTTAATAATACATAATTATTTAGTCTCCGATATTTCTGAACGATTTTCGTGCTGAGTTGTCATGTCTCTGTCATCTGTGAAATTATTTGCAAATTGCGTATCATTTCAAGCAAGCAACATTTGGAGGGATACCATTTTCTGACAAATGAAAAGTAGAGAAATATTTTGTTTTGTGAATAATGGACTATAAAATGTACTTATGTGCATGGTTTTAATTGAATTTAATATTTTTTACTTTAATACATTATAATTATTGTTTTAAAGTTTCGTAAGTCAATGATCTGAAAATTATGATAATGTTTATCGCGAAAAGACACAAATGAAAGCGATATTTTTTAGTATAACGGAGTTACAATACTGCTTTAATAGCTAAATATGCAAAAGATACATTATTATTTCATTATATATTTTTGAACTATCTTTACCATTCGCTTATTCGTTCACAACAACCCCCGTACGTAGTTTTAGTATAGTAACATTATTTTGATTTAAACTGTCAACTTGTCAAGTTATTAAATACAATTTTATTCTGTGAAACTCAAAAATATTATTCCCTTTTATTTTACTAGTGGTAAGAAGTAACTACAGATACCTTTTAGATCGGCATCATCGCAAATAGAAAACTGTTACAATGGTATAGTCGTTATATCGTTTACATGTCTAGCATTCAACAATATTAATTTATAAGACAATTACAACTAAACGTTTGTTTTACCTTTGTTTCAGAGTGCTTTATTTAATTTTCAAAGCTTGCTGTCCGTGATACTACTGCTCATATGCACCTGTGCTTACTTAAGATCATTCTTTCCAAGTATTATGGACCGTAACAAGACAGGGTAAGTTACTCTGCATAATTTAGGTTATAGTATCAAAAGACCAAGAAGCATATATTATAATAATGACGACCATCAGACGGGCACACAGAAATTAAATTCATATACTTATAATTATATTAAGTTGTGTTTCTTTATTTGCCTATAAAAAAAACAAACAGCCTTAAACTTATTAGTTTTCTGTACATTGTATTTTATGGCAACTAATAATTACATTATGAATATAAATGTGTAAAGTGTTTACAGGCAATAGTGTTTTGAAATTGACTTACAAATTCTATAGTAAATCTAGTTTACCTATTGAACTACACTATATGTGTATGGGTAGAGAATATTAGCACAAAAATTTGCAAATTTTAATTTCCTTTATTTGTGATTCTTCTTCTTTTTGGATACTTATTCAACCTCATAGTATGGTCACCATTCAAAATCTGTGCCAGTAATCATACTGGCACAGATTTTGAATGGTGACCCATAGTTGTGCAGTTGTTGATTTTAGTTGTAAGAGCTTATATGTTGCGCTACGTCATGGAGTTGCGGAAATCGGCCCATCTAACAATACAAGAGCTTATATGTCCCACAAACACAGACGTGCTTGTGGGACAATAGGGTAGTGTCCTTAAAAATTCTGATTGGTCCGAAAGTTAGATTACTCAAAAATACTGGACACATATTTTTTCTTTTGTCACATAAACCATAAATGATGACGATATAGTGCATTGAAATAGCACGTGATGTCACACCGTGCTACACTTTTAAAACAACAGTGACGTCACAGCCCCGTCTCCCACTCCCACTATCCTTGTCACTTTTTATTAATTTAAGCAAAAAATAGGTGTCCAATTTTGTTTGGTCATCTTACTAACGGACTAAATAGACTTAATATAATTTTACCTAGGACACCTCCCTATTATAACACAACGGGGCAGTCTGTGCTAACCTGTAGGACATTATAACATTAACCTTAGATAACAGTTAACTATTATTTTAAATAAAATTGTTGGTTGGCCATTGAAAATAAATAAATAAACTAATTTAATAAGCTAATATGTTTCAGATAGTTACAACACAATCCAAATTTTTTGGATAATAATAATATGATAAATGCATAACATGTTGTTTAAACAAAGCTTGAATAATCTCACTTTCATGTGTTATTAAATTTGTTTGATTTCCTTTCAGATTACTAGGTACCTTCTGGAAGTGTGCAAGGATTGGTGAAAGAAAGTCTCCTTATGTTGCTGTGAGCTGCATTGTCATGGCATTCAGTATATTATTCCTCACATAATTGTATAAAGAATATATTTTTATTAGCTGTAACAATACTTAAAACTTGCATATTTTTACATTTGTAAATAAATATTCTTATATTTAAAAAAAATCGATTGTATTGACTTTAGAACCTAGAAGCCCTAAAACACACTGCACTCTGTGACTTATGAATAAATCCGGAGTAAAGTTATGCGAAACTTAATCCACGAAAAATTGGAAACTTGTGAGGTTAAATACTAGTTGGCACTTGAACCACCTTTCTACTAAGGGGGAAGTCTTACTTTAATTTCAATAAACACCACTAAAGTATTTTTATTTTATTTTGTTCTTAGCCTCTTATTGTCCCACTGCTGGGCAAAGGCTTCCCTTATAGCCTTCCAGTCATCTCTCTGTGCGGTTTTCGCCGTAAGTCGTCATGCCAGAGTTTTCTAGGCCTCCCTCTGCGACGACGCCAGTCTTCTGGCACCCACTGTGACTCTGGCCCATCGGTCCTGAGTAAAGTAATAATGTACTATAAATCAGGATTAATAGAAACAAAACTGGAACTAATTTTCACGATAATCATTGTCACTATTATTTATTGTTACTTACAAGGGCCCAATTTTTTTCATTTTATCAGTAACAAATAATATTGAATAATTTAAAGTTTTGTTCTAATTCACCCTGTTTTACCTCCCTAAGGAGGCTCTCGTTAGGCAGCCTGCTCAAGGGCTTGATTCAGAAAGAGTTCTTCTGGATACGGCGCGTATTGTTAGGCGATTCCTCCCTCTGGAGCCCTGACCGCCGGCTTGGACCTTGTTCCCGATACCAGTGGGCTACTATTTTTTATATTTATAATTGTTTTACGTTATTCTTTTGTTTAATGTTTTTATTAGTAAGTAATTTAATGGAATAAAGGAAATATTAATTTATTTCAGAATCAAATTCCATAATCATACTATTTGTTAGCACATGCCCACCTAAAAACTATGTTAGCGTACTAATCCAATACAACGATGTTAGTAACACAAAAACTTAACACTATTATGTTAGTAGACATTTCCAATATTTACAGGAGCATGTAGCTGACTTAGGTACCAGATGAAGGATAATCCAGTTTGTTGAAGTTTAAGAAGAATAAGTGTAATCTATGGAACACTCAGTCCAGCAGCGTAATTTCGTAACATACTTGCAATGACAATCCAAAATATTATGTAGGAAACTCTGAATTCGTCACTTCACATTTTTCAATGTTTCAAAAATGTGTCTGGTCGGCAATGAATATCTAGTAAGATATGAGCAGATGCATGCCATAGAATTTTGGTTTCCACATTTAACAGCCGATTTCTGGTCAAGTTATACCATTGTTGATATTATTCATTCCAACCATTCAGACAAGTTTTAACACACTTCAAAATTAGTCACATTTACTCGTGTGATTATGAAGGTTCCAATTTCTTAGTAGCAGCCTGGTCTAGATTTGTGCCCATTTGAGACAATAGACTCGCCTCCTATGAAATGAGATTTTGTTTTTAATCAAGACTGGCGAAATACGGGTCTACTATTAGATGCACTTCTGCTTAACCCTTGGTAGAATACTGAAATGCTGTTGTGTGCGTATTTTTCCAGAAACTGGGTTCTCAAATCCTAATAGTGAGGTTGCACACATGTGATGGGTAGTTGGTAGGCGATTGGCACACTGAACCGCATCACGCAGACGAACACTGCGCGTGAATGCATTTTCTGTGTTGCACTACGCGTGTTTTCTAAAGAAACACAAATACTTGCAAACAACGTAAGAACACGCACTCCCACGCTACGCTGTGTAATGCGGTACAGTGTGCCAATCGCCTAAGTCATCCATTGGGATACATTTCAGATTCATTATTTCAAGATAATTTAAAATAAAACACACATCATTAATTTTCTGTAATTTTATTTTTATACGTGTCTGGGTTTCTAAAAATAGAAAATGCTAAGGGATAGAATATAAAGAGATTACAAAACAGTCACAAAATCTAATACTAAACATTATAATATACCTTGTAATACTTTTTTCATAACTGAATAACTGTAAATGAGAACAAATAAATGCCTACAAATATTTAAATAGCAAGTGTAAGCATCAGCTGAGTGATATGCAGATATTAACTAGTGCAATCACTTTACATACTGTGCCGATCATGATCATATATCTGTGAATATTAAACATGCTTGCAAATCTTGCATTGAATTGTAAAATTAACATAAATACGAGTCATTATTCTCAAATAAATAATCATAAAACCAATATGATTTTATCAAATAACTTTGTTTGATTGGCGATCAATCAGTACTAACATAGCAATTCCAATAAGCTTATACTTTGTCAATATGTCTAAAAAATGTAATAAAATAAACATAAGCATTGTAAAATGTTTCAAAATATTAACAATATCAACTCCTATGCTATGGATATAATCTCTGAATTTCAGTACAAAATTTTTATCAAATGGGCCGAATATTGCAAATTCTTATCACGTTTTGTTACAATTTTGTGGAAAATCTAGTGCATAATACGTAATACTAACATGTCTAATTGGGCTTAATTCAGTCTAGACATTGTCATATCGTAAGCTAAACACACTTAAATACGCGACGACACATCAACTAGTCCTACTACAAGCTATTACTAAATAAATAAATGAACTTCGATGCATTGATGCGCGTTATTACAAATTCCAGTCATTTCCAGTACACCACTGTACAACTATCCAGTATTAAAATCCGTTGCAATAGTGACAACAGGCGGAATACAGACAATATAGAAATTCCTGATTTAATTCAATATCCATCTGCAATAAAATTAAGATACTCTGTATAAATATTAAACTTAAATCAAAATAACTTGTAAAAATAATTTATAGAATTTTACAATGACACAGATAGTTGCTCACTCTGATTCTACCTTTAAATCTATGAACAAAATATTTTTAAGTAGCGTAGTGTCGCCTGTGTAACTACTAGTAACTAGTGTTATAGAAAACGACAGCAATATAATGTATAGCAGCTTAATAAATTTGTGATGTTAAGCGAGTGCAGGTATATAAAGTACAGAACATATGGCACTAGAAATATAAACTCTCTAAATTAACAACACATTCATTGAGCAAGAGGAAAGGGAAGAATTATGAAACATGTTCAAGTCAGTCTACAAATTTGTCTAATTTATTTAATGTACCCAAGTAAAAGGAAAAATAATTCAAAAAAATGAGTAGGCACCATAACACAGTATTAAACTTCTGACCGCCATCGTCACAAAGACGTGAGAAGCGAACTCATGCCCTTTATGCCAACGTCACAAATAAGTGACAAAAGATGCGGTGCACTCTAAGTACTATAACACGAAATAAACAATTATATTATTACATTTGTGTGTGTTAATTTGTTTATCTTAAAAACTGAAGCTCCCGTGCGTATTTAATTGTATGAAACAAATTAAAATCCACCACAGATATTGATAAATATAACAAGGAAGAAATTAAACGTTTTTATTCAAAAAGCTTGACGTGGAGGGCACGCGCGTGATACTCTGGCGGTCAAAAGGATTCTAAAAAGTATCAAAATCAAAATTTGAATTAAATCATTCATCACAGAATGAAATGCAAAGTTTCAAGAAAAGTATAGTGCGACATTATCACAGAGAATCAATATAGTCGAGGTGCACAGCAATGATTGTAAGTGCAACCTTCAAAAATGTAATTTAGCAAACAACACCAGTCTATGAGTCACAACTCACGTCTATCACATTCATACACTTTACCTAGTACATTTTTGGTGTCTTAAGAATGATGGTCGAGCTTTACTCCTATAGTTCTATTTATAGCTAGATATACTACTAAAATAATCGGACTATAAAGTACAAAAATCTGAATAATCGAATATAAAAGGATTATTAATACTAGATCTATTCTTTATGAATTTAAAGCATTTTCAGTAAGAGGTATTCTCATAATTACAATGATCTTAACTTTATTATTGCTGGCGAACTCGGACGCCTAAGAATATAATCGAATCATCTTATTTTAGCATAAGATTGCCTGCTCTAAGAATCAAAGAAGACCTCTCAATAAAAATAAATACTGAATGTCTAATGCCCAGTGTCTGAAACTAAAATTAATATTGCCAAGCAACGTCAACTGGTATGATTGGCTGAATAAATTATATTAACAGCCAATCGCATCATTTACCTTGAGTTTAATTATTGACGAGGCGCTAATTTCGTTTCAGAAACCGGGTGTAACTATACAAATGGAGCATATTTCTCGCTCATAGATTAATCTTAATAATAAAAATAAATGCTCAAATAAACTTACATAAACGTTCGGTCATTTTTATTTGTTTTGAATAAACTCAATAAATAGGTCTTACAATACTAGAGAGCTGATTTTTTGTTAATTTCTAAATAAAATTGCATATAAAAAGGATTATAAGGTTAAGTAAAATACGCACTTAGAAACGTAACTTTTGGCACGAATAAGCTTGATACAAACGTGTAGCATGCGTACGTTGTCGTTAAAGTAATACAAGACTAAAGCTAACAATGACTATGGATGAACGACTATTGGAAATTCCATATTCCTACGTCGGAAGACTTACGTCTACCGCTACCTTTACCGTTACTCCGATACAATTACTGTCTGTTACCCTGAAAATAAACAAAACAAGTCAGACAATGACTGAAAAAGGTGCTGTGCAACAGTAAGTAGTGTAGACGTTTTATGCAATAACAGACCTTATACACACAGCCACTTACAGGGTGGTAGAACATTAGTTCTCTATGGTTTCAACCACCTCAAGGAAGATTAGAATAGTTTAGAAGATGAAATATGTCGCCCTTCTAAGGGAAGATTCTTGGTTGTAATATAGTGAAATAAGGTTCGTTACTTAAAAAATGCCACAAAATGAGCGAAGCCCTATCATTTACAATAGTAAAATAACCCGGTCTACTAGTTAGTAAATACTTCTAGATTTAGATTTTATAAAAACGTTGCCCCACACTAGGAATTTCTCCTGTATCGTGGGTGCGTTTACAAACATACAAACTCACAAACAGCTAGACCCGGAACAACTACCTGTAGGCCATACAAATATTTGTTGCGTGTGGGAATTGAACCCACGACACGCTGCGCAGAAGTCAATCGCTCAGCCACTGCGCCAACCGTGCCGTGATACTGTTTAGTTTTAGAGAAAACTGTCAATAAATAGTATTTTATATTACCTGTGTATTAGTAGTTGTATCCTATCTGATCATCTCGAGATACTTGTGCTTGTGCTTGGTGAGCATCTCCGTCACAGTCACCAGTTTCCTTATAGCAGGCTGTGTCTTGGCCAGGCCTTGCAGCTCCGTTAGGTGAGACACGCATATGTGGTGGAGCGTTGCCAGTTCTTTCGCTGCGGACAAACATGCGTTTATAAATATGACAGAAAAGATTTAGGATCTACTAAATAATAACAGCCGCACGATCGAATTTAAACTACGCTTGCCGAGGTCAGTCTGTGGATGGGTAATCGTTTGTAACATATCGAGACTCCTTCGTGCCTCGGTCATCACGGTAAGCCGTTGGTACCAGCTGTCATTTGTAGATCTTGGACAGTCGTTACGTGAAGTCAGAAGCCCGAAAGTCTGACCACCAGTCTTACCAAGGGGTGTTGCCCAGTAACTAGGTGGTGGAGGTCAGACAGGCATTCACTCCATGTAAAATACTGGTATTCAGCTGCATCCGATTAGTCTAGAAGCCAACCCCTACATAGTTGGTAAAAGGATAAGCATATGATGATGAGAAAACTTTAGAATGAAAATAAGTACTTATGTAAGTGAAAGTTCAGTAACTCATAAAACTCATACAGCTGTCCGCCGGAGCTTTCCGGCGGACAGCGACACTACTAATGTCCTTAACATTAGTAGTGTTTGAATCCCTCAGTCGACGTAGTCATTCATGAGTCGACGGAACGAACTCAGCTGAGAGCGTGGTTAGAACGCATAATTTTTTTCTCGCGATTTCATTCTTACCAATATCAAAATTGTTGATAGGGGCGGGCGTCGGGTTGCCAGGGTCTGGCACATTGCTGAGCTGGTCCAAGAACACAACCATACGCTCCTTGTTCTTCAAGATGAACGGGTTTACCACTTCCATGTAGGGTTCCTGCAAACATGTTACAATATTGTCACAGGAGTGGTGCAGTGATATATTATAATAATGTAGTTTTTGCAAGTTCTTGCAATTAATTATTGATTTGATAGGAAATTTTGAAGCGGTTTAATATGCGTTTGCGTAATTGATAAATGATCTGTTAATTCTTGCACTGACAGGCTATTGATTCCCGAATGAAAGAGGATATATTGTGGGAAAAAAAAATGTACGGTTCCTGCACAAATCTCCGTGCAGGTAAATCCGCGCGGTGCTTAGCAAGTTCTATGATCATGTACAAACCTTGGCTCCAAACTCGACGAGGTTGGCCAGGTTCTGCAGACACTTGGCCACCATGAGCAGGCTGCGCTGTGCGTGCGGCGGCGGAGCGGCCTGCAGCAGGCCCCACGCGCGCGGCTCCACCAGCGCCGGGCAGATCAGGCGCAGGAAGATGAAGCCTGCGGGGTTGTTGCGAGGTAAGGCAGGGGTGTACATACCTATAGTGCATCCACATCTCGCCAGTTAGGTCCCATGCGAGGCCCTAACTGGCGAAATGTGCTTATAGCCATCAACCGGGCACAAATCCATACTTATGGCTGTCCTTGAGGCTTGAGGCGGTTTGATTCTTACTGACTCAAAACCTGCCCGGTGATCAAACTCACACCTCCGCCAAGAGAACGATCTTTCTGCAACCCCCGGCTAGTGCCGGCCCGTCTCTGCGGGTCAAAGGGGGCGTGAAGTGTTTGACTTCCCCCTTGACGTCTAAGAGGGGTGCGCGTTGTACACTACGCGCCACTGCATTGGGTCATGGTGTATGGATATTTCCAAGTCCGTAGCCCCTGGACCTGAGCCGGAAGAGAGCGTTATCGGCCCTCCACCGACGCCCAGTGCGCCTGCCGCGGGCCGCGTGAGAGGAAGAAATCTCCCTGACCCGTTCCGCAGCCTCGTCCTGCGAGATAACCTTTTCGCAGAAGTATATCACCGCGTCCCAAGCCTCCTCGCTGCCAACCATCGATGACATGACGGCCGGCAGCGACAAGTCTCTGCCTACTTTAGCCACGAGTTCACGGCGCAGCTGCTCCCACGCAGCAAACTAGCTAGCTGCTAGCGTATGCCGCGATTGTGACATACCTGAGACAACCCTCGTACGCACGAACCGCTCGTTGGGCCACTTGGCGACGGCGGCGCGCTGCAGACAGCCGCACAGGTAGCGCACCGGCCGCGGACACGCCTCCGGAGACGTGAAGATTGACAACGTTATCTGAAACACATAACCCCTACTTATAAACATCATCTATAAAGGTGTTGAATCTTTTATTTTAATGAGACCAATAAAAAGGCACTTTTGAACGTTAATTATCCATAAAAATAAATACTAAAATTATTCTTGTTGCCTCTCCTTCAGCATCATCTAAGATTCAAAATAGGATTTCTCCAATGAGACACCACACCCATGGCCAAACGCATCCTAACTATTAGTTCTTGAAATATGTAACACTGTAAGCGCATTTAATACCAACAATATTTTTTACCAATACATGCAGCGAAGCTTGTTTGGCTAAGCTTTGGTGCATTTTTGACGACGCGATTGATCAAAGAAATGATGGATAGAGAATGTGAAACATATTATGGCTGGAAAGAAGGTGACTACTGAGATGACAGCAAATGCATGGAAGAAAAAGCCATGCAGCTCACACCTTAACTAAATTGGGATAAGGGCAGGAGGATGATAAAAAAATATTTTTTATTTTATTGGCGGAAAACACGGCTGGTTTTAGTCATAACGGAAATTGATCAGACGGATTGACTCTTTACTTGAAGAATACGTGGATGGAGAGAAGGGAGGCCTCTTTTCTGCCCTGCAGTGGGACACAAAAGGCAGCGAATAATGCATAATAATAATTTACCTGATCCAATATCATAAGCAGGAATTCAGCATTGTTGCACGCGTCGTCGGGAGAGTCCATTTTCGTTGGATTCAATTCGGCTGTTTGTTTCGTGTCTATTAGCCTTTGAACCGTTTCTGCAATGGCTGCCTGTAAACAAAATACACATTATTTTGTAGCTCGGCTCACATACCACACAAAAATTTCTATACACGAATAAGGGGCTCTATTAGTCTGAAATGTATCGAGTAATCCTGAATCTATGTGAGTTTACTCAGCCATACATTTTTGGATTTTATTTTCTTTTGTAATTTTGAAGTGAAAACTTCTTAAGCGGCGTTGTACACTTTTTTTGTAATGGGTAAAAAATGTTAATCTCGCGTCAGGACACGTGACCTGATCGAAAATTCGTAAGACGGATGGAGAGTAGACAGCCGGCGCGGCGTAGGAGAGGAAGCCCGCTCTCTTTCTACTAAATGTATTATCGTGCAAAATTATTCCCTAACCATTCCAAAATATCAAAAACGCACAACGTTAATATTCAAGTTTTCACTTCTGCCGGCACTCCCGGAGTGCAGCCCGTCTTATTATTATTCTTTGCATTTAAAATTGCAGTTTGTTTTATGTTGTAATGCCAGCTCTGCGCCGCACGCAGCAACATGTGACACGTACCTGCAGGAAGGGCTTGCAGTGCGCGCGCATGAACTCGTCGACGAGCGCGGTGGCGAGCGACGCGGCGCGGAACATCGCGCGGTGGTCCGTCTCGCGCGCCACCTCCGCGCTCACCAGCTCGCGCGCCAGCTCTGCGCCGCGCCCGCACTCCGTGAAGGCATGCAGCAAGGCTGCGAATGGACACAATGTGAAAATCTTAAACGATTTAAGGATCAAAGTTATTTCGTGGCAGTTGAGACTTTTACACAGAAGCAGATTAGCTTTCTGCGTGCCCCAAATCATATATACAACATGTCCCAAAATTCAACGATAAGCCGGAACCAGAGAATGGACCTACTAATGACTACTCGAGAAAAAAAAGGAAAAAAAAAATTCCTCTACTTTTTTTTAAATTACTTAAAAAAATGGAAATTCTTCGAAAATGTATACCCCTTATGACACTTTTAACTACCATGACCACAACTTTTCAAATATTTCAGTTTTTTTGTTTGTACCGGCAACCTAAGTAGTACTTCTATTCACCATAATCTTTGAAAATTACAGAATTTTCGTAGTTTTATACAAAAAAAACAACCAAAAAAAATTATTTCCCTAAAATTTTGAAAGATTTTAACGTTCAGTACACTTTAACTCATCGTAGCGTAAAAAAACAATATGGAAACTACTATGGCAAGTTTTTTAAAAAATTTGCGCAACTAACCTAGATTTTAAAATGGTATAATACTTTAGGAAAACTAGCCACAAAAAAAAAAATGACACTTTCTAATCGAGAACCAAATTTCATAAGTTGTTGTTAATAGTAATCACTTCTACTATGTGCCCAAAATAGATTTTTGTTGTTGGAAAATGTTGAATGAATGAAACAAATGGTGTCAATAAATGTAAATTTATTGCATTATTAATAATATTATAATAAATGTTCGAACTGTTTACCACCGGCATTAATACAGGCACTATTTTGGCATCTATTTTGGGCACATAGTAGAAGTGATTACTATTAACAACAACTTATGAAATTGGTTCTTGATTAGAAAAAGTATCATTTTTTTTTTTGTGGCTAGTTTTACTAAAGTATTATACCATTTTAAAATCTAGGTTAGTTGCGCTAATTTTTTAAAAAACTTGCCATAGTAGTGTCCATATTTTTTTTTTACACTACGATGAGTTAAAGTGTACTGAACGTTAAAATCTTTCAAAATTTTAGGGAAATAATTTTTTTTGGTTGTTTTTTTGTATAAAACTACGAAAATTCTGTAATTTTCAAAGATTATGGTGAATAGTAGTACTACTTAGGTTGCCGATACAAACAAAAAAACTGAAATATTTGAAAAATTGTGGTCATGGTAGTTAAAAGTGTCATAAGGGGTATACATTTTCGAAGAATTTCCATTTTTTTAAGTAATTTAAAAAAAAGTAGAGGTATTTTTTTTTTCTTTTTTTTTCTCGAGTAGTCATTAGTAGGTCCATCCTCTGGTGCCGGCTTATCGTTGAATTTTGGGACATGTTGTATATAAGGTCAATTATGGCTTCACAACACACACTATCCTTCAACCCATTGGATAACAAAAAATCACGATCACGGATCATTATGGCACTAATTGCCATAACGATCCGTAACCGTGATTTTTTAGACAAATACTACGAGTTTCTATTCTTGTCATTCCGAGACAAAATCCTCTTTCTGTATTCTTATACAGAAAGAGTTTTTACAAAATCCTCTTGGATTTAGTAAAATTACTTTAAACTAGTGTAGAAAAGTGGCACTAACAAAATATGCAAGTCTAATAAGATCTCAACTAAATAATATATATTCTGCTCTAGTGATTATTCCGTCAAAACGATAAACTACATAACTATGACACATTAAAAGCAAATCTATGACAAAAACAGAAATTGTTTTATTTTTTGGTTGATTCAAGATGAAGAATAATACTCACAAGTAGCCAAAGGTTGTCTGTCTGTGCGGCACAGATCCGCTAAAGCTTTCACAGCAGGTAGCCCTGGCTCCAAGAGTAACTGCCGCAACGGATTGTACTCTTCCCGAGGCATTACCAACTCTTGCATGTATCTGTAATATAAAATCAATAGTTCACGTCTAAATATAAGCAATATGGGCCTTATTAGAAAACAAATTTCGTAATTACTTTTTGGATTTGAACTCTATTCCTACGAAATGTAAGTTATTATTGTAGAAACTGACGTCAAACCTAAGACTGTGACTGTGTGTTGCCAATTTTCTATTAAGTACTACGGCAGTAGGAATAAAGTTTTAAATACAATACCACACTGAAATGTTTGGGATTAGACTGAAGTTAGAACTCCTTTTTCAATAAAAATGTCTAAAAAATTGAAAATGGGTTGTATCAGTGTTTGATGTCTTATAATTTTAAGTAGTCTCAGACCGACGAACACTGCTAAATGCAAAATACAAAATGGCGTTATACAATTTTTTTTTTTAATAATAAGAAGAAAAAGGTCAGATGCGTAGTACTTGCAACCGGCGTGCGTGTATGACCAGATGTATTAACGTAGACAAAGCGTAAAGAGTATGTTAGGATCGTAGAAGATGGCGTTCTGTAGTTTCTGCCTACTCCCATGCGAAAAAGGCGGTGAGTTTATGGATGTATGTATGAAGAAAAAATGGCTTAATATAATCCATCGAAAACTATAAGTTACCTTATACGCAGTCTTAAGGATCCCCACTCGCCAATAGGCGTCATGCCCGCGAGCGGATACCATTCTTCGATTTCTTCACCGTTCGCGAGATTCGCTAGTTCGATAGTTAGTTCTGCAACCTGAAACATATTTCATTCATAAGTACTTCTGAAATTTGTTTTTAAACATGATGTTCACATAAATTTGAATTGTAATGCTTACTTCAGATTCTTTTCCTCTCTTCCCTGTGTTGTGGACAGTGATAGTGAACGAAGTTACATCGGGAGGCACGTCGCTGTAAACGATATTATTAATCAGGACATTATTTTATTTAAAGGTAAAAAACTAAAAATAGAACGCGTCTTTGTCATATAGCTGATTTGAACATCACTACTTACATATACAGTTTAGTACTTATCGGTGTGTTAAGTGTATTCAAACCCCTGTTTCCAACTAATCTAACATCAACTCACATAGGTCTACATTGATTTCATAATGTTTAGTGCAGCGGAAACTTATCCTTATGTGTAGGCATTAGGTAGTTATAAATGTGGTTATTCCTATGTTTGTACTCACTCGAACACAAACTCGTCGTCCCAGTGCGGGTCGGGCGAGGGCCGCGGCTTGGTGGAGGCCACGGGCGCCGCGCCCAGCGCCAGGCGCAGGTGCGGGCGCGGCGCCAGGCGCGCGGGCAGGCGGTGCGCCGTCAGGCAGCGCACGCGCAGCGCGCGCAGCCACACCACGCGCGCCACCTACGGGGGGCACGGTTACTTCCCGACACTACACAAACATTTACGAAACGGAGGACGGTGAACCGCGCTGCCAACAAACTATTTGCGAATCACAATCCTGGATTCTGGACAGCAAATTATGGCATCAACGAGTCACAAGCTGATGCAACCTAGACCTTATTACCAATAAACAGTTGAAATACCTTAAATATGTTGCAGACATTACCTTGCACTGATGTCTCGCCTGCTGAGGCACACAGAGCGGCCTGAGCGCGTCGAGCCACGCGCGTTCTTCGCTCGCGGAGTTAGCGGCGAGAAACGTGTGAGTTGACAAACACGGTAATGCACGCTCCACTAGTTGGAAACAGAATTCACGCTCCCAGAGAGACTCGTGGACCTAGACAATAGTAAACACGAATTTAGGCTTGATTTTGTAAAACAAAGTCCACGCAATAATTTGCTCTGCAGCGAAGACATAAGACCCGGAACTTTAAATCCCTAATAGTTTTTCGCAATAAAAATGTCAAAACGCTGCTACGAAAAAGTCTTGCTACTTATCAAGGCGGTATCAATGACAAAAAGCTATAACTATCAACGTGCAGTTCACTGTACAACATAATGTTCCGGCAAAATTTACGCTTTTAACACGTTGAACGCCAAATGACCGACAAACAATACATTTTCTATCGTGTCTCGTTGTTTGACAGTTATGGTATACGTCGACGACATTATCGGGTTTGAGCAAAAGAAATCCTTACCTGATAAAGATAAGCACAAGACAGGTCAATCAATCCTTTAGGCTTTGTTCTCTTCGGCGAGTCGTAGAAGTACAAATGCGTATCAGTACCTTCTTGCAACAGTACAAAGTACAACGCCTTCCATTTCTTCGCTCCCTTATCAGACTTCTTGTTCAAATACCCTTGGTGTTTGATGCCTTTAGTCTTCTTAAGGCCTATTTGGTCGCGACACTCGCGCAATGTCGCGTAGATCTTTTCAGCAGCTGCCCCGGTTGTGCTTTGCTGTGGCTCGATTACATGACCTTCGGCTATCAGCTGATGAGAGAAATTATGTATTAAAAAATGGCGGCTAATTATAAAAAATATTAAAAGAATAGTGGATATACTGTTAACTATCTCGTGGGAAGTAAATACCAATTTAGCTAATCGGAATACAAAACGACAAGTACTTTTAAGTAAATAATTTTACCGCAAAATAGCTGTCGTATTGAGTATAACTACGAAGCATTTTATTAGGTCCTGTCTATTAGATTGTTATGTTGTGAATGATAAACAGATAAAAATGTCCGCCGCAAAAACAATCGTGTAAGTTTGATACTAATCTCCTATCTTATCAAATTATTGTGAATTTGTATAAAACTAGCGACTCGCCCATGATTCGCACGCGTACAGACAAGGCCATGTCAAGCTGTCATATTCCAAACTGTCAAATTGTCCCCCATTTGAACATGAACCTTATACTTTTGTTATAAAGACGAAAAACTATCAAAGAAATTTGACAGATTGAGGTACCTTGATAAGCTGGCCGCTGTACAATCTACTTTTGTGGCTACATGTCGATACATTACGATTTCAGTGATATATCTAAGTTAAATATGAATGTTTATACACATAAGTAAATCTTTACAATAAATTAATAAAATTAAGGTGAAAATTGTAACAATATTTATTGTGTAATTTAGAAGAACTAAGCAATCAGACATACAGTCAGGACAACTGACTTTGTATGATACTACTTATAGATGATATTACTATAGATATTTTTGAAATGCCTTTTCATCGTGAGAACTCATGATAATTCGTTAACAATGAAAATAAAGATAATAAACTCTGTTACATAATTTGGAATGCAAGTTTTAATAATACTGGAACATGTAATATCCGTTCCTGGCGTGCTCCAAGTTCATAAGGATACAAAAATAAATAATCGATACAAGGTTAGAAAACAACTTGTTCACAAAATCAAATCATTTATTTCAATAAGCCGATTAAAAAGGCACTTTTGAACGTCAAATTTGAAATAAAAAACCAAAAAATGATTCTAGTCCCAAAAGGTAGTCTTGTGTGGAGGAGAATCGGCAAGAAAGTCTATAAAAGTTCGCGTCAGAAGCTCGACAAAACATAGCAAGAACCTTTACTATTTATAAAAAATGTTTAAAAAAGAAATGATACTGACGAGTAGACTTTCTGAACCCGGCTTTCCGATGCGCAAGAATACTAAAAGAGCAACGTGTTGTGCATACGTTGCTCTTTTAGTATGAGTTCACTACTCGGCATTCATTTGAAGCCTACTTCAGCGCGGCAAACTTAAACATTCATAAAAGATAGACTCTTAGAAACTCACCGGCTGTCCCAAAGTATGTCCTTCAACAATCTGTTCCTTCCTGTACCTATTGATGACAGCATCCAAACATTCAAACGTCCTCCCACCCATGAGATATCTGACACCTTTCTTCTCTATCCTGAACCTTTGGATTTGATTATTAATGTGGAAGAACAAGGAGTAGTCCCCGGGGGAATTGTCCGAGGGTCTCACGAGAAAGCTCCCTGGCCCAGCCTTGACTAGCATGTCCACTGCCTCACTTTTCGTGCAGTTAGGATGGAACCATGAGAAGACGGTGTTGGGATCTATTGATGGGTCAAGATCCTCGACCAACTCTCTGAAGATCATTCCTTGCTCCCCAGTTCTGTTAAGACAAATATCACTTTCTATATTACACATATTTTTTACAAACACTAACAAATTACACAATAACAATGGACCAGACCAAACAGGTAAATGTTACATGTCAAGTTATAAAAGGAAAATATGTGTGCTAATAAATGAAGAATTGCATTCACGTTTATGCTAATTGATAATCACCTGCAATGGCTTTTTTCTAAAAATCCTCATATCAAATTAGTCATGGGATTCTATAATGATAATAATATTATTTTTGTCTCCACACATTACATTCTTAAGCCAGATATTACTGAGTTGGCAAAAAATAATAATTTGCCGTAATATAAACAGCCATCTCTGGTCCTGTATGAACGAGATGGAGCTATAAAGGATGAATAGCACTATTAATACATCGTACTGCAGCCCCTGCAGTCTAAACTGTATTTAAGAACTCCAGTAACTGGAATAATTACTCACTCACAAAATTATCGACACTGTCCATTGTCAATGTAGTGCAAGTGCAAAATAATTATGTGTGTTTGTGTGTGTGTGTGTATGTGTTTCGGTGTTTCGTAGCGCGCATATGTTTGTGTGTGTGTCGGTGTTAGCTATCGCGCACGTGTGTGTGTCGGTGTTAGCTAGCGCGCACGTGTGTGTGTCGGTGTAAGCTATCGCGCAACGTGTGTGTGTTTGTACACATTCAGTTCACATTAAATTTTAGACTCCAACTAATTACTATGACTGTATATATTTTTCAAAGCTACTTATTTTTAACATTATGTAATAAAACTGATAGACTCATTACATATGTAAACACTAAATAACGTATCCATCATCCTCCTACCCTTATCGATAGCAGCACGCAGCGTGTCCTCTACCATGTATCTCTATCTTTAAGCCTTCAAAATTAACAAAATGGTGTATCACACTAATATAAATATTTAATCATCCCTACTACATTAACTTCCGTCCTACGCTATAGTGACCATTGACCTGTAAATAAATTGTGCCACGAACGAACTAGACCCTTTCTAAATATAATGGCCGCTCAAGGGAACTACGCATTAGTTGTACATTTAATAGCAGGATGTGAGATATCGAAAATAATAAACGGACGCACTGATTGCCAAGATATCGGGAATTATCTACTTGAATGAACTGTTGCTCATAACGGTACCGCATGATCTGTGTCACGTTTTTTAGCATGACATGACACACTGCACCGCATCACGCAGCGTAACGCGGGAGTGTTTGCAAGTATCTGTGTTTGTATGCAAACACACAGAAAACGCACTCACGCGCAGTGTTCGTCGTTCGTCGCCACGCACCCCGCTGCCTGATGCGGGCCAGTGCTCCAATCACCTTATGTTTACTTGGATGTTCTATCTCACTGAGGCCGGTAGCTCTTGAGTGTGTGTTTTTGTGTGTACGATTTTAGATACACGTACACATTGTTACTGTGTGCGGTAAAATATCCCATACATTTGAAATATCTTGTATCTGCGTTCCTGTGACGTGCGGCAACATTGGACCGCTCAGCCACTGTCCAAAGTGTTTCGTCAAAAATGTGCAGTGAGCTCCGAATACGTAAAACGTGTCACGTGTGAGTTTTCAAGGTAAACTCCGTCTTCATCAAACCTCCTTTTTTTAAACTCTCAATTTTCTTAGATGCCAACTAACTAGAGATGTGCCGACTATGACTTTGGCCGACTGCGAAGCGTCAAAGTGGTGAAAACTTTAAATTGGAGAGATTTTTTTAAGACTATCTCCTCATCACGTAACGCAGAATGCTAGTCCAATTTCAGATACAGTTGCAATTACATGCCACATGAGAATATCTCACCTATGCGCTGTAACCCAGAGCCAGCCATCACCCATGTCGTTGTGTAGAAAGAATATGTCTCCCTTCTGGAAAGTCAGCTCGTCTGTATCGGGCATCTTCGTGTACGGAAGAATTGCTACTACCCTCTGCCAACAAAAAAATACAACACATAAATATTAGTAAACTATGTATAGATGCCGTCTGCCTGCCTCGTTGGTCTAGTGGTCATCAGGTCTGGTGTGACCAGATGTGATCCCCTGATGTGACCAGTCTTAGGTTGTCTTAAGACTGGTCACATCAGGGGGAATCAGTTTTCTAACGGAAATCCCGAAACAAATTGAAAATATTCTATTTTTATTGGGGAACTCACTTTCGTGACGATAATGAGGGTTTCACGACCCATACGACCTCCCTCCCCCTCAGACTTCCTCTGAGGCAGTGTTATTGGAGTTTTCCAGCTGAAATTTCTCAGAAGCAGCCTCGAGTCTGAATTTGAAGGCAATACACTCACTCCCAATTACATGGCATTTAAACATAAATGGCAAAATGGAAGTGTACTTTACAGGTACCGCTCTGCCTAGCCCTTTAGGGACTACGGTCCTGGTGTTGTTTATCTTTAGATGTCACCATACTACATGCTAAAATCCAATTGCTGGTGAAACTTCACAGATGTGAGAAGTAATTGGTTTAAACCTTGTGAAACAAATTTTAATTATTGATAATGATGGTGGTACCCAGTAAATGGGTTGCGGATTATGTCAGATAGGAAATTTATAATGTGCTGGTAGGGGTAGGATAGTAGGCATTGGTATTCAGCTGCATGAGGTTGGACTGGAAGCTGGCCCCAAAACTAGATAGAAGATGAAGCTGATGATTGAGTGACGCGGTTTCGAACTATTGCAGAGCTTAATTAATGACCGTACCTTTTTATCATTGACAGGTTCGGGTGGTGGCACTGGCTCTACGAGCCGTTCTCTTTTCAGGAGATCAGAGCAATGGCTGTAAAAGCCCACCAGCTCAGTCAACGAGTCAAACTGACGACCACCGATGTAATAGTCGCCGCATACCGCCGTGATTCTGTGGGTTACAATACCAGTGAACAAAACAGGAACTAAAAATAACGAAAATTGAACAGCTTTTTAAACAAACAAGCCAAAACTGCATGGAAAACTAGATATTGAATGGAGAAATTAAACATTCGATAAATTTACCTGAAATGATTTATTCCTGTGCGACCCAAGTAGCTCAAAACATAAGATCCTGGTTTTCGATCACTCTCGCGTACTGAAACAAAATATTGTTTGAACATGTATTTTTTTTGTTTAAATTAGATACATAGGGCATGCCGCCCTCCCCGGTGATACGAGGTGAGGTTATTGACTAACCCTGGATCCCCCTTTCCTAAAACAACACGTGATTTTGGAAACCTGGACTTAGACCTGGCCGGAACCAGGCTTTTCGGTCAAATGCAGTTTCATTATATTTTTAACTGTCTCTAATTAGGCTAATATCAAATTGCAAGCCAGTATGAAACTAAGATACAAAAGTAAACAGGAAAAGGGTTGGACAGTTGTATTTATTAAATAAAAAAATGTTTAAATTTAAATGTTGTGTACTGGCAAGTAATCAGTACTTTCAGTTTCAATCAATACATACATACATGCACTTTATTTTTGTGTTTGTTTGTATATTCTTAGTTAGTTTATTAAAAATAATAACTGTGCCCGCAAGAGCGACTAACTGTTAAGATTATTATTTAGTTTTATTAGTAACTAACTATTATAATACTATTCATCATAATCTTTTTTTTTTCCTTTTTGGCAATAGAGCCAATTTCGACTATTCTGCAAGTATTGACGGCAGCACGACGAGGTGAGCCGTCGAACTTTGTACTTAGTGGTAGATAAATGTTAGAAGCTTAATTTCTTAATGCTTTTACTCAATTAATTTATTATTATTTCTTAAATTTTCTTAATGGTCTCAATTTATTTATGAAATTAATAAAATTAATTTCATTGATCAATTTTATTTACATCAGTGGGATATCAAAAAAATGCATGTCAGTAAGCAAGTGACTCTTTGAATTTTTTGGCTCCTTCAAGTTTATTACTATTTTTTTCCCATGATAACCCTGGAATGTCTGTGTAGGAAAAGTTTTAATAATTTTCATATCAAATTTTCTCGCTCACTTCAGTCTTAAAATAGTTTCACAGATTTAATCTCCAGAATTTGAAGGATGATCAGTATGTACATAATATTGGCAAAATTGTAGTGTATCTTTAGCAAAAACCAGAAGAATAAAGAATAAACGTTAGTTTACATTCCTAAACAACAAACAAATATGTCATTATCATATCCAATACAGAGCATATCCTTCCCAATGACCGCTATCTATAAATAGTGAAACAGGAAAACTAACAAAGGAATAGTTATTCATCATCACGCTCCTGCCTTTATCCCAATTTATTTGAGGCAAGTATAGCTTGTTTACTTAATTCTATTTATATTTAAAATATAATATTTTTAAGTATTAAATTCCTCATTGATCTTTATTAGTAATAAATATATATAATAGCAAATATGTAATAATATGTTTAATGTTATATACTTAAGGTATTCATTATAATATGTCATTTGTCTGTATTCAACTTTTTTTTCTTTATTGTTTTTCTGCACTATCGTATTGGGCAACTGTAATGATAGCTGTGTGTAATGATGTTTATATGTACCTATGTGTGTAAATAAATAAATAATAATAAATATTATTATTCATTAAATTTTTATACTACTAGATCTTTCTTACTATTGTTTTAACACATTAGCTGCCTAGTTTTAAAATATGATTTAACTTGTATGTCATAATGTTTGGCAAATTACATAATGCGTAAGTATATATATGGTAGGGGGTGATGGGCATGTTCACATCTCATCTATCTAGCTTTTTACATGTAGGACTCGGGAAGCGAGTTCTGGATACATGAACAAACTATTTTTCAACCCGGGAGCCGGGTGCTAGGCACTAAAAGTGTTAAATATACAATTCACAGGAACGCAAATAAGTTAGTAGCCCTTTATAAATGTATTGAACCAAGAACATCAACAGCCTTCAATCATTGTTATTCTGTTACAAGTCCATGCCTACACTAACAATCCATTGTACCAACTTTGTAACATGACTTGCTAATAAAAAAACTGGTATCTGTCGAGTAATAACTACATACATTGTGTTATCTTTGTTAAACAAGTGAAAACAACAGAACAATGAATCTGACACTGTAGTCATATTATCAACTCTTATAGGAAATGTAATTGCATAATCCTTTCTCATAGAAAACACCATGGGAAAAGTTTCATTAGCCTTTGTCTATTTGTGTGACAGAAAGTTTGTAATTATAATATACCTACAAGCTGTTTTAATTATTTTATTTTAATGGTTAATGGTAGTCAAGTTGTTTGAATGCTTTTAATAAATTTTAACCTTTTTTTGGAATGATTGACTCGTATTTCTTTGAAACATTTAAGTATTAATTAACTTTATTTATTATTCCATACCAAATATAGTGTGTTTTTGAAGCTTTGTTAAAATCAACACAATAGTAAGGATAAAAATTAAATATTCAGAAATGTATACAAATGTGTTTAGTGCATTAATTAAAATTATTTAGGCTTGCTATAACAAACAGGAAAATGATAAATTTGTATTTTATAAATTCATTAAGGTAACTGTGAGGAAGTTGAGCTCAGGGCTAAGTAATAACAGCAGCATGGATCGATCTTCAAGGTCAAGGAAGGCTTACCAAGGTCAGTCCGTGAATGGGTGGCCATAATATATACTGAGACCTTTGTGCCTTGGATCTAGAAATTACAGCATTGAGCAACATCTCAGCTGTCTTTTGTAATGCATTGATATTCAGTACAGAAGTCAGAACCCCGGAAGTCTGACCTGTCTCTATTGTGTGACTCAATAAAAAGGATGTTTATGCTCTGCGTAAAATTCTGGTACTCAGCTGCATCCAGTTAGACGGGAAGCAATACAAAAGGGTAAGCAGATGATAAGCTGTGAGGAAGTTTTGTGTTAACAATGTTATTGACTTGCCCACCTTTGCAGCTGAAAACGTTGAATATGGGTTGTAGCATCAAGTAGTTATCCTGAAGGCTACTGAAGTTATTTTATAGTTATAATAGCGTAAAAGTAATACATACTTTACAAAATACATTAATTTCAGGATATTAACACATTGCTACTAATCAAAACCTTGACATCTAGTCTCAGATGACCCTCAGACCCTACAAATGTCTAAAATAAAAATTATTGAATAAATATGTAGGTAAAGAACTGATCCAGGCAAGTTTAAACAAGAGAATATCTTACCTAGATAGCTCCCAAGTTTCCCAGCAGCCCAAAGCCTTTCTTCAGAGGTATATCTATCGAGTCGGCCATGGTACCACTCAGTCTCAGGAGGGGCTAAAACTGCCTGCCTTTCACCTGTTTTGTTAAAAATCATTTGTAATGTGAACATCAATAGTTACAACTCACAAATAAATAAGGCCATAAATTGAAGTGTTTAACGTACCATTAGTGCTAGGTCCATCAGTTTCATCAAGCTCCAAATCTGCAGTTAACTCTGCAATATCACCCCCACCGTCCTCGGATTCCGTCGATGGAGACCCCAACTTATCCTTTACTGGGGGTCCGATCGGCGCCCCCATAGCACGAATTAAATCGGCCATCTTTCAAAACAAAAACAATTTGGAACCGAAACACTTCACTTGTATGCGTTAGAGCTAAACCAGTGACTCATAGTTTATTCAGGAACCGTATGTTATAAAAAATTTAGGAAATATCTCAAACGTGTTTACAAAAGAAAAAGACACTAATTAGGAGCCGTTGAAACAATGGAAATGTATGTTAACTGAGTGCAGCAGTTTATTATTAACACATTATTTTGACGCAATAACCAAGCGATTTCTGTTATTACTGGATAAGACAAAAAAAATACAAATTAATTTCTGAAAGTCAATTCTTTCGATACGCCCGTAACCACAGTCCACAGCCACACAGATGATAAAATAAATAGATACAGGAATGGTATTGAATAGTTCAATGAATCCATTCAATCTAGTACGCATCTTCTAGTTCAATCCACACCAAATACGTTTGACATTACAATATCACTATGGCGCTCCTAAACTTTTGCTTAGATCGCACTCTAGGAACTAATACCATATTCACGCGCAGCGACTGTAGGTGCTGACAAATAAAAAACAGCTCGTGGAAGTTCATTAGTAGCGATTTTAAGTCACTGGCGAAAATGTTATTTATGATGTGAAACATCTAAAAAAAAATATCTTAGGGCGTCTTGGGAGTAAAAACGCGGCGGTAAACGCCATGACCCTCTCTTAAGACACAATGCCCTCTCTCCACCATTTGTTTATTTAAAACATTACTCAATGTTCCTGCTTGTTTTGCACCATACGTATTTATTTATTCGTTTTCTGTAATTATAAATTCTTTCAACATCCACCAATTTCAATGTTTTACATCTGCCGTGTGCCCCGTGACGGCTATAATAATTTATTAAATTCTATATTATATATGTAATTTTAAAAACTTATGTTTAAATTTGGTGGCACTCGTAACTCAAAATTGTCTCTGCTTTTCTATATTTTTTATTTTCTGAGAAGCCTCAAGCAATCAAACACATGCATGCCATCAAAACAAACCCTGTAAGGGTGGTTGGGGTCATCTTCGTCTAGCAGAATGTCTGCATAATGTGCAGCTGCCGTAAGTGCTTGCGTACATTATGTACTACCGAGAGTTACCAATCTGTACTTATTGTAAGAGCATCACCTTCAAAATCAATCTTTTAATGGTCGTCAAGAAAGAAAAAGTTAACTCATGGGTATGTTCTAAGTTCTAACTAACTTACTGGAGGTGGTAATCTTCGTATCTTCAATTTCATGCTGATAGGCACCGATGTTCAATTTACAATCAAAAGATTCGATTCTGGGTTGAGATTCAGTTCAAAGCTCAAAATTCCGTAAAATTACCAGTATTAGCTTACCGGCGTTCCTCTCCTCTGTCCACAGCACTGAGAAGTTAACTAATCAAATTTTAGCCCCCTCCTTAGTTTTCTCTGAAGTGCCGTGCTTGAACGCGGTACGGTGAACGCTTGGAAAGTGGCTTGCCTGGATACAGATAGACCCGTGAACCCATCTTCCGAGAGACAGTGTAATGATCCGCTCTGCAGATTGGTACGGTATAATCTTATTAATACGTCCACCAATACTGCTGTGCGTGCCCGTTTGCTGGCTGTGAGTACGTGGGAGTCGGGCCTTTGGCTTCAGGCTTTACCGTCACCCAATATTGGCACCATGCTGTGTGACACTACCTTCCGGCTCGCTACATTTCTGCGTCTGGGCGCTCCTTGCGGAGCTCCACATCGCTGTCAATGCGGTGAAGCAGTCGATTGCCTCGGACACCATGGCCTATCCTGCAGTAAGAGCGCAGGTCGTATTATAACCCGTCACGCCAGTATTAATGACATCATCCGTCGTGCTCTTGCCACCGGGTACCAGCTATTTTAGAAACCAGTGGCTTGGCACGCGACGATGGTAAGAGACCAGATGGAATGACCATAATACCTTGGAAGATGGGTAGGCATTTGGTGTGGGATGCAAAATGTGTCGACACCCTTGCGCCATCCCATCTTCCTAGTACGGTGGACTGTGCAGGTGCGGCTGCTGCAGGTGCAGAAAACCTCAAACGGCGAAAATACAACAACCTAACTGGAAGTATTTACAAAAACAAAAAAAAAAGCCGACAAGGACACTCAGGCGTCAAAGTATTCCTCCGCATCGCTGTCATCTGGAAACGTGCCCAAAAGACTGGCAGCATTGCCACGTTGGATGGCAATACTAATTCTTTGGGCAAAGAATGAGCCAGCCCTCTGGTCACGCGAAGTGTCGATCAGACGTCGAGAAATTTCTTTATAAAGATGACGTGCACTCGGACCCCATGACCCGAGCGTTTCAACCCCAAACGGCTCAAAACTGTAGTTACCAATAAGGTTACAGTATTTGCGCCGTTTGAGGGTCTCAGCACCCGCCGCGGCAGCGCCAGCACAGCCTGCCGTGCTTGAAACATGAGATGGCGCAAGGGTATCGACGCAGGTTGCGTCCCACACCAAAGGCCTACCCATCTTCCAAGGCAACAAAGTCATGCCGTCTGGTCTCTTACCATCGTCTCGTACCAAGCCGTTAGGTTCTAATACCGCTGGTACGCCGGCGGTACCAAGAGCTCGACGAATAATATCATTGATGCTCAAACATATAACTGGAAGTTATATGTACCATTTGGGGTTGTAACACTAGGTCATGGCCCTAGTGTTGCAACCCCAAACGGGTCCATGTGTCCATTTAATTTTTCGAGAAACCGCGAAGCGTTTGGACGACTCTTCACATGACCAGAGGGCTGGCCTTTTTTTTGGCCTAAGAATCAGCATTGTCATTCAACGTGACAATGCTTCCAGCCTTCTGGGCACTTTTCCCATTGACTGCGATGCGGAAGAATTTTTCGATGCCCTGTTATTATTTATTTTATTTTATTTCTTCATAGTATATCGTTCGTAAAAAATATAGTTCAAAGCTCATGTCATGAACATTCAATTTGTAATATTAGTAATTTTCATAAAGGTTGGTTATGAATGCGATTAAAGCTATTTAAAATTGGCTACTTCGCTTTTATAATAGAAGCCAAGTGGCCAATTAAAAAAATATTAATCATAGAAGTCCTATGATTAAATAAATAAATAAATAATAATAATAATTGTAGTTCGTTTATAACTGAGATACAGTCCATGTTCACCATATTGTTAATTAATGAAGTTTATAGTACATTTAATGGAATATGGAAAATATTATTATGGAGGTTTTGCTTATTATTTTTATACTAAACCACTTCCAATGAAGGGGCTTGACTTACTATATGTATAACCGCTTTCCTTGCCTGCAGGCGTAGCATTACCACCATAGAAACGGTTGTTGTCGGCGGAAGAATAGACAATATGACAGATTGTTGTAAGATTTCTACCCTCTCAAACATGGCGATGTTAAAACTGAAGAGAAGAAAGTTTCCGATTATTTACAGTCCATAGGGCACCCGATGTTCGGGTAGAAGAATGTCAAGTTGGAAAGAAAGAACTTTGTCTATTCTTAGTAGAATATATATAGAATTCATGCTACACGTGCTGGTGCACATTTCGAAGCAATTGTCTACAAAAGCACGAAGCTACAGCTCGCTAGCGCTCCGGCCAGGTTAAAGTGGAACTAGAGTATACGTGTTCTGTGATCTAGCGGAAGGGATGTTCAAAGTATATGACAGCAATAGCGTGGAAAGAGAAACAGAATTCAACGGAAATGAGATAGCACTTTCAGAGCTACATGGCCCTGAAAGTGCTATCTGCTAAAATGGATTAAGTAGTTAGTATCGTAGGTAAAACTAAGTTATAAATAAATTGCAAAGGTCTTTGAGTACGGGCTTCGCTTCTGAATGGTCGTATTTACTTATGTGTGATTAAAATATGGCTGGCTAAAGATTATCTGAAAAGGCAGGTGTTCATGTCAAAAAATTTATTACAAATCGTTCAAAGAACGAATGAGTTTGCATCTTGAGTTAAGTTTCGCTCAATCGTCTATCGTCTGTGCGAATTGGATTTCCGGACTGTGGAAAATCAATTTGAGATTGACTCGCATTGACTAAACAGTGTTTTGTGATTATTATAAGACAAGTGTGTACTGATCTTGTATATTCCTGCTAAGTTTAAATTGGTAAGTTGATCCGATTCTACTATCATTTGTTACATTGTAGTCATCTCCCTTCTAATTTCTCCTCGGTTGTAATTCTTGACGTTGTCAATATTTTTACTCAAGTCTCATGACGAATCCACGACGCCATTTTGTGATCGCGAACTTTCTTTGTTCTTTGTCCCCATTTATTCTAGTTCGGTAGCCTTCTCGTATTAGAGACTTCGACCAAATTCATTGTTTTAACCGTCCTAAATAGCTTTCCTGGATTGTTACAGATATCATAATGCAGATTTTCGTGAAAACCTTGACGGGTAAAACTATTACTCTTGAAGTTGAGCCATCCGACTCTATTGAAAATGTAAAAGCTAAAATTCAAGACAAAGAAGGCATTCCCCCAGATCAGCAGCGACTGATCTTCGCAGGAAAGCAGCTGGAAGACGGTCGCACACTGTCTGACTACAACATCCAAAAGGAATCCACCCTCCATCTTGTTCTGCGTCTTCGTGGTGGCATGCAGATTTTCGTAAAAACCCTTACTGGTAAGACTATAACCCTTGAAGTCGAGCCGTCGGATAGTATCGAGAACGTAAAGGCTAAAATCCAAGACAAGGAGGGTATTCCCCCAGACCAGCAGCGACTCATTTTCGCTGGCAAGCAATTGGAAGACGGACGCACATTATCTGACTACAATATCCAGAAGGAATCCACCCTCCATCTTGTTCTGCGTCTCCGAGGAGGTATGCAAATATTCGTCAAAACACTTACCGGTAAAACTATTACACTCGAAGTGGAACCTTCAGATAGTATTGAGAATGTAAAGGCTAAAATTCAAGACAAGGAGGGCATCCCGCCAGATCAGCAGCGACTGATTTTCGCCGGCAAGCAATTGGAAGACGGACGCACATTGTCCGACTACAATATCCAAAAGGAATCCACCCTCCACTTGGTCTTGCGTCTCCGTGGTGGTATGCAAATCTTTGTGAAGACTTTGACTGGCAAGACTATCACCCTTGAGGTCGAAGCTTCCGACACCATCGAGAACGTGAAGGCCAAGATCCAGGACAAGGAAGGCATCCCCCCAGACCAGCAGCGTCTTATCTTCGCTGGCAAGCAATTGGAAGATGGTCGCACACTGTCTGATTACAACATCCAGAAAGAATCAACCCTTCACTTGGTCTTGCGTCTCCGTGGTGGTATGCAAATCTTTGTGAAGACTTTGACTGGCAAGACAATCACCCTTGAGGTTGAAGCTTCTGACACCATCGAGAACGTGAAGGCCAAGATCCAGGACAAGGAAGGCATTCCCCCAGACCAGCAGCGTCTTATCTTCGCTGGCAAGCAATTGGAAGATGGTCGCACACTGTCTGACTACAACATCCAGAAAGAATCAACCCTTCACT